>CM062808.1:786288117-787704385 GCA_031772625.1 Pinus tabuliformis
CTGAGCTTGTCCCAAGAGTGCTTACATGTGGAAGCATCATGTCCATTTTTGTTGCACCATATGCAATGAATATTAAGTATTCCTCCTTGGTAATGTTTGCCCCCCTGCCTCTCTTATTCTCCCTTCCACGTCCTCTTCGACCACCTCTTCCTCTAGAAGAATGATGTGCATGATTCTTCCTTTTCTATGCAAGGCACACAAATTCTTGAGAATACCAAGAAATTGTCTTCTTCTTCCCAAAATCTTTCTCTCTTTCAACAAGCTTCTCCACAATAGAGTCAAAAGAAATATCCTTCAGTTTGCCACTAGCTTGTAATGACTCAAAATAAAGAGAATAAGTGGGATATAGTGCCTTGCAAAAACTATGACAGGAAAATCCATTTTAACAATGATGGCTTTTATATCATGCATAATGAATCTTATTTCAGAGGCATAATTAAGGGATCATCATCTTTCAATTCTAAATTAAATAGTTTGACCATAAGTTGGACTACTTCAAGCTCAGAGTGTGAGTGATATAAATATTTTAGCTTTTTTAAGGCTTCAAAATAATTTGTAAATGAAGTAATATAATGACTCACCTATTCAGTGTCTATGGTACAATCAAGGGATAGACCTTGTTGTTCTTGTTCTCACATAGTGTGAGCGATTTTCAGGATGATTGACAACTTCTCCTTCACATACTCATTTCCACAACTCATTAAAAATTAGGGTATGATTTATCTTTTAGGACCATTTATGGCAATTTTCTTTGCCAAAAAAAACTACTGCAACTATGGAAATGAGTGAATGCATCATTAAGAAAAATAACTATCATCTTTTAATTTTCAAAACAATCACAACTTTACTTTCTTTCTGTATTTTATATAACAACCATCAAACCGATATGACAACTAACAAACCAAACCCATATACATATAAATCAAGGTATATGAAAATCAACATCAATATATTCAACTCAACACTCATATAATACCAATGCCATATCAATATGACAACCATCATATGACAACTAACAAACCAGAGCAATGTACATATAAATCAAGGTATATGAAGAGCAACATCAATATATTCAACTCAACACTCATATAATACCAATGCCATATCAATATACTGAGCATATAATGTACGACTCAATGCATATACCATACCTAAATACGATTGAGAACTTAATGCACGACATATACCATACATTCATAAACAAATATACCATATATACATACCATTACATGGTCTCCAATGCATAACATATATCCATGGCATACTCTAATGAGGCTGAGGAGTTTTCCGGAAAGCTATAAAAATTACAGTCATATTTAGAGAAAATCTGGCAAGGATTTTTGTAAATCCAAGTTATAGTTGTTAAACTTCAAAATTTTAGGTGTCTTAGACGTTTTTGATGGTGCTGAATCCATTTCCACCATCAAAAACATGATTCAAACACTGCCTCTACAAGTTTTTTTGAAATTATTTTACCTAGATTCCGGCCACTTTTAACCATCCAGACAATTCCTCCACAACTCCTATATCCATAACCTGTAATTACATGGTCTTCAATGCACAACATTCACCATTTAAATGAACCATGCCCCATGCACCAAACGTAGGAGTTACCAATGCATAACCATATACCATAGTTCACGAGCTTTGACACCAAATATAATATGTATGCCATGAAGAGGAGTCTTGAATGCATATATTCATCACTAGTTCACAGGAAATTCATAAACTCGTTGTATATATAATATATATATATTGTAAGGACCTCCGGTCTGTGCGATGGGCAGGGTGACTCCAGCGTGCGAAGGACTTGCATGAAATGTGAAGTAAATGAACCTTGGACAAGTTTTTAAGGTGTTGGGCGAGTTGAGGGGGTGGTCCCACGAGTTGGGTGGGCCGACCCTCCTCCTGGGTGAGACAACACATTGTAAACGAGTCAGCTTGGGCGTTGGGTGTAGGTCGGCCGAGTGACATAACCAGCCACCCACCCATATATATTGGTGTGCATTTGTGGAGACGAGCCATCATCATTCGATCATCACGAGTTCGATCAAAGGAGTTCTGTTGTACGTGGATGAGTCTGCACGACGGGCAGAACTCGGGTGAAAAAATCGTGCAGAAAACTCGGGCGAGGTCGTTGGGAAAAACTTGGGTGAGGTCGTTCAGGCAGAAGTCGGGCAAGGTCGTTTGGGCGAATCGGGTGAGGTCGTTCGGGCGAGCCGAGTGAGGTCGTTGGGCGACCCGGGTGAGGTCGTTTGGGCGAACCGGGTGAAGTCGAGTGGCGACCCAGGTGAGGTCGTTCGGGCGAACCGGGCGAAGTCGTGTGGCAACCCAGGTGAAGTTGTGTGGCGACTCGGGTGAATGAGTTTGGGTGAACAGGTGAATGGGTGGACGTGTGGACGGGCCGCCGGGTGAGGGTGCGTCATGCATGCTGTAACAAAGGCTGGAACCAAAGGTCGTGAATGAAGAGTCAGGCAGGCAGGACTGCGTGTGGTCCACCGAACGGACGTCGGGTAGGATAGCACGATTTGGACGTTCGCTGACCAAACGAAGAGTGAGTCGGGTAAAGACATGCGACGAGGTGAATGAAGGGTTGGTGAGTCGTGGGGCGACCATGCAGAGGCACCGACAAGCTGGGCAACCCAATTTGCCGAAGTTGGAAATTTGGCTAAGTGTAAATTTTGGGTTTCCCAAGATTTAACTTGTACTTATAAACGAATATTATATATATTGATTCGCGCAAACTCATATTGTAGGGAGTTTCCCCTCCCTTTATACTGGTGTGCATTTCTATTGTATAATGCTGTTTATGTGAATGTTATGGGCTTTCACTATAAAAAGGACAAAGATAATACTTGGTAATGAAAAATAAACTAAGTATGGAATGTTAGGCGTAGTCTACAATAGTAAGTATTGGTGAAAAGAAAACGGTTGGTAGTGCCGCACCTCGTTATAGTGCAGTTGGAAGAGTACCGCCAGTGTAGGGGCGTGACATATATCCTCTTTCAGGAGCACATGCATCATTGAAACCACAGTCATGACTTGCAAATATTCGACCAACTTACATACATTCCGACACATACAATCCAACTTGCACCATTTAATGCAGGGAAGGAATATTTTGAAATGTAACAGCATTTCCTTAGCAATTTTTCCTTGAGTTTTATGGTAACTTTCAGAGTTACATAACTATACATGATTTTTCTCTTATTATTTTAAAGCAACTTGAGATACTAAATAGTATACTTGTCAGATTTTAAGCTTCTGTGGTTGTTTTCTGGAGTAACATGATTCGGATTATCCATAGTATCATGTTCATTCTGTCGATGTTTCAAACCCCAAAGGGGGTCCATCCAAGGAACTATCAATCATATTCTAAAAGTTAGTCCTGATGATGGACCCCCTTTGGGGTTTGAAATGTCTACATAATGAACATGATACTGTGGATAATCTAGATCATGCTACTCCAGTATACTTGTCCTTTGCTGAATTTGGAAAAAGGATATCTCGATTGTGTGGACTTCCGTTGTCCAATCATTTAAGTTTTATTATTTATTTCATATATAAAATATTTTATTTTTAATTTAATAGAATAATATAAAAACATAATCTATAACTAATAATAATAAAATATATAAATAATAACCCACATACATTACAAACGTTCAATCCTAGTACAAAATTATTAGAATAAGCTTTCAATTTAATATTAAATAATATAAAAACTTGATTGAAAGATAATGATGGTTTATAATAAGACTGAAAGTTTATGTTAATATTAAATAATGTGAGTTTAGTATGTTTTTATTTCAAGAATTTTGTTAGGTAAAGTAAATAACTTTTGAAATTGGAAGTAATTAAGAAGAAAAGTGATTTTGATGGGTTATATGTCATTTTTTTTTATAGGAAAGGTTCACTAATTTTTATTCATTATTCATTTTGAAAAAATAATAAATATTAATTTGTCATTTTTGAAAAGTAATCATTATTTTGAAAAATAATTATTAGTGTGTAAAAATTATATTTATATGATTTTTTTAAAACCTAATTTAATTAAGCACAAGAAAATTTAAATGATATTAATATTTTATAAATATTAAGATTTAAAAAAGATTATTAAAAAGGCAATATAACTCAAAATTTTATTGTCATATTTAGAATGTGAGATACATATTTATGGATTTATCTACATATACACTAAGGTTAATATTTTTTTAATAAACCATGACAAATAAAGTAATCATACATTCATCTATAAATAATAGGAGGAATGTTGCTCCCACAACTACTCAAATACTATATTAAATACTCGGAGTCTAATATTATAGCTATGTCTTTAAAGTTGTAGGACTTGAACTTTTGATAGTAGAATGAGCAAGCTTCAAAATGAGCTGTGGAAATAGGTCTCATTAGTGAGATTCATTTTATCCAAAGAAATAACACACTCATGGGAGGAACAATTGATGATAGTACTTTGGGTAATTGTTGCAAATATCTCTGATTTCTCGGACATTTTTATTTTTTTCCAAGTTTTACAGATTGACTATATTTCTGATATTTTTTTAGATTTTTATGTTTAGGTTTATGCTTGTCAATATTTTTCAGTATTTCCAACAAATATCAGTGGCACTCCAACAAGTCATGAAGATACTGTATAAACCAGTGTTCGACTGCTTATCAAAGGGCTATTATTTTTTTCATGCTATAGAACAACAGTAAAACATAACCCTAACATGTATAGTGGGACACAACTAAACAATCCATGATGAAAGAGAGCTTTGGAATGATAGAGATTGTTGTTGTCACTGCGCAGGAAAAAAAATAAAAGATAGAGATGACAAAAAGCTTAGGTGATAGAGATTGTTGTTGTTTCTATGCATGAAAAATGACCTTGCAGAGCCATGGGTGTATTCATTGCCATCTTGCAATTAGATTTTTGCTCAAAGAGGTTACAAAGAAAAGAAAAAAAATAATCATATGATAGGAAAAGATAGATCCTAGGTAAAGAATAGAGATGCATGTAGACCAACGCAGGGCTTGAGACATTGATAAAGAAATGAGCGTGAATACAGGTGAGAGTTTTGAAACAAATCTAGGATTTCATATGGGTGCAAGAAATCCAAGCAAACATATGGGAAACTATTTCGAGTGCAGTTTTGGTAGGCTCTAGAGAGCACGCCCTTTGATAGTATGTTAAATTCACTCACAAAAATACGCAAAAATTAAGATAAGATTGAGATGTAATTTTATTCATAAAATATACATGTAAATACATTTTCTGGAACCATTGGATTCAACTTCGAAGGTTTCTTTCACTACTCATTACTGTTCACTTTTCGTTGTATTGAACTCCTCTGTTCTTAATTGTCTATTTGAGCCTCAACTTTTCCAGAGCTTATTAATTTCACTTTTGTAAGTGCCAATTTATTTTAAGATGCACATTCTCACTTACCTATTAAAATTGAAAATATGTACACTATCCACACACATGCATTGTCACCATTACTCTTGAATACAAAAACTTTTGTAACAACTGAAGTATCATTTTATACTTATTGTCTTTTCAATTCTTCTACTTTATGCATTCATAATAGTAATTATATTAGATTGATTTTAACAAGTCTTCCTCCTTGTGTCTTTTAGTTGATGAAACCAACCTATTGCAAAGAGTCTTCCATTAGTCACAAGTGCTCTTGATTTTGAATAAGGCAGTTATGCAGCCAACCATCAAGTGCAGTTGTGCAGGGATGAAGTGGGGTGCGGTGAAACAACCCTTGTGCCTACTATTCACTCTTTTACTAGGTTATCACTTAAAATATGTTAGATTTCCTCAAAATTTAGGTTATACTTCCTCTCTCCAACCTCCTTCAAGGTAAGGGTTTGGGTTTTATTCATCTCAGTTTCTAGATTCTGGTACTTGTCAATCTCTGTAGCAGATAATTCGTGGACTACTTGTAGGTATGTTACATATTTTGGTTCACATTGTCATGTATTAAGTGGTCATGAGAAGATAGTCCAACAATGAAAAATCTACCAATTTCCCCATTCCTCATATCTCTCTCAATTTAGCAGTGATACTTGATTGGGAGACTGAAGTAAAGGAACTCCCAAACCATGCTGGGAATGTGAATACCTAATAAGCTTGGAGTTATGTTTAAGCACTGAGTATTTTCTAGCTCAGTACTGTCATTATAGGACAAATATTGAAATACTTTAGGTACTTTTTTATACCATTTATTAACCCCAAGCAAGGTCTACTTTACAACCCTCTCCAACTCCACCCTTTGTGGGGATAAAAAGTACATAGTGTTCATCTCAGAGCTTACAAGAATATTCAGGTCAGGGATGCTAAAGATTATCCCCAACTTGAGGTAATGACAAGGGCCTAAGACTTGTAATATAGAGAAAGTTGGTGCATATTTTCTTTGATTTTCATTATTTTTTTATCATTTTTCCAGGGTCTGTTAGTGTATTCCCTTTAGTGGAATGTAATTAAAAGGTGTAATTTTTCAAACATTTTCGGGCATTATATTTTATTGATATTGACCATGTTGGAATCTGAAGTATTATGGGTGGAGTAAAATCCCCCCAATTTGTGGAATTTGAAGCACTTGTGGGATGAAATGGTTCTATCTATTTTGAAATTCCTATGAAGTTAGAATTTTATTAGAATTGACTTTTGAAAAAATAAGTTTTGATTTTTTTTCTTATTCAAATAAAATTATAAGTTGTCAATAACCTTTTTATTAAATCTTATAAGATGTGTCAATCTCCCATTTAGCGAATCTTATAAGATGTCAATCTTGCTTTAATTTTAACGAAGAGAATTTTCATAAATCCTTTGGAGTTAAGGTGCATTTTGAACATATTATGGAATATTGGCCAGGTTGGAATCTCCTTGAAACATAACAAATGATTAAAAAGAAACATGAGTAAAGAAACAAAATTGCTTAAAAATTTTACTTCTTTCTCCTATGTTATTGTTTCCTATGCTACTCCCTTAGGCATTTTCTTTGCAACATCATGTGGTAAAACTGCTAGTTTTAATACGTTATATTTATATTCATGATAATTTTAGTCTTTCCCTTTACCTTTTTTCTCTTTAGTGATATATTTTTTATTTTCTAATTTGTTCCCTTAATTTTAAATTTATTTTGATTTATCTTTAATACAATTTTCATGATAATCTATTTTTATAATTTGATTTTTTTTATATTGTTTATGTTTAATTTTTATCCTTTCTCTTAATTTTTAATTTTTTTTCTCATTTCTCATATACTTTTTATTTTTAATTTTATTTTTCCTTTCTACTTTATATTATAGTTTAATATATATATATGATTCCATTACATTAAGTTAAAATTTTATATTCTTAAGAATTTAATTGTAATATTTATTCACATGAACTACTCATATATATATATATATATATATATATATATCTATATATATATATATATATATATATATATATATATATATATATATATATATATATATATATCTATATATATATATATATCTATATATATATATATATATATATATATATAATTCCATTCCATTATATTAATTTTTTTATATTTTTAATATTTTAATTTCAATTTATTTTCAATAAGAAGTTCCATTGTATTATGTTAGTATTTTTTGTATTTATATTTATTGTCAATTTCTTACTTATTGGGTATTAAAATCTCTCTCTCTCTCTCTCACACACACACACACATATATATATGGTCAAGTTAGAGATTAATTAGTGTATGATTTTGTAACACCCCATATTATATGAACAATTAACTTATTGTACTATTTTACTTTTATTTTTACTAATTGTTATGATTTTGTCATCATATGTTTGATGAGAACATTAAAGAACTGTGGTTGAGTGGGCCAAAACAATTTATGAATAATACATATTAAAAATTACAGTATTTTTAGGAACAATAAAACAATTGTTAAACCTCTTGAGATAGTTAAGGTGGTTACTCACCTTTTTCTTCAAAACAAGAATTCGAGGAAGGCCTAGAGGGATGGAGAATTGAAGAGAGGAAATGATACATTGGGGCTAAAGGCAAAATGCTCCCACGAGAAACTCCTTGAGCCAATCTATTCATAACTCCTTGAGCATAATTTACTCCTTGAGCCATGCTATTCATATTCCTTCAATTTGCCTGGTCAAATTTTGAAAATTATTCCAAAAGCTCAAGATCTAAGACTGCCTATTTGTCCCTATGAACATTTCTTTAGAGCCTTTAAATATTAGGCTATGTGAATGGAGGGATCATATCTTAGTAAAGAACGGTCGCCTCCCAAGCAAGAGATTTAGAGCGAGACTTTCTAGACTAGCTACTCTCCCTAATACTTGGAAACGAAAGCCACATTGACAAGGCATGATAAACCAAATAATCCACAACACCATTTTGACTCCGAGAAGGCCACATATGCACTTACCTTGAAACCTAATGAAGTCAAAATTCTTAAGAACAAAAAGGTGTAGACTCTCCTTGCTTCCACAAAACCATATTTTAGATATATCAATCAAAATCCATGCCACATAATTGAAAATAAAAAGTAATACCAACAAACTAAAACCAGCACCATGAAAGAAGGGTGAACAGTTGATAGGAAATTATACCAAGAAAATAAATATAATTCAAATGTAAAGGAGAATTTAAAATACAACCAACCAAGGTATCCACTAACTCTACTAGAGAAGGGATAAAAGGACCCAATATCACCCAAAAAATGAAAACAATGAGATAAAAATATGCACAAATCTAGGAACATGTTGTTACCCCAGAACATGACCAAGAACAAAGGAGGATTCCTATTTGCGAGCCAAATTTGAAACATCGAGCTGAAGTGGCCCTCAAAATAAGGGTAAGATCTATGCAACTAACATAGGCATGCTTTAAACCAACATTATTTTTATAATGATAATCCCTCAAGCAAGAACCATTAATAAGCAATACCTTAGATGGTAATATTTTTCCTTCAAGAGGAAGCACTAAAAGATAAATTTCAGTAACACTTATCCACTCTATGCTTTTTGCTACAGATTCCCTCAAAACTAGGTTGTTACCCTCATCTAGACCATAATTTGGGCTCGCAGAGATATCATAGAGACTCTCTTGTGGTCGATGCTCATTGTTCTCTAGATACATTGGCAGTCAAAACATTCAAAGGATTGAGAGATAGAAAACTAACATCAAGTGTGCCATTATGAAAGGTGAAGACCTTCACACGTATAGTGCATTGAGGGGGCAGGCTAACCTACCCCACTCCTTAATGGTCTCAGGAGTGGATAGGAGAGCTCCTCCCTTGTGTGTTCCTCCACCTCCATTGAGCTAATTCTTTTTATCATTAATAACAATAATAATGATAATAATTTTAAAAAAAGTTATAATTTAGTTACAATTTTTTTTTTTTTTTTTAACAACTTGAAATGTATGATGAAGTAAGTGTTTTAATGATTATTCTGATTGTTTTCTATCAGCATTTACTAGTGCCAAGCTGGGTTTGAGTAAGCCCATGAATTTTATTTTACATTAAGAGAAATCATGAATATATACAAGGAGATGGAGATTATTGGAATCTGTATTCCAATGTCTCTTCATCTTATCTATTTTTCTATTTATAATATTTACAAGAATTTCCTAATCCCAAAGATTAGGTATCAACATTTACTTTTAATATGAAGGGATGTTCGTGAGTCTAAGCATCATTCTGAATCTTTCAAACTTTTCTCTTCCAAGTGCTTTGGTGAAGAGGTCTGCAATATGTTCATTTGTGGAACAACAATGTAGGTGAATAGTTTTGGCCTCAATATGATGTAGAATCAAATGATACTTTGTATTGATATGCTTAGTTTGATCATGGAATTTTTGTTCTTGGCCAACTTTATTGTAGAATCTTTGTCAATGAAAAGAGGAGTAGAATTCACTTATCTGTCCTGCAAATCTAATCAAATGATACTTTGTATTGATATGCTTAGTTCGATCATGGAACTTTTGGTTCTTGGCCAACTGTATTGTAGAAGCTTTGTCAATGAAAATAGGAGTAGAATTCACTTATTTATCTTGCAAATCTTCTAGAATTTTCCCAAGTGACACAATTTCCTTTGTTGCTTCTACAACTGCCACATATTCTACCTCTGTTGTTGAATATGTTGGAACTAACTATTTGGGTGACCTCCAAGAGACAACTCCTGATCCAAGACTCATAACATAACCTGAGGCAGATACTCCATTTTCTTTATCTCCACCAAAATTTGAATTAGAGTATCCAATCAAGATGAAGTCATCCACCAGTGTATACTTGAGCCCAAAGTATTGAATTCCCTTCAAGTACCTTAGAACTCTTTTTGCAGCAGACAAACAAACCTCACAAGGTTTTGCATAAAGTTGGATAGGATTCCAACAACAAATGAAATATCCAGTCTAGTAGTAGTCAGGTAGTTGACACATCCTAAAAGGTGTTTGTACTTTATTGCATCCTCAAATAAATTTCCTTCAATGGATGTGAACTTTAAATTATTTTCCATTCGAGTGGTTAAAGAATTACACTTAGCCATGTCAAACTTGTTGAACAAATCTCCAATGTACTTATTTTGAGAGAGGAATATAAAATTCAGATTTTGGGTTACTTCAATACCAAGATAGTAGTGAACATATCCCAAATATGTCATTTCAAAATCATTCCTCAATTCTTTCTTTATGGATGAAATGTAATTTTCATTGTTCCCCGTCATCAAAAGATCATCTACATACACCACAATATATACAATTGTTTTGTCAACTTTATTGACAAACATAGTTGCATCATCAAGATCATAACATTTGAAATTTAGATTCAGATGATGCTCAGTCAATTTCGTGTACCAGGATCATGGTGCTTATTTGAGGCCATAAAGGATTTGACAAGCTTACATAATTTTTGTTCCTTAACCTTCACAACAAATCCTTCCAGTTGGGACATAAAAAGATTCTCTTTTATATTTCCATTAAAGGAAGTAGTTTTTATGTCCATTTGATGGACTTTCAAATTGTTAAGAACTACCAAGGAAAATAGAGTCTAGATGGTAGCCTATTTTGTTATGGGGGCAAAAGTATCCTCATAATCGACCCCTTGCTTTTGTCCAAAACCTTTTGCTATGGGGCTAGCTTTATGCTTGTCAAATGAACCATCTTCTTTAAACTTGTTCTTGAAGACCCACTTGTAGCATATCTATTTGGTTCCCAAAGGATAATCCATCAGCTTCAAGGTTCCATTCTTTATCAGAGGATCATACTCTTTTTACATTGCTTCTTTCCATTCAACATGAGAAGTAACTTCTTTGAAGGAAGCTGGTTCAAAATCTATAGACAAATTTAATTCACAATCATAAGAGACACCCATATAAACTGGTGAATCATAATTTTCTACATAACCTCCATTTTGTCTAGTAGAGATTCTTGCTCCTATCTTTCCAATATCATAAGGACTAACACTTTCAGATTTCTTGGAGAGCCACTTTGGAGCAGGTTTATGAGATGGACTAGGATGCTCAATTGAATAAGATGGGGATGAATCAAGATTTAGCCTTCCAATTCTCTCAAACACATCACTCAAAGTGTCTTCTTGATCAATTGTTTGAGCTTCATGAGAGGGAGAGAGTGCTTCAGAAGGAGGTTCCATAGTTTGATCCAAGATAGGGATGCCCCCTTTAATATGTGGAATCTCATAATCAAATTCATGAATGTAGAAATTTGATAGAAATTGCAATTGCTCAAGATTTCAAATTGAAAATAGGAGACACAATTCTACTCTACTAATTAGTGGAATGGAAATCACAATTTAGAACAATGTGCATATACATGTAACAAGAAAAACCACAAATACACAATGGTTTCTAGCAGAACCCAACTGGGGAAAACCCCTCAAGCCTCTTTGCATTATTTAGTTGAATTGATAAACTATTACAATTGCTTGCTCCATCTCTGAGCATAACCTGCAAAAGAATAATGGTTCTCCCACTGACTAAGGACCTCTAGCCAACACTTAGCCAATTTATGCCTCTATCAGCCTCTTATTTACTAGTAGAATCCTTTAGGAAATTAGCTCCTAAAATATAGGAACCGCCTCCTCTTTTTTTGCACAATTTATAAGGATTGATCTCCTTACTCATACAAAACCTGTACACTCAAAACTAGTATACAATGCATGTTACACTACCTTCTCATCTCCACTTTAGTTGAGAAATTCGAAATCCATGCATGCATTAGCTATTTTGGGTTGATTGTTCAATTAACGCATAGATCTTTGAGTTAGAATTCTATCCCATAGCACAACTAACCTTCAACTAATTCCTACAATACTTATAGGTCAGCTACCTGAATACAATTGAAAATAAGTAAACTATATTTCTAAAATTTAGAAACCACACATTCATAACTAAATGCCAAGCCCTCTAATTCAAATTTACTGAGCTAACTATGCGACAAGGTCATGTCGCTCAACATAATTGCCTCCAAGATGTCTACTGATGTGGATTTTCAATTTTACTCAATTTGACTAAGGCAAAAGTCAAATTGATATTTCTTGCTACATTTTTTCAACACTCTCTCATAGGAAGAAAGAAATTTTGCACCGCCCCTATCCTACACCTGTGGAATGTACTGTAGGACTACATATCATTGGTTTTGTTGCTACTGCAACAACTACAACTAAGAAGCATAAAAAAAAGACATTGAATCAACTGTGTCTCTGCAACTGTTTACTAGGAAGACTGCACTGATGTTGATTTTGCACTATTTGTCCCACACTTATATACACACTCCTTTGTGCTCCTCATCATCTAACTACACCAACTGACACTGATCCTTATGATACTGAAGACTATGAGCCCCTATAGGAAGGTAATGATCCATGAGGAAAGTAAATTACAATTGCTCTCCTATGGATCCTCCCCAATTCTTTATGACTCTGGGACTAAGGCTCAACATCGCCCCACCTCACTCCTAGAGGTATAGTTTTATGCATTGAAAAATATATCTCTAGCTTGTAGATATTTTTCACTCTAACTTTAATATGTCTCACTTGCTTGGTGGCTACATGTTTTAGAAAGGATTTCCCCTTACTGAAAATAACATCATAACCTATATCCTCTACTGCTACATAGATCAAGTTCTTATTCATCCTAGACACAAAAATAACATCTTTGAGGCGAATATGGGAGCCATACTTCCTATTAAAGGTTACAGAACCAATTCCTGTAGCACTCTACCTCCCATCATCCCCCAATTCAATACACATCTGGAGATCCTTCTCCTCCAAGGTAGTGAAAAATTCCTTATTTCCTGTTATATGGTAAGAGGCACCAGAATCTAGGTACCAATCACTCCCTCTTACTATGTTGGTCAAGCAAGCAAGGAGGGTGAAATATAGCTTAAATTGAGAAGCCAAGGCATCTCCTCCTGCTCTTACTGCAGGCTCCTTTCTAGATTTCCTTTGTGGACACTTTGTTGCATAGTGTCTGAATTCATGGCAGTGAAAACATTTTATCTTACTTATATCCTTCTTCTTGCCATTATTCTAGCTAGACTTAGCCTCACCTTGGGACTTCTTTCCATTGGCCTTCATTCCTTTTCCAACTACAAAAAATTCCTCTTCCTCTTCTTTGGATGTTACTCGATCTCTGATATTTCTCCTAAATTATTCTTAAACCAAATTGAGCCACAACCTTTCCAAATTCGGTAATTTTTCCCTTCCATTCATAGTGCACTAGTAACTGTGTCAGGATTTTGGAAGGCCTAGAAGAGCTAGGCTCACCAAGTCATCTTTTGCTACATCCACCCCAACCCCTCCAAGCTCATATTGAACTCGAGTAAACCTAGAGAGAGAGTCTAGAATAGTGTCATTTTTTTGCATCCTAATGTTTTGAAGTTTGTCTTTCAAGGCCAATTTTCTATAGTCACTATTATTTTTGAATAGCGTAGTCATTTCTTTCCACATAGCAAATGGTGTCTCTTTTCCATGGAGATTTGAGACTATGTAGTCTCTCACACCCTCGAAGATGATCCTCTTGGCTCTAGCAACATCCTTCTTCCACTAGGCTAATCTTTGTGCATCAGATTGCTGGGGTTTTACAATATCATTTTTAACATATTATAACACACCATTATCATCAAGCACTGATTCCATATTGTCCTTCGAGGCTATAAAATTTGAACAAACCTCCAGGGCATACTCCAATCTAAGTTTGTTGAAAGTCATTCTCCCAAATCTGAAGAAAAAATTGCTACATTGAAGCTGCAATTCCAAATTCCTGAAGAACAAATTCAAAACAATGGTCTCTAATGTAATTTTAGGGCTCTGATACCATTTAGAAATTTTATAGAAATTGCAACGGCTCAAGCTTTCAAACTGAAAAACAAGAGACATAATTCTACTCTATTGATCTACGAAATGGAAATCACAATTAAGAACAACATGCATAGACATGCAACCAACAAAACCACAAATACACAGTGATTTCTAGGGGAACCCAATTGGGAAAAACCCCTCAAGCCTCTTTTCATTAATTAGTTGAATTGAGAAACTATTACAATTGCTTGCTCCAGCTCTGAGCACAACCTGCAAAAGAATAATGGTTCTCCTACTGACTAAGGACCTCTAGCCAACACTTAGCTACTTTATGCCTCTATCAACCTCCTATTTCCTTGCGCAATCCTTGAGGAAATTAGCTCCTTAAATATAGGAATTTCCTCCTATTTACTTGTACAATTCCCAAGGATTGATCTCTCGACTCTTGCAACACCTATGCACTCAAAACTAATATACAACTCATGTTACACTTCCTTCTCATCTCCACTTCAAATGAAGAATTCCAATTCCATGCATGTATTAGCTATTTTGGGTTGATTGATTAGTTAAATAATAAATCTTTGAGTTAGATCGTTGTCCCATTACACAACTGAGCTTCAACTGACTCCAACAATAATTAGAGGTTAGTTAATTGATACAACTAAAATTAATAGAACTAGATTTCTAAAATTTAGCAATCACACATGCATATTTGAACTCCAAGTTGTCTGCTAATGTGGGATTTTGATTTTACTCAATTTGAATGAGGAAAAAGTCAAATTGAGCTTTCTTGCTACATTTTTTAAACACTAAAAATAGTTTGCATGCCCAAATCTATCCAAGAAACGAATTTGTTGCCCAACAACATTGTCTCTTTTGGAAGATTCAAGAAAGATCACATCTCTAAATAATATAAGTTTCTTATTTACTTCATCATAGATACGATATGCTTTAGAGGCATCCGAGTGCCCCATGATGATACATTTTTGACTCGCACCAAGTTTCTTTTAATGTTCCTTAGGTATCAAGGCATAACAGGTGGAACCAAAAGCAATGTGATGCCTCACCGAAGGAATTTGGCCATACCAAATTTCACAGGGAGTCTTGTTTATGAGAGAATGAGATGGACACCGATTCTTAATATACACAACACATAGAACTACATTAGCCCAAAGCATCAACTTCACATTTTTTAAAAACATCATTGAATGCACCATATTCAATATTATCATGTTCATTCTTTCAACCACACCGTTCTGTTGGAAATTATAAGGAACGATTTTTTGATGTTTTATCCCATGTTGGAAAAAATAGTTTTCAAATTCCTTTAAAGTATATTATTTTCGATTATCAGTACGAATAGAGCCAATATGAGATTGTATATC
Organism: Pinus tabuliformis; assembly: GCA_031772625.1. Classification (NCBI taxonomy): domain Eukaryota; kingdom Viridiplantae; phylum Streptophyta; class Pinopsida; order Pinales; family Pinaceae; genus Pinus; species Pinus tabuliformis. Next base: position 786,303,846 of record CM062808.1, read on the forward strand.
ATTTTCAATCCATGTATGAAAATTTTTGAAATTTTGAAAGGCTTTACATTTGTTCTTCAATAGATATACCCAACACATTATGTTGTAGTCGTCAATAAAAGTCATCATGTATTTATTACCATTTGTAGAGGGAACAAGCATAGGGCCACACAAGTTAGAATGAATCAATTCAAGCTTTCTATGTTCTCTAGAATAAGAATCATGAAAATATTGTTTCTTGTGCTTTCCTAAGATACAAGCATCACATTGCTTAAGTTTCCTAGGAATGGTTGGAAAACTAGTAACAACATTTCTCTTCAATAAATGAAGATTGTCATAGTTCATATGTCAAAATCCAACATTCCATAAGAGACTGGATGGTATTGTACCCTCATCATATTAAGAAATGTATGAAAAACTTTGTGCACGAGCAGAGGTTCCTTGCAACTTCAAGAGTCTTTCTTCTTTTATCCCAGTCATGACAAGTGAGTTGTCTAATGATTTTCAGACCTCAACCTTTCCATCAAACATATGGATGGAATTTCCTTGCTAGTGGATGTGAACCAAAGACAATAAGTTTCACCACAACTCTGGGAGGTAGAGAACATCATGTAGATGAAATTTTGGGAGACCATGTAGTTTAAGCCTGATGGTGCCAAGCCCTAATGGCTTGAGTTTTTACTTCTTTGTGAAGTAGACTACTCCATCAACATTATTAGTGAATTCGTCAAAGAAATATCTTCTAAAATTCACGTGGAAAGTTACAATTGAATAAAGCAACAATGCATCTTTCCAAGAAGCAAGTGAAGCGTTGAACAAGTCTCCAATTATTCTGATATTGGAATGTTCCACAAAATAATGAGAAGATTCAGGTGCTTTACATTTCCCTTGATATGGTGATTTTTATTTCTCTTCATCCCTTTACTCTCTAATCTTGTCGCAAGAGAGATTACAAGTGGAAGCATCATGTCCATTTTTGTTACATCATATGCAATGAAGATTAAGTATTCCTCCTTGGTAATGTTTCCCCCCTACCTCCATTATTCTCCCTTCGACGTCCTCTTCGACCACCTCTTCCTCTAGAAGAATCATGTGCATGATTCTTCCTTTTCTGTGCCAGGCACACAACTTCTGGAGAATACTAATAAATTGTCTTCTTCTTCCCAAAATCTTTCTCTCTTTTAGCAAACTTCTCCACAAGAGAGTCAAAATAAATATCCTTGAGTTTGCCACTAACTTGTAATGACTCAAAATAATGAGAATAAGTGGGATATAGTGCCTTGAAAAAGGTTATGAGAGGAAAATCCATTTTAACACTGATGGCTTCTACAGCATGCATAATGACTCTTATTTCAGAGGCATAGTCAAGGGATCATCATCTTTCAATTCTAAATTAAAAAGTTTGACCATAAGTTGGACTACTTCAAGCTCAGAGTGTGAGTGATATAAATATTTTAGCTTCTTTAAGGCTTCAAAAGCATTTTTAAATGACTTAATATAATGAATCACCTCTTTAGTGTCTGATGCTACAATCAAGGGATAGGCCTTGTTGTTCTTGTTCTCCCATAGTGTGAGCTCCTTTCCTAAAGTGGGATTTTTAGGATGACTAACAACTTCTCCTTCACATACTCCTTTCCACAACTCATTAAAAATTATGGTATAGAGATAACTACTCCAACTATGGAAATGAGTGAATGCATAAGAACGATCTCGAAGGAGTACTTTGCGTAAAGGCATGAGTTGGGCGATAGATGACACCTCTGATGACATTGAAGGAGTTAAATGACCTTGCGAGGGGGGGAGGGGCGATTAAACATTAAAAACCATTAACTTTAACCATTTAAATTATGTCTATGGTAAGGATATGATATTAATCATTGTATCTCACATGTTATGAAAGGTGTGCCAGTAATAAATGACAGTATATATATATATATATATATATATATATATATATATATCTATATATATATTATTTAATTGAATGTTACATGTTACATATGGTATGAGAGCCAGGTTTACGACAATAAGGCTTTTGGGAAAAGAAGATAAAAAAAAAAAAAACTAAGTGGAACTGTGTGTGAATGATTTAACACAACGAGAGAGAAAGAGGCAAAAAGACACAAAGAAAGAATGCAGAGGGGATCCAGAACACCAAGTCAACTAGATGCAACATATGTAGGGACCAATCCGAAGATGTTGATACAATTGGGAGAAGTGTCTCGCCAAGCCAATGCTTCCCTACTCAAAACTATGCAGCAATTACGTGCTGAGATGACTAATTTGAGAATCGACAATGAGATATTATGAAAAGAATAAGAAATAATTCTGAAAATCTTGTCTGATCGACAAAATCAACATGGAGCAAACCCTAGTGCTGGAAACAGAAAAGGCTGCAACCACCCATCAAAAGGAAGATAATTTCGAATTAGAGGAAGGGCATGATGATGACAAAGGACATTCTGATAATGTCTCTAAGCAGTGAAAGTAAAAAAGATAGAAAAATGAATTACAAGGGGAATTTAAAAATATAAAGTCCCCAACTTTCGAAGGTGAAACTGAAGAACTGACAAAAGCTTGGATAATAGATATGAAAAAATATTTTCAAATATATGATTACAACAATAATTTGAAGGCTCGACTGGCAGTTTATCAGCTAAGAGATAAGTTTTCCCTCTGGTGGGAAGAAATAAAAATTGTAAGGAAAATTGACGAACAAAAGGTCACATGGAATGAATTTCAGAAGCACTTCAAAGATAAATATTTGACAAAGCGTTATTATGATGAAAAAGAAAAGGAATTCCATGATTTAAGGTTAAGAGCCTTGACTATGGATGAATATGTAAAATGATTTACGTCTTTACTGTGATATGTACCATATATGCAGGAAGAGAAAGCCAAGATTCAACGTTTCATTACTAGTTTACCTAATTTCATGAAGGAAAAGCTAAAATTTGAGTATCCAAAAACAATGGACAACATTGTGTGAAAAGCCCACATCTGTTATCAACAAATGAAACAGAAAAATGAAGGTTTGAAAGGAAGATTGAATTAGAGGGGAAGAAATTTTCCCCCAAATAGACAGACAAAAATTTCCAATAGAAGGAATTTACAGCAAAGAACCTTTAATAAATTTTCGGTAAAGAATCAACCAAAGGTTCCAGAAAATACTGAAAGTAGGTAGACTGAGGGAGTTAATAACCTTGCTAATGCCCAACAAAAAAAAGAAACCTTTGCAGAGTTGGGGGTGCAGAGAACCCCACTATTACAAAACTGTCATATAGAGCAAGAACATAGAAGTTGTCAAATATGCAAGAAGCCTCTACGGTTGGGGAGGTGGCAAGGAGCATGCCTAGGATTAATGTTGCACTAGGTGACCATCAAGTATAATATCAACCTGCCATGATCGAATGTGAAGGTATGATCGCTAATCAACCTCTCCCTATTTTGTTTGACCCAGGTGCTAGATTAAGCTATGTTAGTCGTAATATTGTAAAAGAATTCCAATTACAAAGGAGTAAATTTCAAAAACCTTGGCTTGTTCAATTAGATATAGGGGCTAAGCAAAGGGTAGTGGAAAAAAAAGAAAATTGTCGTGTGAATATCTCGGGACGATAGATATATGTTAATTTGAACTTTCTTCCATTGGGATCATATGATCTACAAATAAGGATGGATTGGTTGGAAGGTCACTAGTCTTTGGTAGATTGTAAGGGAAGAGTTGTTAGCTACCTCACTAAGTCAAGGAAAAGAAAGTAATTCAAGGAATTAAGAAAAATGTTAAGTTATGCCCAATTATTACTAACCAGATGGGAAAATGTATCAAAAAAGGTTGTCAAATTTATGTTGTACAGGTGGGATATACAAATTCTAAGAACAAGATGACATCTCTTGAAGACATTGCAGTCATCCAAGATTTAATTGATGTGTTTCCTGAATCCATACCCAGGCTACCACCCAAACAGGGTATTGATTTCACAATAGAGTTAATTCTGGGTGCAGCTCCTATTTCTAGAACTCCTTATCAAATGAGCATACCTGAATTGACTGAACTCAAAATGAAACTTTAGGAACTACTTGGTAAAGGGTACATTTGTCCCAATGTATCTCCTTGGAGGGCTCATGTATTGTTTGTACAAAAGTGGGATGAGACCCTGAGATTATGTATCAATTATCTCTAGTTGAATAAATTGACTGTCAAAAATAAATAATCTCTACCTCGAATTGAAGATTTATTTATTCAATTTTGGGGGGCATGAGTGTATTGCATGATTGACCAACGATTCGTGTATCATCAAATAAGGATTAGGGAAGAAGACATTTGTAAAACTGCTTTTCAAACTCGTTATGGTCATTATGAGTTCATAGTGTTACCTTTCGGTCTTACGAATGCCCCTACGACTTTTATGAGTTTGATGAACAATATTTTTCAGCCATACTTACATAGGTTTGTGCTGATTTTCGTTGATGATATACTAATTTACTCTGAGAATCAAGGGGAGCACGAAAATCATATGAGAATTGTGTTGCAAACCTTACAGGACAATCATCTATAAGCTAAGTATAGCAAGTGTGATTTTATAAAATTCAGATATAATATCTTCGTCGTGTTATATCAGCAAGAGGTATAGCAGTAGACCTAGAGAAGATTACGACCATTATGGAATGGACTACTCCAAAGAATGACACTGATATTAGATCCTTCTTGGGCCTAGCTGGGTATTATCGTCGGTTCATTGAAGTATTTTCAAAAATTTCTTTTCCCATGACTTCATTAGAAAGGAATGGAAGGACTTTTTGGTGCACTGGTGAATGTCAACAAAGATTTGAATAATTGAAAAATCTACTTACCACTGCACCTGTATTGAAGTTTGCATATCTAGAGAAATCATTTGTTGTATGCACAAATGCCAATAAAGAAGGGGCTGGAGGAGTATTAATACAAGAGGGTAAAGTCATGGCATATGAATCCCATAAATTGAAGGAATATGAATAGCATTACTCTGCTTATGATATTGAAGTAACAATAGTGGTACACAAATTAAAAATGTGGCGACACTACCTACTTGGGAAGAAATTTTTGTTGTTAACAGATCATAGTAACCTTACAAATTTCTTTAACCACCCCAGCTTAAATGCCTTTCAAGCTAGATGGATAGCCTTTTTAAGTGAATTTGACTTTGAAAGAAAGAACCTTAAGGGAAAATAAAATTGAGTTGCTGATGCATTAAGCAGGAAGTTGCACTCCATTTACGAAATACATTTCAGCCAAGTGAAGTTCAAATTCCTTGATATGATTACAGAATAATCTCTTAAGGATCCAGAATATACCTTCCTGAGGAAACAAACAATTAATGCTTAGAATAATGGGCAAAAATCTAAATATGGGATAAATATTGATAAATTGTTAACCTTTAGAAATTGAATTCATATTCCCAATCAAAATTCTATTAAACAATTTTTAATGGATAAATTTCAAAGGAAACCTTATGCTACCCACCCTGGATACTAGAAACAACTTTCAACTATCAAGAAAAGTTACTTCTGGCCAGGATTAAGAAAAGATATTACTGAATATTTCACTAAATGTTTAAAATGTCAGTAGGTGAAGGCAGAACGCCAACACCCTGCTGGGTTACTTCAACCATTACCTATCCCTGAGTGGAAATTGGAGGTGATCAATTTGGATTTTATCCTAAGTCTCCCCCAAACTAAAAAACAACATGACTCAATTATGGTGGTGGTTGATAAAATAAATAAAACAAATCATTTATATCAGTCAAATCTACTTACAAGATTGTCAAAATCGCAGATATCTTTATGAGACAGATATTTAGGCTACACGGGATGCCCAAAGTGGTAATCTCTGATATGGATGTAAAATTTTCATCCACATTTAGGAAGATCCTTTTCTCTCGACTGGGCACATAGATCCAATTCAATACTACTTATCATTCACAAATGAATGGTACTGAATGGGTTAATCAAGTTTTAGAGGATATGTTATGAACATTTGTGATGTAGCAGCCACACAAGTGGGAGGATCACCTCCACTTAGTAGAGTTCTCTTACAATAATGGACACCATGAGTTGTTGGGAATGAGTCCCTTGGAAGCATTATATGGATGTGTTGTAGCGGCTACAACCACCCTACAAAATTTTTCCTTAGTTTTGTTTTGGAGCCTCCCTACCAAATTTTCATAGCAGCTTGTCTTGCTTTGTCAAGTTCACAAGCTTTAGTGTCTTGCTTGCACAAAGGCAACCTTTCAATCACAACTTGATGCACTCCCCTCACAGGTTGATCACCCAAACTTGATTCAATTGTAGGCTGAGCAACTCCCCCAAGAAATTAGGAATTTTTGCAGGGCAACCATCCTTCCCTCTAGAAATTGCGCAATCCTGTCTGGCAACCTATTGGGCTTCAGAATTTTGCAATTCTGCCAATCAAAAATCAGAGTGAAAATTGCACAATTTTCCCCAACAAGGTTGCTTAGGCTAGAATTTGTGCAAATCTGGGCAACAGTCATTTGCTCTACCTATAAATTGCGCAAATCTCCTGGGAAGCCAGCCTAGCTCCCAACTAGAAATGTGTATTTTCTCCCAACAATTGAGTAGCCTCTTGCATGTATAGCTGAGTTGACCGGTTCCCTCCAGGACCGAGAAAAATAGACTTGCATGCATGGGTTGCTTCTCCCAAGTTAGCATGCAAAGGCATCCCTTGATTCAGGGACCTACTTTTAGCAGTTGGAGATTACATCCAAGGATCACTTCAGAAACCTCCCACCAAGTGTCGCCTTCCCTAGATTTGTGGCATGCACATCAGAACTTAGATGTTAACAAAAGTCATCAACCGAATGCTCTAGAGCTCATTCCGCACATCAACCTTGCATCTTTGACATCCCGCATCACTTCTAGGAGCTGCTGGCACATTCACCTCAGTTGTTTTTGGGTAAGCCCGCCTTCCATGCCTTCTGTTGCATTTCTGTCACTTTTTGTGTATTTGCTTGTGTGAGTGTTGTTTGCTTGATTTCTTTGAACACTTGTTGTCATTTACATGTATACTATCTTGTCCTAGCACAGTTTCAGTTTTCATTGCTATCTCTCTACTGTCGCATGCATGAAACTATTTTGCATGAACGGTCGTTGATTCGGAAACTCACATCACCGACATGCATGTTGATCTGTTTATTGAATCTTTCATTCAATGTTTTCATGCACGGTTAATCACTTCTTCTTTCACTTAGTGTCACCATGCATGCATTGTCATATTTTCTTTTAGTTGCCTGTCGATGAGTCTGGCCAACCTTAGCCCAGACTCTGCCTTCAATGAGACAACATTGCGCAATCTAGGGATGGAAAGCTCTATCTTCCTCTCTAGAAATGTGCATTTTTTCCCAGGCACTATCCTCGAGGAATATTTTGCACATTTCTTAGGGACAATGACTACTGGCCTAGAAAATTGTGCAACACAGTCACTGAGCCTACAAGCATTGCCAGCTGAGATTGCACATTGCGTAATTCCAGCAGTCAGCAGCCAGACTGGACTGTGAATTGTGAAGTTCTAGAAGTTAATCAGTCTCCCAGCATCACATACTGTGCCTTGCGCAGTCTTGGTAGTCAGTCTTCTGACCTCCCAACCGAAATTACGCAACCTTCATGATCAATCACACAAGTATGTTGCAAGTTAGTTCTCAAGTTCATTTTGGTTTTCAATTGACAGATTGCTTTCCATGAGTGTTTCCATGTCTCCAGGTATTTCAGGTGTTCATCAGCCTCTCAGAAGTGTAGGTACAATGGTTTCAAGAGAGCAGAGTCAAAGACATTGTTTAGAGCACACTTGGGGACGTAGTCGATCAAGTGTCTATGGACTTTCCTAGCCACGAAGACATCAAGTTGTTCATAGACAAGGACATAAAGATATGAGAGCAACAACATCACAATGAAAAGCATCATGAACAACAACTGAAGGCAATATACCGAATGTAACAAATGCAAGAGGAAGGTTGTTGACAACACATAGGCGGAACAAAGTTGTGAGCTCAAGAAGATCCACTGATGATGAAAGAAACTTTGGAGACTTGGGCTATGAGGTGATGACGTGACATGAAGATTGCCCAAAGATAGAGAAAGGAACAAAGAAGGAGTTTCATGTTCTGAAGCAGCAACTCAAGAAAGAACATGAAGCTCCACAAACAGATGAATGAGTTGCAGTAGGAACAGGGACATCAATGGGCGAGACATGCACTCATGAAGGAAACTGCGCCCGCAAAAGTTAAAGATCCATCCGAGTAGCTAGCATGAAGAAAACATGGTGAGCAGTGTTGTTTATCGCATGCAAGGGATTCAACTACTTGCATGTCATTGTGCGCACGCATGCAATCCATCCCATTCAGGACACTCACCAAGGTGAAGACAAGAAGCAAGTCCAACTGGAGCTAAACATGTACTTCAGCAAGTTGATGTGCATGACCTTCAGCACACACTTGAATATCAACATGGACACTATTCATCAGTGTGTTTCTGGTTCAGCTGCACCCAAGAAGACCATGCACATGCTATTAGACGAGTTGGATGAAGGAGCCGAACCAATGCACTGGATGCAATGGAGGCAAGAGTTCACTTCAACAAGATGTCACGATGGGGTGCATGCACACCATCACAGACGACCAAGCTTGGAATCAACTCACCACTTTCACCATCACAAGCATGTCAAAGAGTTGGTCTCATCACAATGGATCGAGTTTCAGTGATGTCTTGCATAGCTTCCTCAAGCCATGTTGTCTCACATGAGTACATATGCATTATAATGTAACATCATGCCAAGTGTAAGTCAAGTGTCTATAGTTGGATGTAACAGTCATAGAGTAGGTGAAGAGTCATGAGGGTAGTTAAATTGTCACAAAGGGAGGTCAAGGGTCACCCCACCCTTTGCTATAAATAGTCCCTCATAACTCATTGTATAGGCTTTTGGTCATCCAAGCTTCCGATAAGACTATCTTGGAGAGAGTTTGGAGAGTATTGTAATGCGCCTTGGCTTCTTCACTACACGAAGCTAGTACGTCTCTTTGGAGGAGTAGGTGAATGTGGATATAATGTTCCACTATTGGAGCTATTGGTTGGACATGGATGTATTGTATGACTCGAACTTACACTTCTTCATATTATAAGAGACAACACATTTCATGCATATGCTTTATTGTATTCTAGCTATCTTGTTTATTCTAAATGGCATATGTATTTTCTTTCTTATGCATGCATGTATGGACTATTATGTATGAGTATGTATGAATCTTTCTGAAATGTGTTGTTGGTTTAACCATCACTTTGCATTGCCAGCTAACTTGCTTTCTATCTTGTGATGTATCTTCGCTCGTGTGTTCCCTTCCCATCTGAGTACTATTACAGGTTTCCAAGGGGTGCCCTCATCTCAACCCACATGTGTTAGAACCTCTCATGCACCTTCCTTGACTCATTACAGTTGTCACACCCTTGCTATCAAAAGAGTTATCTTACTTACCTCAGTGCGAAATTGTGGTCAATGCATTACCATATGAACCACTGCTGGGACTCCTACACAAAATGGTCTAAGATCTAATTAGGACTTCTTACCGGTGAGACCCCCTTGAGATGTTGGCAGGTCTAGCACCGTCAACATTTCTTGCACTAGAAGGAGGGCGAGATGACAAGCTGTGTCCTCTCATCCGATTTTGAACAATTGCATATCTTTCATGGATTCTTGCATAGCATCACAAGGGAGTTTTTTGATCTCTTGTCTAGTTACATGTATGATGGTGAAGGTGAAGTGGCCTGGCCTGAGTACTTACATGACTTTCTTTCCATGCTTCCTGAGGAAGATGGGTGTTCTGACGAACATGTCAGCTTGCTTCTTGCATACACACTTTGCGAATCTCCACTTCGATGGGTGTGCAGCCTACCGGCTGATAGTGTACACTCACTTGAGCACTTTTGTGATCTCATTGAAGAAACTTTCTATCATTTTGATCTAGACTATCTTAAGCAAAAACTGCTACAACAATGGAAGGCTCCGCATGAATTGATCATGTATTTTTGGCAACACTTTTGTGACTTGCAGTTTCAAGCTCTGAGGAGCCAAATGAAATTTTCCTATCTTTTGGATCGGTTCAAGTATTTCCTTGAGAAATCTTCCTGTCCCAAGAAGAAGCCTGAATTCAATCCTCGCGTGAAATTATTCACTGATGGAGCTGCACAATATCATGTGGATGCATCCATTGTCTCGGATGACTGTCTGCCATCCCCTCATTTAACATCTCCACCACTGTCGAGTGATGTTGAGGATCATGCTCACTCACTTGTTCAGCTTGCATATGGTCCCAACATCACTTCGCTCAATTATCGCGCAATGTTGGTTGTGAGTCCTTCAATTTCCCATATGAATTCTGTTCCACGACCTCTGTCTTCACACTCGGTTGTTCCTCCGAATGATATTGTCTTGTGTTCTTCCATTCCATACTCTTCACTTGTTGTGAACGAGGAACAAGCCACTAACGGAGTTGGTGTTGCACAACCAACATGCACTGTCATTCATGAAGAGTATGAGTGGGAGCTTGAGCATCAACACTCAGTGAAGGATGACTCCCTTCTGTCCAAGCCCCCTCCATTCTTTCCTAACATCTTTGTTGAGCCTTTCATCCATGATTTCGAATGCGTGTCTTCATCCACCGATGCACCCATTGTTGATCACTCACATGACTCACTAGATGTTCGTCCATCATTCGACAATGGACAGGATAAGTTATTCATTGAAAATCCACTTGATCTTTCATTTGTTATTTCCGAAAAAATAGAGGATGAGTTTATTTGCTTTTCATCTACCCCTCTATTTGATTCATCTGATCATGAGGATGCCAATGAATTCATTTATTTTTTTGATTATGGTGGTCGTGATCCATTTACTTCCATATTTGATCACGATCATGACTCTATCACAGTTTATCTTTCGAAGCCACCGATTTGTGATGATCTATCTGATGATGAAGTTGAAACACACAAGACTGTTGAGCCACTTCATCCCAAGTTAATGGTTATGTCAGGTCCTGGCTCTCTTGGGGTTAGTCTCACTTCTGATTAGGAAATTGTTCAATCACCCAAGGCTCCTCATCACTCATCTGTATGCATTGAAGATCCATCTCACACACAGATCATGCTTCCTCCACTCGAACTGCACGATCCCATCGCTCATGCATTGGAGGAATCTTACATTGCAAGCACTTGTGCACAATGCAAGTTATCTTTGTTTCTTTCGTTTGCTTGCATGTCACAGTCAAGAGTGTGCTTATGCTTCAAAGTTGCACGTAATATCACACAACACTATGATAAGTCCACAGACTACTTGTCATGCACTTGCACTCACTTATGTCCTATGGGCACTTTAAAACATGAAGTGTGGTTGTCTTCATTGTTATATCTTTCTTGTTTGCTGGTTCGCACAACTAGGTTTCTCACAGACCAAGCGTTCACCAACATGGGTCAACCAATGCACCAGTGGCTGCATTGAAAATATCACTTCATGTGATCAGGCCGATGCATTGTTAGTGCAGGAGTAGGAGTAGTGTTTGCTTTCAGTTGTTTGTTGCATTCTTGTTTGCTTACATGTTTTGTTTGTTTGTTTGTTTGCCTGCTTATTTTCTTACTCTCTTTTCTTTCACTTTCGCTTCTGCTTTTGCTTTGCTTTGTTGTTTGTTTGTTAGTTCACTTGTTTGGTTCGTAGGTTAGTTTCACATGAAACCATGTATGACTCTTGAAGTGAGTTGGGTGAAGTACAAGACGGCTTGTACAACTATCACTACTTGGTTATCTGTCATCTTGCCTATGTATGAATAACTTGTTACTTTTAGTCCACGATACATCAAAGGCAAATACATATTGTTTGAAGTTAACCTTGGTGAAAACACAACGCTTGCATGCTAACTAGTGCCACCTTCTCTAGTCGGTTGTTTTTGGGTTAACCCTTGTCATTTCAGTCAAGTAGAGTAAGGTGAAGGGGAAAACCTTAACAGGCACATCAAAACTACTTCTCTATTGCAATAACCTCTTCTACTCTCAATAAGTCAGGATCCCTCTTCTGCCTCTAAAATGAATAAGTGCTATGCACAGTTACAAAAATGAAAAAAGTAAAAAAAGTTTGAAAAAATGAAAAGTGAATAAGGCAAAAGAAGAGAAAGTATTCCTACACAGAGAGGTGATGCAAGTAACTCTATCGGGGTACTAACCAAGCTCGCTGGTAGCGGAGCCATGCTTGCGTTCCTATATGACTCCGTTGGGGTACTATCCAGGCCTACTAGCAGCAGAGCAACACCAAAGATGAAACTAAGACTCTGAGGACTATACTACATGTTCACCCATATACCACTCAACCCCAATCGAAACAAATGTGTTGTCTTGGCTTGGAATGTGTGTCAATCGACGAAGAGCTTAGCAGAAGCTACATCTTACAATCAAGCTAGTGTGAAACCAAGATGAGCTGAGAACTAAATAATACTTTCGGTGGTGTTACACTTGCTTTTCACAAACAAGGTCCATTTAGAGAGCTGGAATTCTACCAGTGTGTCGCCAAGTGTTATAGCGGTTACAATCACCCTACAAATTTTTTCCTTAGCTTCATTTTGGAGCCTCCCTACCAACTTTTCAGAGCAACTTGTCTTGATTTGTCAAGTTCACAAGCTTCAGTGTTTTGCTTGCACAAAGGCAGCTTGTCGATCACAACTTGATGCACTCCCCTCACAGGATGATCACCCAAACTTGATCCAGCTATAGGCTAAGCAGCTCCCCCAAGAAATTACGCATTTCTGGAGGGAAACTAGCCTTCCCTCCAGAAATTTCACAATCCTATCTGGCAGCATGATGGGCTCCCGAATTGCACAATTCTACCAGTCAAAACTCACAGTGAAAATTGCGCAATTTTCCCCAGCATGGCTACTCAGCCGAGAATTTGTGCAAATCTGGGCAACAGTCAACTGCTCTGCCTAGAAATTTGCACAAATCTCTTGGGCAACCAGCCTAGCTCCTAGCCATAAATGCACATTTTCTCCCAATAGTTAAGCAGACTCTTGCATGTGTAGCAGAGTTGATCGATTGTCTCCAAGACCGAGAAAAACAGACTTGCATGCATGGGCTACTTCTCCCAAGGCAGCATGCAAAGGCATCCCTCAATTCATGGACCTGCTTTTAGCAGTTGGAGGTTACATGCAAGGATCACTTCAGAAACATCCCACCAAGTGTTGCCTTCCCTAGATTTATGGCATGCGCGTCAGAACTTCGATGTTATCAAAAATCATAAACCCAATCCTACAGAGCTCATTCCTCACATCAACCTTGCAGCTCTGACATCCCACATCACTTCTAGGGGTTGTTGGCACATTCAGCGCAACTATTTTGGGGTAAGCCCGTCTTCCATGCCTTATGTTTCATTTTTGTCTCTTTTTGTGTATTCACTTGTGTGAGTGCTATTTGCTTGATTTATTTGAACAATTCTTGTCATTTACATGTATACAAGCTTATACTAGCATGGTTTCAGTTTTCGTTGCTATCTCACAGTGGTTGCATGCATGAAACTGTTTTGCATGAATGGTAACCGATTCGGCGACTTGCTTCACCCACACGCATGTTGATTTGTTTATTGAATATTTCATTCAATGTTTGCATCCATGATCAATCACTTCTGCTTTCACTTAGTGTCACCATGCATGCACTGTCATATTTTCTTTCAGTTGCCCGTCGGCGAGTCTAGCCAACCTTGGCTTAGACTCTACCTTAACTGAAACCACATTGCGCAATTCGAGGAGCGAAGGCTTTGTCTTCCTCTCCATAAATGCACATTTTTGTCTAGGCACTGTCCTCGAGGATTGTTTTGCACATTTCTGAGGGACAGTGACTGCTGACCTAGAAAATTGCGCAACACAGTCACTGAGCCTGCAGCCATTGCCAGCTGAGATTGCACATTATGCAATACCAGTAGTCAGCAGTGAGACTGGACTATGCATTGCGCAATTTCAGCAATCAGTCAGTCTCCCAACAACCCAGACTATGCCTTGCGTAGTCTTGGTAGTCAATCTCCCGACCTCCCAGCCGAAATTGTGCAACCTTCATGATTAGTCACATAGGTATGTTGCAAGTCAGTTCTCAAGTTCATTTTTGTTTTTGACTGACAGATTTCTTGCCGTCAGTGTTTCCATGTCTCCAGGTATAGAAGGTTTTCATCTACCTCTCAATAGTGCAGGTACAATGGTTTCAAGAGAGAAGAGTCGAAGACACTGTTCAGAGCACAATTGGGGATGCAGTCGATCAAGTGTCTATAGACTTGCCTAGCCATGAAGACATCAAGTTGTTCGTAGAAAAGGACATCAAGATATGACAGCAACAACATCACAATGAACAACGTCATGAACAGTAGCTGAAGCCAGCATACCAAATGCAATGAATGCAAGAGTAAGGTTGTTGACAACAGAGAGGCGGAAAGAAGTTATGAGCTTAAGCAGATCCACTGATGATGAAAGCAACTTTGGAGACTCAGGCTATGAGATGACGACGTGACATGAATATTTCTTGAAGATAGAGAATGGAACAAAGAAGTAGTTTCATGTGTTAAAGCAGCAACTCAAGGAAGAACATGAAGCTGCATAGACAGACGAGTGAGTTGTAGGAGGAACAAGAACAAGAGTGGGCACAACATGCACTCGCGGATGAAATTGCACCACATAGGTTAAAGATCCATCCCAGCAGCTGGCATGGAGCAAACATGTTGAGCAGTGTTGTTGATCACATGCAAGGGATTCAACAGCATGCATGTCATTGTGGGCACGCACATGATCCAACCCATTCAACACACTCACCAAGGCAAAGACAAGAAGTAAGTCCAACTGGAGTTGAAATGTAATTCGAAATGTTGATGCGCATGACCACCAACAAACACTTGAAGATCAACACGGACACTATGCATCAGTGTGTTGCCGATTTAGCTGCACCCAAGAAGACCATGCACATGTTAGTAGACGCGTTGGATGAAGGAGCCGAACCAATGCACCGGTTGCAATGGAGGAAAGAGTTCGCTTCAGCAAGATCTCACCATGGAGTGCATGCACACCATCATGGACGACCAAGCTTGGCATCAACTCACCACTTTTGCCATCACAAGCATGTCGAAGAGTTGGTCTCATCACAATAGACCGAGTGTCAATGATGTCTTGCATAGCTTTCTCAAGCCATGTTGTCTCAGATGAGTACATGTGCATTGTAATGTAATGTCATGCAAAGTGTAAGTCAAGTGTCAATAGTCGGATGTAACAGTCTTAGAGTAGGTGAAGAGTCATGAGGGTAGTTGAACTGTCACAAAGGGGAATGTCAAGGGTCACCCCACCCTTTGCTATAAATAGTCCCTCATAACTCATTGTAGAAGCTTTTGGTCAGCCAAGCTTCCAATAACACTATCTTGGAGAGAGCTTGGGTAGTATTGTAACAATGCTTGGCTTCTCCAGTGTACAGAGCTAATACATCTCTTTGGAGGAGCAGGAGGATGTGACTGTAACATTCCACTATTGGAGCTAGTGGTTGGACATGGATGTATTGTATGACTAGAATGTAGAATTTCCCATTGTAGATCAACAGATTATGCAATATATTAAAACACAATACAATATCTACTTCTACAACACTTTGTGGAAGCTTAATCGAATTGAGCAAGATCAAGAGAACACATATAACTGAGAATGAGAAATCAATCACACATAACACAGAAGAAATAACCCGGGGAAAGCCTCAGCCTAAAACCCCAATCTCTGTATTATCATACAAGTGGAAATCTTATTCAAGTTACAAAAAGAATCATCTCTCAAGCTATCTTGCTCTCTCTACAATCAAACAATATAGCTCACAGACTAAATAGACACTGTATATGTCCTCCTTAAGACCTCCAAGCCTCCTATTTCCTTGTGCAGTTTTTCTTGGGGTCCAATAATGTCACATGTGTGAAATGGCCTCTTCACACTCACTAAACCTAAAGAAGTAAATGCGCAATCCTAAAGGAAAGAATCCCTTCTGCATGTAAGGAATATTCACAATGGAATATTCTAGCAACTAATAGTACACTGCCCCTCCATCTGATCTCAAATGGGTCTCTATCTGAACTAACATGCATGAGTTATTTATGAGAAAATACTTCGTTATCTAAAGTGCAGTAGTTACATGCATGCAAGAATTAACTAACTGAACTTGCATTAATTCAACAAATTGTATGAATTAATATAACGGGACTTGACTCAATTAACTAAGTCAACTAATTACAACTTAATATTACAACTCATCCTTATCTCTTTAACTAATGGATAAATTCCTCAATTAATGGAGAAATTGTTGCATGTCCCCACATAGACTTCAAGTTTAATTTTCCTTAACTAATTAACTCAAGATGAATTAATTAACTAATTTACAAACCACTGCTAAGATCAAATTCAAATTTTACTTCACTATTTTAGTTTAGGGACTGACTAAAATAGGAAGGTATCGTGAAATGCTATTTATAGAATGATATTTTTAGCACTTCCATTTTTCCATCCATTGTTGCTAAGATCAACATTGGTTGAACTGCTATTTATAGCAGTGCTATTTTTAGCAATTCTATTTTTAGCATTTCTTGTTGCTATTTTCAACACTCCCTCTCAACAAGAAAGGGATTATTAGTAACCCCAATCCTATCTCTGTGGAACTCGAACTTGCATTTTGACAATGCCTTAGTCAAAATATCTGCATCCTATTCCTCGGTCAAAACATATAGAAACAACATGATCCTCTTGACCACACAGTCTTGAAGATGGTGATACCAGATATCTATGTGCTTGGACTTGTCATGAAAAACTGGATTCTCCGAGAGTTTGATACAACTATGGTTATCACAGTAGATCACTTTAGGATCCATCATCTGACCAAACAATCCCACTAGAATCTTCCGCATCCAAATGGCCTCACATGCAGCCTGACTAGTAGCCATGTACTCAGCCTCTGTTGAGCTAAGTGCAACTGATCTTTGTTTCCTGCTGTATCAGGAAATTACAGCTGAACCAAGGTTGAAGATTCCTCCAGAAGTGCTCTTTAGGTCTGAAGGACTCCTTGCCCAATCCACATCTGTGATGAAGCTTCACTCCCTTTGTCCGTCCGTACCACAATCCGAACTGTGATGTTCCTCTGAGGTATCTCAGCACATGCTTCGCTGCCTTCCAAAACAGGTTGGTAGGCTGAACCATAGCTTGACATAGCTGGTTCACCGCAAATCATAAGTTTGGTTGTGTGTTCACCAGATACATAAGTGAACCCACCGGCTACCGATAAACTGTAGCAGCTACTACCTCACCTGAAGTAGCATCCTCCTTCCTCCAGTTCGCAGCTAGAGGAGTTTGTATGGTCTTGCACTTCTCCATGTGAATGTGCCTGAGTATCTCTTTGGCATACTTTCCTTGAGACACAAATACTTCACCATCTTTCTACCACACCTCCATGCCTAGAAAGTAGTGCATCAATCCCATGTCCTTCATCTCAAACTCTCTTGCAAGGTCCTCCTTCCAAGACTGTATCAGCTGATCATCACCTATCAAAATTAGATGATCGATATAAAGAATAATGATCAATGGTTTACCTTCTACCATGATGTGGGAAAGGTTCACATCTGCTTCACTCTTGGTGAAGCCCAAAGCAATGAAAGAGCTATCAATCCTAGTGTACCAAGCACGGGGTGCTTGCTTCAACCCATACATAGCCCTCTTGAGTCTGCACACATGCGACTCATGAAATAGATGAGTACCTTGCTACTGGAGTGAAGGTCTCATCGTAGTCGATCCTCTCAACCTGTGAGAAATCCCGAGCAGCAAACCTTGCCTTATGTTTGTCAACACTGCCATCAGCTGCCTACTTTACCGTGTAAAGCCATCTGGAACTCACTGCTAACTTGCCTTGAGGCCTTGGGACAACATCCCACACACTGTTATGAATGATAGAGTCGTACTCCTCTACCATTGCGTCAACCTAGACTGGTTGTTGCACTGCTTCCTTGAATGAAGAAGGTTCGGTATCTACACACTCCCCAACCTGGGCCATGTACCTAGTGTACCACTCGGGTGACCTCCTCTATTTGCGCTGAGAAGATGGTTGTCTCACATTCTCCCGCGCATCCAGCATCAACCTATCAGCTTCCCTTGAGTGTTTTCGCCCATCTCTAGAAGTATCAACATGAGTGGATGTCTCCACTCCCGGATCCTCTGCATGCGGCTGCTCCGAATCAATTTGTGGCTCCTCATCCTTAGGAACTGAAAGTTCCTCATCTGCATGCAATTCAAGCTCCCTCTCAAGTGATAAGTGCATGGCTTTCTACTCATCAAACTTCAGATCCCTACGTATCACAGTCCTCTGAGTGGAAGGAAGGTACAACTGATAGTTGTGGGGTGTATCCATGTACCCCACAAGTATTCTCAACTCAGCTATTGGGTCTAGATTCTTCCTCGCATCTTTGGTAACTTGACAATAAACTGATGATCCAAAGATTCGGAAGTGACTTACATCAGGTTGCTTCTCTGCATAGGCCTCCATAGGTGTCTTCATTCCCAGTATACGGTGTGGGCTTCTGTTCTACAAGTATACTACTGTATTGCATGCCTCAGCCCAAAAATGTAGTGGTAGGCTTTGGTGATGTAGCATCGCTCAAGCTGCTCCCACAATCGATCTATTATTCCTTTTGGCCACCCCATTCTACTATGGGTTATGGGGTGCCGTCAATTCTCATTTAATTCCTTCTGCAGAGAAAAAGTCTTTAAATTGTTGGGAGACATACTTTCCACCATTGTTGTTATGCAAGGCTTTTATTTTATTTCCGAATTCTTTCTCTGCCAAGGCTTTAAACTCACAAAACTTCAAGAAGGTATGATCCTTCTTTTGCATAAAGTAGATCCAGCATCTACGAGAAAAATCATCAATAAAAATAACATAGTACCTTTGTTTAGCGATGGAGGATGTACAGAAAGGTCCACAAACATCTGAGTGAACTCGCTCCAGGATTGCTCGAGCTCTAGTGTCTCGATCCAGAAAGGAAGATTTTGCATACTTGCCCAAGGTACAACCTTTGCATGTAGTCGTCTTCTCAAGTTTTCCCTTGGGTAATCCAGTAGAAATCTGCTGCATGATCTTCAGGGCTCCATGGTGCAAGTGGCCCAGTCTTCTATGCCATAGCTTGCCAATATATTGGCTCTGCACCATCTCAACTTTGGAACTTAAAGCATCAGAGTCGTCTACCTCTAGCTTGTAGAGATTCTTGACTCGAATCCCTATTCGCTTTTTCTATCCAGTACCGATATGCCTCGGGAATACCTTTCCTTTAATAAAGACTACATCATAGCCTTTATCTTCTAGCATAGCGACAGACACAAGATTCTTCTTCAGACCTAGTACATACTTTACATTAGTCAGGGTGAGGGGAGCTCCATGCTCCCTTTGAAACACAATCGTACCTTCACCTGAAACATGGTACTTTCCATCATCGCTCATCTCGATCCACATCTAGAGATCCTTCTCCTCCAAAGTACTGAAAAGATTCTTGTCACCTGACATGTGGAATAAAGCTCCATTGTCCAACTATCACACACATCCCACCATGGATGAAACCATGCATGCGATAAGTGAGAAATCCAACTCAAACTGTGAGGCCAGTGCCTCACCATCAGATCCCTTTAAGGAACCCTTATTGGATTTCTTCTGTGGACAATTTGTAGCATAATGGCCCACTTCATGACAATGAAAGCATCACACTTTCGATTTGTCAATCTTCTTCCCACCATAGGAATAATCGGATTTGGAATGGGACACCTTCCCTTTCCCTTTCCTCGCCGTACTTGCTAAGGCTATAGTTTCCTCATCATATTGCTTCGATGAGGATCCATCTCTGGTGCTTCTTCTTATTTCCTCCTGCCTCAGATCCAACCAAATTCGTTCCCAATGTGGCAGTTTTTCTCTTCCATTAATCGAGTCTTAGTAGCTATGCCAGCTCTTAGGAAGACCGAGGAGTGCAAGACTCACCATGTCATCATCAGCGGTTGTGATCCCTACACTTACAAGCTCATCCCGGCAAGTGGTGAAATTGTTCGGATATGTAGAGATCGTGTCGCCCTTTTCACACTTGATATTATGAAGCTTGTCTTTCAGCGCTAGCTTCCTCTGATCGCTGCTATTTTGATATAAATATTTCAATGTTTTCCACGTCGAAAACAGTGTCTCCTTCCCATGGAGGCTCGAGACAATGTGGTCTCAAACTCCCTCTAGGAGGATTCTCCTCGCTCTAGCCACACATTTCTTCCATTCTTCCAGTTGAGTAGCATCAGTCGGCTTGGGGACTTCTTGATCAACGAAGTCCTTTAGACCATTATCCTCTAATATTGCATCTATTCGATCCTTCCAGGATATATAATTTGAGCTGCCATCAAGGGCATACTCGAGCCTTAAACCACTGAACGCCATTGGTGAAATTGAGATGTGATAAGAACTCAATTTCTATCTTCAAGAACCAAACTTCTCCTTATCCTTCTTATATACTGTTCTTCACCTTGATCACCTTTTCTCTAATACCATGTAGAATTTCCCACCGTAGATCAACAGATTATGCAATATATTAAAACACAATACAAGATCTACTTCTACAACACTTTGCAGAAGCTTAATGAATTGAGCAAGATCAAGAGAACACATATAATTGAGAATGAGAAATCAATCACACATAACACAGAAGAAATAACCTGCGGAAAGCCTCAGCCTAAAATCACAATCTCTGTATTATCACACAAGTGGAAATCTTGTTCAAGTTACAAAAATAATCAGCTCTCAAGCTATCCTGCTTTCTCTGCAATCAAACAATACAACTCACAGACTGAATAGATATTGTATATGTCATCCTCAAGCCCTCCAAGCCTCCTATTTCCTTGCGCATTTTTTCTTGGGGTCCAATGATGTCACATGTGTGAAATGGCCTCATCACACTCACTAAACCTGAAGAAGTAACTACACAATCCTCAAGTAAAAAATTTCTTCTGCATGCAAGGAATATTCATAATGGAATATTCTAGCAACTGATAGTACACTGCTCCTCCATTTGATCTCAATTGGGTCTCTGTCTAAATTGACATGCATGAGTTATTTATGAAAGAATACTCAGTTATCTAAAGTGTAGTAGTTACATTGATGCAAGAATTAACTAACTGAACTTACATTAATTCAACAAATTGTTTGAATTAATCTAACTGGACTTGACTCAATTAACTAACTCAACTAATTACAACTCATCCTTATCTCTTTAACTGATGGATAAATTCCTCAATTAATGGAGAAACTGTTGCATGTCCCCACATAGACTTCAAGTTTGATTTTCCTTAACTAATTAACTCAAGATGAATTAATTAATTAATTTACAAACTGTTGCTAAGATCAAATTCGAATTTTACTTCACTATTTTAGTTTAGGCACTGACTAAAATAGGAAGGTATCTCAAAATTCCATTTATAGAATGCTATTTTTAGCACTTCCATTTTTCCATCCATTGTTGCTAAGATCAACACTGGTTGAACTGCTATTTATAGCAATGCTATTTTTAGAAATTCTATTTTTAGCATTTCTTGTTGCTATTTTCAACATGAACTTAAATTTCTTCATATTATAAGAGCCAACACATTTCATGTATATGTTGTATTATATTCCAACTATCTTGTTTACTCTAAATGGCATATGTATTTTCTTTCTTACGCATGCATGTATGGACTATTCTGTATGAGTATGTATGAATCTTTCTGAAATGTGTTGTTGGTTTAACCATCACTTTCGATTGCCAACTAACTTGCTTTCTAGCTTGTGATGTATCTTTTCTCGTGTATTCCCTTCCCATCCGACTAATATTACAGGTTTCCAAGGGGCGCACTCATCTCAACCCACATGTGTTAGAACCTCTCATGCACCTTCCTTGACTCACTGCAGCTGTCACACCCTTGCTACCAACAGAGTTATCTTACTTTCCTCTATGTGAAATCGCGATCAAGGCATTACCATACGACCCACTGCTGGGACTCCTACACCAAACGGTCTGAGGTCTAATTGGGACTTCTTACCGGGGAGATCCCCTTGACATGTTGGTTGGTCCAGCACCATCAACAGGATGAAAGTGTAGAGTACCCATATATTGCAACAATCTTGTCAATAAATTAACATTCGGTCCTAATATGCTAGCCGAAATGGAGCAAATAGTTAAAAAAGATTCTTCATAAATTAAAGGCTGCTGAAGATAGACAAAAATATTATGTAGACAGAAAGAGGACGTATAGAGAATTCTAGGTAGGAGATCACATGTATTTACGGGTCAAACCGAAGAAGAGTATCTTGCAGTGGAGAGGGTGTGCTAAATTAGCACCTTGATATTGTGGTCCTTTTCAATTATTGGAATGAATTAGACCTGTGGCACATAAGCTCACATTACCAAGAGATATCCAGGTTCATAATGTTTCCATGTCTCCTTGTTAAAAAAATATGTGTATATTCCTCAACATATAATTAATTGGGAAAATATGCAGGTAAATCAGTTAGTGAGATAAATTAGTATATAATTGTTTTATTATAAGTTAAACTAATGATGGTAATCTATGATGATGGGTAGGTCAAATCATAAGGAGAATTTTTGGTAGAACCTCTTTGTATTCTCGAATGAAGAGAAACAACCTTGCGGAAATGAGCCATCACCCAGGTTAAAGTGTAGTGGAAGAACTTTGGCCCAGAAGAAGCCACCTAGGAAGAAGAGGATTTCATGTGGAAAGCTTATCCTGCATTATTTTCATAAACCAAAGAGAACACTGGGGACGATGTTCCTCATAAGAGGGGGGAGATGTAACACCCCACATTATATGAACAATTAACTTGTTCTAATGTTTTACTTTTTCTTTTACTTACTGTTATGATTCTATCATAATATGTTCGATGAGAACCTTAAAGAACTATGGCTGAGTTGGCCAAAACAATTTATAAATAATGCATGCTAAAAATTAAAGTATTTTCAGGAACATGAAAACAGTTCTTAAACCTCCTGAGATAGTTAAGGTGGTTACTCACCTTTTTCCTCAAAACAAGAATTTGAGGAAGGCCTAGGGGGTCGAAGAATTAGAGAGAGGAAATGATACATTGGGGCTAAAGGAAAAATGTTGCCATGAGAAAATCCTTGAACTAGGTGATATAAACCAGTGGGAGGCTGAATGAGGGTGTGCGACTTGAGGTTGGACTATTAGTTTTGATGTCTCAAGATACCCCAAATTGAACATAGGGTTCATAAATACTATCTAGAGGGGAAGAGCTCAGGGGAGAGTCTGGATGTCATTACTAGACTCAAGGCTAGATGGAGAGATCTTTCGGTAATAATACAAGATTTCAGAAGGAAGAAAAGAGGCTACTAAAGCTAAAAGACACAGATAAGTATCCTATGCACTCAAATGAAAACTCATTATTTTTTTTTGTATAGAATTAATAGTAGAAAAAAATGAAAATAATTGAATGAAACTGTAGTAAAGAACTATATATTTCATTCAAATAGTAACTCTTTATTTCTCTTTTGTATAAACCTGAGTACATTAACTTTGAATAAAACAAACCTGAGGATTATAGTAAAAGGAAACAAATAACCATAGCATTATACAACTATTTACTCATGAAATTAACTTAAGGAAGCTACAAAAAAAAACAATTCTGGATGTTATCGCTAATAAACATTAAAGGAAATAATGCTATCTTTCACACCAAAACCCATGCTCAAATGTGTATATTTAGTTATGCAAACATCTCTCAACATATACATCAAATCTGGAAAATCTAAAGTTGGGAATGACATTGAAACGAAAACATTTGTTTTAAGTTAAAAATTATAGACACAGAAACTGGAGGAAATGACAACATTTCTCTTTGAATAATTTAAATAGTTAACTCCAACAAAAATGTGCAGTCAAGTTGAGACCGAGTGCAACCCACATCCAAATCATACGTCTCTAGTAAATAATAATAATATGGAACCATTTTCCAAGAAAAATTCATAAACAGTTCTATACACATCACAAACATAACAATCTCGGTTCGATTTTGAACCTCATAAACTCAAAAGAAGGAGAAAATTAAATGACTATAACGAATCAACCATATGTTCATAAGGGCATTTAACCGTGAAATCAAATAGTACAATTCAGCTATTGTTTGGGGTTTTGCTGGAGGACAAAACCCTATAGGATAATAACTTGTAGAGTGACCTAGTCAAACGCAACTAGACTCAAGAAAGAATTGAGCCACCAGAGTGGACTAACCTATAACCAAAGCGCGAAACCGGGTATTAGGATCACCCTAACTTCAACTTTGCAAAGAGATATTAGTGAAATTTCTTCATTTACCTGTGGAGAAAGAACATTAAGTGTTGGAAAAGCTCGAATGATAAACCTCCATGTTCGGGTGGATTGCAGGTAGAAATAATGAACAAAATTAAAAAAGACTGAACTACTGAACTGTATTTTAAAGAAGAAGTCATGAACAATTTACCTGTGGTCGAAGTCCCGGCTATAGAAACCATAAGGGCCTCTACCATTCAAAATGATAAGGGTAAGAGAATGTATAAAACTCGGTTTTGTTTAAGAGGGTAAATGAACTAGAGCAAAAAGAAAAGAAAAAATCTTACCTGTAAAAACACCTCTTTCGAGTCACCACCCAACAACGTTGACAGTTGTTGTTCTAAGCTTGTAGAATAAAAGAGTGAAGCTCTGTGTAAAAGGGTACCATATGAAAGATGAAGAATGATTGGAAGAGGAACCAAACCCTTCTTTGGACTGCAAGGATGGAAAGGCAACATTAATGGAAGCAGGGAACCTGGTTTCGGTGAGTGTCATAGCCATTTAGAACTTGCAAAACTCTAAAACTTACCTTGTCAAGCTCTCAGCACTGTAGAGCTTTCCACCGGAGTAACCAGTGCTCGAATGTCGAGAGGAGCCAGATGGGGAAGGGTAGATAGATGGTTACCTCATTAACCCTAGTTTCCTCCCAACCATCAGATCAACATCGACAGGATCAATGATGGAAAAACCTCCACCTGCACAAGAATGACTTGGAAGGAGTACTTAGCGTAAATGCATGAGCTGGGCAATACATGACACCTCTGATGGCATTGAATGAGTTAAATGGCCTTGGGAGGGGATGTGATTAAACATTAAAAACCATAAACTTTAACCATTAAAAATTATGTCTGTGGTAAGGATATGATATTAATCGTCATATCTCACATGTTATGAAATGTGTGCCAGTAATAAATGACAGTATATAATTATTTATTTATTTAATTGAATGTCTAGATGTTACAAATTTCCTTCTTTATAGGAATAGAGATTCAGCTCAACACAATAATTTGATTATTGATATCTATTTTTTTGTGTAAGCTTGGTAATACTTTCTTTTTATGTTAATCATATATAGGCAGGTAACAAAAAATATGTTTGATGGCATCAACCTGCCTGAGGGAAACCAAGTCTTTTGGCCACTGATCAACATCACATGTCGTCCAAAGTTTAAATAGTTTGAGAATATCCATCCATGTTAAATAAACAACTCTATCCCAGCTCATCATTCCTTCCCCTCTGGACATTGAAATTGCCACATAACTTGACCTTCAATGAATTAGTTGAAAGGTTGGTAAACGACATACCCAGGATAGACAATATTCCCTCCCTCTGGTCTTTCATTCTACCATCTACCCTGGCATGTCTCCAGTTCCACATAATTAACCACGCGAGTGCATAATTGACAGCCGCACTGGGTTTTGAGTCCCCCAAATCCCCGTTAATGCCCCACTACACCAAAGGTTTACCAGGAAGCTGAGCAACGGCTGGTAGGTTAGGCTTTCCAACTTTATGATGCCCCGACACCTTGTTCCTAGCCCACTGGGCCAGAAAATCACCTGAGAACCAGAAAAGACTACACTGGATAGACATGCATGCAGTTTGGATCCCAGACCCCCCTTTCTTTCCTCTCTGGCCCTGAGAATTGCTAGGCAATCGCAGGCCCTTAGGGGAGCCTCAATCCCTTCTTAGTCCTAGACACCTGTTATTAACAAAATTAGGAGCGAAGTTCACATCCCAAGTGCCAAGAATTGCCACTAACCCTCCATGTATCCCCTTTTTCCCAAACAAGTTACCATATAATACAAAAATTAAAATACCAGACATCAACAATAGAGAACTGAACCAAATTCCATCATAAACATGCGAAACCACCACCATTCATTGCCAGACCAACCTCCATTCTTGCAGCATTGACTCCATATCAAGACTAAGGCGAGCCTGAATTACATACCAGTTTCCCTCTGAAGTGTTCGTGGCGTCTTCCTACTGGTGGCGACAATCCCTCCTCCTATAGGAAAGTTCTCCCGCCCCCTTCCCACCAGCTTCTAGTCTCGTCTCCCATGGCCAAATCCAACCTCAAACCTTGCATGCATGCTCTAGTGTCCCTCACCACCGTTCTCCCTCATTTAATAGCTAGCCTTACCATTTGCCTTCCCAAGGTAGCTGACCCCTGTTGTCATTCTCTCTCGGTTCTTACTACCACATGCGTGTGGGGTCCTTAGGTGGGCCGCCCACCAGCCTTGTCCACTTGCCCCTCACACATGTCATCGATGAGGGATCTCCTTTCCCATCACACCCCGATCGAGGAGATTATTGATATCTATAAAAATGTATTTATACTTTATTTTCTTTGGACTTGAATATGTGACTAATAATAAAAAACACATGTCATTTAAATATTTAATCCATTTATAAACTAAATTTTATTTTTGAATTTAGACTTATGTGATCCATAATATGTTTGACAAAATTTTTAATAAATGTTGTTTTTATAAATAATTATTATATCATAACTCGACAAAACGTTTAAGGTTTAATAATGACCGACGACACTGTTACGTCGATTTACAAGCAATGTTTTGGACTTTGTTTTAGCGATAAGTAAGAGGTGAGTGTGAACAGCTGTGAGTGTAAATTGTTTTTACGATGATTAACAATTTTAATGTAAAAGTAAATAGTCCAAACCATCGCATTTAAAAAATGAGATTGTTTTGTGTGGAAATTTAATTTTGGTGGTAATGATTATATATATGGAGTTGTCTATTAGGAAGTGAATAAGTGAATAATTAATAATGAGTGAATAAGAAAGATTTAATTTTTATAGAATATTATAGAGTATGTTTAATAGTATATATAAATTGAAAGTTGAGAATTATTTTCAATGTAACTATATTTTGTTTGTGGTTTTAATTGAATTTATTAATTAAATGAAAATATTATATGAACAACAATCACATGAAATGTGTTATGGTTTTTTGACTCATATAAAATGTGTTATGTTTTTTTGAGCATGTGGTCTTGATAAGTGATATTATTGTAATAAAAGTATTTAAAAATTAAGAATTTCCATGATCAATTAAGGTGAATCTCCATACCTAAAAATCTTGTTCCACGTTTTTCTTATATATATATATATATATATATATATATATATAACTTGTATATTAATTCTTCTTATAATTAATAACGATAATACTTTAAATGAAATTATAATATAGTCATTTTTTTTTTATTTTTTTTTAATTTAGCAATTTGAAATATATAATAAAGTAAATATTTTGATATTTATTATAAACATTATATTCATCTTCCTTAACTTATCTTCTTAACCTATCTTCTTGTTACTAATTCACTCATGATATATGTAGTCTGATTGGAACAAATGGCAGACAAAAGGATTGAAGGGAGGCTCTGGGCGCGTGTCGCGAGGAGATGCAGACCAAATAACAACCATCCTGGTCGCCTCAGCTCAACTCAGTCAGCTATGGCCATACCAATCCGTGATTCACAGGTATCTTGAACATCCAAGGCACGCACTGCACTAGTTTTTTCCAGATCCTCTGATTCCATGCATGCCTATTTCTCGTCATGACAACTCCGAGTGTTTGTTTAGCCATCCTCCCTATCCATCTCGCAGACATGCATTCCTCTATCACCATTATGCCCTTTGTAACAGGGTTATGCAAAGAGTGCTAGTTTTTTGGCTTCTCCTTGATCCTTTCGACTGCTAGTCTCAGCAGAGCCTCTCCCCCTGAGCATTTCTCTATCTCTTTATCAGAGGTCATAGTGTTCAATTTTCTATTTTGCGGTTTTTGCTGGAGGTCAACTGGTGCTCTCCCCTCGACATGCGCTTGGAAAGAGGTCAGTATATCACCCCTTATAGTCTCTATTTTATCTCTGTATCTGTATCTCGTTTCTTTATGGAAGTAGTTTTTTAAACTCTAAGTTACAGAGGTGGTATAATATTATGGGTGTGAGTGCTGTTTTTCTAATTCGAAATACCACGTCGCTGTTTTAAGCACTATAGATGGAAGGAATATATGGATAAATCTTGTTTGTGTGTTTACCAGAGTGTTTATTTTAAGTCTATGAGCATTGTTTTGGTTTTTTACAATGGTCTGGGAAATCATCCACAATTTGAAGAGATTCATAGTTATTCATAAACCTTGCTCAGACATTCGTCTTAAGATAGGGGGGTGGTGGTGCATCATGGAAATATATTGTTGCTGCTTGGTTTGTAACGACTCCTCTACCAGCTAACAATCCACAGGAAGATAGCATTTCTCATGAGCCTCATCCAGTTGTTGAATGATTCATCCCCTGTAAAACCTGTGACCTCCAGGAAGTGAACCCTGAAAGCCTTGTTCCCCGCCTGCCGGAGTTTTTCCTTCCTCAGGACCGGAAAATTTCCCACGGGACCAGATTTTTTCAGCTAAATCAGGAAAGGAATTTCAAATCTCATTGGGATTTGAAGAGTGTCCTTTGGGTGACGTGTTTTTGTACTTGAGAGTACATTCAATATAGGATCATCCTTTCTTAGTTAATTTCCTTCAGCAGTGACGGCTCCCATCAGTTAATATCTTTTACCATAAATTGTTTTTTTAATCCCATGCATGCCTCGATCCCTGGAATCATACTTCTTGAGTGTTCTGGGGTTCAGTCTCACTGTCAGATTTGTTTTAAATTCCCCTCATCTGGCATTAATATTCTGTAGGCTTTATATCCAGAGTATGGTCAGAGATTGATTAATTGCTGGTACCAAGTCTGATCTGAAAATCTATTTAGGACATAGATAAATCCCGATAATTACTGAGGCAAAGGAGTTGGTGGCGCATGTATGGTGGATCGGATGCGTCAGCCACGGAGGCCATGGTCAGGGCCGCAATCCAGGTCGAAAAAGCATGGAAGAATGCCATGTTGCCGGGTGAAAGGCAACCGACCCGTGATGACGTGGTGGTGAAGCCGTCATGTTATGAACCTGATAGGGAGGGGATAAGAACCAAAAGAGAACAGTCTTCCCGAGAGGAGAATAGAAAAGGCGGTATTCAACAGAAGGAAGAGTTGTTGCGTGAACACGCTAACAATTATAATAAGGCTCGGAACCCCGTTAAGACCTCTCCTCCACCAGTTGCAATAAAGCTGGACAGCTCTCATCTGACTAAAAGAATAGATAGCCTACAGGATCTCGCCTTGGTGGGTAAGTGGAACTTTCCAGAAATGGATGATATTGAGATGAGAAAGTGGATTGAGATACAATGGAAACCGGTGATTGGATATACCCCCATCATTTCCAATCTCATGAAAGAATGGTACTGCTTTCATTTTCTAAAGGCCTGTGATGTTGAATCCATTTTGAATCACCCCTGGGTTTTTAAAAGAAGTTTTCTCGCTCTCTATAGATGGTACATTGGATATGACCCTCTAAAAAATACTCCTTCGAATAACTTAATTTGTGTGAAGCTCCCAAACCTCCCCCTAGAGATGTGGTCCAAGGAGACTCTAGCTGAGATAGGTAATTCCATCGGTCAGTTTGTTTATGTTGATCCTTGGTGCCTTGGTGCGAAGGACAAGAGAATAGCGTGGATCCTCATTGAAAAGGCCTATAGGGGGAGGGGGGGGTTCCCAGACCATATTGAGAATGCCTAGAGAGACTTGAAAATAAAGCATAGGCTGGAATTTTGGGGCATCCCTTTCAGATGCTCTGCTTGCCACATAACAGGTCATTTGATAAAGAATTGCCATCGGATACTGAAACCGAAAGGTAGACTAGCGCATCGAAAGATTCAGACAGGCTCGCCCACACGCGCTGAAAGGGAGGTCCCATCTCCTACAGCTAGTCTATCCCTGATGGTTATAGTGGACGGGCAGAATAACAATGTCATCCTATCCCTGCATTTTTTACCTCAGGACTTTTCCTTTGACCAGGAGTCAAAACCTGAAAGCTCGGGCAAGCTTGTACGCTCATAGAAAAGCATGTCTCCTCTTCTGCAGTGTTCTCCCATTCCTGAACCGACCGATGACAGAACTATTCCGTCTCCTCCTCCCATCCAGTTTAAAGACTTTACAGTGGGATCCCATCCCATTCTTATATCCTCATCATCGCCGACGCCCAGAAAGAACACGCCTCCATCCTCTAAAGGCAAGGAGTCGATGTCAACTCTTACCCCGCCAAACTCCCTGGCCTCTTCCCCTGCAAATCCATATGATAGTGATTTAGAATTCCTCCTAAGTAGAAGATCCCTGGAGCTTGAACCACTGACCATTCATAAACCTTCAAATCCGACCCTGCCATTTATAAGCCCGAACCCAGCAAGGAACATAACAGTAAGAAAAAAGCATAATGGAGGAAGCAAACATTTTAGAGGAAGGACAGCTGTTGATGACAGCGGGATATCCCTGACCGATGTTCCCATCTATGAAATTACAGAATCTCAACCTCTTAGAGCAAGTACGGCTGGAGAATCTTCCAAATCACCTTTATGATCTCCATGAACATCAGAGGTCTGGGAGCAGACCTTAAATTTTTGGCGTTGAAGGATATTTTCTACTCAGCTAAGCCAAAAATCATTTTGATACAAGAAACCATGCATAGTAACCATGTGTCCATAGCTTATTTCAGGAAAATGTTTCCCTCATGGTTCCTGGTAGCTTTAGAGGCTAAGGGTCTTTCGGGATGGCTGGCGGTGTTGTGGGACCCGGATTGGATCAGGGCAAAGGCGTACAAATGTTTTGCTGGTATTCTCATTTCGGCTTCTATCAGAGGGAAAGAATGCCCAATTAATATTCTAAACACCTATGCTCCTTACAAGAACGGGATCCCTTTTTGGGAAAAAAAATTTGATTCAGAAATTCTTGATATTGAATCATTGATAATTGTAGGTGACCTGAATGTAACATTAAGCCCAAAAGAACAATGGGGAAACTGCAGGCGCAGTGATCCGCTTGCTGACCGCTTGAAGTATGAACTTCTACACAGAAATCTTGTAGATATAGCTCCATCTAAAATGATGCCGACCTGGGACAATGGAAGATCAGAGGAGGCATACATTGCTAAAAGGATTGATCATTTCATTGTTCATGGTAGCATTATTGATAAATTGGGTATGCCACAATCTACTATTGGGCAGGCATTAATATCCGACCATAGACCAATTTATCTCAGCTGGAAGGAATGTGGTTTCAGAAAAGGGTACTCCTTTAAATTTAATAGGGCATGGTTGGAAGACCCGGAGTTCAACGAGGTCATTGCCAAATCCTGGAAGGATCTTTCTGCATGCGATACGGCCCCCCCTTTCATGACTTTCAGGGATAAGATATCAACCATTAGGAAAGTGGTCAAAGATTGGCAATTTAAAAAAAGACAGAGGGACAGGGCCAGTCTTCAAGAAATGCTGAAGGAGCTGGACAGTATCTTAAAGGATTTGGATGCCAGCTCTTTTTCTTTTAGTTTGAGCTGCCGCATCAAAGAATTGGAAAGGAAAAAACAGAACTATCTGAAGCAGGAGGAAGCATTCTGGAGGCTAAAGTGCAGGGTAACTTGGCTACAGGAAGGGGACAGGAATACTAAGTTTTTCCATAAATTCGCTAATTCTAGGCACGAGAAAAATACAATATGGAAAATAAGCGATGGCCAAGGGGGATTTTTTACCTCACAACAAGATATATCTAAAGAAGACATAAGACATTTTAAAAACCAATATATGACAAGAGAAGGATGTGACTTCTAGGACATTTGTTGGGCTATTGACCTGGTCCCTCAAATGTTTGACGATGAAAAGAATGCAAGCCTTTTTCGGCCTATAAAAGAAAATGAGCTCCTGGATGTCATGAAGGCCTTTAAAAAGGACAAATGTCCTGGCCTGGACGGCTGGACAATAGAGTTTTTTATTCACTTCTTTGATATCATCAAACAAGACTTGCTGAGGATGGTTGAGGCATCCAGAATCTCAGGGAGCATTCATCAGCTCACATCATCAACTCAAATAGCTCTCATCCCAAAAAAAGTGGAGGCGGTCTCCTTTCAAGACTTCAGACCGATTTCCTTATGCAACATAACCTTCAAGATCATCACAAAAATCATAGCTGAAAGGATTAAAGTGACTCTGGCCACTTTCCTTACAAAGGATCAACATGCTTTTTTGAAGGGAAGAAATATCCTGGATGTCGTCGCTAATACTCAGGAATGTCTGTTTTCTATGCTCTCTAAGAAGTCAGATGCTGCCATTCTTAAAATTGATCTACAAAAATCTTATGACTGCTTAGACTGGGGTTTCATAAGATGCTTACTTGCGAAGATCGGCCTAAGTTCAAACTCTATCAGCTGGATCATGGCATGCGTGGAAAATGTGAACTATGCTGTCATTATTAATGGTATGCCTTCTCCTTTTTTCTCTAGTTGAAAGAGGCCTCCACCAGGGATGCTCCCTCACCCCGCTTCTGTTCATCCTGGCAATGAACTTCCTAAGTCTTCACATAAACAAGGTGGTCTCAGAAGATAGATGCAAGCTAATAAAGATATGCAGGAATAACTTCATCTCGCACAATCTTTTTGTTGATGATGTTCTTATTTTTGCAATGTTATGCAGGGTATCGTGGATCTGCCTCAATGACATCCTTAATAGATTCCAAAAAGCTACTGGATTATATATGAACAAGGCTAAATCTATTCTCTTCCACAACGACAACAACTTGGAAATGGTCAAATGGATCTCAAAACTATTTGGAATCGAGTCGAGATCGATTAAAGATGGCTTAAAGTACCTAGGCTTTCAGTTAAAAGAAAACAGTTATTCTATAGCAAACTGGCAATGGTTGCTGGATAGATACTATAAAAAGATCTCAGTGCGGGAATACAAGTTTTTATCCTTGGATGGTCGGGTGATATTAGTTCATGTTGTATTAACGCAAATGGCTATTTACTGGGCTCATATTTTTTTCCTCCCTGCATGTATCATCCACAAAATGAATAAGATTTCTGCAAATTTTATTTGGGGGGGCAAATCAGAACAACAAAAATATCACCTTACTAAGTTGGAAAAGGTCTCTTTACCCAAGAATTTGGGAGGCTAGGGCTTACTGGATTTAAGGACTTTTGGCAAAGCTCTCCTTTGCAAATCTCTGTGGAGAGGAGTCTTCGGGGATGGTCCGTGGAGCTCCACCATAAAAAAAAAATACATGAAAGGAAGAGGCATAGAATACTGGTTCAGGAAAGGTAGGATTGGAGCCAAATATGGCTTTGCTATTTGGCTCAGTTTCCGCAAGATTAAGAAATTTTTTTTAAACAATTTGAAGTGGAGTTTACAAACGGGCAGCAGAATTCTTATTGGCATAGATCCCATCATGGGGGGTCGGGAAAACATATCCTTTCCAGGGAAGCTTCTTATTTTTTCCACAGATATGGTTTTTTTACTTGGGATAAACTCATAGCTGCGTGGAATGGTCCAATCCCCCTCTGGAAGGAGTCCTCTGATTTTGGCATGCCAGTGTCGCTAGCTGAACTGTGGAATACTGTAAAGGAATCGTTGACTAGTTGCGGCTTTCATCGTTCATTCACAGCTGACTTTCTGACCTGGGCAGTTCCTAAAGCCTGTCTGACGGCCCAAGTAAAAGATATCTACAAGGATCTGATTGGATTGAAGACTCCTCTCGCTAGCTCGCCTTTTCCTCTGATCTTATGGAAGTCTGGGTGCCCTCCAAAGTTCATTTTGTTCTCATGGTTGATGTTCCATAACAGAAATTTGACATGGGAAAATTTGAGGAAAAGGAGATGGCACGGTCCGAGCAGATGTGCTATGTGCGAGTCTAGTGAAGAATCTAATCTTCACATGTTTTTCAAATGTCAATCTTCATTGCAAGTCTGGCAGGCTCTGGCAACTATGGTTTCCCTCTCATTGATTTTCTCTCAATTCAGGAAGCTTACGTCAGGTGGAGCGGGCAAAGAGATTCCTAGAGGCCCACGATTATTATTTTTTCCTGGTATGCTTGGAAATGGTGAAACAATTTTTTTTTCAAAGAATCAAGGATCTCCCTAATTTCTACCATGCAACAGATCATAGCATCCTTTGATGCCATACCAATGAAGCGTCCCAAGATGAAAATAGACAACAGTAAGGCGCAGGCGAGCATCTGCACTGGATCCCCATGTGCGTTTTTTGATGGAGCTGAACAACAATCCATTTGTGGATGCGGGGTTCACATCATAATGGATAAGGATCTCCAATACTTTATTTCATGGAATGGAGGAAAGGGCACAAATAGTTTAGCTGAGGCGAGGGCTCTTGCAGGCCTTCTCGCTTTTTGTATCTTTTTTGATATTCAGGCTATCTCTATTTATGGTGACTCCAAATCTGTGATTGATCATGTCCTGGGGACGAGCCATATCAAAAGCCCTCATCTAGCAGGCTGGCTGGACCGGATCATGTTTTATTGGGGCCTCCTGAAAGACAAATCCATTCAACACATCTGTCGTGCTCAAAATCAGCAAGCGGACAGCCTGTCAAAGGAGGGTCTGCTTCTTGTTGCAGGTTCATGGTCTTTGAAGATATCAGATGGTGAGAATTCCTGCTTTATCCAGGACTTCTCAATCCCCGGATCATAACTCCCCTATGGTGTACTCCCAGGGTTTTCCTTTATCATCGTTTTGCTGTTAGTTTTTTGGACAGGCCGAGGTATGGCTTTACAGAATGCCTATGATAAAGGACTCATATATGAAATGGTTTTGTCCGTGAGGCATATGTCAACGATTCTCATATAGGATATGTTTATGGTTTGTGTTTATAAATGATTTTTGTATATGTCCGATGATTTTTGTTTCTGCCCTGAGGTTTTCCTTCTCTGCTGGGGGAATCGTCTTTTTCTCAGTTTTGTTATTTAGTCTTGAGTAAAAGATCGAGATCCAACAGCGCTTGACTGCTGTCTTATGTACTATTTGGTCCTTTATATTATCTCAATATCTTTTTTGTTCTGAAAAAAATAATACTAAGTGCAACCATCTTGTACTTGTATTCCGTACTTACAACTACTTACAACAACCCCCTTTTATATAAAAAAATATTTTCTTTTCAATTATTCCCTTAGTTATTGTAACTTGGTTATGGTAACTTTCGAGTTATATGAACACATCTAATTTCGATTGGACGATTTTAATATTTTGATTCTAAGTAATTTGAATAATATGGATTGGAAGTAATTTCTATTAGTTACAGAGCATTTGATGGTAAGTAATTTCGATTTTGTATATATGATTTTAAGATATTAATTATTTTATATTTGGGAGAGAGCTTTTTATTAGAATTTGGTGAAATATTTTGTAATAAAATTTTCAATTTAACTAAAACGTCCTTTTGACTCTATGTATTAGATTAAACATTTGTAAACAAAATAAATTTAAATGTTAAAATTACAACTCAATCCTTAACCAAAAAACAAATAACTACAAATAACCAACCATCAAAATATGATGATAAGCCATTATATATTTCACTTCCACTGAATTGGAAACATATTTCTCAATCACGTGGGTTTCCGTTTTCCAATATTATTGTTATTTGCTTTTTATTTTTTTAAATATATATTTTTAATTTAATAGAATAATATAAAAACATAAGTACCTATTAATAATTGATAGGAAAGTTAATATTAAATTTGAAAGGTTACGTCAATATCCAATAACGTGTTTGCTTTTCATGCTTACGTTTTTTAAGGTAGGCACAGTTCGAAATTGGCACTAATTCAGGGGATTGGTGATTTTGATAAGTATACGATGATAATCCATAATATATTTGACTTCCACCGAATTTGGAAGCATATATCCCAAGCACGTGGGTTTTCGTTTTCTGATAGTATTGTTATTTGGTTTTTATTTTTAATTTTATTGTGAAATTAAAATATATTTTTTGCACAGCCATATTTATATTAGTAAATGTAGTTGATATATGTCGAAGGCGTATAAATTAATATTACTATTATTATTTATAGATCACAAAAATTTAAATTCAGAAATTATAAATATTTATTTTTAATAATTTATAGTAATTTTTATGGATTAATTAAACTCAAGGATTTATAACCCAAGGACTAATATTAAAAAGTCTATAAATAACATTATACCCAATAAATATGAACCCTTAGATTAATAAACCCAAGGAAATAATAAATCCAAGGGATTTATACTAAAAACCCAAGGGATTATAAACCCAAGGAAATAATATTAAACCCAAGGGATCAATATTATAAACTCAAGGTATAAAAACCCTAAGATAAATATTATAAACCCTAAAACAATCATGGTTAACCATGATTGATTTTCATATTGAGACAATCTTTTTCATAATGCGATGTTGGACCATGGTTGACCATGATTGATTTTAATATGCACAGAATCTTTGTAAAAATGCGACATTGGACCATGGTTGATTTTCATATTGAGAAAATCTTTATCACAATGTGACATTGGAACGAGGTTGACCATGATTATAAACCCAATGGATTTATATTAAACCGAAATATTAATATTATAAACCATATGAATAATATATACCCAAGGGAATGATATTATAAACCCAAGGGAATAATAAACCCTAGGGATGAAAATTATAAACCCACGATATATAAACCCTAAGACGAATATTATAAATGCTAAAATAAACATGGTTGATCATGGTTGAGAAAATCCTTGTCACATTGCAACGTTGGACCATGGTTGACCATGCTACATCATGATTGATTTTCAGATCACGTCAATTTTTGTTATAATGTGGTGTTGGACCATGGTTGATTTCATATTGAGACAATCTTAGTCACAATGTGACATTTGATCATGGTTGACCATGGTTGGGTATGTTTGACCATGATTGATATTATAAACCCAAAGAAATAATAAACCCAAGGGAATAATATTAAACCTGAGGGACAAATATTATAAAACCAAGGTATATAAACCTTAAGATAAATATTATAAACACTAAAATAAACATCATTGACAATGGTTGACCATTGTTGATTTTCATATTGAGAAAATCCTTATCAAAAAGTGGCTTTCGACCATGGTTGGCCATGCTTTACCATTTTTGATCTTCATATCAGCACAATCTTTATGACAATGCGTTGTTTGACCATCGTTGACCATGATTGACCATATATGGTCATGTTTGATTTTATAAAACATGGTTGACCATGGTTGATCAAGGTTGACCATGATTGGCCATGCTTGACCGTGGTTAACAATGATTATCATATTAAGACAGTCTTTGTCAATGCGACGTAAATTATAAACCCAAGCTATATAAACACTAAGATAAATACTATAAACCCTAAAATAAACATGGTTGAGCATGGTTGATTTCCATTTTGAGCTAATCTTTGTCACAATGCGATGCTGGATTGTGGTTCAACATGATTTATTTTCATATCAAGATAATCTATTGCAATGCGACATTGCATTATGGTTGACCATGGTTGATTTTCATATTGAGATGATCATTGTCACAATGCGACATTCGACCATGGTTGACCATGGTTGGCTATGATTGACCATAGTTTACCATGATTGATATTATAAATCCAATGGAATAATAAACCCAAGGCATTGATATTATAAACCCAAGGGAATAATAAACCATAGGGATTAATTCTAAAACCCAAAGGGATTATGAACCCAAGGGAATAATATTAAACCTAAGGGACAAATATTATAAACCCAAAATACATAAACCTTAAGATAAATATTATAAATACTAAAATAAAGATGGTTGACAATGGTTGACCATGGTTGATTTTCATATTGAGACAATCCTTGTCACAATGCGACCTTGGACCATGGTTTACCATGCTTAACCATGGTTCATTTTCATATCAACACAATCTTTGTGACAATGTAGCCTTCGACCATAGTTGACCATGATTGACCATGGATGAGCGTGTTTGATTTTATAAAACATGGCTGACCGTGGTTCACCAAGGTTGACCATGATTTGCCATGGTTGACGATGATTATCATATTGAGACAATCTTTTTCATAATATGATGTAAATTATAAACCCAAGGTATATAAACTCTAAGATAAATATTACCAACCATAAAATAAACATGGTTGAGCATGGTTGATTTCCATATTGAGACAATCCTTGTCACAATGCAATGTTGGACCATGGTTGCCCATGCTTGACCATAACTGATTTTCATATCGAGATAATCTATTGCAATGTGACGTTGGACTATGGTTGACCATGGTTGGCTATGATTAACCATGGTTGACCATGATTGATATTATAGACCCAAGGGAATAATAAACCCAAGGGATTGATATTATAAACCCAAGGGAGTAATAAACCTAAGGGATTAATACTAAAACCCCAAGGGAATATATTAAAACCAAGGGACTAATATTATAAACTGAAGGTATATAAACCCTAAGATAAATATTATAAACACTAAGATAAACATGGTTGACCATGGTTGATTTTCATATTGAGACAATCCTTGTCACAATGCAACATTGGACCATGGTTGACCATGCTTAACCATGGTTGATTTTCATAACAACACATTTTTTATGACAATGTGACGTTCAACCATGGTCGACCATGATTGACCATGGTTGACTATGATTATCATATTGAGATAATATTTTTCATAATGCGATGTTGGAGCATGATTGAGAAAATGATTGATTTTCATATAATACAATCTTTGTCACAATGCGACATTGGACCATGGTTAACCACAATTGATTCTATAAAACATGATTAACCAAAGTTGAGAATGGCTGAATAATATTAAACCCATAGGAATAATATAATAAACCCAAGGTATCTAAGCCCTAATTTAAATATTATAGACACTAAAATAAACATGGCTGACCATGGTTGACTGTGGCTGATTTTCATATTGATGAAATGCTTATCACAATGTGACATTGGACCATGCTTGACCATGACTAATTTTCAAATCGACAAAATATTTGTCACAATGCAACATTGGACCATGGTTGACCATGGTTGATTCTCATATTGAGACAATATTTGTCACAATGCGACATTGGACCATGGTTCACCATGATCTATATTATAAACCAAAGAGAATAATAAACCCTAGGGATTAATATTAAAAGCCTAAGGTATATAAACCCTAAGATAAATATTATAAAACCTAAAATAAAATAAAAATCTTTGACTATGGTTGATAATGATTGATATTATAAACACAAGGGATTAATAAACCCTAGGGAAAAATACTAAAAAGCCAAGGGAAAAATATTATAAACCCAAGATATATAAAGCCTAAGATAAATATTATAAAAACTAAAATAAGCATCATTGACAATGGTTGACCATGGTTGATTTTCATATTGAGACAATCCTTGTCACAATGCGATGTTCAACCATGGTTGACCATGTTTAACAATGGTTGATTTTCATATCAACACAATCTTTGTGACAATGCACATTCAACCATGATTGACTATGGTTGACCATGATTTACCGTGGTTGAGAAAAGGAATAATAAAGCTAGGGGATTGATCTTATAAACTGAAGGGATTAATACTAAATCCCCAAGGGATTATGTACCCAAGGGAATAATATTAAACCCAAGGGAAAAATATTGTAAAACCAAGGTATATCAAGCCTAAGGTAGATTTTAAAAACACTAAAATAAACATCGTTGACAATGGTTGACGATGGTTGATTTTCATATTGAGAAAATCCTTGTCAAAATGTGACTTTCGACCATGGTTGACCATGATTGACCATGGATGGCCATGTTTGATTTTATAAAACATGGTTGACCATGGTTGACTATGGTTAACAATGATTATCATGTTGAGACAATATATGTCAATGTGACGTAAATTATAAACCCAAGGCATATAAACCCAAAGATAAATATTTTAAAGCTTAAAATAAACATGGTTGATCATGGTTCAGCATGGTTTATTTCTAGATTGAGATAATATTTCTGAGAATGTGACATTGGACCATGGTTGACCATGGTTAAGACATTTATTGATTATAAACACTAAAATAACCATGGTTGACAATGGTTGACTGTGGTTGATTTTCATATTGAGGCAATGCTTATCACAATGTGATAGTGGACCATGGTTGACCATGATTGACCATGATTTAGTTTCAAATCGACAAAATATTTGTCACAATGCAACATTGGACCATGGCATATTGAGATAATATTTGTCACAATGCGACATTGGACCATGGTTCACCATGATCTATATTATAAACCAAATAGAATAATAAACCCTAGGGATTAATATTAAAAGCCTAAGGTATATAAACCCTAAGATAAATATTATAAACCATAAAATAAAATAAACATGGATGACCATGGTCGAAAATGATTGATATCATAAACCCAAGGCAATAATAAACCCTAGGGATAAATACTAAAAACCCAAGGGGAAAAAATTATAAACCCAAGGTATATAAAGCCTAAGATAAATATTATAAATGCTAAAATAAACATCGTGACAATGGTTGATTTTCATATCAACACAATCTTTGTGACAATATGACATTGGACCATGATTGACGGTGGTTGACCATGATTGATATTATAAACCCAACAGAATAATAAGCCCAATGGCTTGATCTCATAGACCCAAGGGAATAATAAACCCAAGGGATTAACACTAAAACCCCAAGGGATTATGTACCCAAGGGAATAATATTATAAACCCAGGGTATATAAATCCTAAGATAAATATTATAAACACTAAAATAAACATCGTTGACAATGGTTGACCATGGTTGATTTTCATATGGAGACCATACTTGTCAAAATGCAACGTTCGACCATGGTTGACCTTGCTTAACCATCATTGATTTTCCTATCAACACAATAATTTGTGACAATGCAATGTTCGACCATGGTTGACCATCATTGACCATGGATGACCATGTTTTATTTTATAAAAGATGGTTGACCATGATTGATCAAGGTTGACCATGATTGACCATGGTTGAATGTGGTTGACGATGATTATCATATTGCGACAATCTATGTGAATGCGACATAAATTATAAACCCTAGGCATGTAAACCCTAAGATAAATATTATAAACCCTAAAATAAACATGGTTGACCATGGTTGATTTCCATATTGAGACAATCTTTCTCATAATGTGACATTGGACTATGGGTTACCATGGTTGATTTTCATATTGAGACAATCATTGTCACAATGCGACATTCGACCATGGTTGACCATGGTTGGCTATGATTGACCATTGTTTCCCATGATTGATATTATAAACCCAAGGGAATAATTAACCCAAAGCATTGATATTATAAACCCAAGGGATTAATATTAAAATCCCAAGGGATTATGAACACAAGCGAATAATATTAAGCCTAAGGGACAAATATTATAAACCCAAGGTATATAAACCCTAAGATAAATATTATAAACACTAAAATAAACATCGTTGACAATGATTGACCATGGTTGATTTTCATATTGAGACAATCCTTGTCAAAATGTGATGTTCGACCATGGTTGACTATGCTTAACCATCGTTCATTTTCATATCAACACAATCTTTGTGACAATGCGACGTTCGACCATGGCTGACCATGATTGACCATGGATGGCCATATTTGATTTTATAAAACATGGTTGACCATGGTTGATTAAGGTTGACCATGATTGACCGTGGTTGACGATGATTATCATATTGAGACAATGTTTGTCAATGCGACGTAAATTATAAACCCAAGATATATAAACCCTGAGATAAATATTATAAACCCTAAAATAAACTTGGTTGAACATGGTTGATTTCCATATTGAGACAATCTTTGACACAATGCAACGCTGGACCATGGTTGACCATGGTTGACTGTGATTGATTTTCATATTGAGGCAATCTGTGGCAATGGAACATTGGACTATGGTTGACCGCGATTGATTTTCATATTGAGACAATCATTGTCATAATGTGACATTCGACCATGGTTGACAATGGTTGGCTATGATTGACCATGGTTGACCATGATTGATGTTATAAACCCAAGGGAATAATAAACTAAAGGGATTAATACTAAAACCCAAAGGGAATATGAACCCAAGGGAATAATATTAAACCCAAGGGGAAATATTATAAACCCAAAGTATATAAACCCTAGGATAGATATTATAAACACTAAAATAAACATCATTGACAATGGTTGATTTTCATATTGACATAATCCTTGTCACAATGCGACGTTGGACCATGGTTGACCATGCTTAACCATGGTTTATTTTCACATCAACACAATCTTTGTGACAATATGACCTTCAACCATAGTTGACCATGATTGACCATTGATGCTCATGTTTGATTTTATAAAAAATGGTTGACCATGTTTCTCGAAGGTTGACCATGATTTACAATGGTTGACGATGATTATCATATTGAGACTATCTTTGTCATAATGAGACGTAAATTATAAACCCAAGGTATATATACTCTAAGATAAATATTATAAACACTAAAATAAACATGGTTGAATGTGGTTGAGCATGGTTGATTTCCATATTGACACAATCCTTGTCATAATGCGACGTTGGACCATGCATGACCATGATCGATTTTCATGTCGAGACAATCTATAGAAATGCGATGTTGGACTATGGTTGACCATAGTTGATTTTCATATTAAGACAATCATTATCACAATGTGACATTTATACTCATAAAAAAAAATTAACATAAAATAAATAACTTCCTTATTAAATTGTTTGATATGAAAATTTTAAAACAATATAGTTTGTTAATGAAAAAACCATCCCTTTTCATTGTAAAATCCCCCACACCAATGTTCCCATCAATAAAAAGTAATCACATAATCACTTATATTGTTTTTAAATAAAATTATTAATAAAAAATTATTAAATTACTTTTCAAGTACCTAATTTCAATATAACATTGTCCCATAGAGAAGGGGAAATTTTTATTTCCAGTTATGCACCATTAAAGTCAATCCAAAGGTAATGAATTATATACA
The DNA here is from genome assembly GCA_031772625.1 of Pinus tabuliformis. Lineage (NCBI taxonomy): Eukaryota > Viridiplantae > Streptophyta > Pinopsida > Pinales > Pinaceae > Pinus > Pinus tabuliformis. Next base: position 786,347,290 of record CM062808.1, read on the forward strand.
TTTTCTATTATATTCTCTAAATATTTAATAAATAATAATAATATTTAAAAAAAAAATATCATGTAATGTTCACATCATTTTCACTATCTTTAACATTTATATTCAATCTTCAACAGTTATATTTTATACGATATTGTTTCTCTTCGGTATCAAATTAAGTTTTGAAAAGCGAAATGTTCACTCTCGAATATCTCAATTGAAACACACAACTATCTAAAAATATTACTCATCATCTAATTATAATTAATACAACAACGATTATTAAATATTAAAAAATTAGAACTAATCAAATAAATATAATTTAAATTATTTAAAAGAATATATATTTTAAATCATAATATGAAAAACATAAACATATTAATTTAAATTATAAAAACTTTAAGAAACATGTTAATTTGAATTTTAAAAACCATAAATAAAATTAGATTTAAGGAGCACTTTGCTGCATTCTGTCACATGCAATCTAACCAGTTTACAAGGAACGAGACATTTTGAATAATGGTGAAGAAAAGCATGAATTAAAAACTTAGGTTTAATCATTTAAACCAATTAATTAATAATGGGTTACACCACATCTTTCTCATAGTAATGAAGTCCTTTTCTTATGTATTTGAATTTGCAAATGATACACCAAATTTTACACACGTTTATTTACTATTCAATTTGAAAATTGCTTAAAAAAAATTTGGTGAGTGTATGAGATAGGTTACCTGCAGATATATAAACCTAAACATCGACAATCGAATTATAATGGTTAGTAATTCCACCCCCATTTTTTAACCAAAAAAAAAACCCAAAATAGAGGAAAAGTATAAGAATGTTATAACATCCCAATAGTTCCAAGTATGTGAAAGCCTTTCCCCATAAGAAAACCATGGAAAGTTTACAAAACAACTGTGTGTTTTTATTAAGGTGAATTCAATTTAATCATCTCAGTCCCCAATCCCTGAGCAGTTATATCTTAATATCTGAGATATATGCATCGTAATGCCCATTGAAATTCTAATTGGCATTCCGTTAATAAGTTTTCCTTTAATTAGTTAAAAAGTATGAGATCATTAATCTCAGCATTGGAATTAATTGAATTTCTAATGTGCATTCCGTTACTAAGTTTTCCTTTAATTAGTTAAAAAGGATGAGATAATTAATCTCAGCATTGGAATTATACTATCAAACTCGTAATATGACAATCATAAAATCATTAATATAATAATTAGATGGGTGGTATAAGTAATATTTTTACATTAAAATATAAGAGTTATTTTTAGTGTGATTTTTTTAAGTTTTTCTAGTTTAATTTCTCTAAAATCTGATTGGAGTTTATTGAAATCACAAGTTTGATGGGTAAACCTTGCACAATCCAAGTGCCTTGGAAGTTTTTCAAGGTGCTGAATCCATATACAGTCAAAAAAACCAGTTTAAATAACACAAATCAAGATTTCACCTCAATTTTTTTTGCTAAATTTAAACACTGGAAAGTCCAAAAAATCACATTAAAAACAACTCCTAAAACATATGATAAAATGATTACATATAACAAAACTCCATAATCTCATATGGATTTTCAAAGATGGATGGTCTAGATTGCAGACTTTGGAATGACATTTTAAAAAATACGATAGATAGCAGTCAATTACTATTGATCAAATATCTAAATTAATATTTCAAACTCTACAATTCACTGATTGTACAAGGTTGACCATTATTATTTATAATTCCTTTGGAAATAGACCATAATATACATAAGCAACAGCAGAAGATTCCGCATCAGCACTGATCGAGAGCGAAGCCAATTTGACCGTTGGTGGAATCGAAGGAAACCCCAATATGCTGCTGCTGAATATTCCCCATGATAGATAGATCAGAGTCGGTGGGCGCAAAGGCAAAGTAATGAGTACCCATGGTATCCACTGGAACCAGATAATTGTTAGCCGGGAGAGATAAGCTCTCCCTGTTGGAGAAGTGGAAGTCTGACAGATCATAGCAGGTGTCGAAGAGGGAGACCCACTTGACTCTAGGAAGATGTTGGGTACCCGCAATGAAAGCGTTCCTCATTGCTTCGTAGGCAGGTTCTATATAATGAAAATAAAACTTGCATGAGCTTATCAAGGAATCCCAAACAAAATCATGTGATGCAAATCAAGAAATCACAAATGAAATTATGTGAGGCAAATCAAGAAGATGTCGTTTCAGTGAAGGAACAAGTCGTAATAGAGAGATTCATAGGACTCTAATGGAATTACTCAATCAGCTGGACGGGTTTGATCAATTGGGAAAAGTATATCATAATATTCGAAGGTGTGTTTTTATTGGATGATTGAAATTTACTAGTTCACGATGCATTGTCATATACTATATATGTGATTTAAGATGGTTTCAGTTTCTTTATGTCTTTTTTTCATTATATCGGGAAACTCTGGATTATTAATGTATTTTGGTTTAGGTAAAAATGACCATGGCCACTACTCAACTCTACGTTCTAGACCCTGCCTTTCTTCGACCAGGTCATTTGGATCATAAGATTGAAATTCTGTTACCAAATGATCAAAGCAAGAACGGAAGTTTTGAAAATACATGTTGCGGGAATTGAAAAGATGGAGATATATATTATGAAGCTGGAGTAAAGCAGGCTAGGGTGTTCCTCTATTTGTTTCATAGTTTTTATCTGAAATTTTCTTTTACAGAAGCTTCTCTATCTTACAATGTTTCCTGCATTGAGAATGCTTTTTGTAATATGTACATGGATTCAGTGGAGCAGACCTTCGAAATGTTTGCATAGAAGATGGCATGCCAACCGTCCTAGCAGAGCGTGATTATGAAATTCATGAGGATTTTATGAAGGTGATTTTATGAGGATTTTAAAAAGGTGAAGGTGATTCCCAAGAAGTAAATTTATTTTTGCTTTAGAAAGTTGTTATTTTTTTCCCTTTAGTGTATTTGTTATTCATTTTTAGAATTTCAGTTTGTTCGAAAATTAAATGAAGCAAACAAACTGGAGTTGAGTTCACACTACAATGTAGATTTTGGAAAATGTTAGTAAAATGATGAATAAATAATAAACTAAATTGATATATGAGATCCTTTTATTTGTAGGATTAGAAACCTACTTTCTAATAGTAATTTGTGGGATTAGAGACTTACTTTCTAACAACAATTTTACTATTAAATCTAAAAAACATACACTCTGATTTTAGTTTTTAACATATAACCTATTAAAAGAAGTAACCATTATATCCACCACCAGTATTATCTTAAAGAAATTAAAATTTCAAAACTTGAACATCTTTATCCAGACATCTAGTTAATTACGTGATCAGATTTTGGGGAATTTCGCGATATATTTCTCGGGACATGATCAGTCTAACCTTTCATCAAAAGCATGGTTGAAATATGAACTTGCAATCCAGGTGCTTTGTTTAACGGAACCTGCATGGAAGGACGTGTTGCGCTCTTATGTATTGTATTCCTTGACGGGTTGTTTTGACATTCTCAACGTATATACATGTTCCATTCTTTACATGTTTGCTTGCTAAATTTTATGGCTGGCTTAATTTAATTAGCTTTATTTATTCGGTAGGTTGTATTTTCCCATGGGCGGTCATTATTACAAAGTTAAAAGTCTATTCATAAATTTGGTATATTTTTGGCATATATTTTACCATGGTTTATTATTTTTGTGAGAAATTTCAGAATATTATTGATTCAATATAATTATTTGGATAGGTTATCCTACAACACCAAGGGTTATTTTAAGATATTTTTTTAAAATATATATTTTTTTTAAAAAGTCACTTTTTATTTTAGTTATTTTACATTAAAATTTAATATCAATTGAATTGTTTTAAATATAAAATTTAAGACAAAAACAATTTGAGAAAAAAACTTTATATTTAAGATAAAATTTTAAATTTAAGACAAACAATTATTGACAAAAAATATTTTAAGATGAAACTTTATATTTAAAACAAAAATATCTTAAGACGAAACTTTATATTTAAGACAAAAATAGTTTGAGACAAAAATATTTTAAGACAAAACTTTATATTTAAGACAATGACCACTTAAGATGAAACCCATTTAAGACAATTAACAATTAAGACAAAAACATATCAATTTAAGAATTGACTATGAGGATACATTTGCTCTTGTAGCAAGGTACTCATCCATTAGATCAATTCTTGCTCTGGCTACGCAGATGGGGTGGAAGATCCACCAAATGGATGTAAAAACAACATTTCTCAATGGGGTTATTGAGGAGGAGGTCTACATCGAGCAATGAGAAGGTTTTGAGACATTTGAATGGATGTCTTGTGTGTGTAGACTCGAGCGAGCATTGTATTGTCTCAAACAAACACCATTTGCTTGGTATGCGAGGATCAATAGTTATCTCACCGGTTTGGGCTTCACCAAAAGTGAAGCAGATGCAAATTTAAATCACATCTTGGTAGAAGGTAAATTTCTTATTATTTTCTTATATGTTGATGATTTGATTTTAACTAATGATGAGCAGCGAATCAAATCTTGCAAGGAGGACCTTACAAGGGAATTTGAAATGAAGGACATGGGTCTCATGCACTACTTCCTTGGGTTGGAAGTATGGCAAGACGATGGGGAATTGTTTGTCTCTAGCAAGTATGCAAATGAGATACTGCAAAGATTCTGCATGGAGAGTTGTAAACCCATGGAGACACCTCTAGCAAACAACTGGAGGAAGGAGGATACCACTTCAAGTGAAGAAGTGGATGCTACCATTTATCGGCAGCTAGTGGGTTCACTCATGTATCTTGTGAACACATGACCATATATGTGTTATGCAGTCAACCAGCTAAGCCAAGTTATAGTTAGGCCAACCAAATTATTTTGGAAGGTAGTTAAGCATGTTTTACGGTACCTCAGAGGCACTACCCAGTTTGGACTATGGTATAGATGGGTAGAGGGAGTGAAGTTGTGTGGCTTCATAGATGCAGATTGGGCGTGAAGTCCATCAGACTGAAAGAGTACATCAGGTGGAATTTTCAGTGTTGGGTTTGCAGTTGTTTCTTGGTACAACATGAAGCAAATATATGTGGTGCTCAGCTCGGAAGAAGTAGAATACATGGCTACAAGTCAAGCAACATGTGAGGCGATATGGATGAGAAAGATACTTGTTGGACTATTTGGTTAGATGATGGATCCAACTGTGATCTACTGTGATAATCAGAGTTGCATCAAACTCTCTGAGAATCTTGTATTTCACGATTGATCCAAGCATATAGATATCTGATATCACCATTTATGAGATTGTGTGTAGATGCAGATAATGTTGCTACACTACATTTCGATAGAGGAACAAGATGCTGGCATTTTGAAAAAAGATTTGTCAAGAGGGAAGTTCGAGTTCCACAGGTGCATGATAGGGGTGGTTGATAATCCTTTTCTTGCTGAGAGGGAGTGTTGAAAAATGGAGCAAGAAATTCTCAATTTGATTTTTCCTTGATTAAATTGATAAAATTTGAATTTCCATATCAACAAACAACTTGGATTAAGTTAACTTGGGTGACATGGCTCGTGTCAATTGGTTTACGTAGTAGATTTGAGTCGGAGGATTTAGATTTTAGTTAAGCATGCGTGATTGCTAATTTTTAGCAATCAAAGTCAGTTATCTCAAGTTGTTTTCAGTTAAACTAGTTCCAACTATTGGAGGAACTAGTGGAAGGTCATTTGTGCAATGGGACTTCAGTGGTGAGACACATGTGGATGGTGTCTATAAAGCGAGTTGTGAATTGATTAATCCAACAATAGAGATTTTTGATGATGGTGAAGGTTCCAATAAAGAAGTGAATAACGCGTGTGATCTAAGTGGTATGATTGTATTTGATGATTACCTCTTTCCATCAGAGTTTGAGGAATTTACATTTGAGAATATATTCAAAATATGATATCATTGGTATTGACTGCAACATATTTGGAGACATCATTTGTATTGTAGGGGTTGGTACCTTTCCATTAGATGTGGTTGGTGATGTGAATACTTCTCAACTTCTAGTAAAGATTCATACTAACTCTAACAAGCCTATGGATGCTTGTTTACAAAGGGATACCCCTCTCGACTCAGCTCATTTGATTCTTTGTTTGTACATGCTATTTATTATTCTGAACTTTCCTTCCCCAAGGGGTTGAGACTATTTGCTTCATTTATTTTACATGTCCTAGTGAAAGAAGAAGAATGGAGCTTGTCTCCACAACTTTTCCATTTCGCTAAGTTACAAATAAAAAGAGTCCAATTCTATAGCCAATAGACTAATAGCCTCTTGATACACCTTTAGTGAGCTATGAATAGCTCTCACCTATCACTGTAGCTCAATGAAATGACATCTAATAGCTCTAGCAGGAAAGAGTCCAATTTTATGCCCAAGACACTAATAGAAATGGAGTAGTTGTGAAGGCAATGATCTCCATTGGGGATTTCCATTTTTGCTACAACAGACAAGAAGAATCTTGGTGTTGGAGGAAGAGATAAAAGATATCTGCCAAAAACACAATATCATTGCTCTCCTGGTGCCATTAATTTTTGTTAACTCATTCAAATGCAGGTAATGCATAAGGATTTGTTAGTATCTATGAAATTTTCTCTCTTTCCAATAGAAAAATAAGTTCATCCTAATATTAATATATAAAATAAGGTTCATTAATATGTATGGTTCAATTTTGTTTGATGATCCTATTTCTCCAAAGGATATATATATATATATATATATATATATATATATATATATATATATATATATATATATATATATATATATATATAGATATATATATGAAATTTTGTGTGGTATGAGATATGGTGATACCTTTAAATCTAAGGGAACTTTTGGTAAAATTAGAAGTGGAACAACAAGTTGGGGTTTGAATTTCCTTTGTAGTAGTAGGCTACATGAAATTTCTATCGAAATGTTTTGTTGTGGCCCAACATAGAATAATATTTGGATGGAAAGGTTTGTTATGGGTGGTATGTTTTTTAGCCCTTCAACTCATTATATTATTTGTTTTTTCATGGTATTTTTTGTTCTCAAATTTCCTTTTCCAAGGGGTTTATACTATTTTCTTTATTCATTTATCATGGCCCAGTGAAAGAAGAAGAATGTTACTTGTCTCCACAACTTTTCCATTTTGCTAAGTTACAAATAAAAATCATCCAATTCTATATCCAAGAGACTAATAGACTCTTGATATATCTTTAGTGAGCTATGCATGAAGACCTTGGATGAGGGTATAACTACAATCTAGATTTTTGAGCTCAGGAGTTTGTTTACACGCATTTAAAATCTACCCCTTTTCCCATTTGATCATTGTTTGCATACTAATGTTTTATATTCTAGATCATTTGATTAAAATTTATAAGTCTATCTAAATGTATTCATGATTTGGAAGACATATTTTGATGTAAATGAAGCTTCTATATCTTCAAGAAAGACCTTTCCTAGAGTGGACAATGAGGTAGTGCAAAAATTTATATGTTGACAAATGCTTTGTTCCTAGTGTTTGGTTTATTATCTTCAATTTATTAGTTATATCATTTTTTCTACTTCTTTCATCTTAAATTATTTTTTTCAAATTTTATGCTCATGTTTCTTGGGCCGTATTGATATCATTTTTTGGTTTTGCTCCAGATATCTTAGTGAATTTTTGTCACTATATTTTAAATCAATGGTTGCCGATTCTTCACTGGCATCATAAAGTGGAGGCAAATTATTGGAAATATTTTTAGTGCCATGTTTATAGTATATACTATTCACCATTCTATAAGCACTTAAAATATCCAAAACCAACCTCGTTATAGTTGGAACCAAATTCCCACAATCTAGCTATGTTAGCATGATCAATAAGATCCAATGTTTCATGATGAGAGTAAATTAACAATGCCATATTTAGGGATCTCATGTAGTCACTCTCATTCATGGATGAGGTAGTGTAAGTCCATTATTATTTTTTTAAATTGGGTTCAAGATGTTGTAGCCATGCAATGTATTTGAAACTAGGAGTCCTTGATGTTGAAAATGGCAACAAGAAATGCTAAAAATAGCATTGCTATAAATAGCATTTCGGGATATACTCCACTCTGTTGGAAATAGCAAAAAATAGAAATGCTAAAATAGCATTTCAGGATATATTCCAATTTTAATTTTTCCTTGAATTAAAATTGACAATTAAAATTTGAATTTAGTCTCACTAGCTATTTGAAAAACAATTAATTAATTCATTGTGAGTTCATTAGTTGGAGAAAATCAAACATGAAGTCTTTGTGAAGACATGCAATAGTTATCCCTTTGATTGAGGAAGTTATCCCTTAATAAAGGAGATAAGGATGAGTTGTATTTGAGTTGTAATTAGTTAGCTCAATTAATTGAGTTAAGTCGAGTTAAATTAGTTCCAAACTGTTGGAGGAACTAATTGTGAGTTCAGTCAGTTAATGCATGCATGCATGCAACTAGTGTTCTCCAGATAACTGAATACTCTCTCATAAATAACTCATGCATATCATTTCATACAGAGACCAAGTTGAGATTAAAGACAGGGACATTGTACTATTAGTTGGAGGAATTTTCCTATAAAAAAAACGCATCCATGTAGAAGGAATTATCTCCTTTAGGATTGCAAAGTTATTTCAGAGGTCAGTGTTGTGTGTCAGGTGAAAATCACACAGGTTGCAGTTGGAGGACCCAGGAGAAATTGCGCAAGGAAATAGGAGGCTTAGAAGACTGAAGGAAGGCATATGTGTTGTCTATTTTGTCTATGAGCAGCAGTGAGGGATTGTGCCGAGAGCTGGATAGCTTGTCAGCTAAAGCTTTGTGTAATCCTGAGATATTTCCACTTGTATGGTAATATAGATAGCAGGGTTTTTAGCTGAGGCTTTCCCCAGAGTATTCTTCTGTGTTTCATGTGTATGATTTCTTCTTCTCTGTTATATGTGTTCCGATTGATCTTGCTCAAATTGATTAGGCTTCCGCAAAGTTTGATAGTAGAAGTAGATCAAGTATTTTTCTTTAGTTACATTGCATTATCAGGTGATCTACAGTGAGAATTTATACATGGTATCAGAGCAAAGGTGATCAAAGCAGAGAACGGTATATAAAGAAGGGAGAAGGGAGAAGTTCGAAGTTCTTGATTGTAGGTACAAAATCGATTTCTTATCACATCTCAAAGTTCACCAATGGTGTTCAATGGCTTGAGACTCGAGTATACCCTGGATGGCAGCTCGAATTACATAGCCTGGAAGGATTGCATGGAAGCGATATTAGAGGAAAACAATTTGAAGGACTTCATTGATCAACAAGTCCCCAAGCCAGCAGCAGCTAATGCCCAAGAATTGGCGTAATGGAAGAAATGTGTGGCGAGAGCGAGGAGGATTCTTCTGGAGAGAGTTTGAGACCACATTGTCTCGAGTCTCCATTGGAAGGAGACACCATTTCAATGTGGAAGACATTGAAGGATCTATGTCAGAACAACAGTGACCAAAGGAAGCTGGTGCTGAAGGATAAGCTTCAGAAAATCAAGTGTGAAAACGGAGACACAATCTCTACATATCTGAACAAGCTCACCACCTGCAGAGATGAGCTTGGAAGTGTAGCAATCATGACAGCTGATGATGATATGGTGAGTTTTGCTCTCCTCGGTCTTCCTAAGAGTTGGCATAGCTATCAGGACTTAGTGAATGGAAGAGAGAAACTGTCGGATTGGGAATGACTGTGATCGGATCTCATATAGGAGGAGATCAGGAGGAGCACTAGAGATAGTTCTTCATCCAAGGAGGATGAAGAAAATTTTGACTTAGCGAGTAAGGCAAGGAAAGTGAAGGAGAAGGATCCTCATCCCAAATTGAGTTCTTCTCATGGAGGGAAGAAGATTGAAAAATCTAAAGTGAGATGCTTTAATTGTCATGAGGTGGCCCATTATGCAACTAATTGTCCATTGAATAAATCTAGGAAGGGATCCTCGGAAGGATCTGAAGGTGAGGCATTGGCCTCTCAGTTCGAATTGGATTTTACCCTCATTGCATGCATGGTTTCATCGATGATGGGTTGTGGTTGGTTTCTTGACAGTGGAGCCTCATTCCACATGACTGGTGATAAGAGTTTGTTCAGTACCTTGGAGGAGAAAGACCTCAAGATACTCATAGAGATGGGTGACGATGAAAGGTACTGTGTTTCAAGTGAAGGTACGGTTGCTTTTCAGAGGGAGCATGGAGCTCACATCACCTTGACAGATGTGAAGTATGTGCAAACACTGAAGAAGAACCTGGTATCGATTGCGATGCTGGAGGAAAAAGGCTATGATGTAGTCTTCAGTATGGGAAAACTTTCGCTTACATACATCACCATGGGACAGGTGAAATAGATTAGTTCACGAGTCAAGAACATGTATGCTCTTGAGGTTCAAGATGCATGCAAAGCCTTGAGGAGCAAGGCAACTGTTGGAGACTTGGTGGTTGAGAGGGAGAGTACATTACCTCTCAACATGCAACACTAGAAGAAGTCTCAGACAATTGTGGAGGAGCCACAATTGGTGAAGAAGCTTCAGGAGTTTGTGGAGTAGCCACAACTAGAGAAGTAGAGAGGAGACCGAGTGGAGGCATCCACTCATGCAGAGACGTCCAGTAGGGGGAAATTTCGAGCCAAGTGGGAAGAGGGATCACATGCAGCCATACCTCCAGGTGGGAGGTGGGGCGATGTGGAGTGATAGTCCCAAGAAGGCTGACATAGGGGTAGGATCCTTGAGGTACCCAGCCTCTTTGATTAGACCTTGCTACAGGAGCCCCGACAAGCAGTAGCAGGATGGGCTGAGTGGGTAGAGACGGATGCGGATGGAGTGGCAAAGAGAACTATAGTGCAAGAGTCCCAAGACAGCAAAGAGATAGTAAGCTGCAGCAATGCGAGAGGCACAAGAGTGTTGCACCAGTGCAGGATGGCAAAAGAGGTGTGCAACGATACGAGATGCAGGGAGATGTTGCAGTAGTGCAGAGGCTACAGAGGGAGCACTTGTCAACGACAGAGGGAGCTTCAGAATCAGAGGGTGTTTCTAGCCCAACAGGGAGGTCAGTTGGGAGATCAGTTACTTACTTCTCAGTAACTGAGTTGTAGTGCAAGATTGGGCAGCATGATGCAACATGATGAGAAGAGGTGTAGTGCGGATGTAGTGCTGGGAGAAAGGACTAGCAGCAACATGGATGTATCAGGAGGAATCAGTGTGATTGATGCGGTTAGAGATCAAAGTGACGGAGGCTAGAGCAGTCAGATACTGAAGAGAACATAGGTGAATAGTTTTCAATCGACAGAGGCAATAGCAGTTAGAGACTTTGATGACAAAGGCATCATTTTGATTCAGGTTGGATATTTTTGTTTCTGGAGTTACTGGAGAAACAACACTTGAGAGAAGTGTTGCATGTAGAAAATTTCAAAGGTTCAGGATAGGGTTCGAGTTGAATGCCTTTCTTGTTGAGAGGGAGTGTTGAAAATGGCAACAAGAAATGCTAAAAATATAATTGCTAAAAATAGCATTGCTATAAATAACATTTCAGGATATACTCCAACTCTGTTGGAAATAGCAAGAAATAGAAATGCTAAAAATAACATTGCTATAAATAGCATTTCGGGATATATTCCAATTTTAATTTGTCCATGAATTCGAATTTAGTCCCACTAGCTGTTTGAAAAATAATTAATTAATTCATATTGAGCTAATTAGTTGGAGAAAATCAAACATGAAGTCTTTGTGAAAACATGCAATAGTTAGCCCTTTGATTGAGGAAGATATCCCTTAATTAAGGAGATAAGGATGAGTTGTATTTGAGTTGTAATTAGTTAGGTCAGTTAACTGAGTTAAGTCTAGTTAAATTAGTTCCAAACTATTGGAGGAACTAATTGTGAGTTCAGTCAGTTAATGCATGCATGCATGCAACTAACATTCTCCAGATAAATGAATATTCTCTCATAAATAACTCATGCATGTTACTTCAGACAGAGACCAAGTTGAGATTAAAGACATGGACATTGTACTATTAGTTGGAGGAATTTTCCTATAAAGGAAACTCATCCATGCAGAAGGAATTATCTGCTTCAGGATTGCGCAATTATTTCAAAGGTCAGTGTTGTGTGCGAGGTGAAAATCACACAGGTTGCAGCTAGAGGACCCAGGAGAAACTATGCAAGGAAATAGGAGGCTTGGAGGATTGGAGGAAGGCATATGTGTTGTCTATTCTATCTATGAGCAGCAGTGAGGGATTGTACTGAGAGCTGGATAGCTTGTCAGCTAAAGCTTTGTGTAATCCTGAGATATTTCCACTTGTATGATAATACAGATAGCAGGGTTTTTAGCTGAGGCTTTCCCCATAGTATTCTTCTGTGTTTCATGTGTATGATTTCTTCTTCTCTGTTATATGTGTTCCAATTGATCTTGCTCAAATTGATTACGCTTCCGCAAAGTTTGATAGTAGAAGTAGATCAAGTATTTTTCTTTAGTTACATTGCATTATCAGGTGATCTACAATGAGAATTTCTACACTTGAACATGTAAACCATTGTGACATTGTAATATATATTACAAATTATTGTTCTTACATTTTTTTTTTTAGAGATGGTTAAAATTCTTGAATTTTTAGTAGCTTACTCTCATTGCTGAGAGTAGTGGATTCTTTGAACAAGAACTATGGTCAATTAGTATGTACTTTGGAAACCTCAATATTCTTTGATATTATCTCACCCTTAACAAGCTCTTTATTTGTCCAAGATTTTTAGTAATATTAAATATCATTATCTATTCTTCTAGGTGGATGGAATGCTATGTATGCCCACCTGCACATATTTAATCCATTAAAATATATCTTAATGTCAATCCTTTAATGCACCACCACGAACTAATAAATCAATGAAACTTAAACCAACCTGTTTCTAAAAATGGTATGCAGATGAATGATAAGATTTTATTCATTTGGACTAAAACTACCTCACTTGATATCAACTCTCAAGTAGTTGATCCATCATAATCTGTAACTCTTTCCACAATGAACGTTGAAGACCTGCCATGAAAGTAAATATGAATCGATGCACAATAATGCTAAAAAAAACCATAGTTTTGGTTGTTGTTAGGAATCTTATTGTTGGGTAAGGAGGGTTTATAGAAATAGGCATTATTGGTCCCACATTTGTTCAGCCAAGATTTGCACAAGGATGGAGTTTTAGGAGTCTCTCGATTTATTGGAGATTTGAAAAAGAGCCATGGCCTTACCTTCTCCACACCAGAGGAACCCTTGGAGTGGACTCACCATGCAGAGCCTTGAAAAGCTATTTTCCCTGCTAGACTCACTCTGCAGAGCCCCAAAAAGCTATTTTTCGGGCTATTGATGTGATGATTAACTAAAGAAACTTTACCGACTACATTCAATGGTTATGTGCTTAAACCCCATGACAGGAGAATAATAATGTTCAAAGTTGATGAGTGAAGCCCAATAAATGCCATATGGCTAGAGCTAGATCCTTCGAAGGAGAGTCTCAAAACTAACCCTATCTTCGTGACTCATAATTCTCACTCATGGTTGAGGTTGCATCCACACTTATGTTGACCAGGCTATTGAAAATGATCTATTAGCTTTTCCACAACATAAAAAAAAAAAAAAGCATGTTGAAACATAGTAGTAGATTATGGAAGTGGGATAGAGACAGCATTAAAGAGTTACCACATGTAACATCCCTCACTAGGGATTCCTCGAAAAAACTCAGGAACATTAGAGATTTTTTTTTTTTAATAACATATTTAGAGTGCACTCAAAACACACTACCTCTAGACAACAAATAACATCAACCATATATACAAGTAATTACAAAAATCAAAATCTTTCAACAAAGCGACAAATTCATTGAGAGTTTATTAATTCATTATAATTCATAGTCTCTCTTTAGAGTTTGGACTTTAATCTGTGAGACCTGAAGATGGGAGTATTTTTCTTATTAGTCCTTGTCGTCTATGACATGGGACTATAGAAATACATTGTATTATTTAGCATCAGTACTTTTTCATATTAATCCAAAGTTTTTATGAAAATTTACCCTGTTCATAAAATGATTGTTCTTCTCAACCTATCAATGTATCAATTTAACTTTGAGGACCAATAAGATAATTTATGGTCTTATTTGGCCTCTTCCCAAAGTAGACAAACCATATCATTGATATTATTCATACAATATCTCTGTTCCATGCATTTATTTGATTCATATTTCCAATATTTGAAACTAATGCTAACATTAGTTTATAAACATTAAATGCTACCTATAACCACAAAAACACTGACTATAACCATGGAAACACTAAAGATGGCCATATGGTTGTGTGCATGTTGGTGTGGTGTATAAGGAACATGACACTTCTTAGTCTTCTTATTCCTCTCCTCAGAAAAATCAACAACGACATTTAGATTTAGTTGCAACTCCAGAATTCTTAGTAGGGTTCACAACCTCTCCTCTGCTTTAGCTTGGAAAACCAACTTCAACTCTGAATGCTTTAGCTTGAAAACCCAAATTCAACTCCAAGGCAACTAATTTTATCTCTGACAATGGAGTTGTGGTTAGCACTGGTGCCAGTGGGATCTAAGACTCGTCCAAGCTACCTAACATTTGCATCTGAGCTTTGGTCAATGCATCTCACATAAAACTGCAAACATTCGAGGGAAGATGACATCCAAAACCATGATCGGTAGAAATTTCATTTGGCAGTATGCGATGGTGGATTTGAAAGGATCGGTAGAAATGTCATTTGGAGGTACCGAGTATGCTAAGAAAAATGTCATATTTTGATTCTAGCAATTTCATTTGGAGGTACCAAGTATGCTAAGAAAAATGTCATATTTTGATTCTAGCAATTTCATTTGGAGGTATCGAGTATGCTGAGAAAAATGTCATATTTTGATTCTTGTAACACTTATCTGTTGAGTAGAGAACTTACTGGAAAAAAATACCATTATAGGGATATTCCATTCTAGTTCAACAAGTTATATGATGTGGAACTATCCAGCTAGATCGGACAACACATTTTTCACACTTATCAACTCTCTAGTTTTATTAACCCTTCAAGCTTGTCCTCATGCAATCAAACTGTAAAACAAAAATAACCCTAATCCACTCGCATAAGACATCATAACCTATATGAAAATCTCTAAACCCACCCTATTGGAGATTTCAATCCTGATTTCATGCATCCATTAGACTCAAGACTAGTTCACATGTTGATTAGTCCACTGATATATCAAACTTATCCTCATGCAAGAGAATTGTAATACAATCAATTTAGTGTTTCGTTACAAGTCATCACCATAACAAAAACCATAGAAACTTTTAACCTTTCTAACCATAGAGTATGATATTGTTGTAATCTACTCTAATGTCATCTATAACAAACCCAACACCTTAAGTGCTATCCAAGCGATAGGGTCAACTTCTCTGGAAACACACAAAGAGAGAGAGATATTATCACTTTAAAATTCAGATTCCTTGTGATAATGGCTATAAGTATCACTTGAGATGAATGTAACACTAAATTAATCAAATTTTTTAAATTAGAATCATTTTATTTTTTAATTAAAAACATTTTTATCTATGAAGAATAGCTCAATTACGGATTGCCATATTATATAAATAATAAGATCCAAACTTTAATCCTTATAAAAGTTTACCTAAAAAATTAAATAGTAGCTCAATTATGGATTGCCATATTATGTACATAATAAGATCCAAACTTTAATCCTTATAAAAGTTTACTGCAAAATAAATAAAAGTAAAACAAATTAAAACTTTATGTCGTATTAAAAACAATCCAGTTAACAGGAAAATGGCTTAATTTAATTAACCAAAACGCCCGACACAATCTATAACAGACTAGCACCAATAAGAGACATAAATAGAAAATGAAAATACGCTTCATATACTATACAAAAAAAACAAACAAGAAATACACCATCAACCTTTGAAGAAAGGTGGGTTGTCACTAAGTGAAAAGGAGAATCTTAATGTCCCTCCAACTTATACCGTAGGTAAAGTATTGTTATTACACTTTGACAACTCCATGAAATGAAAAGGAGATAACTTATACAACAAGTATGGTCATTGCCCTTTCACAACCCCACGCATGCACCACTATGTAGCTCGGCAAAACGTTCTAATGACCCACAATAGTGTTACGTATACGTATTGAACTTCATTTACTACCAATAACTAAGAGCTGAATAACAACCTTTGTGCTGTGAGTATACATTGCTTTATCTATGGATAACCTTAATAGATAAATAATAAAAACCGCATGTAGAAATTGTCGTATCTACAAGTAGTGGTGAAGGAGTGTCTGAGGATACAATACGTAACTTTTGTAACCATTGCACCTCACGTAGATCAAAATATTTCTCCATTTGTAGTATCCAATTTACCAGATCCTTGCCATCAAACTTCCTCATATCACCTTTTCCTGATTTTAGGAGCTCAATATTGAAACGATTGTAACTCTGTAATTTCAGATCTCCAAGTTCTGAAATTGCGTCCTACAGTAGCCCTTTGAGTCCTCTTTCTAAAGCCACACCTCTGATGAATATTGAATTCTGAAAGGAAGACTTATGTCAAATCTCCCACAATGACCTGATTATAGACCGGTTTAGTAGAGTGAATTTGTATGAAGTGCCACGTGTCATTGTTTCAACCTTAGGATCTGAAACCGATACACAGAAAACTACAGTCCATCCTATTTCTGCAACTTCTTATGAAATTTCAATTTGATGCTCAGAGAGAAAGTTATGACGATTTTCCCAAGGTCACTTGTTTAGGATGTAATTCAGGAGCCTGCAGAAGCCCTAAATGTCTTGGAATGTATCTCTG
The DNA here is from genome assembly GCA_031772625.1 of Pinus tabuliformis. Taxonomy (NCBI): domain Eukaryota; kingdom Viridiplantae; phylum Streptophyta; class Pinopsida; order Pinales; family Pinaceae; genus Pinus; species Pinus tabuliformis. Next base: position 786,364,179 of record CM062808.1, read on the forward strand.
AAAATATAGCGAAACAAGATCTAAAATTCAAGCTCGAGATTCCCCATGATTTCTGCTCATATGGATTTTAATTTTAGAGTCTGAACCTTCTTAGAAAACAAATTATAGAGAAAATTGCACGTTTACCTATTTGAGATGAAATTTTGGAGCTTACGAAAACCCTAACTTCCTTAGCTCATATCTCTACAAATATAGCGAGAAAAGATATGAAATTCAGACCCAAGGTGCAGACCAATTTCTCCTCAAATGGGTTTTTGTTTTAGCTTCTAAAACTTTGTAGCGAAAACGTTATAGAGAAAATACCATGATGACTTGTTTGGAGGAACGAAACCCTAGAATCCAAAGCTCTGATACCAAATGTTATAAAACCAGCTCACAAAATGATAGAAAAGATAGATCAACACCTTAGAAATAAGCCTCTTCGAGGGGGAAACCTCCTTTACATCACACAAATGAACAATTCTTGGATGATACAAATGAAAAGACATTATTTTTATATATAGGAGTCTAAGGGGTCATAATATAATCAGAGTTGACATAATAATAATAATGTAAGGGCACAATAATAACAATATGGGGACTACATGGGCACAACAATATAATAAGGGGTTTGTACTAATAACAATAAGGGGCTACACTAGTAGTATAGGGACCTAACAAATGTCATATTTTGATTCTAGAAATTTCATTTGGAGGTACTAATTATGTTGAGAAAAATGTCATATTTTGATTCTTATAACACTTATCTTTTGAGTAGAGAACTTACTGGAATAAAATACCATTGTAGGGATATTCCATTATAGTTAAACAAGTTATATGTTGTGGAACTGTCCAGCTAGAGCGGGTAACACCTTTTTCACACTTATTAACTCTCCAGTTTTATTAACCCAGCAAGGTTATCTTCATGAAATCAAACTGTAAAACAAAATTAAACCTAATCCAATCATGTAAGGAATCAAAGACTATATGCAAATCTCTAAACCCATCCTATTGGAGGTGTCAATCCTGATTTCATGCATATTTTGGACTCATGACTAGATCACATGTTGATTAGTCCACTGATGTATCGAACTTATCCTCATTCAAGTGAATTGGAAAAGATTGGAGGTCATGCAAATGTTGAAATGAAGGTGTCTGGGGTGGTGGGTTCCATGCACCAATCCTATCTCATGTTGTTGTTTTTGGTACTTTCAGCATCATTTTAATGAAATGAAAAACTAACCTTCAAATAATCAAAATAACCATTTGCGATGTCAACCTTGTCAATGTTATGACTTCATCTATACTCTTATCACCTGCTTATGTCTTCTCTTCATTGTTATAATGCAATAAATTTAGTGTTTAGTTACAAGTCATCACCATAACAAAAACCATAGCAACTTTTAACCTTTAAGCCTAATTTTTTCCCACAGTAGGACAATGTTGTAATCTTCTTTAGTGTCATCTGTAGCAAACCCAACACATTGAGTGTTATCCAAGTGATAGGGTCAGCTTCTCTGGAAATTCACAACAAGACAGAGATATATTATCACTTTAAAAGTGAACTTCCTTGTGATAATGGCTATAGGTATCACTTGAGATGAACCCAACACCTTGAGTGTTATCCAAGCGATAGTGTCAACTTCTCTCGAAACACACAAAGAGAGAGAGATATATTATCACTTTAAAAGTTAACTTCCCTACAATAATGGTTACAAGTATCACTTAAAGTGCCATTTATCCAATGATGTAGGGTATAGTGTCACATAGACCATGTAATGTAGGGTATTGTGTCACATGGAATAAGTGTTTTCCAATGATAAGGGGGTTGGAGATCTTTCTTCATTACATCAAAAATTCCTTCTCTAGTGACATATGATAGAGATTGACATATTTCCCTCTCAAAGAAGATAACTGAGCGTTATACACTAGACCCATCAAAGTTGAGCTCAAGTCCATACTATTGATCAATACACCATAGGAGAAATCCTTGGCGATCATGGTCAATTAAGAGACTATTGATCAATACACCATATGAGAAATCCTTGGTGATCTTCGTTAGTTAAGAGGCTAGATTTTTCTAGACTCATACGTAGGCTTTTCATGTGAGCTATAGGTTCTTTTTTAGGAGAGTAGAATGGGTTGTGCAAGATATGTGTCATAGTTGACTTTTCTAACCAAGAAATATGTCATTTTTGGCCCAAGGAAATCATGTTATTTATGAGAACTCACTCCCTTTAAATCACGAGTGTCATTGAAAAAATATAAACTTTCACAAGAGTAAATAACTTCCCAAATACCTTCATTCAAAAGTTTCAAAAAATGGCTTCCAGTCATTCTAATCAGTATTATCCCACTAGTGTATCTTTTCATACTGCAGATGAGGGTGTAGGGTGTAACCATATACGCTATAGCCCTCAACCATTGTTTCTCATGGCCCATTTCACAGGAGTACAATGGTGGCATATATCCATGTTTTCGTGGTGTCTATAAAAATGGCAGACTAGGTATTTATATTAATTTTGGTACTTGTAGTATATATGTTGTTGTTTTTGGTACTTGCAACATCATTTTAATGAAATGAAACAATAACCTTTAAATTTTCAAAATAACCATTTGCGATGTCATGAGAAACAATCTTGAAATAGGTTTCAAATGGGAGATTTTCCATGTGTTGTTGGCAGTTGGGCCATGTTTTTGAATATTTGATGGGTTTTACAACTTCTTATAGGGATTTCTTCTAGCATTGCTAGAATTTGTTCCTTGCTACAATTTCTTCTAGATTTTAGATAGACTATGTAGTAACACAACATTCAATTATAATTTCCTTTAATGGTCCTAAATTATCCTTTTAGTGGCATCCATGCTTATTTGGTTTATTTTGGTTATGAGTCGCACATGCATGCTTGGAATATGGCACGGGGGTGATTGGTTGAAGAGAAATTTGATTCATCCAATTTATGGTTGGGTGGAACATGGAAGTCCCAAACATAGTTGGTCTATTCATTCATTAATAAGAGTTTCTTCTCCTTGGTATTTCATATATTTTAATTTTCTTAAATATATTTTTATGTGATTATTATTTCTCATATATATGATTCCATTATATTAAATTTATATTTTACACTTTTAGTATTTTAATTTAATTTTTATGCAATCTCAACTATATATATAAATGAGATTCCATTTCATTATACTAATATTTTTTTTCAAATATTTTAATTTTAATATTTACTTATTTTCAATTTCTTAAATATTTATTTAATATTCTTTTTAATTTTTACCTCCAGCTTAATGATTTTTTAATTTTCTTAAATATAATATTATGTGATTATTATTTCTTATATATGATTCTAGTATTCTATAATTTTTATTATATATATATATATAGATATATCACGTCAAATCAGAATTTGGTGTATTGGTGTATGATTTCTTTATTTGTGGGAAAATAGGTTCACCTCACTAGAATGATTTCACTAGAAATGTCTATTAAAATGTATTTTATATTGTATTGAATACGTAATTGCTTAAAAGAAAATCAACACGTGATTTAACTATGAAGCCTAATAATATACTGAACCAATTTTTATTTTTATAATATTTTTTAATTTGAACCAATTTTTATTTTTATAATTTTTTTTTAAATTTGAGTTCTTTAAAATAACATATTTTTAATATATATTATCTTTTAAAGTTTTAGTAAATATTAGTTTATTAGTTATGATTATATTATGTTGTTTTTATTATATATATATATATATATATATATATATATATTTTGTCATTATTGATTATTACAATGTATCACACTAATTTAATTAGAATTTTTAATTAAAATAATTTTAGTCTATGAAGAATAATAACCCAATTATGGATTTCCATGTAAATAATCTATGTAGTATTAAAAACAATCCAGTTAACAAGAAAACGGCTTAATTTAATTAAGCAAAACGCCCGAGGCAATCTATAACAGTCTGGCACCAATAAGAGACATAAACAGAATCGAAAATACGCGTCATATACTATACAAAAAATACAAACAATAAATACACCATAAACCTTTGAAAAGAAGTAGGTTGTCGCTAAGTGAAAAGGAGAATCTTAATGTCCCTGCAACTTATACCGCAGGTAAAGTATGGTTATTACACTTTGACAACTCCAGGAAACGAAAAGGAGATAATTTATACAGCAAGTATGGTTATTGCCCTTTCACAACCCCACGCATGCACCACTATGTAACTCGGCAAAACGTTCTAATGACCCACGATAGTGTTACGTATACTATCGTCTTACGAGAAACGTATACGTATTGAACTTCGTTTACTGCCAATAACTAAGAGCTGAATAACAACCGCTGTGCTGTGAGTATACAATGTTTTATCTATGGATAACCTTAATAGATAAATAATCAAAACCATCGCATTTAAGCTAATTTTACATCTGGACGGCGCCACGTGGACTACTTGCGCATATATATTAATGTTTAGTTACTTCTTTGAAACTACTTTTACTTCCTTGTACCTCTCAACATTCGAGAGGTTGTGATGTTCAGAGATGTTTCAACCATCTTTGTTCCTTGACCTCTCAACATTTGAGAGGATACGATGTTCAATGATACACGTTTGACCTCCCACTTGTGTAGGGTTTTATTATTGGATATCAATCTCAGGGTGTGGTTACTCTTTCCACCTCTGATTGAATAGAACCGACAAAGCTCTCACGTCGCATTTGTCTGACGGCGTGACAAAGCTCTTTCATCACATCTGTCTGACGGCGGACAAGATTGATGACATCAATCGTAATGGAATGAATTGCCAAGGAAGGAGTAATTAAATCCGTGCATCCATGCATCGCCATCTAGGCTGGGGTGGCAAATTCTCAAGGGGTGTGCATTTTCAAGGTGCCCAAGCTAGTGGTAAATTTTACACCTAAAAGTAGTGTTTTCACAGTCCAATCGTAGGGTATATCTTTACCCTCCCACTTGAGGGAGATTTTATCTAGTAGACCTTCACTGAAGTCCATTTCCATGCATACGCAGATGAAACTTAGAAATGTTTTGTCAATATTACTTATCTATTTTGATTAAGCGACCTATAGAGTCACCAACATCTTCTTGGATCTCTCGCCAGCTCCATTGAAGAGGAAAGTTTGGAAGTCTAACCCAAGTAGGAATATGCAAGGTCTTCATGGTAGGAGGATTAAACTCTAAAAACCATGTTGAATGAAGAGACCATCCCAGCCCCAAAACTAGGGCCCCTAATCAAAAATATTATTTCTGTCTTCCAAATCTTTGAAGAAAACCACAAAATATCCTTTCAAGCAAAATAACAAATCTATATTTTGGGACTAGTTTTGGTAGGCCTAATCCCAGAGGGTAGATGTCGAGGGTCAAAATCCATTAAAAAAAGATATAATCCCTCGACTTTTAAAATATGTTGTTCTCTTATTAATGATGTCATTCACCTCTAGCAATCAGTTATCCAAGTAATGTTCCACCATAAAATCCTGACCTGAGAGCTCCTTTGGAGTCTTAGAAGTGAGATTCGGCTTTTGGGATTCCTTAAAAGACATGGGCCTTAAAAAAGAAGATGCCCTTTTTCCCTTGCACCTCCTTTTAGAACAACAACTAAGAAGACAATAGAATCCTTTTTAATTCCATAATCTTTGAGACCATTTTCCATCCTCGGTACCATTTTTCATAGAGGAGCCTAATCACTCCCACAAGGATTCTTGTAATCTGATGAATTTTTTCAGCTACCGAAACTACAACGTTTGTCGCTTTTACCTTGATGCACATAGATTATCTAGATAAGAACTTAACAAAAATGGGAAATGTTTGAAGATCCACAACCCTAAAAGCTTACTTTACATGTTCCAAACAAGCAACCAGGCACCTCAAGGGAGACATATCGCCCTTGGGAAGCCACATAGGCTCGAGACTTTTGTAAAATAATTTGCAATCGTTGTGAAAACCCATATTAACTTCTCTTTCTGACATTTCACCAAATACTTTGTCGACATCAAATTGATAGTAAAGTTTTCCTAAAATTGAAAGTTTACATCAATATTGAATAACCTGTTTAATTTTCATGGTTATGATTTTAAAGTAGACAAAGTTTGAAATTTGCACTAAATTAGGGGAGAGGCAATTTTGATAAATGAGATACATTATCAATTTAAAAGTAAGATTATAACAATCTATTATTGATGTTGTATTAATTAATAATTTTATTATAATTTTTTGCATTTACTATATATATATATTGAATAATAGATTTGAAGTGTTCTTGGGCGATAAAATAAATCTTTAGTTATTTTTTGGTTTTTTATTTATTTATTATAACTTTGTCGAGTTTTCTAATTTTTTTTTCATTTTATAACTTATAAAAGGTTGATTAAGTATTTTTAAAAACCGAAAAACTTAAAAACGTTGTCTCTATTACAACATTTTTTGTAATTAGACCTCATGAACTTTAATTGATAATATATATTTATAATCAACTATAATATAATAGTAACAACACATTAAAACTATAACCCCGTGGATTAGCCCAATTGGTCGAATCCTCATCATTAAAGAACCTTTGCTATTGGCAAGTCATGGTTTCAATTCTCTCTACACCCTCGGGATGAGGCTCCATGGTTGAGCTGATAGGAAGTGAATCCTTTAGGTCGATCTCCCCGGTACAAATATTCCTTTGTGGTTGAGATGACAGGAAGTGGTCCCTTTGAGTGGATCATCCTGGTACAAATATTGTGCAGATGTAGCGGTCACCAATCTCCAGGGTCTGTGAACTAGATAGAAAAAACGACGCACTAGTTATTAATATATGTCTTTAATTATGTGGATAGACATGTCTATTTTACAATATGAATTCCACAATTTTCATTTAGTTATTAATAATTATTAGTTGGATGGTAGGAATTTAACCTCCATAGAATATTTTTGAATATTCTTAATAGTATACACAAACCAAATACTCAGATTTATTTCCAAAGTAGTTATGTCTTTTTTCCTTTTTAATTAAATTCATTTATTAAAATAAATGTCATATGAACAAGTGCTATATGAAATTAGTTATGGATTTTTTGGCATGTGCTATTGATAAGACATGGTATTGTAACAAAGCCTCTTTACAAATTAAGAATTTCTAAGGCAAAATAGACATGAATATCTATGGTTTACAATCTTGCTATATGTTTTTCTAAATGTATATATCTTTAACTTATATTTAATTTAATTTAATTTATTTATTTTTTTATTTTTTTTTATTTTTTTCCGCTAAAAGAAAATATTACATCGTTGTTCATAGTTTTCACAAATATACATTGGCCTTACTCAGACTAGATTCATCTATTGGTATGTTAACTTCCAAGTTTTTTACATCCAACAACATAGACTGCACAACCAAGCATAAGGTATATCTAGAAGACAAAAAAAACAACATAGACATATAAAAACGAACAACCATTTACGATTCAGAAGATGTCACAAGAGCAGAGTTGTTTGACCTAGTACCTAGAGGCATCAAAAACCTAAGTTGACACTGTATGTGTTGTTCCATATGCCTCATGTGAGCTTCTAGACTATATAGGCTATCTTGTATTCTCCATTATTTCCTTGAATATCATTAAGGAAATGATTTCATTTCTATCATCATTCTTCTCTTTGACAACTTGCCCTAGAAAAAAAGTTAACTGCCAAGGAAAAGCAACCTTATTCATTTACTAATTTCTCTTGCCCCGTTTTTGCCCAAAAACTGGGAACCATTAAGAAAATTATTCCAAAAGCTCAAAATCTAAGATTGTCTATTTGTCCTTATGAACATTTCTTTAGAGCCTTTAAATATTAGCCTATGTGAATGGAGGGATCATATCTTAGTAAAGAATGGTCGCCTCCCAAGAAAAAGATTTGGAACCAGACTTTCTAGACTAGCTACACTCCCCAACACTTTGGAAACAAAAGCCACATTGACACGGCATGATAAACCAAATAATCCACAATACCATTTCGACTCCGAGAAGGACACATATGAACTTACATTGAAACCTAACAAAGTCAAACTTCTTAAGAACAGAAAGCTGTAGACTTTCCTTACTTCCACAAAACCATATTTTAGATATAACAATCAAAATTCCTGCCACAGAATTGAAAAAAAAAATTAATACCAACAAAACAAAACCAACACCATGAAAGAAGGGTGAACAGTTGATAGGATCCCACTTCCTTCAACTTAACAACAATTCCGTGCCGCTATATTGTGTCCTAATTCGCTCATGATTGCATATATGAAGGGGGCTTTTACTTTGTTATTCCCTACTTACAACCACCAACTTATATATAAAACAACGTTTTCTTTGCAATTGTTCCCTTATTACAGCCACAACCTTACACATAGAAAGAACGTTTCCTAATTCATTTTCTCGTATGACTAAGAAATTTCGATTTTGTATAGATGATTTTAAGATATTAAAAGGCCCGGTATAATTATTGTAATTTCGATTTTGTACAGATGATTTTAAGATATTAAAAGGCCTAGTATAATTATTGTAATTTTAAAGGAAGTTTCGGTTAGAAATTGGTGAAAAAAATGGTGACTTAATTTTGGTTTTACTTATTTAAAATAAGTTTAATTTTTAATTATTTAAAATTTATTTTTTTTATTTCAAATAAATAAATTTATTAAATATTATATATATATTTTTCTAAAATTTAAAATTCAAAATTATAAATCTAAGGTATTAATATTATAAAGTTAAGGGATTGATAAACTGAAATGATTAATATTCGAAACACAGGAAATTAACGATAAACCCTAAGATTAATATTATAAACCCTAATACTACAAATTATAAACCCAATATTAAGCTTTAATATTATAAACCAAATATTAAAGGACTCTAATATTATAAACATTATATAAAACCCAGTTTTTTAAATGTAACAATGCGACATTGAATAAGTTATATTGTGTTGTAACATTGCGACAATGATTGTTAGAGTTATTTGCATATTGAGACAATATTTGTCACAATGTGATGTTGGATAAATTTGTATTGAGACAAACTTATCACAATGTGATTTTGTACCATGATTTACCATGATTGATTTTCATATTGATTTTCATGTTTGATTTCCATAATGTGACATTTAACCATGATTGACCATGATTGAAAATGGTTGAGCACGACCGATTTCCATATTGAGATAAACTTTGTTACAATATGATGTTGGACCATGGTTGACCATGTGACCATGGTTGAAAATAGTTGACAATGGTTGAAGATGGTTGATTTTCATATTGAGACAATCTGTGTCACAATGTGGCATTGGACACTCATTGATCATGGTTAACCATAACTGAAAGGATTTATATTAAATCTTAGGATTAATATTATAAACCCTATGAATAATATTACACCATAGGAATATGAAATCTTAGATTAATAAACCCAAGGGATTGATATTATAAACCAAAGGGAGTAATAAAAAAAATGGATTAACACTAAAAACCCAAGGTATTATAAACCCAAAGGGAAAAATATTAAACCCAATGATCTAATATTATAAATGCAGTGTATATAAACCCTACGATAAATATTATAAGCCCTAAAATAAACGCGGTTGACCATCATTGACCATGTTTGATATTCATATTGATAGAATAATATAAACCCTATGGATTATAAATCCAAGAGATTTAAATTAAACCTTAGGATTAATATTATAAACCTTGTGAATAATATTATACCCTATGAATATGAACCCTTAAATTAATAAGCCTAAGGGATTGATATCATAAATGCAAGGGACTGATAAACCTAATGGATTATAAACCCATAGGAATAATATTAAACACAAGGAATTAATGTTATAAACAAAAGCGATATAAACCATAAAATAAACATTAAACCATAGGCGTAATATTAAAACCTAGGAATATAAACCCTATGATTAATATTAGAAACTCTAGGATCAATATTATAAAACCAAGGGATTAATAAACCCATTAGATTAATATTAAAAACCTGATGGACTATAAACCCAAGGGAATAACAATAGACCCTATGATTAATATTAACCCTAGGATTAATATTATAAACCTTAGTATTAATATTATATAGCCAAGAGATTAATATTATAAATCCAAGGAATTAATAAACCTAAGGGATTAACATTATAAACTCAATACATTACAAATTGAGGGGGATAATTTTAAACCCAAGGGATTAATATTATAAAGCTAAGGGATTGATAAACTGAAAGGATTAATATTCGAAACCCAAGGGATTAATAGTAAACCCTAAGATTAATATTATAAACCCTAATACTACAAATTATAAACCCAATATTAAACTTTAATATTATAAACCAAATATTAAAAGGCCCTAATATTATAAACCTTATATTAAATCCAATTTTTTCAATGTAACAATGCGGCATTGAATAAGTTATAATGTAATGTAACATTGCGACAATGATTGTTAGAGTTATTTGCATATTGAGACAATGTTTGTCACCTAGGATTAATATTATAAACCTTGTGAATAATATTATACCCTAGGAATATGAACCCTTAAATTAATAAGCCTAAGGGATTGATATCATAAACACAAGGGACTGATAAACCTAATGGATTATAAACCCATAGGAATAATATTAAACACAGGGAATTAATGTTATAAACAAAAGCAATATAAACCATAAAATAAACATTAAACCCTAAGATAAACATTAAACCATATGCATAATATTAAAACCTAGGAACATAAACCCTATGATTAATATTAGAAACTCTAGGATCAATATTATAAAACCAATGGATTAATAAACCAATTAGATTAATATTAAAAACCCGATGGATTATAAACCTAAGGGAATAACATTAGACCCTAAGATTAATATTAAACCCTAGAAATATAAACCCTAAGATTAATATTATAAACCCAAGAGATTAATACTATAAATCCAAGGAATTAATAAACCTAAGGGATTAATATTATAAACTCAATAGATTACAAATTGAGGGGGATAATTTTCAACCCAAGGGATTAATATTATAAAGCTAAGGGATTGATAAAATGAAATGATTAATATTCGAAACCCAAGGGATTAACAGTAAACCTTAAAAGATTAATATTATAAAACCTAATACTACAAATTATAAAACCAATATTAAAGTTAATATTACAAACCAAATATTAAAAGACTCTAATATTATAAACCTTATATTAAATCCATTTTTTTCATTGTAGACATGGAATAAGTTATAATGTAATGTAACATTGAGACAATGATTGTTAGAGTTATTTTCATATTGAGAAAATATTTGTCACAATGTGATGTTGGATAAGTTTTTGTACCATTCCAATGTTAAAGTATTAAACCCTTGATATTATAAGCCTAAGGGACTAATAAAACAAAGGTATTAATACTAAAAACCTAAGGGATTATGAACCCAAGTGAATAATATTAAACCCAAGGGATTAATATTATAAACCAAAGCGATATAGACACTATGATAAATTTTATAAACCCTAAAATAAACATTAAACCCAAAGATTCATATCATGAACCTTATGATTAATATTATAAACCCAATGGATTAATAAACCCAAGGGATTAATATTAAAAACCCAAAGGATTATAAACCCACAAGAATAACATTAAATCTTAGGATGAATATTAAACCCTAAGAATATAAACCCTAAAATTAATAAACTCAAGGGATTAATATTGTAAACTCTAGGCTTAATATTAAACCCGAGGAATATAAACCCTATAATTAATACTATGAACCCAAGGAATTTATATTGCAAACCCAATGGATTGTAAAGCCAAGGGATTTATATTAAATATAGGATTGATATTATAAACCTTATAAATAGTACTATACCCTAGGAATATGAACCCTTAGGTTAATAGACCCAAGGGGCTGATATTATAAACCCAAGGTATGTAAACCTTAAGATAAATATTATAAGACATAAGAAAAACATGGTTGACCATGGTTGATTTTCATATTGAGACAATATTTGTCACAATGTAACATTGGACCATGGTTCACCATGTTTCGTTTTCATATTGATAAAATCTATATCATAATGTTACATTGGACCACGGTTGACCATGGATGATTTTCATATTGACAATGTTTGTCACAATGCGACGCTCGATCATGGTCAACCACGGATGACCATGGATGACCATGGTTGTGAAAATGTGATGTTGGACCATGAGATAATCTTTGTCACAATGTGACCATGGCTATTGACGATCATTGACCATGATTGACCAGAATTGACCATGATTTATTTTCATATTGAGAAAATATTTGTCACAATGCGATGTTGGACCATGGTCGATAATGATTAACCATGGTTGGTCATGGCTGATGATCATTGACGATGCTTGATTTTCGTATTGATACAATATTTATCACATTGTGATGTTGGACCATGGTTGACCATGATTGTCCATGATCGATTTTCATATGTACCATGATTAAGCCTAAGGGATTATAAACCCTAACCATGGTTGATGATGGTTGACAATGGTTGAACATCATAGATTTTCATATCGAGACAATATTTGTCACAATGTGACATTGGAACCTTGTTGACCATGGTTATAAACTAAAGGGATTTATATTAAAACCTAGGATTAATATTATAAACCATATGAATAATATTCTACCCTACGAATATGAACCCTTAGATTAATAAACCCAAGGGATTGATATCATAAAGCAAGGAGACTAATAAAAGTAAGGGATTAACAGTAAAAACCCAAGGGAATAATATTAAACCCAATGATTTAATATTATAAACCCAATGTATATAAACCCTAAGATAAATATTATAACTCCTAAAATAAACACGGTTGATCATCGTTGACCACAATTGATTTTCATATTGATAGAATATTATAAACCCAATGGATTATAACCCAAGAAATTTAAATTGAATGCTATGATTAATATTATAAATCTTGTGAATAATATTATAGCCTAGGAATATGAACCCTTAGATTAATAAACCAAAGGGAGTGATATCATAAACTGAAGTGACTGATAAACCCAATAGATTATAAAGCCATGGGAATAATATTAAACAAGAGGAATAAATATTATAAATTGAAGGGATATAAACGATAAAATAAACATTAAACCCTTAGATTAGTATTACAAACTTTAGGATTAAAATTATAAATATATTTGACTAATAAACAGAAGGGATTAATATTAAAAACCCAAGGGAATAACATTAAACTTTAAGATTAATATTAAATCCTAGGAACATAAACCTTAAGATTAATAAACACAAAGGATTAATACTATAAACTCAAGGGATTATAAAATTAAAAGATTAGTATTAAACCCTAAAGGATCAATAAAGGATTAATAAACTCAAGGGCTTAATATTATAAACCCAAGAGATTTTAAACCTAATGGATTAATATTAAACCCTAAGATTAATATATCAAACATAAGATTAATATTATAAGCCTCAAGATTATAGACCCTAATACATTGTTATACATATTAGAGATAAATATTTTAAGCCGATGTGATTATCAATATTATAAACCCAAGAGATTAATATTATAAGACCACATGATTATAAAACCTATGATTAATATTGTAAACGTAAGGGATTAAAAACCTTAGGGTTAATATTATAAACCCTACAATTATAAATCTTAAGACTCGGAACCCAAGGGATTAATATTAACCCCTAGGATTAATTTTATAAACTGTAAGATTATTATATCAAACCTAAGATTAATATTATAAACCCTAATATATTATTATACATATTAGGGATTAATATAATAAACCCAAGGGATTAATAAAACTAAAGAGATTAATAATATTATAAACCAAGAGATTGACATTAAACCCTAAGATAAATATTATAAGCCTAAGGGATTATAAACCCTACGATTAATATTATAAATCCTAATATATTGTTATACATATTAGAGATTAATATTCTAAACTCATGGGATTATTAATATTATAAACCGAATGGATTATTATTATAAGACGAGGAGATTATAAACCCTAAGGTTAATATTATAAACTCAAGGGATTAAAAACCTTACGATTAATATTATAAACCCTACACCCGAGGGATTATAAACCTAATGGATTAATATTAAACCTCACGATTAATTTTATAAACCCTAAGATTATTAACATATTAGGGATTAATATAATAAACCTGAGGGATTAATAAAACCAGGGGATTGGTAATATTATAAACCCAAGAGATTTATATTAAACACTAAGATTAATATTGTAAGCCTAAAAGAGTATAAACCTAGGATTAATATTATAAACTCGAGAGATTATAAAACTAAGAGATTAATATTAAACTCATGGATTAATTTTATAAATCCTAATAGTTTTCTCTCCACGAGGGAAGACTTTTTTTTTTCTAATATTTAATATTTTTAATAATAAATATAAAATATTTTTTTAATTAACAATACTATAAATATTAATTTTACAATTTAAATGTTATTAATAATTTTCATATTATTATTTTTTAAACATTAAATGTTATTAATTTTTAAAAATCATTATAATTATTAATGTTATGAATAATATTCTTTTAAACAATATTAATATTGTATCAATAATGTTATTATTATTAATAATACTATTATTTTTTGTATTAATTTTAATGTTTGCAGTGGCATGATCCGGATTATCCACAGTTTTGTGATCATTCTGTCGATGTTTCAAACCCCAATGGGGGTCCATCATCAGGACAAATTTAGATATAAATTATTTATAAACTATTTTAAAAGCTTATTAATAATATTATAAATCCAAAGCATTAATATTATAAAATTTTGGGATTAATATTATATGTCTAAGAGATTAACATTATAAACACAAAATATCAAATCTTTGGGTTTTCATATTAATCGCTTAGATTTATAGTTTTAATCCTTTAATTTTATATTATTAATCAAATAAAAGATGTATTTTTATAATATTTAATATTTATAATATTAGATATATATTTTTTAACTACTAATATTATTAATATTAATGTTACAATTTAAATATTATTAATGATTTTAATGTTATTATGTTAATAACATTAAATATTAGTAATTTGAAAAAAAAAATAGTATTGTATTAAATATGTTTAAAACATGTATTAACCAAAAATTAAAACATAATTAAAGTAATTAAACATGATTATAAATTAAAATTGTATTGAATATGATTAAAACATATATTAGACATGATTAGAACATGTTTAAAACACATTTAAAATTAGTATTCTATTAAACATGTTTAAGACATGATTATTTTTAAACATAATTAATATTGTATTAAATATTATTAATAATATTGTTAATAATAATATTTTAAATATTATTTATTTATTATAATGAATATCATAAAATTATGAAATACTAATTGTAAACTATTTATAAACTAATATTAAAAAACATAAAATAAACTATTTATAAATTATCATAATATTAATTATAAACTCATTTTTAATAATATTTTGTTTTATATAATATGTATTAAAACCTAAATTTTTTTATTTTTCTATTATTGGTTAAAACCTAAGATTAACATAAATAAAATGAAATTATGAAAGAATAATATTATAAAAATTTAAATTTATAAAAAAGAAATAATAAGAAACCTAAATAATATACGATATAAATCAAAGTTATAAAACCCAAAAATCTAAGACTTAAAATTATAAAACATAAATAAAATGAAATTATAAAAAATAATTTATAAAAATTTAAAAATTTAAATTTATAAAAAACAAATAATAAGAAACCTAAATAATATACATATAAATCAAAGTTATAAAACCTAAAAACCAAAAATCTAAAACTTAAAATTATAAAAGCATAAGCTATAACACTTATGAACTTGTGGCATGTATCTCATTAAAGATCATTTATGTATGTAATGTAAACATTTTGGTGGAGGGTTTCACAGGCGAGGAGGCGGACGGCGTTGGAGGTCAGAAGGAGGCGGCAATGGCTCCACCCAAAGCTCGATCGCCGATGGCTCCTGCGTACAAACAAGGGCACAGACCCAAGGCGGAGGCGGAAGGGGTTTCGATCCCTGCTTTAGGAATGGTTATACGCCCAAATCGCATCTGTAAAACCCTTGATGCGCCCATAAGCCAACATCTTGGAGCTGCAAGACCAGCACGGGCTTTCTCTGCGCCGCCGAGAGCAAGGGTTGCAAAATATTCGCAGGAGCTAAGGTTCAAACGCAGCAAGGAGGCTCGGATCCGGCCGGATCTGTTACGGGAGACGGAAATTGGTGGTAAACCCCCAATCGACACAAATAGATCGGCTATATTGCCGAAATGCACACGGATCGGATGGTGGGAAGCTTGCTCGGTTCACGCCGCCTTCATGAAGACTGAGAAGCCGACGCAGATAACAGAGCCGGATAAAGCGGAGGTGAGGGCAATAACTTGGCCCCAGCCAGATCCAGGAAACGATTATGCAGCAGAAGACCGATTCTCAGGCGAAGCAGCACATAGATCTACAGTACTTAGTAACAGATCGGGTAATAGGCTGTCAGATCTAGATCTCTGTAGAGCAGATCTATCACTATGCAGGTCAGATCTGAAAACACACTCACCAGAAAAGACGAGCAAAGATAAAAAAAGCTCTCTCTTTATTAAATCTATGGGAGGGAGCACAATATGCATCGAAATAGGGACATGGGAGGCAATAGAAATCCTCAAATAGAGGATACATGAAAAGACTAGAATCCCACCATATAGACAACTCATCATCCACGCAGGCAAGGTAATACAGGAGGGGTTCAAACTAATGGAATATGGTATAGCAAAAGACTCTACCATCTGTCTCAGCTCAAGATTGCGCGGAGGCTGCCCCGGCTCAAGTTCAAAAGGACCTGTCTCCTTCAAATATGCAGTCAAAGGGAAGATGGAACCACAAAAGAAACCATAACAGCAAGCTACAACACTAGGGGCATACATTGTTGAGCAGACAACACAGAACCCTGCACTAGCAATCTCTATACCAGAGGTAAATGAAATACAAACTGATTATTTAACTAAAGCAGTGATATGTAGGTTCAATGGATTTTGGCCCAAACCGGAAGCCCTTCGCCAATGGATCTACTCCATATGGACAGAAAACTGTGATATCCATCTCTGTTCAAAAGGATTTTTTATTGTCAAATTTGACACCATAAAGGACAAAGAATATGCTTTGAACGAAGGACCATGGTTTTGGGGAAACGCTGGCCTTTTCGTGAAATCTTGGTTCCCGGATTTCGATCCAAACAGCATGGTGGTTACCAAAATGCCAGTTTGGGTAAAATTGTTTAACCTTCCTATACACTTTTGGCACTATAAAGTACTGGAAGGAATAGGCAATACACTGGGATCCTTTTTAAAAGCAGATCATGAGCGCCTATCCAAGGATATCTACACATTTGCCAGGATATGTGTGGAGGTAGACCTCAGTCAAGGCCTACCAGAGCACATTATCCTAATACATAATGGGAAACAATGGGCACAACCTCTGGATTATGAAAACACCGCCTTTCGCTGCCGCATATGTCGACAAACAGGTCATCTACAGAGCACATGCCCACAAAACAAAAAAGATAAAAAAAGGAGACAACCACCAAAACCGAAAGGATGGCAATTTTCAGCCACTTGGGCAGAGGATGTAGAAGAGGATAAAGAAGAGGAAAGGAATGCGGAAGCCACCAGCAATCTACAAGAAGATGAAGACGAAAAGAACAACCCAGAAATCAGCAATGCAAGCTATCCTCACCACATACAGAATAATGAATATCTGATCGAAGGAGCAATAGACACAAATGCAGGTAACCCACAGCAGCAATATGAGAATACCAGGCAGGAGATTGGAGGCAGCAAACGAGCATACTCGCCAACAAGCACAGATTCTGAAAAGGACAACATGGCTGCCACAAATGAAACACAAATGATTATTGTAACAGCCCCGCCTAACAATGAAGGTTGGCGGAAAGTGGAAAAAAAGAAGGGTAGGAAAATCTAGATTGTCTATTTGATTGATTAATAGCTCCTGTTTAGCAGGGCAAGTTTTGTTACAGCATATGCATTACAGCAGCAATGCCAATGGCATCTACTTTATGTAATTTTCTAATCTTAATGAAAATTACTGATTTTTCCAGTGGAAAAAAAAACACTTATGAACTTGTTATTATATATATATATATATATATATATATATATATATATATATATATATATATATATATATATATATATATATAATTAAAATAAAGTTGATTATTATTCTTTTAACATTTAATAACATAAAATTAAAATGACGCTAAGGACCATGCATGTTATCTTACTCAAATTCATTTCTACTTATTAACTTGCACAATTTCTTTAGACTATGACCAAATTCTTTAAAAGCTAACCATACTGAAAAGAATGAACATCGTAGTTGTAAAAAGACTGATAAAGCTCAAAACTATTTAGATAATGAACTTGTTATTTAATGTATATATTTTTAAATATATGATAACATAGAATTGTAAAAGGTAATGGTATTTTTTTATTAGATATATTTTTTTTTAAATTTAATAACGGTGAATGGTAAAAGCTCGTCAGATTTTTGTTTACAACTTTTTTTTAATATTATGTTTTGGGCCATAATTTATATTCAAATATGTATTTTGTATTCAATTTACAAATAAAAAGATCTAATCTGCTTGTATCATAGTCCTAGTGGACAAAATAAATTTTAGTAATGATACATTTTTTTATATTGGTTTTTGATTAAAATATCTATTTATTGATTATATTCATGCTAGTTGTTTATATTCATATTAAGTGATTATATTCATGTTTTTATATTTTTCATTGATTCAAATTACTTTTCACAATATGTATACTTTATTGCAGAAAAATTCTGAAGTTATTTTACTCTTATTCGAAACATTTTACATTGCATTGTATATGTATCTTTACTCCATACAAATTGACATTTTCAACATCTAGGGAAAAAACTAAAGGTATTCATAATCATAAGTTATGATTTTTTAATTCAGGGTTTCATATAATTTGTATTTTTTTGCTCTACAAACCTGAGTGTGCATATTTTCAAATTTCTCACATGTTATATATATCTTGATGTTTAATAGCAAAGAGAATTTGGATTTTGATTGATTGGGGTTTGAGCTAAGCTCTAGTAGCTAAAACGTAACGAAGGGGTGAAATTGATGGACAGGTTAATGAAACTGACGGACACCTGTTATTTGGAATTCGACACACATTATAAATTTTTTGAAACTGATAATCATCTTATTCCTAAATACACCTTTCCACTACCATGACAAGTGTATGTGTAATGTTTTGTAGTCTTCCCATTCTCGTTAATCCTCATAGGTGTCAATTAACAAATGACATGGTAAATTTTTAATCAAGCTTTGTAAAAATTTAATTTAAACAAGGTTTAATCATGTGATTTAGATATCCACAGAAGTTAGTGGTGTGAATTACATCAATTGATATTGTGGCAATGATGAGAATATACTGGCATATTTAAATTTAAACCCTCCGATCAATTTTTTTAATTAGCAAAATGATTAAAGTGCCCATTTCGAATAGAGGGATTCCTATCAGATATTTCCTTAGGATTAATATTATACCCTCGGAATATAAATCGTATGATTAATATTGTAAACCTAAGGAATTTATATTACAAACCCAATGGATTATAAACCCTAGGATTAATATTATAAACCCTATCAATAATATTATACCTAGGAATATGAACTGTAACATACAATGAGACATCATAAATTGTTTTACCAAGTTTAATTATCACTGTTAATTTCATTTCTATTTTATCTAAATTATTAAAACTATTGGGCTTAAAAAGCGAGAACAAATATTGTTAATTATTAATTAAAAGATTATGGACCAGTTTTTCAAAGGCCAAAGAAATAGTTGAATTAACTTCTGAGAACAGTTGCAACGGTTCCTTCACCCTTTTCCTTTAAGAGGAAAAAGGGCAGAACCCTGGGGGGTTGAAGGAAACAGGACTGTGATGAATTCTTCCTAGAGCTGGCAAACCTAACCAGTGGGAAAGAAAATTGTGGTAACAATTATGGGGTACGAGACTTGAGGTTGGACAGAGTCCTGATGCCCAAGGTACCTAGTTGTTCATCATTGACATAAGTGGAAGAGCTCGCAGGGGGAATCTAGACATAATTTCCATTTCCGAGGTTTGGTGGAGAGATATTCCAAATAATTATTGTGTGCATAATCGAAGATAGATAAGTCATACCACCATGTTAATTATTGTCACTAGGAAAATATACAATGTTTACTGTTAAGTACAATATACATTAATGAATTAACAGTAGTAATTAATGTTTATTGATTCCTAAGAAGAATAGGAAAACTAGATGGATATCATACATTACTAGTAGCTACTGATATATATGAATGTTATATGCAACATAGTAAAAATGCTAGCTTAATAGGCAAGATAGTTGCTATAGAGAGCTTAATGATTTAATCCAGAAGCACATGCTAAGTAGAAAACAGTAAAACAATAATTCTGTCTACCTCTCTATATGTTATATATATTGTTTTGTAGAGTCCGTGAAGAAATTCATGCCCACAATATATAGATATCAGTTCTTCAAATACACTCAGGAAATATCAATAATGTTATTATTATTAACTTTTTTTTGGTCAAGTAAGAGTGGAGCCTTCAATTAACTAATAAAAAGATTACATATGGTACACATCTTTACAAGTGTAAAAACCAGCAAATGACAGAACCGTTGATGGTTACAATCAACAGGGTCAACAAAACCCAAAATCATATATCGCATCGCAGAGTTACAAAGACTCAAAATCATATGCACACAGGATTCCTGACTTGCGATATGCGATTTCCCTTTTCCACTATTGATCTCGTTCGCCAAATCAACGGCTATCTCAATATTGCATCGCACCATCATGTGATTTCATCGCTCTTGCATGCGATATGCAATAACATCCAGACTTCAAATAAATTGAAACTGTGCTTATAATCTTCTCGAGTCTGCTCGCCCAAGCCTTGTTGCTCAATATCCACCGTCGATCTTACCTTCAATCCAACGGTTAATACTTCCTCCGATCAACAGAGCTGCTCGGTGATCCAGATTTGTAGATCAAGACCAATTTGATCCGAAGGTCCACAATGACATCGCATTGGACCACTTACACAGCATTTAACAGCCTTACAGAGCTGATAAGGATTATACAACCTTAATCTATAAATTTTTGGGTCCACCCTTGAGGTTAAAGTTCGATCTCTTTACGGCCCGATATCCGTTGGATGACGAAGGCCATTAAATCCTATGGTCTGTGGCCCATCATCTAGCATACAGATTAACTAGCTCTCGACCCCCGTAGTTGACTATGACATAAGCATTGACTGTGGGATTTACGGTTAGGATTTACTGTGGCATTTCAACCAGGCTCAAGGACTTCCACTCTCTCCTACTCTCACTAGTCTACTGATCGTCGTCGATCCACCATATTGATCTGATGGTCCAGATCGATTCTCACCTTTCACCTTCTGCCAGTACTTAGATTGAATCTCCGTTGTTCATCTCTTAGCTCCATCTTATGTGACTTAATCTTGGCCGCCCATCTTGAACAAATCTCGTCCGTTGATATTCTAGATCCAACGCTTACTGTGCATCGACACTTCACTTCTTCGCTCTTCTCTTCATTTGAGTTTTTATGGCTAGGATTTACTGCGGCACTTCAGCTAGGCTCAAGGACTTCCACTCTCTCCTACTTCCACTAGTCTTCCTCCTGCTCATTATTCATGGTCTGGAAGTGCGCCATATCTTTGGTAGCCTGTCGTTGACAATCATCACACAGTTTACCAGAGGGTATAGAATCCCAATCGTACCAAATATAGCTTTCCTTACATAGCACTCCTTCATTCGCTAGACAATCAACTAACATATTGGCTTTTCTTTGCACATGAACGAAGATGACGGTTCTCAAGGTTCACAAGTGGGAATGAATCTGCTGAAAGACCTGCGATAGCCTCCAATGTTTCAACACTTTTCCAGGTGCCATTCCATTACACATTTTCTTGGCCGCATTAATGACAAATTCAGAGTCAACTTCAATGATGGCATTGTGTAAATTTGACTCGATCAGGATTTCCAGGCACTGCTCTAAGGCCATGAGCTCCGCCATGTTATTAGTGGCAGTCCCCAAATGACTATGAAAGATATCCTTTATGTGCCCCTGCTCATCTCTTATGACACCGCCAAATCCAACCATCCCTGGGTTGCCCTTAGAAGCCCCGTCTATATTGATTTTCAAAAAACCATGAGGAGGAGGCTGCGAGATATCTTTACCAGCAATTGTTTTGCTCACACCCTTGTTAGTTCCTTAGGGAACCAGAGAATGGAGACCCAACTACAGTAGTATGCTAGCATCCTGGGGTGATGGAGGGTCCTTAGGAATTTTCCACATAAGGGCTCCTACGTATCTTTGAGTTGTCGTAAAATTTGGACAATGATTTTCTGGGCCGAGCCTGTTTTGTTCTTGGAAATCCTGTCATTGTGTTCTTTCCAGACATCCTAGATAATAAAGCCTGGAACCAGAGTCCAAGCCTTGTTAATGATTTCATTACTTGAGAAGTCTTTCCTCCAATTCTTCAAAGTGTTGGTGATGCTGAGTCTGTCCCTGTTAGTTTTCCTAAAGACTGAGGCTATCCAATCCCATAAGGTTGAGGTGAAGGGGTAGAAGTTTAGTAAATGTTCCATCATCTCCTCCTGTAAGCCACATAGATGGCATTTGGATGGGCCAACAAATCCCCTTTTCAGAAGATTCTCCCATGTGAGAATTTTATTTTGGTGAACCAACCACATAAACAACTTGATTTTCATCCATTGTAAGTACTGCCAAAGGTCATTCCAAACCCGATCACAGTTTGGATAATCAAAACCTAGGGCCATGCATTTAGCTTCTTTGAGGTTAAAGGTGTCTTCAGTGTTTTGACCCCATCTCAGTTGGTCAGACGAGGATGACACAAAAATCTTCTTATGCTCCAGGTCAAGAGCAAGGTAATCCGCCTAGGCCTTCAAAGGACTCTCTTCACTATAACCATGATCCTTCCACATTCTCCATTTACCATTGTCCGTTACCTGATCCTAGAAGTCACTTACCATAAGTAAACCTTTGTTGTCAGTGTCATTTTCGAGAGCAGTTAGTTCTTCTCTAAACAAATTTGGTTCTTTCTACCAGTTATCCTCCCAAAACCATGCAAGGTTCCCAGCTCGGATCTCCCAGAAACTATGTTGCTGGACAATGGCTCTATTCTCCCAAGAAAGGTTCCAAATGTTGGAACCCTTGATGAGCCCTAACATTCGGATATAATCCCTCTCCTGCCAATTATTTGCATATTTCTATTTCCAAAGCTTGGCCCAAGGGGTTGCCAATTCCTTGAGCCACCTCCACCAAAGTTTGGCTCCCAAAACTCTGTTGAGGATTTCAGGGTCATGAAGCCCCAAACCACCATGGGCCTTATGTTTGCAGAGCTTGTCCCAAGCTACCAAAGCCCACTTATTTTTCTCTTCCCCTTTTCCCCAAAGAAAATCTCGTTGAATACTCCTGATTTGTTGCATAACTCCTTTGGGAGCAGGAAGAGCTGAAAACATGAAAATGGGTATAGCCTGCAGGATAGCCTTTGTAAGCACAAGATGCCCCACCAAATTCAAAGACCTGCAGTTCCATTTCTTGACTTTGTCTTGAAGTTTATTAGTTACCAGCTCCCACACTCCCTTGCTCAAAGTTTTGTCAGTAAGAGGCATTCCTAGGTACTTGGAAGGTAACTGATCCCTTTGAAACCCAAGAATTCTGGTGAGGTTCCTCTGAATAGCAATGTCAGTGTTGAAAAAAAACACCTTTTATTTTTCGAGGCTTACCTCTGTACCAGCGGCCAAAGCAAAGTCATTCAAGATTTGTTTGAAAGCTCTGGCTTCCTTGACCGTAGGAATGCCCTGCAGCATTGTGTCATCAACAAATTGTTGATGAGTAGAAGTAGCACCATCCAGGGTAAGTTTCAAACCCTGGATTCTTCCTTCAGCATTTGCCATTTTGATCACTCTGCCTAGCCCTTCTATCATGAGAACAAAGAGGAAGGGGGAGAGTAGATCCCCTTGTCTGAAACCCCTGGAAGGCATAAAAGTTCTAGAGCGAGAGTCGTTAAGCAGAATGGAGAAGCTAGTTGTGGATACAAGGGCCATAACCCATCTTATCTAGTTGTGGTCAAAGCCATAAGCTCTTATCACTGCCCTGATGTAAGACCAGTTTAGTTTATCATAAGCTTTCACTAGGTCCAGCTGCATGATCATACTAGCTTGCTTATTGATCTTAAGAGAGTGTACCACCTCATGAGCTTGTATGATGCTGCTAAGAATCTGTCTTCCTTCAACAAATCCAGTTTTCTCCTCTGAGACGAGAGCAGGAAGAAGAGGCTTGAGTCTAATAGCGATCAATTTAGAAATAATTTTGTACACCACATTACATAAGGCTATGGGTCTAAATCTGTTCGGTGTCATAGATTTTTCTTACTTTGGAATGAAAGCTATGAAAGAGGCATTAAGAGCTTTCAAAATAGTTTTGGATCTTCTAGAGTCTTCCACAACATCAAAGATATCTTGTTTGACTATTTTCCAACAAGCTTTGAAGAAGTCCACATTGAAACCATCAGGGCCAGGAGCTTTCCCATTTTTCATCTCTTTCATAACTTCACCAACCTCCTCTTCAGACAGTGGCCTATTAAGATTGTGGTTTTCTTCCTTGGTTACAAGCTTAGGAATGAGCTTTGTGAATTTGTTAATGAACATAGTTCTATCAATGAGAGGCTCCTTTGCTATGCTAAGGAAGTGTTGAACTAGGAAAGATTCCATTTCTTTGTGAGAGATGAGCTCTTTCCCTTGAGAATCTTTAAGTTTTGAAATTTTGTTATGATATTTGTGATCCAAGGTTGATCTATGAAAAAACTT
Organism: Pinus tabuliformis; assembly: GCA_031772625.1. Lineage (NCBI taxonomy): Eukaryota > Viridiplantae > Streptophyta > Pinopsida > Pinales > Pinaceae > Pinus > Pinus tabuliformis. The sequence continues at coordinate 786,389,237 of CM062808.1, forward strand.
TGTGTTTCTTTCTCCTTCTATAATCCGCTGCACCCTCGATTTCCGTTTCAAGAAAATATCCTCTTGCATGCACCGATCTTCCCATTCGTTCTGAAGAGAGTCAGCCTGAATTTTTTGTTCCTCAGTAAAACCTTCTGAGATGATGATTTGATTAATCTCTTGGAGTTTCTGCTCAACTTCTCTTTTGGCTTTAAAAATATTACCAAACTCTTTTTTGTTCCAATCTTTAAGCCTAGATTTGATGTGTCTAAGTCTCTGTTGTAACATGAACATTTTAGGGCCTTGAATGGGCATATCTTCCATCCACCATTTTTAATTATTGTTGGTGAAGTTAGGGTGAGAGAGCCAGACATTTTCAAACCTAAAAGGTTTGTTCCTCGATGTACCCATAAAAGTAGCTTCAAGCTGGACAGGGCAGTGGTCCGAGCCTCTGAAGGGAAGGATTAAAGCTAACATATCAAGGCCTGTGAGATAGAGGTCCTGTGAGATTATGAATCTATCTAATTTATAGGTGACTTGAGATGCCTCTCCCCTCTTATTATTCCAAGTAAATGTGCCATTTATTGTTTCTGTGTCCACTAGCCCCATGTTATTCATGAAGTTGTGGAAGGCAATGGAGTCTCTACCTAGTGTTTTGGTACCACCTTTTTTCTCTATAAGAGATCTGGTCATATTGAAATTCCTTGCCATAATCTACGGCATATCCTGATATCTCTCTCTTAGCTCCTCAAGGGAGGTGAGAAGCTTAGGTTTTTCTCCTAGTTTTTGAGGACCGTAGATGTTAGTGATCATGTAGATCTCCTTATCACCCAAAGGTTGAATCACCAGTGCTAGATAGTTCCTAGAAGCTTCAGCATCCAAGATTCGAAGTTTTTGAGGATCCCATAGAGTAAGAATTCCACCCACCGAGTTATCCGCTTTAACCTCTAGATACTCATACTTGATTAACCATTTTTTGTGTATCTCTCTGATCTTGTCCATCGAACATTTTGTTTCCTGAATAAAAACCATATCTGATTTTTATTCTTTTATTCTACTGCTAAGAGTTCTTTGTTTCCTTTTACTTCCTAGACCCCTAATGTTCCAAGTTGTAAGCTTCATTAAGAAAGGTTTGTAAAGGAGTAACTGGTGAGATCCCTCATCTTACCTGAGTTAATCATAAGTTTCCCACATTCGGTCAGCAGCTCATTCTGTTTTTTCCTTCCTCTTTTCCTACCCGGGTTCTTGGAAGAATGCATCGGTGTATCCTCCATCATTTTCACTCCCCTATTCTCTTGGATATCATGGTTTCTTTCGACTCCAGAACACTTCATTTGTGATCTCCAGAGGAAGAGCTGTTGAACCCTGTCAAACTCCTCTTTTGGCAGAGAGTCTACCCCTTTGGTGATTCCCTGCTCTAGAAACTTTTCTAGATCTAAATTCTCCCTTTCTAGAATCTCCTGCAGTTCATGGTCTCTCGTTCCTACCTCACTTGGGGTCATCTCATGGTCCCTACTGAGCTCCATAATGATCGGCATATCATCCTTTTGTTTGTTGTTTTCTGGTATATCCTCCATATTAGCATCCCTCTCCTTCTCAGTGGGAATGTTCTTCGATTCCTGGTTTGTCCCGTTGTTTTCAAATTCTTCTTCTAAGATCTTGAAACTATTGTCGCTTGGTTGTTGGTCTTCATTAATTTTCTTTTGGTACTGCTTGCCTCCTTTCCCTTTACCCCCAACATTAGTAAAACCTTCAAGATCCTTGCATGTAGTGGCTTTCGTATTGCTCTCCATCTTGTTCAATGGGTAGTCCATGTATAGGTGCCCGTGTTCATGGCACTTACGACACCTAAATGGGACATGTTCATAGTCCACCACCTACATCCATTCCTTGTCATACACTTCTAAAATGATTACATCCGGAAGTGCCCCAGATAAGTCCATTTCCACACATATCCAGGCGAAGGAAGTGTATTTGCCTCTTAGAGTAGAATGTGAGATCTTTATAAAATGCCCTAGCTTGTTGCCAATAGCCTTTAGAGACTCCGGTAGCTAATAATCTAAAGGAAGGGAGTAGAGTCTTATCCATACCGCCACCGAGGTGAAATTTTCTCGTTCTGGGACAAAGTTCATTACCCATGGTCTCATATAAAGGCCTGCAGAAGTGTAAAAATAGGACCCTCCCTCGAACACTCTATCTTTATCTTCTAAGCTTGTGAACACTACCGTGAAGAAGCCCTTGGACCCAAGGTGCAAGTTAATGTTCCCCTTTGGTTTCCAGTGGTTCCTTATCCATGCTTGCAAATCCTTCTCCATCGGCCAAATCCCCATAAATTTACAGATAACAACATATTCCGCCATGTGTTCTCTGTGCACCTACATCGCTGGGTCACATAAAATGACTCGAGGAATAGTGGTCAACTTGGGTTTAGAGACACTAGATGTACTCATAGGAGCAACTTTCTGACTGCTAACCTCTGTCCTCTTCTCCTTACTAGCTTCCTCATGATTCTCTTCCTGTCCTTGAGGTCTGATGGTTTCCATTTTTTCTGTATTCGTAGCCTTTGTTACCATATTTGTTGGTTTCTTGAAGCGATGCGATCCATCTCCCTTGCTTTTGTCTGCGACCAATTGACTGTAGGAGGGAGCTGAACTCCCTCCTCCACGCCCCGCCATGGTGACCAGTGACAAAACCCTAAAGAAAAACCCTAGTTTAGATTGTAGACTAGGGTGCCAAATATCATCAATTAAACAACTTCAAGCTCAAAGTATCGTTATTATTATTATTTTTATTAACTTTTTTTTGTTGACTAGCGGAATCGGCAACGGCGGTGGTATCATACTCGCGTTACACGGGGTCGAATCCCACTGGCTGCCACTATAACCTCTAGGAGGAACCGCCCAGCCCACAAGAATGGCCCTAAGTTAAGACAAGACTCGAACTCGTGAACTGCACAGCAGCACGGATGACTTAGCAAATCGTTAGCTGGCCACGAGACCAAACCTTTGCAGGCCTATTATTTTATTATTATTAATGTCATTATTTTTTATATTAATTTTAATGTTATTTATATTATTAATAATCATTTTTGTTTATGTTTTTTTTTGAAAAGATATTATTTGTTTATCATAATAATTATTATAAAAATATAAATTATTTATAAACTATTTTAAAATCTTATTAATAATATTATAAATCCAAGGCATTAATATTATAAATTTTTGGGATTAATATTATATGTCTAAGGGATTAACATTATAAACACAAAATCTTTGGGTTTTCATATTAATCGCTTAGATCTATAGTTTTAATCCCTTACTTTTATAATATTAATCAAATGAAAGATAAATTTTTCTAATACTTAATATTTATAATATTAGATATATATTTTTTAGCTACTAATATTATTAATATTAATGTTACAATTTAAATATTATTAATGATTTTAATATTATTATGTTAATAACATTAAATATTAGTAATTAAAAAAAATAGTATTGTATTAAATATGTTTAAAACATGTATTAACCAAAAATTAAAACATAATTAGAGTAATTAAACATGATTATAAATTAAAATTGTATTAAATATGATTAAAACATATATTAAACATGATTAGAACATGTTTAAAATTAGTATTCTATTAAATATGTTTAAAACATGATTATTTTTAAACATAATTAATATTGTATTAAAGATATTATTAATAATTTTGTTAATAATAATGTTTTAAATATTATTTATTTATGATAATAAATATTATAGAATTATGAAATACTCATGTCAACTATTTATAAACTAATATAAAAAATATAAAATAAACTATTTATAAATTATCATAATATTAATTATAAACTTATTTTTAATAATATTTTGTTTTATATATGTATTAAAACCTAAAAGTTATTATTTTTTTAATATTGCTTAGATCCAAAGATTAACATAAATAAAATGAAATTATAAAAAATAATATTATAAAAATTTAAATTTATAAAAAAAAATAATAAAAAACCTAAATAATATACCATCTAAATCAAAATTATAAAACCCAAAAATCTAAAACTTAAAATTATAAAAACATAAGCTATAACACTTATGAACTTGTTATTATATATAGATAGATAATTATAATAAAGTTGATTATTTTTTTAATATTTAATAACATAAAATTAAAATGAAGCTGATGACCATGCATGTTATTTTACTCAAATTCATTTCTACTTATTAACATGCACAATTTCTTTAGACTACGAGTCCAAATGCTTCCAAATGCTTTAAAAACTAACAATAGTGAAAAGAATGAGCATCGTAGTTGTAAAAGACTGGTAAAGCTCAAAACTACTTAGATAATGAACTTGTTATTTAATATATATATTTGTTAATATTAGATAACATAGAATTGTAAAAGGTAATGGTATTTTTTTATTAGATATTAATTTTTTAAAATTTAATAATCATGAATGGTAAAAGCTAGTCAGTTTTTTTTTTACAGTTTCTTTAAATATTATGTTTTGGGCCATAATTCATATTCAAATATGTATTTTGTATTCAATTTACAAATAAAAAGATCTAATTTTCTTGTATCATAGTTCTCGTGGAAAAAATAGATTTTAGTAATGTTACATTTTTTTTATATTCGTCTTTGATTAAAATATCTATTTATTGATTATATTCATGTTAGTTGTTTATATTCATATTCATTGATTATATTCATGTTTTTATATTTTTCATTGATTCAAATTACTTTTCACAATATGTACATCTTTATTGCAGAAAAATTCTGAAGTTATTTTACTCTTCATCATAAGTTGATGATTTTTTACTTTAGGGTTTCATATAATTTGTCTTTTCTTGCTCTACAAACCTGAGTGTGCATATTTTCAAATTTCTCACATGGAAAATATATCTTGATGTTTAATAGCAAAGAGAATTTGGATTTTGATTGATTGGGGTTTGAGCTAAACTCTAGTAGATAAAACATAATGAAGGGGTGAAATTGATGGAAAAGTTAATGAAACTAACGGACACCTGTTATTTGGAATTCAACACATGTTATCAATGTTTTGAAACTGATAACCGTCTTATTCCGAAATACACCTTTCCACTACCATGACAAGTGTATGTGTAACGTTTTATAGTTTTCCCATTCTCATTAATCCTCATAGGTGTCAATTAACAAATGACATGGTAAATTTTTATTCAAGCTTTGTAAAAAAGTAATTTAAATAAGGTTTAATCATGTGATTTAGATATGCAGGGAAGTTAATGGTGTGAATTTCATCCATTGATATTGTGGAAACGACGAGAATATACTGGCATATTTAAATTTAAACCCTCCGATCAATTTTTTTAATTAGTAAAATGATTAAAGTGCCCATTTCGAATAGAGGGGATTCCTATCGGATATTTCCTTAGGATTAATATTATACCCTTGGAATATAAATCGTATGATTAATATTGTAAACCTAAGAAATTTATATTACAAGACCAATGGATTATAAACCCTAGGATTAATATTATAAACCCTATCAATAATATTATACCTAGGAATATGAACTGTAACATACAACGAGACATCATAAATTATTTTACCAAGTTTAATTATCACTGTTATTTTCATTTCTGTTTTATCTGAATTATTAAAACTATTGGGCTTAAAAAGCGAGAACAAATATTGTTAATTATTAATTAAAATATTATGGACCAGTTTGTTAAAAGACCAAAGAAACAGTTGAATTAACTTCTGAGAACAGTTACAACTGTTCCTTCACCCTTTTCCTTTAAGAGGAAAAGGGCAAAAACCTTGAGGGGGTTGAAGGAAACAAGACTGTGATGAATTCTTCCTAGAGCTGGCAAACCTAACCAGTGGGAAAGAAAATTGTGGTAACAGTTGTGGGGTACGAGACTTGAGGCTGGACAAAAACCTAACGCCCAAGGTAACCATTTGTTCATCATTGACAGAAGTGGAAGAGCTCGGAGGGGGAATCTGGATGTATTTACGAGTTCCGAGGCTCAGTGGAGAGATCTTCCAAATAATTATTGTGTGCATAATCGAAGATAGATAAGTGATACCACCATGTTAATCATTGTCACTATTAAAAGATAGAATGTTTACTGTTAAGTAGAATATACATTAATGAAATAACAGTAGTAATTAATGTCTATTGATTCCTGAGAAGAATAGGAAAACTAGATGGATATCATGCATTACTAGAAGTGACTGATATATATGAATTTTATATGAAAAATAGTAAAAATGCTAGCTTACTAGGCAAGATAGTTGCTATAGACATCTTAATGATTTAATCAAGAAGCACATGCTATGTAGAAAACAGTAAAACAATAATCCTGTCTGCCTCTCTATATATTATATATATTGTTTTGTACAGTCCGTGAAGACATTCATGCCCACAATATATAGATATCAGTTCTTTGAATACACTCACACTACAAGAAAAAAGGTTATTAGTGAGGGTTGAAAAATGTCACCATAAGCTCATTGGTGATGGTCAAAAGATCCTTCGTCACCAAAAACTGAACGTCACCAAATATGGCGTCACCAAAAGTATAGGTGTTGTGGTGACGTTCAAGTTCTGTCACTAATAATGATTTATAATGACGGATAATGACCGTCACCATTTCATATGAGCAATGGTGATGGATCTTAGCCTCCATCACCAAAAAAATGAACGTCACCAAAGGTGGCGTCACCAAAAGTGTAGGTGTTGTGGTGACATTCAAGGTCCATCACGAATAATGATTATAATGACGGATAGTGACCATCACCATTTCATATGAACAACAACGATTTATTGTGATGGACTTTTCATGGTCATCACTATTAATGCATATATATGGCGACATTCATTGACCGTCACCATTTCATATGAACAACAACAATTTATGGTGATGGACCTTTCATGGTCGTTACTATTGATACATATATATGGTGGCGTTCTTTGACCGTCACCATTTCATATTTTGGTGAGGATAAAAAAATGTCACCATAAGCTTATCAGTGATGGTCAAAAGAGCCTTCATCACCAAAAACTAATCATCGCCATTTCATATCAATATTAGGGCATGATGGAATCAAACCACCAACCTTCTACTTGCAAAGCAGGTGCTCTTCCATTGAGCTAGCACCCTTTAAAAAATTAGACCTTGAAACTTTATAGATTGTAAATTCTACAACTTTCAACAAATTATAAAACTTTGTAAAGTCTTGGAAAATCTCTTACTAAACAAATAAAATAGCATCGAAGTTGTAGGTCCCTACCTAATGGTTATGGAAGTTATGAAAACTGGGTGGAAGGAAAAATAATTACATATAAGATACTCAATATTTTTAGTTGAATACTCAATTAGAAGTGAAATTTTGAAGACATTTATAACCTATAAATGACCTATAATTATCAAACCTAAAATTTGAAATTACATCCAATATTGATTTCTCACCTTGTGAATCATGTAAATCTGTTGTGACTGATTTGCATGCCAAAAAGTAAGAGAAATGAATATTCATGATGCAATTATGACTAATGACCTACATGCTTGAATCCTACTGGATATGGGGTCTAGAAAAATAATTGGGAGTGCTTCTCATTATTAATTAATTCAATATGTCAAAATACAACAATCAACAACAATGATCCTGAAATGTAACCAATAAACATATCTTAAAATTGTAAGTACAAAATTTTAGCTAATATCTGTAGTGCACACCAGGATACACAACAAAAAATAATACCTACACTCCATAATAAATAAATTAATTAATACTACAATTTCTTTAGCACTTAACATATTATATTAACATAAAATGCACAATAGTTCACAAGTTCCAAATGACATGCATAGTTTCTAATTTATCTATTAAGAAGAGCTTACCATAGGACAAACTTGAAATAGAGAAGCATAAATCACATTAGTATAAAGTACAAGGATATAAAAGAAATAAGAAAAAAAATCATTGCAAGGACATCAAAGCACTTATTTTCACTTTGTAGCAAAACTATTCCATTCCATACATTATCGTATCTATCTCAACATTACTAGTTTTCATTTTCACTTCCATCTCATTCTATTTTCTTTCTATTCCATATCCATCCTTGTTAATTTTTAATAACTTTTCATTAAACCCTATCCACTCAAGAAAAATTTCCATCTAATTGTTCACCAACAAGATACTTTTTCAAATTCTATTTAGTTCTATAGGGGGGCTATAGGATTGAGGAAAAGCTACAAGTAATTGAAATTTTCATACTCAAGCCTTCAAATTTTAAATAGAATATCCTAGAGGCATGGCTTACACTGAACAAAAAATAAAAATTTAGAGTATCTCAACTTCTACATGGTACTCTATACCTCCATAGGAATCCCTATAGGTAGCCATGTAGCAGTTTCAACATATAAAATGCAACATTGTACATAGTATAAATCACACCATTCTCATAATTCACAGAGATACCATGGTCATATGAGTCAATCAACAATATTCATCCAAAAGATGACATAGTGTCACACCACCAATCAAGGATAAACGAGAAAAAATAGAGTTTAACTAAAGAGTTCATTAAGTAAAGTAAAAGGACAACTAAAGAAAATACATTACTAAAGGTTATGATTATATTCTCGGTGTTGATCCATTTAATTTTCACCACCCTTTTTTCTCAACCATGCCTACATGCCATTTTACTTCTTGTCAATTTTCTACAAGAATAATAATTATTTCTACAGAATTAGTTACATGAACGACTATAATATTGAAATGATCTATAAGAAAATCCAGATAGGAAGTACAATAAGTTCAATAGAATAAAATCACAACAATGGAAAGTCATTTCGTTTTGTTTTCCCTCTTCTTTGACTTTTTTTGGGATTCTTCTACTACAATTGTTGCTAGAATGCATATGTTGATTGTTCAAAATTTAGAACCCTTCCTATAAGAATTTCCATAAACAAAACTACAAGATACTAAAATCAAGTTTATAAGGCAAGGAAAAACAAAGATAAAATAATAGGATAACCCCCTTTCTTTCCAAAAACAACCTTCTATGTGTTCTTCTATGGAATGGGAGTAGGGTTTAATGGAAGAGAGCCCACAAAAACTGCTAGATTTTATCAAAATATTAGGGTTGTAAACATTTTTCAGAGAAGTCGATGGTTGGGGTATTTTAAGAAGAGATTATGATGATGATGATGCAGCCCTTGAATTTTCCTCAACTTTCAGAACTACAGGGGGGAAAGTATGTGACTACAATGAGAAGCAATACATAAGGACTACCACTAAATATTGGAAAGATTTTAAAGTTGATATTGCGAGGCATGAAATCATCTAACAACAATTATTCTTTACCTTTTTGGGCTTAGATATCATTGTCATATTTTCTGCTTGAAGTGGACGAATGAAAGCCATGATTGAACAAAAAAATGGAAACAAAGGCAATGTTGAGAAGCCAAACTCAAACTGTGCAACAAACACAATATTATATTAGTCTCCAAAAGCATACAATTTAGTACACATATCAAGCTAAAATTTATATAAATTCCATGAAATAAAAAAACCTAAAATAACAACAATACAACTCATGAAAGGAGCTTTTCTTTAACAAATATGAATCCTTTCCTTTTCTTGAGTCACACTTACTACTTTTATGCCCTAGTGTCGCATTTTCTTGAGCCAAAGCATGTAGTCATCTCAGGGCCCAAACCACTTAGCAAACAAGAAATAAAACAATCAAGCAGCCAAAAAATGTATTGGATTTTGGATATGCAGAGACAAACTGAAATATGTTGAAGCACAACAAATGCATCCCAACATATATCCTCTTTTTGTTAAACAATCATGTTCTTTTAGGACACTTTCCACTCATAATAATTCAAAATCATGCCAGCAAACAAAACAAACTCCAAGCCTATCACACAAAGAATAAACCTCCTTGGAGTTACCAAATCTTGTCCAACACTATGGTTTTGATTTCAAGTCAATGTTATAAGATACAACCAAACTAATAAAACATACATGAAAATACATCAAAAGTTGAAGTAAAACAATCAATTTAAAAACTCTAACATACACCACAAAAAATCTATGATAAAAGAAAAAGAAAAGATGGCAATTAGCATTGGCTCAAATAGAATCCACGGTGAGATGAGCTCTAACTGGCAGCAAAGAATAGAAAGAGATATGCAAAACATCGTGATCTCATTATGAATGCATAAGTAAGAACATTATTGAAATGAAAATAACAAAGCCATAAGATAAAATCACAACCTAACACTAAATATAGACTACGAATTCATTTTGAGTTTTCTCCACTTCTTGCGAACACATTTTACCTAAACACTCTCATACAATTCAATATTTTCTGGACTGCTTATTTGCACGTAGCTTAACAAAAATAGGTAATTTAATAGTAAAATAAGTTAAGATAACATATTCTGAATATGGAACACATGCTAAAATGTACCATGTAAACCAAGTGCCCTTTATGCCCATGACATCTTGCCTACAATTGCCCTCACATATAGTAATCATACACCATAATTATAACACAAATTTTCTCTATGATTTGGCCAACCTAACTTTAACTCCATACTTAATACCAACTAGTATCCTCAATTACCACAATGACTTATGTTTATTCTCATCACATCCCCTAGAGCAAGAAGCCAAGGTATTTGATTATTGAAAAGGGTACCTTTTAAAAAGTAGTGACAATAAACTAAAAACAAGACAAAAAATGCTAGAAACAAGTTATTTTGCCAACCTTGCTCCAAACTTATTCTCATCAATTGCTAGAGAAAGAAGTTAGAAGAAAAATAATAAAAGAGATCCAAAGAAAAATTCTCACAGATTCATAAGTGGTGTTTGACATATAGTGGAAAACAAAAGATCAAAACAAACATTTCAAATATATATAAATACAATTGAAAATGAACTAAAACAAATGGGAGAAGAAGAATAAGAATGAGCACAAACCTAGGATGTGTAGTAAGACCGCATGCCAGTTAGAACTCTTGATGATGGAGATGTCCCTGGGAGTTTACTTTGATGAAATGTAAGGGGGAAATGACTTGCTCCATCATATGGAGCAGTTTGGGAAACAAATGAACTTGAATAAATCCCATAGTGAGATGTTGCACCTCCAAAACTACTATATGAGTGACTTCCATATCCAGAGGATCCATATGGACCAAGACCATAATTCCCTACACCTACTGATGCCTGACCAGAAGTTGTTCCTTGGAGAAGAAGTTGGCGGCCCAAGTCTAATAGTGCTGAAGAGTTTAATGAATAAGGAGGTTTATTGCAACAAGGTCTATAAAACTTGGCAGTGATGCATCACTTAACCCATATGGATTTAGACAGTAACTGGTACTGATGTTGGGTTCACAATATTCTGATTACCAATAAGTGGTGGGTTGATTGGCCCATGACCTAATCCACCATATTGTGAAACGCGATTTACATCACCTTTATCCTTCAAATCAGGAACAACTTGGCCCTGGTTTGCTACAACTTTCTACTTTTGCCCTTCAAATGTTGATTTACAAAAAAGTTGATGCCCATCTATTGATTTAACAAGGTCTTCTAGGGTTTGATTTGTTGCTTCAATTGTTTTGTAAAGAATAAGGGAGTATCCTTTCGACTTACCAGTTTGTCTATCAACCACCAGGGCCTTCTTCAATGTCTCCATAACGAGAGAAAAAATTAGTCATTCTAGCATGTTGCATGTGTTCAGGAACATTACCCACATAGACCCTTCTTAAGTTAGGATCCGTTGTAGCTGGTTGAAAGGGATTAGCTGGTTGTATGGGTTGTATAGGTACCATGGGTGGAAGAAGGTGTTGTTGGAGTTGAAAGGGATTAACTAGTTATATGGGTTGTTGAAGGAGTTGGTTCAAATACGATTGTTGCTACCCAACAACAACCAGATTACAGACAACCATTCTACAATCAATCATTTTGATGGGTTCTTCCAACACACTCAAGGCACAATTAACATGTTGGAAAGATTTTAAAGTTGATATTGCGAGGCTTGAAATCATCAAACAACAATTATTCTTTACCTTTTTGGGATTAGATATCATTGTCATATCATATGCTTGAAGTGAATGAATGAAAGCCATGATTGAATAAAAAATTGGACACAAAGGCAATGTTGAGAAGCCAAACTCAAACTGCGCAACAAACACAATATTGTATTAGTCTCCAAAAGCATATAATTTAGTACACCTATCAAGTTGAAATTTATATAAAATCCATGAAATAACAAAACCTAAAATAACAACAATACAACTCATGAAAGGAGTTTCTCTTTAACAAGTATAAATCCTTGCCTTTTCTTAAGTCACACTTACTACTTTTATGCCCCAAGGTCACATTTTCTAGAGCCAAAGCATGCAGTCATCATAGGGCCCAAACCACTTAGCAAACCAAAAATAATACAATCAAGTAGCCAAAAAATGTATTGGATTTTGGATATGCAGAGACAAACTGAAATCTATTGAAACACAACAAATGCATCCCAACATATATCATCTTCTTGTTAAACAATCATGTGCTTTTAGGACACTTTCCACTCATAATAATTCAAAATCATGCCAGCAAACAAGACAAACTCCAAGCATATCACACCAAGAATAAACCTCCTTGGAGTTACCAAATCTTGTCCAACACTATGGTTTTGATTTCAAGTCAATGTTATAAGATACAACCAAACTAATAAAACATACATGAAAATACATCAAAAGTTGAAGTAAAACAGTCAATTTAAAAACTCTAGCATACACCACAAAAACTCTACTATAAAAGAAAAAGAAGAGATGGCAATCAACATTGGCTCAAATAGAATCCACAGTCAGATGAGCTCCAGCTCGCAGCAAAGAACAAAAATAGATATGAAAAACATCCTGATCTCATTATGAATGCATAAGTAAGAACAATATTGACATGAAAATAACAAAGCCACAAGATAAAATCACAGCCTAACACTAAAGATGGACTATGAATTCATTCAGAGTTTTCTCCACTTCTTGCAAACACCCTTTTACCTAACTGCTGTCATACTTGAGTGCTTATTTGCACATAGCTTGAGATAACATTACCCTGTATAACAAAAGAATCATGAACAATATTACTATAAAAGAATTTGAACATTTTGAGAATATAAGAAAATTTGATTGTCAACTTTACTTTATATCTCTTAGATACAAAAAAATCTACAATCTACATAAAAAAAATCTATGTATCTATAAAATTTAACATCTATATACAAAACAACAATCATATAATATATGAGATTTGCTAAGTGAATATGAAATAATATATATTATGATATCTATAGAGTATATATTATTATGAAAGTTCATGTCCACAAACAAACATAAATTTATCGAGTGAATCCCACCAACAATAAAAAGCCATAGATTTTACAAATGAATCCAAATCCAACATATACACATTATAAAATGCCCCAAACAAGAAATCTCATGTCATAAATGTATCTAATGAATCCAACAATGCTATACCATGAATTTACTAAATGAATCCAACATATATAGACATGGCTTAAAGAAAAAAACTTCTTAAAAGAGGAATCAGGAGCCAACTTCTAGTAATAATAGATAAAAAATCTGAAATATACTTGGGCATTGACCATATACTGTCTCCACAAATAGCAGATTTTATCTTGGCCCCCTACGTCCCAAACAGTGAAGCTCAGATTCTTAAACATTACAATCTCTATATTGAATCCTATAGTGGGCATTGTTCTCACGTACTCCCCTGGTTTGAATTTGCAGAGAATTGTTGTCTTTCTTGTTTACAAATCCTAGAAACATATTATAGTCTTAAAAATCCATTCAACACCATAATTATATAACATATAATATAGAGGAGTGTCCAAGCATGATTGAATTTCGCATATAATTTTGACAGGCAGTTACATCTTCTCAATATTTCAATATGATCAACAAAACCAAGGACATATTGTAGGAGTTGTATACAAAGTTTATGCATTCAATGCCAAAACTTTCGATGAGAACAAAGTAGACCATGAAAGAATAAGAAATGCAAATGAATTCCACAAAGAAACAACTATTAGGCATTGAAACAACTACCGGTTGTCGATGGCATTACGTAAGCTTTTTCCCTAGCTTTCTTGAGTTTATTTTTCATCATCATAGTATTCATCATCCTATGCACTAACATCCTGATATTGCATGTATTCAGACACCAAATCATTCATTTTGGTCTCTGCTTCAGTGAATTCCATCTCATCCATGCCTTCACCAGTGTACCAATGAAAGAAGGCCTTCCTCCTAAATATGGTAGTGAACTACTCGCTCACTCTCCTCAACATCTCATGAATGGATGTTGAGTTCCCAATGAACATGGATAACATGGAAAGGGCTTTTGGTAGGATATCACATGCACTGGATTTCACATTGGTGGGGATCCACTCCACAAAGTAGGAGGAATTCTTTTTCTGAATATTCATCATCTGTTCATCCACCTCTTTGGTGCTCATCTTGCCTCTGAACATGGCAGATGTAGTAAGGTACTTGTTGTGACGTGGATCTGCAGCATACATCATGTTCTTGTAATCACACATCTGTTGTGTCAGTTCCAGAATGGTGAGGGCTCTGTATTGTTGTGAACCACGTGAAGTCAACGGGGCAAATCCCACCATAAAGAAGTGAAGACGAGGGAAGGGGATCAAATTCACTGCCAGTTTCCTTAGATCTGAGTTAAGCTAACCAGGAAACCTCAGGCAGCAGGTGACTCCACTCATTGTTGCAGATATCAGATGGTTCAAATCATCAAAGCTAAGAGTTGTGAGCTTGAGAGTCCTGAAGCAGATGTCGTAAAGGGCCTCATTGTCCAGTACCATAGACTTGTCTGCATTCTCCACTAGTTGAAGCACAGAGAATGTGGCATTTTAAGGCTCCACCCCTGTGTCAGACACCTTGGGAGAAGGGAAAATAGAGAAGGTAAGCATCATTCTATCAGGGTACTCCTCTGTGATCTTGGAGATCAAAATGGTTCCCATCGCAAATCTAGTACCTCCTCCCAAAGAATGACACACTTGAAACCCTTAAGTAAGTTGAAACAATCAATTAAGGTTCAGTAGAGTCTCAGCCCGCAGACACTAAAGTGTGCAAAAGGTCACGGTTCGTTTCTCATTGTCAATAGCCAGTTCTCATTGCCGAGAGATGCCAGTCATAGTCCCCAGTCATAGCCAGTTCACAGATGGTAGGGAAGTAGGAGAAATTTTTCTTACACAGTAATCTTAAGACAACCCTAACCTTCTCAATCTTACGGGCCGAAATTAGCCAACAAAAGAACTTGATATATGAGACTTATATCCCCCAGCCCATAAAGCCATATAGGTAGCCTGCTTTTGGCATTTCTCATTCTCATGTACATTTGTACCTCATCTTTTAGATAGCCTCTTATCTTTTTATCTATCTTTGTTAGCGTCACTTTAGGAGGTCTGTTATCGTGGCAACTTGGTTGTAATGAGTGGGTGAGTTTAGGGAACACCCCAGATCGTTCTCAACTATCTCCATATGGCAGGTAGCTAGGCACTTGGGTTATAGGCAGTTAGGCCGGTGGGGGCTACGTGCTTGTTTCCCCACCCTCATTTCGATACCTCAATGACTGGGCCCCTCTGGTGTTTAGTGAAGGTTAGTATCAGTGGGGTCCCCATTCCTTCTGACTAATTAGACCTCTTTCTAGTAACACCCAAATAGTAACTCACTAGTAACACCCCAATAACTATTTCTTTTCCTGCCCACAAACTCAATCGAATAGGCACTATAGTTCCAATCTTATTTATGCCTTAAATAACCTAATTAGTAATAGACTAATTAGCTTGCTACTAAGCCTGCTTGATTCAACTAGCTGCTTTTCTAGAACTAATATATTTCATATATGCGGAATGCGCTGCCCAACTTGAGAAATAGTGCCTTACCTACTGAACCCTAGACAAAGCACCCTTTGCCGAACCAATATTCACACCCTATAATGTCGTACGTTATAATCCTAAGGGACTGATCTACCGTTGTTTCTTGCTCTTCTAATGGGGCTACTGGGGGCTAACAGGACTGTACAATGATAAAAAGAGAGTGGTTTGATCCAGATAAGGCATTGACGAGTCGAATGGGGGAATCCTCTCGTATGTAGACTAAGGTTGTAATTGCCTAACGGATGAGATAGTAAATCCTGAGTAGAGCAGGTGGAGATTCTTCCCGCTTCACAAGTAAATAGCAAAGTTGCTAAAAGTGTATAAGCAAGCATATAAATAAATAACTGGTTATTCCATAACTAAACATTTGATAAATATTAAAATAAACTAAAGCATATAGCTGTAATAACTCAAAATTAAAACAATTAGAAATTAACATTAGGAATTATATATAAAATTATAGGGTTTTAATTAAACAAATTAATTAGTGAATTAATCAAACAAATTAATTAATTAAATAATACATAAATACATAAATAAATAAATAAATAAATAAAATAAATAAATAAACAAACAAACAAACAAATAAATAAATAAATAAACAATTAAAATAAAAATCTGAATATTAACAAACTAATTGGATAATAGCCGACTTAATTTCTTAGATTAATTCTTTCATAACCTATATATATACCCAATAATTTAGCTCTTGGATACATCATTATTATCTTTAGAATATGTATTCACGCATCCCTTAATGATGGACTCACTTGGTAGTACAAAACGTTGGGTTCATAAAACTCTATAACAGGTTATTCCTCCTCTATTTAAAGCCATGAATGTTCTAAGTTTAGAAAGTAGAGCAGGTAAGTGAAAGGGTTGTTAAGACGCCATGCTAGGCGGTTGTCGGTGTAGCTCCTACCTCAATATTTTTTCATTAACTTAACTTAATGAAACGTAGTCGAACAACCCCTTGAATTAATAATCCACTCGCTCGAATAAGGAGAACGATCCTTCTTTTTTAGATCGACCATTGAGATAATAAACTTGAAAATCTAAGCATGCATCTCTCTTGCTCCAAAGGACATTTACCTTGCCTACCTGAACTCGTTATACTCATCCTTCCAACCAAGCAACCTTACCTGCATTGTAAGGTCCATACTTTGAACAAAGAGGCTCGAGAGAGCGTAGATCCATTGATTAAGTCTGCAAAATTGAAGGAGGGCAGAGGAAAATAATTGTGCTCAGCAGAAGAAAATTAAGTTTGGAAGTTGAAACAATCATTCAAAATTCATGCGGCCTCCGCCCGCAGAGAGGACATTGGGAAAAAGCTAGGCCCGACATTATAAGTTGAAAAAAAGGTAAAAAGAGGCAAAGCAAAAACGCTCCTCCTACCATACATTTCTTTTGCTTTTATGTGGCAACTATACAAAATACGACAGTGTGGAGGACATCGTGCGATATTGATAGATAGATAGACGTGGTAAATAATTTTGTCGCAAAAGAATCTTTTCCAGGAACTTTAAGCGATCTATGGTCATGCACTGTGATCCCATTTGGTAGTCCGCAGCTTGTAATGACATGTACAGTTTTAATGAAACAACAATGCGAATATTTACGACTTTTAAGTTTGTAACTGCCTCCTTCCTCACTGATGTGGTAAATAATTTTTTCGTAGAAGAATTTTTTCCAGGGACATTAAGCGATCTATGGTCACGCACTATGATCCCAATGGGCAGTCCGCAGCCTGTAATGACATGTACAATTTTAATGAAACAACAGGGCGGATATTTATGACTTGTAGCTACCTCCTTCCTGACGACATCGAACACAAAATCGATGAGCGTGGCCCCTTAGGTATAATGGCCCTGGCCTAGTTATTTCTAGCCCCAGACTGGCCAAAAACGAAGTTATCAGTCCTAAAGACTTAGCCATAAGCCCCGGTCCTCACGCTGTCCATAGTTGCATAGTTCTAGGCTCAAGATCTATGAGCACAGCATGGCGCACTAATCTACCACAGCTCGCCTCATTGTAGTAAACATTAAGCCTTTCGAGATTTAGATCGGAAGTGCCCCGGTATCTCCCAGTGGGATTGATCCCGTGGTCATCACAGAGAACTTCCCAAAACGCGGCATCGATCTAGTTGCCATATTGCCCACCCTGAATGTGTAGGATCTCACGCATCTTTGCAATTTGAAACTTGCAACACTGAAAGACCAACCCCTAGAATAAAACCTCAACTGAAAAATAGGTGATTCGCAGAAAACCAATAGAAAAAGAAGAGACAAAACAGGGCAATGGGCAGTTACATCTACCTGCCAGAAAAGCCAATCTACAACTATGAGATGGGTGTGCTCTAGGTGAGGCTATAACTGCTATGTCCTAATAGGTAGTATATATGTGTCTATGGTAAGATAGACAGGAGAAACACATGGCCTCAAACCTTTATAGGTTATAAGCGTTTAAATATTTTAGGTTTTTAATATTTTTAAGTATATTTTTCTATTTTCTTTTTTTTTTTAAACTCAGTTAAAATTTACAAAGATTATTGGAATTGCAAATAGAATTAGATATTAATGATAATTCCTTTAAAAAATTAAAAAATATGAAAAAATATAAAAAGTTTAGACTCTTCTTTCATAGATATATCTAATATATAAAGTAAAAGTTTTTGTATGTGTGAATTTGGTGTATAATGCATATTTTTAGTTGAGAATAATATGTTTTTGGTTGGAGATATTAGACTATGTGGGTATATGTTTGCTTAAGGAAGGTTGATTGTGTCTATTACAACAATCTAGCACCCTTCTATAATGTAAATTCCTAAGCATTAAGGGGTCAATTTTGTGCACCTAGGAAGGTTACCTATAGTGACCACAATAATTCTTCCACACACTTCTACTTGAATCTTGTCCAACTTGAGCAAGACATCTCTAATGATAAGATTACTAAAGTTTTCGAGTGGAGGCATGATTTGAATTTGGAAGAGTGAGCCTTAACAAAATGGGTAGTAGTAGCAATATGGAATAGTGAGTGGTATGGCAAGTGAAAGATGAAGAAAAATTGCAAAAATAGTGATTACCAAATCTAGGGCAAATAGAGTCAAGGATATCACTCTAAAAAGGGTTGTTTGGTGAATAGTTAAGGAGGAGATGTTTGCAAATAACATGCCAAAATCAAACTTGAAAATGTGAAAAATAGTTATGGTAATGAGTGTTGGAGAGTCCTATTAGTACTACTCTTGAACAAGTTGGAGGACTTGTTGCCCTACAATGATATATTAATTACAATAACAACTCCTTTGATAGTAAGGAATTATTATAGATATTATCAAGGTGGATTGATAATATGGTAGGAAGGGTAGGTTTTTCACTCTCTCCACCCAAATTCAAATCCCCAATGAGACTTTGGCCCATTGTGATAAAGCTAGAAGGGTAGATGCCCCTCAAATAGAGGTAATTAGATCCCTCCTAAATTTGTGGTGGACCACATTACAACATGTGGAAATTAGCCCTTCCTGATAATTAGCTCCCATCCAAAAATAGTAGTAATATGCCCCAAATAATGCTCTTTAAGGGGATACACCACCACATATAGGCATAAAACCAAGTCAAATACACATTTCCACATAGAATGCACCCTCTAAAATTATGCATGCATGCAACCACTCTGCATCTTTGAATTCCGAGGAAATCAACACCATAGATTTTTTTTTTCTCCAGGAAAATTGATAAACTTGTCGCCTACCATCGAGGAGACATGGGAACAAGTCAATGGAATTTCCATTATACTCCTAAGCCTAGCACAAATTCTCACAAGCCTCTCTAGATATGTAAACCAAGTTTTGAACTTGGTTGGGACCCTATATTGGTTGGCAAATGCCTTCCAGTGCAGGATATACATCCACCATTTGCCCTGTCCCGATGGGCTAACTACATAGATAAATGTGCAATATTCCAAGTAAATAGAGAACTCCATGAGAAGATAAATGGTCAAAATACTAAAATATAAAGTGATTCATCTCCCCAAAGCAAATCCAAGGAGATGAGGGTGAATTAGGGTTTTTACCATGCCAAAACTCCATGAGATTGTGTGTGTGTGTGTCCAAGAATAGTAAGAAATGTCTCCATGAGTGTGCCCTCCTAGAATATATAAAAATAGCAAGAAGAGACCCTTTGCAAGTTCACCCTACAAGAATAATATCCCAAAAATAGGAAGAAGTCTAAGTACAAGAGCATGTTAAGTCACGTGTGTGGCCCTCCTCATGTGCCACAAGTCTTCCAATAGCAACCTCCATAACCACCCCAAATTAAATAATAATAATAATAATAATAATAATAATCTAACTTTAAGGTCACATCCAATCCAAAAACCAAATTAATGTATGAGACCCCCTTATTCGTGGTACAAGGGACTCCCCTGTGCATAGTGATTTGATTGCTAATATCTATGAAGGTGCAGTCTCAAGGTGGAGGGTAGAGTGGTTGAGAGAACAATTTTCTCTCTCATCCACCTAGGTTCAATTCCAAGGGACATGTTTGGTCTATTGTGATAATGCTCAAAGAGTAGGTGCCCCCACGCACATGACATCTCAACTGTTGCTAAGTAATAGGATATTGGCATATGGCTTACACATTGTTGGATATACTCTTGGTGATATAGTGGCAAGTGGAAGATTTGATCTTGGGCCTCGCCCATATTACTCCAACGTGTTATTGAATCACCATAGTTAAATTATAAAAATTAAAATCTATGAAGGTGTACATACTCTAGCAACTACAAATTACAACAAGGAGCATATTTTGAGACTCATGCCCAAAAGTTATCTAGGCCCAATGAGTTATTTGGTTAACAAGTAAATATGGGTTCAAACATATGTGACCCTTGTCGAAGTGCACAATATGGTAACTAATAGAATCATCTAGATCTCTAGATCTAACATGAGAGAAAAAGGTATCTAGGTCTCTAAGACTCTAGATTAAAGAGTGTTGAAGTAGACATCTAGATATGTAGATTCTATATTTTACCATTTGGTTTCAAGATTTGTGCAAAGGGAAAAGGAGATTTCAGGCTTTTATATTTATTAAGAAAATTCGAAATTACAAAGGAAATTGACAATTAAGTGTGGAATGCTATTGTGGATGTAAAAACACAAAGAAGTCATCCATGAAGAGGAGAGATTACAGATCTCTCTAAGGAGAAAGTATTCAAAGTACCAACCTAGGAATAAAATTACCTCAGTAGGCATCAATTTAGGGAGTGTTAGGGAAACACAAGGGAGCACTAGGTCAAAATAATGCATGCAAATGAATGATTAAGAGTTTGTGACAGGAAATGTTAGTGAGTTCCAGGTGTGCTAAGGATGGAGTGACAATGTATGCTAGGTAGTGTTAGAGGCCAGGGAAACATGCCAAGATGTGTCAATGCGTGCTAGGGAGTGTTATGGAGTGCCAGAGAAAAACAAGGGATCACTAGTTTCAAATGCATGGAAATGAATGAATAAGAGTATGTGACAAGGAGTGTCAGTGAGTTCTAGGTGTGATAAGGAGGGAGTGACAAGGTATGCTAGGTAGTGACAAGGAATGCTAGAGTACCAGGGAAACATGCTAAGATGTGCCAAGTACCAGGGAAACATGCCAAGATGTGCCAAGTACCAGGGTGTGCCAATGCATGCTAGGGAGTGTTAGGGAGTACCATGGAAACACAAGGGAGAACTAGTTCAAAATGCATGGAAATGAATGGATAAGAGTGTGTGATAGGGACTATCAGTGAGTTTCAAGTGTGCTAAGGAGGGAGTGACAAGGTTATATGTTAGATAGTGGCAAGGCATGCTAGAGTTCCATGGCATGTCAAGGAGTGGTAGGGTGTGCTAGGGAGTGCTAAAGCATGCCAAGGAATGTAGGGGATGCTAACACGTGCCACATAGTGCCAAGGGATTATTAGACGTGCCAGGTGTTATGGTATGTCAAGATGTAAACTATGTTGCTTAGTTGTTTTATGGCCATGGTTGGATGTGAGCCTTGACTTGGTAACTTGTTAAGTGGGATGAGTTGAGATTGGACATGAGTATCCTAAGATGAGTTATAGTAAGTTCTTAGGTGAACAAGGCATAGTCTAGTTGTAGTAACCGTAACTTGCTCAAGCTGTTGTAGTTGAGGCAAGACTTGGTTGGGCTCGCAAGTCACAAAAATGTAAGGGTAGTTTTGAGGGCAAGATAGATAATGAGTGCCAAGGCATGCAAAGGAATGAAAAGGCATGTTGACACATTCCTGACAGTTCCAATGCATGTTGAGGAGTGTTAGGGAGTGTCAGGGCATCACAAGGGATAACTAGGTCAAAATGCATGGAAAAGAATGAATAAGAGTGTGTGGTAATGAGTGTCAGTGAATTCTAGGTGTCCCAAGGACAGAGTATGTTAAGAGAAGTTTAGAATAGGACTTGCAGGTGGAAAGACTATGGTTATGATAAGGGGTTGGACAAAGAAATTTCAAACAAAGGGAGACTTTGGGTTGGGCACAACATTGTTTTGCTAATGACTTGGTTGGGTTCCCAATCCACAACAAAAGTAAGGCTATCTATGAGGGCATGACAACGATGGAGTGCCAAGGTGTGCAATGGAATGCTAGGAAGTACTAAGACATGCTAGGCAGTTCCAAGGCATGTTAGGCATGCCAAGATGTGCTAGGTTCCAGGGTGTGGCGCCAACACATGTTAGGGAGTGGTAGGGCTAAGTGTCAGGGAAACACAATGAAGCATTAGTTTCAAATGCATGGAAATGAATGAATATGAGTGTGTGATAGGGAGTGTCAATGAGTTCCAAGTGTACTAAAAAGGGAGTGACAAGGTATGCTAGGAAGTGACAAGGTATGCTAGGCAGTGCCAAGGCATTCTAGAGTGCTAGGGAAGCACGTCAAGATGTGGCAAGTGACAAGGTGTGGCAAGGCATGGTAAGGAGTGTTAGTGAGCACTAGGGAAACACAAGGGAGAACTAGGTCAAAATGAATGGGAAATGAATGAATAAGAGTGTGTGTGATGGAGTGTCAACAAGTTCCAAGTGTGTTAAGGAGGGAGTGACATGGTATGCTAAGCAGTGCTAAGGCATGGTAGAGTGCTAGGGTAGCATGCGTCCAAGATGTGCCAGGTGCAAGGGTGTACCAATGCGTGCTAGGAAGTGTTAGGGAGTGCATTGACTTGGTAACTTTTTAAGTGGGATGAGTTGAGATTGGACATGAGTAACGTAAGATGAGTTACGGGTAGTTCTTAGTTAAACAAGGCATATGTTGAATTTTCATGACACATGAGAATATGGGTTTGGTCTTAGAATATTTGATGCAAACACTCTCAAGTGCCACAACAAATATACTTTGCACAAAGATATATATGCACATCAGCTAATCAACTAGCGCACATGCAAATTTTTAACTTTTTCAAACCCTTCTTTGTTATATTACAAACTTTAATAGAAAAGGCTAGAGATCCCATACGAGGGATCATTTCCCTTTACAATCACATTGATACAAGGAATACAACCAGGGCTTGGTGTTAGTCCTTTGACAACCAATCTACCTTGAGCAAGGAAACACTTGACCTACTTGTTGATGCTAGCCACACACAACCCTTTCAGTCCATGTGTCCCGAACACATCTAGAAAGTTGTATTTCCTGCCATTATGCAACTCCTCAATTTGCCTCTATCAATAAACATAAAACCTTTAGGTTACTGAACTCAGCTCAACACAAGTTTCCTTTTAGCTACCTCCTTTTTCCTTCAAGGTATGCAACACTTAGGGTATTCAATCAGCTGCTCACAACTCTGTCTGTGAACTACTCTCTAATTTTTCCATACTGTTTCTCCAAGATGACAAGTCTAGGACTATGGTGGCTTCCCTTGTTCTCACTAACTCAATCCTCTAGAATAGTGTGAACTAGGGCTAGTTGGCTAGCCCACTTGAGGGCTACTTTAGTCCTTCAAAGTTTTCACATCCTTATGCCCAATACACCTACCCTTCTACCAGTCTTTTTGTCCTTCACAAGTATAGGGATTAGGGATATTCTTTAATAGTCACCTAACAACCATCCAACTGTACTTGGACTACCATCAATTTTCCCAACCACATACAATTCTTTTGCTGATCCAGGGGCCACAACACTGCCCTCATCTATAGATGAGGTGATCCTTTAATTCTAGTATCTCGTGTATATGGAAAAGCTAGAAGATGTTATTAAGAAGAGGAAGGTCATTATGATTAGTTTCAACTCGACGCGAATGTAAACCCACTTTGAACACACCAAGGAGGTTCTAAAGAGTTGCATCTGGTGCTCTTGTGCATATGTGGTTAAACAAAAAGGCCCCCTTTCATTTGCATGAAGTGTTCTTGGTACAAATCCATGTTAGAGTCAAGGCCATAAAAAGATGAAGTATAAGTACATTGAATGTATTGTCTATAAATAACCTCTCTAAAAACCTAACACACACATACAATGATGTCATTTACATTGGAGGTGTAAATCACTAGAATTGTGTTACAACTTTAATCGCTCACCCACAAAAATGTGTCATGTTGCCTTGTGATGATGCTTCAACCATATTAGAGAACAACCTCACAATGTATAAGGAATTTAAACATGGTGTAACTTTAATAGTTCCCCACATTCAGTCCCTGGCTCACCACTCATGGCTAATTTGAGGCTATTTCAAGCATTGATGTGGATATCATCTTTTTATTTTCTCTTATGTATATTATTCTACATTGACACAATTGAGTTTAGAGGTTAAGGACTTAAGAATTAGGGGATTTAGGTGTTAGTGGTTAAGGGGTTAGTAGTTAAGGGGTTTAGGTGGTGAAGGGTTAGGGGTTAAGGGTCACATGTTAAGAGGATAAGGAGTTATGTATTAGGAGTTGGTTCATGGATTATAGGTTAGGGGTTAGTGTCTTAAGATTTAATGAGTCAATAGGTTTATGGGTTATGAGTTGTGAGTGTAGGGGTTAAGAGATTATCGATTGGGGGTTAAGGGGATAGGGAATTTAGTGGTTATGGGTTAAGGGCTTATGGTTTGTGATAATTGGACTCTTAATCCCCTTATCACCACTATTGGGGGTTCCCCTATCAATTTCTCTTGCTACCTTCCCTCTAGGTCCCCTAGACCCTATGAAATTAAGTCCTAAGCCCCCTTCTCATTCTCTAATGCTAGGATTATAGATATTAGTAAACCATGATTTAACCTCCAATTTCTACCATCCATGCTACCCTTGTGCCCCCTTGGCCTATTCAATACACCATAACATACCCCCACAACCTTTTTGGTCATGCCATTCTGCTTTTCCTAATGTTATGAACCCCCAAATTTGGTCCCAATGCCCCTACAACTACACCCTTGGGACCCTTTGGCTAAGGGATTAAAAACATTAGGGGTTATGGGTTGTGATAAGGGAGCCCCTAATCCCCTTATCACAACTAGAATAGGCTCATGAACACCATCAATATCTACTAGAGGTGTTGCAATGAAAGCAATAATGAATACAAAGTTGTCGTCAATAGGACAGGGATCATCAAGATGTTAAACCATCCAATGTAAAGATGGTTTTCCATGCTAGTGATCTAGTCACATAAAAGACACCATAAATTTATGCTTTGGTACACTGTTAGGATTCAATAATTAATCCAAACTGAGAGGATTCGTTGCTGAGGTGACAATGGAAACAACCTTGAGTTGACAGAAAGTGACACTTTGTGAGCCTTGCACAACTAGGGTGTCAATTTCATCATCAACAAGAGGCAAAATTGACAAGTGGCAAACATATCACATTTAGGGCACTTGATCGCAAATCTTTATGCATGTTTTTCTACCAAGGGTACCTTTCACATTTCCCAAGGAACAAATTACATATTTGGATGAATTTTGGATAACTTGTCACATTCCGTTAACTTCATGCATGAAGAGGAGCTCCCATCCTTTAAGTAGATTTCGGAGGATTTCATGGCATATTCAAGGGTCACATGTATAAAAGAAGAACACCATATCCAAGAATAAGAAAATTGGCATTTGTGTCAGGTGTTAGGGAGTGCCATGGAAACACAAGGGGGAACTAGCTCAAAATGCATGGAAATGAATGAATAAGAGTGTGTGATAGGGAGTGTGCTAGATTTCCAGGGCATGTCAGGGAGTTCTAGGGAGTGCCAAAGCATGCCAAGGAATGTAGGGGATTCTAACACGTGCCACATAGTGCCAATGGATTATATGTGCCAGGTGTTATGGCATGTCGAGATGTAAACTATGTTGCTCAGTTGTTTTCTTGCCACATTTGGACGTGAGCCTTGACATGGTAACTTGTAACTTGTTAAGTTGGATAATTTGAAATTATACATGAGTAGCCTAAGATAAGTTATAGTCAGTTCTTAGGTGAACAAGGCATAGTCTAGTTGTATTAACTTTAACTTGGTCAAGTTGTTGTAGTCGACGCAAGACTTGGTTGGGTTCACAAGTCCCAAAAAAAGTAAGGGTAGTTGTGAGGGCATTATAGCTAAGGAGTGCTAGGGCATGCCAAGGAATGAAAAGGCATGCTAACACATGTTGAGCATTCCAATGCATGTTAAGGAATGTTTAGGGAGTGTTAGGGCATCACAAGGGAGAACTAGGTCAAAATACATGGAAATGAACAAATAAGTGTGTGTGTTGAGGAGTGTCAATGAATTCCAGGTGTCTCAAGGACAAAGTGTGTTAGAAGAAGGTCAGAATAGGAATTTTAGGAGGCAAGCCTATGGTTACAATTATAAAGGGTTGGTCAAAGAAGTTCCAGAAAAAGTGAGGCTTTGGGTTGAGCACAACACTGTTTTTCCAATGACTTGGTTGGAATCCCAAGTCGAAAAATAGTAAAGCTATCTATGAGGGCATGACAATTAGGGGGTGCCAAGGTGTGCCAGGGAGTGCCAAGAAGTACTAATGCATGCTAGACAATTCCAAGGCATGTTAGGAATGCTAAGACAAGGCAACTCCTAAGGCATGCCAAGATGTGCTAGGTGCTAGGTTGTGGCACGAATGCACACTAGGGAGTGTTAGGGCCAACTGTTAAGGAAACACAAGGGCACACTAGTTTCAAATGCATGGAAATGAAGTGTCAGCGAGTTCCAGGTGTGCTAAGGAGGGAGTGACAAGGTATGTTATGCAGTGCCAAGGCATGCTAGAGTGCTAGGGAAGCATACCAAGATGTGCCAAGTGCTAAGGTGTGCCAGTGTGTGCTAAGGAATGTTAGGGAGTGTCTGGGAAACATAAGGGGGCACTATGTCAAAATGCATGGAAATGAATGAATAAGAGTGTGTGATAGGGAGTGTTAGCAAGTTCCAAGTGTGCTAAGGAGAGAGTGACATGGTATGCTAGGTTGCGCTAAGTCATGCTAGATTTCTAGGGTGACATGTAGCCAAGATGTGCCAGGTGATAGTGTGTGTCAACATGTGCTAGGAAGTGTTAGGGAGTACCATGGAAACACAAGGGAGCACTAGGTCAAATTAATGCATGCAAATGAACAAATAAGAGTTTGTGACAGGAAGTGTAAGTGAGATACAGGTGTGTTGAGGGAGTAAAAAGGTATGCTAGGCACTGCTAAAGCATGCTAGAGGCCAAGGCAACATTCCAAGATGTGTCAGGTGCTAGGGTGTGCCAATGCATGCCAGGGAGTGTTATGGAGCGCGAAGGAAACAAAATTGATCACTTGTTTTGAATACATGGAAATGAATGCATAAGAGTGTGTGACAGGGAGTGTTAGTAAGTTCTAGGTGTGGTAAGGAGGGAGTGACAAGATATGTTAGGTAGCTCCAAGGAATGCTAGAGTGCCAGGGAAACATGCCAAGATGTGCCAAGTGGTAGGATGTGCCAATGCATGCCAACGAATGTTAGGGAGTGCCACAAAAACACAAGGGAGAACTAGTTCAAAATGCATGGAAATGAAGAGATAAAAGTGTGTGATAGGGAGTGCCAATGAGTTCCAAGTGTTCTAAGGAGGGAGTGACAAGGTTATATGTTAGGCAGTGTCAATGCATGCTAGAGTGCTAGGGTGTGCTAGGGAGTGCAAAGCATGCCAAGAAATGTAGGGGATGCTAACACGCACCACATAGGGCTAAGGGATTGTTAGACGTTCCAGGTGCTATGACATGTCAAGATGTAAATTGTGTTGCTTATTTGTTTTATGGCCATGGTTGGACATGAGCCTTGAATTTGTAACTTGTTAAGTGGGATGGTTTGATATTTGACATGAGTAGCCTAAGATTTGTTATAGGTAGTTCTTAGGTGAACAAGACATAGTCTAGTTGTAGTAACTATAACTTGGTTAATTTGTTTTAGTTGAGGCAAGACTTGGTTGGGTTCCCAAGTCTCAAAAAAGGTAAGGGTAGTTGTGAGGGCATGATAACTAAGGAGTGACAGGGCATGCCAAGGAATGAAAATTTGTGCTAACACATGGCAGAAAATGTCAATGGATGTTGAGTAGTGTTAGGGAGTTTCAGGGGAACACAAGGGAGAACTAGGTCAAAATGCTTGGAAATGAATGAATAAGAGTGTGACCAAGGACTATTAGTGAATTCTAGGTGTCCCATGGATGAAGTGTTTTAGGAGAAGTTCATAATAGAACTTACATGAAGCAAGCCTATGGTTGTGATAATGTGTAGGAAAAGAAATTTTAGAGAAAGGGAAACTTTGGGTTGGCACATTATTGTTTTGCTAATGAATTGGTTGGGTTCTCAAGACACAAAAGAAGTAAGGCTATCTATGCGGGCATGACAATTAGGGAGTGCCAAGGTGTTCTAAGGAATGTAAGATTCCTAATTCATGGAAAAATGTAATGCTAGTTGTGAGGGAATGACTTCCAAGGTGTGTTAGGGAATGCTAGGGCATGCTAACATGTGCCAGATAGTAAGAAGGCATGTTAAACAAGCTAAGATGTGCAAGGGTGTGACAATGCATGCCAAGGATTTTCAAGGCAAAAAAAAGGGAGGAAAAATTTAAACTACAAGGAAATGAACACATAATAGGGTTAATAAGTCATCAATTTATCTTTTCCATTAGGGGAATGTTAGGCACACAAACACTAGGTGCCAAGTGCCAAGTGTTAGTGCATTCAAAGTGCCAAATATTCCTTTATTGCTTCTCATCTACTTTCCAATAATTGATCTCAAATAAATTTAATATTAAACCATGCCAAAGCATACCAAGTCATCTCAATGCATGCCAAACATGCTAAGACTTGCCAAGTGCCAACACGTGCTAAGTGCCAATGTGTGTCAGGGAGTGTGATGCATGGTATGAAGTGGCACAACATGTCAAAGAGTGCTAAGGTGTAATATAGAGTGCCAATGCATGTTGAGGAGTGTTAGGGAGTGCTAGGACAACACAGGGGAGCACTAGGTCAAAATGCATGGAAGCAAATGAATATGAGGGTCTGTCACGGGGTGTCAATGAGTGTTAGATGTCATGCCAAGGAGGGAGTGACAAGGTAGGCTAAGCACATATAAGGCATGCCAAGGAATATTAGGACATGTCAAGAAGTGCTAGAGTGTGCTAGTTATTTCTAGGGTGTGCTAACATGTGCCAAATAGTGCCAAGGCATGCCAAGTGCTAAGACATGCTAGGATGTGCAAGGTGCTAGATTATACGAATATGCGTCAAGGAGTTTCAAGGCAACAAAAGGAATAACCAATCTAAAATACAAGGAAATGAGCACATAAGAGGGTAAATAAGTTGGGACTTTATCTTTTTCAAACGGGGAATGCTAGGCACACTAATAATATGTTCCAATCCATGCCAAGTGCCAATGTGTGCCAAGTGATAATGTATGTCAATTCAATATTATCCCAAGGTGTTCCAGGGCATGCTAGGGACTATAGGGCATGCCAACACATGCTAGAGGAGTGTTATGCTATGCTAGGGCATGCCAACATGTTCTTGGGCGTCCTACTCATGGCAAGATGTTCTAGGTACAAAGATGTTCCAAGACATGCGAGGTGCCAAGGAATGTTAGTGTGTTCCAAAGCATGTTAAGGTGTGCCATGAGTGTTGAGGAGTGCTAGGTCTCTCTCATTAATAGAATTGATAGAGCTTGATTATGTATTAAATAATATAGTTCCTACACACACTAGTGGAACCTTATCTAAAGGGAATTTTCTAGATAATAAACCAAATAGAGATTAATCATGTGTTGACTAATAGGAAAACTATATTCTTATGACTTGAGGGAAATGATACACACTAATTACTTCTTAACAAATTGACTGACTCTAACCACTATGGCCTTGGACACATAATGAAAAGGACTCCAGAACAATGGTCTTAAATCATTATCTTTTGACAAAAAGTATAGTAACATGTACATAACTTCATCAAAAACTCATTGGAATGATCAATGATGACGAACATTTTTTGACCATCACCAAAAGTAACCAAAAAGAGCATTGTTGAGGGTCAATAAAAGATCAACACTAGAAGTGTCACCAAAAAGAGAATTAGTGATGGGCCTTTAACGACTCTCACCAAAAGTGTCACCAAAGAGAGAATTAGTGATGACCCTTTAATGACCCTCAAAAAAAGTGTCATTGAAAATGGCTTTGGTGATAAACCTTAAAGGACCATCACTATATACACTTACGACAATGCTCTTTTAAGGACCGTCACAATATGTGACATTGGTGACGGACCTTAAAGGTCCGTCATAGGCATGACCCTCACCAATGACCTTTTTTCTTGTAGTGTCAGGAAATATTTCTTTATCTGTGGCAGAGAATCGATAAGGAAAACTTTATAAATGCATTCAGCTAATCCCCTAGAGTTGCATCGTAGATAAATAGAGACCTAGGGTTTATAGGCCTCAGACGAGTTCAGGAAGAACTCATCCAGAGCCATGTACCTTGATTCCATTTAACCCGGATCTTATGATCTCTAAAACTGTCTATTATATTTACATAACAATTGTTTGCTATATTTACTCAAAAATGAAGGACGTAGTTCAACAAAATATCAATGATAACCATAAAATTAAACACCTTTCGGGTGGTTGCATTCAAACCCCAATTCAAACTCACTTAACTGATTCACACAACAAATTGGAACTCATAAACTGCAAAATTTATTAACAGACGAAATATAGCTACAGGTCTGCTACAACAGTCCATATATGGAATATCATACAAAATTTCATAGTGGAAAGAGTCCTGTGAAATGTCCACAGAGATAGTACAGGGAAAGATTTAAGCGGAATAAACACTGAGATGGCTTATGCAAGCCGACAGTACCAAAACAAAACATTACATTTTAATCAAAAGCATAATCTAGGCCATAGCCTCAAATACCGGCTATCATACCCCCATGAAAGCCTCTGTCACAGTAATCGGCTTGAAGAGCCAAAGCACAACAAGTACAGATTCCAACACACCTAGAAAGCTAAGAAATGAGCATAGTTTAGCAAGGTGGTTGCCCTAAAAAATACACAGGCCGAGCGAGGGTTTCTAACCAACTTTTGAGGCTTTACCTACATAGTGAATCGATTATAAGAACCCAAATTCCTGTAAGGGTCTGGTTCATTATATGATAAATCTTAGGAGTGTAGAGATGGCTTACCTGAGCGGGAGTTGGGTAGCATTCGAAGCATCAACCGAGCCTACATAAGAACGAGACAAATTCAGCAGAAGCAAAAGAAAAATAAACTTTAAAATATAATGGTATTATAAATATAAGCAATGCTTACTTGCGGTTGCCGTGGAATCAACTCTTTCCTCCAGAATGCCAAAGTCCAGGTCATATCCATCACACATGTTCTAGGATAGCCAAAGAAACCCATCAAATAACTCATGGACCATCACAGCACATTGAAGCAGCGATGGAAAAAGCTTAATGAATTAATATAAGAGACGAGCAGGATGAAGTTATGCACCTGAAATATCAAAGAAGAGATGGACTAATCTATGCAGAGGGTTGCCATCACAGAACAGAGAGCCGAGACAAGACATGGGAAAATGAACCAACCTCATCGCAAAAAGAGTCATTAAACCTTCCAAACAAACCCGAAGCATCAAGACCATAGATCACATAAGATCGAATGACGGATGGAAGACCAGATGCATCGTTTCGAGACCCTTCTGTGAAGAAGTAATTAAAGACATTAACGCCAACACAGGTGGCCAACACAGAGATGAATGAACCTGGATGGAGGAGACCTCGGGGCTCTCCTACTTTAATGAAGAGGGGCCTACTTGAGGTCGCTCAGATCGCGCAAAGTAATTGCAGTCCTTTGTGGAGTGACCCACGTAGAGTTCCAGCATGGAGACCACGTACAACCACCGTGACATATCACTTAAACCTTAAACAATAATGCAATCAACAATGTTAATATATTTTCAATCTTTATGGGTCAACGAATTATTGGATGGGGTGATCCATTCGATTATTTCCATAATGGTTTTATGCTTTGTTAAGTAAAATAATTTTTTTCTTTATAGTTAGGATGTTACAAATGGTATCAGAGCCCAGGCTCACATACTAAGACTTTTGGGTTATTTTAACAGTCAATTAAGTTATGATACTTTAATATATATGAAATATAATAAACTGAGTTTGGTTTAATATGAACACAGAGAGTGAAAGTGGGAATTGTGATCAACACCAAGGGTAAAATGTGGAGGAGCCCCAGATCGTCGAGCCAACTAGAGGTGCCTTATGTAGAGGCTGACCTAGAATTATGGGTGCAATTGGGAGGAGAATCGCGACAAGCTAATGCTACCCTGCTCGAAACAGTGCAACAACTTCAAGCAGAGATGATGAACCTAAAGACGGACAACGAACGGTTAAGGCAGGAACAAGAGAAGATCCTTAAAAATCTATCCGATCAACAAAATCAGTGGGGACCAGACCCCAGTATAGAAAATAGAGAAAAGACCCCAACTGCCCATAATGGGGAAGATAATCCAGAATCCACAGAGTCCATAAAGAAGAGGAAGAAGGGCATTCAAATAACATTTCTAGTCAAAGAAAGACAAAAAGGTAGAAGACAGAGTTACAAGGCGAGTTCAAGAAAATCAAACCCTCACTATTTGAAGGACAGTCGGAAGAAGTATCAGAAGCTTGGTTGATAGACACGGGTAAATACTTCCAGATTTATGAATATACTGACAAACTTAAACCAAGGCTGGAAGTTTACCAATTATAAGGAAAGGCCACCCTCTAGTGGGAAGAAATTAAAACCATAAGAAAGATTAATGACGAACAAGTAACATGGCAACAATTCTAGAAACACTTTAAAGATAAATATTTAACAGAATGTTATTATGACGAAAAGGCAAAAGTGTTCCATGAGTTAAGACTAGGAGCCCTGAGCATAGATGAATATGTAACATGGTTTACTTCCCTGTTGCGATATGTTCGATATATGCAAGAGGAGAAAGCTAAGATTCAATGGTTTATTATCAGTTTGCACAACTGCATGAAGGAAAAACTAGAATTTTATTATCCAAGAACCATGGATGATTCAGTATAGAAAGCCTGCATCTGTTATCAGTAGATGAAGCAGAAAAATGAGGGGTCTAAAGGAGATACTGCCAAGAAAATGAGGAATTTACCACCAAACAGGCATCACAAAGCCATAAATAGTAGAAACAATTAGCAGAGGACCTTCAAAAGATTTGCAAGAAATCCGCCTGGAACTCAGACATTCACTGAGAATAGACAACCTGAAGGAATTAGTAGAACTGCTACTGAAAAACCACCAAAACTGCCACTGCAATGTTGGGGATGTGGAGAAGCGCATTATTACAAAAACTGCCCACACAAATCTCGAAGTGAACAACTTTGAAACATGCAGGAAGCCTCTACGGTAGGGGATATCACAAGGAGCATGCCCAGAATTAATGTTGCCTTGGATGATCATCAGGTAGAATATTAGTCCACCATGATTGAATGTGAAGGTATGATTGTTGATCAACCTATTTCTGTTTTATTTGATCCAGGTGCTAGCCTAAGTTACATTAGTCCTAAAGTGGTAGAAAGGTTTCAACTACAAAGCAGTAAATATAAGAAGTCTTCGCTAGTTCAACTAGCTACTGGAACAAAAATAAAGGTGTTTGCTAAAACAAAAAACTGCCCTATAACAGTTTCAGGACAACCCATCCAGGTTAATCTGAATATTCTTCCCCTAGGTTCATATGATGTATTAATAGGGATGGATTGGTTAGAAGGTCGTTGTTCCCTGGTGGATTGCAAAGAAAAATCTGTAAGTTATCTTACCAAATCAGGACAACGGAAGGAAATTCAGGGAATCAAGAAAAATATCAAATTACTCCCTATTATGGCCAATCAGATCAGAAGATGCATAAGAAATGGCCACCAGATTTATGCTATCCAGGTAGGGTACAATAATGAAAAAAATAATATGACTTCTTTAGAGAATATTCCCATAATTCAAGATTTCATAGACGTATTTCCTGAATCCATCCCTGGATTACCACCAAGGCAAGATATCGATTTTTACCATTGAGCTAGTGCCTGGAGCAACCCCTGTTTTGAAAGCCCCCTATCATATGAGCATTCTTGATTTAATTGAACTTAAAATGCAGCTTCAGGAGCTTTTAGATAAAGGGTACATTCGCTTAAGTGTGTTCCCTTGGGGAGCCCCTGTGTTATTTGTATGAGAAGAGGATGGAACCTTACAACTGTGGATTGACTATGGTCAGCTAAATAAGCTGACCATCAAGAATAAGTACTCGTTACCTCACATCGATGATTTATTTGATCAAGTGCAGGGAGCTAGCGTGTTCTCAAAAATTGATTTAAGGTCTGGGTGCCACTAGATCAGAATAAAGGATGAAGACATCTGCAAAACCGCATTCTGAACTCATTATGGACATTACGAGTTCGTGGTACTACCTTTCAGCCTTACCAATGCGCTAGCCACTTTCATGAGCCTAATGCACAACATTTTCCAGCAATTTCTAGATAAATTTGTATTGATTTTTATCGACAATATACTAATCTACTAAAAATACTAGGAGGAACATGAGCAACACTTGAGAACAATAGTATAGATTTTATGAGAAAACCAGCTGTACACGAAGTTTAGCAAGTGTGAATTTTATAAAAATCAAATCCAGTACCTAGGCCATGTTATATCAGTAGAAGGAATAGTAGTGGATCCATAGAGGATTAAAACTATTATGGAATGGACCATAACGAAAAACGTTGCCGACATAAGATCCTTCTTAGACTTGGCAGGGCATTACCACCAATTTATTAAGGGCTTTTCAAAAATATCCTTTCCAATGACTTCACTTCAGAAAAAGGGGTGAGCTTTCCACTGGATAGCAGAATGCCAACAAAGTTATGAGCAACTAAAACAACTTCTTACAACCTCTCTGGTGCTAAAAGTAGCAGATTCAGAAAAGTCCTTTGTAATATGTACAGATGCAAGTAAAGAGGGTGTTGGTGGAGTATTAACTCAGGAGGGAAAGGTCATTGCCTATGAGTCATGCAAATTGAAGGATTATGAACATTGCTACTCTGCTGACGATTTGGAGTTGACCGCAGTAGTGCATGCATTAAAAATGTGGCAGAACTATCTTCTGGGAAAGAAATTTCTGTTATTAACTGACCACAACAGTCTAACAAATTTTTTTAATCAGTCTAATTTAAATATGTGCCAGGCCAGATGGACCGGATTCCTGAGTGAATTTGATTTTGACATGAATCACCTCAAGGGAAAATAAAACCGAGTAGCAGATGCTTTAAGCAGAAAATTACATTGCATCTATGAAGTACATTTCAGTCGAGCACAATCTAACCTACCAGAGGTTATCCGAGAGGCATCCCTCAAGGATCTAGAATATGCATTCTTATGGTAGCAAGCTTCAGAAGCTCAAGTAAGAGGGAAACAGTGTGAGTATGCAATTAATTCTGATAAATTGTTAACATTCAGAAATAGGATTTACGTTCCTAACCAAAATTCCGTGAAGTAGATGTTATTAGATGAGTTTCATAGGAAGCCTTATGTCGCTCACCCAGGATACCAGAAATTGTATTATTCCATCAAGAAAAGTTATTTTTGGCCTGACTTATGAAAAGATGTGGCTGAATATTTATCTAAATGCTTAGAGTGCCAATTGGTGAAAGCAGAACATCAACATCCTGTGGGTCTATTGCAACCGCTACCCATTCTGGAATGGAAATGGGAGACCATCACTCTAGACTTTATCACTAGATTACCTCGTACCAAAAAGCAACACAACTCAATCATGGTGGTTGTGGACAAGCTAAGCAAGGCCACTCATTTCATTCCTATAAAATCCACCTATAAAACAGTGGATATTGTAGACATATTTATGAGAGAAATCTTCCACCTACATGGGATACCGCGAGTAGTGATCTCTGATAGGGATGTAAAATTTACATCTGTTTTCTTGAAAACTCTCCTTGCAGGACTGGATACCCAAATCCACTTCAACACTTCCTACCATCCTCAGACATATGGTCAGACAGAGCGAGTGAATCAAGTCCTGGAAGACATGTTGCGAATGTTTGTAATGCAAAAACCGTAGAAGTGGGAAGATTACCTCCACTTGGAAGAAAGTGTCGGGTACCCACAGACTGGAATAGTCTGGATAATAAATTAGCATTGGGTCCTGATATGCTAGCTGAAATGGAGGCCAACGTTAAGAAGGTTCACTAGATTTTAAAGGCGGCGCAGGATAGGCAAAAAGTGTATGCAAATAAGAAGAGAACTCATAAAGAATTCCAGCTGGGTGATCACATGTATTTAAAGGTTAAACCTCGGAAGAGCATCTTGCAATGGAAAGGTTGTACAAAATTGGCACCACGGTACTATGGACCTTTTCAAATTTTGGAACGGATTGGGCCCGTGGCATATAAGCTAGCACTATCGGGCCACATCCGAGTACACAATATCTTTCATGTGTCCTTATTAAAAAAGTATATATATGACCCTCGACATATTATTAACTGGGAAATCATTTAGGTAATGATAACATATAAAGAAATATTTTAAAAGAATTGTTGTTTTGTAATCTTCTTAGAGAATATTATGAATGTGCGGGTAGAACTCGAGGGAGAATTTCTGGCAGAGCCTCTTCTTATCCTTGATCGGAGAGAGAGAACCTTGCGGAGGTGAGCTATCATCCAAGTTAAAGTGTAGTGGAAGCACTTTGGCCAAGATGAGGTTACTTGGGAAGAAGAGGAAGCCATGTGAAAAGCTTATCCTGCACTATTTACATAGTGGAAGAACACCGGGGACAATGCTCCTCTCAAGGGGAGGGAGCTGTAACATACAACGAGACATCATAAATTGTTTTACCAAGTTTAATTAACATTGTTACTTTCATTTTTGTTTTATCTGAATTATTAAAACTATTGGGCTTAAAAAGATAGAACAAATATTGTTAATTATTAATTAAAAGATTACGGACCAATTTGTTAAAAGACTAAAGAAACAGTTGAATTAACATCTGAGAATAGTTACAACTGTTCCTTCACCCTTTCCCTTTAAGAGGAAAAGGGGTAGAACCCTGGGGGGCGTTGAAGGAAACAGAACTGTGATGAATTCTTCTTGGAGCTAGCAAACCTAACCAGTGGGAAA
Organism: Pinus tabuliformis; assembly: GCA_031772625.1. NCBI lineage: Eukaryota > Viridiplantae > Streptophyta > Pinopsida > Pinales > Pinaceae > Pinus > Pinus tabuliformis. The sequence continues at coordinate 786,426,809 of CM062808.1, forward strand.
GAGAATTGTGTTAATAGTTGTGGGGTACAAGACTTGAGGCTGGACGGAGTCCTCACAACCAAGGTACCCAGTTGTTCATCATTGATAGAAGTGGAAGAGCTCAAAGAGGGAATCTAGATGTAATTGCCAGTTTTGAGGCTGGGTGGAGAGGTCTTCCAAATAATTATTGTGTTTATAATCGAAGACAGATAAGTGATACCACCATGTTAATCATTGTCCTTAGGAAGATATAGAATGTTTACTATCAAGTAGAAAATACATTAATGAATTAGAAGTAGTAATTAATGTCTATTGATTCGTGATAAGAATAGGAAAACTGGATGTATATCATGCATTACTAGAAGTTACTGATATATATGAATGTAATATGAAAAATAGTAAAAATGCTAGCTTACTAGGCAAGATAGTTGTTATAGACAGCTTAATGATTTAATCCAGAAGCACATGTTAAGTAGAAAACACTAAAACAATAATCCTGTCTGCCTCTATGTATGTTATATATATTGTTTTGTACATTTCGTGAAGACATTCATGCCACAATATATAGATATCAGTTGTTCGAATACACTTAGGAAATATTTCTTTATCTGTGGCAAAGAATCGATAAGGAAAACTTTATAAATGCATTCAACTAATCCCCTACAGTTTCATCATGGATAGACAGAGACCTAGGGTTTATAGGCCTTTGACGAGTTCCGGAAGAACTCATCTAGGGCCGTGTACACTAGTGCCATTTAACTCGAATCTTCTAATCTCTAAAAATGTCTATTATATTTACATAACAATTGTCTTCTATATTTACTCAAAAATGAAGGATGTAGTTCAACAAAATATCAGCGATAACCATAAAATTAAACAGGATTCGGGTGGCTGCGTTCAAATCCCAATTCAAACTTGCTTAACTGATTCACACAGAAAATTGGAACTCATAAAGCCCAAAATTTATTAACAGTCGAAATATAGTTGTAGGTCTGCTACAACAGTATATATATTGAATATCATGACAAAATTTCATAATGGCAAGAGTCCTATGAAATGTCCACAGAGATAATTCAGGGAAAGATTTAAGCGGAATAAACACTAAGATGGCTTATGCAAGCCGACAATACCAAAAAAAAACATTACATTTTAATCAAAAGCATAATCCAGGCCATAGCCTCAAATAATCCACAGAGGCCATAAAGAAGAGGAAGAAGGGCGTTCAGATAACGTTTCTAATCAAAGAAAGACAAAAAGGCAGAAGACAGAGTTACAAGGCAAGTTCAAGAAAATCAAACCCTCACTGTTTGAAGGAGAGTAGGAAGAAGCAGCAGAAGCTTGGTTGATAGACATGGGTAAATACTTCCAGATTTATGAATATACTGACAAACTTAAAGCAAGGCTGGTAGTTTACCAATTATGAGGAAAGTCACCCTCTAGTGGGAAGAAATTAAAACTGTAAGAAATATTGATGAGGAACAAGTAACATGGCAAGAATTCCAGAAACACTTTAAAGATAAATATTTAACAGAACGTTATTATGACGAAAAGGCAAAAGAGTTCCATGAGTTAACTTCCCTGTTGTGATTTGTTCCATATATGCAAGAGGAGAAAGCTAAGATTCAACATTTTATTAGCAATTTGCACAACTTCATGAAGGAAAAACTAGAATTTGCTTATCTAAGAACCATGGACGATTCAATATGGAAAGCCCGCATCTGTTATCAATAGATGAAGCAGAAAAATGAGGGGTCTAAAGGATATACTACCAAAAAAATGAGGAATTTACCACCAAACAGGCATCTGAAAACCATAAATGGTAGAAACAATTAGCTAAGAACCTTCAGAAAATTTTCGAGAAATCCGCCTAGAACTCAAACATTCACCGAGAATAGAAAACCTAAAGGAATTAGCAGAACTGCTACTAAACAACCACCAAAACCGCCATTGGAATGTTGGGGATGTGGAGAAGCACATTATTACAAAAATTACCCACACAAAGCTCGAACTGAACAACTTTCAAACATGCAAGAAGCCTCTATGGTAGGGGATATCGCAAGGAGCATGCCCAAAATTAATGCACCTTGGATGATCATCAGGCGGAATATCAACCCACCATGATCAAATGTGAAGGTATGGTTGCTGATCAACCTGTTTCTGTTTTATTTGATCCAGGTGCTAGCCTATGTTACATTAGTCCTAAAGTGGTAGAAACATTTCAACTGCAAAATAGTAAATATAATAAGTATTTGCTAGTTCAACTAGATACTAGAACAAAAATAAAGGTGTCTGCTAAAACAGAAAACTGCCCTATAAAAGTTTCAGGACAACCCATCTAGGTTAATCTGAATATTCTTCCCCTGGGTTCATATGATGTATTAATAGGAATGGATTGGTTAGAAGGTTGTTGGTTTGTTGGGTTGTGTTATATTCTTTCCACGACTAGCCCACATAGTTAACCGGGGGGTTAGAGGGGGGGCAGAGCCCCCCCTTCATTGCGTCGATTGCGTAGTGGAGGGGTCACAGGGGGTTTGAGGGGTGCAAGTAACCCCACTCTATGGGGTCCTGGCAGACCCTATGTTAGGTTGGCTAGACCCACCTATGGTTTTGTGCATGATTTTCGCACATGGTTTTGGATGCTATGGTTTTCGGTCCATGGTTTTGGACGTGATGGTTTTCGGTCCATGGTATTGGATGCTTCGGCATGGATAAATATGTATTATAAAATTGAAAGGAAAATAATGAAAAATCAAGCTGGTAGTCCCGGTTTTGGGATATAGGGGAAACTCTCTGTGTATATGTGTTTTATGTGTTATGCACTCGCATTGTTTATTTTTTGTGTTCTAGAATTTGTATGCAAGTAATTTCTGTACAGGGTTAAAACCTACATTTGGTATCGAAGTTGTTTTGGCTTCAAGGGGATGACTTTGTTGCTGAGGGGTTTTGCTTGGGCCTGTGGTAGACCCTGTTCAGTGGGAGATCTACAAGATCAATTCTGGTGGTGAAAGAAGATGGCGAGCAGTGGAAAGATAGAGATCGAGAAATTTAATGGACAGAGTTTTGAGTTGTGGAAACTCAAGATGGAGGATCTATTTGTGGATAAAGATCAGTGGATCGCAGTACATCCAGGTACTAAACCAACGGGGGTGTCTGAAGAAGAATGGAAGAAGTTGGATCAGAAGGCAGAGAGCACAATACAATTGTGTGTCTCAGATTCAGTATTGCTGAATGTATTAGGTGAAGCTATGGCGAACGATTTGTGGGACAAGTTAGGGACTTTGTACCAATCTAAGTCTCTGGTGAATAAACTGTTCTTGTGGAAAATGATGTATAACCTGAGGATGAAAGATAGAGACTCGGTGGCAGAGCATCTGAATGAATTTAATACTGTGGTAAATCAGCTAGCATCTGTTGATATTAAAATTTCAGATGAAGATAAGTGCATCAGTTTGTTGTGTTCTCTACCAGATTCGTGGGATAGTCTGTTTGTTGAAATAGGTAGCAATGCAACTACCTTCTAATTTGATGAAATAGTCTCATCCTTGCTGATGGAGGAGATGAGACAGAAAAATATGGAGAGCCAGAATGGTGATGCCTTGTCTGTACGAGGATATTCCTAGAATAGAAACAAAAATAAGTCATCGAGTGGGAGATCTAAATCTATAGGGAGATCTAAATCTCCAGGAGAATCTATAAAGGTGGTGTGCTAGAAATGCGGAAAGGAAGGGCACTACAAAAAGGACTGTAAATCTAAAGCTCCTAATAAAGGAAAGGGATCTGATGATTCTTCTTCTGCAAAGGCGAAAACCACCTCAGATGAAGGTGGGGATGTGTACTTGGCTTCTTCAAGTACACATGTAGATCATGAGGCATGGTTGATTGACTTAGGTGCATCCTTTCACTTCACTCCTCATAGAGAGTGGTTCTGTGAGTATGAGAAATATGATGGTGGTGATGTCTTCTTAGGGGATGATAGGAAGGCTAGAATCATTGGTCATAGAAAAGTAAAGTTGAAGTTGCAAGGTGGAAGGGTTAGAACACTTCGGGGTGTTCTTCATATTCTTGCATTGACCAGAAATTTGATTTCTATAAGCAAGTTGGATGATGCAGGTTTAAAAACAGTGTTCGAGAAGGATACTTACAAGATGGTTCTTGGAGTACTGATATTGATGTGGGGAGTTTGGATTGGAACTCTGTACAAGCTGCAAAGTAGCATGGTTGTTGATGGGTTCAACAGTTCTATGGTTCCTAAAAGTGGAGCAGAAAATCTAGTGGTCTCTGGAGAGAAGACCATGTTGTGGCATCAAAGGCTTGGACATATTGGAGAGAAGGGCCTTCAAATAATTCATGGTAAAGGTATGGTAGAAGGTATGAGTAATATCTCTCTGGATTTTGATTTCTATGAAAATTGTGTATATGGGAAGTAGAATCAGGTGAGTTTCCCCTCTGGTGGTAAGAGGGCAAAATAGATATTAGAGTTTGTGCACAATGATGTGTTTGGACCTGTGAAGGTTCCATCATTGGGTAAGTATGTGTATTATGTATCATTTATAGATGACTTCTCAAGGAATACATGGATATATTTCCTTAAGAAGAAATGTAAAGTCTTTGACAGGTTTAAATAATTTAAGGCTCTGGTGGAAAACCAGATAGAGAAGAAGATAAAGGTGCCGAGGACAGATAGCGGTGGAGAGTTTTGCAGTAAGGAATTTGAAGAATTCTGTAAGAAGTGTGGTATAGCATGGTAGAAGACTACTCCATATACACCTCAGCAAAATGGAGTTGCAGAAACAATGAACAAGACTTTGATGGAAAGGGCAAGAAGCATGTTCAGTGGTGCCGGGTTAGGACATGAATTCTGGGCAGAGGCGGTGGAGACTGCATGTTACTTGGTTAACATGTCACCTTCATCAGCATTGGAGGATAAGACTCCACAAGAGGTATGGACTGGTAAGAAACCATCTCTTTCGCATCTGAGGGTATTTGGATGTGATGCATATGTACATGTTCCAAAGGAGAAAAGAACAAAGTTGGATAGTAAATGTGAAAAGTGCATCTTTATTGGGTATAAAGATGGTTTAAAGGGTTATAAGTTTTGGGACCCAGTAATAAGGAAGGTTGTGTACAGCCGAGATGTGGTGTTCAAAGAGGTGAAAGATGTTATTAAACATGAAGTCCAACCAAAAGAACCTGAGAAGATAGAGTTTGAGCTAAAGGAGGAAGAGTCAGACTCTACAACAGAGGAGGAATTAGAAGATGAAGAGCCACAAACTCCGGGTGTGAGAAGATCAGTTTGAGAAAGAAGGCAGCCATAAAGGTATAGTCCTTATGCTTTCTGTTTAAATTTTGCTTTTTATATTACTGATGATGATCCCAGAATTGTGAAGGAAGCAGTAGATTCAGAGGATGGAAAACTCTGGAAAGAGGCTATGGTTGATGAAATGGCTTCTTTGCACAAAAATGAGGCTTGGGATTTGGTGGAGTTACCGGCTAGAAGGAGACCCATTGGTAGTAAATGGGTGTTCAAGAAGAAGACAAATGCAGAAGGAAAGGTGGAGAAATATAAAGCTCGGTTGGTAGCAAAAGGTTATTCCCAGGTGCCGGGAATTGATTTTGTTGATATTTTTTCTCTTGTTGCCAAGGTAACTTCTATTAAATTACTGTTATCTGTTGTTGCTGCTTTTTATTTTGAGGTAGAACAAATGGATGTGAAGACAACATTTATTCACGGGGATCTGGAAGAGGAGATCTACATGAAGCAACCTGAAGGTTTTGCAGTGAAGGGTAAGAAAGAACTAGTATGCAAATTAAAGAAGTCTCTGTATGGGTTAAAATAATCACCAAGGATGTGGTATCAGAAATTTGATACATTTATACGAGGACGTGGCTTCACCAGAAGCAAAGCAGATCACTGTGTGTATTTTAAATTAATTGGTGACCGTGTTATTTATCTAGTCTTGTATGTGGATGATATGTTGCTAGTTGGAAATGACAAAGAAATTATCCAGGATTTGAAGACTCAATTGTCCTCCAAATTCGACATGAAAGATCTTGGTGCTGCAAACTATATTTTGGGCATGGAAATTAAAAGAGACCAGGAAAAGAGGAAGCTCTGGATAAACCAGAGGAATTATGTTGAGACAATACTACAGAGGTTTGATATGCAGGATAGTAAACCAGTGAAGGTTCCTATTCCTGTAGGTGTAAAGTTATCTACTGAACAGTGTCCCAAGGCACAAGAAGAGGAAGAAGACATGTCCCGTGTTCCATATGCAAGTGTAGTCGGTAGCCTGTTGTATGCAATGGTTTGTACTAGACCAAACATTGCACATGCAGTGGGAGTATTGAGCAGGTATATGTCAAAACCAGGAAAGGAGCATTGGACAATAATGAAGCGGGTTTTCAGGTATTTGCGTGGCACTAGTGATTATGGTTTGTGCTACCAAGGAAGACCAGGATTGGATAGAGTGTTGGATATTCGTGGCTTTGTTGATGCAGACTGGGCTGGAGATCTAGATCAAAGAAGATCTACAAGTGGGTATGTGTTTAACCTATTTGGAGGTGTAGTCAGTTGGATGAGTAAGAAACAATCTGTAGTGGCACTATCAACTACAGAGGCAGAATACATGGTAGGCACTCATGCAAGCAAGGAAGCAGTTTGGTTGCAGAGATTGTGTTCAAGTATGGGGTTAGTACAGGGAGCTATAAGGATAGACTGTGACAGCCAAAGTGCAATTTTCTTGGCAAAGAACCCTGCATATCATTCAAAGACAAAGCACAATGATGTTCAGTATCACTTTGTGAGGGATATGATAGAATACAAAAAGGTGTTGTTGGTAAAAGTGGACACCTTAAAGAATAATGCAGATGCATTGACAAAATCTGAGAAGTTCTCTTGGTGCAGAGAAACAATCGGAATTGCAGGGCTGGATAAATGACTAAGCTCTCTTGTGGCCCCTTGTCGAAAGAAAACAACAAGTGGTAGAATGTTGGGTTGTGTTATATTCTTTCCACGACTAGCCCACATAGTTAACCGGGGGGTTAGAGGGGGGGCAGAGCCCCCCCTCATTGCACCGATTACATAGCGGGGGGCTCACAGGGGGTTTGAGGGGTGCATGTAACCCCACTCTATGGGGTCTAGGGCAGCACCCTGGAAAATTTTGGTTTTGGACCCTATGTTAGGTTGGGCGGACCCACCTATGGTTTTGTGCATGATTTTCGCACATGGTTTTGGACGCGATGGTTTTCGGTCCATGGTTTTGGATGCGATGGTTTTCGGTCCATGGTATTGGATGCTTCGACATGTATAAATATGTATTGTAAAATTGAAAGGAACATAATGAAAAATCAAGCTGGTAATCCTGGTTTTGGGATCCAGGGGAAAATCTCTGTGTATATGTGTTTTATGTGTTATGCTCTCGCATTGTTTATTTTCTATGTTTTAGAATTCGTATGCAGGTAATTTCTATACAAGGTTAAAACCTACATGGTCCCTGGTGGATTGCAAAGAAAAATATGTAAGTTATCTTACCGAATTAAGACAACGGAAGGAAATTCAGGGAATCAAGAAAAATATCAAATTATGCCCTATTACGGCCAATCAGATCGGAAGATGCACAAGAAAAGGCTGCCAGATTTATGATGTCTAGGTAGGGTACAACAATGAAAAAAATAAGATGATTTCTTTAGATAATATTCCCATAATTCAATATTTCATAGACGTATTTCCTGAATCCATCCCTAGATTACCACCAAGGCGAGATATCGATTTTACCGTTGAGCTAGTGTTTGGAGCAGCCCCTGTTTTGAAATCCCCCTATCATATGAGCATTCCTGAGTTAACTGAACTTAAAATGTAGCTTTAGGAGCTTTTAGATAAAGGGTACATTTACCTAAGTGTGTTCCCTTGGGGAGCCCCTGTGTTATTTGTACGAAAAAAGGATGGAACCTTACAATTGTGGATTGACTATGGTGAGATAAATAAGTTGACCATCAAGAATAAGTACCTGTTACCTCACATCGATGATTTATTTGATCAAGGATAGGGAGCTAGTGTGTTCTCAAAAATCAATTTAAGGTCTGGATACCACTAGATCAGAATAAAGGATGAAGACATCTACAAAACCACATTTTGAACTCGTTATGGACATTATGAGTTTGTGGTACTACCTTTCGGCCTTACCAATTCACTAGCCACTTTCATGAGCCTAATGCATGAGATTTTCCAGCCATTTCTAGATAAATTTGTACTGCTTTTTATCGACAATATACTAATCTACTAAAAAAACGAGGAAGAACATGAGCAACACTTGAAAACGATAGTACATATTTTACAAGAAAACCTGTTGTACACGAAATTTAGCAAGTGCAAATTTTATAAAAATCAAATCCAGTACCTATGCCATGTTATATCAGCAGAAGGAATAGTAGTGGATCCAGAGAAGATTAAAACTATTATGGAATAGACCACAACGAAAAATGTTGCCGACATAAGATCCTTCTTAGGCTTGCCTGGGTATTACCACCAATTTATTGAGGGCTTTTCAAAAGTATCTTTCCAATGACTTCACTTCAGAAAAAGGGACGAGCTTTCCACTGGACAGGAGAATGCCAACAAAGTTTTGGGTAGCTAAAACAACTTCTTACAACCTCTCTAGTGATAAGAGTAGCAGATCTAGAAAAGTCCTTTGTAGTATTTACAGATGCAAGTAATGATGGTGTCTGTGGAGTATTAATTGAGGAGGGAAAGGTCATTGCCTATGAGTCACACAAACTGAAGGATTATGAACATCACTACTCTACTTATGATTTGGAGTTGACTGCAGTAGTGCATGCATTAAAAATGTGGCAGAACTATCTTCTGGGAAAGAAATTTTTGTTATTAACTGACCACAATAGTCTGACAAATTTCTTTAATTAGTCTAATTAAAATCCGCGCCATGCCAGATGGACCAGATTCCTGAGTGAATTTGATTTTGACATGAATCACCTCAAAGGAAAATAAAACCGAGTAGCGGATGCTTTAAGCAGAAAATTACCTTGCATCTATGAATTACATTTCAGTCGAGTAGAACCTAACCTACCAGAGGTTATCTAAGAGGCATCGCTGAAGGATCCAGAATATGCATTCTTATGGAAAAAAGCTTCGGAAGCTCAAGTAAGAGGGAAATAGTGTGATTATGCAATTAATTCTAATATATTGTTAACATTCAGAAATAGGATTTACGTTCCTAACCAGAATTCCATGAAGCAGATGTTATTAGATTAGTTTCATAGGAAGCCTTATGCCGCTCACCCGGGATACCATAAGTTGTATTCTCCCATCAAGAAAAGTTATTTCTAGCCCGACTTATGAAAAGACGTGGCTAAATATTTATCCAAATGCTTAGAGTGCCAATTGGTGAAAGCAGAACATCAACATCCTGTGGGTCTGTTGCAACTGCTACCCATTCTAGAATGGAAATGGGAGACCATCACTCTAGACTTTATCACTGGATTACCTCGTACCAAAAAGCAACACAACTCAATCATGATGGTCATGGACAAGATGAGCAAGACTGCTCATTTCATTCCTGTAAAATCCACCTATAAAACGTTGGATATTGCAGACATATTTATGAAAGAAATCTTCCGCCTACACGGGATACCCCGAGTAGTGATCTCTGATAGGGATGTAAAATTCACATCCGCTTTCTTGAAAACTCTCTTTGCAGGACTAGGTACCCAAATCCACTTCAGCACTGCCTACCATCCTCAGACAGATGGTCAGACAGAGTGAATGAATCAAGTCCTGGAAGACATGTTGTGAATTTTTGTAATGCAAAAACCATAGAAGTGGGAAGATTACCTCCACTTGGTAGAATTCGCCTACAATAACGGGCATCATGAATCTTTGGGTATGAGTCCTTTCGGAGTACTATATGGAAGAAAGTGTCGGGTACCCACATACCAGAATATTCTGAATAATAAATTAGCATTGGGTCCCGATATGCTAGCTGAAATGGAGGCCATCATTAAGAAGGTTTGCTAGAATTTAAAGGTGGTGTAGGATAGGAAAAAAGTGTATGTAGATAAGAGAAGAACTCATAAAGAATTCCAGCTGGGTGATCACGTGTATTTAAAGGTTAAACCTCAGAAGAGCACCTTGCAATGGAAAGGTTGTGCAAAATTGGCACCATGGTACTGTGGACCTTTTCAAATTTTGGAATGGATTAGGCCCGTGGCATATAAGCTAGCACTACCGAGCCACATCTGAGTACAAAATATCTTTCATGTTTCCTTATCAAAAAAGCATATATATGACCCTAGACATATTATTAACTGGGAAAGCATTCAAGTAATGATAAAATAGAAAGAAATATGTTAAAAGAATTGTTGTTTTGGAATTTTTTGACAGAAGATTATGAATGTGTAAGTAGAACTCGAGGGAGAATTTCTGACAGAGCCTCTTCATATCCTCAATTAGATAGAAACCACCTTGCAGAGGTGAGCCATCATCCAAGTTAAAGTGCAGTGGAAGCACTTTGGCCTGGATGATGCTACTTGGGAAGAAAAGGAAGCCATGTGAAAAGCTTATCCTACACTGTTTACATAGAGGAATAACACCAGGGATGGTGTTCCTCTCGAGGGGAGGGAGCTATAACATACAACGAGACATCATAAATTGTTTGACCAAGTTTAATTATCACTGTTAATTTCATTTCATTTTTATCTGAATTATTAAAACTATTGGGCTTAAAAAGCCAGAACAAATATTGTTAATTATTAATTAAAAGATTATGGACCAGTTTGTTAAAAGACCAAAGAAATAGTTGAATTAATGTCTGAGAATAGTTACAATTGTTACTTCACCCTTTTCCTTTTAGAGGAAAAATGGCAGAACCCTAGGGGGGGTTGAAGGAAACATGACTGTGATGAATTCTTCCTACAGCTAGCAAACCTAACCAGCGGGAAAGAAAATTGTGTTAATAGTTGTGGGGTACGAGACTTGAGGTTGGATAGAGTCTTGATGCCCAAGGTACCCAGCTGTTCATCATTGATAAAAGTGGAAGAAATTAGAGGTGGAATCTGGACGTAATTGCCAGTTTTGAGGCTAGGTAGAGAGATCTTCCATATAATTATTGTGTTTATAATCAAAGACAAATAAGTGATACCACCATGTTAATCATTGTCACTAGGGAAAGATAGAATGTTTACTATCAAATAGAATATACATTAATGAATTAGAAGTAGTAATTAATGTCTATTGATTCCTGAGAAGAATAGGAAAACTAGATGGATATCATGCATTACTAGAATTTACTGATATATATGAATGTAATATGCAAAATAATAAAAATGCTAGCTTACTAGGCAAGATAGTTGTTATAGACAACTTAATGATTTAATCCAGAAGCACATGCTAAGTAGAAAAAAATAAAACAATAATCATGTATGCCTCTATGTATGTTATATATTGTTTTGTACATTTCATGAAGGAATTCATGCCACAATATATAAATATCAGTTCTTCGAATACACTCACGAAATATTTCTTTATATGTGGCAAATAATTGATAAGGAAAACTTTATAAATTCTTTCAGCTAATCCCCTATAGTTGCATCGCGGATAGATAGAGACCTAGGGTTTATAGGCCTCGGGCGAGTTCTGGAAGAAATCATCGAGAGCCATGTACCGCGGTTCCATTTAACTTGGATCTTTTGATCTCTAAAAATGTCTATTATATTTACATAACAATTGTCTGCTATATTTACTCAAAAATTAAGGATGTAGTTCAAAAAAATATCAGCGATAACCATAAAATTAAACACGATTCAGTTGGTTGCATTCAAACCCCAATTCAAACTCACTTAACTAATCTACACAACAAATTGGAACTCATAAACCCCAAAATTTTTAACAGTCGAAATATAGTTGTAGGTTTGCTACAACAGTCTAGGTATCGAATATTAGGGCAAAATTTCATAATGGAAAGAGTCCTGTGAAATGTCCGTAGAGATAGTACAGGGAAAGATTTAAGTGGAATAAATAATGAGATGGCTTATGCAAGCCGACAGTACCAAAATGAAACATTACATTTTAATCAAAAGCATAATCCAGGCCATAGCCTCAAATAACGGCTACCATACCCCCATGAAAGCCTCTGTCACAGTAATCAGCTTGAAGAGCCAAAGCACAACAAGTACGAATTCCAACACACCTGGAAAGTGAAGAAAGGAGAGGAGTTTAGCAAGGTGGTCTCCCTAAAAAATACACAGGCTGAGCAAGGTTTCGAACCAGCTTCTGAGACCTTACCTGAATAGTGAATTGATTATAAGAACTTGAATTCCTGTAAGGGTTTGGTTCATTATATGATAAATTTTGGGAGTGTAGAGATGGCTTACCTGAGTGGGAGTTGGGCAGCCTTCGAAGCAGCGGCCGATCCTGGATAAGAACCAGAAAACTTCAGCAGAAGCAAAGGAAAATCAACTTTAAAAGGCAATGGTATTATAAATATAAAGAGTGCTTACTTTCGGTTGCCATGGAATCAACTCTTTCCTCCAGAATGCCGAAGTCCAGGTCGTATCCATTACACCTATTCTAGGACGACCCAAGAAACCCATCAAATAAATCATGAACCATCACAACACACTGAAGCAGTGACAGAAAAATCTTAATGAAGTAATATCAGAGACAAGCGGGACGAAGTTATGCACCTAAAATATCAAAGACGTGCTGGACTAAGCTATGCACATGGTCGCCATGACAGAGCAGAGAGCCAAGATGGGACATGGGCAAATGAACCAACCTCAATACCAAAAGAGTCATTAAACCTTCCAACCAAACTCGAAGCATCAAGACCATAGATCGAATCAGATCGAACAGAGGACGAAATACCAGATGCATCATTTCGAGACCCTTCAGTGAAGCAGTAATTAAAGACATTAACACCAACACAGGTGGCCAACACAGAGATGAATGAACCTGGTAGAGGAGACCTTGGGGCTCTCTCGCTTTAATGTAGAGGGGCCTGCCTGAGGTTGCTCGGATCGCGCAAAGTAATTGCAGTCCTCTGTGGAGTGACCCACGTAGAGTTCTAGTGTGGAGACTGTGTACAACCACCGCGGCATATCACTTAAACCTTAAACAATAATGCAATCATCAGTGTTAATATATTTTCAATCCGTATGGGTCAACGAATTATATATTGGAATGGGTGATCCATTCGATTATTTCCATAATGGTTTTATGTTTTGTTAAGTAAAAGATTTGTTTTTGCTCATAATTTTGTCATATGCTTTATATATTATTTGTTGTTGTTAATGTTATCGTATTGAACATTTTTTATGTCCTATTAAAACAATTAACATTATGCATTATTTTGATTTTTCAAAAAAAGGAATATGTTCTTGTAACACCTTGGTGCTATAAATATTATTATTAATGTCAGTTACTTGTTTTACTAAATGTGAATCTAATAATTAAGGCTTAGATGCAATCTAAGTAAACTCTAAATGATAAAGTTCATGTTATTACTTTTTTTTTATTAATGAGAATTTGTGACAACTCGTGAGACTCCTGGGAAATACCCTAAACGAATTCTAAAACTTACAGATAGTTACGGCAGTTAGCTCTCTCTCACTCTCTTCCTTCCTTATAGACAAAATATCTCAGTAGGAAGGATAAGGGGTTCTTTTTGCTAGAAAGAAAAAAAGGAAAACACATGGAGAGAAAATCACCCAAACAAGATGTTGTGAAAGTACGGTGGGACACTACGTGAGGAGTATTTCCTAAGCTAGACTTGGGCTAGTGGAAAAATATGATACAAATAGAGGTCTATGAGTTCAAGGCTTGGTTAAACCTTGATGCCCGTGGATTGACCCAAACAGGGCTCTTTCTGAAATAATTGTTCTGGAAATTTAAGAGCTCGGGGGGAGAACTGGGCGTGATTTCCATTTTTGTTGGAAGGGAAGTTTGGTCTTTCCCTGACTGAATTTATGGGCGATTTAAGTTTGATACAAATAAGTATTTTAATTCTCTTTATGATGATATGAATGCTAGAAAATGTTGTAACTCTTATTTTCTGTAGCTGATGTAAAATTTAAAATGAACGTGTTAAATAAATAGGAATTCTAACTTAAAGTTAATCAGAGAGGAAAGGGTAATGTTGTGAAGTACGTATTTACTTGGAATCATTGTACTATGATATTTTAAATAATTTAATCACTTTTGGGTCACGAGGTCATCCTGTAAAGGGTATGGAGGAGTCACATGTAAAGTCCTCATATAATTCGTATACAACTAAAATAACCACAATGTAAATTCCCTAGGTGGTCATAGAACGATAGTTAATATGTGAATTTAATTAAACAAGATAAAATAAATCAATAACAAGATGGACATGAAGACAATTATTGGATTATGAGCCTGATGAAGTCCTAGCCAGGTAAACTTGGGATTATCGGCTTGGAACAGTCAAGGGATCAAATAGAATATTTTTTTTGGAAAAGATTACCCCATGGGCATAGAGAGAAGGTCTTAAAAATTGAAGTCCTATTCCCTGTCAAGCACTAGAGAAAAATAAAATAAAATGAACAATGTATTTATATAACTCAGAAAAACTAATAGCAATGTACGCAATCGATAAATATAGACTGAGAACTATGAAATGTGTTGGAAAGACTTAGAGTGGGGTGAATAAGTATTTCTTTTCAATTGTTATTATGTCTAGTTAGATACTACACAATTTAAAATAAGAGAAATGAATAATATTATTATAGAAACAAGGAGGATAAAAATCCTTTTATCAAATGAAAGAGTACAATAAGATGTGAGTGTTCCAACCCTTCAAAAACTTAGGCACCAACCTATTTCCAAGCACCTACTTTGTCTTTTGTGAGGCTCCAACCACAATGGCTTCGACCCTATCTTATCCAATGCTCCAACCTTGTGTTTAGGAGCACCAACTCCAAGGACACCAATCTTGTTTTTAATAGAGAATGTGTAAAGTACTTACTTGAATGTTCTATACATATTCTTCATTGTCTTCGCCACTTCAATTTTTTTTCCAATCAAATGGATCACCACAAGAGTTCACCATAGGAGGGATATTCCACATTCATGTGGCGAGCTCCAAAAACTGTGTTTGATTGTCCAATATAGATCTTCACCACCTTCCTTCGTTGTAGCTATATATTCACTATAGATATAAGAGTGTTTATGCTACAATCATAATTCAACTCTGAATCTAGGCTTGATCTCCACAGTCTGAGAGCAACATTTGTCACAACATTGTTCCTTCAATGCTTATACAAACTGAACCATCTAAGCCACAGTCCATTGTACCTGACCCACAGAAAGTCTATGTCCATAGTATCTGAGCCCTGTTCAAATTTTAACGATGTTTCATACTCCAAAGTTATCATGGGGTCTGAGCAAAGGATTTGAGCCTCTATTTTGACATAGTTTGAGGCTACAACAAGGGATCCGAACAACAAAATGATGATGACACCATCCAATGAGAAGATTTGAGCCTCTGTCCAAGAATCTGAGCTACTGTTTTCACTTAGGAGACACAGTTCAAAGCTATTGATCACAAGGAGGCCGAGAATTTACTTTTGTACAGTCCGAGCAATAGAAGTTGCCATAATTAGCCCAAAAATCAGAGTGAGATGAGGTTGTGAGATGCCCTTATCTTCTTTCTTCTAGTTTTATGCTCCTTTTCTCCTTTTGTTCACGAGTTGTGAAAAATGATTATATTTCCTGTGATTGTGTGCTGAAGTTCTGGATCAAAATGAGGTCGAACGTCCCATATTTATATTGTTTTTATAGTCGAACAAGCAAGGATACATGTCTCATAGGTAGGCCAACATGAGAGGCCAACATAGGTCGGCTCATTGTCATAAATAAATTCCATAACTTCAAAAATCCATTTCTCCAAAACCGCTTGGAGTTTTCAGCCAATTAATAGCTCATTGGAAAGGAAACAATGTGCTCTAAATGATGGTGTAGGTGTCATAATGAAATGTTGCCTCTAAGGTAGTGAAAACATATTTTTTTTGTGTGACTGGTTACATATTAATGAAGAATTTGAGGTAGGGAAATTAGGCTTCTTCATCATAGGCTTATAATGTCATCAAGATAGTGATATTCCATTAATAATATGCAACATTGACTTTTGCATATCATCATAAAGTCTTCCATCATCAAGATCATCCGAGGTAAGAACATCTAAGGTTATGGATTCATCATCAAGATCATCAAAGGTACATGATTGACACTTCTTCATTAGTGTCTTGATATCTTCAAGACTTATGACATCATTTGGTATCTCCAGAATATTTTTCATCCTAGCCAATACCATATTGACGTCAATGACAACCTAGATTAACAATCTCCCCCTTTGTCATTGATGGCAATATTCTTTCCCTTTCAACATTCTCTCCCCCTTTAACGTCAATGGAAAACAGGGTGCCCAAAGTACTCCCCATGGCAAGCTGCTTCTTTTCTTCATGACTAGTAGTTCTTATTAGTTATCTGACTACCCCTTTCATGCTGCTCCTTAGTAAAAAATGTCTTCTTGATGTGATGCAAGAGAAATAACTCCCATCTTTCGGCAATGGTGTTCAAATGCTTCTCATGGAAGAGGCTTTCTGAAGATATCTGCAATTTGTTCTTTTGTATTGATGTACTCCAACTTGATGTTTTTTTCAGCGACCTATTCATGAAGAATGTGATATTTGGTTGGAATATGTTTGGTCTTTGAGTGCATGACTGGATTTTTTGAGAGACTGATGGCACTAGTGTTGTCACAATAGATGGTGATTAGTTGTTTAGTTTCTATGTTCACATCCTTCTAAACTTCCTTCATCCATAGTATCTATGTACAACAATCTACAATAGCTATATATTGACTTCAATATTGGAAAGAGATATAGATGATTTCTTTTTGCTGAGCCAAGATACTAGACAATATCCCATGAAGAATGCATTTCTGCTGGTACCTTTTCTATCATCGATACTTCTAGCTCCAATCAACATTAGTGTAAGTTGTCTCTGTAAGAGTTGCGCTTTTGGGATACCAAAGACCAAAGTTAGAAGTTCATTTCAGGTATCTGAGAATTATTTTCGTAGCAAACAAATGGGATTGTTTAGGAGCTGATTGAAATCTTCCCACCATTCATACTGCTTGCATAATGTCAAGTCTTGTAGCAATTAAGGATAGGAGAGCTCCAATTATTGACTTGTAAAGAGTTGCATATATGGAGGCAAATTCATCATCTTTGCTCAATTTGTAATCTATGGTCATCGGTGTGGTCATAGGTGCGCAATCTTCCATCTCATATCTTTTAAGCATATATTTAAGATATTTTGCTTGGGATATGAACATGGCTATTGTGGTTTGAGAAATGTATAGTCCAAGGAAGTAAGGTAACTCACAAATCATCGACATTTCGAACTCTTTTGAGATATTTTGAGCAAACTCATGACCTATCTCATCATCATTTCTAGAAAAAATCAGATCATCAACATAGACAAGAGTGACTAATAATTTAACCTCGTCCATCTTCATGGAGAGATTACTTCCTAGAACCCCCTTTTTGAAGCCTTGTTTTTGTAAGTAGTGATCCAATCTTGCGTACCAAGCTCTAGGATCTTTTTAAAACCCATATAATGCCTTTTTCAACTTACATATAAAGTATTTTCCTTCTGCTAGTTCAAACCCTTATGGTTGCTCCATGTAGACTTCTTCCTTGAGTTCCCCATTCAGAAAAGCTAATTTTACATCCATTTGGTAAATTTTGAATCCTTTTGAGCAAGAAAATGCCAATAACATCCTTATAGCTTCCATACGCGCTACCAGTGCAAAGGTTTCTTCAAATTCGATTCCTTAACTTTGTGAATTACCTTTACAAACAAGGCTTGCCTTATTTTTTATGATTTGTCCATCTTCATTCATACTGTTTTTGAACACCCACTTGGTCAATATGAAAACAAAACATGGTAAACCATGGTCCAACATTACATTGTGACAGATATTGTCTCAATATGAAAATCAACGATGGTCAACCATGGTTTTTTTATGTCTTATAATATTTATCTTAAGGTTTATATACCTTCGGTTTATAATATTAATCCTTTGGGGTTTCTGGGTTTTTAGAATTAATCCCTTGTTTTTATTACTGCCTTGGGTTTATAATATCAGCCCCTTGGGTTTATTAACCTAAGGGTTCATATTCCTAGGATATAATACTATTTATAAGGTTTATAAATCAATCCTAGATTTAATATAAATCCCTTGGCTTTACAATCCATTGGGTTTGCAATATAAATTCCTTGGGTTCATAATATTAATTATAGGGTTTATATTCCTTGGGTTTAATATTAAGCCTAGAGTTTACAATATTAATCCCTTGGGTTTATTAATTTTAGGGTTTATATTCCTAGGGTTTAATATTCATCCTAAGATTTAATGTTATTCCCATGGGTTTATAATCCTTTGGGTTTTTAATATTAATCCCTTGGGTTTATTAATCCATTGGGTTTATAATATTAATCATAAGGTTCATGATATGAATCTTCAGGTTTAATGTTTATTTTAGGGTTTATAAAATTGATCATAGTGTCTATATCGCTTTGGTTTATAATATTAATCCCTTGGGTTTAATATTATTCACTTGGGTTCATAATCCCTTAGGTTTTTAGTATTAATACCTTGGTTTTATTAGTCCCTTAGGCTTACAACATCAAGGGTTTAATACTGTAACATTGAAATGGTACAAAAACTTATCCAACATCACATTGTGACAAATATTTTCTCAATATGCAAATAACTCTAACAATAATTGTCACAATGTTACATTACATTATAACTTATCCAATGTTTACAATGAAAAAAATGGATTTAATATAAATTTTATAATATTAGGGTCTTTTAATATTTGGTTTATAATATTAACTTTAATATTGGGTTTATAATTTGTAGTATTAGGTTTTATAATATTAATCTTAGGGTTTACTATTAATCCCTTGGGTTTCGAATATTAATCCTTTGATTTTATCAATCCCTTAGCTTTATAATATTAATCCCTTGGGTTGAAAATTATCCCCCTCAGTTTGTAATCTATTGAGTTTATAATATTAATCCCTTAGGTTTATTAATTCCTTGGATTTATAGTATTAATCTCTTGGGTTTATAATATTAATCCTAAGGTTTATAATATTAATCTTAGGGTTTATATTTCTATAGTTTAATATTAATCTTAGGGTCTAATGTTATTCCCTTAGGTTTATAATCCATCAGGTTTTTAATATTAGTCTAATTGGTTTATTAATCCCTTGGTTTTATAATATTGATCCTAGAGTTTCTAATATTAATCATAGGGTTTATATTCCTAGGTTTTAATATTACGCCTATGGTTTAATGTTTATCTTAGGGTTTAATGTTTATTTTATGGTTTATATCGCTTTTGTTTATAACATTAATTCCCCGTGTTTAATATTATTCCTATGGGTTTATAATCCATTAGGTTTATCAGTCCCTTGTGTTTATGATATCAATCCCTTAGGCTAATTAATTTAAGGGTTCATATTCCTAGGGTATAATATTATTCACAAGGTTTATAATATTAATCCTAGGTGACAAACATTTTCTGAATATGCAAATAACTCTAACAATCATTTTCACAATGTTACATTACATTATAACTTATTCAATGTTGCATTGTTACATTGAAAAAATTGGATTTAAAATAAGGTTTATAATATTAGGGTCTTTTAATATTTGGTTTATAA
Organism: Pinus tabuliformis; assembly: GCA_031772625.1. Lineage (NCBI taxonomy): Eukaryota > Viridiplantae > Streptophyta > Pinopsida > Pinales > Pinaceae > Pinus > Pinus tabuliformis. Next base: position 786,446,562 of record CM062808.1, read on the forward strand.
TATTAAAGTTTAATATTGGGTTTATAATTTGTAGTATTAGGGTTTATAATATTAATCTTAGGGTTTACTGTTAATCCCTTAGGTTTCGAATATTAATCCTTTCAGTTTATCAATCCCTTAACTTTATAATATTAACCCCTTGAGTTTAAAATTATCCCCCTCAGTTTCTAATGTATTGATTTTTTATTATTAATCCCTTAGGTTTATTAATTCCTTAGATTTATAATATTAATCTCTTGGGTTTATAATATTAATACTAAGGTTTATAATATTAATCCTAGGGTTTAATATTAATCATAGGGTCTAATGTTATTCCCTGGGGTTTATATTCCTAAGTTTTAATATTACTCCTATGGTTTAATGTTTATTTTATGGTTTATATCGCTTTTGTTTATAACATTAATTCCTAGTCTTAATATTATTCCTATGGGTTTATATTCCATTAGGTTTATGAGTCCCTTGCATTTATGATATCAATCCCTTAAGTGTATTAATTTAAGGGTTCATATTCATAAGGTATAATATTATTCACAAGGTTTATAATATTAATCCCAGGGTTTAATTTAAATCTCTTGGATTTGTAATCCATTGGGTTTATATTATTCTATCAATATGAATATCAACCATTGTCAATGATGGTCAACTATGTTTATTTTAGGCTTATAATATTTATCTTAGGGTTTATATACACTGCATTTATAATATTAGATCATTGGGTTTAATATTATTCCCTTTGGGTTTATAATCCCTTGGGTTTATTAATCTAAGGGTTCATATTCCTATGGTGTAATATTATTCATAGGGTTTATAATATTAATCCTAAGATTTAATATAAATCCTTTCGGTTTATAATCATGGTCAACCATGATCAACGAGTGTCCAATGTCACATTGTGACACAGATTGTCTCAATATGAAAATCAACAATCTTCAACCATTTTCAACTATTTTCAACCATGGTCACATGGTCAACCATGGTCCAACATCATATTGTAACAAAGATTGTCTCAATATGAAAATCGACCATGCTCAACCATTTTCAATCATGGTCAATCATGGTTAAATGTCACATTATGGAAATCAATCATGAAAATCAATATGAAAATCAATCATGGTCAATCATGGTACAAAATCACATTGTGATAAGTTTGTCTCAATACAAATTTATCCAACATCACATTGTGACAAATATTGTCTCAATATACAATTAACTCTAACAATCATTGTTGCAATGTTACAACACAATATAACTTATTCAATGTTGCATTGTTACATTGAAAAAAATGGGTTTTATATAAGGTTTATAATATTAGGTTCTTTTGATAATAGTTTTCTTGAACTGGACAGCGAGGCTGAACGATGAACCCTAGCTTCCTTGACGCCGCCTCCCCTCCTTCGATCGTCGTCTGGCCTCTGCTCGGCCCTGATGTTGATGGAGGAGCGTGATTCAGCCATGGAGCATTGGTTCCCCCCTTCAATGGTGATCTACAGGTCTTCAAACTTCTTCTGAGCGCCCCCCTCTCTCCATTATGTTCCATTCGGATTTCTGGGGTTGCCAGATTGCGGCCCTCTGTAGCTGCTTCTTGCACTCGTCGCCCCCTCAGACTGCAAATGAAATGGTTAAGGATGAACAGGTGGATTATGCCCATGCTTCTCCTCAGATGGCGGCTACTGGGAAGACATTCTATGATATGGAAGGTTTCTCAACCTTATTATTACCTCCTCTGTCCCCCAAGAATAGCCAATACTCTGGTTTCAATCCTCAGAATTCTCTCAGATCCCTGGATCTACCTGGATGGTCCATATGCAGGCTTTATGGGGTGGAATGCAACGACAGACTCAATTACGATAGGATACCCCCATCATCTCCTCACATGCCCCTGTGGCAAGTTCAGAAAAAGAAAGCCCTGCAAAGCTCCTGCCTCTTCTCATCTCAGATCTGCAGAGGAAAGAGGAATTTTGATCTTTTTGTCTCGTTTCAGATCCAAATCAAGCTCATCTCTGGTGAAACTCTGCTACAATGGGTGAACTCTTCAGATCTCGTGCAGGACCTCAAGCATGCTCTGGATCTCAAGTGGGGGACACCCTCTGCAGCTCAACAACTTCTCCACGAGGGTAAAAAACTTGAGGACCTCTACCCCCTTTCTTTTTACAGCATTACGAGGAATTCCTCCATTATTTTTGCTCTTCGTTTGAGAGGGGGAACTGTAGGACAGTCATCCTCAGCCAATGCATTTTCATACAAAGATGCTGTCCATGCACAGAAGAAGGAGAAAACAGTTCCACCAGTTCAGGCTCCCAAACCTTTTCTGGTGGACAAACTGGAGGAAACCCCCTCCGTTGAAATAGCGCATCCAACGCTGGATGAGCAAACCCAAAAGTATGCAGAGCATGGCGTTATTTGCAGGTTCAATGGGCTATGGCCATGCACAACAGACCTCTACCAGTGGATTCACTCTAATTGGACCAACAATTGTCAGGTTTTGTTATGCTAAAAGGGATTTTTCATTGCAGTGTTTCCTTTGGATGAGGACTACCAAAGAGTTTTAAAAGCAGGGCCATGGTTTTGGGGCTCAGTAGGTTTATTCCTCACCCCCTGGTTCCCAGAATTCGATCCATCTACAACAATCATCACCAAGCTCCCAATCTGGGTCAGACTTCTTAATCTCCCGGCGCATCTATGGCACTTTGTTGTATTCCAAGGGATCGAAAATTCTCTAGGCCACATTCTAGACACAGACATTTCTAGAGGGGAAAAGGTCCTATACACCTTTCCCAGAATCTGTGCAGAAATAGACATGAGCAAAGGTCTCCCTGACAAGATCAATCTCAAGATTGGAGACTTCCATTGGACTCAGAACTTGGATTACGAGAACACAGCCTTCCGTTGCCGCAACTTCCATCATACAGGGAACCTTCAGAGCTCTTGTCCCTCGATGCCTACCCAAAAGAAGAAAGCCAATCCTAAGCAGAAATCCAAAAGCTGGAAGCCTCATGACCCTCCCCCCATGGACGATCTTGATTTCAGCTCGGATGAAGAGTAGGAGAATGAGGAAGCAGTGGCAGCAAAGATGGCACAGGATCCGCCCTCGGCTGAGCCTGAAAATTTGTCTGTCCAGCCAACCTCTCAGAAAAGAAATCATGAATCCTCTTCCTTGGATTCAGAAAAGGAAACCTCTCAGTTAGCCTAGCTCAGTTTGCAAATCATGCCAGCTAGCAGTGCCCTCCTGAATGGGCCAAAGTTGGTAAAAAGAAAGGGAAAAAATGTCGAATAGTTGACTCTTCCCATGTTGGGTAGAATCCTATTCTTTGCTTTTGCTCCCCGTTTCTTCTAGTTTCTTCCTGCTCAGCTCTACTCTCTTCTCTCTTCTTCTAGGAGCTGAGGTGGATAGCCTATCCTTTCCGTCTGCCTGTGTTCGTGCTTCTCTTGGCTATAACTTCTTGCTGTACTATACTTTCTCTTAATAGAATTAGTTTTTACCGAGAAAAAAAATATTAGGGTCTTTTAATGTTTGGTTTATAATATTAAAGCTTAATATTGGGTTTATAATTCGTAGTATTAGGGTTTATAATATTAATCTTAGGGTTTATTGTTAATTTCTTGGGTTTCGAATATTAATCATTTCAGTTTATCGATCCCTTAACTTTATAATATTAATCCCTTAGATTTATAATTTTGAGATTTAAATTTTAGAATATACATATATATATATATATATATATATATATATATATATATATATATATATATATATATATATAGATATATATATATATATATATATATATATATATATATATATATATATATATATATATATATATATATATTTAATAAATTTGTTTATTTAAAATAAAAAATAAATTTTAAATAATAAAAAATTAAACTTATTTTAAATAAGTAAAACCCAAAATTAGATCACCATTGCTTCACCAAATTCTAACTGGAACTTCCTTTAAAATTACAATAATTATATCAGGCCTTTCAATATCTTAAAATCATCTATACAAAATCAAAATTACAATAATTATACTGGGCCTTTTAATATCTTAAAATCATGTGTACAAAATCGAAATTTCTTAGTCATATATGAGAAAATGAATTAGGAAATGTTCTTTCTATGTGTAAGGTTGTCGCTGTAATAAGGGAATAATTACAAAGAAAACATTGTTTTATATATAAGTTGGTGGTTGTAAGTAGGGAATAATACAGTAAAAGCCCCCTTCATATATGCAATCATGAGTGAATTAGGACACAATATAGTGGCACGAAATTGTTGTTAAGTTGAAGGAAGTGGGATCCTATCAATTGTTCACCCTTCTTTCATGGTGTTGGTTTTGTTTTGTTGGTATTACTTTTTTTTTCAATTATATGGCAGGAATTTTGATTCTTATATATAAAATATGGTTTTGTGGAAGCAAGGAGAGTCTACACCTTTCTATTTTTAAGAAGTTTGACTTCATTAGGTTTCAAGGTAAGTTCATATGTGGCCTTTTCGGAGTCGAAATGGTGTTTTGGATTATTTGGTTTATCATGCCGTGTCAATGTGGATTTTGTTTCCAAGTGTTGGGGAGTGTAGCTAGTCTAGAAAGTCTCGTTCCAAATCTCTTTCTTGGGAGGCGATCGTTCTTTACTAAGATATGATCCCTTCATTCACATAGGATAATATTTAAAGGCTCTAAAGAAATGCTCATAGGGACAAATAGATAGTCTTAGATTTTGAACTTTTGGAATAATTTTCTCAATGGTTCCTAGATTTTGGGCACAAACGGGGAAAGAGAAATCAGTAAATGAATACGGTTGCTTTTCCTTGGCAGTTAATTTTTTTTCTAGGGCAAGTTGTCAAGGAGAAGCATGATGATAGAAATGAAATCATTTCCTTAATGACATTCAAGGAAATAATGGAGAATACAAGATAGCCTATATAGTCTAGAAGCTCACATGAGGCATATGGAACAACACATACAGTGTCAACTTAGGTTTTTGATGCCCCTAGGTACTAGGTCAAACAACCCTGCTCTTGTGACATCTTCTAAATCGTAAATGGTTGTTCGTTTTTATATGTTTATGTTGTTCTTTTTGTCTTCTAGATATACCTTATGCTTGGTTGTGCAGTCTATGTTGTTGGATGTAAAATACTTGGAAGTTAACATACCAACAAACAAATCTAGTCTGAGTGAGGCCAATGTACTTTTGTGAAAACTACGAACAACGATGTAATATTTTCTTTTAGCAGAAAAAATTCACAAAAAAGTGAAAAAAATAATTAAATATAAGTTAAAGATATAAACATTTAGAAAAACATGTAGCGAGATTGTAAACCATAGATATTCATGTCTATTTTGTCTTAGAAATTCTTAATTTGTAAAGAGGCTTTGTTACAATACCATGTCTTATCAATAGCACATGCCTAAAAATCCATAACTAATTTCATATAGCACTTGTTCATATGAAACTTATTTTAATTAATGAATTTAATTAAAAAGGAAAAAAGACATAACTACTTTGGAAATAAATCTGAGCATTTGGTTTGTGTATACTATTAAGAATATTCAAAAATGTTCTATGGAGGTTAAATTCCTACCATCACCTAATGATTTTTAATAACTAAATGAAAATTATGGAATACATATTGTAAAATAGACATGTCTATCAACATAATTAAAGACATATATTAATAACTAATGTATTGTTTTTTCTATCTAGTTCACAAACCCTAGAGATTGGTGACTGCTACATCCGCGAAATATTTGTTCCAGGAAGATCCACTAAAAGGGACCACTTCCTATCAGCTCAACCACAAAGGAATATTTGTACTGGGGAGATCAACCTAAAGGATTCACTTCCTATCAGCTCAACCATGGAGCTTCATCCCGAGGGTGTAGAGAGAATTGAAACCATGACTTGCCAATAGCAAAGGTTCTTTAATGATGAGGATTCAAACAATTGGGCCAATCCACGGGGTTTACATTTAATGTATTGTTACTATTATATTATAGTTGATTATGAATATATATTATCAATTAAAGTTCATTAGGTATAATTACATTAAATATTGTAATAGAGACAATGTTTTTATGTTTTTTGGTTCTTAAAAATACTTAATCAACCTTTTATAAGTTATAAAGTAAAAAAAATTAGAAAACTCGACAAAGTTATAATAAATAAAAAACGAAAAAATAACTAAAGATTTATTTAATCGCCCAAGAACACTTCAAATCTATTATTCAATATATATATATATATATATATATATATATATATATATATATATATATATATATATATATATATATATATATATATATATATATATATATATCTATATAGCTAATGCAAAAAACTATAATAAAATTATTAATTAATACAACATTAATAATAGATTGCTATAATCTTACTTTTAAATTGATAATGTATCTCATTTATCGAAATCACCTCTCCCCTAATTTAGTGCAAATTTCAAACTTTGCCTACTTTAAAATCATAACCATGAAAATTAAACAAGTTATTCAATATTGATGTAAACTTTCAAATTTAGGAAAACTTTACTATCAATTTGATGTCAACAAAGTATTTGGTGAAATGTCAGAAAGAGAAGTTAATATGGGTTTTCACAAGGATTGCAAATTGTTTTACAAAAGTCTCAAGCCTGTGTGGCTTCCCAGGGGTGATATGTCTCCCTTGAGGTGCTTGGTTGCTTGTTTGGAACATGCAAAGTAAGCTTTTAGGGTTGTGTTGAGTGGCCCGAGGTCGGGTCAACAACAAGGGGGATACCCACCCGGTCCGGAACCTGGTTAGCGGCTCCTTGCCCGTTTGGAGTAGCGGGTCCGACTGGGGATAACGGGACCAGCTTCCCGATGCATGGGATGTGTATGTGTGTGTGTGTGTGGAATTTTGGTTAGGTTACTTCTAAGAAACGTTCTAAAGACTACTGTAAATTTATCTTACAAACTTGAGCCTAAATTACTATAATCAAATGAAAACAACACACAGAATTTACATTAACCCGGGATGTTTCTTTTATCATGCGATCTAGAAAGATTTCTAACAACAGCTGGTGATAAAGATCATTCAACCGATATCAGAATATAAATCAGTAAAGATAAACCATTCTGCATAAGAAGTTAGGCAGAGCGGTTGTGAACAACACATCGCATAATCAAATCATTCACATATTAAACATGAATAGACAAATCCACCGTACAGAAGTGCCAAATGATAACTTATATATTCATACATTAACATGCAAACAATATCAGCTGTATATCGTTTTAAGAATACAAGCAGAAATTAATCAAGAGATAAAAGTACCATTGATGACTAATTCTTACCCATAGACTTCAAACAATAACGATCTACTTCTACTTGCTTCTAACATCTACCAAGAGTACAGAAGTGCAATATCAGTAGCAGACATAAGAATGCAAACATAAATAAATCACGATCCTTCCATTCATCAAAACCTCCTCTGAGGGTGCAGAAGTGCATGTTCTGACGACAAGTTTTTGACAAATATCTGGACCCTTCTCCAATGCAATGAGAAGGGTTAAAATACTACTATCTAATCCTAATAATAGTATTATTACAAAATTTTAGGATACGGCTCTCAAATGACCGTCCTTTTTCTAATTCTGTAAAACAAAAAGAAAAACAGCTTTCTAAATTGAAATTACTTCTTAATCTGGTCTCTGAAATTGCAGTTTTCAAGCATGGGCTTGAGAAGAGTCGGTTGGCCGACTTCCGTGCTTAGTTGGGCTGTGAAAACAGCGTCCATAAGAGCTGGCGCTACTTTCTCGGCCGCGTTCATGATGCACCTTACTGTCATGCATTGGCTGTGGGGCTTAACTAAGTAAGTCCAGTAACTTTCCTAGTTTAGCCTCGATAATGCTCGGATTGTCTCCCCGTTTGCCTGTGCTTTCTGCTTCCACTCAGCCTCCAGTTGCGATGTGATTGGTAGGTACCCCGGAGTGGATTCTGAAACTAAGTTGGCCCTGTGTAAATTTTCATTTACACAATCGATAAGTATAGTCGCCTGTGTTGCCGCTGACTCTGCCGCCTGCTCCGCCTGTGTTATTTGCTCGTCCCACTTGTTAAAGAGCAGTTCTTTATGATTTTCATTAATCTTGGGTGCCTCTGCTCTTTTCCCTTCCTCGACATTTTGCCAAGCCAGGTATTCTGTTATTCTTTTGTTGGCCTGGTCATAGTCATTCCGTAGTTCCACTACTTGGCTGGTGATCTTGTCGCTTATTTCACAAAACTCCCTCCACTGTGATATTTTGCGCACCACTTCCTCCTGTTGCTGTGACAATTGGTCGTTCAAGCCAATGGATTCTGAAATAAACTCTGTCAGCTTGGGTTCATCCTTATGCATTTCTTGCATCGTCTGCAGTTGTTTTTCTTTCTCTTCAATACTTCTTTGGTGGCTCACCTGCATCTGGCGAAAGCTTTCTTGTAGCTCTTCAAGCTGCCTGGAGGCTTCAGCGTTCTCATTGGCTTGTCGCAATTGTTGTTGCAGCAGTTGTATTTGACTTTCACGTTCTTTTAGAAGCTTTTGAACTTCATAGGCCTTGTCGATAGTTGCAGAAGCATATGCTCCCGCAATTTGAGACAATTTCGTGAGATTTTCTGTCGGATTGTTATTCGGGTCTTTCCACAAGACATCTAGGTGTTCAGCATTCTGAGCCAGTGCATTTTCAAGCTTCCTTTACTTTCTTTGTCTTCTCACAACTGCCTTGTGCTGTGGACTCTAAAATACGTCCAGTGGAGGGATTTCTTCTACGCCGAGTAGAAGTTCTGAGGATGGAGCTATAGGGAGATGCTCCGTCTCTACGGTACCACTGACTATGGTTGAGAAGACCTCTTGCACCACCTGAGTATTGCTCACAGGTGTTTGCGGGACTTGGCCTTCAAGATTTATCAGTTCATTGAAGGTCTCCCATTCTTTATCTAGTTCTGCTGTAACCAGAGGTGCTTCAGTGACGGGAGGGGGGATTCCTCTTGGCGGCGAGACGACAACTTGCTGCTGAGCCACCGAACTTGACTGAGCCGTGTCTTTGATTGTTTCTGCGTTCATGTCTTCTTTGTGGACAGACTCTTCAGGATCTGGAGATATTTCTTTTACGGCACTGGAATCAGATTTGGAGGCGTTGGAGTGTTCACTGAGGCTGACGCTTGGAGTCGGTTCTCTGGCAGCTATCCGCAGCACTTCCAGTGGAATGTTAGCCAGCCTTCTTTCTCTATACAACTTGAATTTCAGGAGGTTGTATGGGGACAACCTTGACTGAGCTTCTTGCAAAACTTCTTTGATCGAGCTCTTACTCTGAAATAGTTCGTCAAACGGATATTTCTGTCCAGAGAACACACTTATCCTGACGCTAGTTGTAAATTCCTGGGCGACTTTATTTGGGTCGAATGGCCTTGGTGGGAGTTTAAATAGTTGGAGACACGTCACATTCTCCACCTCACCAAAAGTGTGTCCCACATTGAATAAAGAGAAGGCCCCACATGTGACGGGGAATGGAGGCCAAATGGCCTTCTTTTTGTTCTTTAGGTCCTTAGTTAAACCACCTTCAGAACAAGTCTGATAAACGATTTCTCGAGCCAACAATTTATCTGGGATGTACAAGGGTAGGACATGAGGAGGTACTGTGCTTCCAAAAACTTGAATGTAGGTAAACCATTCTTCTCCAAACCATCTTGCTACGGAGATGATGTCGTTTTGTGCTTCGGGAGAGCATCTCGGAGGGTCTTTATCATATATCATTCTATGGATGGGCAATATGAGCCCGTGGCAAATCTGGTAAAAATGAGGGGCAAACTGAGAATCCCACAAGACTTTATGGTAGACATGAATGGGCAATGGGTCCTGGGTAGTCCATTGCCAGCCCATAGTGGGGAATTTAGACACATAACAGATAGAGTCCATTATGTAGGCAGACATATAAAAAGGGGGATAAAACCTTTGGGAGAAGGATCTTTTAGAACGATAGTGAAGAATGGCCGTGTATAGAGTGTCAGAAAGGATTTTGGCCCAATCTATTACCTCGGAATTAGTCACAGCATCAATTAACGGTAGCCATTCAGATGGAAATTTATTGATAGCAGGCTTACCGAATAGCCTACAGAGCATGGCTGCAGCAAAACAATACGGAGAAGTAAGGGAACCGGTGCTATACATACCATTCTTATCTTTCTTCAGTGGTTCATCCCTTTTCGACCATTCTTTGGTAGTGTCTGATAGGTCCGGATTCTCTGCTGCGAACTTCCTAACAAAATCTGCATTGTAGGTCGTTTGAGGTTCGGGAAGGTGATACATGAGCTTCAGGTCTTGAGCCGCGAACGATCCTACGAGACCATGTCCTTTGACTTTGAATTGCCTATGATGCAGTTCTGCGTCATCTAAAACCCACTTGATCATGTCCGCATACGGTAGGATCTTCGGTCTTGATGCTATTCTGTGGAGGAAAGAGCACGCTAGATCTTCCAGGGATGCTTCTGAAGAGCGTGGTGCATCTGCGATAGCAGCAGTTGCCTTGATTATTCTAGGGTTCTCTTCCTCCAACAGTCTATACATGCTTTCCCATGTGGAAATTCCTGCATCTTTATTGCATGTGGTATCTGTGTAAAGGGGCGCCATCTCCTTGGTCTTTTCTCTTGTTTCTGAGCTCTGAGCTTTGTTCTTCTTCCCCATCTTGCTTATCGTTTCTGTTTGATTTTTACCTTCGCACTTCGCTCCTGCAGGTTATGAGAGAAATGGAAAGATTGATTAAAAAGGTGATGGGAGAGTTTTGAATGCAAGAGCTAAATCAGATACGCCACCTTACGTGAAGCAAATCCGCATTAAGGAACGCGTCTTTATGCCACTTAATAACTGACAACTAATTCATTACTAACATTAAAAGCCCAATAATTTCCAAGTCAGGTTATAGTAAGTGGATTTTCTTTGGGTGGTGTGCCCGAAGGAGTCGTATCAAGGTGCTTTTATGAACTGCCAACGCATCCTACATGCCGCGCGATCGCAAATGGTAGAGATCGCAATATCGCATATCGCAGCATCGCAATATCGTGGATCGCAATGGTTCAATGTTTGCTAACGTACCCTGTCTCATTTCTGCGATGTGCGATCGCTCCATCGCAATATCGCAAATCAGTGGACTCGTAAGCTTTTGTCTATGGATGTTAACATATTGCGATGCGACATGGTTTATTAATGCCGAGATGTTGTGCATATTGGCCTTCAGAAGGGAAATGCGGGCGTTTCTCACCCTTTTCGTGCTGCGACCTTGAAGATTTTCTTTTATGAACACAGGTTTGGGCTTAAGTTGTCCAAGAAGCCTTTCCTAAGCTGATGCTTGCAATTTCAAAAGAAATCTTTATTTATTATTATTTTTCTTTTTTGAAATGAAACTAAAGGTCCCCATTCGTTCTAGCATCGTGGTAGATACTAGTTTGAACAAAGGGGGGGGGGGGGGGGGTTGCTAGCCACAACAATTGGCGATTCACTTGGGAGAACCAGTTATCTCTGCTCTTTTTCTATTGACGTTATCAGACCCTTTTTCGAAAAAATTTCTCAGGGAATTCGAACTTTATTATAAAAGGATAAGAGAAATAATACTTTAAAGCGTCAATGATGTTTTGTCTTCGCCCCATTCTATTCCAATTACTTGCATTCCCAGGCTGTTTTCGAGTTTAGATCAGTTATTACTTGGTCTTGTAGAACATAAAAATAAAGTGTTCTCTATGTATCAGCCCCTTTTTAAAGAATGTCCCTTTGTCGCAGGTAGAGCCACTGCTGCCAGCAGGCGTCCATAGCCTCGACAGGGTTACCTATTATCCAGGAATGATCCTTTATCCTGCCTCAGTTTCTTGCAACTTTTTCAGAAGAATTATACCTTTCTTGATGCTTTTTTTTTTTTTTTTGCAAACCTCAAAAGAACAATGTCTTGGTTTGGTGGCCAAAATTATGACACAGTCATTCACTTGATTTATACCTTTGCTGAACAAGCTGGCTCGTGATGAGACCCCTTGTCTTTTGATCGCAACAATCTTGAGTCGTTGCCCTGTTTTGGTAGACAGTTTTGGCAAAGTCAGCAAGTTATAATATCTGTGATCATGATAAGTCGGCTCGTGATGAGACCTCTTATTCTTCGAGATATAGAATCCTTTCGGGTTATTCTCCTGAATCGTTGCATTCTTCTCTAGCAGGGAGGAAGTCAAATTCTCTTTCCTTAAGAAAGTTCTGGACGACAATGATAGGGCTACTTTTGATAATGGCTGTTTTGACAGAGAACCTTTATTCTAATATTGATACCTTTTATTGTGCTGATCTAACACGAATTCCTCACTGAGATAGCTTTCTTTAAAATTTTCTGGGTTTGAATTCTAACACCATCTTCCGGGTTAAAGATCTATTGACAATAAAGACCGAATTCCCACAAGCTTAGTTGTTCATAAGAGCCGAAATTCCAAAATCTTTAACAGAGACAGGGTTTCTTTCGCAAACGTCAAATATTGCTTTGCCAGAACAAACTTTTATTTGGGAGAGGCAACTATTCTCTGGGGTTATATAGAGAATATAACTAACTTTTCCTATCAATTATTGGAAGCAAAACTAATAACTTTAGCTAAACTACTCCTAGTCCTATTCTAATTATGTGCAGGAAATAGCTAAGAGAAATGGTATTTCCTGTGGAACCAACGATTCATTATTATTCCTAGTCGCATAGATTGCCTCAGGATAAAAAAAATGAATCGAATTCCCCATGGATAGAACTTGTTGTTTAGGGGATAGGGAATCATGAATCCAGTTGGAATCTTGTTTGATTTTATTTTCTTGTGATAGGTTTCTTCCAACTGAATACCTATTGGATCGCAGAAATTGGGATGAATTTCTTTTGTGAATGGGTGATCTTTCGATGGAAAGGATAGCAAGCCAATCCGTGAGATATGTTCTTCGATTTGGGTGGCTTGTGACCCGTCGATTGTTGATTCTGAGTGTTTAGTGATCTCGTTTGGGATGAAAGCTTTTATACATAAATCACCAAAATCTAATCTATCAAAATTTTGGAGTTTTAAAGAGAGATTCGATTTCGTACACAAAGAAAATAAGTGAGAAAGAAAAGATTGGGTAGCTGTATATACAGTGGTGTCGCACATCTGGGAGTTATTTGAAACTTTGTGTTTTTCACGAGAACTGGCCGGGTTCTGTGAATCAGGAATTGAATCATGATTGCGATCAGGGATGGAGATCTCCTCTGGATATGAATCGTAGATAGGAGTATCGCTTCGGAGAGTGAAATTATTCAAATGAGATTTTGCTTTGAGATGAGGGTCAGATAAAGCAGTTTCTGATCTAAGATGTCTCTTATAACCAGACCCTAGCTGAGTTACCTGCGGCAATTCAATATCATCACAAATATCAAAGCAACTATCATGAAAGATTTCACAATTTTCCCTAGGTTCCTCTTTTTCATTATATGTTTTTAGACAAGGGAGATGAGGCAGCTCTTGTTTGATATGAATCGTAGACTGTGATATAGTGGTCTCTTTATTTTGGAAACCCATTGATGTTTCGTTTGAATAGCCCTCTATTGGAATAGACTTGATACTATGAGGGAGAAGATTGTTATTACAAAAAACATCGGGGTAAAGAGAAAAATGTCGATCTAGAACAATGTATTTAAAATCATCAAATAAATCTCGTTCATCAAATTCACAATAGGCATCGGGCTTTAGATCGTACCTTTTCGCGTCGATACTTTTCGAAAGAGAAACAATAGGTGGATCTAACCTTGGCACCAGGAGTTGTTGATTTGAAATGATGTTGTCTGATTTTACATTAAAGTCAACTTCTGATGTCAGGGCACCTTCCCCTTCAGTACTTTCGCTTGCGTTTTCTGATGTTAGAGCATGCAAAACTCCTAGGCTAAATTCCGTCTGATCAGGTGCAGGAGGTGAGAAACGCTCATCATAATCCGAAGATTCTTCATTTGTGAGTTCATCTTCAAGATCATATTGTAGACATTTAAGATGAAATCGTATATTGAAATCCCTTACGGGCTCGTCTTGTTTCCGCAGATGGTCGATCTCATCGTATACCTGGTCGTATTCATAGCAATCAAATTCCAAGATGAAAGCTCGAACAAGTTGGTCCCAGCTGTGGACTGATGCAGTTGGGAGGTTCCTGCACCATCTCCGAGCTTCTGCTGTGAATGTGAGAGTAAAAATCCTGAACAGAACGCCTTCGTCAATTCTCTGAATATCAGCACTAGAGACTCTGTGAATGAACTGTAAGGCGTGATGAAATGCAGGAGAATTATTCTCACCATTAAATTTTACCTGAGATAATAGTCTTACCACGTCGGGTGGAGTGTTGGAAGATGTAGGAACCTGGATGCAACTCCAAATGGGAATTCTGTGAGTAGACATCCTTTTCCAGGACTTCTAGTTTTAAACATATCCCAACAGACAATATGCTCAGGCCCTCCTTCTAGCGCCAGAAATGTTGAGTGGCCTGAGGTCGGGTCAACAACAAGGGGGATACCCACACGGTCTGGAACCTGGTTAGCGGCTCCTTGCCCGTTTGGAGTAGCGGGTCCGACTGGGGATAACGGGACCAACTTCCCGATGCATGGGATGTGTATGTGTGTGTGTGTGTGGAATTTTGGTTAGGTTACTTCTAAGAAACGTTCTAAAGACTACTGTAAATTTATCTTACAAACTCGAGCCTAAATTACTATAATCAAATGAAAACAACACACAGAATTTACATTAACCCGGGATGTTTCTTTTATCATGCGATCTAGAAATATTTCTAACAACAGCTGGTGATAAAGATCATTCAACCGATATCAGAATATAAATCAGTAAAGATAAACCATTCTGCATAAGAAGTTAGGCAGAGCGGTTGTGAACAACACATCGCATAATCAAATCATTCGCATATTAAACATGAATAGACAAATCCACTGTACAGAAGTGCCAAATGATAACTTATATATTCATACATTAACATGCAAACAATATCAGCTGTATATCGTTTTAAGAATACAAGCAGAAATTAATCAAGAGATAAAAGTACCATTGATGACTAATTCTTACCCATAGACTTCAAACAATAACGATCTACTTCTACTTGCTTCTAACATCTACCAAGAGTACAGAAGTGCAACATCAGTAGCAGACATAAGAATGCAAACATAAATAAATCACGATCCTTCCATTCATCAAAACCTCCTCTGAGGGTGCAGAAGTGCATGTTCTGAGGACAAGTTTTTGACAAATATCTGGACCCTTCTCCAATGCAATGAGAAGGGTTAAAATACTACTATCTAATCCTAATAATAGTATTATTACAAAATTTTAGGATACGGCTCTCAAATGACCGTCCTTTTTCTAATTCTGTAAAACAAAAAGAAAAAAAACTTTCTAAATTGAAATTACTTCTTAATCTGGTCTCTGAAATTGCAGTTTTCAAGCATGGGCTTGAGAAGAGTCGGTTGGCCGACTTCCATGCTTAGTTGGGCTGCGAAAACAACGTCCATAAGAGCTGGCGCTACTTTCTCGGCCGCGTTCATGATGCACCTTACTGTCATGCATTGGCTGTGGGGCTTAACTAAGTAAGTCCAGTAACTTTCCCAGTTTAGCCTCGATAATGCTCGGATTGTCTCCCCGTTTGCCTGTGCTTTCTGCTTCCACTCAGCCTCCAGTTGCGATGCGATTGGTAGGTACCCCGGAGTGGATTCTGAAACTAAGTTGGCCCTATGTAAATTTTCATTTACACAATCGATAAGTATAGTCGCCTGTGTTGCCGCTGACTCTGCCGCCTGCTCCGCCTGTGTTATTTGCTCGTCCCACTTGTTAAAGAGCAGTTCTTTATGATTTTCATTAATCTTGGGTGCCTCTGCTCTTTTCCCTTCCTCGTCATTTTTCCAAGCCAGGTATTCTGTTATTCTTTTGTTGGCCTGGTCATAGTCATTCCGTAGTTCCACTACTTGGCTGGTGATCTTGTCGCTTATTTCACAAAACTCCCTCCACTGTGATATTTTGCGCACCACTTCCTCCTGTTGCTGTGACAATTGGTCATTCAAGCCAATGGATTCTGAAATAAACTCTATCATCTTGGGTTCATCCTTATGCATTTCTAGCACCGTCTGCAGTTGTTTTTCTTTCTCTTCAATACTTCTTTGGTGGCTCACCTGCATCTGGAGAAAGCTTTCTTGTAGCTCTTCAAGCTGCTTGGAGGCTTCAGCGTTCTCATTGGCTTGTCGCAACTATTGTTGTAGCAGTTATATTTGACTTTCACGTTCTTTTAGAAGCTGTTGAACTTCAGAGGCCTTGTCGATAGTTGCAGAAGCATATGCTCCCGCAATTTGAGACAATTTCGTGAGATTTTCTGTCGGATTGTTATTTAGGTCTTTCCACAAGACATCTAGGTGTTCAGCATTCTGAGCCAGTGCATTTTCAAGCTTCCTTTTCTTTCTTTGTCTTCTCACAACTGGCTTGTGTTGTGGACTGTAAAATACGTCCAGTGGAGGGATTTCTTCTACGCCGAGTAGAAGTTCTGAGGATGGAGCTATAGGGAGATGCTCCGTCTCTACGGTACCACTGACTATGGTTGAGAAGACCTCTTGCACCACCTGAGTATTGCTCATAGGTGTTTGCGGGACTTGGCCTTCAAGATTTATCAGTTCATTGAAGGTCTCCCATTCTTTATCTAGTTCTGCTGTAACCAGAGGTGCCTCAGTGACGGGAGGGGGGATTCCTCTTGGTGGCGAGACGGCAACTTGCTGCTGAGCCATCGAAATTGACTGAGCCGTGTCTTTGATTGTTTCTGCGTTCATGTCTTCTTTGTGGACAGACTCTTCAGGATCTGGAGATATTTCTTTTACGGCACTGGAATCAGATTTGGAGGCGTTGGAGTGTTCACTGAGGCTGACGCTTGGAGTTGGTTCTCTGGCAGCTATCCGTAGCACTTCCAGTGGAATGTTAGCCAGCCTTCTTTCTCTATACAACTTGAATTTCCGGAGGTTGTCTGGGGACAACCTTGACTGAGCTTCTTGCAAAACTTCTTTGATCGAGCTCTTACTCTGAAATAGGTCGTCAAACGGATATTTCTGTCCAGAGAACACACTTATCCTGATGCTAGTTGTAAATTCCTGGGCGACTTTATTTGGGTCGAATGGCCTTGGTGGGAGTTTAAATAGTTGGAGACACGTCACATTCTCCATCTCACCAAAAGTGTGTCCCACATCGAATAAAGAGAAGGCCCCACATGTGACGGGGAATGGAGGCCAAATGGCCTTCTTTTTGTTCTTTAGGTCCTTAGTTAAACCACCTTCAGAACAAGTCTGATAAGCGATTTCTCGAGCCAACAATTTATCTGGGATGTACAAGGGTAGGACATGAGGAGGTACTGTGCTTCCAAAAACTCGAATGTAGGTAAGCCATTCTTCTCCAAACCATCTTGCTACGGAGGTGATGTCGTTTTGTGCTTCGGGAGAGCATCTCGGAGGGTCTTTATCATATATCATTCTATGGATGGGCAGTATGAGCCCGTGGCAAATCTGGTAAAAATGAGGGGAAAACTGAGAATCCCACAAGACTTTATGGTAGACATGAATGGGCAATGGGTCCTGGGTAGTCCATTGCCAGCCCATAGTGGGGAATTTAGACACATAACAGATAGAGTCCATTATGTAGGCAGACATATAAGAAGGGGGATAAAACCTTTGGGAGAAGGATCTTTTAGAACGATAGTGAAGAATGGCCGTGTATAGAGTGTCAGAAAGGATTTTGGCCCAATCTATTACCTCGGAATTAGTCACAGCATCAATTAACGGTAGCCATTCAGATGGAAATTTATTGATATCAGGCTTACCGAATAGCCTACAGAGCATGGCTGCAGCAAAACAATACGGAGAAGTAAGGGAACCGGTGCTATACATACCGTTCTTATCTTTCTTCAGTGGTTCATCCCTTTTCGACCATTCTTTGGTAGTGTCTGATAGGTCCGGATTCTCTGCTGCGAACTTCCTAACAAAATCTGCATTGTAGGTCGTTTGAGGTTCGGGAAGGTGATACATGAGCTTCAGGTCTTGAGCTGCGAACGATCCTACGAGACCATGTCCTTTGACTTTGAATTGCCTATGATGCAGTTCTGCGTCATCTAAAACCCACTTGATCATGTCCGCATACGGTAGGATCTTCGGCCTTGATGCTATTCTGTGGAGGAAAGAGCACGCTAGATCTTCCAGGGATGCTTCTGAAGAGCGTGGTGCATCTGCGACAGCAGCAGTTGCCTTGATTATTCTAGGGTTCTCTTCCTCCAACAGTCTATACATGCTTTCCCATGTGGAAATTCCTTCATCTTTATTGCATGTGGTATCTGTGTAAAGGGGCGCCATCTCCTTGGTCTTTTCTCTTGTTTCTGAGCTCTGAGCTTTGTTCTTCTTCCCCATCTTGCTTATCGTTTCTGTTTGATTTTTACCTTCGCACTTCGCTCCTGCAGGTTATGAGAGAAATGGAAAGATTGATTAAAAAGGTGATGGGAGAGTTTTGAATGCAAGAGCTAAATCAGATACGCCACCTTACGTGAAGTAAATCTGTATTAAGGCACGTGTCTTTATGCCACTTAATCACTGACAACTAATTCATTACTAACATTAAAAGCGCAATAATTTCCAAGTCAGGTTATAGTAAGTGGATTTTCTTTGGGTGGTGTGCCCGAAGGAGTCGTATCAAGGTGCTTTTATGAACTGCCAACGCATCCTGCATGTCGCGCGATCGCAAACGGTAGCGATCGCAATATCGGATATCGCAGCATCGCAATATCGCGGATCGCAATGGTTCAATGTTTGCTAACGTACCCTGTCTCATTTCTGCGATGTGCGATCGCTCCATCGCAATATCGCAAATCAGTGGACTCGTAAGCTTTTGTCTATGGATGTTAACATATTGCGATGCGACGTGGTTTATTAATGCCGAGATGATGTGCATATTGGCCTTCAGAAGGGAAATGCGGGCGTTTCTCACCCTTTTCGTGCTGCGACCTTGAAGATTTGCTTTTATGAACACAGGTTTGGGCTTAAGTTGTCCAAGAAGCCTTTCCTAAGCTGATGCTTGCAATTTCAAAAGAAATCTTTATTTATTATTATTTTTCTTTTTTGAAATGAAACTAAGGGTCCCTATTCGTTCTAGCATCGTGGTAGATACTAGTTTGAACAAAGGGGGGGGGGGGGTTGTTGCTGGCCACAACAATTGGCGATTCACTTGGGAGAACCAGTTATCTCTGCTCTTTTTCTATTGACGTTTTTAGACCCTTTTTCGAAAAAATTTCTCAGGGAATTTGAACTTTATTATAAAAGGATAAGAGAAATAATACTTTAAAGCGTCAATGATGTTTTGTCTTCGCCCCATTCTATTCCAATTACTTGCATTCCCAGGCTGTTTTCGAGTTTAGATCAGTTATTACTTGGTCTTGTAGAACATAAAAATAAAGTGTTCTCTATGTATCAGCCCCTTTTTAAAGAATGTCCCTTTGTCGCAGGTAGAGCCACTGCTGCCAGCAGGCGTCCATAGCCTCGACAGGGTTACCTATTATCCAGGAATGATCCTTTATCCTGCCTCAGTTTCTTGCAACTTTTTCAGAAGAATTATACCTTTCTTGATGCTTTTTTTTTTTTTTTTTGCAAACCTCAAAAGAACAATGTCTTGGTTTGGTGGCCAAAATTATGACACAGTCATTCACTTGATTTATACTTTTGTTGAACAAGCTGGCTCGTGATGAGACCCCTTGTCTTTTGATCGCAACAATCTTGAGTCGTTGCCCTGTTTTGGTAGACAGTTTTGGCAAAGTCAGCAAGCTATAATATTTGTGATCATGATAAGTCGGCTCGTGATGAGACCTCTTATTCTTCGAGATATAGAATCCTTTCGGGTTATTCTCCTGAATCGTTGCATTCTTCTTCAGCAGGGAGGAAGTCAAATTCTCTTTCCTTAAGAAAGTTCTGGACGACAATGATAGGGCTACTTTTGATAATGGCTATTTTCATAGAGAACCTTTATTCTAATATTGATACCTTTTATTGTGCTGATCTAACACGAATTCCTCACTGAGATAGCTTTCTTTAAAATTTTCTGGGTTTGAATTCTAACACCATCTTCCGGGTTAAAGATCTATTGACAATAAAGACCGAATTCCCACAAACTTAATTGTTCATAAGAGCCGAAATTCCAAAATCTTTAACAGAGACAGGGTTTCTTTCGCAAACGTCAAATATTGCTTTTCCAGAACAAAGTTTTATTTGGGAGAGGCAACTATTCTCTGGGGTTATATAGAGAATATAACTAACTTTGCCTATCAATTATTGGAAGCAAAACTAATAACTTTAGCTAAACTACTCCTACTCATATTCTAATTATGTGCAGGAAATAGCTAAGAGAAATGGTATTTCCAGTGGAACCAATGATTCATTATTATTCCTAGTCGCATAGATTGCCTCAGGATAAAAAAAATGAATCGAATTCCCCATGGATAGAACTTGTTGTTTAGGGGATAGGGAATCATGAATCCAGTTGGAATCTTGTTTGATTTTATTTTCTTGTGATAGGTTTCTTCCAACTGAATACCTATTGGATCGCAGAAATTGGGATGAATTTCTTCTGTGAATGGGTGATCTTTCGATGGAAAGGACAGCAAGCCAATCCGTGAGATATGTTCTTCGATTTGGGTGGCTTGTGACTCGTCGATTGTCAATTCTGAGTGTTTAGCGATCTCGTTTGGGATGAAAGCTTTTATACATAAATCACCAAAATCTAATCTATCAAAATTTTGGAGTTTTAAAGAGAGATTCGATTTCGTACACAAAGAAAATAAGTGAGAAAGAAAAGATTGGGTAGTTGTATATACAGTGGTGTCGCACATCTGGGAGTTATTTGAAACTCTGTGTTTTTCACGAGAACTGGCCGGGTTCTGTGAATCAGGAATTGAATCATGATTGCGATCAGGGATGGAGATCTCCTCTGGATATGAATCGTAGATAGGAGTATCGCTTCGGAGAGTGAAATTATTCAAATGAGATTTTGCTTTGAGATGAGGGTCAGATAAAGCAGTTTCTGATCTAAGATGTCTCTTATAACCAGACCCTAGTTGAGTTACCTGCGGCAATTCAATATCATCACAAATATCAAAGCAACTATCATGAAAGATTTCACAATTTTCCCTAGGTTCCTCTTTTTCATTATATGTTTTTAGACAAGGGAGATGAGGCAGCTCTTGTTTGATATGAATCGTAGACTGTGATATAGTGGTCTCTTTATTTTGGAAACCCATTGATGTTTCGTTTGAATAGCCCTCTATTGGAATAGACTTGATACTATGAGGGAGAAGATTGTTATTACAAAAAACATCGGGGTAAAGAGAAAAATGTCGATCTAGAACAATGTATTTAAAATCATCAAATAAATCTCGTTCATCAGATTCACAATAGGCATCGGGCTTTAGATCATACCTTTTCGCGTCGATACTTTTCGAAAGAGAAACAGTAGGTGGATCTAACCTTGGCACCAGGAGTTGTTGATTTGAAATGATGTTGTCTGATTTTACATTAAAGTCAACTTCTGATGTCAGGGCACCTTCCCCTTCAGTACTTTCGCTTGCGTTTTCTGATGTTAGAGCATGCAAAACTCCTAGGCTAAATTCCGTCTGATCAGGTGCAGGAGGTGAGAAACGCTCATCATAATCCGAAGATTCTTCATTTGTGAGTTCATCTTCAAGATCATATTGTAGACATTTAAGATGAAATCGTATATTGAAATCCCTTACGGGCTCGTCTTGTTTCCGCAGATGGTCGATCTCATCGTATACCTGGTCGTATTCATAGCAATCAAATTCCAAGATGAAAGCTCGAACAAGTTGGTCCCAGCTGTGGACTGATGCAGTTGGGAGGTTCCTGCACCATCTCCGAGCTTCTGCTGTGAATGTGAGAGTAAAAATCCTGCACAGAACGCCTTCGTCAATTCTCTGAATATCAGCACTAGAGACTCTGTGAATGAACTGTAAGGCGTGATGAAATGCAGAAGAATTATTCTCACCATTAAATTTTACCTGAGATAATAGTCTTACCACGTCGGGTGGAGTGTTGGAAGATGTAGGAACCTGGATGCAACTCCAAATGGGAATTCTGTGAGTAGACATCCTTTTCCAGGACTTCTAGTTTTAAACATATCCCAACATACAATATGCTCAGGCCCTCCTTCTAGCGCTAGAAATGTTGAGTGGCCCGAGGTCGGGTCAACAACAAGGGGGATACCCACACGGTCCGGAACCTGGTTAGCGGCTCCTTGCCCGTTTGGAGTAGCGGGTCCGACTGGGGATAACGGGACCAGCTTCCCGATGCATGGGATGTGTATGTGTGTGTGTGTGTGGAATTTTGGTTAGGTTACTTCTAAGAAACGTTCTAAAGACTACTGTAAATTTATCTTACAAACTTGAGCCTAAATTACTATAATCAAATGAAAACAACACACAGAATTTACATTAACCCGGGATGTTTCTTTTATCATGCGATCTAGAAAGATTTCTAACAACAGCTGGTGATAAAGATCGTTCAACCGATATCAGAATATAAATCAGTAAAGATAAACCATTCTGCATAAGAAGTTAGGAAGAGCGGTTGTGAACAACACATCGCATAATCAAATCATTCGCATATTAAACATGAATAGACAAATCCACCGTACAGAAGTTCCAAATGATAACTTATATATTCATACATTAACATGCAAACAATATCAGCTGTATATCGTTTTAAGAATACAAGCAGAAATTAATCAAGAGATAAAAGTACCATTGATGACTAATTCTTACCCATAGACTTCAAACAATAACGATCTACTTCTACTTGCTTCTAACATCTACCAAGAGTACATAAGTGCAACATCAGTAGCAGACATAAGAATGCAAACATAAATAAATCATGATCCTTCCATTCATCAAAACCTCCTCTGAGGGTGCAGAAGTGCATGTTCTGAGGACAAGTTTTTGACAAATATCTGGACCCTTCTCCAATGCAATGAGAAGGGTTAAAATACTACTATCTAATCCTAATAATAGTATTATTACAAAATTTTAGGATACAGCTCTCAAATGACCGTCCTTTTTCTAATTCTGTAAAAAGAAAAGAAAAACAACTTTCTAAATTGAAATTACTTCTTAATCTGGTCTCTGAAATTGCAGTTTTCAAGCATGGGCTTGAGAAGAGTCGGTTGGCCGACTTCCGTGCTTACTTGGGCTGCGAAAACAGCGTCCATAAGAGCTGGCGCTACTTTCTTGGCCGCGTTCATGATGCACCTTACTGTCATGCATTGGCTGTGGGGCTTAACTAAGTAAGTCCAGTAACTTTCCCAGTTTAGCCTCGATAATGCTCGGATTGTCTCCCCGTGTGCCTGTGCTTTCTGCTTCCTCTCAGCCTCCAGTTGCGATGCGATTGGTAGGTACCCCGGAGTGGATTCTGAAACTAAGTTGGCCCTGTGTAAATTTTAATTTACACAATCGATAAGTATAGTCGCTTGTGTTGCCGCTGACTCTGCCGCCTGCTCTGCCTGTGTTATTTGCTCGTCCCACTTGTTAAAGAGAAGTTCTTTATGATTTTCATTAATCTTGGGTGCCTCTGCTCTTTTCCCTTCCTCGTCATTTTGCCAAGCCAGGTATTCTGTTATTCTTTTGTTGGCCTGGTCATAGTCATTCCGTAGTTCCACTACTTGGCTGGTGATCTTGTCGCTTATTTCACAAAACTCCCTCCACTGTGATATTTTGCGCACCACTTCCTCCTGTTGCTGTGACAATTGGTCGTTCAAGCCAATGGATTCTGAAATAAACTCTGTCAGCTTGGGTTCATCCTTATGCATTTCTTGCACCGTCTGCAGTTGTTTTTCTTTCTCTTCAATACTTCTTTGGTAGCTCACCTGCATCTGGCGAAAGCTTTCTTGTAGCTCTTCAAGCTGCTTGGAGGCTTTAGCGTTCTCATTGGCTTGTCGCAACTGTTGTTGCAGCAGTTGTATTTGACTTTCATGTTCTTTTAGAAGCTGTTGAACTTCAGAGGCCTTGTCGATAGTTGCAGAAGCATATGCTCCCGCAATTTGAGACAATTTCGTGAGATTTTCTGTTGGATTGTTATTCGGGTCTTTCCACAAGACATCTAGGTGTTCAGCATTCTGAGCCAGTGCATTTTCAAGCTTCCTTTTCTTTCTTTGTCTTCTCACAACTGCCTTGTGCTGTGGACTGTAAAATACGTCCAGTGGAGGGATTTCTTCTACGCCGAGTAGAAGTTCTGAGGATGGAGCTATAGGGAGATGCTCCGTCTCTACGGTACCACTGACTATGGTTGAGAAGACCTCTTGCACCACCTGAGTATTGCTCACAGGTGTTTGCGGGACTTGGCCTTCAAGATTTATCAGTTCATTGAAGGTCTCCCATTCTTTATCTAGTTCTGTTGTAACCAGAGGTGCTTCAGTGACGGGAGGGGGGATTCCTCTTGGTGGCAAGACGACAACTTGCTGCTGAGCCATTGAACTTGACTGAGCCGTGTCTTTGATTGTTTCTGCGTTCATGTCTTCTTTGTGGACAGACTCTTCAGGATCTGGAGATATTTCTTTTACGGCACTGGAATCAGATTTGGAGGCGTTGGAGTGTTCACTGAGGCTGACACTTGGAGTCGGTTCTCTGGCAGCTATCCGCAGCACTTCCAGTGGAATGTTAGCCAGCCTTCTTTCTCTATACAACTTGAATTTCCGAAGGTTGTCTGGGGACAACCTTGACTGAGCTTCTTGCAAAACTTCTTTGATCGAGCTCTTACTCTGAAAGAGGTCGTCAAACGGATCTTTCTGTCCAGAGAACACACTTATCCTGACACTAGTTGTAAATTCCTGGGCGACTTTATTTGGGTCGAATGGCCTTGGTGGGAGTTTAAATAGTTGGAGACACGTCACATTCTCCATCTCACCAAAAGCGTGTCCCACATCGAATAAAGAGAAGGCCCCACATGTGATGGGGAATGGAGGCCAAATGGCCTTCTTTTTGTTCTTTAGGTCCTTAGTTAAACCACCTTCAGAACAAGTCTGATAAGCGATTTCTCGAGCCAACAATTTATCTGGGATGTACAAGGGTAGGACATGAGGAGGTACTGTGCTTCCAAAAACTCGAATGTAGGTAAACCATTCTTCTCCAAACCATCTTGCTACAGAGGTGATGTCGTTTTGTGCTTCGGGAGAGCATCTCGGAGGGTCTTTATCATATATCATTCTATGGATGGGCAGTATGAGCCCGTGGCAAATCTGGTAAAAATGAGGGGAAAACTGAGAATCCCACAAGACTTTATGGTAGACATGAATGGGCAATGGGTCCTGGGTAGTCCATTGCCAGCCCATAGTGGGGAATTTAGACACATAACAGATAGAGTCCATTATGTAGGCAGACATATAAGAAGGGGGATAAAACCTTTGGGAGAAGGATCTTTTAGAACGATAGTGAAGAATGGCCGTGTATAGAGTGTCAGAAAGGATTTTGGCCCAATCTATTACCTCGGAATTAGTCGCAGCATCAATTAACGGTAGCCATTCAGATGGAAATTTATTGATATCAGGCTTACCGAATAGCCTACAGAGCATGGCTGCAGCAAAACAATACGGAGAAGTAAGGGAACCGGTGCTATACATACCGTTCTTATCTTTCTTCAGTGGTTCATCCCTTTTCGATCATTCTTTGGTAGCGTCTGATAGGTCCGGATTCTCTGCTGCGAACTTCCTAACAAAATCTGCATTGTAGGTCGTTTGAGGTTCGGGAAGGTGATACATGAGCTTCAGGTCTTGAGCCGCGAACGATCCTACGAGACCATGTCCTTTGACTTTGAATTGCCTATGATGCAGTTTTGCGTCATCTAGAACCCACTTGATCATGTCCGCATACGGTAGGATCTTCGGCCTTGATGCTATTCTGTGGAGGAAAGAGCACGCTAGATCTTCCAGGGATGCTTCTGAAGAGCGTGGTGCATCTGCGACAGTAGCAGTTGCCTTGATTATTCTAGGGTTCTCTTCCTCCAATAGTCTATACATGCTTTCCCATGTGGAAATTCCTGCATCTTTATTGCATGCGGTATCTGTGTAAAGGGGCGCCATCTCCTTGGTCTTTTCTCTTGTTTCTGAGCTCTGATCTTTGTTCTTCTTCCCCATCTTGCTTATCATTTCTGTTTGATTTTTACCTTCGCACTTCGCTCCTGCAGGTTATGAGAGAAATGGAAAGATTGATTAAAAAGGTGATGGGAGAGTTTTGAATGCAAGAGCTAAATCAGATACGCCACCTTACGTGAAGTAAATCCGCATTAAGGCACGCGTCTTTATGCCACTTAATAACTGACAACTAATTCATTACTAACATTAAAAGCGCAATAATTTCCAAGTCACGTTATAGTAAGTGGATTTTCTTTGGGTGGTGTGCCTGAAGGAGTCGTATCAAGGTGCTTTTATGAACTGCCAACGCATCCTGCATGCCGCGCGATCGCAAACGGTAGCGATCGCAATATCGCATATCGCAGCATTGCAATATCGCGGATCGCAATGGTTCAATGTTTGCTAACGTACCCTGTCTCATTTCTGCGATGTGCGATCGCTCCATCGCAATATCGCAAATCAGCGGACTCGTAAGCTTTTGTCTATGGATGTTAACATATTGCGATGTGACGTGGTTTATTAATGCCGAGATGATGTGCATATTGGCCTTCAGAAGGGAAATGTGGGCGTTTCTCACCCTTTTCGTGCTGCGACCTTGAAGATTTGCTTTTATGAACACAGGTTTGGGCTTAAGTTGTCCAAGAAGCCTTTCCTAAGCTGATGCTTGCAATTTCAAAAGAAATCTTTATTTATTATTATTTTTCTTTTTTGAAATGAAACTAAGGGTCCCCATTCATTCTAGCATCGTGGTAGATACTAGTTTGAACAAAAGGGGGGGGGGGGTTGTTGCTGGCCACAACAGGTTGGAGATCTTCAAACATTTCCCATTTTTGTTAAGTTCTTATCTAGATAATCTATGTGCATCAAGGTAAAAGTGACAAACGTTGTAGTTTCGGTATATGACATAATTCATCAGATTACAAGAATCCTTGTGGGAGTGATTAGGCTCCTCCATGAACGAATGGTACTCAGGATGGAAAATGGTTTCAAATATTATGGAATTAAAAAGGACGCTACTATCTTCTTAGTTGTTGTTCTAAAAGGAGGTGCCAGGGGAAAAAGGGCATCTTCTTTTTCAAGGCCCATATCTTTTAAGGAATCCCTAAAGTCGAATCTCACTTCTCAGACTCCTAAGGAGGTCTCAGGTTAGGATTTTATGGTGGAACAATATTTGGATAACTGATTGCTAGAGGTGAATGACATCATCAATAAGAGAACAACATATTTTATAAGTCGAGGGATTATATGTTTTTTTCATGGCTTTTGACCCTCGACATCTACCCTCTGGGATTAGGCCTACCAGAACTGGTCCCAAAATATAGATTTGTTATTTTTTTTGAAAGGATATTTCGTGGTTTTCTTCAAAGATCTGGAAGACCGAAATAATATTTTTGATTAGGGGCCCTAGTTTTGGGGCTGGGATGGTCTCTTCATTCATCATGGTTTTTAGAGTTTAATCCTCCTACCATGAATACCTTGCATATTCCTATTTGGATTAGACTTCCAAACTTTCCTCTTTAAAGGAGCTGGTGAGAGATCCAAGAGGATGTTGGTGACTTTGTACGTCGCTTCATCAAAGTAGATAAGTATTATTGACAAAACATTTCTAAGTTTCATCTGTGTATGCATGGAGGTGGACTTCAGTGAAGGTCTACTAGATAAAATCGCCCTCAAGTGGGAGGGTAAGGAGTATACCCAACCATTGGACTGTGAAAACAAGACTTTTAGGTGTAGAATTTGCCAACAGCTTGGGCACCCTGAGAATGCACACCCCTCTTCAAAAGGGGCGTTTTGTAACAAGGATCCGAAGAGAAGCTACCGTGGATGGAGATATTTGACGATAACATAAAATACCAAGATTTTTGCAAGTCAAAAGAAGAACAACTCCCAAAAACAGAATACATCTCATAACAACTAAGCCTCTCAAGTTACAAGGCAACCCCTAGTAGCATTAATTCACCCCTCAGTAGAGGAAAGTATTTTGGCAAAGGAGAATAAGAGCAGTTTACCAATAATTGTTCCTGTATTTAGGAGTCTTCAAAGAGAACTTTAGCCATAATTACACATGTAATTAGTAGCCAAAGCGCAACCATGAGTTTGATTATTTAAATAGCGAGAAAGAACTCTGAAATTCGGCTGATCCGATTGCTATCGTACTTTCTCAAAAAAATTGAAAAACAACACTATCCTTAGTTGTGATGGATTACTCACTACGATAGATAAATGTCCCAAAAAAAAGTAGAATAAAAAGAACTCATGAATTATCCTAGCATTTGAAACCATAAATATAATAAATATACTTTGATATATCTGATTTCCCTGATATAACTGGCTTCTTTGCAATTAATGAAATTCAATTTTAAAAAACACAAATAATTATATTATTTTATGAATTTAAAGATAAAATATTATAATTTCATAATTTATCAGCAAAATAAAAATAACAATCAAATAACAGTACTACTACAAAATGAAACCCACTTCATCGAGATATGCGTTTCTAAATCCAGCAGAAGTCAAATATACTAGGCGTTATCATTTTATTCTGATTGTTATTCTTCATCGAGATACGTGTTTCCAAATTTAGGGGAGGTCAAATATATTAGGCGTTATCATCTTAGTCTGATTGTTATTTTTATTTCCAATGGTTTGTTTTGTTTATATTTTTAGGTTAAATTTGTTTAAAATTTTATAAGGTGTTGTTAGAATTATAAATTTTAGAATATATATTTGTTTTTAAATATTTAATCAATTTATTTATTTAGAATAAAAAATAAATTTTGAATAATTAAAAATTAAACATATTTTAAATAATTAAAAAACAAAATTTGGTCGCAAATTGTTTCACAAAATTCTAACCGGAACTTCCTTTAAAATTACAATAATTATACCAAGCATTTTAATATCTTAAAATCATCTATACAAAATTGAAATTACAATAATTATACCGGGTTGTGTAATATCTTAAAATCATTTGTACAAAATCAAAATTTCCTAGTCATATACGAGAAAATGATCGAATTAGGACACAGTATAAGTTGGTGGTTGTACGTAGGGAATAATACAGTAAAATCTCCATTCATATATGCAATCATGTGTGAATTAGGACACAGTATAGTGGCATGGAATTGTTGTTAAGTTGAAGGAAGTGGGATCCTACTCACAGATATGGCTGTAAGGGGCGTTGCCATTTCACATGATAGTTTAAGTGTCTCTCTCAGGTCCACCGGATGGTTAGGAGAAGGCACCCATGTGAAATGATGAAATAGTTTCACCACCCATAGCTGAACTGTCACACCCCTACACTGGCAGTACTCTTCCCACTGCACTATAGGAGGTGCGGCACCACCGACCCTTTTCTTTTTAACAATACTAATGATTGTGGACTACGCCTACTTTCGATACTTAGTTTATTTTCCAATTTCACCAAGTAGATTCATTCATTATAACACAACAGAAACTTTCTTTAAACATTCATAACCATGAATCAACATTAACATGAAATGCACAACAATATAAAGGGAGGGGCAACTCCCTGCAATGAGCTTGCCCAATATAACATATCAAGTTACAATCCCTAGGTAAACCCCAGAATTTACACTTAGAATATTTCTCCCCTTCAACACCTTGTTCAACTTGGCTCATCAAGTCGGGCGCGTCCACCCAGCCGCCCATACAACCCATCGACCAGCTCGTCGTTTGCCCACACGTTCACCCGAACACGTTTCAACCGTTCACCACTAGGCGCTCGCACGTCTCATTCACCCGGTGCCTTCGCACGCCCTCGGGCAATTTCCACATTTCCACCAAACGCTTCATTCAACTGGGCACCCTCGCATGCCCTACCATTTCTCCTGTCGCACACTCTTCCTGAACGCTTCGTTCACCCTGACACGCTGTCGTGCACTCCATTCAACCGTCGTTCACATAGATGCCCTACCACGCCCTCGCTCGACATTCGATCGGACGGCCTACCATGCCCTCGCCTAGCATTTGCCTGGACACCATACCGCACCCTCGCCCGACGTTTGCCCGACCGTTCAGCCAGATGCCCTGCCGCGCCTTCACCTGACTCGTTGTTTTCCCAGACACCATGCCACACCCTCACCCGATGTTCGACCAAACACCCTATCGTGCCCTCGGCCTGTTCCCTGACTCGTTTAGCTGCGCCTTCAACTTACGCCTTGGCTCACACTTCTCCGTTTCGGTGTGAGTGCTTCGGCCTTCAACCACCTGCACTATGCCTTTGCTTTAGACCTCAATCTTCACACTCCCTTCGCTTTATGTTGGAGACTTGTGCATTTATCGAATGATGAATTCCCATCCACCATCGCCACCAACTTATATCCATCGCACTGCCATGTTGATCTGTCGGCTTCGCCCAGCTGACCCACCCTTCGGTCCTCCGTTTTAATTATTTTTGCATATAGACTCACCCTTTGGGCGACCCGTCGTGTCCACCGTTTGGTTTGCCTTTGCCCGCCCATCGGCTTGCCGGGACCACACCTCAGCCTATAACCAAACAACCAAACACTTAGTCGCATTTCACCTTTTGACCTTCGCATGTCCTTCACCATGCCCTGGTCCTTGGCTCGTCGCCCTTGCATTCCCTCGCCGTGTCGCCTGCAGCTCATGGGCGTTATGTACTCCCCCAGTTGAACCCATTGTCGTCCTCGACAATTTTCCATCCTAGCGACCATCTGTCACCAAGATATCATCCACACAATTGTGTGTATGGGTAGTCCAGATATCCACTACTCAACATGTTCTCATGCCATAGATATGCCACTATCTGCAAGGAATCATGTGATGGTACCTCTCATGTCAGTGATTAGTTGGGTAGCTAATCCAACGATGTATTGTCTCCACAAGAACTCATGCCCCACATTGTCATGATTGTCCACTGCATGCTATCTGTTAGCCTATTTCATCTCACCCCTAGATGCCTGCTCAAAGTGTTTCAAGACACACTGCCTTGAGCAGCTAACAATGAGCCTCATTCTCCATGATAGTCTAAGATGATGAAGAGGGAGTAGAGCCTAAAGGCTCTCCCTCACTAATCAACTCAATCCACCTATCTGGATATTCCACTTCCATTCTCTGTAAGTATGCCTCCGGATCTTCTACCTGAACATTCGGCCTCACAGACTCTTCGTCATCGTCATCCTCAACTGCCTCCATCCTCCTAGATAGATCCAAGATGATATCTGACAATGCCCTGATAACCTATGACTGCTCCATAAGTTTTGCCTCTACAATAGACAAACACTTACAAATTTCTTCATCTTTCTTTCCCTTCTCCATACTCATCGTTGTCAGCTTATGCTCGACCTCTTTTACTCCCACAGTTGGTACACCAATGGGTACATCCTCTCGTCCATCGTAAATGTATAGTTTCCTTATATGGGGAATAATCATTGCATCAAATTCCTTCATGAATTCTATACCCAGTACAACCTCATAGTCATCTATCTGCACCATAGTGAAATCGACTTTCCCTGTCCATTCACCTAGTGTCACATCCACTTTTTCAGCTACACCAATCACAGAATCTGGAGGAGAATTCACTGTCTTCATTTGTGCCTGCACCAATACAAACTTCAGCCCAATCCTTCTCGCAATATCCTCACTCATAAAGTTGTGAGTTGCTCCACTATCCACCATAGTAAGCACATCCACACTCCCAACTTTCATTTCAACATACTCCAATCTGTTCCTCTCAGGATCTCTCCTAGAGACTGCTTCCATGGCCACTGCAGCTCCCAATATCTGCATAACCCCTATGGAAGTTTCTTCTTTCTTCACATTGGACTGTGTCATGGCAGCCACCTTTGGTCTAGAAGGACAATTCTTCACTGTGTGTGGTTCCGCACATATCCAACACTTGAAGGGTTTCTTCGTCTTCAACTTGTCATTCGATCTCGAAGTCTCCTCTTTTCTAGTCTTCTCTTTTGGTTTGTCATACTTCTTCTTCTTCTCATTAGAACCTTCATCAAAGTGTTCTACCAAATGATCCACAGCAGCAAAAGCCTCCTCAAGTGTCTTAATCTTTTGTGTCTTCACTTCATTCCGTGCCCAAGGTTTTAGACCTATGATAAAGTTGAACACCTTGTCCCTTTCCACCATGTCCGGAAGTTCCAAAACTGCACTTGTGAACTCTTGCCGGTATGCATGCAGACTTCCCGTTTGCTTTATATACTTTATCTTCATCCTTGCATCCCATGTTTCGTCTTGTGGACTAAAGTGGGTTTGCAAAGCCTTCTTCATTTCGTCCCACGAATTTATGTCCCCAGCATTGCCATTGGCAATTTGGTCCATCCTTGTTCACCACCACATCTTAGCATCCTTCGTTAAGAATTCAGCAGCTACTCTCACTTTGTTTTCCTCATCGGATAATCCCAAGCGTTCCAAGTACTGTTCCATATCCCATAGAAAGTTTCCAAGAGTTTTAACACTCCTAGTTCCATCATAAGAATCCGACTCTTTGACTTTGACATGAGCCACACCTCCACCTGAGTTGTGTCTCCTGGCCTTCTTCAAAACCACGATCTCATCAAGAGCTTCGTCAAGAGCTTGCTGCAATTTCAAGATTTCAGCCAAACCTTGATCTCTTGCTTCGCCAATCTTCCTGACTTCTTCTTTCATTTGTGTATACTCATATTCCGTATAGTTATATCGGCTCCTAAGGTCTTCAAGTTCTTCCTTCACTTTTGCACAACCTTCATGTTCAAACTTCATTGAAGTTACGTCAAAACCCAATTCCTCCATTCGTTCCAATACCGGGTTCAGAAAAGCTTCTCCCACATTATGGCTAGATTCACCTATCACAATCTGAGGTTCCTTCGCCATCTCTACCATCTGCCTTCTTTACAATCTTGTATAGACCATAAACTGTCAATCTGAATCACCTTTCAGATTCCTCTGTCACGTATCAATAGCTTTGATACCACTTGTCACGCCCCTATGCTGGTGGTACTCTTCCAACCGCACTATAGGAGGTGCAGCACCCCTGACCCTTTTCTTTTTAACAATACTAACGATCGTGGACTACGCCTACTTTCGATACTTAGCTTATTTTCCAATTTCACCAAGTACATTCATTCAT
Source organism: Pinus tabuliformis (assembly GCA_031772625.1). NCBI lineage: Eukaryota > Viridiplantae > Streptophyta > Pinopsida > Pinales > Pinaceae > Pinus > Pinus tabuliformis. The sequence goes on from CM062808.1 coordinate 786,479,890, forward strand.
TATAACAGAGCGGAAACTTTCTTTAAACATTCATAACCATGAATCAACATTACCATGAAATGCACAATAGTATAAAGGGAGGGGCAACTCCCTGGAATGAGCTTGCCCAATATAATATATCAAGTTACAATCTGTAGGTAAACCCCAGAATTTACACTTAGAATATTTCTCCCCTTCGGCACCTTGCTTAGCTTGGCTCGTTGAGTCAGGCGATCCACCCAGCCACCCGAATGATCCATCAACCAACTCGTCGTTTGCCCACACATTCACCTGAACACATTTCAACCAAAAACCAACTGGCGTTTGCATGGCTCGTTTACCTAGCACCTTCGCATGCCCTGGGGCAACTTCCACGTTTCCACCAAACGCTTTGTTCAACCGGGCACCCTCGCATGCCCTACTGTTTCACCCGTCGCACACTCTACCTGAACACTTCGTTCACCCGGACACCCTACCGCACCCTCCGTTCAACCGTCATTCACACAGACTCCCTACCATGCCCTCGCCTGACATTCAACTAGACGCCCTACCGTGCCCTCGCCCAACATTTACCCGAACCCCCTACCACGCCCTCACCCGACGTTGGACCAACCGTTCAGCCAGATGCCCTGCCGTGCCTTTGCCTCACTCATCATTTGCCCAGACGCCCTACTGCGCCCTCGCCCGACGTTCAATCTCTGCGTCAAGTTTGCTTTACACTTGCGGATTGAGCAACAGCTCTACCATCGCCCATTCTGTAAGTAAAGCCATTGTGTCTGTGCCACGGAGTATCATTTCCTGCATCAAAACAAAATAAGAGACGAATTTTTTTAATTCTAACACTAAAACTTTTAATTCTAGCACAAAAATAATAGTTGCGTCGTGCTTAATTATGTTACCCATAGAACTACGATCATATCATTGTCGTCGAGCTTGTCGTCTGCTCGAAGCAAAAGGAGGACATCCACAAAGTCTGAGTCGGACGTGTCATCCCTCTGTCGATGCTCGTCGATGATGATGTTGACAAACGATGTAACACGTAGAACGAGCCAAAACATGGTAAACACCCACTTGGTCAATATGGTTTACCATGTTTCGTTTTTATTAATAATCATTTTAATTTATGTTTCTTTTAAAAGATAGATATTGTTTGTTTATCATACAAACTATTATAAAAATATAAATTATTTTTAAACTATTTTAAAAGCTTATTAATAATATTATAAATCCAAAACATTAATATTATAAATTTTTGGGATTAATATTATATGTCTAAAGGATTAACATTATAAACACAAAGTATCAAATCTTTGGGTTTTCATATTAATTGCTTAGATTTATAGTTTTAATCCTTTGGTTTTATAATATTAATCAAATAAAAGATGCATTTTTCTAATATTTAATATTTATAATATTAGATATATATATTTTTAACTACTAATTATTAATATTAACATTACAATTTAAATATTATTAATGATTTTAATGTTATTATGTTAATAACATTAAATATTAGTAATTTGAAAAAAAAATAGTATCATATTAAATATGTTTAAAAGATGTATTAACCAAAAATTAAAACATAATTAAAGTAATTAAACATGATTATAAATTAAAATTGTATTAAATATGATTAAAACATATATTAGACATGATTAGAACATGTTTAAAACGCATTTAAAATTAGTATTCTATTAAACATGTTTAAGACATTATTATTTTTAAACATAATTAATATTGTATTAAAGATATTATTAATAATATTGTTAATTATAATGTTTTAAATATTATTTATTTATGATAATGAATATTATAAAATTATGAAATACTAATTGTAAAGTATTTATAAACTAATATAAAAAATATAAAATAAACTATTTATAAATTATCATAATATTAATTATAAACTTATTTTTAATAATATTTTGTTTTATATAATAGGTATTAATATTAATTATAAACTTATTTTTAATAATATTTTGTTTTATATAATAGGTATTAAAACCTAAATTTTTTTGTTTTTTTAATATTGGTTAAAACCTAAGATTAACATAAATAAAATGAAATTATAAAAAAACTAATATTATAAAAATTTAAAAATTTAAATTGATAAAAAACAAATCATAAAAAACCTAAATAATATACGATATAAATCAAAGTTATAAAACCCAAAAATCTAAAACTTAAAATTATAAAAACATAAATAAAATGAAATTATAAAAAAATAATATTATAAAAATTTAAAAATTTAAATTTATAGAAAACAAATAATAATAAACCTAAATAATATACGATATAAGTCAAAGTTATAAAACCCGAAAATCTAAAACTTAAAATTATAAAGGCATAAGCTATAACACTTATGAACTTGTTATTTAATATTTTAATATATAAATATATATAGAATTAAAATGAAGCTGATTATTATTTTTTAATATTTAATAACATAAAATTAAAATGAAGCTAACGACCATGCATGTTATCTCACTCAAATTCATTTCTACTTATTAACATGCACAATTTCTTTAGACTACAAGTCCAAATGCTTTAAAAGCTAACAATAGTGAAAATAATGAACATTGTAGTTGTAAAAACACGGAAGCTCAAAATTATTTAGATTATGAACTTATTATATATACTTTTAATATTTGATAACATTGAATTGTAAAAGATAATGGTATTTTTTATTAGATATTATTTTTTTAAAATTTAATAACGGTGAATGGTAAAAGCTCGTAAGATTTGTTTTTACAGTTTTTTTTAATATTATGTTTTGGGCCATAATTCATATTTAAATATGTATTTTGTATTCAATTTACAAATAAAAAGATCTAATCTGCTTGTATCATAGTCCTCGTGGACAAAATAAATTTTAGTAATGATACATTTTTTATATTAGTTTTTGATTAAAATATCTATTTATTGATTATATTCATGTTAGTTGTTTATATTCATATTCATTGATTATATTCATGTTTTTATATTTTTCATTGATTCAAATTACTTTTCACAATATGTACATCTTTATTGCAGAAAAATTATGAAGTTATTTTACTCTTATTCGAAACATTTTATTCCAAACATTTTACAATGTATATGTATCTTTACTTGATACAAATTGACATTTTCAACATCTAGGGAAAAAACTAAAGGTATTCATCATCATAAGGTGATTTTTTAATTAAGGGTTTCATATAATTTGTCTTTTTTTTCTCTACAAACCTCAGTGTGCATATTTTCAAAATTCTCAAATGTTATATATATCTTGATGTTTAATAGCAAAGAAAATTTGGATTTTGATTGATTGGGGTTTGAGCTAAGCTCTAGTAGATAAAACATAATGAAGGGGTGAAATTGATGGACAGGTTAATGAAACTAACGGACACCTGTTATTTGGAATTGGACACACGTTATCAATGTTTTGAAACTGATAATCATCTTATTCTGAAATACACCTTTCCACTACCATGACAAGTGTATGTGTAATGTTTTGTAGTCTTCCCATTCTCATTAATCGTCATAGGTGTCAATTAACAAATGACATGGTAAATTTTTAATCAAGCTTTGTAAAAATTTAATTTAAACAAGGTTTAATCATGTGATTTAGATATGTAGGGAAGTTAGTGATGTGAATTACATCAATTGATATTGTGGAAATGACGAGAATATACTGTCATATTTAAATTTAAACCCTCCGATCAATTTTTTTAATTAGTAAAATGATTAAAGTGGTCAATTTGAATAGGGGAGATTTCTATCAGATATTTCCTTAGGATTAATATTATACCCTCGGAATATAAATCGTATGATTAATATTTTAAACCTAAGGAATTTATATTACAAACCCAATGGATTATAAACCCTAGGATTAATATTATAAACCCTATCAGTAATATTATACTTGGGAGTATGAACTGTAACATACAACAAGACATCATAAATTGTTTTACCAAGTTTAGTTATCACTGTTAATTTCATCTCTGTTTTATATAAATTATTAAAACTATTAGGCTTAAAAAGCGCGAACAAATATTGTTAATTATTAATTAAAATATTATGGACCAGTTTGTTAAAAGACAAAAGAAATAGTTGAATTAACTTCTGAGAACAGTTACAACTGTTCCTTCACCCCTTTCCTTTAGGAGGAAAAAGGGTAGAACCCTAGGGGGGTTGAAGGAAATAGGACTTTGATGAATTCTTCCTAGAGCTGGCAAACCTAACTAGTGGGAAAGAAAATTGTGGTAACAATTGTGGTGTATGAAAGTTGTTCATCATTGACAGAAGTGGAAGAGCTCGGAGGGGGAATTTGGACGTAATTGCCAGTTCTGAGGCCGGATGGAGAGATATTCCAAATAATTATTGTGTGCATAATCGAAGATAGATAAGTGATACCACCATGTTAATCATTGTCACTAGGAAATGATACAATTTTTACTGTTAAGTAGAATATACATTAATGAATTAGCAGTAGTAATTAATGTTTATTGATTCCTAAGAAGAATAGGAAAACTAGATGGATATCATGCATTACTAGTAGTTACTGATATATATGAATGTTATATGCAAAATACTAAAAATGCTAGCTTACTAGGCAAGATAGTTGCTATAGAGAACTAATTGATTTACTCCATAAGCACATGATAAGTAGAAAACAATAAAACAATAATTCTGTCTGCTTCTCTATATGTTAGATATATTGCTTTGTACAGGCTGTGAAGACATTCATGCTCACAATATATAGATATCAGTTCTTCGAATACACTCAAGAAATATCAATCATGTTATTATTATTATTATTTTTTTTGGTCAAGTAAGAGTGGAGCCTTCAATTAACCGATAAAAAGATTACATATGGTACATATCTTTACAAGTGTAAAGACCAGAAAAAGACATACCCATTGATGGTTAACAGTTGACAGGGTCAACAAAACCCAAAATCATATATCACATCGCGGAGTTACAAAGACTCAAAAGCATATGCACACAAGGTTCCCAACATGCGATATGTGATTTCCCTTTTCCACCATTGATCTCGTCGGCTCGATATCCATTAGATGATGAAAGCCATTAAATCCTATGGTCTACGGCCCTTCATCTAGCATATAGATTTACTAGCTCTCGACCCCCGTAGTTGACTATGACATAAGAATTAACTGTGGGATTGATGGTTAGGATTTACTGCGACATTTCAACCAGGTTCAAGGACTTCCGCTCTCTCCTACTCCCGCCAGTCTACTGATCACTGTCAATCCACCATATCGATCTGATGGTCCAGATAGATTCTCACCTTTCACCTTCCACCAATACTTAGATTGAATCTTCGCCATTCATCTCTTAGCTCCATCTTATGTGACTTAATCCTAGCCACCCATCTCGAACAAATCTCATCCATTGATCTTCTAGATCCAACGGTTACTGTGCATCAACACTTCACTTCTTCCCTCTTCTCTTCATTTGAGTTTTTACGATTAGAATTTACTGTGGCACTTCAACCAGGCTCAAGGACTTCTGCTCTCTCCTACTTCTGCTAGTCTTCCTCCTGCTCATTATTCATGGTCTAGAAGTGCACCATATATTTGGCAGCCTATCATTGACAATCATCACGCAGTTTACCAAAGGGTATAGAGTCCCAATCATAATGAATATAGCTTTCCTTACATAGCACTCAGCATTCGCCAGACGATCAGCTAACATATTGGCTTTTCTTCGCACATGAACAAAGATGACGGTTCTCAGGGTTCGTAAGTGGGAATGAATCTGCTGAAAGACCTGCGATAGCCTCCAATGTTTCAACACTTTTCTTGGTGTCATTCCATTACACATTTTCTTGGTTGCATTAATGACCAATTCAGACTCAGCTTCAGTGATGAGATTGTGTAAATTTGACTCGATGAGGATTTCCAGGCACTAGTCTAAGGCCATGAGCTCTGCCATGTTATTAGTGGCAGTCCTAAAATAACTGTGAAAGATATCCTTTATGTGCCCCTACTCATCTCTTATGACACCGCCAAATCCAGCCATCCCTAGGTTTCCCTTAGAAGCCCCGTCTATATTGATTTTCAAAAACCCATGAGCAGGAGGCTGCTAGATATCTTTACCAACAGTTTTTCTTCTCACACTCTTTTCAGTGCCTTGGGGAACCAGAGAATGGAGACCCAGCTGTACCAATATGCTAGCATCCTGGGGTAATGGAGGGTCCTCAGGAATTTTCCACATAAGGGCTCCTACGATATCTTTGAGTTGTCGTAAAATTTTGACAATGATGTTCTAGGTTGAGCCTATTTTGTTCTTGAAAATCCTGCCATTGCATTATTTCCAAACATCCCAGATAATAAAGCCTGGAACCAGAGTCCAAGCCTTGTTAATGATTTCATTACCTGAGAAGTCTTTCCTTCAATTCTTCAAAGTGCTGGTGATGCTCAGTCTGTCCTTGTCAGTTTGCCTCAAGACTGAGGCCACCCAATCCCACAAGGTTGAGGTGAAGGGGTAGAGGTTTAGTAAATTTTCCATCATCTCCTCTTGTAAGCCACATAGATGGAATTTGGATGGTCCAACAAATTCCCTTTTCAGAAGATTCTCCCATATGAGAATTTTCTTTTGGTGAACCAACCACATAAACAACTTGATTTTCATCCATTATGAGTTTTGCCAAAGGTCATTCCAAACCTAATCAGGGTTTGGATGATCAAAACCTAAGGCCATGCGTTTAGCTTCTTTGAGGTTAAAGGTGCCTTCGGTGTTTTGACCCCATCTCAGTTGGTCAAACGAGGATGACACCAAAATCTTCCTCTGCTCCAGGTGAAGATCAAGGGAATCTCCCTGGTCCTTGAAAGGACTCTCTTCACTATAACCAAGATCCTTCCACATTCTCCATTTACCATTGTCCCTTACGTGATCCCAACAGTCACTTACCATAAGTAAACCTTTTTTTTCAATGTCATTTTTGAGTGTGGTTAGTTCTTCTCTAAACAAATTTGGTTCTTGCTACTAGTTATCCTCCCAAAACCGTGCAAGGTTACCAACTCAGATCTCCCAGAAACTATGCTGTTGGACAATGACTCTATTCTCCCGAGCAAGGTTCGAAATGTGGGAGCCCTTGATGATCCCTGACATTCAGATATGATGCCTCTCCTACCAATTATTTGCATATTTCTGTTTCTAAAGCTTGGCCCAAGGGGTTGCCGATTCCTTGAGCCACCTCCACGAAAGTTTGGCTCCCAAAACTCTGCTGAGGATTTCAAGGTCATGAAGCCCCAAACCACCATGGGCCTTAGGTTTGCAGAGCTTGTCCCAAGCTACCAGAGCCCACTTATTTTTCTCTCCACCTTTGCCCCAAAGAAAATCTCGTTGAATACTCCTGATTTGTTACATAACTCCTTTAGGAGCAGGAAAAGTTGAAAACATGAAAATGGGTATATCCTGCAGGCCAGTCTTTGTAAGCACAAGACACCCCAACAAATTCAAAGACCTGCAAGTCCATTTCCTGACATTGTCCTGAAATTTATTAGTTACTAGCTCCCACACTCCCTTGCTCAAAGGTTTGTCAGTAAGAGGCATTCCTAGGTACTTGGAAGGTAACTGATCCCTTTGAAACCCGAGAATTCTATTGAGGTTCCTCTGAATATCAATGTTAGTGTTGAAAAAAACACCTTTGATTTTTCGAGGCTTACCTCTGTACCATCAGCCAAAGCAAATTCATTCAGGATTTGTTTAAAAGCTCTGGCTTCCTTAACCGTAATAATGCCCTGTAGCATTGTGTCATCAACAAGTCATTGATGAGTAGAAGTAGCACCATCCGGGGTAAGTTTCAGACCCTGGATTCTTCCTTCAGCATTTTCCAGTTTGATCGCTCTGCCTAGCCCTTCCATCATGAGAACAAAGAGGAAGGGGGAGAGTGGATCCCCTTGTCTGAGACCCCTAGAAGTCATAAAGGTTCTAGAGGGTGAGTCATTAAGTAGAATAGACAATCTAGCCATGGATACAAGGGCCACAACCCATCTTATCCAGTTGTGGTTGAAGCCATAAGCTCATAGCACTGCCTTGATGTAAGACCAGCTTAGCTTATCATAAAGTTTCACTAGGTCCAGCTGCCTAACCATACTAGCTTGCTTATTGCTCTTAAGAGAGTGTACCGCCTTGTGAGCTTGTATGATGTTGTTAAGAATCTATCTTCCTTCCAAAAATCTAGTTTGCTCCTCTGAGACGACAACCGGAAGAAGAGGCTTGAGTCTGTTAGCGATCACTTTGGAAATAATTTTGTACACCACATTACATAAGGCTATGGGTCTAAATCTGTCTGGTGTCATAGCTTTTCCTTGCTTTGGAATCAAAGCTTTGAAAGAGGCATTAAGAGCTTTCAAAATAGTTTTGGATCTTCTAGAGTGTTCCACAACATCAAGGATATCTTGTTTGACTATTTTCCAGCAAGCTTTGAAGAAGTCCACATTGAAACCATCAGGTCCAAGAGCTTTCCCATTTTGCATCTCATTGATAACTTCACTAACCTCCTCTTCAGACACTGATCTGTTAAGATTGTGGTTGTCTTCCCTGGTTATATGTTGGCATTATGATTCAAGTGTTGTCCTTGATGGCAACTCACTCAGAGGTTGGTACAGGTGCTCAGAGACTGGTACAGGTGATGACAACTTAACTAGTGGACAGATCTCAGTACAGCAGGACAAGAAAGAGATATACGCAGGTTCAGCAAGGAGAATCAGCATGTACACGCAGGTTGGCTTCAGTAAAAGCGCGTACATGTGAAAACGTACCTTTGGTCAGTGGCAGTTAGTCCTTGGAAGTTGTGCCTATGGTTTTGGACCATGGCGTCTCGACGGACGTGTTGATCCCTAGTTTTGAGGTTGATGGTATTGTGTTACTATGGTTTTGGCTCTTGGTATTGAGCAAGGCCTAAGGCTATATAAGGAGAAGATCACTAGGCCAAAGAGTGCAAGTGTGAGTGATGAAGATCTGAGAAAGTGTGTGATCCAAGTGCTGGTTATGGGTTGGTGATCTGAACCAAGGTTTCACCCATGTGGAGGATGATGAATGATGGAACGAGATCTCAAGGCTTGGAATGATTATCTTCATATGGTTTGACTCTGGATAGACTAGATCTACTGACGCATGTTTATTATTATGATCTGGGTATGTTTTGATGTCTGATATACCTCCAGAGTTTTAAGGTTGAATTTATAGATCTGTACGCGAGTTGGTTTTGGTAAAAGGGCGTATACACGCAGGTTGGGATCATCCAAGTAGCGTATACAATGTGAAGTATGATATTTGAATATGGAGCTGGATCTGGTTGTTGCTATGATTATCTGGTTATTGTTGACAGGGTTACAGTGATTCAGAATTGGGTGTTTCAGTGATTGATGATGCAGGTTGTACTACAATGATGATTGTCTTATGGATCTAGTATGAAAATGTATGAAACGTGGTCCCGGGTAGATCGTAGGCCGGCACCTACGTACTGGTAAACATATCAGCCAGTACAAGAGCCAGGGGGTTGTAGCTCCCTTCCACTAGCAGCTGGAAAACGAGTAAAGAAGCATTCTGTAGGTAGGCACCTACGTACTAGTAAATGGATCGGCTAGTACAAGAGCTAAGAGGGTTGTAGCCCTCTGTAGGTTGTAGCCTGCGTGCTGGTAAAGGACTGCACCAGTACATTGTAAAAGAAGTTCTCATTAAAGAAGAAAGAGACAAATTGCAGCAGGTGGTTTTCACCCACATTGGGTTTCCACCTTATATCATGGTGTTCATGTGTGTGGCTCTTGTGTGATGTTCTGTTCTGTTATACTGCACCTGTTTACTGTTAATATGCTTAATAATGTTCTGATGCATTTACTGAAGATAAGATTAACTGAATCATAAGATCTCTGGATATACGCTAGTTGCATTAGACACAGTCGCGTGTACACGCGGGTTTACTTAACTGAAGTCGCGTATATGTTTCTGAGTATGAAATTGAAAAGTTTTATCTGATCTGATAATACTGATTCACCCCCCCTCTCAGTATTATTTCCAACAATTGGTATCGGAGCAGGTCCTTCAGAGAAGCTTGATCGCTTGAAGGAGATTCGTAGAACAATGGGGAAGAAAGCACGTCAGAAGAAGAAAACAGCTCAAAAGAACAATGACAACCTGTCGTTGTGTGGAAGCAAGTATTTAGATCCTGAAGCACCTCAGATTGAAGATGGACAAGCAAATGAAGCGTCAGATCAAATCATAGATCAACAAGATCTACCTAGCAAAAGGGAGAATGCCCTCAAAGAAGAAATCATCAGATTAGAAGAACAGTTGGAATGTGCCTCCAGAGTTCGAGAAATGCTGCTAGCACTGAATAAAGAGCAAGAAAACGAGATCCTCAAACTAAGGCATCAGTTGGATGAAGGAAGGAAAGTTGAAGAGACCTTGAAGAAGCAATGTCTTGAAAAAGAAGAACAACATCAAGTTGAGGTAAATATCTTGAAAAGCAAATTAGAAGAAAAGGATAAGCTTTTACGATTTCAAGATAGCTCTAAAGTCTTGGATGATATTCTTAGTAGTCACAGATCTCCTGCTATCAAGACTGGTCTTGGTTTTCATGAATATGTTGAAGGTGAATCTAGTTCACAAGGTGAGGCAAGAAACTCTAATGAGAAATCTGAAATGCTCAAGGAACAACCAAGGAAAGAAATTCCTCAAGGAAGATCCTTTACTCCTAACTATGGACGTGATAGACGATTATTTCCTCCGCTGAATAATGTTGAATGTTTTGTATGTCATAATCTTGGACATGTTGCAGCCATATGTAGAAGAAGAAGGTTTCAAGACCATCATGCAGAAAGATCATCACATTCAAGATACTTTAATGGATATTGCTTTTCTTGCAATATGTTTGGCCACAAAGCTGCTGATTGCTACAAGAGGAATATGAAACATGTAAGATGCTATGCATGTAACAAGTTTGGACATAAAGCAAGAGATTGCAGGAACAAAGCTCATGATAAGAAGAAATCATCAACATGCGTGAAGATATGGAAGAAGAAGGAAGTTCAGTCAGAAAGATGTGGCACAGCACAGGGTACTCAGCACAGCACAGACATAACAGACTCAGGGGGAGCTGAAGGTATAGAACTTCAGTGTTCTGATTCTCATACGCAAGTTTCATGAAGACAAGTCGCGTATATACGCGAGTTACAGGCTGCAAAGTCGCGTATATGGAGAAAGGGCAGCAGAACAGACCCAGGTTCAGTCATGGTTGGCTCAGGCTCAGGGGGAGCAGAACAGACTCAGGAAATGGTTCAGACATGGTTGGCTCACACTCAGGGGGAGAATATTCTTCAAATAATGCATTGTTGGCATTATGGTTAGAAGTTGTTGATAAAGTCTATAAAGCTAAATGATACATCTTACTGTTTAGGAATGGGATTGCAGGCTGATGCTTATGGTACAGATCATGATGCTGTTGGTGGCTTTCATAAGTCTTGGTCTAGATATTTCGTCTCTATGTCATGTATCTCTTGTGATATCTCTTTTTATGGTGTCAAGGTCATGTAACGGCCTATGTTGGTTTCCCCACTATGCCTGGGATGAATGATGAATGTATGTTGAGTCTTTTGGTGATAGGAAGGTCTTCTATGATGTATAAGTCTTTGTTCTTCTTGAAGAACATCTTTTGCAGATCTTGCCTACAGTCAAGGGGAGCATGAACAGCACAATTCAGCAAGAGCAGGATGGATAGATTGGTACACTTTGGCATACACAAAGGGGGAGCACATTTGGAGATTTCAGCATGTACTCAGGGGGAGTATGGACAGCAGTATGGACAGCAGAAGGTATACCAAGGAAGAGAATATCTTGGTCCACCCTTTGCCCTTGATGTCAAAGGGGGAGAGTGACTTGGTGTGGTGGTTGCCATCAAGTCCAAAGGGGGAGATTGTTGGCATTATGATTCAAGTGTTGTCCTTGATGGCAACTCACTCAGAGGTTGGTACAGGTGCTCAGAGACTGGTACAGGTGATGACAACTTAACTAGTGGACAGATCTCAGTACAGCAGAACAAGAAAGAGATATACGCAGGTTCAGCAAGGAGAATCAGCGTGTACACGCAGGTTGGCTTTAGTAAAAGCGCGTACATGTGAAAACGTACCTTTGGTCAGTGGCAGTTAGTCCTTGGAAGTTGTGCCTATGGTTTTGGACCATGGCGTCTCGACGGACGTGTTGATCCCTAGTTTTGAGGTTGATGGTATTGTGTTACTATGGTTTTGGCTCTTGGTATTGAGCAAGGCCTAAGGCTATATAAGGAGAAGATCACTAGGCCAAAGAGTGCAAGTGTGAGTGATGAAGATCTGAGAAAGTGTGTGATCCAAGTGCTGGTTATGGGTTGGTGATCTGAACCAAGGTTTCACCCATGTGGAGGATGATGAATGATGGAATGAGATCTCAAGGCTTGGAATGATTATCTTCATATGGTTTGACTCTGGATAGACTAGATCTACTGACGCATGTTTATTATTATGATCTGGGTATGTTTTGATGTCTGATATACCTCCAGAGTTTTAAGGTTGAATTTATAGATCTGTACGCGAGTTGGTTTTGGTAAAAGGGCGTATACACGCAGGTTGGGATCATCCAAGTAGCGTATACAATGTGAAGTATGATATTTGAATATGGAGCTGGATCTGGTTGTTGCTATGATTGTCTGGTTATTGTTGACAGGGTTACAGTGATTCAGAATTGGGTGTTTCAGTGATTGATGATGCAGGTTGTACTACAATGATGATTGTCTTATGGATCTAGTATGAAAATGTATGAAACGTGGTCCCGGGTAGATCGTAGGCCGGCACCTACGTACTGGTAAACATATCAGCCAGTACAAGAGCCAGGGGGTTGTAGCTCCCTTCCACTAGCAGCTGGAAAACGAGTAAAGAAGCATTCTGTAGGTAGGCACCTACGTACTAGTAAATGGATCGGCTAGTACAAGAGCTAAGAGGGTTGTAGCCCTCTGCAGGTTGTAGCCTGCGTGCTGGTAAAGGACTGCACCAGTACATTGTAAAAGAAGTTCTCATTAAAGAAGAAAGAGACAAATTGCAGCAGGTGGTTTTCACCCACATTGGGTTTCCACCTTATATCATGGTGTTCATGTGTGTGGCTCTTGTGTGATGTTCTGTTCTGTTATACTGCACCTATTTACTGTTAATATGCTTAATAATGTTCTGATGCATTTACTGAAGATAAGATTAACTGAATCATAAGATCTCTGGATATACGCTAGTTGCATTAGACACAGTCGCGTGTACACGCGGGTTTACTTAACTGAAGTCGCGTATATGTTTCTGAGTATGAAATTGAAAAGTTTTATCTGATCTGATAATACTGATTCACCCCCCCTCTCAGTATTATTTCCAACATTATAAGCTTAGGAATGAACTTTGTGAATTTGTTAATGAACCGAGCTCTGTCGACAAGAGGCTCCTCTGCTATGGTAAGGAAGTGTTGAACTAGGACAAATTCCATTTCTTTGTGAGAGATGAGCTCTTTCCTTTGAGAATCTTTAAGTTTTGAAATTTTGTTATGATATCTGTGATCCAAGGTTGCTCTATGAAAAAACTTTGTGTTTCTTTCTCCTTCTCTAATCCATTGCACCCTCGATTTCTATCTCCAAAAAATCTCCTCTTGCATGCACTGATCTTCCCATTCGTTTTGAAGAGAGTTAGCCTAAATTTTTCGTTCCTCAGTAAAACCTTTTGAGATGATGATCTGATTAATCTTCTGGAGTTTCTGCTCAACTTCTCTTTTGGCTTTAAAAATATTACCAAACTCTTTTTTGTTCCAATCTTTAAGCCTAGATTTGATGTGTTTAAGTCTCTACTACAACATGAATATTTTAGTGCCTTAAACAGGCATATCTTCCATCCACCATTTTTCAATATTGCCGGTGAAGTCAAGGTGAGAGAGCCAGACATTTTCAAACCTAAAATGTCTGTTCCTTGGTGTACCCATAAAAGTCGCTTCAAGCTGGACAAGCCAGTGGTCTGAGCCTCTGAAGGAAGGATTAAAGCTGACATATCAAGGCCTCTGAGATGGAGGTCCTCTGAGATTATGAATCTATCTAATTTAGAGGCGACTTGAGAAGCCCCTCCCCTCTTATTACTCCAAGTAAAAGTGCCATTTACTGTTTCTGTGTCCACTAGCCCCCTGTTATTCATGCAGTTCTGGAAGGTAATGGAGTCTCTGCCTAGTGTTCTGGTACTGCCTTTTTTCTCTATAAGAGATCTGATGATATTGAAATCCTCTGCCAGAATCTAGGGCATATCCGGATATCTCTCTGTCAGCTCCTTAAGGTAGGTGAGAAACTTAAGTTTGTCTTCTAGTTTTTGAGGACCGTAGACGTTAGTGATCATGTAGATCTCCTTATCACCCAAAGGTTGAATCACCAGTGATAGATAGTTCCTAGAAGCTTTAGCATCTAGGATTTCAAGTTTTTGAGGATCCCATAGAGTAAGAATCCCACCCACCGAGTTATCTGCTTTAACCTCTAGATACTCATACTTGATTAACCATTTGTTGTGTATCTCTCTGATCTTTTCCATCAAACATTTTGTTTCCTGAATAAAAACCATATCTGATTTTTCTTCTTTTATTCTACTGCTAAGAGTTCTTTGTTTCCTTTTACTTCCTAGACCCCTAATGTTCCAATTTGTAAGCTTCATTAAGAAAGGTTTGTAGAGGAGTAACTGGTGAGATCCCTCATCTTACCTGAGTTAATCATAAGTTTCCCACATTCGGTCAGTAGCTCATTCTGTTTTTTCCTTCCTCTTTTCCTACCCGGGTTCTTGGAAGAATGCATCAGTGTATCCTCCATCGTTTTCACTCCCCTGTTCTCTTGGCTATCATGGTTTCTTTTGACTCCAGAAAACTTAGTTTGTGATTTCCAAAGCAAGAGCTGTTGAACCCTGTCAAACTCCTCTTTTGGCAGAGAGTCTACCCGTTTGGTGATTCCCTTCTCAATAAACTTTTCTAGATCTAAATTTCCCCTCTCTAGAATCTCCTGCAGTTCATGGTCTTTTGTTCCAGCCTCACTTGGGGTCATCTCGTGGTCCCTACTGAGCTCCATAATGCTTGGCATATCATCCTTTTGTTTGTTGTTTTTTGGTATATCCTCCATATTAGCATCCCTTTCCTTCTTAGTGGGAATATTCTCCGATTCCTGGTTTGTCCCATTGTTTTTGACTTCTTCTTCTAAGATCTTGAAACTATTGTGGCTCGATTCTCCATCTTCATTAATTTTCTTTTGGTATTTCTTGCCTCCTTTCCCTTTACCCCCAACCTTAGTAAAACCTTTAGGATCCTTGCCTATAGTGGCTTTCGTATTGCTCTCCAGCTTGTTCAATGGGCAGTCCATGTATAGGTGCTCGTGTTCATGGCACTTACGACACCTAAATGGGTCGTGTTCATAGTCCACCGCCTACATCCATTCCTCATCATACACTTCTAAAATGATTGCATCCGGAAGTGCCCTACATAAGTCCATTTCCACACATATCTGGGTGAAGGAAGTGTATTTGCCTCTTAGAGTAGAATCTGAGATCTTTATAAAATGCCCTAGCTTGTTGCCGATAGCCTTTAGAGACTTTGGCAGCCAATAATATAAAGCAAGGGAGTAGAGTTTTATCCATACTGCCACTGAGGTGAAATTTTCTCGTTCTGGGACAAAGTTCATTACCCATGGTCTCATGTAAAGGCCTACAGAAGCGTAAAAATACGTCCCTCCCTCAAACACTCTATCTTTATCCTCTAAGCTTGTGAACACCATCATGAAGAAGACCTTGGACCAAAGGTGCAAGTTAATGTTCTCCTTTGGTTTCCAGTGGTTCCTTATCCATGCTTGCAAAGCCCTCTCCGTCAGTCAAATCCCCATAAATTTACAGATAACAGCATATTCCGCCATGTGTTCTCTGTGCACTTGCATCGTTGCGTCATTTAAAATGACTCGAGGAATAGGGGTCAACTTGGGCTTAGAAACCCCAAATGTACTCATAGGAGCAACTTTTTGACTGCTAACCTCTGTCCTCTTCTCCTTTCTAGCTTCCTCATGATTCTCTTCTTGTCCTTGAGGTCTGATGGTTTCCATTTTTTCTGTATTCGTAGCCTCTGTTACCATCTCTGTTGGTTTCTTGAAGCGATGCGATCCATCTCCCTTGCTTCTGTCCGCAACCACTTGACTGTAGGAGGGAGCTGAACTCCCTCCTCTGCGCCTTGCCATGGTGACTAGCGACAAAACGCTAAAGAAAAACCCTAATTCAGATTGCAAACCACGATGCCAAATATCATCAATTGAACAACTTCAAGCTCAAAGTATTATTATTATTATTATTATTATTATTTTATTTTTTTTATATTAATTTTAATGTTATTTATATTATTAATAATCATTTTTGTTTATGTTTTTTTCAAAAGATATTATTTGTTTATCATAATAACTATTATAGAAATATAAATTATTTATAAACTATTTTAAAATCTTATTAATAATATTGTAAATCCAAGGCGTTAATGTTATAAATTTTTGGGATTAATATTATATGTCTAAAGGATTAACATTATAAACGCAAAGTATCAAATCTTTTGGTTTTCATATTAATCGCTTAGATTTATAGTTTTAATCCCTTAATTTTAGAATATCGATCAAATAAAAGATGCATTTTTCTAATATTTAATATTTATAATATTAGATATATATTTTTTAACTACTAATATTATTAATATTAATGTTACAATTTAAATATTATTAATGATTTTAATGTTATTATGTTAATAACATTAAATATTAGTAATTTAAAAAAAATAACATTGTATTAAATATGTTTAAAACATGTATTAACCAAAAATTAAAACATAATTAAAGTAATTAAACATGATTATAAATTAAAATTGTATTAAATATAACTAAAACATATATTAAACAAGATTAGAACATGTTTAAAACACGTTTGAAATTAGTATTCTATTAAACATGTTTAAGACATGATTATTTTTAAACATAATTAATATTGTATTAAAGATATTATTAATAATATTGTTAATAATAATGTTTTAAATATTATTTATTTATGATAATGAATATTATAAAATTATGAAATACTAATTCTAAACTATTTATAAACTAATATAAAAAATATAAAATAAATTATTTATAAATTATCATAATATTAATTATAAACTTATTTTTAATAATATTTTGTTTTATATAATATGTATTAACACCTAAAAGTTTTTATTCTTTTCACATTGGTTAAACCCAAGATTAACATAAATAAAATGAAATTATAAAAAAATAATATTATAAAAATTTAAAAATTTAAATTTATAAAAATTAAATAATAAGAAACATAAATAATATACCATATAAATCGAAGTTATAAAACCCAAAAATTTTCTTAGCTTTTAATTGTCTGGCTCCTCGTCTTTCTTGGCGAGATTGATGTTGTAGCTTTCTTTTTTTTCTCTACGGTCTTCCAACTTCCTTCATCTTGCATCTCCTTCATCTCTTCTTTTTCTTGGGACATTTGTGTCTTAGCTTCGCGATCTATTGTGTTCGTCCTTTTGAAGATAGTTGGAGAAGAAGTTTGGTCTAGGAGATCTGCTTTGTTGTTAAATGAAGATTTATTTTGTGCAATATTCGAATCCTCATAACTATTGATGCTTGAGAGGACGGGGTTTTCTCCATGCTTGCCTTGAGAGTTGTTTCTTTCTTGCCTGATTTCCTGTGATTCAGAGTTTTCTCTAGAGAATTCTTCTTTGATGATAGTGTAGTGTTCTTCTTGTGCTCCTTCCCACCATGTAGATCTATGGTGGTTTTTCTAGCAGAATTTTTCTGAGAGGCTTTTGGGCAATTTTTGGCTAGATGGCCTGTCTCAAAGTAGGATCGACATTTGAAGAGGACACTTTCATAATCGAGTTTCTGATTCCACACATAGTCTAATCGAGCCACAGAAGATTAGATCTAGAACCCAACCAAAATTTAAAGTAACTTCAAACCTTACTAACTTTATTAACCCATTAACCTTATGCATGGATGGCGTATCATTGACCTTACGCTTCTAGGCTCACGACAACGTACAAGTTACCCTCCATTACCCTTGATTATATATATATATATATATATATATATATATATATATATATATATTGAAGTTGTTTTTTATTTTAATATTTAATAACATAATTTATTAAAATGAAGCTGACGACCATGCATGTTATTTCATTCAAATTCATTTCTACTTATTAACATGCACAATTTCTTTAGACTACGAGTCCAAATGCTTTAAAAACTAACAATAGTGAAAAGAAGGGACATCGTAGTTGTAAAAAGACTGGTAAAGCTCAAAACTATTTAGATAATGAACTTGTTATTTAATATATATATATTTTTAATATTTAATAACATAGAATTGTAAAAGCTAATGGTATTTTTTATTAGATATTATTTTTTTTTAAATTTAATAATGGTGAATGGTAAAAGCTTGTTAGATTTTTTTTACAGTTTTTTTTAATATTATGTTTTGGGCGATAATTCATATTCAAATATGTATTTTGTATTCAATTTACAAATAAAAAGATCTAATCTGCTTGTATCATAGTACTCATGGACAAAATAAATTTTACTAATGATACATTTTTTTTTTTTATATTCGTCTTTGATTAGAATATCTATTTATTGATTATATTCATGTTAGTTGTTTATATTCATATTCATTGATTATATTCATGTTTTTATATTTTTCATTGATTCAAATTACTTTTCACAATATGTACATCTTTATTGCAGAAAAATTCTAAAGTTATTTTACTCTTATTCGAACATTTTACATTGCATTGTATATGTATCTTTACTTCATACAAATTGACATTTTCAACATCTAGGGAAAAAATTAAAGGTATTCATCATCATAGGTTGATGATATTTTAATTCAGGGTTTCATATAATTTGTCTTTTTTTACTCTACAAACCTGAGTGTGCATATTTTCAAATTTCTCACATGGAAAATATATCTTGATGTTTAATAGCAAAGAGAATTTGGATTTTGATTGATTGGGGTTTGAGCTAAGCTCTAGTAGATAAAACATAATGAAGGGGTGAAATTGATGGAAAAGTTAATGAAACTAACGAACACCTGTTATTTGGAATTGGACACACGTTATTAATGTTTTGAAACTGATAATCATCTTATTCCAAAATACACATTTCCACTACCATGACAAGTGTATGTGTAATGTTTTGTAGTCTTCCCATTCTCGTTAATCCTCATAGGTGTCAATTAACAAATGACATGGTAAATTTTTAATCAAGCTTTGTAAAAGGGTAATTTAAATAAGGTTTAATCATGTGATTTAGATATGCAGGGAAGCTAGTGGTGTGAATTGCATCCATTGATATTGTGGCAATGACGAGAATATACTAGCATATTTAAATTTAAACCCTCCGATCAATTTTTTAAATTAGTAAAATGATTAAAGTGCCCAATTTGAATGGGTGAATGTGGAATGTGAACAGTCATCAAGAAGATGAACTAATCAGTCACATTCATGTATATAACAATAGCTACCTAATGAAATAAATGAATCAGTTTTTCTGCCAAGTATGGAGTTACTCCTGGTCTGACATGGTATCAGAGCCAGTCCTAAGAATAGTCGTAACTCCCTTCATCTCTGCCACTGCCTCTGTCCTGAAATGCTCTGCCTCCATTGCATTGCATTCATCTGATTACTTTGTCCTGAGCGCTGCCTCTGTCCTGCGTCTCAACAACGTTGATTCTCTGCGCATGAATACCTTGACTGGATTGCATCGGTTATGAGCCCTTTTCGCTGCCTCTCCACACCGTATACCGCTGACAAAGGCTCAAGATTCCATCGCAACCCAAATTCGCTGCCTCTCCACACAAGATGCTCGGCTCAGCTATGCAAGATAGAGCCCACAATCCCTGGCTCATGATACCTACTTTCCCGCACACTGAATCATTGCTTCTGTGAGGAGAAGAGAGGATCTTTATTTTTCATAGCTCAATAAGGGGTTTTGTTTGAATATATTCGGTTTGGCTGACTCTGCTACCGACCGCAAGCAACACACAAAGCCAGAAATTTCCCTTTAGTTAGCGTTTCTGGTTCTCTCCTCTGTATAAGGCTCTGCAACGAAAGCCGCTTTCCATGTTTTGCAGCCGCTACAGCAATTTTACGAATTGACTGACGGTGGAGCAGAGTACACTGTCTCTGCGCATGGGAGACTCAGTCTGACATGTTTATCGATTCATGTTATTCACACTGTCAAACAAACGTACAAGCTCTGTGGCACTCAGCGAATTCTCCAAAATTGAATTCGAAGACCATTGCAGAAGCGGTTGGTGATTGGTATTTCGATCGCAGTGTTGTTAAGTATATTGCATCAGACAGTCCCCACCCTTATCGTTTTACTTCGTTGGTGATTGGTAATCGAGTTCGAATAACCGCGCTTGGAAGAGACTCAATCTGCTGGAACAGTGAAGACTGAGATGCATCAGAGGCGCCTGCAGTGAGAAGAGAAGTGGAAACTGAATTCGAATTGCGATGAACTAAACCCGTGGACATGTGCAATCAAGGCTGTGCGTTGTGTATACCATTCAAAACGTTTGTTCATAGTGTTGAGTATTGTGCAGTATCATTCAAAACTTTTAAAGCGTTTATATATTGCGCTGCTTTCAAAATAGTATTGCATGATATATTGAAGTGATATATTGATACATTGAAGTGATATAGTGATATATTGCGCTTCTTTCAAAGTGGTATTGCATGATATATTGATATATATTGAAGTGATATATTGAATTGATCCCTTGCGCGTTTTTTCTAAACATAGTAGTATTGCATGATATATTGAAGTGATATGTACAAAGAAATGCTGATGCTTCTATCAAACGTTAGAGGAAAATAAAGTGCATAAGGCTGTAACATAAGGATTTTTTTTTTTCCAGCAGAAGTATTTTTACAGAATGCATTCAATCATCTTTATGGTAGGGATAGTTCTCACTGGCAAGGAGAACTATCCTGAATGGTCCCGGATGATAAAACACACCCTCATCTTCAATGAGTCGTGGAAGGGAGTGTGTGTCGGAGAAGGAGACAATGACCCAGTACAACCTACATCAGACAAAGAGCTCGTCATTTGGGATAACAAGAACAGCAAAGCATATGCATTAATCGCAGCATCTGTAAATGAAGAAGTAAGTCGCCATATTTCATCATATTCAACTGCCTTTGAAGCTTTACAAAAGCTCAAAGAACTCTATGACTCACATTCTGCACTTGAAGTTGTTCAGCTCATGATTAAACTCTTCACTCTTGAACTGAAAAATAATGATCCTCTTGCCCTTGCATCTGAAGTAAAATCCATAATGCATGATATCAAATCCACTAAGGTGGAGCTGGATATCCCTCTTATTGCTTTTCTCAAGGCACTCTATCCTACTTACTCCAATTATCTTGAGTCTTTACAAGCAAATGGAAATCTTAAAGATATAACCTTTGACTCTCTTGTGAAAAAGTTTGTTGAAAGAGAGAAAGCCTTTGGAAAGAAGACAGTCCCTGAATCTTCTGAAGAGATTGTTTGCCTTGCTCATAAAGAAAAGCATCCTGCTCAAGATTCTACAAGAGGAAGAGGTGGACGAAGAGGAAGAGGAAGATACTTCAGAGGCAGGGGGGGTAGACATTCTCAAGGAGAAAAAGCAGATCTGCATTGCATTCGCTGCAAACGAAATGGATCACATGATGCTTCTACATGCAAGCTACCATGGGACAAAATTGAGGAGAAAAGAAACCAGCCGAAAGGTAAAACTAATGATACAGACAAAGGTAAAGCACCTGAATCCACTCACTATATTGAGGCACAATGTAACATTGGAGTAAATGAAGATTTGTTTAATGCTTCACTTGCTTCTTCGAAAAATGATTGGTTGCTTGATTCAGGAGCAACCTGTCATATGGCTCATAGGAAAGATTTTTTTCAAGATTTCACTGACAATGTTGATGGAGCAGTATACTTTGTAGATCAGTCAAAAATCAAGCCATCAGGGCTTGGCACAATCAGGCTTAAATTGCCTGGTCTTCCAGACTTTCTTCTGGATCATGTTCTATATCTCCCACAGCTCAAGAGAAACTTGTTGTCCTTGGTCCACATCCGCCAGCAAGGTCACTCCATTCATATGTTTGATGGCAAGCTTGAGGTAAGAAAAGCATCTGACCACTCACTTGTCATGAGGGGAATAGAAGAAGAAAGGCTTCTCAAACTGCAAGGAACCTCTGCTCATGCACATCATTTCTCATATATTTCTCATCATGAAGAAGGTACATTTCCATCAAGTTTATTATGGCATGCTAGATTTGGACATTTAAACTATGACAGTCTCCGCTTATTGAAGAAAAATGGTGTTGTTGGTTTGCCTACAATTCCTAGGAAACATAAGCAATGTGATGCTTGCATTCTAGGAAAGCATAGCAAACAGTCTTTTCATGATTCACATTCAAGAGCACATAGGAAGCTTGAACTCATTCGTTCAGATTTATGTGGTCCAATGCCTGTTCCTTTTGCAAATGGAAATAAATATATCATGACATTTATTGATGATTACACCAGAATGTGTTGGGTTTATTTATTGAAGAACAAATCTGATGCTTTTCAAACATTCAAGAATTTTCATAAATGGATTGAAAATGATGCACAATCTCATATTGGTTCTATTCGCACTGATAATGGAAAAGAATATACATCAAATGAATTTGAACACTATCTTCGCCAACATGGGATTAAACATCAAACAACTGTGCATTATAATCCCCAACAGAATGGTGTAGCTGAAAGAATGAATAGAACAATCTTGAATATGGTAAGATCCATGCTCTTTTTCAAAATTGTAAAGATAATGTTTTTGGCTGATGCTGTTCTATGTGCTACATATATAAAGAATAGATGTCCATCTAATGCTATAAGAAACAAGACTCCTTATGAATTGTGGTATGGACATGTTCCTTCGGTAAAACATCTCAGGATCTTTGGTTCCACCTGTTATGCTTTGAGACCAAAGGTACATAGAAACAAACTTGGTGCTAGAAGTCGTAAGTGTATCTTCCTGGGGTATTCAAACACCTCTAAACCATACCACCTCTATGATGAAGTAAATAAAAAGTTTGTTGTATCTAGAGATGTCATTTTTCTTTAATCATCCAAATCTGACAATGTTGTTGAGGGGACACCAAAAACGAAAAACAAGCACCACGAGCCTGGTATGAAAAACTAACTGAGCATCTTCTGAAACTCAACTTCAATCATTTTGATCTTGATGATGCAACTTTATTTGTCAAGAAAGTTGGCAAAACAGTTGTATATCTTGTGGTATATGTAGATGATCTTTTAATGACAGGGAACAATGAAAGCTATATTGCATCCATAAAGAAAGAATTAGGAAAAAGTTTTGAAATGACTGATTTGGGCTATGTTCATTACTATCTTGGCATTGAAGTAACCCAACATCCAAAATCCATATTTCTTTCTCAAAAGAAATAAATTGGAGATTTGTTAAACAGATTTGGCATGACAGAGTGCAATCCTATTTCTACTCCAATGGAACAAAACTTAAAGCTCACATCTATTGAAGGAAAGGAATTTGAGGATGCAACAAAGTATAGACAGCTTGTAGGAAGTCTCATCTACCTCACTACTACCAGACCAGACATTTCATTTACTGTTGGAATCCTCTCCAGGTTCATGCAAAAGCCTTGTGAGGGACATTGGTCTGCTGCAAAAAGAGTTCTAAGGTACTTGAAGGGAACACAAGACCTTGGAATCAAGTATACACAAGTGGACGACTTCAGCATGATTGGATACTCTGATTCAGACTTCGATGGAGACAAAGAAACTGGAGTATCTACTTCAGGATATGCTATGAGTCTTGGATCAGGAGCTGTCTCTTGGAGATCACGCAAACAATCAGTTCCAGCAGATTCCACAATAGAAGCAGAATACGTGGCAGCAGCTGAAGCAACGAAAGAAATTGTGTGGTTCAGGAAAATTCTTGAAGATTTGCAAGTAAAACAAGTACAATCAACTCCACTCATGATTGACAACACCTCTGCAATAATGTTGGCCAAGAACCCAAAGTTCCATGATCGTACAAAGCACATCAATACTAAATATCATCTGATCTAACATCATGTTGAGGCCAAAACAATCCATCTTCGTCATTGTTCCACAAATGAGCAAATTGCAGACATCTTCACCAAAGTGCTTGGAAGAGAAAAGCTTGAAAGATTTAAAACGATGCTTGGACTCACCAACATCCCTTCAGATTAAGGGGGGGAATGTTGACACCTAATCATCTACGATTAGGTGAATGTGGAATGTGAATAATCATCAAGAAGATGAACTGATCAGTCACATTCATGTATATAACAATAGCTACCTAATGAAATAAATGAATCAGTTTTTCTGCCAAGTCTGGAGTTACTCCTGGTCTGACAGATTCCTATCTGATATTTCCATAGGATTAATATTATACCCTCGGAATATAAATCGTATGATTAATATTGTAAACCTAAGGAATTTATATTACAAACCCAATGGATTATAAACCATAGGATTAATATTATAAACCCTATCAATAATATTATACCTAGGAATATGAACTATAACATACAACGAGACATCATAAATTGTTTTACCAAGATTAATTATCACTATTAATTTCATTTTTGTTTTATCTAAATTATTAAAACTATTTGGCTTAAAAAGCAAGAACAAATATTGTTAATTATTATTTAAAAGATTATGGACCAGCTTGTTAAAAGACCAAAGAAACACTTGAATTAACTTTTGAGAACAGTTACAACTGTTCCTTCACAATTTTCCTTTAAGAGGAAAAAGGGCAGAACCCTGGGGGGGTTGAAGGAAACAGGATTGTGATGAATTCTTCCTAGAGCTGGCAAACCTAACCAGTGGGAAAGAAAATTGTGGTAACAGTTGTGGGGTACGAGACTTGAGGCTGGACAGAAACCTAATGCCCAAGGTACCCAACTGTTCATCATTGACAGAAGTGGAAGAGCTCAGAGGGGAATCTGGACGTAATTGCTAGTTCCGAGGCTGGGTGGAGAGATCTTCCAAATAATTATTGTGTTCATAATCGAAGATAGATAAGTGATACCACCATGTTAATCATGTTAATTGCGAAAAGATAGAATGTTTATTGTTAAGTAGAATATACATTAATGAAATAGCAGTAGTAATTAATGTCTATTGATTCCTGAGAAGAATATGAAAACTATATGGATATCATGCATTACTAGAAGTTACTGATATATATGAATGTTATATTAAAAATAGTAAAAATGCTAGCTTACTAGGCAAGATAGTTGCTATAGACAGCTCAATGATTTAATCAAGAAGCACATGCTATGTAGAAAACAGTAAAACAATAATCCTGTCTGCCTCTCTGTATGTTATATATATTGTTTTGTATAGTCCGTGAAGACATTCATGCCCATAATATATAGATATCAGTTCTTCGAATACGCTGATTAGGAAATATTTCTTTATCTGTGGCAGAGAATCGATAAGGAAAACTTTATAAATGCATCCAGCTAATCCCCTAGAGTTGCATCGCGGATAAATAGAGACCTAGGGTTTATAGTCCTTGGACGAGTTTGGGAACAACTCATCCAGAGCCATGTACCCCGGTTCCATTTAACCTGGATCTTATGATCTCTAAAAATGTCTATTACATTTACATAACAATTGTCTGCTATATTTACTCAAAAATGAAGGATGTGGTTCAACAAAATATCAGCGATAACCATAAAATTAAACACATTTTGAGTGGTTTCATTCAAACCCGAATTCAAACTCACTTAACTGATTCACACAGCAAATTGGAACTCAGAAACCCCAAAATTTATTAACGGTTGAAATATAGCTGCAGGTTTGGTACAGGGAAATATTTAAGTGGAATAAACACTGAGATGGCTTATGCAAGTCGATAGTACCAAAACGAAACATTACATTTTAATCGAAAGCATAATCCAAGCCATAGCCTCAAATCGGCTATCATACCCCCATGAAAGCCTCTGCCACAGTAATTGGCTTGAAGAGCCAAAGCACAACAAGTACAGATTCCAACACAATTGGAAAGCTAGGAAAGGAGTGATGTTTAGCAAGGTGGTTTCCCTAAAAAATACACAAGACGAGTGAGGGTTTCAAACCAGCTTCTAAGGCCTTACCTATGTAGTGAATCAATTATAAGAACTCGAATTCCTGTAAGGGTCTGGTTCATTATATGATAAATATTGGCACTGTAGAGATGGCTTACCTGAGTAGGAGTTTGGTACCCTTCGAAGCAATGACCGAACCTGCATAAGAACCAGACAACTTCAGTAGAAGCAAAGGAAAAATCAACTTTAAAAGATAATGGTATTATAAACATAAGCAATTCTTACGTTTTGTTGTTGTGGAATCAACTCTTTCCTCCAGAATGCCGAAGTCCAAGTCGTATCCATCACACATGTTCTAGGACGACCAAAGAAACCCATCAAATAACTCATGAACCATCACAGAACATCGAAGCAGCGATGAAAAAAGCTTAATGAATTAATATAACAGACAAGCAGGATGAAGTGATGAACCTAAAATATCAAAGATGAGATGGACTAAGCTATGCACAGGATCGCCATGACAAAGCAGAAATCCAAGACGGGACATGGGAAAATGAACCAACCTCATTGCCAAAAGAGTCATTAAGCCTTCCAAACAAACCCGAAGCATCAAGACCATAGATCGCATCAGATCGAACGACGGATGGAAGACCAAATGCATCATTTTGAATGGTGGATGGGTTGGTTAGAAGGTCATTGTTCCTTGGTGGATTGCAAAGAAAAATTTGTGAGTTATCTTACCCAATCAGGAAAATGGAAGAAAAATCAGGGAATCAAGGAAAATATTAAATTACACCGTATTACGACCAATCAGATCAGAAGATGCATAAGAAAATGCCACCATATTTATGCTATCCAGGTAGGGTACAACAATAAAAAAAAAAATATGACTTCTTTAGAGAATATTCCCATAATTCAAGATTTCATAGACGTATTTCCTGAATCCTTCCCTGGATTTCCACCAAGAAAAAGATATCAATTTTACCATTGAGCTAGTGCCTAGAGCAGCCCCTATTTCGAAATCCCCCTATCGTATGAGCATTCCTGAGTTAACTAAACTTAAAATGCAGCTTTAGGAGCTTTTAGATAAAGGGTACATTCGCCTAAGTGTGTTCCCTTGGGGAGCCCCTGTGTTATTTGTCAGAGAAAAGTATGGAACCTTACAATTTTGGATTGACTATGGTTAGCTAAATAAGCTGACCATCAAGAATAAGTACCTGTTACCTCGCATCAATGATTTATTTGATCAAGTGCAGGGAGCTAGCATGTTCTCAAAAATTGATTTAAGGTCCAGGTACCACCAAATCAGAATAAAGGATGAAGACATCTGCAAAACTGCATTCTGAACTCGTTATGGACATTACGAGTTTGTGGTACTGCCTTTCGGCCTTACCAATGCGCCAACCACATTCATGAGCCTAATACACGACATTTTCCAGCAATTTCTAGATAAATTTGTACTGATTTTTATTGACAATATACTAATCTACTAAAAAAACCAGGAGGAACATGAGAAACACTTGAGAACGATAGTACAAATTTTACGAGAAAACCAGTTGTACGTGAAGTTTAGCAAGTGCGAATTTTATAAAAATCCAATCCAGTACCTAGGCCATGTTATATCAGTAGAAAGAACAGTAGTGGATCCAGAGAAGATTAAAACTATTATGGAATGGACCACAACGAAAAACGTTCCCGATATAAGATCCTTCTTAGGCTTGGCAGGGTATTACCACCAATTTATTAAGGGATTTTCAAAAATAGCCTTTCCAATGACCTCACTTCAGAAAAAGGAGCGAGCTTTCCACTCGATAGCAGAATGCCAACAAAGTTTTGAGCAGCTAAAACAACTTCTTACAACTTCTCTGGTGCTAAGAGTATCATATTCAGAAAAGTCCTTTGTAGTATGTACAGATGCAAGTAAAGAGGGTTTTTGTGGAGTATTAACTCAGGAGGGAAAGGTCATTGCCTACGAGTCACATAAACTGAAGGATTATGAACATCGCTACTCTACTTACAATTTGGAGTTGACCGCAGTAGTGCATGCATTAAAAATGTGGCAGAACTATCTTTTGGGAAAGAAATTTATGTTATTAACCAACCACAACAGTCTGACAAATTTCTTTAATCAGTGTAATTTAAATGTGCGCTAGGCCAGATGGATCAGATTCCTGAGTGAATTTGATTTTGACATGAATCACCTCAAAGGAAAATAAAACCGAGTAGCAGATACTTTAAGCAGAAAATTACATTGCATCAATGAAGTACATTTCAGTTGAGCACAATCTAACCTAACAGAGGTTATCCAAGAGGCATCCCTTAAGGATCCAGAATATGCATTCTTATGGCAGAAAGCTTCAGAAGCTCAAGTAAGAGGGAAATAGTGTGAGTATGCAATTAATTCTAATAAATTGTTAACATTCAGAAATAGGATTTACATTCCTAACCAAAATTTTGTGAAGCCGATGTTATTAGATTAGTTTCATAGGAAGCCTTATGTCGCTCACCCAGGATACAAGAAATTGTATTATTCCATCAATAAAACTTATTTCTGGCCCGACTTATGAAAATACGTGGCTGAATATTTATCTAAATGCATAGAGTTCCAATTGGTGAAAGTAGAAAATCAACATTCTGTAGGTCTGTTGTAACTGCTACCCATTTTGAAATGGAAATGGGAGACCATCACTCTAGACTTTATCAATGGATTACCTCATGCCAAAAAGCAACACAACTTAATCATGGTGGTCATGGACAAGCTGGGAAAGACTGTTCATTTCATTCCTATAAAATCCACCTATAAAATGGTGGATATTGCAGACATATTTATGAGAGAAATCTTCCGCCTACACGAGATACCTCGAGTAGTCATCTCTGATAGGGATGTAAAATTTACATCCGCTTTCTCGAAAACTCTCTTTGCAGGATTGGGTACCCAAATCCACTTCAGCACTGCCTACCATCCTCAGACAGATGGTCAGACAGAGCGAGTGAATCAAGTCCTCGAAGACATGTTGTGAATGTTTGTAATGCAAAAACCGCAGAAGTGGGAAAATTACATCCACTTGGTAGAATTTGCCTACAATAATGGGCATCATGAATCTTTGGGTATGAGCCCTTTCGAAGTACTATATGGAAGAAAGTGTCAGGTACCCACGGACTAGAATAGTTCGGATAATAAATTAGCATTGGGTCCCAATATGCTAGTTGAAATGGAGGCCATCGTTAAGAAGGTTCGCTAGAATTTAAAGGCAGCACATGATAGGCAAAAAGTGTATGCAGTTAAGAAGAGAACTCATGAAGAATTCCAGCTGGGTGATCACGTGTATTTCAAGGTTAAACCTTAGAAGAGCACCTTGCAATGGAAAGGTTGTGCAAAATTGGCACCACGGTACTGTGGACCTTTTCAAATTTTGGAACGGATTGGGCCTGTGGCATATAAGCTAGCACTACCGGGCCACATCCGAGTACACAATGTCTTTCATGTGTCCTTATTAAAAAAGTATATATACAACCCTCAACATATTATTAACTAGGAAAGCATTCAAGTAATGATAAAATAGAAAGAAATATGTTAAAAGAATTGTTGTTTTGGAATTTTCTGACAGAAGATTATGAATGTGCAGGTAGAACTCGAGGGAGAATTTCTGGCAGAGCCTCTTCGTATCCTCGATCGGAGCGAAACCACCTTGCGGAGGCGAGCCATCATCCAAGTTAAAGTGTAGTGGAACCACTTTTGCCCTGATGAGGCTACTTGGGAAGAAGAGGAAGTTAGGTGAGAAGCTTATCCTGCACTGCTTACATAGAGGAAGAACACCAGGGATCGTGTTCCTCTTAAGGGAAGAGAGCTGTAACATACAACGAGATATCATAAATTATTTTACCAAGTTTAATTATCACTGTTAATTTCATTTCTGTTTTATCTGAATTATTGAAACTATTTGGCTTAAAAAGCTAGAACAAATATTGTTAATTATTAATTAAAATATTATGGACCAGTTTGTTAAAAGGCCAAAGAAACAGTTGAATTAACGTCTGAGAATAGTTACACCTATTCCTTCACCCTTTTCCTTTAAGAGGAAAAAGGGCAGAACCCTGGGGGGCATTGAAGGAAACAGGACTGTGATGAATTCTTCTTAGAGCTGGAAAACCTATCCACTGGGAAAGAAAATTGTGTTAATAGTTGTGGGGTACGAGACTTGAGGCTGGACAGAGTCCTGACACCCAAGGTACCTAGCTGTTCATCATTGATAGAAGTGGAAGAGCTCAGAGAGGGAATCTGGACGAAATTGACAGTTCCAAGGCTGGGTGGAGAGATCTTCCAAATAATTATTGTGTTCATAATCAAAGACAGATAAGTGATACCACCATGTTAATCATTGTCATTAGGAAAAGATAGAATGTTTATTGTTAAGTAGAATATACATTAATGAATTAGAAGTAGTAATTAATGTCTATTGATTCCTAAGAAGAATAGGAAAACTAGATGGATATCATGCATTACTAGAAGTTACTGATATATATGAATGTAATATGAAAAATAGTAAAAATGCTAGCTTACTAGGCAAGATAGTTGCTATAGACAGCTTAATGATTTAATCCAGAAGCACATGCTAAGTAGAAAACAGTAAAACAATAATCCTGTTTGCCTCTATGTATGTTATATATATTGTTTTGTACATTTCGTGAAGACATTCATGCCACAATATATAGATATCAGTTCTTCGAATACACTCAGGAAATCTTTCTTTATCTGTGGCAAAGAATCGATAAGGAAAACTTTATAAATGCATTCAACTAATCCCCTATAGTTGCATCGCAGATAGACAAAGACCTAGGGTTTATAGGCCTCAGACGAGTTCTAGAAGAACTCATCTAGAGCTGTGTACCCCGGTTCCATTTAACTCGGATCTTCTGATCACTAAAAATGTCTATTATATTTACATAACAATTGTCTGCTATATTTACTAAAAAATGAAGGATGTAGTTCAACAAAATATTAGCGCTAACAATAAAATTAAACACGATTCCGGTGGTTTCATTCAAACCCCAATTCAAACTCACTTAACTAATTCACACAACAAATTGGAAGTCATAAACCCCAAAATTTATTAACAGTCAAAATATAGTTGTAGGTCTGCTACAACAGTCTAGATATCAAATATCAGGACAAAATTTCATAATGGAAAGAGTCCTGTGAAATGTCCACAGAGATAGTACAGGGAAATATTTAAGCGGAATAAACATTGAGATGGCTTATGCAAGCCGACAATACCAAAACGAAACATTACATTTTTATCAAAAGAATAATCCAGGCCATAGCCTCAAATAATCCACAGAGGCCATAAAGAAGAGGAAGAAGGGCATTCAGATTACATTTCTGATCAAAGAAAGACAAAAAGGGAGAAGATAGAGTTACAAGGTGAGTTCAAGAAAATCAAACCCTCACTGTTTGAAGGAGAGTAGGAAGAAGCAACAGAAGCTTGGTTGATAGACATGGGTAAATACTTCCAGATTTATGAATATATTGACAAACTTAAAGCAAGGCTAGAAGTTTACCAATTACGGGGAAAGGCCACCCTCTGGTGGGAAGAAATTAAAACCGTAAGAAATATTGATGAGGAACAAGTAACATGGCAAGAATTTCAGAAACACTTTAAAGATAAATATTTAATAAAACGTTATTATGACGAAAAGGAACAAGATTTCCATGAGTTAAGCCTGGGAGCCCTGAGCATGGATGAATATGTAACACGGTTTACTTCCATGTTGCGATACGTTCCATATATGCAAGAGGAGAAAGCTAAGATTCAATGATTTATTAGCAGTTTGCACAACTTCATGAAGGAAAAACTAGAATTTGATTATCCAAGGATCATGGACGATTCAGTACAGAAAGCCTGCATCTGTTATTAGTAGATGAAGCAGAAAAATGAGGGGTCTAAAGAAGCTAATGCCAAAAAGATGAGGAACTTACCACCAAATAGGTATTAGAAAGCCATAAATGGCAGAAACAATCAGCAAAGGACCTTCAGAAAATTTGCAAGAAATCCACCTAGAACTCAGACATTCACCAAGAATAGACAACTTGAAGGAATTAGCAGAACTGCTACTGAACAACCACCAAAACCACCACTACAATGTTGGGGATGTGGAGAAGCACATTATTACAAAAATTTCCCACACAAAGCTCGAACTGAACAACTTTCAAACATGCAAAAAGCCTCTACGGTAGGGGATATCGCAAGGAGCATGCCCAAAGTTAATGCTATCTTGGATGATCATCATGCGGAATATTAGCCCACCATGATCGAATGTCAAGGTACGATTGTTGATCAACCTATTTCTGTTTTATTTGATCCAGGTGCTAGACTAAGTTACATTAGTCCTAAAGTGGTAGAAAGGTTTCAACTACAAAGCAGTAAATATAAGAAGTCTTGGCTAGTTCAACTAGATACTGGAACAAAAATAAAGGTGTCTGCTAAAACAAAAAACTGACCTATAAAAGTTTGAGGACAACCCATCTAGGTTAATCTGAATATTCTTCCCCTGGGTTCATATGATGTATTAATAGGGATGGATTGGTTAGAAGGTCGTTGGTCCCTGGTGGATTGCAAAGAAAAATATGTATGTTATCTTATCGAATCAGGACAGCGGAAGGAAATTCAGGGAATCAAGAAAAATATCAAATTATGCCCTATTACGGCCAATTAGATCGGAAGATGCATAAGAAAAGGCTGCCAGATTTATGCTATCTAGGTAGGGTACAACAATGAAAAAAATAAGGTGACTTCTTTAGAGGATATTCCCATAATTCAAGATTTCATAAACATATTTCTTGAATCCGTCCCTAGATTACCAACAATGTGAGATATCGATTTTACCATTGAGCTAGTGCCTGGAGCAGCCCCTATTTCAAAAGTCCCCTATCGTATGAGCATTCCTAAGTTAATTGAACTTATAAGTGTAGCTTCAGGAGCTTTTAGATAAAGGGTACATTCGGCTGAGTGTGTTCCCTTGGGGAGCCCCTGTGTTATTTGTACGAAAAAAGGATGGAACCTTACAATTGTGGATTGACTATGGTGAGCTAAATAAGCTGACAATCAAGAATAAGTACCTGTTACCTCGCATTGATGATTTAATTGATCAAGTGCAGGGAGCTAGCGTGTTCTCAAAAATCGATTTAAGGTCCAGGTACCACCAGATCAGAATAAAGGATGAATACATCTGCAAAACCGCATTCTGAACTTGTTATGGATATTACGAGTTTGTGGTATTGCCTTTCGGCCTTACCAATGCACTAGCCACATTCATGAGCCTAATGCATGACATTTTCCAGCCATTTCTAGATAAATTTATACTAATTTTTATACAATATACTAATCTACTAAAAAAACGAGGAACGTGAGCAACAGTTGAGAATGATAGTACAAATTTTATGAGAAAACCATCTGTACACGAAGTTTAGCAAGTGAAAATTTTATAAAAATCAAATCCAGTACCTAGGCCATGTTATATCAGTAGAAGGAATAATAGTGGATCTAGAGAAGATTAAAACTATTATGGAATGGTCCACAACGAAAAACGTTGTCGACATAAGATCCTCCTTAGGCTTGGTAGGGTATTACCACCAATTTATTAAGGGCTTTTCAAAAATAGCCTTTCCAATGACCTCACTTCAGAAAAAGCGGCGAGATTTCCACTGGATAGCAGAATGCCAACAAAGTTTTGTGCAGCTAAAACAACTTCTTACAACCTCTCTGGTGCTAAGAGTAGAAGATCCGGAAAGGTCCTTTGTAGTATGTACAGATGCAAGTAAAGAGGGTGTCGGTGGAGTGTTAACTCAGGAGGGAAAGGTTATTGCCTATGAGTCACACAAACTAAAGGATTATGAACATCGCTACTCTGCTTATGATTTGGAGTTGACCGTAGTAGTGCATGCATTAAAAATGTGGTGGAACTATCTTTTGGGAAAGAAATTTTTGTTATTAACTGACCACAACAGTCTTGCAAATTTCTTTAATCAGCCTAATTTAAATGTGCACCATGCCATATGGACCGGATTCCTTAGTGAATTTGATTTTGACATGAAACACCTCAAAAGAAAATAAAACTGAGTAGCGGATGCTTTAAGTAGAAAATTACCTTTCATCTATGAAGTACATTTCATTCAAGCACAATATAACCTATCAGAGGTTATCCGAGAGGCATCCCTCAAGGATCCAGAATATGGATTCTTATGGCAGAAAGCTTCGGAAGCTTAAGTAAGAGGGAGGCAGTGTGAGTATGTAATTAATTTTGATAAATTGTTAACATTCAGAAATAGGATTTACGTTCCTAACCAAAATTCCGTGAAGTAGATATTATTAGATTAGTTTCATAGGAAGCCTTATGCCTCTCACCCAGGATACCTGAAATTGTATTCTTCCATCAAGAAAAGTTATTTCTGGCCCGACTTACGAAAAGACGTGGCTGAATATTTATCTAAATGCTTAGAGTGCCAATTTGTGAAAGCAGAACATCAACACCCTGCGGGTTTGTTGCAATTGCTACCCATTCTGGAATGGAAATGGGAGACCATCACTCTAGACTTTATCACTGGATTACCTCATACCAAAAAGAAACACGACTCAATCATGGTGGTTGTGGACAAGCTGAGCAAGACCACTCATTTCATTCCTATAAAATCCACCTATAAAACGGTGGATATTGCAGACATATTTATGAGAGAAATATTCCACCTACATGGGATACCCCGAGTAGCGATCTCTGATAAGCATTTAAAATTTACATCTGCTTTATCAAAAACTCTCTTTGCAAGACAGGGTACCCAGATCCACTTCAGCATTGCCTACCATCCTTAGACGAATGGTCAGACAAAGTGAATGAATCAAATCCTAGAAGCCATGTTGTGAATGTTTGTAATGCAAAAACTACATAAGTGGGAAGATTACCTCCACTTGGTAGAATTCGCCTACAATAACGGGCATCATGAATCTTTGGGTATGAGTCCTTTCAAAGTACTACAAGGAAGAAAGTGTCAGGTACCCACAAACTGGAATAGTCTGGATAATAAATTAGCATTGGGTCTTGATATGCTAGCTGAAATGGAGGCCACCTTTAAGAAGGTTCGCTAGAATTTAAAGGCGACGCAGGATAGGCAAAAAGTGTATGTAGATAAGAAGAGAACTCATAAAGAATTCCAACTGGGTGATCACGTGTATTTAAAGGTTAAACCTCAGAAGAGAACCTTGCAATGGAAAGGTTGTGCAAAATTGGCACCATGGTACTGTGGACCTTTTCAAATTTTGGAACGGATTGGGCCCATGGCATATAAGCTAGCACTACCAAGCCACAACCAAGTACACAATATCTTTCATGTGTCCTTATTAAAAAAGTATATATATGACCCTCGATATATTATTAACTAGGAAAGCATTCAGGTAATGATAAAATAGAAAGAAATATGTTAAAATAATTGTTGTTTTGGAATTTTCTGATGGAAGATTATGAATGTGCAAGTAGAACTCGAAGGAGAATTTCTGGCAGAGCCTCCTCATATCCTCGATCGGAGAGAAACCGCCTTGCGGAGGTGAGCCATCATCCATGTTAAAGTGTAGTGCAAGCACTTTGGCCCAGATGATGCTACTTGGGAAGAAGAGGAAGCCATGTGAAAAGCTACCAGGGATGGTGTTCCTATAGAGGGGAGGGAGTTGTAACATACAACGAGACATCATAAATTGTTTTACCAAGTTTAATTATCACCGTTAATTTCATTTCCGTTTTATCAGAATTATTAAACCTATTGGGCTTAAAAAGCAAAAACAAATATTGTTAATTATTAATTAAAAGATTATGGACCAGTTTGTTAAAAGACCAAAGAAACAGTTGAATTAATGTCTAAGAATAGTTACAACTGTTACTTCACCCTTTTCCTCTAAGAGGAAAAAGGGCAGAACCCTAGGGGGGGTTGAAGGAAACAGGACTGTGATGAATTCTTCCTACAACTGGCAAACCTAACCAGTGGGAAAGAAAATTCTGTTAATAGTTGTGGGGTATGAGACTTGAGGCTCGACAGAGTCCTGCCCAAGCTACCCAGCTGTTCATCATTGACAGAAGTGGAAGAGCTTAGAGGGGGAATCTGGACATAATTTCTAGTTCCGAGGCTCGATGGAGAAATCTTCCAAATAATTATTGTGTTCATAATCGAAGACAAATGAGTGATACCACCATGTTAATCATTGTCACTAGGAAATGATAGAATGTTCTCCTAAGTAGAATATACATTAATGAATTAGAAGTAGTAATTAATGTCTATTGATCCCTGATAAAAATAGGAAAACTGGATGGATATCATGCATTACTAGAATTTACTGATATATATGAATGTAATATGCAAAATAGTAAAAATGCTAGCTTAATAGGAAGGATAGTTGCCATGGACAGCTTAATGATTTAATCCATAAGCACATGCTAAGTAGAAGACAGTAAAACAATAATCATGTCTGCCTCTATGTATGTTATATATATTGTTTTGTACATTTCATGAAGACATTCATGCCACAATATATAGATATCAGTTCTTTGAATACACTAAGGAAATCTTTCTTTATCTATGGCAAAGAATCGATAAGGAAAACTTTATAAATGCATTCTGCTAATCCCCTACAGTTGCATCGTGGATAGATAGAGACCTAGGGTTTATAGGCCTCAAACGAGTTCCGGAAGAACTCATCCAGAGCCATGTACCCCGGTTCCATTTAACCTAGATCTTCTGATCTCTAAAATGTCTATTATATTTACATAACAATTGTCTGCTATATTTACTAAAAAATGAAGGATGTAGTTCAACAAAATATCAGTGATAACCATAAAATTAAACACAATTTGGGTGGTTGCATTCAAACCCCAATTCAAACTCACTTAACTGATTCACACAGCAAATTGGAAGTCATAAACTCCAAAATTTATTAATAGTCGAAATATAGTTGTAGGTCTGCTACAATAGTCTAGATATCGAATATCAGGACAAAATTTCATAATGGAAAGAGTCCTGTGAAATGTCCACAGAGATAGTATAGGGAAAGATTTAAGTGGAATAAACACTGAGATGGCTTATACAAGCCGACAATACCAAAACGAAACATTACGTTTTAAGCAAAAGCATAATCCAGGCCATAGCCTCAAATATTGGCTATCATACCCACATGAAAGCCTCTATCACAGTAATCGACTTGAAGAGCCAAAGCACAACAAGTCTAGATTCCAACACACCTGGAAAGCGAGTAAAGGAGAGGATTTTAGCAAGGTGGTCGCCCTAAAAAATACATAGGCTAAGCAAGGGTTTCGAACCAGCTTCTGAGGCCTTACCTGCACACTGAATTGATTATAAGAACCAAAATTCCTGTAAGGGTTTGGTTCATTATATGATAAATTTTGGGAGTGTAGTGATGGCTTACCTGAGTGGGAGTTGGGTAGCCTTCGAAGCAGTGGCCGAGCCTATATAAAAACCAGATAGCTTCAGCAGAAGCCAATAAAAATCAACTTTAAAAGGCAGTGGTATTATAAATGTAAGGAGTGCTTACTTTCGGTTGCCATGGAATCAACTCTTTCCTCCATAATGCCTAAGTCCAGGTCATATCCATTACACCTGTTCTAGGACGGCCCAAGAAACCTATCAAATAACTCATGAACCATCACAACACACCAAAGCAGTGACAGAAAAATGTTAATGAAGTAATATCAGAGACGAGCGGAATGAAGTTATTCACCTGAAATATCAAAGACGAGTTGGACTAAGCTATGCACAGGGTCGCCATGACAGATCAGGGAGATGAGACGGGACATGGGCAAATGAACCAACCTCACTACCAAAAGAGTCATTAAGCCTTCCAACCAAACCTGAAGCATCAAGACCATAGATTGAATCGGATCAAACAATGAATGGAACACCAGATGCATCATTTTGAGACCCTTCCGTGAAGTAGTAATTAAAGACATTAACGCCAACACAAGTGGCCAACACAAAGATGAATGAACCTGGTAGGAGGAGACCTCGGGGCTCTCCCACTTTAATGTAGAGGGGCCTGCCTGAGGTCGCTCGAATCGCATAGAGTAATTGCAGTCCTCTGTGGAGTGACCCACGTAGAGTTCCAGCATGGAGACTGCGTACAACCACCGCGACATATCACTTAAACCTTAAACAATAATGCAATCATCAGTGTTAATATATATTCAATCGGTATGGGTCAACAATTTATATATTGGATCAGGTGATCCATTCGATTATTTCCATAATGGTTTTATGTTTTGTTAAGTAAAAGATTTTTTTTTCTCTCATAATTTTGTCATATGCTTTATATATTATTCATTGTTGTTAATGTTATCATATTGAACATTTTTTTATGTCCTATTAAAACAATTAACATTATGCATTATTTTGATTTTTCTAAAAAAGGAATATGTTCTTGTAACACCCTGGTGCTATAAATATTATTATTAATGGCAGTTACTTGTTCTACTAAATGTGGATCTAGTAATTAAGGCTTGGATGCAATCTAAGTAAACTCTAAATGATAAAGTTCATGTTATTACTTTTTTTTTATTAATGAGAATTCGTGACAACTCGTGAAACTCCTAGGAAATACCCTAAATGAATTATAAAACTTAAAAATAGTTATGGTAGTTAGCTCTCTCTCACTCTCTTCCTTCCTTATAGATAAAATATCTTAGTAGGAAGGATAAGGAGTTCTTTTTGGGGAAAGAAAAAAAAGGAATACACATGGAGAGAAAATCACTCAAACAAGACGTTGTGAAGGTACGGTGGGATCCTACGTGACGAGTATTTCCTAAGCTAGACTTGGGCCAGTGGAAAAATCTGATACAAATAGAGGTCTATGAGTTCTAGGCTTGGTTAAACCTTGATGCCTATGGATTGACCCAAACAGAGTTCTTTCCAAAATAATTTTTCCGGAAATTTAAGAGCTCGGGGGAAGAACTGGGTGTGATTTCCATTTTTGTTGGAAGGAAAGTTTGGTATTTCCCTAACTGAATTTATGGGCGATTTAAGTTTGATACAAATAAGTATTTTAATTCTCTTTATGATGATATGAATACTAGAAAATGTTGTAACTGTTATTTTCTATAGTTGATGTAAAATTTACAATGAACGTGTTAAAGAAATAGGAATTCTAACTTAAAGTAAATCAGAGAGGAAAGGGTAATCTTGTGAAGTACGTACTTACTTGGAATCATTTGTATTTACTTGGAATCATTGTATCCTGATATCTTAAAGAATTTAATCACTTTTGGGTCAAGGGGTGATCGTGTAAAGGGTATGGAGGAGTCACAGGTAAAGTCCTCGTATAATTCTTATACAACTAAAATAACCACAATGTAAATTCCCTAGGTGGTCATAGAACGATAGTTAATCTATGAAAGGGGGCAGTTAACTTGAATGATATGGATGAGATGGCAGGAAATAAATTCCAGCCTATGCTTGTGAATTTAATTAAACAAGATAAAATAAATCAATAACAAGGACATGAAGCAAATTATTTGATTATGAGCCTCATTAAGTCCTAGCCAAATAAACTTGGGCTTATCGGCTTGGAACAATCAAGGGATCAAATAGAATAATTTTTCCGGAAAAGATTACCCCATGGGCATAGAGAGAAGGTCTTAAAAATTGAGGTCCTATTCCCTATCAAGCACTTGAGAAAAATAAAATAAAATGAACAATGTATTTATATAACTCAGAAAAACTAATAGCAATGTACACAATCGATAAATATAGACTGAGAACTATGAAATGTGTTGGAAAGACTGAGAGGGGGTGAATAAGTATTTCTTTTCAATTGTTATTCTGTCCAGTTAGATTCTACACAATTTAAAACAAGAGAAATGAATAATCTTATTATAGAAACAAGGAGGATAAAATCCTTTTATCAAATGAAAGAGTACAATAAGATGTGAGGGTACCAACCCTTCAAAAACTTAGGCACCAACCTATTTCCAAGCACCTAATTTCTCTTTTGTGAGGCTCCGACCACTATGGCTTCGACCCTATCTTTTCCAAGGCTCCAACCTTGTGTTTAGGAGCACCAACTCCAAGGACACCAATCTTGTTTTTTAATAGAGAATGTGTAAAGTACTTACTTGAATTCTCTAGACATATTCTTCACTGTCTTCGCCACTTCAAAATTTCTTTCCAATCACATAGATCACCACAAGAGTTCACCATAGGAGGGATATTCCATAGTCATGTGGCAAGCTCCAAAAACTTTGTTTGATTGTCCAATATAGGTCTCCACCACCTTCCTTCATTGTAGCTATATATTCACTACAGCTATAAGAGTGTTGATGCTACAATCATAATTCAACTCTGAATCGAGGCTTGATCTCCACAGTCTGAGAGCAACATTTGTCAAAACATTGCTCCTTCAATGCTTATACAAACTGAACCATCTAAGCCACAGTCCATTGTATCTGACCCACGGAAAGTCTATGTCCATAGTATCTGAGCCTTCTTCAAAGTTTAACGATGTTTCATACTCCAAAGTTATCATAGGGTCTAAGAAAAGGATTTGAGCCTCTATTTTGACATAGTTCGAGGCTACAACAAGGGATCCGAGACACAAAATAAAGCTACAAAAAAGGATCCAAACAACAAAATGATGATGACACCGTCCAATGAGAAGATCTGAGCCTATGACCAAGAATTCGAGCTACTGTTTTCACTTAGGAGACATAGTTCAAAGCTATTGATCATAGGGAGGCTGAGAATTTACTTTTCTACAGTTCGAGCAACAGAAGTTTCCACAATTAGCCCAAAAATCACAGTGAGATGAGGTTTCGAGATGCCCTTATCTTCATTCTTCTAGTTTTATGCTCCTTTTCTCCTTTTTTTCACGAGTTGTGAACAATGATTATGTTTCCTGTGATTGTCTGTCGAATTTATGGATCAAAAGGAGGTCAAGTGTCCCATATTTGTAGTGTTTTTATAGTTGAACATGCAAAGATGCATGTCTCATAGGTAGGCCAACATGAGCGGCCAATATAGGTCATCTCACTGTCATAAATAAATTATGTAACTTCAAAAATCCATTTCTCCCAAATCGCTTGGAGTTTCGGGCCAAGTAATAGCTCGTTGGAATGAAAAAAATGTTCTCTAAAAGATGGTGTAGGTGTCATAATGAAATGCTACCTATAAGGTAGTGAGAACATATTTTTTTATGTGACAGGTTATTTTAATTTATTAATGAAGAATTTGAGGTAGGGAAATTAGGCCTCTTCATCATAGGCTTATAATGTCATCAAGAGAGTGATATGCCATTAATCATATGCAACATTGACTTTTGCATGTCATCATAAAGTCTTGCATCATCAACATCATCCGAGGTAAGAACATCTAAGGTTATGGATTCATCATCAAGATCATCAAACGTACATGATTGACACTTCTTCATTAGTGTCTTGATATCTTCAAGAGTTATGACATCATTTAGTATCTCAAGAATATTTGTCATCCTAGCCAATACCATATTGACATCAATGACAACCTAGATTAACAATCTCCCCCTTTGTCATTGATGGCAATATTCTTTCCATTTCAACATTCTCTCCCCCTTTGACATTAATGGAAAACGGGGTGCCCAAAGTACTCCCCCTGGCAAGCCGCTTCTTTTCTTCACGACTAGTAGTTCTTAATAGGTATCTTACTCCCCCTTTCATGCTGATCCTTAGTAAACAATGTCTTCTTGATGTGATGCAAGAGAAATAACCCCCATCTTTTGGCGAAGGTGTTCAAATGCTTCTCATGGAAGAGGCTTTCTGAAGATATCTGCAATTTGTTCTTTTGTATTGATGTACTCCAACTTGATGTTTTTTTTAGCAACCTATTGACAGAGAATGTGATATTTGATTGGAATATGTTTGGTCTTTGATTGCATTACTGAATTTTTTTAGAGACTGATGGCACTAGTGTTGTCACAATAGATGGTGATTGGTTGTTTAGTTTCTATGTTCACATCCTTCTAAACTTCCTTCATCCATAGTATCTGTGAACAACAATCTACAACAGCTATATATTCGACTTCAATATTGGAAAGAGATATAGATGATTTCTTTATGCTAAGCCAATATACTAGACAATATCCCATGAAGAATGCATTTGCACTGGTACCTTTTTTATCATCGATGCTTCCAGCCCCAATCAACATCAGTGTAAGTTGTCACTGTAAGAGTTGCGCTTTTTGGATACCAAAGACCAAAGTTATAAGTTCATTTCAAGTATCTGAGAATTCTTTTCGTAGCGAACAAATGGGATTATTTAGGAGCTGATTGAAATCTTCCCACCATTCCTACTGCTTGCATAATGTCAAGTCTTCTAGCAGTTAAGGATAGGAGAGCTCCAATTATTGACCTGTAAAGAGTTGCATATACCGAGGGGGATTCATCATCTTTTCTCAATTTGTAATTTGTGGTCATCGATGTGGTCATAGGTGCACAATCTTCCATCTCATATCTTTTATGCATATATTTAAGATATTTTTCTTGGGATATGAACATGGTTGCTGTGGTTTGAGATACGTGTAGTCCAAGGAAGTAAGGTAACTCACAAATCATCGACATTTCGAACTATTTTGAGATATTTTGAGAAAACTCATGGCCTATCTCATCATCATTTCTAGCAAAAATAAGATCATCAACATAGACAAGAGTGACTAATAATTTATCCTCGTCCATCTTCATGTAGAGATTACTTCCTACCACCCCCTTTTTGAAGCCTTGTTTTTGTAAATAGTGATCCAATCTTGCGTACCAAGCTCTAGGAGCTTGTTTTAACCCATATAATGCCTTTTTCAACTTGCATATAAATTATTTTCATTCTACTAGATCAAACCCTTCTTGTTGCTCCATGTAGACTTCTTCCTTGAGTTCCCCATTCAGAAATGCTGATTTTACGTCCATTTGATAAATTTTGAATCCTTTTGAGCAAGAAAATGCCAAGAACATCCTTATGGCTTCCATATGTGCTACCGGTGCAAAGGTTTCTTCAAAGTCTATTCCTTAAATTTGTGAATAACCTTTATAAACAAGCCTTTCCTTATTTTTGATGATTTGTCCATCTTCATTCATTTTGTTTTGAACACCCACTTGGTCGCAATTATATTTTTATCCTTTGGACGAGGTACCAGCTCCCATGTCTCATTCTTCTCGATTTTAGACATTTCTTATTCCATGGCTTCCACCCAATTAGGATCCTTACTTGCTTGAGTAAAAGTTTATGGTTCTATCATAGATAGGAGACAAACATTATTTTTCCTTGGTGTACTTGTCATCCTTCTTCAGGTTTGTATTCCCGCATCTACATTGCCAATAATCTGCTCTCTCGAGT
Organism: Pinus tabuliformis; assembly: GCA_031772625.1. Classification (NCBI taxonomy): domain Eukaryota; kingdom Viridiplantae; phylum Streptophyta; class Pinopsida; order Pinales; family Pinaceae; genus Pinus; species Pinus tabuliformis. Next base: position 786,523,478 of record CM062808.1, read on the forward strand.
GATGTTTTTGGAAGAATTTCACTTTTGAAGTAGTTTGAGATGGTTCTTTTTCCTTTTGTTTTTCTTGATGTTTTTCCTCTTTTTCGGGTTCTTCTTCATTTTCTTTAATGAGGGGGTCAACTTCATGATCTTAAATTTCCTTTCTTGGAAGGGCTTCATTGATTTTCACATCAATTCTTACCACTATTTTTCGTAGTCGATTATTGGAGCATTTGTAAGCTTTGCTCCTAGTAGAATAACCAAGGAATATTCCTTCGTCAACCCGAGAATCAAATTTTCCTGGTGAGTCATCATTGATCTTTATAAAGCATTTGCTTCCAAAAATCCCGAAGTATTTCATTGAAGTAGGTCTTCCTTTCCATAATTCATAAGGAGTCTTCTCATTTCTGGTCTTAGTTGGGTTCGATCCAAACTATAAACTATTGTCCCGATTACTTCTCTCCAAAATTTTGGCTGCAAGTCAACTGCTAGTAACATTGTCCTTGCCATTTCTTAAACTGTTCGGTTTCTTCTTTGAAGTACCCCATTTTTCTTGTGTGTTCTAGTAGTAGAGAGTTCTCTTTCGATTCCATGTACTTTACAGAATCCATCAAATTATTTTGATGTGAATTCTCCCCCTCTATCCATTCTAAGACATTTAATCTTAGAATCCTTTTCATTTTCTACAAGAGAATTAGGATTCTTAAAACATTCAAATGCTTCAGAATTATATATTATGAAATATACCCACATCATTTTAGTATAGTCATCAACAAATAAAGAAAAGTACATTTCACCTTGGAGCACTGGAGTTCTAGTTGGCCCACATAAATCTGCATGAATGATCTCCAAAGGTTTTGATGTTGGGAACTCCTTAGTCTTGTGGTTGGTTCTAGTTTTGTTACCATGTTCACATGGGCCACATACAACTTGATCTGGTTTGAACATCCTTGGAATGTCCCTTACTGCGTTAATTTTTCTAATATTAATCAAGTTATCAAAACTTATATGCCCTAATCCCTTGTGATATAACAAACTTTCATCTGTTTGACTCAGGTAACATTTATCTTCGTGGATTTTGCTCAAGATGTAAATGTTATCTGGTGTTCTTACTCCTTTAGAAACAAGTTCTCATGAGGATGACTTTCTTATGTCACAATCTTTGGTGCTAAAGACATCATTATGTCCTTGGTCACAAATTTTGCTAACACTCAAGAGATTGTGTTTGAGTCCTTCTACTAGTAAAGCATTTTAAGCCTTTCGTTTTCCATTAACAAGGGAAATAGTCCCTTTTCTAGTGATTTTAGTGTATCCACTTCCAAAGGATACACTTCCATCCTTATTGTTCAATGAAACAAACTTCTTTTTGTCACCTGTCATATGTCTTGAGAATCTACTGTCCACCAACCAATGGTTTTAATCACTATGATCACATAGAGCTATGCCACATTTATCTGTATTGAGATTCTCCCTTCTAGCTTCTCTTCTTTTGAGTGGACAATTTTGTTCGTTATGTCCATAATCATTACATAATGATAAAATTGGATCAAACTTGGTCAAAGGCTTAAAGGAGTTATAAGTCTTCATTTGTCCTTGCTCTTTGAGACCACGTGGTATATTTGTTTGATCCTTCAATTTTGGTGTTTTATTCTTACGAGCGATGCAATGTTTAGCTTGATGAACAAATTTTTTACAATAATAACAATACTCAAAAAAGATAGTTTGGTACCTGTTGTAATAGCCATTATTTGAAACAACATTCTTCCTTGGAGTTACTCTTTCTTCATTCTTTGTATTTAATATGGACCTTTGATGATATGAATTTTCTTCTTTTGGATTGTTGGAAAGTATGTCAGCATAACTTCTTGCATTATCCTTAGTACTTGATGATTCTCCTTTAAAACCAATCCCGAATTTGACATATTGAGGTTTTTGAGCATTAAGGATATTGTCAAGTGTTTGAGATCTTTTCCAACTATTTTTGACTTGCTCCAATTCCTTCCTTAGATATACTATTTTAGCTTCACAATTTTCACAAATTTCTTCCTTTTCTTTTAGCTTATTTTTCAAGAGGTCTTCCCTTCTTTTTGCTTCCTCCTTTTCTACCTCGAGAGAAATGATTTTATTTCATAATTTCTCATTCTCTTCAATGGCACTCATTCACAATTCATCTACATTTCCTTCTAGTTCTGAATCATCATCATTTGTGAATGCCATGAATAATACTTCTTGGCTTCCAACATAGTCATTTTCTTCATCTGATTTATCATTACGTCCTTTGTGATGAGGGAAATTTTTAGTTGATTTCTTTTTTATGACTACAAATTCATCTTCATCATACTCATCTTGCTTAGAGAAGAAATTATTCTTATTAAACCCTTTATTTTTGTATACCATCCTTTTAGAATCTTCCTCATCATCACTATCATGTTTACAAGGAGATTTTGCAGCATAATGACCTATTCTTCCATAATTGAATCAAATAAGAGGGTACTTACCTTTTAGCTTAGATCCTTTCTTGAGTATTTGTACAAATTGTGCTAGTTTGGTTTCTGCATCAGAGTCATCACTACTGGTATTCCATCCCTTTCTTCCTCTTGTTGATTTTGAGGCTTTGAATGTTGCTTCTTGGGAATTTGAGATTCCTTTCTTCATTTCATAGGCAGTGAGAATTCCATGAAGTTCATCCATCTTGAGGGTGTCTAGATCCTTCATTTCTTCTATAACATTTACTTTGGAGTCAAATATATCAGGAAGAGATCTCAGAATTTTTTGAACAATTGTAGTTTCTTCAACTTTTTCTCCTGACCCTTTAAGGGAGTTGACAACTTTAGTCACACGGAGAAGGTATGCTGCAATATCTTCTTCGTCATCCATTTTAGGACTTTCAAATTGTCTTATATGAGTTTCAAGCTTTTCCTTTTTAACTTTAGAATCCCCATCATATAAGGCAATCAAATTGTCCCATACTTCTTTGGCTGAGTCATAATTCATGACATTTGTAAATTCAGAGTCAATGATTCCACTAGTGATGGAATTTAAAGCTTTGGAATTTACAATGTAAGCTTTCCTTTCATCTTGATCAGTTGGAAGAGTGGAAGGAGAAATGTACTCATTCAAAATAGAATGCCAAACTTCATGTCCAAGGGACATCAAGTAATAGGACATTCTTTTTTTTCCAAAAACCAAAATTTGTGCCATCGAACAAAGGAAGCCTTCCTGATACTTCTTGATTTTCCATTGTGACTAAGAATCCTTCTTCTAGCTGTTAGGCTGATTATGAAGAAGATTGCTCTGATTCCAATTGTTGGAAATACAAAGAGGGGGTGAATCAATATTTATTTTCAATTATTATTATGTCCAGTTAGATTTTACACAATTTAAAATAAGAGAAATGAGTAATCTTATTATAGAAACAAGGAGGATAAAAATCCTTTTATCAAATAAAAGAGTACAATAATATGTGAGGGTTCCAACCCTTCAAAGACTTAGGCACCAACCTATTTCCAAGCACCTACTTTGTCTTTTGTGAGGCTTCGACCTCTACGGCTTCGACCCAATCTTATCCACAACTCTAACCTTGTGTTTAGGAGCACCAACTCCAAGGGCACAAATCCTGTTGTTTAATAGAGAATGTGTAAAGTACTTACCTAAATGTTCTAGGAATATTCTTCACTATATTCACCATTTCAAAACTTCTTTCCAATCACATACATCACCACAAGAGTTCACCATAGGAGGGCTATTCCATATTCATGCGACGAGCTCCAAAAATGGTGCTTGACTATCCAATATATGTCTCCACCACCTTCCTTCACTGTAGATATAAGTGTTGATGCTACAATCATAATTCAACTCTGAATCTAGGCTTGATCTCCACAGCCTGAGAGAAACATTTGTCACAATGTTGTTCCTTCAATGCTTCATGCAAATTGAACGATCAGAGCCCTTGTCCACTGTACTTGACCCACAGAAAGTCTTTGTCCATAGTATCTGAGCCTTCTTCAAAGTTTAACGATGTTTCATTCTCCAAAGCTATCATAGGGTCTGAGCAAAGGATCTGAGCCTCTATTTTGACATAGTTCGAGGCTACAACAAGGGATCTGAGACACAATCTCAAGCTACAACAAGGGATTCGAAAAGAAAATTCATTATGACACAATCTAATGAGAACATCTGAGCCTCTATCTAAGAATATGAGCTACTATTTTCACTTAGGAGACACAGTCCGAAGCTATTGATCACAGGGAGGCCAAGAATATACTTTTGTACAATCCGATCTACAAACATTTCCACAGTTAGCCCAAAAATCACAGTGAGCTGAGGTTCTGAGATGCCCTTATCTTCTTTCTTCAAGTTTTATGTTCCTTTTCTCCTTTTGTGCATGAGTGAACATGTTTATGTTTCCTGTGACTGTGTGCCGATGTTCTAGATCAAAATGAGGTCAAACACCCCATATTTATAATGTTTTTATAGTTGAACAAGTGAAGAGACATGTCTCATAGGTAGGCTGACATGGGAGGCCAGTATAGGTCGACTTACTGTCATAAATAAATTCCTTAACTTCAAAAATCCATTTCTCCCAAATCGCTTTTAGTTTCGGGTCAAGTAATAACTCGTTGGAAAGACAAAAATGTGCTCTAAAAGATGGTGTAGGTGGCATAATGAAATGTTTACTCTAAGGTAGTGAAAACATATTTTTTAATGTGACCAGACATTTATTAATGAAAAATCTGAGGTAGGGCAGTTAGGCTTCTTGTTAGGATTATCCATCATAAGCTTATAATGTCATCAAGATAGTGATATGCCATTAATCATATGCAACATTGACTTTTCCATGTCATCATAAACTCTTCCATCATCAAGATCATCCGAGGTAATAACATCTATGGTTATGGCTTCATCATCAAGATCATCAAAGGTACATGATTGGCACTTCTTCACTAGTGTCTCAATATCCTCAAGAGTTATGACATCATTTGGCATCTCAAGAATATTTGTCATCTTAGCCAATACCATATTGACATCAATGACAACCTATATTAACAAAATGAACCCATTATAATTGAAACTAAATAAATATTCACTAAGGAAATGAATGCATGCCAGGAATTATATATGTAAAATTATAGTAAGGCAAAGAAGATGTTCCAGAACTAAATGCTCAAACGTTATTAACCATTAGCTATGAACTGCATGCGTATAATTGAGTTTATCCTATATTAGAAACTTAAAAAGAACAACTGAGCAAGAATAAACTTAAAACCAATTTCTTCAGAGGAGAAAAATCTTTTATATAAGGGTTGTCATAGCAAAAAATCTTGTTACTACTTTTTCATATCAAAACCAATATAAGGACCTTGCAATTGCAAAAAGATGCCTTAAACCAAACACTTATAACTTTATAACAAGAACAATACTATACTACAGTGTACATAGAAGTACCAGTAATCAAACCCTAATACCCCTAATCTAAAAACTACTTTCTCATGGTTCTACTCAATGGCGGGGAAAATGCTCAATAAAACTATAAATGTTGAACCATACATGCTACTATGTAAGAAAAGAAGATGAACTAAACCCTCATTTAAACGACGAAGAATTAAAGTACTTGGAAAAATAGAGCGAGGGTGTAAGCATATCTCCAGAGCCATGCTGAGGGTTCCATGAATTAATTTGCAGTAATAAGGGTAGTTTCAAACCCTACCCGTGGAGGAAGAAAGAAAAAGAATTAAAAGTGTTCTTAAAGCTTAAAAAAAGTAAACAATAAAATGATCGAGGTAACTCAAGAATTCTTACCTGGAAGAGTAGTTGAATACCATTGTCAAGCATAACCATTCTATAGATAGAATATAACCCTGGGTTTTAGAACCTGAATATATCAAACCATAATAACAACTAAAAGAGCTAAGTGTAGTGAATACCGAGAACTAAGTTTCCTCTATGCACAGAGGAGGAGGTCAAAAGGGCCACATTCCACCATAGCAATCCCCAAATGGGTTGAAAAACTATAGATGTAGAATACATTGACTAAAAGTTTACCCTTGTAAATCAATAAGCAGTGAAACATGGCACAAGAAGATGAAAATACATGAACAATGCATTAGAAAAATCTGGTTATTGGAACAGGTTACAAACAAGGTTCTCAATGGAGAGGCAGAAAAATGAGTGACCGAACATCGATACTAGGGCAAGATTAGTTACCCTAAATACTCTCAGCAGTCTACATCATCAGAGAAGGTGGTGTGAAATCAATGGTCACAGTTTGGCCCAAGTGTCACAAGGATCATGTATGTCATAATTAAGGAAGTCGAGAAGCTTCGACAGAGATAATCAACAAATTATGTAAAATAATTAAAATACATGAAAATGTAGAATAATGTTTCCAACATTATCATACTATTGAACATTTAACATCAATCGAATATGCGTAAACCCACAATACTTAAAGTATATGCCATAGAGATATAACTTATTTTTTAATTAAGGCTCCATTACACACTATTATCATATTCCAGAAAAATAGATCTCATATCATACTAATTATTTTAGTCAATTAGCTAGTTGTTGAAGAAATTACCTTAGAAAATAAAAAAATGGTATGTTTTTCTATGCATTGTTACAAGAGGTATCAAAGCCACAGTTGCAACACTATGGCCTATTTGGCAAACTATGGAATAACAAAATAAATATTAATGATGCACAATGGAAGCAATATGAGAAGAGGATCTCGAATCACTCCACCTGGGGGATCATCTGTAGGATAAAGAATTATACCTCATACAAAAATTAACCCAGAGATGTGGGTGCAGCTGGGAGGAGACACTCCCAATATAAATGCATTGTTATTAGAAATGTACAACAATTATGACATATATGACAAAATTAAGGACTGACAACAAAAGGCTAAGATTGGACAAAGAGAGAATCAAGAAAAGTCTCTCTGATAGACAAAATTGAAGAAACACAAACCCTAGTCTAGAAGATGGAAATAGATCTGAGTTGCATTGGTTGAGAGAGGACAACCTAGAAGTCAAGGGAGGTAGAATAAAAAATGAGGAGGAATCTAAGAATGACTCAGGTGGTAGGTGAACTAAGAGGAAAAAAGTGCAACTGTAGGTAGAATTCATGAAAATTAGACCTCCAACATTGGATGGGGAAGTGGAGGAGGATGCTGAGGCATGATTATTCAATATAAACAAATATTTCTAGATCTATGAATATGATGATAACCTGAAGGCCATATTGGTGATGTATCAATTACAAGGCAAATCCACTTTATTGTGGGAATAAATTATAACAATACGAGGCATTGATGAACAGGAGGTCACTTGGGACAATTTCCAGAAGCACTTTAAAGATGAATATTAAATAGAGAAATTTTATGATGAGTATGAAAAGGAGTTCCATGATTTAATATTGGGACAACAGTCTATGGATGAGTTCGTAACTAAATTTACCTCCCTGCTAAGTTATGGACCTTATATTTGGGAGGAAAAAACTAAGGTGTAGTGATTTATCAGTACATTATGAGCCTTCATGAAGGAAAGGTTGGAATTTGATAATACAAAAATGACGGATGAGGTTATTTGAAAGGCCCAAATTTGCTACCAGCAGATGAAGTAGAAAGGGGAAAGTGGCAAAGGGTGGCGAGGTAAAATGGGGCAGAAGAACTTCCAAAGTAATAAGAGTGTTAAACCTGCATGAATCAAGTTTGCACACAAGAAATAGTCGAAAGAACCTCTGGATTGGAATCAACCAAAGACCAAAGTACAAAATGAGACTAAACAGTCTAAAGTGTCAAGTAAAACATAAATTTACCAATCTTAGAAACCACCCTTGCAATGTTGGGGTTGTGGGGAGCCCCAATATTATCAAAAATGTTCTCACCATACTAGAACAAAACCAGCTACCAATGTTCAATAAACATATACGGTAGGGGAGGTAATGAGGGGTGTGTTGAGGATTAATAATTCCTTATAAGATGATTAGGCTAAAATCAACCTACAATGGTAGAATTTGAAGGTATTATAGCTAACCATTTTTTCTCTATTTTGATAGACCCAGGCAAGAGTATAAGTTATGTCAGTCCACATATAGTTGAATTGTGTCATTTACAAATTGTTAAATCTGAGAATTCATGGTTTGTCCAATTGGCCAACAGGGAAAAAGGAAGGTTACCGTAAAGGGAGAAGACTGTCCTATGGAAATAGGAGGGTAACCGATTAAGGTAAATTTAAATACATTTCCTTTAAGATCCTATGATATGCTCATACGTATGGATTGGCTAGAAGGAAATTGGCCCTTATTGAACTGTATTGACAAGAATATTACTTTCATCACCGACGAACATGTTAGGAAAGAAATATAAGGTATTAAGAGGGCCATTAAGTTACAATTTATCATAACTAATAAGTTAAGTAAATGCATATGGAAAGGTTGTCAAATTTATGCTGTGCAGGTAGGCTATACCAATTCTAAGGATAAGATAGCTACCCTGTGACTGTGCATCGATTATAGGAAACTAAATAATCTAACTATAAAAAAAAGTACTCATTGCCAATAAATTATGATTTATTTGACCAGGTCAAGGGTGCTACTGTATTCTCTAAAATTGACCTATGGTAAGGGTATCACCAAATTAGAATAAAAGAGCAAGACATCTATAAAACAATGTTCCAGACTCACTATGGTCATTATGAATTTGTTGTACTACCATTCAGGCTTACTAATGCCCCAACAATTTTCATGAGTCTAGTGAATGGTATTTTCAATCCTTATTTGGACAAATTTGTTCTGATTTTTATTGATGATATTCTAATATATTCAAAGAGATTGGAAGAACATAAGGAACATCTTCGGATAGTGTTACAAACTTTAAGAGAAAATCAGATTTATGTTAAATTCAACAAATGTGATTTTTAAGGATCAAATTAAATATTTGGGACATGTAATTGTAATCTCATCTGAAGGAATAACTCTAGATCCTGAGAAAGCTAAAACCATCATGGAATGACCTATCCATAAAAATGTGGTAGACATTCGATCCTTTATGGGCTTCATTGGGTATTATTTTCATTTTATAGAGGTGTTTTCAAGAATTGCTTACCCTTTGACTTTGTTACAAAAAATAAGGAAGAGTATTTAAATCTACAACATAGTGTCAACATAGTTTTGAATGATAGAAACATGTACTAACAACAACCCCTGTGTTGAAAATAATAGATCCAAAAAAATAATTCATTGTTTGCACAGATGCCTGTAAGGAAGGTGTCAGGGGGTGGAGAGATTTTAATGCAAGAAAATAAATTAATTGTTAGGTCCCTATACTACTAGTGTAACTCGTTATTGTTATTAGTACAACCACCTTATTATATTCTTATGCCCATGTAGTCCCCATATTGTTATTATTGTGCCCCATAGAAGCCCACTATTGTTATTATTGTGCCCTTACATTATTATTGTTATGTCGGCTCTCATTATATTATGACCCCTTAGACTCCTATATATAGAAAGGAGGTATTTTCATTTGCATCATCCAAGAATTATTCATTTGTGTAATGTAAAGGAGGTTGCCCCCTCCAAGAGGCTTATTTTGAAGGCATTTATCTATATTTTCTATCTTTTTATGAGTTGGTTTCATAACATTTGGTATCAGAGCTTTGGATTCTAGGGTTTCACTGCTCCAAACAGGTCATCGTGGAATTTTCGCTATAACTTTTTCGCTACGAAGTTTCAGAAGCTAAAACAAAAACTCATTTGACCTGAAATCGTTCTGAACCTTGAGTCCAAATTTCAGATCTTCTCTCGCTATATTTTCAGATATATGATCTAAGGATATTAGGGTTTTTGAAAACTCCAAAATTCCATCTGAAATAGGTCATCGTGGAATTTTCCCTATAATTATTTTTCTGTGAAGTTTCAAACTCGAAAATTAAAACCCATTGGAGCCATAATTTTGGTGAAGCTCAGGCCCAAATTTTAGATCCTGGTTTGCCATATTTTCAGAGATACAGTCCAAGACATTTAGGGTTTCTACAGGCTCCCGAATTACATCCTAAACATGTGACCTTGGGAAAATCATCATAACTTTCTCTCTGAGCATCAAATTGAAATTTCGTAAGAAGTTGTAGAAAGAGGAAGGACTATAGTTTTCTTTTTATTGGTTTTAGGTCCTAAGGTTAAATTAGTGACACGTGGAACTTCATACAAGTTCGCTCTACTGAACCAGTCTATAATCAGGTCATCGTGGGAGATTTCACATAACTCTTCCTTGCAGAAATCAATATCGATCAGACATGCGAGGTTAGAAAGAGGACTTATAGGGATACTGCAGGACACAATTTCAAGACATAGAGATATGATATTACAGAGTTACAATCATTTCAAGATTGTGCTCCTAAAATCAAGAAAAGGAGATATGAGGAATTTTGATGGCAAGGATCCGGTAAATTGGATACTACAGATGGAGCAATATTTTGATCTACATGAGGTTGAATTGTTACAAAAGGGACATATTTCATCTTCATATTTAGAATTGGATCAATTTTTATGGTATAAAGGGCTTTGTTCTCGTAAACCAGTTGTTACATGGTCAATTTTCACAGAGGAAATGATAGCACATTATGAGGATACAAAGAGAAACACCTTCTTTCACCAATTTATAAATCTCAAACAAAAGTATTCAATGGCAGAGCCTATTGAGAACTTTCAAAAATTGAATATAATGGAAAATGATATTCCAGAGAAACAGAGGATTGATGTCTCCATAGGGACCTTAAAGGATAACATTCAACATGAGGTTCATCTTTGGGAACCTAATTCATTGGAGAAGGCATTTAGGTTGGCAAGAAAAGTGGAAAGCAAAATTATGGCAACAAGGAAGTCTACCCCTTGCAACTATAAAGATGGAAGTGTTGTTTCTCCTAGCCTTGCACAACCTACAAGGTTGACACCACAACAATTGGAAGAAAAAAGAGTGAAAGGTATTTGTTACAATTGTGATAACAAAAGGTCAAAAGTCTGCTGAGAAGAAATTATTTTACATTGATTGTGGAAAGGAAGAAGAAAAAGATCAAGAAACATCAAAAGAACAGGATATACACTAGGAACCAACCTTAGAGAAAGAAGAAATGAATCCGACCATATCTTGTAAGACATTAGCAAGAATTACCACTCCTCAAACTCTCAACATAGAAGGACATATCAAGAAGAAAAATGTTTAAGAAGTGAAAGATCACATTGAGCATCAAGAAATGAATTTGACCATATCTTGTAATGCATTGGCAGAAATTACCATTCCTCAAACTCTCAAGATAGAAGGACATATGAAGAAGAAAAATGTTCAAAAAGTGAAAGATCACATCGAGCATCAAGAAATGAATCCAACCATATCTTGTAATGCATTGGAAGAAATTACCACTCCTCAAACTCTCAAGATAGAAGGACATATCAAGAAGAAAAATATTCAAGCAGCGAAAGATCACATCGAGCATCAACAACAAGTTCTCCAAATTTTAAAGGATAACGCCACTTTGGTGTAGAATCGAATGAAACAACATGCAGATCAACATCGCAGTGAAAGAAGTTTTGATGTAAGCGATTGGGTATTTTTATGGCTACATCTCAAGCAAGTTATTTATGAGAAGGAATTGTTGGCAATACTAGATGCACTTAAGAAATGGCGACCTTGCCTAATGGGAAGTAACAATTCAAGGTAAAAACGGATCATGATAGTCTTAAATACTTTTTAGAACAAATATTATCTTTAGAAGAAAAGAAAAAATGGGTCAGAGATAGGTTAGGTTATGGCTTTGAAATCATCTACAAAAAAGGGAAGCAAAATGTTGTTGCAGTTGCACTCTCAAGAAAGGATGAGGATGTGGAAGCATTGTTTTTTTCTATTTCTATTATCCAACCGGATTGGATAAATGAAGCAAGGGATGAATGGAAGAAGGATGAAGAAGTGTGGCCACTCATTCAAAAGTTGCAGAAGATCCCAGTTCAAACAATATTGCCAGAACTTGATGAGGAAGGAAAAATCATTTTGGAACCTGGAGCAGTTATAGAAACAAGAACCCGACAGCTATGAAATCGATCAATTTCAGAGTATCTCATCAAGTGGGAGAACTTACCACTGAATATTCCACATGGGAGGACAAGAATTTTATATAGAAGCATCAAGAACTACTCAAGCATTGAGGACAACACTTTTTGAAGGAGAGGGGCATGTTAGGTCCCTATACTACTAGTGTAACCCCTTATTGTTATTAGTACAATCACCTTATTATATTTTTGTGCCCATGTAGTCCCCATATTATTATTATTGTGCCCCATAGAAGCCCACTATTGTTATTATTGTGCCCTTACATTATTATTGTTATGTCAGCTCTGATTATATTATGACCCCTTAGACTCCTATATATAGAAAGGAGGTCTTGTCATTTGTATCATCCAAGAATTGTTCATTTTTGTAATGTAAAGGAGGTTGACCCCTTGAAGAATCTTATTTTGAAGGTGTTTATAAATTATTTGTCTTTTCTATCTTTTCGTGAGCTGGTTTCATAATAGTAATAGCATATGAATCCCATTCTATAAAGGAACATGAAAAAACATATTATACTTATGATTTGGAACCAACAACGATTTTTTATGCTTTAAAAGTATGGTAGAATTATTAGTTGGGAAAAATATTCCTCTTATTGACTGATCACATTAGTTTGACTAGTTTCTTTAATCAACCAAATTTTAATTCCCACCAAGCTAGGTGGATTGCATTCTGAAGAGAATTTGATTTCTACATTAGTCATATTAAAGGGAAAGAAAACCAAGTAGTTGATGTGTTAAGCAGAAAATTATGATATGTATATGAAATTTCCTATATCCAAGTGGAAATTGATCTTTCTAATTAGATTAGAGAACTTACTCTTAAGGATCCAGAGTATGAATTCATATGGCACCAAGATAAAAAAGCACAAAATTCTATAAAATCATTGGAGTATGGCATAAACCGTAATAATTTGCTGACTTTTAGAGAGAGAATATATGTCCCTAATCAATTGGAAATTAAACAGTTATTGCTGGATGAGTTCCAACGGAACCCTTACATTGCCCATCCTAGATATTAGAAACTATTATTTGCAGTTAAGAAAGACTAATTCTCGCTAGGTATGAGAAAGGATATTGTTGAGTATGTAGCCAAATGCTTGCAGTGTCAACATGTCAAGGCTGATCCAAATAGAAAAATTATTCCATCATAGTAGTGGTGGATAAGTTGAGTAACACAACCCATTTCATTCTTGTTAAATCTACTTATAAAACTGTGGAAATTACAGATATATCTATGAAGGAGATATTTCAGTTACACGGTATGTCAAAAGTAGTGATTTCTGATCGGGATGTCAAATTCTTTTTTACGTTTGGGAAAGACCTTTTTGCTAGATTGGGTACAAAGATTCAGTTCAATACTGCATATCATCAAAAAACAGATGGAAATACTGAAGGAGTGAATGAGGTCCCAGAAGACATGCTAGGAATGTATGTAATGCAACAAATGACCAAGTGGGAGGAATACCTTCACTTGTGGAATTCACTTATAACAATAGTTATCATGAATATTTGAAAATGAGTCCTTTTGAAGTACTATATGGAAACATGTGTAGAAGTCCTACAAATTGGAGTAACCCAGAGCATAAATTAATCCTAGGGCTTGATATGTTAGCAGAGATGCAGCAGACGATGAGAAAATTTCGATAGAATTTAAAGGTTACCTGAGATCAACAGAAAGCATATGCAAATAAGAAAAGGAATTATAAATAATTTCAGGTGGGAGAGCATGTTTATGTACAAATTAAACCCAAGAAAGGCACCTTAAGGTGGGGTGGTTGTGCCAAATTATCACCTTGATACTGTGGACCCTTCCAAATTTTAGAAAGAGTGGGGCTCGTAGCTTACCAACTTGCATTACTAAGCCATATATGAGTTCACAATTTATTTCATGTTTCTTTGCTAAATAAGTATGTGTATGATTCCCGACATGTGACAGGTTGAACGAGATAGAGAGTTCTTGGTAGAGCCTCTGTCTATCCTCGATTAGACAAAAATAATATATATATATATATATATATATATATTTCATTAAATAAAATTGTCGGTGAATTGTGACTGTGTGACAGGTCGAACAAGACAGAGAGTTCCTAGTAGAGCCTCTGTCTATCCTTGATTAGACAGAAATAATGTTGTGGAGGTGAGATATCACATAGGTTAAAGTGCAGTTGAGACACTTTACCCCAGAAGAGGCCACCTGGGAGGATGAAGGCTTTATGCAACAAGCATATCCTAACTTGTTCCAAAGGGAAAGAATGAACCTAGGGACGATGTTTAGCACAAGGGGTGATAGATGTAACACCTCAGTGTTGTAAATATTGTTATTACTACCAGTTACTTGTTTTTACTAGATGAGACTCTGGTAATTAAATCTTGGAGGTAAGCTGAGTAAACTCTAAATGATAAAGTTCATGTTATTATTTGTTTGATTAATGACAATTCGTGACAAGTCATGAAACTCCTCAGAAAATATCATAAATGAATTATAAAACCTCCAGAAAATTATGATAGTTAACTCTCTCTCTCTCTCTTCCTTACTTGGAGATAAAATATCTCAATAGGAAGGATAAGGGGTCCTTTTTGCTAGAAAGAAAAAAGGAAAACACCTGGAGAAAAAATCCCCTGTACATGACACTGTGAAGGTATGGTAGCACACTTCCTGAGGAGTATCTCCTGAGTTGGGCTATGGCCAATGGAAAACTTTGATATAGATGAAGGCATATGAGTTCTAGGCTGGGTTAAACCTTGATTCCTATGGACTAGCCCAAACAGGGTTCTTGCCAAATTAATTGTTCTAAAAAGTTAAGAGCTCGGGGGAAAAACTGGATGTCATTGTCATTCTCCTTGGGAGGGAGATGTGGTCTTTCCTTGGTTGAGTTTCTAGGTGAGTTAAGTTTTATATAGATAATTATTTTAATTCCCTTTATGACGACATGAATATTGGAAAATGTAGTAACTGTTATTTTTTGTACCTGATGTAAAAGTTATTGTGAATATGTTAAAGAAATAAGAAATTTGATCTAAAGTAAATCAAAGAGGAAAGAGTAATTTTGTGAAGTATGTGTTTACATGGAATGGTTGTATCCTAATTGTAAAAATAAATTAATCACTCTCAGGTCAGGAGGTGATATTGTAAGGGGTCTAGAGGGGTTGCAAGTAGGTCCTTATATAATTCTTGTACAACAAAATTAACCACAATGTAAATGCCCTGGGTAGTCATGGAATGGTGGTTAATCTGCAGAAGGGGGAATTTAACCTGAATGATATAGATGAGATGGAAGGAAATAAATTCTGACATGTACCCATGAATTTCATTAAATAAGATAAAGTAAACAATAAGAAGGACAAGAAGAAAATTACTAGGTTACGAGCCAGACTAAGTCCTAGCTAAGTAAAATTGGGGTTATCACCCTGGAACAGTCTAAGATTCAAGTAGAGTAATTTTTTGGAAAAGGTTACCCCATGGGAAGACATAGAAGGTCCTGGAAATTGAGGTCTTGTTTCCTGTCGGGTACCAAAGAAATTAAAAAAACAGAATGATGAATGTATTTATTAACTTAGAAATTCTAATAACAATGCGCAAAATCGATAAATATAAACTGAGAACTGTGAACTGAACCCATTATAATTGAACTAAATAAATATTCACCAAGAAAATGAATGCATGCCAAGAACAATATATGTACAATTACAGTAAGGTAAAGAAGATGTTTACAAACTAAATGTCGAAACTGCTATCAACCATGAACTATGAACTGCATGCATATAACTAAATTCTCCTATATTAGAAAATTTTAAAGAATAATTGAGCGAGAATAAACTTAAAACCAATTTCTTCATAGCAAAGAAATCTATTATATAATGTATGTTATAGTAGAAAAGTCTGTTACTACTTGTTCATATCAAAATCAATATAAGGACCTTACTGTCGCGACAAGATGTCTTATACCAAGCACTTGTAACCTTATGACAAGAACAATACTGTACTACAGTCTACATAGAAGTACCAGTAATCAAACCCTAATACCCCTAATCTAAAAACTACTTTCTGAGTGTCACGAAAATTTTGAAGGATGGAAAATTATCTTGAATTTTAAACACATTGGCGAATCTCAGTAGTTCCTAATATGAAAATTATAAAATGTTTATTGATATATTTGTAAAATTATTCAAATTTATAATGATTTTATATATAGTCTCTATATATTGTTGCAGTTTTTTAAGGTAAAATAATTTTATATTGTAAAATTTGGGTGAATCATTTTTATAAAAAATGGAAGTTGGCAAATATTTTTGTAGAAAAATCACGTAAATTAGCCCACCTACGAATATCAACCCCTAAGATTTTCCATGCTGAGGGTTTCACTGAGTGGCAGGGAAAACCTTCAATAAAACTCTAAATGTTGAACCATACATGTTACTATGTGAAAATAGAATACAGACAAAACCCTCATTTAAACGACGGAGAATTAAAGAACTTGGAAAAATAGAGTGAGAGCATAAGAATATCTTCAAGACTGGGCCGAGGGTTCTAAGAATGAGTTTGCAATTTTAAGGGTAGTTTCAAACCCTACCTGCAGAGGAATAAAGAAAACGAATTAAAAGTGTTCTTTAAGCTCAACAAAAGTAAACAGTGAAATTACTGAGGTAACTCTGGATTTATTACCTGGAAGAGTAGATGAATATTGCTATCAAGTAGAACCATTATGGAGATAGAATACAACCCTAGGTGTCAGCACCTGAATATATCAACCATAATAACAACTAAAAGAGCAAGGTGTAGTGAATACCAAGAAGTCAGTTGGCTCTGTACACAGAGGAGGAGGTCGACAGAGCCACATTCCACCATAACGAACCCCAAGTGGGTTGAAAAACCTACAAATGTAGAATACATTGATTAAGAATTTACCCCTATAAAGGAAAAAATAGTGAAACATGGCATAGGAAGAGAGAAATAGCTAAACAATGCATTAGCAAACCTTGGTTATTGGAGTAGGTTGCAGACGAGGTTCTGAGTGGAGAGGCTACAGAATGAGTGACCAAACGTCGAGACTGGGGCAAGAGTAGTTATCCTAACTACTCTCAACAGTCTACACCGTTGGATTAGGTGTTGTGAAATCAATGGCAAAATGTAGACCCAAGTATCACAAGGATCAAGTGTGTCATAATTAAGGAGGTCAAGAAGATTCGACATATATAATTGATGAATTATGTAAAATAATTAAAATACATGAAAATGTAGAATAATGTTTCCAACACTATCATGACATTGAACATTTAACATCAACTGAATATGCCTAAATCTTCAATAGTTAAAGTATACTCCTTGTAGATCTAACTTTTTTGTTAATTAAGGCTCCATTACACACTATTATCATATTCCAGAAAAGAGATTTCATATCATGCTAATTACGTTAGTCAATTATCTAGCTATTGAAAAATTAACTTAGAATTAATTTTTTTGGAATGTTTGTCTATACATGTTAAAATTTTACTACTTAAATTAATAAATGTAATTTATAACAATTCGTAGGATTTAAATAAGGTTTAAATCACACACCAAAAAATTCTAACATATCAAGGTAAATATATGTCTTCGATGTTTCTTACTAGTAACTTACCAAAAGTCTTGCAATAATTAAAGGCACATATGGAAAAAAAAAAAAAAAAGTTAAGGTAAATACATTTGAGAATGATTTAAATGACAGAGCCCATTGTGACATTTATAGTTGATGTATTACTCTTTTTAAACAATTCAACTCATAAAAACATATACCTATCACGTGAAGCACTAAATTACAAAACATTTATGTATTATTGTATATAGATAAATAATATAATAGTATAAAATTTGCACAAAAATCATTAAAAATAGATAAATATTAAAAGAATAAAATGCTTTAAATAATATATCTTAAGAAATAAAAAATGTTTTAATAATAAAATTTGTATGATTAAATTTTGGTAATATTTTAATATTAATTAAAAAATAACGATTGTAATCCAATTTTATTAATTTATTTTTTAAATAAAAATATAAAACGTTAATCATTATGAAAAATACACAATTTTCTATAAAGACAACTTAAACTTAAGTTTATATATGTGTATATATATATATAATTTAAAATTGATTTAGTGTAATTATATATCATAAATAAATAAAGGAAAAACAATAAAATAGAGAACTAAATTAGATTAAAAATGCTATCATATAAAATTGCCCCATATAATAATAATAACTCATAAAAAAATTATTATTAAATATTTAAAAATAAGTTTATTAGATTATATATTATTATTATTATATATTTGAAAACAAATTTTTAATATATATATGAAATTAAGAATGAAATTGCAGAGGTATGTTGTAATAAAAATAAATAAATAATAACTAATAAATAGAGAAAATTTAAAAATAAAGAATAAATATGAAGAAAATTACTATCTAAAAATTATATAATTAAAGAGAAATATAAACATTTTATTAGAATAAAAAAATTGTAAATATCAAATAAATATAATTAAAATATAAAAAATACAATATTAAGAACTTAAATATAAGTGGTAGGGAGTTTATTATTAAAAAAAAAGTAATAAATTAAAAAAAAAAAAACTACATCAAATTTAAAACTTAAGGTAAACAAAAGAAGTCAATGAGATTTAAATTGGGGTTATCTCTTATGGATTCAATGGGATTTAAATTGGGGTTATCTCTTATGGTAGAATAATTGTTATTTCTCTGCTCATTGTTTTGAAAAAAATAATCTTATGGTAGAATGATTGTTATTTCCCTACTCATTTTTTTGAAAAAAATAAAGCTAACAAAATTGAAAAGTGGAAAACAAAAAGATTCAAAAGATCCCAAAAAAGGAACTTTAAATCATTAAAAGTAAAATTTTAAAATGGAAAATGAAAATTCTATGAAATAATGGGGAAACAAAAGTTTAGAATTTAAAAAAAATGAAAAACATCAATATAAAAGAGAAATATGCTTAACTAAATTAAGAAAAAGGGGAAAATAAAAGAAAAACAGAGGAGTGGTTATCTTGAAGTTCATTTTTTACACTAGCTCTATTTCTGACTCTTGGGAACTAATTGATGTTGTCTTGTTAAACTTGCATGTCATTATCACAAAATTCACCATTTCAATCACATTTTCTCTTTTTCTACTTACAAGGAGTGACTAATCACATCGTGTCGCTATGCAATATGCAACCAATCACTCTTGCTCTCATGCAAAGAGCGACTATTGCTAGAACTTTCTAGATGTAAGGAGTTCATCTCATAATTGGCTATCCATGATCTATCACAAGACTTACAACCTAAGTATGACCTTATTTTTATCAAATTCCAATCTTTAGAACTATCTCTAAAACTCCTCAATCATTTATTAAAACATGGGGGCTTCACTCAATGAACCTCTGACATAGCACATGTGTTCGTGGCATACTAAACAATACCCTTAATTTGACTACATATTGAAAAATGCCTTTTAAAATAATTTTATTTAACTCCCTACCAATATGAACCCAACACACCTTCCAAATTCTAAAACTCTTACTTTCACTAAATATTGTAGGTATCCATTTATTCATTAACATTTTCTATACCCCTTGATATTTTTCATTAACTTTGAGCTCTATTTTTTATACACAACATATAAAAACCCTTTACCCCCCATTATATGCTCAATATATTATGTCGTTATTCCTCAATATGTATCCCCCAATATGAATGCATGTAGTATGAAATTGCTCCCCAGTAAAGCGTTTGTGCTCTAAAAGAAGTTTGAATCAAGGGGTATGGGAGCTCCATTGGTTGATAAGCTTATGATCTCATAATATAACTAGAGAGATGTACTCTGAAGGTTTGGGAGGTGGGTGCTAACCTTAACCTCAGCATGTGAACGTGTCAACGTTAACCTCTAGCAGTTAACATAACCATCACGGTAGCCTAAATGCTAGGTAACCACCAGCATGTGACCAACACTGAAACCAAGAGCCAACATTAAGTGCTAATCGCGCCATTAACACGTTAAGTGGAGTTTAGCGTTAATTAACCCATGATTAACCATTAAATTAATTTCGGTTTAACTTGGCGGAAGTTTGGCAGGTCCGCTAAATTTGGCATGACTCCAAATTTGGTGGGGTTAACCAGAGTTTCTCCAGATTTGGTGGAGTTTTCCTAGGGAAAACTCAGGGACCATAACTTCTTCAATTTTTGACCAATTTTGGCTCAAAAAAAGTCATTCTTAGATGATTTGGATGCTCTGAACACAATGGAGTAGGTTGCAGAGACAGAAAGGCACTTATGTATGTGATTTTTGTACGTTGAAGTTTAAGGAAGCCAATGGCCACCACGAGAGGAGGTCAAGCCTATATCACTGAAGTCTAATTGCAGAGCTTGGAAAGTCATTTTTTGAGTTTTTGAGTCTTCTGAATCCAATGAAGCAGGTTGAAAATCCATTGGAGCACTACAGGTGCATGTAAGCATAGAATTGACCATTAATCCAAAGAGGGCCTAGCCATTGAAGTAGGTCCAAGGAAATGTAGCCAAGGAGGGGTGAAGTCCTTTATCAGCTTTGTGTTATGATTTTGTTTTGTTTTGTTTTACTTCTCTGCAATTTACTTGTTGTATATGTGTTTTAAAGAACTAATTAACCTCATAAATTGCTCATAAAATACACTCAATACATTGACACATAAATCTTCACATTTTGGTTAATTTGAGATGATCCTAAACACATTTTTTTAATACTGATGAGGGAGCTTGCATAGCATTAACAATTCTTCCCAACATTTCAGATCATACTATCTCTAACTTTTTAAGATAATAGGACATATGTCTCTTTCTAGTTATATTTTAGGAGCACAAATTTCTCAATTTATTGAAATCTCATACTATTGATTTACCCTTTTTTTGTAGAACAATGTAAGAGTGCTATAGATAGGTTAAAAATTTGAAATTTTATTAACAATAGGTCTTACAAATGTTCTAAGGATCACGATGGATCATACCTAAACTATCTAAAGTTGATCTCTTTGAAACACCTTGAATCTAGAAGGTTCTAGGTTGATCACATTTTGATGAGAGAAGCAAATGAATAGTCACACATAAAACAAATAAAAAAAGTACAAGATGTGATTATCACTCCTTATATTGTGCAAATAA
Organism: Pinus tabuliformis; assembly: GCA_031772625.1. Lineage (NCBI taxonomy): Eukaryota > Viridiplantae > Streptophyta > Pinopsida > Pinales > Pinaceae > Pinus > Pinus tabuliformis. The sequence goes on from CM062808.1 coordinate 786,544,736, forward strand.
GGATTATACTCAAAATGATGAATTTTGGGGCAATAACATGCAATTTTATAAAAATGGCTTTAGTAGGTCCCCTATGAATCCTAAAGTGACAAATAGAGGTATAAAAACACTTGGACTTAAATATAGGGATGTTATTCTCATTGACATTCTAACCATCATCTTTATCAACATTATTTGGTATCTTTTATATTTTAATCATTTCCCTACATTTTCTATGATGATAGGAATAAAATTTTGCTAGAACATTAGCATATTCTATGCAAATATTATGCTCTCTTGTCTAAGTATTCTGATGAGGTAGAAAAACACTAATTTAATCAATTTTTTAATTAAGATCATTTTATTTTTTAATTAAAAACATTTTAATCTTTGAAGAATAGCTCAATTATAGATTGCCATATTATATAAATAATAAGATCCAAACTTTAATCCTTATAAAAATTTCAAAAAAAAAAATAAAAGGTAGCTCAATTATGGATTGCCATATTATGTACATAATAAGATCCAAACTTTAATCCTTAAAAAAGTTTACTGCAAAATAAATAAATTTAAAACAAATTAAAACTTTATGTAGTATTAAAAACAATCCAGTTAACAAGAAAATGACTTAATTTAATTAACGAAAACACCGGACGCAATCTATAACAGACTGGCACCAATAACAGACATAAAAAGAAAACGAAAATACGCATCATATACTATACAAAAAATACACCATAAACGTTCGAAAAAAAGTGGGTTGTCGCTAAGTGAAAAGGATAATCTTAATGTCCCTGCAACTTATACGGTAGGTAAAGTATGGTTATTACACTTTGACAACTCCACGAAACGAAAAGGAGATAACTTATACAGCAAGTATGGTCATTGCCCTTTCACAACCCCACGCATGCACCACTATGTAACTCGGCAAAACGTTCTAGTGACCCACGATAGTGTTACGTATACGTATTGAACTTACTGCCAATAACTAAGAGGTGAATAACAATCGCTGTGCTGTGAGTATACATTGTTTTATCTATCGTTAACCTTAATAGATAAATAAATTATCAAAACCATCGCATTTAAGAATAATTTTATATCTGGACGGGGCGACGTGCACTATTTGCGCATACATATATTAATTTTTAGTTACTTCTTTGAAACTACTCTTACTTCCTTCTACCTCTCAACATTCGAGAGGTTGTGATGTTCAGAGATGTTTCAACAATCTTTGTTTCTTGACCTCTCAACATTCGAGAGGATATCTGTTCATGGATAGACATTTGACCATGTTTAACAATGATTTATTTTCATATCAACACAATCTTTGTGAAAATGCGGCGTTCGACCATGATTGACCGTGGTTGACCATAATTGACCGTGGTTGACCAAAGGAATAATAAACCGAGGGGATTGTTCTTATAAACCGAAGGGATTAATATTAAAACCCGAAGGGATTATGTACCCAAGGGAATAATATTAAACCTAAGGGACAAATATTATAAAACCAAGGTATATAAAGCCTAAGATAAAATTTTAAAAACACTAAAATAAACATCGTCAATAATGGCTGATTTTCATATTGAGACAATCTTTGTCAAAATGTGACGTTCGACCATGGTTGATCAAGGTTGATCATGATTGACCATGGTTGACTATGGTTAACAATGATTATCATATTGAGATAATATATGTTGATGCGACATAGATTATAAACCCAAGGCACATAAACCCAGAGATAAATATTATAAAGCTTAAAATAAATATGGTTGACCATAGTTCAGCATGGTTGATTTCCATATTGAGATAGTATTTCTCACAATGTAACGTTGGACCATGGTTAAGACAATTATTGATTATAAACACTAAAATAACCATGGTTGACTATGGTTGATTTTCATATTGAGGCAATGCTTATCACAATGTGACATTGGACCATGGTTGAACATGCTTGACCATTATTTAGTTTCAAATCGACAAAATATTTGTCACAATGCGACATTGGGCCATGGCATATTGAGACAATATTTGTCATAATGCGACATTGGACCATGGTTCACCATGATCTATATTATAAACCAAATAGAATAATAAACCCTAGGGATTAATATTAAAATCCTAAGGTATATAAACCCTCAGATAAATATTATAAACCCTAAAATAAAATAAACATGGTTGAAAATGATGGATATTATAAATCCAAGGGAATAATAAATCCTAGGGATAAATAATAAAAACCCAAGGGACAAATATTATAAACCCAAGGTATATAAAGCATAAGATAAATATTATAAATGCTAAAATAAACATCGTTGACAATGGTTGATTTTCATATCAACACAATCTTTGTGACAATACGACATTGGACCATGATTGATGGTGGTTGACTATGATTGATATTATAAACCCAACGGAATAATAAGCTCAATGGCTTGATCTTATAGATCGAAGGGATTAATATTAAAACCCCAAGGGATTATGTACCAAAGGGAATAATATTAAACCTAAGGGACAAATATTATAAACCCAAGGTATATAAAGCCTAAGATATATATTATAAACACTAAAATAAAAATCGTTGACAATGGTTGATTTTCATATTGAGACCATCCTTGTCAAAATGCGACATTTGACCATGGTTGACCTTGTTTAACCATCGTTGGTTTTCCTATCAACACAATCTTTGTGACAATGCAACGTTCGACCATGGTTGACCATCATTGACCATGGATGGCCATGTTTTATTTTATAAAATATGGTTAACCATGGTTGATCAAGGTTGACCATGATTGACCATGGTTGACCATGGTTGACGATGATTATCATATTGAGACAATCTATGTGAATGCGATGTAAATTATAAACCCAAGGCATGTAAACCCTAAGATAAATATTATAAACCCTAAAATAAACATGGTTGAGCATGGTTCAGCATGGTGGATTTCCATATTGAGACAATCTTTCTCACAATGTGACACTGGACCATGGTTGACCATGGTTGATTTTCATATTGAGACAATCATTGTCACAATGAGAAATTCGATCATGGTTGACCACGGTTGGCTATGATTGACCATGGTTGCCCATGATTGATATTATAAACCAAAGGGAATAATAAACTCAAGGCATTGATATTATAAACCTGTTGACGGGCTAAGAATGGGCCGCCAGTGTCTAAGGGGTCTCCCAGGTGTAAAGTCCCAACTAGACTTCACACCGTTTGGAGTAAGAGCCCCATCCAGTATGTGGGCCTAGCTGCCACCATGAATGTTTTTTGCTCTTGGTTATTAAATGAGAAGGTGCCAGAGTGGGGCGAGAATGAAGTGCTTGGGCAGTGAAACAAAATCAGACCAAGATTGACAAATTGCAGAAAGAGGTTTAAACAAGTCACAACAACGATAAGAAGAGATGAACGATGAGGACGATTAGTTAGCTAAAACCCCATCGAACATAATCAACAAGAACATGCCAGAGGTCAATTGCGAAGTAGTTCACAATAGGTCACTGACATGGCAAGGAACAAGTAAACACAGATTCTAAAGCAAAATATACACACAACCACTATGTATCAGTACATAACATCTCACGTATATGAAAGCACTCATACAGATATGGTGAGGTACCAGATAGCTAATACAACCACCATGAGTCAGCATGGGAATTAGTGCAAAGGGTAAAAGAAAACATCTTATTAATATTGTTGTAGCTTCAAATACATATCATGCAACTGGTCAATACCCAGTAGTGGAACATGGACTGTTCATACCATCACCCAGTGTCAAAACCCTAGCCCTACTGCAAACCCACTCTCCTAGCTACCAAGAGCTGAGTGGCCTTAGCTCTCAAGCATCAATCAATTATCTCTGTTCGCCTCAACTCAAGTGCTAAAGTTCTCTGTTGTGAGGTATGAGTGTATGTTTATAGGGGTGAGGTGACTGTTCACTTACTGTGACTCTTGATGTTCCCCATGCCCTTTTGGATACCCTCCTGACTCTTGAGCTTCCTCACTTCTTTCTCAAGCCAAGAATGCTTGTTACATGTGCACATCAGTCCCAACATACCTGCTAATATAATGGTGGGTGAAATTTACAAAGAGAGAGGAGATGGGTGAAGAGGGTTATTGAAAACCCTAAAATGCTTGTTGCCCATATTTCAGAACGACGCAGATGCTTGGTCCTGAAACCACCTTGTTTTCCTGCCATTGTGCTTCACTGACATTTATTAATCTTCTGGTCATGCACCTTCGAGTTCAATAAAAGGTTCTCGACACCTGGAAGGGAGCAGCTGGCTTGCTGAGAAGGAACCCTGGTTCTGGATCTCGTTGCCAACATTGTTGAGAAACCACGAAGACATGGATTGTTGGACTACATGTCCTTGCACCTTGCTTACATCCAATCACCTATGATGTTGTGTTCTTTACATTGCCACTGTATTTCAATGGAGTGAATGGATCCAGTTTCGATCATTCTGAAACCTTAGTTGTAGCTTCTGTGGAAACCACAACTCTTTCAATGCAAACTTTCTATCTGCAAACAAATGGAATGGGTCATATTTACGTCTCAACAAAGAATAATACCGGCAATACAATCAAGTAGTTGAAAGAATGACATTAATAAGTAATTAATTTAGACCCCTGTGCTTTATAAGCCCCATTTCAGCTTTGATCAAGAAACGGAATCCATCCCAGCGGGCATTATCAATATATAAAGCTACAACTATGAAAGTTGGAGTAAGATTGTTCAAGAGGACATCGGATTTGTCCCCATATTTTAAAGCTCTCACTTTATACTAACCAAGGACAACATCTTCAAGGTGTAGCTTTCTCATTGACCTCAAAACCTTAACCTGTAGAGATTTTCATTTCGAAAATCTTCTCCATCAAGACCTATAGCAAATAAGGCAATGGTCTGCAAACTATGACTTTAGAAGATATCGCAGACAATTTCATATTTCTTAAAATAATGTCCTCTTCCTTCCATTCCCCAATATTCTAATACTATCACCTGTACATTTCATATGTATGTCCGGCTCCATAAAGGCACAAAAACAAGATTAGAGAAGTGCAATACTGTCAGGTTCTCGATGAGATCCCTCCCTAGAAGATGATCTATCCTGTAAATTTTCCGCTCTGAGTATAATATTGTGTACCTATATGTTTGTCCACATTGAATTTGACCTTTCAGGCCTATGGATTGCTATAGTGCGCCCTTCCTATTCCCATTTCCTTTTATCATGAGGAAGATTTTAGTGGCAAACGAAAGGTTCTATATGTGTGTTCCTTAGGTCGCAGCTCTATCGAAGAGGTCGTGTTGTCGAAGCAGAGGGCGGGTCGCATTTCTGGTTGCATGCTAGAGTGCGACTCTGCGACCAGAGGTGGCATGGTCGCAAATAATGACTAGTCATGCTTATGGCTTTACCCGAGGCTTGAGAACGCGATTTTACGACCTATGTAAGGGTGAAATTTTACTGAGAGTCACAAAGTCATAGGGCATGGTTGGTCACATTTTGTGAAAGTTCATTGAGGCATTAAGACATGACCATGCTTGGTCACAAAAAGGTTGGTCATATTGTATCATTGAGGACCTGAGCTGTGACTTAGAGGCTCCCAAGATCTTGAAAGAAGTTGCAACTGAAGGAGTCTTTGGGCAGAACGTGTTGTGCCAAGATCTTAACGCAAAACCATTATCTTGCGGAAGATCTCAACGCTAGTGTGAAACCCAGAGGGCTTGTCTGCTTCGATGGCATAATTTTCTGGACATTGTTGCATGAATTCCTCCAACGTATCCCTGGCTTGCGTGTTATCCTATGCTAATATCTTCCGATTACCAAATCTCTCACTCACTCCGACCTTTGTCAATCAACTATAGGTTCAATCCAGAGGCTTATAGCGACTACTGGCGAGGTCGCATGGTCACATTGCAATGAAGGTTACACCCTTTGGCCTCTTGTGTAGTGCGATGTCGTGACTCTGGTGGAGGTGCGACTTCCGAGAGGTCGCATAGTCGCGCTTCACAGTAGCTCACATTCGCAGTCCTCTCCTAGAGTGTTATTATGTGAATTACAGGTTTGCCAACAGAATTGTGACTAGTGACAATGCAGAAAAACAAGTCATTTCAGTATTCAACTTCTGCGACCGTGTAAAACTGGAAGGTTGGTGTTGCTTTGTTGTGGCGCAGAGGATCTGACCGTATCCATCGATATGTAAACACCAATCCTTGGGTATTCGTCTCTGTTTTGCCTTATATCATGACTTCTTATGTTCTTTCTCAATCATTTGTATCTGCGTCTATTCTAGCTTGATCGTCCTATCCAATGCCTGGAGGAGTCTGTTCAAACGCAATTTCAATGAATAAACATGGCTTGTGGGTTATGACATAGAAAGCGTTGCATCATTTGATATGAAACCCAACCACCTTCCCTTGGTCTCCCTGTGATAATCGGGCTTTCTATATTTCTTTGGCTATGTGAACGCAAATATTCACGAGTTCGAATGGTGTACAAACAACTCCTCTGTCTGCACGAGGGGTCCATGAACTTGTTGGTCGTATTCTGAGGGCTTGCATTAAGTGTTGCTAAGAGGTTCTCAACGCCCTTTTATATTAACATCGATTATTTTTATGATCCTCTTTCAAAGCTCATTTTGGCAAAAGACAAAACCACCTCATGTAAGAAATATATGATCAATTTGTATTTGGTCCAAATTGGAAAGATTACCAAGCTCTTCAGGCAATGGACCTGATAGATTGTTCCCATTCAAAAGAAAAAGTTGAAGAGTTGTTATATTTCCAATCTCCTTCAGAATACTACCGCTTATATTATTCCACATGAAACCCAAAATTTTAAGTTGTTGTAAATTTCCAATTTTTGGAGCTAGATTTCTTGTTAGGTTCATGGTTATGAAAGTAGCCATCTGAAAGATTTTCATTATATCATATCACTTCTGTCCAAGGTACGTTACAATGGATCACCTTTCCCCTAGCTTTTAGGTTTCCATGTGGATCTCCAAGACTCGCCTTAAATTTTTTTAAGGGCAACAACTTCATTAGGATCTGTACTTTGAGCTGCATCAAATAAGAGAGGACGTTAACTATAGATGAAGATCCAAACTAGAATAGCTAGGGAACCTTTTGCCGAGCTCAAGGCATTGCTTCCACCTAGCATCTAAATAATCATGCTGGGCTCAAAAATTTCCTTTGATATGTACCTCCGATGGCACCTTCAATGACATATGCTTTCCATCCCTTTTGTTATTTACATCCCCATGCCTTGCTTCAAATTGTTTGATGGATTTTTATGGTTTTTTGAGTGAAGAGACCTCCCATATGAATTTTGGGTGAATTGCGATGGCTCAAACTCCAAAAAATAATCCATTTATAAATTTTAAAACATCCACCATGCCATGTAATTAAGGAATTCTGGCATCAGAACGTCTTAGTGTTGTCGTGCAAAGGGACCACTTATGCAATATGTAGTCTAGTTCGTGGTACCTTCAAAGCATCCTGAAAAAGCAGATGAGATGAAAAATAAGATATTATGCCATAGTGACACTTTTGTGTGAAAAATGAATCAATAAAAACACTAATTCATTTGAGGAGCCTGAACAATAAATGATCCCAACTAAGATGTTATTTTATATTGGTTGATGAAACATGCTTAACTTTGGAGGGCAACTCAACATTCCAGTGCTTTCATGGATTTATTAATTACAATCGATTTTGATAACACCTGATGCCCGAGGGGTGATGCACTCATAGAGCGAGTCTGTTGAAACATTTATAGTGGTTGGACTATAGGTTACCACCATCTAGGGTTTCGAATACCCATGGGAATGAAAGCCTTGCAAAAAATCCTAATGTGCATGCCAAGACAAGGAATCAATCATGAACCTAGGGTCCTATGACATACAACAATTTCTTCCATGATGACTGACAACATCAATGGGAACACACTCTCAACGGGATGCGAATTACGTCAAAACTGAGGGGGATCACCTTTTCCAATTTAGGGTTTCGCCCAAACCTCAAAACTGTCCATCATAAGGAAAGCCAAATTCCATGCACATTTCCTTAGATGGGCTCCAAAATCATGAGACTCTTGACACATTAATAAAGCCACCAACCTTCGAAACCCTAATGCGGTCCTAAGGCATATGTCTGAGATAAAACATGGTGTGCAGATGTAGTGAACGAAATGTGAGTGGGTGCACAAAAGGGGGTTGGGTAGGCAAATTCGCTGGGAGAGAAACTGGTTGGGGGCCCTATCAAAACCCTAAAAGTATGGGGTGAGTGGTGGGGTACCCAAAATTTTGGATATGCCCAAAAATTTGGGTGGTGTTGTAGCGGCTACAACAATTGGCGAACCACTGGTAGAATCCAGTATCTCTGTTCAATATCCCTGTAATAATCCAAGTCCATGTATGATGCAATGAATATGAAAGGTTACTATGGGAACCTTTTGCATTTCCTCGACCTGTGAAAATATGCCTTCCCTCGTGCCTCAGTTAGGTCTTGCCAATCAGTAAACACCACATCAACAGTTCACACATACCAGTAGTTGATGTTGATGCAAAGAACAGGACATAGGGATTATTGTATTCAGAATTTTAAAAATAAGTTTCTGGTGTTGCTCCATTTCCAGTGGGCCTGGATAGTACCCTGGTGGAGTCACTTCAAGAAATCACAAATGTTGCTCCACTTCCAGCGAGCCTGGTCAGTACCTTGATGGAGTCGTTGAATTACCTCTCTATGCAGGAAGCCTTTCTTGATCCTTTACCCTTTATTGGGTTTCATTTTCTTTTACGTGTGCATTTTCACTTATTTCTGGGTGTTCATTGCGCCAGGGCGGATGAGGGATCCTGACTTATTTTACGAGCAAGAGAGGTTGTTTCTTGTTTGACAAAAACTAAGAGATATCCTGATTTAGGTTTGCCCTCATGCCAAGCTTTCACATCTGATTTCTAGTTAGCAAGTGAAAAAGAACACAAGTCATTGAAACAATCAAGACCATGCTAGGCACTAGGTTCACATTATGGGTATAGGTCATTTAAATAGATTAGGGTTCCCCATGAGCAATTTGTTCATATTTTTTGTGTTAATAAATTTGACTCGTAGGAGAGATATTTAGGATGCAAATTTGATGATTGGCTCTAAGAGAGGCTACCCATTGTTGTAACCATCACAACTTCACATAATCATAGGGCTAGGGTTTTATTTCTAGGGCCAGGTGACCAGGAAACTCTCCTAGGGTTTACAAGCTGGTGTGAAGAGATCGAAGCAATGCACTTGGAGAAAGAGCAAAAGGTGTGAGAGAGCTATTCACGAACCCACAGCTTTGGAATCTTCAGGTTCATGAAGGCTCATGCAGCGGCGTGCAACATAGGTGAAAATTCCAAGTTAGGTCAAAGGTAAGTGTGTGCCAAGCGAGAAGGCAAGTGTATGATGCAATGCAGCAAACACGGTTAATGACCCAATGCAATGCTATGTGCAGAAGAGATCAACCAATTTCCATTAAAGGACCAATGCAATGTGTAAGCAGAGATTTCATGAATGCAATTCAACAACAAACAAATGCAAGGACATGAGTGCAGAGAAACAAGCAGGGAACTAACTACCTACAGTAAAGAAAATGAAACATTGCAAATTTAAATCATAAGCAAATTCTAATCAACCAACTGATAAGGAAAGCTAAAACCTAACTAGTCTAAACCCTAAATCCTAAATTAATCAAGGCATAAGCCAGGTTATGTGAAATCAAACTTCCAATGCAGCCACCGTAGTAGTTCCTAGCTTGCAAAAACAAAGATGACAACAATTAGAAATTATGGAAAGAGTTGTGCAAAACATAACATGTTTACCTATAAAGCGTACACAATAGCAAGAACATCTCATCCACCTATAGGGAAATGTGTCAGGGAAGACCTTTCAAGGCAAACTGCAACCCAATCCTGGTAAACCAAACTACAAGCGTGAAATTTATAGTCATTCAGCCATAACATACATCCGTTTATGCCTAACCCTAAATCCAATGCAAGTAAGGCAAGATGTCGTCGACTAGTAAAGGAATGAGCCAGATTCATCTGATCAACGACCCTATCATGATGTAGAGGATGATAAACTTGATAACCTTGAAAAGAGGGGCCCCTATTGGGTGTAACTAAGATCCATGAGGATTCAAACACATAAACCCTAATTTCCAAAACCCTAGTTTGAAATTGTTCATGGACTGCATCAAGGACGTGAGGACCTGGCATAACCATCAATGGAAGCTGGAGTTCTTCATCGTCCTAGCCGATCTCTGAACCTTTAAATGACACGCTATCCAATATTGGTAGCTTCACAAGATTTGTAGATGGGTGTATACGGTTATTGTTGGTTGTGACCAGACAACTATCAGTGAAAATATTGTGGATGGGATTCATTGTCTGAATATTTATAGATAGACAACTCGACAAATGAGACTCTTTAGATTCCCGAGAATGAATTGAATCAACCACAAGAGTGTCAGGCAAAGGGGAGATCATGCGATTAGCCCCTTTCCACATAGCAGATTGAAAGGTATCATTTGATTGCATATGTTGACAGATTGAATTGGCTGGGAGACAATAAAAAAAAATTGAGACAATGGCCAGAGCACTTCCTTCAGCGAACAAATTAGGATATAGAGGCTGATGTGCATCAGTTGAAATGTGATGGAAATATTTGCTCAGAGAGATATTTCTCGAATTAGAGGGTTTCTGATATGAACTCGCATCTGGCAAGAAAATGTTGTGAGGAGCGTGATGTATAGAAAACCTAATTTTTGAAACCCTAATTTAGCTTGGTTCAAGGGTCTCATAAGGAACGTGAGAAACTGACATAACCATCAACGGAAGCTGAAGTGCCTCAACTTCCTGATGAGTCCCTAAACTTTCAAAAGGTGGGTTAGCAAATTCTGGTGGCTTCGTAGGATAATCACCAGAGGCATGAGCGAATATATATCCAACAAAATGAAAATAGCTAAAACCACTAGTTTGATCAAGCTGGGTATCTGATACATAAGGCTCTTGTTGGATTGGGGAGGAAGAGAGATTGATGAGGGAACCAGTTTGAGCTAGATGAGATGTAGGGCCCTCTTCTTCACCTGTTAAAGAATGTGAGTGGCAAAGATCATGCATAAGGGATTCAGAATCTGCATCCCTTGACTGTGAAACCTCACCCCCATGCACATGATTGCAATCGATGTGAGCAAGATAAAGATGTGAATGATCTAAAGGAACCACTGGTGTAGTAGACCCATGGACTAAATCAGGGTAGAGTGGAAGCATAGGGTCAGATGAAGGAGCACCAATCGGACTCGGACTCACACCCTGCCCATATGTTCCGTGGATTTGATGAAACAATCATTACTTGAGACAAGACCAACACCATCGTGTACAATTGAATGAGATCCCATGACATAGTGCGACGTATGTTGAATGGACTTGATTGGAAGAAATGTTATGTGATTTTCAAATTCAGAACCAAAAGAACGTATGAGGGATTTAGAGGAGAGACCATCAGATCTGTTTCCCAGAAAGCACTATTCATCATATGAACCATTTACAGTCACAATATTATTATGTAATAAGTCAAGAGGAGGATGAGAAATCCCACAAACAGTAATCTCTTCCTTGGGGGTTTTAGGTTGTTCCAGATTCAAAGAGATAGGTAAAACAAAATTACGGGAAGAATATGGACACTTTGTAATTTGAAAATTATGTTGATACTCATGTGAAACAGGACTTGTTTCTAATTGAAAATGTTGTAAAGAAACAAGAACCAATCGCTGAAAATTTATATTCAAATACACCTAGACGATATCACTTTCAGGAAATTCAAAACAAGGATGCACAAATCTGAAAGAAAAATCCTCTAAAGATTCCTCAGGTTTCATCCTAAGCTCATTTATCCTCCTTAATAAATCTTGAAAATCGTACCTATCAAATGCTTGTTGGAGTTTACAGACGAGTTGCTCGAACGAATGAATGGACACTACTGGCAATGTGTAGCACCATTGCTTGGCGCGACCTTCAAGGGTGAGGGAGAAAAACACACAAGCGAACTCTTCATCGTCGATCTCAAAATATTCACAAAGCTCGAGGAAATTAGAAATGTGCTCGATTAAAGGTGTTCCATCTTTGACATCAAACTTTAACTGAGACAAGTGATGGAGCTGCTCATTGGGGATGGAAAATCAGAAAATAGACAAACCAGATAACCACCCTGGGAGCAAGATCTTGGTCAGATCCATTAACAAATATGAGACTAAACTGTAGGCTCCAAGGGCTCAGCTTGTCATCTGGCCCTCCTTCTAGCGCCAATTTGTTGATAGGCCAAGAATGGGCCGCCAATGTCTAAGGGGTCTCCTACGTGTAAAGTCCCAACTAGACTTCACACCATTTGGAGTAGGAGCCCCATCCAGTATGTGGGCCTAGCTGCCACCATGAATGTTTTTCACTCTTGGTTATCAAAAGAGAAGGTGCCAGAGTGGGGCGGGAATGAAGTGCTCGGGCAGCAAAACAAAATCAGACCAAGATTGACAAATTGTAGAAAGAGGTTTAAACAGGTCACAACAATGATAAGAAGAGATGAACGATGAGGAAGATTAGTTAGCTAAAACCCCATCGGACATAATAAACAAGAACATGCTAGAGGTCAATTGCGAAGCAGTCCACAATAGGTCACTGACATGGAAAGGAACAAGTAAACACAGATTCTAAAGTGAAATATACACGCAACCACTATGTATCAGTACATAACATCTTGTGTATATGAAAGCACTCATACAGATATGATGAGGTACCAGACAGCTAATACAACCACCATGAGTCACCATGGGAATCAGTGCAAAGGGAAAAATAAAACATCTTATTAATATTTTTGCAACTTCAAATACATATCATGCAAATGGTCAATACCTAGTAGTGGAACATGGACTATTCATACCATCACCCGGTGTCAAAACCCTAGCCCTACTACAAACCCACTCTCCTAGCTACTAAGAGTTGAGTGGACTTAGCTCTCAAGCATCAATCAACTATCTCTGTTCGCCTCAACTCAAGTGCTAAAGTTCTCTGTTATGAGGTATGAGGGTACGTTTATAGGGTTCAGGTGATTGTTCACTTACCATGACTCTTGATGTTCCCCATGCCCTTTCGACTACCCTCCTAACTCTTGAGCTTCCTCACTTCTTTCTCAAGCCAAGAATGCTTGTTACATGCACACATCAGTCCCAACATACCTGCTGATATAATGGTGGGTGAAATTTACAAAGAGAGAGGAGATGGGTGAAGAGGGTTATTGAAAACCCTAAAATGCTTGTTGCCCATATTTTAGAACGATGCAGATGCTTGGTCCTGAAACTGCCTTGTCTTCCTGCCACTATGCTTCACTGAAATTCATTAATCTTCTGGTGATGTGCCTTCGAGTTCACTAAAAGGTTCTCGGAACCTGGAAGGGAGCAGCTGGCTTATTGAGAAGGAACCCTAGTGCTGGATCTCGTTGCCAACATTATTGGGAAACCACGAAGACATGGATTGTTGGACTACATGTCGTTCCACCTTGCTTACATCCAATCACCTATTATGTTGTGTTCTTTACATTGCCACTATATTTCAATGGATTGAATGGATCCAGTTTCGATCTTTTTGAAACCTTAGTTGTAGCTTCTGTGGAAACCGCAACTCTTTCAATGCAAACTTTCTATCTACAAACAAATGGAATGGGTCATATTTACTTTTCAACAAAGAATAATACCGGAAATACAATCAAGTAATTGAAAGAACGACATTAATAAGTAATTAATTTAGACCCTTGTGCTTTATAAGCCCCATTCCAGCTTTGATCAAGAAAGGGAATCCATCCCAGCGGACATTATGAATATATAAAGCTGCAACTATGGAAGTTGGAGTAAGATTGTTCAAGAGGACACCAGATTTATCCCCATATTTTAAAGCTCTCGCTTTATACTAACCAAGGACAACATCTTCAAGGTGTAGCTTTCTCATTGACCTCAAAACCTTAACCTGTAGAGATTTTCATTTCGAAAATCTTCTCCATCAAGACATATAGCAAATAAGGCAATGGTTTGCAAACTATGACTTTGGACGATATTGTGGACAATTTCATATTTCTTAAAATACCGTCCTCTTCCTTCCATTCCCCAATCTTCTAATACTATCACCTGTACATTTCGTATGTATATCCAGCTCCATAAAGGCACAAAGACAAGATTAGAGAAGCACAATAATGTCAGGTTCTTGATGACATCCCTCCCTCGAAGATGACCTATCATGTAAATTTGATGCTCTGAGTATAATATTATGCACCTATATGTTTGTCCACATTGAATTCAATCTCTCAGGCCTGCGTGTTGCTATAGTGAGCCCTTCCTATTCCCATTTCCTTTTATCATGAGGAAGATGTCAGTGGCAAACAAAAGGTTGTATATGTGTGTTCCTTAGGTCACAGCTCTGTCGAAGCTGTTGCACTGTTAGAGCAGAGGGCGAGTCGCATTTTTGGTTGCAGGCTGGAGTGCGACTCCGCGACCAGAGGTTGCATGGTCACAAATAATGAATATTCATGCTTATGGCTTCACCCGAGGCTTGAAAATGCGACTTTGCGACCTATGTAAGGGTGAAATTTACTGAGAGTCGCAAAGTCATAGGGCAGGGCTGGTCGCATTCTGTGAAAGCTCGCTAAGGCATTAAGACATGACCATGCTTGGTCACAATAAGGTTGGTCATATTGTATCTTTGAGGCCCTGAAATGTGACTTAGAGGCTCCCAAGATCTTGAAATTAGTTGCGACCAAAGGAGTCTTTGGGCAGAACGTGTCGTGCCAAGATCTTAACATGGAACCATTATCTTATGGAAGATCTCAATGCTAGTGTGAAACCCACAGGGCTTGTCTGCTTCGATGGCATAATTTTCTGGACATTGCTGCATGAATTACTCCAGCGTATCCCTGGCTTGCGTATTATCCTGTGCTAATATCTTTCGACTGCCAAATATCTCACTCACTCTGACCTTTTTCAATCAACTATAGGTTCGATCCAGAGGCTTTTAGCGACTACTAGTGAGGTCACATGGTCGCATTGCAATGAAGGTCGCACCCTTTGGCCTCTTGTGTAGTGCGATGATGCGACTCTGGTGGAGGTGCGACTTCCGAGAGGTCACATAGTCGCGCTTCATAGTAGGTTGTATTCACAGTCTTCTCCTAGAGTGCACTTTTGCAACTTACGGGTTTGCCAACAGAATTGCGACTAGTGACAGTGCAGAAAAACAAGTCATTTCAGTATTCAACTTCTGCAACCGTGTAAAACTGGAAGGTTGGCCTGGCTATGTTGTGGTGCAGAGGATCTGACCATATCCATTGATATGTAAACACCCAATCCTTGGGTATTTGTCTTTGTTTTACCTTATATCATGACTTATTATGTTCTTTCTTACTGATTTGTATCTATGTCTATTCTAGCTTAACCGTCCTGTCCAATGCCTAGAGGAGTCTGTCCAAACGCGATTTCAATGAATAAGCATGGCTTGTAGGTTATGACATAAAAAGCGTTGCATCATTTGATATGAAACCCAACCACCTTCCCTTGGTCTCCGTGCGATAATCAGGCTTTCGATATTGCTTTGGCTATGTGAACGCAAATATTCATAGGTTCGAATGGTGTACAAAAAATGCCTCTGTCTGCGCGAGGGGTCCATGAACCTGTTGGTCGTATTCTGAGGGCTTGCATTAAGTGCTGCTATGAGGTGCTCAACTCCCTTTTATATTAACATCGATTATTTTTATGATCCTCTTTCAAAGCTCATTTTGGCAAAAGACAAAACCACCTCACGTAAGGAATATATGATCAATTTGTATTTGGTCCAAATTGGAAATATTACCAAGCTCTTCAGGCAATGGACTTGATAGATTGTTTCCTTTCAAAAGAAAAATTTAAAGAGTTGTTATATTTCCAATCTCCTTCAGAATACTGTCGCTTATATTATTCCACATGAAACCTGAAATTTTAAGTTGCCGTAAATTTACGATTTCTGGAGCTAGATTTCCTGTTAGGTTCATGGTTATGAAACTAGCCATTTGAAAGATTTGCACTATATCATATCACTTCTATCCAAGGTATGTTACAATGGATCACCTTTCCCCTATTTTTTAGGTTTCCATGTGGGTCTCCAAGACTCGCCTTAAAATTTTTTAAGGGCAACAACTTCATCAGGATCTGTACTTTGAGCTGCAACAAATAAGAGAGGACGATAACTATAGATGAAAATCCAAACTAGAATATCTAGGGAACCTTTCGCCGAGCTCGAGGTGTTGCTTCCACCTAGCATCTAAATAACCATGTTGGGCTCAAACATTTCCTTTGATCTGTACCTCCGATGGCACCTTCAATGACATATGCTTTCCATCCCTTTTGTTATTTACGTCCCCATGCCTTGCTTCGGATTGTTTGTTGTATTTTTATGGTTTTCTGAGTGAAGAGACCTCCCATACGAATTTTGGGTGCATTGTGATGGCTCAAACTCCAAAAAATAATCCTATTATAAATTTTCAAACATCCACCATGCCACGTAATTAAGGAATTCTGGCATCAGAGCGTCTTAGTGTTGTCGTGCCAAGGGACCACTTATGCAATATGTAGCGTAGTTCGTGGTACCTTTAGGGAATCCTAAAAAAGTAGATGAGATGAAAAATAAGATATTATGCCATAGTGACACTTTTGTGTGAAAAATAAATGAATAAAAACATTAATTCATAAGAAGAGTTTCGGCATAAATCACATGTGGAAAACCTTTGTTGACGCGTTTCGAACCAACTAGTGTGGTTCATTGTCAGGACAAGTTGAGGAGTCAGATCATCACTACAAAATAAATAGGGAGAGCAGATCTTCCAAACGGCTAGGTTGACTAGATTGACCATCAACGGCTATATAACGGCTAGATTATATAATGTTAATAAGTCAAAGGTAAAAAATTCTAATAATATTCTAATTTTAGTGAATAATAACTAATTATAATATATTATATGTTAGAATGTTATATCTATTTAATTAAAATATTTTCATTAGGTTATTAAATTAAATTTTTTAATTCCTTTTTTAATTTATTTAATCATATAAATACTAGGGATACGTGAAGGGGTTTTATTTTTATTTTTATTATATATTAGAATGTTATAATATTAATTGTATTTATATATTGAATTACTTAGTTCTAATTTAATTTAATCCATTGAAAAAAAAGCACGGGGGGAGGGGGTTTATAAATCAGAAAGTCAATTTATTCTTTTTTAATCATTTAAACCACTAGGGATAGTAGAGGGTTTTTTAATAATAAGGATTTAATGGGATTAATAAATTATTATTGAGTATTGGTTAAAATTAATTTTATTTATTTATATTTTATTCATAGGTCAAGGAAGAAGCTTAATAACAAATAATATCAAGAAAATTTTGTTAAGGAAATAGTAATAAAAATTAGAACGAGCGAGAGATTTTAAATACAAGAAGGACAAGAACAGGACAATTAGTAAAAAACTAAAACCAAAGGAGAAACCTTAGGAGGATGGAAAGGGCAGCACTAGGAAGAAAGGGGAAACCTCGAAAACTAAAAAGGGGGGGGGGAGGGGGAACAGGAGGGTAATACTAAGAATGAAGGGCAGGGATCCAACAACTACTGATCTTCCAGCCATCATCTCTATTGAGATTATTAGGCCTTTTTTCAATTTCAATCGCCTCCCTGAATTTATGGTGATGGAACTGCACAACCTTGGTAATAAAGACTCTGATTCCTTCATTAATGAGCTTAAGGACATAAATCTTGACCCTGAAGACATCCTCGTCATCTTCGATGTGGTCTCCCTTTACACTTGCATTCCTATAAAGGAGGCCTTGGAAGTGATCTATCTCCTAACAGATCCCGATACCACTTGGCTGCTTGAGATTTGTCTCACTTCCACTTTTTTTTGTTTCGAGGGTGAATTCTTTGAGCAGACCTATGGTGTTTCCATGGGCTCACCCCTTTCCCCTATTGTTGCAAATCTTTTTATGGAGGATTTCAAAGCCAAAGCTTTAGCCTCGGCCCGTCTCCTTCCCAAGCTATGGAAAAGATATGTGGATGACACTAATATCATCTGGTCCCATGGCCAAGAGGAGTTGGATCTCTTCTTCAATCACCTCAATTGTTAATCTTCTGCCATTAAGTTCACCATGGAAAAAGAAGTCAATGGCTGCCTCCCCTTCCTGGATATTCTTATTTCAAAAAACCTGGATGGTTCCCTCTCCCACTCAGTGTTCTGGAAGAAAGCACATACTGAGCAGTATCTTCATGCCGATTCCCATCATTTCCCCGCTCAAAAATTGGGTGTTCTTAACACCCTGGCTACTCGTGCCCTTAGGATTTCTGATAGTAAGAGCTTCGATAAAGAGAAATCCCATCTCCTTAATTTCTTTGTGGAGAATGGCTATAGTAGGCGCTTAGGTCAGAAGGCTTTCCTTAAATCATCTAAAAATTCTTTTATTAAAAAGGTACCTAAAGAACGCCTGCTAGGTGTCCATCTTCCCTATGTCCAAGGAACCACGGACAAGATTGCTCGGATCCTTAAGAAGTATAATATTCCCTCAACCTTTAGGCCCCTCAATACCATTCGTAAATCCCTCCATTCAGTGAAATATCCCATTGACCCTAAGGACATGAATGGCGTCTACTTGATCCCTTGTTCTTGTGGGACCTTCTATATCAGGGAAATAGGGCGCTCTATCCATCAAAGGATCAGCGAACATGCAGCCGACCTAAGACATGGGAGAACCAAGTCTTTAGCATTAGCGGAGCATGCGGAAAAGACCAAGCATCATGTCTGTATTGAGGAGGCCAAGGTTATTACCAAGGTTGCGTAGTTCCATCACCGTAAATTCAAGGAGGTGATTGAAATTGAAAAAAGGCCTAACAATCTCAATAGAGATGATGGCTGGAAGATCAGTAGTTGTTGGATCCCTTCCCTTTCTTCTTAGTCTTACCTTCCTTTTCCCCCTTTCCCCCCCACCTTTTTTAGTTTTTTAGGTTTCCCCTTTCTTCCTAGTGTTGCCCTTTCCATCCTTCTAAGGTTTCTCCTTTGGTTTTAGTTTTTTACTAATTGTCCTGTTCTTGTCCTTCTTGTATTTAAAATCTGTCGCTCGTTCTAATTTTTATTACTATTTCCTTATCAAAATTTTCTTGATATTATTTGTTATTAAGCTTCTTCCTTGAACTATGAATAAAACATAAATAAATAAAATTAATTTTAACCAACACTCAATAATAATTTATTAATCCCATTAAATCCTTATTATTAAAAAACCCTCTACTATCCCTAGCAGTTTAAATGATTAAATAAATTAATAAAGAATAAATTGACTTTCTGATTTATAAACCCCCCCCCCAACCTTTTTTTTCAATGGATTAAATTAAATTAGAACTAAGTAATTCAATATATAAATAAAATTAATATTATAACTTTCTAATAAATAATAAAAATAAAAATAAAACCCCTTCACGTATCCCTAGTATTTATATGATTAAATAAATTAAAAAAGGAATTAAATAATTTAATTTAATAACCTAATGAAAATATTTTAATTAAATAAATATAACATTCTAATATATAATATATTATAATTAGTTATTATTCACTAAAATTAGAATATTATTAGAAGTTTTTACCTTTGACTTATTAACATTATATAATCTAGCCGTTATATAGCTGTTGATGGTCAACCTAGTCAACCTAGCCGTTTGGAAGATCTACTCTCGCTATTTATTTTGCAGCCATGATCTGACTCCTCAACTTGTCCTGACGATGAACCACACTAGTTGGTTCGAAATGCGTCGACAAAGGTTTTCCACATGTGATTTACACTGAAACTCTTCTTATAAATGTTATGGATCACAAAAGCCTCAATTCAATAACATTAATTCATTTGAGGAGCCTGAACAATAAATGATCCCAACTAAGATGTTATTTTATATTGGTTGATGAAACATGCTTGACTTTGGAGGCCAACTCAACATTTCGGTGCTTTCATGGATTTATTAATTACAATCAATTTTGATTACACCTAATGCTCGAGGGGTGATGCACTCATAGAGCGAGTCCCTTGAAACATTTATAGTGGTTGGACTACAGGTTACCACGATCTATGGTTTCGAATACCCATGGGAACGAAAGCCTTGCAAAAAATCCTAATGTGCATACCAAGATGAGGAATCAATCATGAACATAGGGTCCTATGACATGCAACAATTTCTTCCATGATGACCGACAACATCGATGGGAACACACTCTCAACGGGATGCGAATTAGGTCAAAACTGAGGGGATCACCTTTTCCCATTTAGGGTTTCACCCAAACCTCAAAACTGTCCATCGTAAGGAAAGCCAAATTGCATGTATGTTTCCTCAGATGGGCTCCAAAATCATGAGACTCTTGACACATTAATAAAGCCACCAACCTTTTAAACCCTAATGCGGTCCTAAGGTGTATGTATGAGATAAAACATGGTGTACGGATGCAATGAATGAAATGTGAGTGGGCACACAAAATGGGGTAGGGTAGGCAAATTCGCAGGGAGAGAAACCAATTGAGGGCCCTATCAAAACCATAAAATCTTGGGGCGAGTGGTGGGGTACCCAAAATTTTGGATATGCCCAAATATTTTGGTGGTGTTGTAGTTGCCACAACAAAACCCAAGGGAATAATAAACCCAAGGGATTAATATTAAAATCCCAAGGGATTATGAACCCAAGCGAATAATATTAAACCTAAGGGACAAATATTATAAACCCAAGGTATATAAACCCTAAGATAAATATTATAAATGCTAAAATAAACATCGTTGACAATGGTTGACCATAGTTGATTTTCATATTGAGACAATCCTTGTCAAAATGAGATGTTCGACCATGGTTGACTATGCTTAACCAACGTTGATTTTCATATCAACACAATCTTTGTGTCAATGCGACGTTCGACAATGGTTGACCATGATTGACCATGGATGGGCATGTTTGATTTTATAAAACATGGTTGAGCATGGTTGATCAAGGTTGACCATGCTTGACCATGCTTGACCATGGTTGATGTTGATTATCATATTGAGACAATGTTTGTCAATGCGACGTAAATTATAAACCCAAGGTATAAAAATCTTAAGATAAATGTTATAAACCATAAAATAAACTTGGATGAGCATGGTTGATTTCCATATTGAGACAATATTTGTCACAATGCAACGTTGGACCATGGCTGACCATGTTTGGCCGTGATTAATTTTCATATCGAGACAATCTATCGCAATGCAAAGTTGGACTATGGTTGACCACAATTGATTTTCATATTGAGACAATCATTGTCACAATGTGACAACCGACCATGGTTGACCATGGTTGACCATGATTGATGTTATAAACCCAAGGGAATAATACACCCAAGGCATTGATATTATAAACCCAAGGGAATAATAAACCAAAGGGATTAATACTAAAACCAAAAGGGATTATGAACCCAAGGGAATAATATTAAACCCAAGGGGAAAATATTATAAACCCTAAGATAAATATTATAAACACTAAAATAAACATTGTTCTCAATGGTTAATTTTCATATTGAGATAATCTTTGTCACAATGCGACGTTGGACCATGGTTGACCATTCTTAACCATGGTTGATTTTCACATCAACATAATCTTTGTGACAATATGAACTTCAACCATAGTTGACCATGATTGACCATTGATGCTCATGTTTGATTTTATAAAAAATGGTTGACCGTGGTTCTCCAAGGTTGACCATGATTTACCATGGTTGACGATGATTATCATATTGAGACAATCTTTGTCATAATGAGACGTAAATTATAAACCCAAGGTATATAAACTCTAAGATAAATATTATAAACCCTAAAATAAACATGGTTGATCGTGGTTGATATTCATATTGACACAATCCTTGTCACAATGTGACGTTGGACCATGCATGACCATGATTGATTTTCATATCGAGACAATCTATAGAAATGTGACATTGGATTATGGTTGACCGTGGTTGATTTTCATATTAAGACAATCATTTTCACAATGTGACATTTGACCATGGTTGGCTATGATTAACCATGGTTGACCATGATTGATATTATAGACCCAAGGGAATAATAAACCCAAGGGAGTAATAAACCCAAGGGATTAGTACTAAAACCCTAAGGGATTATGAGCCCAAGGGAATATTTTAAACTAAGGGGCTAATATTATAAAGTGAAGGTATATAAACCCTAAGATAAATATTATAAACACTAAGAACAACATGGTTGACAATGGTTGACCATGGTTTATTTTCATATTGAAACAATCTTTGTCACAATGCGACATTGGACCATGGTTGACCTTGGTTAACCATGGTTGATTTTCATAAAAACAAAATCTTTGTGGCAATGTGACGTTCAACCATGGTTGACGATGATTATCATATTGAGACAATCTTTGTCATAATGCAATGTTGGAGGATGGTTGAGGAAATGATTGATTTACATATTGATACAATCTTTGTCACAACGCGACGTTGGACCATGGTTGACCACAATTGATTTTATAAAACATGATTAACCACTATTGAGCATGGTTGAATAATATTAAACCCAAGTGACCAATATTATAAACCAAAGGTATCTAAACCCTAAGTTAAATATTATAAACACTAAAATAAATATGGTTGACCATGTTTGACCATGGTTAAGACAATTATTGATTATAGACATTAAAATAAACATGGTTGGTTGTGCTTGATTTTCATATTGAGGTAACACTTGTCACAATGTGACATTGGACCATGCTTGACCATGACCGATTTTCGTATCGACAAAATATTTGTCATAATGCGACATTGGACCATGGTTGAGCATGGTTGATTTTCATATTGAGACAATATTTTTCACAATGCGATTTTGGACCATGTAAACATTTAAAGTCAAACATGTAAACTCTTATCATTAAATAGATAAAATCACAAACCTACACAGTTGGAAAATTCATTCAATGAAATTTGAAAAATTCTGAAACTTGCGCAGTTGCCAAATTCATTCGATGAAATTTGAAGTGAGGGTAATAATAGCTACGAAATAGCATTTCCCACTTTTGAATATACGAGCTTCGTTTGTATTGAGTGGTCAAGTGTTCGCAAATGATTATGTCTACTTAAATCTTGAGGTATAGAAGACTCTCAAAGTTATCATTTGTATTTTTTAATTAAATCTAATTTTTATTATGTATTTTTATGGTTCTAAAACCACAACTTCAAGGTTTTATAGATAACTGATGTAATTTGGGGATCTTTTATATATATATATATATATGGGGTTACAAAACAAAAATAAATTGTTTTGTATTTTAATATATATAGAAAATGAGAAAAAAATAAAATAAGCATGTTATAAATAAGTGAAAGGTTTATTTCTGATATGATTAGAAATTTTGATAATTATGCAAAATCTCATATTTATTATTTTCAGTATTCATCATCGTAACTTTTAGCTGAGTATTAGGTTATAAGGTTTAAAATTAATAATCATTATACAAAAATACTTTTACAATGCTCTCTTTCACAAATTGTTATATATCTTATCAACTAAAATTAAAATTATTATAATATTTAGTTTCTCTATTTTACAAATATATCATACAGATATACATAGATTTAGTGCTATTATTAAATATTAATTTTCAAAAAAATTATTAAATTAAAATATTTCTCATATACCCACTCAAAAAAATTAGCATAAAAAAATAATTTCCCTATTAAATTATTTGATATTAAAATTTTAAAACAATATAAATTGTTAATGAAAAAGCCATCTTTTTCATTGTAAAAGCCCCACACCAATGTTCCCTTCAATAAAAAGTAATCACATCACCATCACTTATATTGTTTTTAAATAAAATAATTAATAAAAAAATATTAAATTACTTTTGAAGTCCCTAATTTCAATATAACATTGTCCCCTAGAGAGCAACCATGCACCATTAAAGTCAATCGAAAGGTAATCAATTATATACATTTTCTATTATATTCTCGAAATATTCAATAATTAATAATAATATAAAAGAAATTAATTATTATGTCACCACTGTTCACATTATTTTCATTATCTTTAACATTTATATTCAATTTTTAAAAGTTATATTTTATACTATTTATTCATATTCTCTTTCTTCGGTGTCAAATTAAATTTTGAGAAGCGAAATGTTCACTCTTAGGACATCTCAATTGAAACACACAATTATCTAAAAATATTACTCATCATCCAATTATAATTAATATAAAAAGAATCATTAATTTTAAAAAATTTAAACTAATCAAATATACATAATTTATATTATTTAGAGGAATATATATTTTAAATCATAATATGAAAGACATAAACATATTAATTTAAATTATAAAAACCTTCAGAAACATGTTAATTTAAATTTTAAAAACCTTAAATAAAATCAGATTTAAGGAGCACTTTGCTGCATTCTGCCACATGCAATCTAACCAGTCTACAAGGAACGTGACATTTTGAATAATAATGAAGGAAAGCATGAATTGGAAACTTTTGTTTAATCAGTTAAACAAATTAATGAATAATGGGTTAGGCCACATCTTTCTCATAGTAATGAAGTCCTTTTCTTAAGTAATAAGTATTTGAATTTACAAATGATACGCCAAATTTTACACACGTTTATTTACTACTCAAATTGAAAATTGCTTAAAAAAATTTGGTGACTGTATGAGGTAGGTTAATGAAGATATATAAACCTAAACCTCGACAATGGAATTATAATTGATTGTTAGTAATTCCATCCCCATTTTTGTAACCAAAATAAAAAATCAGGAGAAGTATAAAAATGCTATAACATCCCAATAGTTCCAAGTATGTGAAAGCCTTTCCCCATAAGAAAACTATGGAAAGGCTGCAAAAAAAACACTGTTTTTATTAAGGTAAAATCAATTTAATCATCTCAGTCCCCAATGCTTGAACATTCATATCTTAATGTCTGAGATATATGCATCGTAATGCCAATTCAATTCTAATTGGCATCATTCATTTGAGCTTTGGAATTATACTATCAAACTCGTAATATAATAATCAGAAAACCATTGTAATAATTTCACATTAAAACATACAGTAAAATTATTACATATAGCAAACCTCCATAATCTCATATGGATTTTCAGAGATGGCTGGTCATGGATTTTCATTTGGTAGTGTTTTCGACAACTGTGATTTCAATGACTCGCTTTGTCTTGTGCGTAACAAAAAAAATTAATAAATATTATAATAATATATTTGGAACGACAATTTATCCATTTCATTCCACACGAACTTATTTTAGATGAGTGGCCTCTCTCCTCAAGGTGGCCACATTACACATTCAATTCAGTGGTCATTTTACATTACAATCTGGACATTAACCCATTTCGTCTACAATCGTTCGCGCTGGCTCAGATTTCGATGCCCTAATCTTTGCGACTGTTTACAGGAGCACAGTACTCCACTGGCTCAGGCTATGCCTCTGCAGCGAATTTGTGCTTCCGAACGGTGTGTATTTCAATTGCAGCTATGCGTTATTTTTATGGATGCAATTGGTGGATGTCGTTTCAGTGAACGAACAAGTGGTAATAGAGAGATTCATAGGACTCTAATGGAATTACTCAATCAGCTGGATGGGTTTGATCAACTGGGAAAAGTATATCATAATATTCGAAGGTGTGTTTTTATTGGATGATTGAAATTTACCACTTCACAATGCATTGTCATATACTATATATGTGATTTAAGATGGTTTCAATTTCTTTATGTTGTTTTTTTTCATTATATCTGGAAACTCTGCATTATTAATGTATTTTGGTTTAGGTAAAAATGATCATGGCCACCAGTCGACTCTACGTTCTAGACCCTACCTTGCTTCGACCAGGTCATTTGGATCAGAAAATTGAAATTATGTTACCAAATGATCAAGGATGGAAGTTTTGAAAATACATGTTGTAGGAGTTGAAAACATGAAGGTATAGATTATGAAGTTGGAGTAAAGCTAGCTAGGGTGTTCCTCTATTTGTTTCATATTTTTTATCTGAAATTTTCTTTTACATAAGCTTCTCTATCTTACAATGTTTACTGAATTGAGAATTATTTTTGTAATATGTACAAGGATTCAATGGAGCAGACCTTCGGAATGTTTGCATAGTAGATGGCATGTCAACCATCCGAGCAGAGCATGATTATGTAATTCACGAGGATTTTATGAAGGTGATTTGTTTTGCCTTCATTTTTTTTCAACATTCCTAAGAAGTAAATTTTCTTTTGCTTTAGAAAGTTGTCAAATTTTTCCCTTTAATCTATTTGTTATTCATCTTTAGAATTTCAGGTTGTTCGAAAATTAAATGAAGCAAACAAACTGGAGTTGAGTTCACACCACAATGCATACTTTGGAAAAGACTAGTAAAATGATGAAGAAATAACAAACCACTAAGAGATCAAGGTCGCAATTTCAGCTCATTTCAAAAGCATTTTCCTTTGCAGTGATTATGGTTTAATGACAAAGGATGTGCTATGCGTAATCAAATATTGAGTGCCATTTGGTGACAGTGATTTGTATATTCTATTGACGATCGGTCATTCAAGAGTATGCAAATAATATATTGTTGTCTTGTAGGAGATCAAGATTTCAAAGCTTGGACATCTTTATCCAAACATCTGGGTAATTACGTGATCGGATTTTGGGGAGTTTCTCGATATATTTGTTGGGACATGATCAGTCTAACCTTTCACCAAAAGCATGGCTGAAATATGAACTTGCAATCTAGGTGTTTTGTTTAACGTAACCTGCATGGAAGAACGCGTTGCGCTCGTCTGCATTGCATTCTTTGACCGGTTGTTTCATTTCTTTACATGTTTGCTTACTAAATTTTATGGTGGGCTTAATTTAATTAGTTTTATTTTTTCGGTATGTTGTATTTTCCCATTGGTTGTCATTATTACAAAGTAAAAATTCTATTCATAAACTTGGCATATATTTTACCATAGTTTATTATTTTGGTGAGAAATTCCAAAAATGTATATTTATTGATTCAATATAATCATTTGGGTAGGTTGGATACACTCTTACACCAAGGGAGCTTTTAAAACATTTTTTAAGACCAGAGAAATATTTTATCTTAAAAAGTCAAAAATATTTTAAGACAACTTTATATTTAAAACAAAAATAGTTTGAGACAAAAATATTTTAAATCAACTTTATATTTAAGACAGAAGAGTTTGAGACAACAATATTTTAAGACAAAACTTTATATTTAAGACAAAAATCAATTTAAGACAAAATTATTTTAAGATAAAACTTTATATTTAAGACAAAAATAGTTTGAGACAAAACTTTATATTTAAGACAATGGGCACTTAAGACGAAACCCATTTAAGACAATTAACAATTAAGACAAAAACATATCAATTTAAGAATTGACTATGACGATACCTTTGATCTTGTAGCAAGGTACTCATCCATTAGATGAGTCCTTTCTTTGTGTCACGATCCCATAGGTAAATATGCAATGTAAAACAAAAAAAATATTTATACATGGCTTGATTATTTTACTCCACCCTTCTACCCACAAAGGGGAACATCTAATCAAAGGCTTCATTCGTGAGTGTTATGCACTATGTCACATAACCAAACTTTAACAAAACTTATATGATTCTTTTATGATGATAACCTACGGCAGTTTCGTGTCGGATTAAGGTCGGAATGCCACCGGATTGTTCCTATCCAGCTCCGGCGCCAGGTGGTAGCCGGAGACTTAAACAATCTCACCAACCATTTGCCAGGTGGCATAAAACCCGCGTGAAGCCATGTGACTTCTCGGTTGACCCGCTGAGGGTTTTCGCGCCAGGCTCCCGCTTGAATGGACGATGGAGATCCGTTCTCTGCATCGGAGGGCTCAGGTTTATCCAAGGGTTTGGTGTGTAATACATATACCTCCGAGTCTTTTGGGTTTGGTTCATTTGTGCAAGACTGGGAGGCCGAATACCTTCCCAGCACGGCGATCCTCCTCTGCAACGTTCATCAGGTTTCTACCTTGCTGTCTCAGGTAATACACAGCTGTTGCCGCCATGTTCATTGTCTATTCTTCAGCTCTTGTATATGGGAATACGATGCATTTTATTTCTCAGAACTTGTTGGTTTATTTGACTGTTCATGAGCTCATGACTGTGCGTTTTGTTAATGTACAGGTGTTCACATTGTCGGCCTTCTACTGCTTACGGATACATATGCCGTCTCAAGCATGCGCAGGTATGTTCTGTTACCAATGGTTAATGATTCTCTACTTTTCGTTAAGGGTTTACACAGCAAGATTGTATATGTGTCGGCCTTGGTCAGAGAAGTGTCTCATGACGCTCTCTATTTTGTGTCACAGGTTCTGCAATCGTTCCAACCCTAGTTATGATTTGCAATCGGCCACATCATGCCGAGACCTGTATTCATTTAATTTGTTAGGAATTGGGTAGTTTGTTAGATGTATATTTGGTTAGGGGTTACGGCCTCGTGCCTGTACTGATTTAAGTTGAAATCTGTATATTGCCAAATTGTTTCCATGCTTTTAATGTTGAGTAGGGCTACTCAGCTCGTCAATCTGTTTATGAAGATTTGTACAGTACCTATCGGTCCTCAGGTTTTCAATACATAACGTTTTACTGTACCCATTAGGGTTTAACCATTTGGTTTGATGTTATTATATTTTTTTTACTTTCTCAATGGATACGTTATTTACTTTCTATGCTTGTCGTTTGTAACGATGGCGGTCCTTCTTTATACGCCATCAGTCATATACCTTCGGTTCGATTATTGTCAAGTTTACTATTATCTTTCTGATGTAAAATGAGTTGCTCTGCTATAGGGTTTGCTAAGCGGACATATGCATGGTTTCGTTACTTGGTTTACTTACAGTCTTATGCTTTGAATCGATACAGAGTTATTATACAGTTGTATGCATTCGTTCACTAGAGGGTTAATATGCACCCACATGCACTGTTTCATTACAGGGTTGTTAATCTATCTTTCTGTTTGATTCGTTATTTATATGTATACTGTACCACCTCGGGTACACAACCGTTTACTTATGACAGTGTTGTTTCTATACTGAATCAATAGTTAACATTCAGTTATTATTTGTAAGGGTTTTTCTGGTGCGTCTAACTGGCGTAGCCATAAACACAGTGGAATTGTTTTTCGTACATGTCTTAGATTATCATGATGTGTTCAAACCCTCGATATAGGGTTTAGCTAGTTTTTCTTGTTCATCAATATTTACAGCACTGATGTTTTGAATATGCTGCTCTACTGTTCTATCAGTTTCGAACGCACCTCTTACGGTTCTGGCTAGGTGCCATGTCATACTATTTGTTATTTTCTGTATATAATCATCTAGTACAACCACAATGGTCTTACAGGCCCACTCAGGGTTTCGTTCTGTTATATATATGTAAATACCTTAATGGTTTGCAGCAAATAATTATCTCATTACTGTACAAAATAACTAATTACCAAGTATTTATTTGAGCTGCACACACTGTCTCTATTTACAGACAACTACTGTTATCTTTCCTTGCATCTAGCTAGTTAACAGAGACTCAGAGTTAACAGTATTCTATTTATGAACTTCAATATTCTGTTTACCATTGCCTACTTTTGTCAAAGCTCGTACCTGGTCAATCCGTTACAGGAGTTCTGACTTCAGAAATGCACCTGCAATCATACATGCTCTTATCCTCCCAACCTTGAGATCCACGTCACGTTGGATTCTCCCCCCGAGCCGTCTTGCAGGCCTGCAGCCCTCAACAAGACTCATGCACCTCTGTGCTTGGGTTATCTGGTCTTTACCAGACTTAACCCTGTCTTTTCTTTCTCTTTTCTCTCTTGGAATCTTTTCCTCCCCTGCCTGTCCCAACAGCCCAGGGGTTTTCCCTCCCAGGACTTTTCCTGTGTGAGAGGTAGTTCCTTCAGTTTCATAACTGATTCTTTTCTTTTAATAGAAAATCCTCCACCAAGAGGTTGCCAGCATTTCAAGATATATATATATATATATATATATATATATATATATATATATATATATATATATATATATATATATATATATATATATATATATATATATATATATATATATATATATAATCCAATATATTAACTTTCATAATTAAATAATGTCATTCAGTAAACAATAAGTAACCACTCATAATAATTTCTTACCACAGTAATTATTCTATATTTACAAGTTACCCGGGGTCATCACATCTCCCCCCCCTGGGATTGGACATCGTCCCGATGTCTATTCCCATTAAATAAATCTGGGTAAACTTTTCTAATGAGTTCCTCGTCTTCCCATGTAGCCTCCTCAGGCCCATAGTGCTGCCACAGCACTTTAACTTGGGTAATAACCCGTTTCCGCAGCCGCACTTCTCTCCGGTCGAGAATGCTCTGTGGTTCGACCAGAACCTCGCCTTCCGGTTCGACCTGCAGACAACCAATACCTTCAGTCAGTTTCTGTTGAGTATATCTGCATAATCAAAACAACCGGATTAATTCTTACCCGCACATCTTGCCACCTGATAACATGTTTAGGGTCATATACATATTTCTTTAGAACAGAAACGTGGAACACATTGTGAATCTTAATATGACTTGGCAAGGCGAGTTGGTAAGCCACCGGCCCCACTCTAGCCAAGATCTGAAAAGGTCCAAAGTACCGAGGAGCCAGCTTGGCGCATCCGCTCCACTGCAGTGTGCTTCTTCTGGCTTGAATCCTCACAAACACATGGTCACCAACCTGATATTCTGTGAATCTTCTTTTTCTGTCCGCAAAACTTTTCTGTCTGTCTTGTGCAGCCTTTAAATTGGCACGCACCCTTTTCACCATGTCTTCCATTTCTTTAAGCATTTCCGGACCCAAACTCAGCTTGTCCTCAGGTCCACCCCAACTTGAGGGTGTGCGGCACTTTCGCCCATACAGGACCTCAAAGGGACTTAGCTGTGTTGACGTGTGATATCCGTTATTATATGCGAATTCGACCAGATGTAAATATTCTTCCCATTGGTTTGGTTTCAGCATCACATACGCCCTCAACATATCTTCCAACACCTGATTTACTCGCTCAGTTTGACCATCGGTCTGCGGGTGATAGGCCGTGCTAAAGTTCATCTGAGTACCCAACTCAGCGAACAATGACCTCTAAAAAGTGGATGTGAACTTTACATCACGATCTGATATAATTACCTTCGACAACCCATGCAATCGGAATACATTTTGCATAAAGAGGTGAGCAATTTGCACCGCCTTATAAGTGGACTGCACAGGTATAAAGTGGGCCACTTTACTCAACTTATCAACCACTACGATGATAGAATCATTGCTTTTCTTTGTTCGTGGCAACCCAGTTATGAAATCCATGGAAATGGTTTCCCATTTCCACCCCGAAATAGGCAAAGGCTGTAACAGCCCCGCTGGATGCTGATGTTCTGCCTTAATCTGTTGGCATTCCAAACACCGTGCCAAATACTCAACTACCTGCTTCTTCATTCCTAGCCAATAATATTCCTTCCTAAGTGCAGTGACCATCTTTTCGTACCCTGGGTGGCCAGTGTAGTGGCTGATATGAAACTCGTCCAAAATCAGTCTCTTAAGGTCATTCGAGTCAGGTACATACAATTTTTTATTAAAATACAGCATTCCAGCACCATCTAGTGTATATCCTTGCTGTAATCTTCCATTAACGGATTGTTGTACCTGCTGTTTTAATTGTTGGTATTCAGCATCGCGACTTGCTGCTGTTTTTATTTGCTCAACCAGCGAGTTCCGCCACTTGCTGACTGAAAGTTCACATAAACATTGAACCTTTCGACTTAATGCATCAGCCACCCGGTTTTCTTTGCCTTTTAAATGCTTTATCTCGAAATCAAATCCACTTAGGAAATCTGCCCAACGACCTTGTCTTGCATTCAGGGTAGGTTGGCTGAAGTAATTTGTCAAACTGTGGTGATCTGTTAACAACAGAAATTTCCTCCCTAGGAGGTAATGTCGCCACATTTTCAGCGCATGAATAACAGTTGTTAACTCTAGATCATAAGCAGAGTATCTCTGCTCATGCTCTTTTAGTTTTCTTGATTCATACGCAATTACCTTTCCTTCCTGCATTAATACTCCTCCCACACCCTCCTTACTTGCATCGGTACACACCACATAATCCTTATTAGGATCAGCTATACTCAAGATGGGTGCAGTGGTGAGTAAATGCTTCAATCGATCAAAGCTCTGCTGACATTCCGGTGTCCACTTAAATACCTTCCCTTTTTTCTGTAATGAGGTGATAGGGTAGGCTATCCTTGAGAAACCTTCCACAAATCTCCTGTAATAGCCAGCTAGTCCCATAAAGGATCTGATATCAGCTACATCCTTGGGTATGGGCCATTCCATAATAGTCTTTATCTTCTCAGGATCTACCGCAATTCCGTCTTTAGTAATCACATGGCCCAAATATTGGATTTCCTCCTTGAAGAAATCACATTTACTAAACTTAGCGTATAGCTGATGTTCTCGAAGAGTTTGCAACACCATCCTAAGGTGCTCTTCGTGTTCCTCTTGGGAACGAGAATATATCAGAATATCATCGATAAATATCAGCATGAACTTGTCCAAAAACCTATGAAAAACGCTGTTCATCAAACACATAAAGGTGGCAGGTGCATTGGTCAAACCAAAAGGCAACACTACAAATTCGTAGTGTCCGTAGCGTGTTCTGAAGGCAGTTTTGGCAATGTCCTCTTCTTTAATCCTGATCTGATGATAACCAGATCGCAAATCGATCTTGGAAAATACTTTTGCCCCCTTCACTTGATCAAAGAGTTCATCTATCCGAGGCAAGGGGTATTTGTTTTTTATCGTGAGCTTATTTAGCTGACGATAATCTATGCACATACGGAGAGTTCCATCTTTCTTTTTAACAAATAATACTGGAGCTCCCCATGGTGATACGCTGGGGCGGATATAATTCTTATCCAACAGCTCTTGCAGCTGCATTTTTAATTCTGTTAACTCTGGAACGCTCATTCGGTATGGTGCCCGTGACACCGGTGCTGCTCCTGGTGTTAGCTCTATAGTAAAATCTATGTCCCTTTTAGGGGGCAATCCTGGTACCTCCTCAGGAAAAACATCCGCAAATTCTTGTACTACCGGGATATTGTCCAGTGCAGATATTTTATCTTTCTGGTTTGCATAACCAACTTGAATGGCGTAAATCTGACATTTCTTTCTGAGACATTTAGCTAACTGGGAAGCAGTGATAGGTCGGATCTGTACAGGGTGTTTAATCCCCTGCAACTCTTGCTGCTGCCCCAAGTCATCCTTGTAATAGATGGTTTTGGTCTTGCAGTTTACCAACGACCAATGTTTTTCCAGCGAATCCATACCAATCAGGATGTCGTAGGACCCCAATGGAAGTACATTCAGGTCTGTTGTAATTGGCTGTACATTCAGGTCTGTTGTAATTGGCTGCCCTGCTATGCTGAAAGGACAGTTACTAATTTTGGCTAAGACTCGTCTCTTAGCTCCGGTGGCTAGCTGTACCAGCCATGGGTTCCTGAACTTTTCAAAAGATAACTTACACTGTTCTACTATTTTTGGGCTAACATAACTTAAAGTAGCTCCTGGGTCAATAAGAACAGCTATAGAAAGATTTGAAATTTTACCTTCAAACTCCACCATGGTCGGCTGGTATTCCGCTTGACGGTCATCCAAGGCTGCGTTAATTCTTGGCATGCTGCGCGCCACTTCTCCAACAGTCGATGCTTCTTGGATCTGAGATATTTGGTCCACTCCTTTACGCTGAGGGCAGTTCTTAACATAGTGCGGTCCTCCACAACCCCAACATTGGACTGGAGGTCTGGTCATCCCTTCAAGGTCTGACCTGGCAGGTGGTTCACTGATTCTGCTCTCACTTGGTTTAGTCTGAAAGGTACTCTTTGCTACATTTCTACTAAAATGTCCCTTACCAGCACCCTTGCTGCCATTACCACGACTCCCTTTATTATTACCAGCAATTCGGTTGCCCTTTCTTTCATTCCATCTTTTATTTGAAATGTCCCCTTTCTGTTTGTTTTGCTGGTAACAGATTCTTGCCTTACGAATCGCCTCATCCATTGTTCTGGGATTATCAAACTCAATGCGTTCCCTTATATAGGCAGGTAGACTACTCACAAATCTCTACACCTTGGCCTTTTCCTCCTTAATATAGGGCACGTAGCGAAGCAGGGAAGTGAAGCGATTAATAAACTCGTCCATAGACTGTTGTCCTAGCCTTAAATCATGGAACTCCCGTGCCTTCTCATCATAGAATCACTCTGTTAGATATCTCTCTTTGAAGTATTTCTGAAATTTTTCCCATATTATGTTCTGCTCACTTACTCCTTTTACAATCTTGGTTTCTTCCCACCACAGGGTTGCCTTGCCTTGTAGCTGGAAGATGGCCAGCCGTGCTTTCAAATTCTGATCATACTCATACAACTGAAAATACTTATTCATGTTAATTAACCATGCTTCTGCTGCTTCCTCTTGTTCCCCATCGAAATGTGGAGGTTTAATTTTTCGGAATTCCCCCTGTAATTCCATTTTCTGTCGTTTTGATGTTTGTTGTTCCAGCACGTTGTCAGAATGGTCCTCCTTTTCCTCTGAAATTTCAGGTGCAGTTGGGTAATTTCGTTCCTCAGTTGCCCTTTGCTGTTCTGCACTGGGATTGGCTAATGGTGGATTTTTTCTATCCGACAGACTCTTCAATATTCTTTCCTGCTCCACTGTCAATCACGCGTTGTCTTCTCGCAGACGCGCCATCTCATTTTTCAGTTCTTGAACAGTTTCTAGTATCGCCAGATTGGTACTGCGTGTCTCTGCACCAAGCTGTACCCACAGCTCTGGATTTTCCCGAGGGATGCTGTCAGCTCCCTGCATTTCCTCCATCTTTATTGTTGACTGTTAGCGGATTGTTGTTTCTGTATTTATCTCCTAATTGATAAACAAGAAAATCAATTAGCTGAATTATTTCTTCCTCATATATGTACTATATGATAATCTTCCATGCAGCTGGATCTTACTGCTCCAGAGGCCACAGTTTTGAAACCTCTGCTCTGATACCACATTGTCACGATCCCATAGGTAAATATGCAATGTAAAACAAAAAAAATATTTATACATGGCTTGATTATTTTACTCCACCCTTCTACCCACAAAGGGGAACATCTAATCAAAGGCTTCATTCGTGAGTGTTATGCACTATGTCACATAACCAAACTTTAACAAAACTTATATGATTCTTTTATGATGATAACCTATGGCAGTTTCATGTCGGATTAAGGTCGGAATGCCACCGGATTGTTCCTATCCAGCTCCGGCGCCAGGTGGTAGCCGGAGACTTAAACAATCTCACCAACCATTTGCCAGGTGGCATAAAACCCGCGTGAAGCCATGTGACTTCTCGGTTGACCCGCTGAGGGTTTTCGCGCCAGGCTCCCGCTTAAATGGACGATGGAGATCCGTTCTCTGCATCGGAGGGCTCAGGTTTATCCAAGGGTTTGGTGTGTAATACATATACCTCCGAGTCTTTTGGGTTTGGTTCATTTGTGCAAGACTGGGAGGCCGAATACCTTCCCAGCACGGCGATCCTCCTCTACAACGTTGATCAGGTTTCTACCTTGCTGTCTCAGGTAATACACAGCTGTTGCCGCCATGTTCATTGTCAATCCTTCAGCTCTTGTATATGGGAATACGATGCATTTTATTTCTCAGAACTTGTTGGTTTATTTGACTGTTCATGAGCTCATGACTGTGCATTTTGTTAATGTACAGGTGTTCACATTGTCGGCCTTCTACTGCTTACGGATACATATGCCGTCTCAAGCATGCGCAGGTATGTTCTGTTACCAATGGTTAATGATTCTCTACTTTTCGTTAAGGGTTTACACAGCAAGATTGTATATGTGTCGGCCTTGGTTAGAGAAGTGTCTCATGACGCTCTCTATTTTGTGTCACAGGTTCTGCAATCGTTCCAACCCTAGTTACGATTTGCAGTCGGCCACATCATGCCGAGACCTGTATTCATTTAATTTGTTAGGAATTGGGTAGTTTGTTAGATGTATATTTGGTTAGGGGTTACGGCCTCGTGCCTGTACTGATTTAAGTTGAAATCTGTATATTGCCAAATTGTTTCCATGCTTTTAATGTTGAGTAGGGCTACTCAGCTCGTCAATCTGTTTATGAAGGTTTGTACAGTACCTATCGGTCCTCAGGTTTTCAATACATAACGTTTTATTGTACCCATTAGGGTTTAACCATTTGGTTTGATGTTATTATATTTTTTTTACTTTCTCAATGGATACGTTATTTACTTTCTATGCTTGTCGTTTGTAACGATGGTGGTCCTTCTTTATACGCCATCCGTCATATACCTTCGGCTCGATTATTGTCAAGTTTACTATTATCCTTCTGATGTAAAATGAGTTGCTCTGCTATAGGGTTTGCTAAGCGGACATATGCATGGTTTCGTTACTTGGTTTACTTACAGTCTTATGCTTCGAATCGATACAGAGTTATTATACAGTTGTATGCATTCGTTCACTAGAGGGTTAATACGCACCCACATGCACTGTTTCATTACAGGGTTGTTAATCTATCTTTCTGTTTGATTCGTTATTTATATGTATACTGTACCACCTCAGGTACGCAACCGTTTACTTATGACAGTGTTGTTTCTATACTGAATCAATAGTTAACATTCAGTTATTATTTGTAAGGGTTTTTCTGGTGCGTCTAACTAGTGTAGCCATAAACACAGTGGAATTGTTTTTCGTACATGTTTTAGATTATCATGATGTGTTCAAACCCTCGATACAGGGTTTAGCTAGTTTTTCTTGTTCATCAATATTTACAGCACTGATGTTTTGAATATGCTGCTCTACTATTCTATCAGTTTCGAACGCACCTCTTACAGTTCTGGCTAGGTGCCATGTCATACTATTTGTTATTTTCTGTATATAATCATCTAGTACAACCACGATGGTCTTACAGGCCCACTCAGGGTTTCGTTCTGTTATATATATGTAAATACCTGAATGGTTTGCAGCAAATAATTATCTCATTACTATACGAAATAACTAATTACCAGGTATTTATTTGAGCTGCACACACTGTCTCTATTTACAGACAACTACTGTTATCTTTCCTTGCATCTAGCTAGTTAATAGAGACTCAGAGTTAACAGTATTCTACTTATGAACTTCAATATTCTGTTTACCATTGCCTACTTTTGTCAAAGCTCGTACCTGGTCAATCCGTTACAGGAGTTCTGACTTCAGAAATGCACCTGCAATCATACATGCTCTTATCCTCCCAACCTTGAGATCGACGTCACGTTGGATTCTCCCCCCGAGCCGTCTTGCAGGCCTGCAACCCTCAACAAGACTCATGCACCTCTGTGCTTGGGTTATCTGGTCTTTACCAGACTTAACCCTGTCTTTTCTTTCTCTTTTCTCTCTTGGAATCTTTTCCTCCCCTGCCTGTCCCAACAGCCCAGGGGTTTTCCCTCCCAGGACTTTTCCTGTGTGAGAGGTAGTTCCTTCAGTTTCATAACTGATTCTTTTCTTTTAATAGAAAATCCTCCACCAAGAGGTTGCCAACATTTCAAGATATATATATATATATCTATATATATATATATATATATATATATATATATATATATATATATATATATATATATATATATATATATAATCCAATATATTAACTTTCATAATTAAATAATGTCATTCGGTAAACAATAAGTAACCACTCATAATAATTTCTTACCACAGTAATCATTCTGTATTTACAAGTTACCCGGGGTCATCACACTTTGGCTATGCAAATGGGGTAGAAGATCCACCAGATGGATATAAAAACAACATTTCTTAATGCGGTTATTGAGGAGGAGGTGTACATCGAGCAACGAGAAGGTTTTGAGACATTTGAACGGGAGTCTCATGTGTGTAGACTCAAGCGAGCATTGTATGGTCTCAAACAAGCACCCTATGCTTGGTACACGAGGATTGATAGTTATCTCATCGGTTTGGGCTTCACCAAAAGTGAGGCGGATGCAAACCTAAATCACATCTTGGTAGAAGGTAAATTTCTTATTATTGTCTTATATGTTGATGATTTGATTTTAACTAATGATGAGCAGCTCATCAGATCTTGCAAGGAGGACCTTGCAAGGGAATTTGAAATGGACATGGGTCTCATGCACTACTTTCTTGGGTTGGAAATATGGCAAGATGATGGGGAATTGTTTGTCTCTCAAGGAAAGTATGAAAATGAGATACTGCAAAGATTCTATGTGGAGAGTTGTAAACCCATGGAGACACATCTAGCAAACCACTCGAGGAAGGAGAATGCCAGTTCAGGTGAAGAAGTGGATGCTACCATTTATCGACAACTAGTGGGTTCACCCATGTATCTTGTGAACACATGATCATATATGTGTTATGCAGTCAACCAACTAAGCCAAATTATAGTTAGTCCAATCAAATTATTTTGGAAGACAATTAAGCATGTTTTACGGTACCTTAGAGGCACTACCCAGTTTGGAATATGGTACAGATGGGCAGAGGGAGTGAATTTTTGTGGCTTCACAGATACAAATTGAGTGCAAAGTCTAGTAGACCGAAAGAGTACATTAGGTGGAATTTTCAGTGTTGGGTTTTCAATTATTTATTGGTACAACAGGAAGCAAATATATGTGGTGCTCAACTCGGCAAAAGTAGGATACATGACTGCAAGTCAAGCAACATGTGAGGTGATATGGATGAGAAAGATACTTGTTGGGTTGTTTGGTCGGATGATGGATGCAACAGTGATAATCAGAGTTGCATCAAACTCTTTGAGAATCTTATATTTCACGATTGATCCAAGCATATAGATATCTTGTATCACCATTTACGAGACTATGTGCATAAGCGAATAATGTTGCTACACTACATTCTGATATAGGAACAAGATGCTGAGATTTAAAAAAAAAAATTCAAGAGGGAAGTTCGAGTTCCACAGGTGTTGGATAGGGGTGGCTGATAATCCTTTTCTTGCTGAGAGGGAGTGTTGAAAACTAGAGCAAGAAATTCTCAATTTGATTTTGCCTTGATTAAATTGATAAAATTTGAATTTCCATCTCAAATTTTATGGCGATTGCAAAGTGAGTTGTGAATTGATGAATCCAACAATAGACCTTGTTGATGATGGTGAAGCTTCCAATAAATATGTGAATAAAATGTGTGATCTAGTTGGTATGATTGTATTTGCTGATGACCTCTTTGAATCAGAGTTTGAGGCATTTAAGTTTGAGAATAGATTCAAAAGATGATATTATTGGTGTTGACTACACCTTATTTGGATACATCATTTGTATTGTAAGGGTTGGTACCTTTCCATTGGATGTGGTCGGTGATGTGAAGATTACTCAACTTCTAGTAAAGATTCATATTGACTCTAACAAGCATATGGATGCTTGTTTACAAAGGGATACCCCTCTCGACTCAGTTCATTGGATTCTTTGTTTGTTCATGCTATTTATTTTTCTCAACTTTCCTTCTCTAAGGGGTTGAGACTATTTTCTTCATTTATTTTACATGGCCTAATGAAAGAAGAAGAATGGAGTCTATCTCCACAAATTTTCCATTTCACTAAGTTACAAATAAAACGAGTTCAATTCTATAGATAATAGACTAATATCCTCTTGATACACCTTTAGCGAGCTATGAATAGCTCTCACCTATCACTATAGCTCAATGAAATGGCATCTAATAGCTCTACCAAGAAAGGGTCCAATTTTAGACACTAGTAGAAATGGAGTGGTTGTGAAGGCAACAATCTCCATTGAGGATTTCAATTTTTGCTACAACAGACAAGAAGAATATTGGTGTTGGAGGAAGAGATAAAACGTCTCTGCTAAAACTACAATATCATTGCTCTCCTAGTGCCATTAATTTTTGTTAACTCATTTGAATGCAGGTAATGCATAAGGATTTGTTAGTATCTATGAAATTTTCTGTCTTTCCAATATAAAAATAGGTTCATCATAATATTCATATATAAAATAAGGTTCATTAATATGTATGGTTTAATTTTGTTTGATGATCCTATTTCTCCAAAGGATATCTTTCTTTCTTTTTTAATTTTGTTTGGTATGAGATATGGTGATACCTTTAAATCTAAGGTAATTTTGGGTAAAATTAGAAGTGGAACAAGAAGTTGGGGTCCAAATTTCCTTTGTAGTAGTAGGTTACATGAAATTTCTATCGAAATATTTTGTTGTCACCCAACATAGAATAATCTTTGGATGGAAAGGCTCGTTATGGGTGGTATGTTTTTTAGCCCATCAACTCATTAGATTCTTTGTTTATTCATGTTATTTGTCGTTATCAAATTTCCTTTTCCAACGGGTTGATACTATTTTCTTTGTTCATTTGTCATGGCCCAATGAAAGAAGAAGAATGCCGCTTGTCTCCACAACTTTTCCATTTTGTTAAGTTAAAAATAAAAATCATCCAATTCTATAGCCAGGAGACTAATAGCCTCTTGATATACCTTTAGTGAGATATGCCTAAAGAAATTGGATGAGGGTATAACTATAATGTAGGTTTTTGAACTTAGGAGTTTTTTGTTACACACATTTAAAATCTACCCCTTTTCCCATTTGATCATTATTTTCATACTGATGTTTTATATTCTAGATCATTTAATTAAAAGTTTTAAGTCTATCTAAATTTTTTCATGATTTGGCAGGCATATTTTGATGCAAACAAAGCTTCTATATCTTCAAGAAAGACCTTTCCTAGAGTTGACAATGAGGTAGTGAAAAATGTTATATGTTGAAAAAAGCTTTGTTCCTAGTGTTTGAGTTATTATCTTCAATTTATTGGTTATATCATTGTTTCTACTTCTTGGATATTAAATTACTTTTTCACATTTTATGCTCATGTTTCTTGGGCTATATTAATCTCATTTTTTTTGTTTTTCTCGACATATCTTAGTCAATTGTTGTCACTATCTTTTAAATCAATGGTTGCAAATTCTTCATTAGCATCATAATGTGGAGGCAAAAGTCTGCAACTATTTTAGTGCCATGGTTATATTTTTCACCATTGTATAAGCACTTGCAATATCCTAAACCAACAAGATCCAATGTTTGT
Organism: Pinus tabuliformis; assembly: GCA_031772625.1. Lineage (NCBI taxonomy): Eukaryota > Viridiplantae > Streptophyta > Pinopsida > Pinales > Pinaceae > Pinus > Pinus tabuliformis. The sequence goes on from CM062808.1 coordinate 786,586,065, forward strand.
TGGAGAATAAATTAACAACACCATATTTAGGGATATCATCTAGTCACTCTCATTCATGGATGATGTAGTGTAAGTCCATTACTTTTTTCTGAATTTGGATTATAACAAAAGGAGCCTTCAATTGGGTTCAAGATGTTGTATCCATGCAATGTATTTGAAACTAGGAGTCCTTGAACCTGCAGACCATTGTGCCATTGTAATATATATTGCAAATTATTGCTCTTACATTTTTTTGTTTCTAGTTATGGTTAAAATTATTGAATTTTTAGAATCTTACTCTCATTCCCGAGAGTTGCATATTCTTCAAACACAAACTATGGAAAATTGATATGTACTTTGGAAGCCTCAATATTCTTTGAGATTATCTCACCCTTAACAAGCTCTTTCTTTATCCAAGAGTTCTAGTAAGTTTAAATATCATTATATATTCTTTTAGGTGGATGTAATTCTATGCATGCCCACCTGCACATATTTAATCCATTAAAATATGTCTTAATGTCAATCCTTTAATGCACCACCACGAACTAATAAATCGATGAAACTTAAACCAACCTATTTCTAATAATGGTATGCATATGAATGATAACCGTTTATTCATTTGGACTAAAACTACCTCACTTGATATCAACTCTTAAGTAGTTGATCCATCGTAATCTGTACCTCTTTCCACAATGAACATTGAAGACCTACCATGAAAGTAAATATGAATTGATGTACAATAATGTTAAAAAAACCATAGTTTTGGTTGTTGTTAGGCATCTTATTGTTGGGTAAGGAGGGTTTATAGCAATAGGAATTGTTGGTCCCACATTTGTTCAACCAATATTTGCACAAGGATGGAGTTTTAGGAGTCTCTTGATTTATTGGAGATTTGACAAAGAGCCATGGTGTTGCCTTCTCCACACCAGAGGAACCCTTAGATTGGACTCACCATACAGAGCCTTGAAAATATATTTTCCCTGCTAGACTCACTGTATAGAGCCCCAAAAAGCTATTTTTTGGGCTATTGATGCGATGATTAACTAAAAAAAATTACCGACTACATTCAATGGTTATGTGCTTAAAACCCATGACAGGAGAATAACAATGTTCAAAGCTGATGAGTAAAGCCCAATATGCCATATGGCCAGAACTAGATCCTTCGAAGGAGAGTCCCAAAACTGACCCTATCTTCGTGACTCATCATTCTGACTCATGGTTAAGGCTGCGTCCAAACTTATGTTGAGCAGGATATTGAAAAGGATCTATTAGATTTTCCATAACATCAAATAAACAAATCACGTTTAAACATAGTAGCAGATTATGGAAATGGGATTGAGAAAGCGTTAAAGAGTTACCGCATGTAACATCCCTCACTAGGTATTCCATGAAAAACCTCAAGAACACTAGAGATTTTTTTTTATATAAATAAAATATTTAGAGGGCACTAAAATATCACTACCTCTAGACAAAAAATGACATCAACCATATATATAAGTAATTAAAAGAAATAAAAAACTTTCAATAGAGAAACAAATTCATTAAGAGTTTATTAATTCATTATAGTTCATAGTCTCTCTTTAGAGTTTGGAATTTAATTTGTGAGACATGAATATGGGAGTATTTTTCTTATTAGTTCATGTCATCTATGACATAGGACTATAGTAATCCATTATATTAGTTAGCATTAGTACTTGTGCATATTAAACCAAAGTTTTTATGAACTTTACCCTGTTCATAAAATGACTGTTGTTGTCAACCTATGAATTTATCAATTTAACTTTGAGGACCAATAATATAACTGATGGTCTTATTTGGCCTCTTCTCAAGGTAGACAAACAATATCATTGATATTATTCATACAATATCCATATTCCATGCATTTATTTTATTCTTATTTCCAAGATTTAAAACTAATGCTAACATTAGTTTATAAAAATTAAACACTACCTATAACCATGGAAACACTGATTGTAACCATGGAAACACTGAAGAGGGCCAGATGGTTGTCTGCATGTTGGTGTAGTGTATAAAGAATGAGACACTTGTTATTCTTCTTATTCTTCTCTTGATAAAAATCAGCAGCTACCTTGAGATTTAGTTGAAACTCTATACTTCTTAACAGGATGCATAGCCTCTCCTCTACTTTAGCTTGGCAACCCAACTTCAACTTTGAATGTTTTAGCTTGACAACCCAAATTCAACTCCAAGGCCACTGATTTGATCTCTGACAATGGAGTTGTGCTTAGCACTGGTGCTAGTGGGATCTAAGACTCGTCCAAGCTACCTAATGTCTGCATCTGAGATTTGGTCAATGCATCTCACATAAAACTACAAACATTCAAGGGAAGACGACGTCTAGAGCCATGATCTCTAGATATTTCATTTGGAAGTATGTGATGGTGGAGTTGAAAGGATTGGTAGAAATGTCATTTGGAGGTACCAAGTATGCTAAGAAAAATGTTGTTATGAAACCAACTCAGAAAAAGATAGAAAAGATAGATCAACACCTTAGAAATAAGCCTCTTCGAGGGGGCAAACTCCTTTACATTACACAAATGAACAATTCTTGGATGATACAAATGACAAGACCTCCTTTCAGTATATAGGAGTCTAAGGGGTCATAATATAATAAGAGCCGACATAACAATAATATTGTAAGGGCACACTAATAACAACATGGGGACTACATGGGAACAACAATGTAATAAGGGGGTTGTACTAATAACAATAAGGGGTTACACTAGTAGTATAGGGACCTAACATGCCCCTCTCCTTCAAAAAGTGTTGTTCTCAATGCTTGAGTAGTTCTTGATGCTTCTCTATAAAATTCTTGTCCTCCCATGTGGAATCTTCAGTAGTTAAGTTCTTTCACTTGATGAGATACTCTAAAATTGATTGATTTCATAGCTGTCGGGTTCTTGTTTCTGTGATTGCTCTAGGTTCCAATATGATTTTTCCTTCCTCGTCAAGTTCTGACAATATTGTTTGAACTGGGATCTTCTGCAACTTTTCAATGAGTGGCCACATTTCTTCGTCCTTCTTCCATTCATCCCTTGCTTTTTTTATCCAATCTAGTTGGATAATAGAAATAGCACAAAACAATGCTTCCACATCCTCATCCTTTCTTAAGACTGCATTTGCAACAACATTTTGCTTCCCTTTTTTGTAGATGATTTCAAAGTCATAACCCAACATATTTGTGACCCATCTTTTATGTTCTTTTAAAGATAATCTTTGTTCTAAAACGTATTTAAGACTATCATGATCCATTTTTACCTTGAAGTGTCTTTCCATTAGGTAAGGTCGCCATTTCTTAAGTGCATGTAGTATTGCCAACATTTCCTTCTCATAAATAGCTTTCTTCAGGGACATCTTTTTGTATGGATGTAACCATAAAAATAACCAATCACCTACATCAAAACTTCTTTCATTGCGATGCTGATTTTCCTGTTGTTTTATTCGATTCTGCACCAAATTGACGTTATCATTTAAAAGTTGGAGAACTTGTTGTTGATGCTCGATGTGATCTTTCACTGTTTGAATATTTTTCTTCTTGATATGTCCTTCTATCTTGAGATTTTGAGGAGTGGTAATTTATTCCAATGCATTACAAGATATGGTTGGATTCATTTCTTGATGCTCAATGTGATATTTCACTTCTTGAACATTTTTCTTCTTGATATGTCCTTCTATCTTGATAGTTTGAGGAGTGGTAATTCCAGACAATGCATTACAAGATATGGTTGGATTCATTTCTTCTTTCTTGATGTGATCTTTTACTTCGTGAACCTTTTTCTTCTTGATATGTCCTTCTATCTTAAGAGTTTTAGGAGTGGTAATTATTTCCCATGCTTTACAAGATACGGTTGGATTCATTTCTTCTTTCTCTAGGGTTGGTTCCTCATGTATATCCTATTCTTTTGATGTTTCTTGATGCTTTTCTTCCTCCTCTCCACAATCAATGTAAAATAATTTCTTCTCACCACACTTATGACCTTTAATGTATTTGTTATCACAATTGTAACAGAGCCATTTTTCTCTTCTTTATTCCAATTGTTGTGGTGTCAACCTTGTAGGTTGTGGAAGGCTAGGAGAAACAACACTTCCATATTTATAGTTGTGAGGGATAGAATTCCTTGTTGCCATAATTTTTCTTTCCACTTTTCTTTCCAACCTAAATTCCTTCTCCAATGAATCAGGTTCCTAAAGACGAACCTCATGTTGAATGTTATCCTTTAAAGTCCCTATGGAGACATCAATCCTCTACTTCTCTCGAATATCATTTTCCCTTATATTCAATTTTTGGAAGTCCTCAATAGACTCTGCCATTGAACACTTTTGTTTGAGATTTATCAATTGGCTAAAGAAGGTGTTGCGCTTTGTATCCTCATAATGTGCTATCATTTCCTCCGTGAAAATTGACCACGTAATAAGTGATTTACGAGAACAAAGCCCTTTATACCATAAAATTGATCTGGTTCTAAATATGAAAATGCAATAAGTGACTTTTGTAACTGTTGCACCTCATGTAGACCAAAATATTTCTCCATCTATAGTATCCAATTTACCGGATCCTTTCCATCAAACTTCCTCATACCACATTTTCTTGATTTTAGGAGCTCGATCTTGAAACGATTGTAACTCTGTAATTTCAGATCTCCAAGTTCTAAAATTGCGTCCTATAGTAGCCATCTAAGTCCTCTTTCTAACCCTCAAGTTTGATGAATATTGGATTCTGCAAGGAAGAGTTATGGCAAATCTCCCACGACGACCTGATTATAGACTGGTTCAGTAGAGCGAATTTGTATGAAGTGCCACGTGTCATTGTTTCAACCTTAGGATCTGAAACTGATACATAGAAAACTATAGTGCGTCCTATTTCTGCAACTTCTTACAAAATTTCAATTTGATGCTCAGAGAGAAAGTTATGACGATTTTCCCAAGGTCACCTATTTAGGATGTAATTTGGGAGCCTGCAGAAGCCTTAAATGTCTTGGACTGTATCCTTGAAAATATAGCGAAACAAGATCTAAAATTCAGGCCCGAGATTCCCCACAATTTCTGCTCATATGGATTTTAATTTCAGTGTCTGAACCTTCGTAGAAAACAAATTATAACACAAATTCCATGATGACCTGTTTGAGATGAAATTCTGGATCTTGCGAAAACCCTAACTTCCTCAGCTCATATCTCCAGAAATATAGCGAGAAAAGATCTGAAATTCAGACCTGAGGTGTAGACTGATTTTTCCTCAAATGGGTTTTTGTTTTAGCTTCTAAAACTTTGTAGCAAAAACATTATAGAAAAAATTCCACGATGACCTGTTTGGAGCAACGAAACCCTAGAATCCAAAGCTTTGATACCAAATGTTATGAAACCAGCTCACAAAACGATAGAAAAGATAGATCAATGCCTTGGAAATAAGCCTCTTCGAGGGGGAAACCTCCTTTACATTACAGAAAATGAACAATTCTCGGATGATACAAATGACAAGACCTCATTTCTATATAGGAGTCTAAGGGGTTATAATATAATCAGAGCTGACATAATAATAATAATAATGTAAGGGCACAATAATAACAATAGTGGGCTTCTATGGGGCACAATAATAAAAATATGGGGACTACATGGGCACAACAATATAATAAGGGGTTTGTACTAATAACAATAAGGGGTTACACTAGTAGTATAGGGACCTAACAAATGTCATATTTTGATTCTTATAACACTTATCTTTTGAGTAGATCACTTACTGGAATAAAATACCATTGTAGGGATATTCCATTCTAGTTAAACAAGCTATATGTTCTGGAACTGTCCAGCTAGAGCGAACAACACCTTTTTCACACTTATCAACTCTCCATTTTTATTAACCCAGCAAGGTTATCTTCATGAAATCAAACTGTAAAACAAAATTAAATCTAATCCAATCACGTAAGGAATCATAGACTATATGAAAATCTCTAAACCCGTCCTATTGGAGGTGTCAATCCTAATTTCATGCATATTTTGGACTCATGACTAGATCACATGTTGATTAGTCCACTGATATATCAAACTTATCCTCATGCAAGTGAATTGGAATAGACTGGAGGTCATGCAAATGTTGAAATAAAGGTGTCTGGGGTGGTGGGTTCCATGCACCAGTCCTATCTCATGTTGTTGTTTTTGGTACTTTCAGTATCATTTTAATGAAATGAAACACTAACCTTCAAATAATCAAAATAACCATTTGCGATGTCAACCTTATCAATGTTATGACTTCATCTATACTCTTATCACCTGCTTATGTCTTCTCTTCATTGTTACAATGCAATAAATTTAGTGTTTAGTTACAAGTCATCACCATAACAAAAACCATAGCAACTTTTAACCTTTAAGCCTAATTTTTTCCCACAGTAGGACAATGTTGTAATCTGCTTTAATGTCATCAGTAACAAAACCAGCACATTAATTGTTATCCAAGCGATAGGGTCAGCTTCTCTGGAAACACACAACAAGAGAGAGATATATTATCACTTTAAAAGTGAACTTCCTTGCAATAATGGCTATAGGTATCACTTGAGATGAACCCAACACTTTGAGTGTTATCCAAGCAATAGCGTCAACTTCTCTCGAAACACACAAGGAGAGAGATATATATGTATCCCTTTAAAAGTTAAATTCCCTGCAATAATGGCTACAAGTATCACTTAAAGTTCCATTTATCCAATGATGTAGGGTATAGTGTCACATAGACCATGTGATGTAGGGTATTGTGTCACATGGAATAAGTGTTTTCCAATGATAAGGGGGTTGGAGATCTTTCTTCATTACATCAAAAATTCCTTCTCTAGTGACATATGATAGAGATCGACATATTTCCCTCTCAAAGAAGATAATTGAGCGTTATACACTAGACCCATCAAAGTTGAGCTCAATTCCATACTATTGATCAATACACCATAGCAGAAATCCTTGTCGATCATGGTCAATTAAGAGACTATTGATCAATACACCATATGAGAAATCCTTGGTGATCTTCGTTAGTTAAGAGGCTAGATTTTTCTAGACTCATACGTAGGCTTTTCATGTGAGCTATATGTTCTTTTTTAGGAGTGTAAAATGGGTTGTGTAATATATGTGTCATAGTTGACTTTGCTAACCAAGAAATATGTCATTTTTGGCCCGAGGAAATCATCTTATTTATGCAAACTCACTCCCTTTAAATCACGAGTGTCATTGATAAAATATAAACTTTCACAGGAGTAAATGCCTTCCCAAATAACTTCATTCAAAAGTTTCAAAAAATGGCTTCCACTCATTCTAGTCAGTATTATCCCACTTGTGTATCTTTTCATAACGCAGATGAGGGTGTAGGGTGTAACCATATACGCTATAGCCCTCAACCATTGTTTCTCAAGGTCCATTTCACAGGAGTACAATGGTGGCATATATCCATGTTTTCGTGGTGTCTATAAAAAAAGGCAGACCAGGTATTTATATTACTTTTGGTACTTGTAGTATATATGTTGTTGTTTTTGGTACTTGCAACATCATTTTAATGAAATGAAACAATAACCTTCAAATTTTCAAAATAACCATTTGCGATGTCATGAGAAACAATCTTGAAATAGGTTTCAAATGGGAGATTTTCCATGCGTTGCTGGTAGTTGGGCCATGTTTTTGAATATTTGATGGTTTTTACAACTTCTTATAGGGATTTCTTCTAGCATTGCTAGAATTTGTTCCTTGCTACAATTTCTTCTAGATTTTAGATAGACTATGTAGTAACACAACATTCAATTATAATTTCCTTTAATGGTCCTAAATTATCCTTTTGGTGGCATCCATGCTTATTTGGTTTATTTTGGTTATGAGTCGCACATGCATGCTTGGAATATGGCACGGGGGTGATTGGTTGAAGAGAAATTTGATTCATCCAATTTATGGTTGGGTGGAACATGGAAGTCCCAAACATAGTTGGTCTATTCATTCATTAATAAGAGTTTCTTGTCCTTGGTATTTCATATATTTTAATTTTCTTAAATATATTTTCATGTGATTATTATTTCTTATATATATATATGATTCCATTATTTTAAATTTATATTTTACACTTTTAGTATTTTAATTTAATTTTTATGCAATCTCAACTCTATATATAAATGAGATTCCATTTCATCATACTAATATTTTTTTTAAGTATTTTAATATTTACTTATTTTCAATTTCTCAAATATTGATTTAATATTCTTTTTAATTTTTACCTCTTTTAGTTTATTGATTTTTTAATTTTCTTAAATATAATATTATGTGATTATTATTTCTTATATATATGATTCTAGTATTTTATAATTTATAGTATTATATATATATATATATATATATATATAACAAGTCAAATCAGAATTCGGTGTATTGGTGTATGATTTCATTATTTGTGGGAAAATAAATTCATATCACTAGAATGATTTGACTATAAATGTCTATTAAAATGTATTTATAGTATATTAAATATGTAATTGCTTAAAAGAAAATAAACACATGTGATTTAACTATTAAGTCTGCTTATAATATATTGAACTAATTCTTATTTTTATAATTATTTTTTAATTTGAGTTCTTTAAAATAACATATTTTTTATATATACTATCTTTTTAAAGTTTTAGTAAATATTAGTTTATTAATTATGATTAGATTATGTTGTTTTTATTATATATATATATATATATATATATATATTAAATTTTTGTCATTATTGATTATTACAATGTATCACACTAATTTAATTAGAATTTTTAATTAAAATAATTTTAGTCCATGAAGAATAATAACCCAATTATGGATTTCCATATAAATAATAAGATCCCAACTTTAATCCTTAAAAAAGTTTAGGGCAAAATAAATAAATTTAAAACAAATTAAAACTTTATGTAGTATTAAAAACAATCCAGTTAACAAGAAAATGGCTAAATTTAATTAACCAAAACGCCCGAGGCAATCTATAACAGGCTGGCACCAAAAAGAGACACAAACAGAATCGAAAATACGCATCATATACTATACAAAAAATACAAATAAGAAATACACCATAAACCTTTGAAAAAAAGTAGATTGTCGCTAAATGAAAAGGAGAATCTTAATGTCCCTGCAACTTATACCGCAGGCAAAGTATGGTTATTACACTTTGACAACTCCAGGAAACGAAAAGGAGATAACTTATACAGCAAGTATGGTCATTGCCCTTTCACAACCCCACGCATGCACCACTTTGGAACTCGGCGAAACGTTCTAATGACCCACGATAGTGTTACGTATACTATCGTCTTAGGAGAAACGTATACGTATTGAACTTCGTTTACTGCCAATAACTAAGAGCTGAATAACAACCGCTGTGCTGTGAGTATACATTGTTTTATCTTGGGATAACCTTAATAGATAAATAATCAAAACCATCGCATTTAAGCTAATTTTACATCTGGACGGCGCGACGTGGACTACTTGCGCATATATATTAAACTACTTTTGCTTCCTTGTACCTCTCAACATTCGAGAGGTTGTGATGTTCAGATATGTTTCAACCATCTTTGTTCCTTGACCTCTCAACATTTGAGAGGATATGATGTTCACTGATACACGTTTGACCTCCCACTTGTGTAGGGTTTTATTATTGGATATCAATCTCAGGGTGTCGTTACTCTTTCCACCTCTGATTTAATAGAACCGACAAAGCTCTCACATCGCATCTGTCTGACGGCGTGACAAAGCTCTTTCATCACATCTGTCTGACGGCGGACAAGATTGATGACATCAATCGTAATGGAATGAATTGCCAAGGAAGGAGGAATTAAGTCCGTGCATCCATGCATCGCCATCTAGGCTGGGGTGGAACGCATCCAATGGAGTTGGAGATGTATTCTGTTTTTGGGAGTTGTTCTTCTTTTGACTTGCAAAAATCTTGGTATTTGATGTTACCATCAAATCTCTCCATCCACGGTAGCTTCTCTTCAGATCCTCATTACAAAACGCTCCTTTTGAAGAGGGGTGTGCATTCTCAAGGTGCCCAAGCTATTGGCAAATTCTACACCTAAAATTCGTGTTTTCACAGTCCAATGGTCAGGTATACTCCTTATCCTCCCACTTGAGGGCGATTTTATCTAGTAGACCTTCACTGAAGTCCACTTCCATGCATACGCAGATGAAACTTAGAAATGTTTTGTCAATATTACTTGTCTACTTTGATGAAGCGACCTATAGAGTCACCAACATCCTCTTGGATCTCTCACCAGCTCCATTGAAGAGGAAAGTTTGGAAGTCTAACCCAAATAGGAATATGCAAGGTCTTCATGGTAGGAGGATTAAACTCAAAAAACCATGTTGAATGAAGAGACCATCCTAGCCCCAAAACTAGGGCCCCTAATCAAAAATATTATTTTGGTCTTCCATATCTTTGAAGAAAATCACAAAATATCCTTTCAAGAAAAATAACAAATCTATATTTTGGGACCATTTTTTGTAGGCCTAATCCTAGAGGGTAGATGTCGAGGGTCAAAATCCATTAAAAAAACATATAATCCCTCGACTTTTAAAATATGTTGTTCTCTTATTAATGATGTCATTCACCTCTAGCAATCAGTTATCCAAGTAATGTTCCACCATAAAATCCTGACCTGAGAGCTCCTTAGGAGTCTGAGAAGTGAGATTCGGCTTTTGGGATTCCTTAAAAGACACGGGCCTTAAAAAAGAAGATGCCCTTTTCCCCCTCGCACCTCCTTTTAGAACAACAACTAAGAAGACAATAGCGTCCTTTTTAATTCCATAATCTTTGAGACCATTTTCCATCCTCAGTACCATTCGTTCATAGAGGAGCCTAACCACTCCCACAAGGATTCTTGTAATCTGATGAATTTTGTCATCTACCAAAACTACAAAGTTTCTCACTTTTACCTTGATGCACATAGATTATCTAGATAAGAACTTAACAAAAATGGGAAATGTTTGAAGATCCCCAACCCTAAAAGCTTACTTTACATGTTCCAAACAAGCAACCACGCACCTCAAGGGAGACATATCGCCCCCTGGGAAGCCACACAGGCTTGAGACTTTTCTAAAATAATTTGCAATCGTTGTGAAAACCCATATTAACTTCTCTTTCTGACATTTCACCAAATACTTTGTCGACATCAAATTGATAATAAAGTTTTCCTAAAATTGAAAGTTTACATCAATATTGAATAACCTGTTTAATTTTCATGGTTATGATTTTAAAGTAGGCAAAATTTGAAATTTGCACTAAATTAGGGGAGAGGCAATTTTGATAAATGAGATACATTATCAATTTAAAAGTAAGATTATAGCAATCTATTATTAATGTTGTATTAACCAATAATTTTATTATAATTTTTTGCATTTACTATATATATATATATATATAGATATATATAAAATAATAGATTTGAAGTGTTCTTGGGTGATTAAATAAATCTTTAGTTATTTTTTGGTTTTTTTATTTATTTATTATAACTTTGTCAATTTTTCTAATCTTTTTTACTTTATAGCTTATAAAAGGTTGATTAAGTACTTTTTAAAACATAAAAACATTGTCTCTATTACAACATTTAATGTAATTAGACCTAATGAACTTCAATTGATAATATATATTTATAATCAACTATAATATAATAGCACCAATACATTAAATGTAAACCCCGTGGATTAGCCCAATTGGTCGAATCCTCATCATTAAAGAACCTTTGCTATTGGTAGGTCATGGTTTCAATTCTCTCTACACCCTCGGGATGAGGCTCCATGGTTGAGCTGATAGGAAGTGAATCCTTTAGGTCGATCTCTCCTATACAAATATTCCTTTGTGGTTGAGCTGATAGGAAGTGGTCCCTTTGAGTGGATCTTCCTCGTAAAAATATTTTGCGGATGTAGTGGTTTGTGAACTAGATAGAAAAAACAATACATTAGTTATTAATATATGTGTAAAAATATTTTGCGGATGTAGTGGTTTGTGAACTAGATAGAAAAAACAATACATTAGTTATTAATATATGTCTTTAATTATGTTGATAGGAAGTGGTCCCTTTGAGTGGATCTTCCTCGTAAAAATACTTTGCGGATGTAGTGGTTTGTGAACTAGATAGAAAAAACAATACATTAGTTATTAATATATGTCTTTAATTATGTTGATAGACATGTCTATTTTACAATATGAATTCCACAATTTTCATTTAGTTATTAATAATTATTAGGTGGATGGTAGGAATTTAACCTCCATAGAATATTTTTGAATATTCTTAATAGTATACACAAACCAAATACTCAGATTTATTTCCAAAGTAGTTATGTCTTTTTCCTTTTAATTAAATTCATTAATTAAAATAAATGTCATATGAACAAGTGCTATATGAAATTAGTTATGGATTTTTGGGCATGTGCTATTGAGAAGAAATGGTATTGTAACAAAGCCTCTTTACAAATTAAGAATTTCTAAGACAAAATAGACATGAATATCTTTGGTTTACAATCTCGCTACATGTTTTTCTAAATGTATATATCTTTAACTTATATCTAATTATTTTTCTCATTTCTTTGTGATTTTTTTCCGCTAAAAGAAAATATTACATCGTTGTTCATAGTTTTTACAAAAGTACATTGGCCTCACTCAGACTAGATTTGTTTGTTGGTATGTTAACATCCAAGTTTTTTACATCCAACAACATGGACTGCACAACCAAGCATATGGTATATCTAGAAGATAAAAAAAACAACATAAACATATAAAAACGAACAACCATTTATGATTAAGAAGATGTCACAAGAGTAGGGTTGTTTGACCTAGTACCCATGGGCATCAAAAACCTAAGATGACACTGTATGTGTTGTTCCATATGCCTCATGTGAGCTTCTAGACTATATAGGCTATCTTGTATTCTCCATTATTTCCTGGAATATCATTAAGGAAATGATTTCATTTCTATCATCATGCTTCTCCTTGACAACTTGCCCTAGAAAAAAATTTAACTGCCAAGGAAAAGCAAACATATTTATTTACTAATTTCTCTTGCCCCGTTTGTACCCAAAATCTAGGAACCATTGAGAAAATTATTCCAAAAGCTCAAAATCTAAGACTATCTATTTGTCCCTATGAACATTTCTTTAGAGCCTTTAAATATCAGCCTATGTGAATGGAGGGATCATATCTTAGTAAAGAACTATCGCATCCCAAGAAAGAGATTTGGAACGAGACATTCTAAACTAGCTACACTCCCCAACACTTGGAAACAAAAGCCACATTCACACGGCATGATAAACCAAATAATCCGCAACACTATTTCGACTCCGAGAAGGCCACATATGAACTTACCTTGAAACCTAATGAAGTCAAACTTCTTAAGAACAGAAAGTTGTAGACTCTCCTTGCTTCCACAAAACCATATTTTAGATATAACAATCAAAATTCTTGCCACATAATTGAAAAAAAAATTATAATACCAACAAACCAAAACCAGCACCATGCAATAAGGGTGAACAGTTGATAGGAAATTATCCCAGGAAAATAAACATAATTCAAATGTAAAGGAGCATTTAAAATACAACCAACCAAGGTATCCACTAACTCTACCAGAGAAGGGATGAAAGGACCCAATATCACCCAGAAAATGAAAATAATGAGGTAAAAAGAGGCACAAATCCAGGAACATGTTGTTACCCGAGAACACGACCAAGAACAAAGGAGGATGCTTATTTGCAAGCCAACGTTGAAACATCGAGCTGAAGTGGCCCTCTAAATAAGGGTAGGATCTATGTAACTAACGTCAACGTGCTTTAAACCGACATTATTTTTATTATGATCATCGCTCAAGCAATAACTATTTATAAGAAAGACCTTAGATGGTAATATTTTTCCTTCAAGAGCAAGCACTAAAGTATCCACTACCAAGGAAAAGAGAGTTGATATGGTAGCCCATTTTGTAATTGGGGCAAATGTATCCTCATAATTAGACCCCTTGCTCTTGTCCAAAACCTTTTGCTAGGGGGCTACCTTTATGCTTTTCAAATGAGACTTCTTCTTTATACCTTTTCTTGAAGACCCACTTGTAGCATATCTATTTGGTTCCGAAAGGATAATCCATCAACATCCAGGTCACATTCTTTATCATAGCATCATACTCTTTTTACATTGCTTCTTTCCATTTAGCATGAGAAGTAACTTATTTGAAGGAAGTTGGTTCAAAATCTATAGACATATTTAATTCACAATCATAAGCAACACCCATATAAACTGGTGAATCATAATTGTCTACATAACCTCCATTTTTTCTAGTAGAGATTCTTGATCAATTGTTTGAGATTCATGAGATGGAGAGAGTGCTTCAGAAGTTTCCATAGATTGATATAAGATAGGGATGCCCCCTTTAGGATGTGGAATCTCATAATCAAATTCATGAATGTAGAAATCTGATATAAATTTCAATTACTCAAGATTTCAAATTAAAAAACAAGAGACACAATTCTACTCTACTAATTTGTGGAATATAAATCACAATTTAGAACAATGTGCATAAACATGTAACAAGAAAACCCACAAATACACAATGGTTTCAAGGGGAACCCAACTGGGAAAACCCCTCAAGCATTTTTGCATTAATTAGTTGAATTGATAAACTATTACAATTTCTTGCTCGATCTCTGAGCACAACCTGCAAAAGAATTTTTTTTCTCCTACTAAATAAGGACCTGTCGCCAACACTTAGCCACTTTATGCCTCTATCACCCTCCTATTTCATCGTAGAATCCTTAAGGAAATTATATCCTAAAATATATGAATCGCCTCCTCTTTTCCTGCAAAATTCCTAAGGATTGATCTCCTTACTCATGAAAAACCTGTACACTCAAAACTAGTATACAACGCATGTTACACTACCTTCTCATCTCCACTTTAGTTGAGCAATTCGAAATCCATGCATGCATTAGCTGTTTTGGGCAAATTGATCAATTAACTAATAGATCTTTGAGTTAGACTGTTAGGCCCCTATAATACTAGTGTAAACCCTTATTGTTATTAGTAAAACCCCCTCATTATATCGTTGTACCCATGTAGTCCCCATATTGTTATTATTGTGCCCCATAGAAGCCCACTATTGTTATTATTGTGCCCTTACATTATTATTGTTATGTCGGCTCTGATTATATTATGACCCCTTAGACTCCTATATATAGAAATGAGGTATTGTCATTTGTATCATCGAAGAATTTTTGCTTTGTGTAATGTAAAGGAGGTTTCCCCCTCGAAGAGGCTTATTTCTAAGGTGTTGATCTATCTTTTCTATCTTTTTGTGAGCTGGTTTCAAAACATTTGGTATCAGAGCTTTGGATTCTAGGGTTTTGCCACTCCAAATAGGTCATCGTGGAATTTTCGCTATAACTCTTTTGCTACGAAGTATAAGAAGCTAAAAAATCAACCCATTTGAGAAGAAATCGGTCTAAACCGTGTGTCCGAATTTGAGATCTTGTCTCACTATATTTTTGGAGATATGATCTGATGAAGTTAGGGTTTTGCAAGCTCCAAAATTTCATCTCAAATATGTCATCGTGAAATTTTCGCTATAATATTTGTTCTACGAAGGTTTAGACTCTGAAATTAAAACCCATTTGAACCAAAATCTTGGTGAAGCTCAGGTTTGAATTTCAAATCTTGTCTCGCTACAGTTTCGGAGATATAATATGAGAGATTTAGGGTTTCTACAGGTTCTCGAATTACATCCTAAACAGGTGACCTTGGGAAAATCGTCAAAACTTTCTCTTTGACCATCAAATTGAAATTTCGTAAGAAGTTACAGAAAGAGGACGGACTATAGTTTTTTGTGTATTGGTTTTAGGTCCTAAGGTTGAAACAGTGACACGAGGCACTTCATACAAGTTCGATCTACTGAACCAGTCTATAATCGGGTCATCGTGGGAGATTTGACATAACACTTCCTTACAAAATCCAATATTGATCATACTTTTGGGGTTAGAAAGAGGACTCAGAGGGATATTATAGACCTAAATTTAAGAACTTAAATATCCTAAAGTACAGAGTTATAGTCGTTTCAAGTTCGAGCTTCTAAAATTAAAAAAAAAATGAGATGAGGAATTTTGATGGCAAGGATCCGGTAAATTGGATACTACAGATGGAGAAATATTTTGATCTACATGGTGTACCACTGTTATAAAAGGTATGTATTGCATCTAATTATTTACAACCGAATCGATTTTTATGGTATCAGAGCTTTGGATTCTAGGGTTTCGCTGCTCCAAATAGGTCATCGTGGTATTTTCGCTATACATTTTGTTTTACGTTGTTTCAGAAGCTAAACAAAAAACCCATTTGAGACAACATCGTGCTAAACCTCGGTTCTGAATTTTAGAACTTGTCTCGCTATATTTTCGGAGATATGATTTGAGGAAGTTAGGGTTTTTGTAAGCTCCAGAATTTCATCTAAAACAGGTCATTGTGGAATTTTCACTATAACATTTTTCTATGAAGTTTCAGAAGCTCAAAACAAAACCCATTTGATAATAAATTGGTCTGAACCTTGGGTCTAAATTTTAGATCTTGTTTCACTATATTCTCGGAGATAAAGCTCAAGACATTTAGGGTTTCTAGAGGCTCCCGAATTACATCCCAAACATGTGACCTGGGGAAAATCGTCATAATTGTCTCTCTTAGCATTGGATTGAAATTTCATAAAAAGTTATAGAAAGAGGATAGACTGTAGCTTTCTGTGTATCTTTTTCAGATTCGAAGGTCGAAACAGTGACGCGTGGCACTTCATACAAGTTCGCTCTTCTGAAAAGGTATATAATTAGGTCATCTTAGGAGATTGTGCATAACTTTTTCTTGGAGAATCCAATTTCGATAAGACTGGTGCCATTGGAAAGAGGATGAAGAGGGCTACTGTAGGTCGCGCTTTCAAACTTGGAATATCCGCAATTACAATGTTATAGTCGTTTCAAGATCGAACTCCTAAAATCAAGAAAAGGTGATATGAAGAAGTTTGATGGCAAGGATCCGGTAAATTGGTTACTACAGGTGGAGCAATATTTTGATCTACATGAGGTGAAACTGTTACAAAAGGTACATATTGCATCTTCATATTTAGAACCAGATCAATTTTTATGGTATAAATGGCTTTGTTCTCGTAAACCACTTGTTACGCGGTCAATTTTCATGGAGGAAATGATAGCACATTATGAGGATACAAAGAGCAACACCTTCTTTAGCCTATTAAAAATCTAAAAAAAAAGTGTTCAATGGCAGAGAACATTGAGGACTTTCAAAAATTGAATATAAGGGAAAATGATATTTCAGAGAGGCAGAGGATTGATGTCTCCATAGGGAATTTAAAGGATAACATTCAACATGAGGTTCATCATTGGGAACCTGATTCATTGGAGAGGGCAATAAAAGTTCAAAGCAAAATTTTGGCCACAAGGAAGTCTACCCCTCACAACTATAAAGATGGAAGCATTGTTTCTCCTATCCTTCCACAACCTACAAAGTTGACACCACAACAATTGGAAGAAAAAAGAGCAAAAGGGCTTTGTTACAATTGTGATAAAAAATACACTAAAGGTCATAAGTGTGTTGAGAATAAATTATTTTACATATATTATGAAGAGGGGGAAGAAAGGGATCAAGAAACATCAAAAGAAGAGGATATACACCAAGGACCAACCCTAGAGAAAGAAGAAATGAATGAGGTGCTCTGATACCAAATGTTATGAAACCAGCTCACAAAAAGACAGAAAAGATAGATGAATGCCTTAGAAATAAGCCTCTTCGAGGGGGCAACCTCCTTTACATTACACAAATTAACAATTCTTGGATGATACAAATGACAAGAGCTCCTTTCTATATATAGGAGTCTAAGGGGTCATAATATAATCAGAGCCGACATAACAATAATAATATAAGGGCACACTAATAAAAATAGTGGGCTTCTGTGGGGCACAATAATAACAATATGGGGACTACATGGGCACAACAATATAATAAGGGGGTTGTACTAATAAAAATAAGGGTTTACACTAGTAGTATAGGGGCCTAACATGCCCCTGTCCTTCAAAAAGTGTTGTCCTCAATGCTTGAGTAGTTCTTGATGCTTCTGTATAAAATTTGTGTCCTCCCATGTGGAATCTTCAGCGGGTAAGTTCTTCCACTTAATGAGATACTCTGAAATTGATTGATTTCGTAGCTGTCAAGTTCTTGTTTCTATGACTCCTCTAGGTTCCAATATGATTTTTCCTTCCTCTTCAAGTTCTGGCAATATTGTTTGAATTGGGATCTTCTGCAACTTTTGAATGAGTGGCCACACTTCTTCGTCCTTCTTCCATTCATCCCTCTCTTCATTTATCCAATCTGGTTGGATAATTGAAATAGCACAAAACAATGCTTCCATATCCTCATCCTTTCTTGAGAGTGCATCTGAAACAAAATTTTGCTTCCCTTTTCTGTAGATGGTGTCAAAGTCATACCCCAACATTCTTGTGACCCATTTTTTCTGTTCTTCTAAAGATAATATTTGTTCTAAAAAGTATTTAAGACTATCATGATCCATTTTTACCTTGAAGTGTCTTCCCATTAGGTAAGGTCGCCATTTCTTAAGTGCATGTAATATTTCCAACATTTCCTTCTCATAAATTGCTTGATTGAGATGTAGTTGTAAAAATACCCTACATCTCATAGAATTCTATCCCATAGGTTAGTTACGTGAATACAATTGAAAATAATTAAACTAGATTGCTAAAATTTGGCAACCACATAAGTGTTGGCTTGAGTTTTGACTTGTCTGTGAAGTAGACTACTCCATCAACATTATCAGTGAATTCCTCAAAGAAATATATTCTAAAATTCATGTGGAAAGTTGCAACTAAACAAAGCAACAATGCATCTTTCCACGAAGCAAGTGAAGCATTGAACAAGTCTTCAGTTATTCTGATATTGCAATGTGCCACAACATAATGAGAAGATTCAGGTGCTTTACCTTTCCCTTGATATGGTGATTTTTATTTCTCTTCATCCCTTTACTCTCTGAACTTTTCGCAAGAGAGCTTACATGTGGAAGAATCATGTCCATTTTTGTTACACCATATGCAATGAAGATTAAGTATTGCTCCTTGGCAATGTTTCCCCCCCTGCCTCTATTATTCTCCCTTCCACATCGTCTTCCACCACCCCTTCCTCTAGAGTAATCATGTGCATGATTCTTCCTTTTCTATGCAAGGCTCGCAACTTCTTGAGAATACTAAGAAATTGTCTTCTTCTTACCCAAAATCTTTCTCTCTTTCAGCAAACTTCTCCACAAGAGAGTAAAAAGAAATATCTTTGAGTTTGCCACTAGCTTGTAATGACTCAAAATAATGAGAATAAGTGGGATATAGTGCCTTGACAAAACACTGATAGCTTTCATAGCATGCATAATGACTCTTATTTCAGAGGCATAGCCAAGCGATCATCATCTTTCAATTCTAAATTAAAAAGTTTGACCATAAGTTGGACTACTTCAAGCTCAGAGTGTAAGTGATATAAATATTTGAGCTTCTTTAAGGCTTCAAAAGCATTTGTAAATGACATAATATAATGAATCGCCTATTCAGTGTCTTATGCTACAAACAAGGTATAGGCCTTGTTGTTCTTGTTCTCCCATAGTGTTATCTCCTTATCTGAAGTGGTATTTTCAGGATGATTGACAACTTCTCCTTCACACACTCCTTTCCATAACTCATTAAAAATTAGGGTATAGAGAGAACTACCCCAACTATGGAAATGAGTGAATGCATCATTAAGAAAAATAACTATCTTCTTTTAATTTCCAAAACAATCACAACTTTACTTTCTGCATTTTATATGACAAACATCAAACTAATATGACAACTAACAAACCAAGCCACATATAAATTAAAGTATATGGAGAGAAACATCAATATATTCAACTAAACACTCATATAATACCAGTGCCATATCAATATATTGAGCATACAATGTACAACTTAACGCATATACCATACACAAATATGATTGAGAACTTAATGCATAACATATACCATACATTAATAAATGCATATAACATATATACAAACCATTACATGTTCTCCAATGCACATCATATATCCATAACCTATCATTACATGGTCTTCAGCACACAATATTCACCATTTAAATGAACCATGCCCCATCCACCAAACGTAGGAGTTACCAATGCATAGCCATATTCCATAGTTCATGACCTTTGAGAGAAAATATAATATATATGCCACGAAGAGGAGTCTTGAATGCAGATAGTCATCACTAGTTCACAAGAAATTCACCAACTCGTTGTATATATAATATATATATCCTCTTGCAGGAGAACATGCATCATTGAAACCACAGTCATGACTTGCAGGGATTTGACTAGCGTACATGTATTCCCACGCATACAATCCAACTTGCACAATTCAATTCAGAGAAGGAATATTTTGAAATGTAACTGACGCACATATCAGGAGTGACCCACTATCAAACACACAAGAAAAAGGACAGAGGATAAGGACAGAGGATAATGGTAGAGAATAGCAGGAGTTATAATGTGAAAAGCTAAATTGGGATTGTAGCTCTCCTTTCTCTTGGGAACCTCTATCCATTCTAGTGAGAAATCTATCAAAATTAAGGATAATGTTGCTTTTAATTTTTTTTTAAGGAAGTACTTTAGCAACCGCATCAACTGAATTTGATAGTTCTTTCTCGTTATTTGAATAATGAAATTCATGGTTGTGCTTTGGCTTGCTAATTACAGATGAAATTATGGCTAAAGTTCTCTCTGAAGCTGGTGCAATTATGGCTAAAGTTCTCTCATTCTCCTTTTCCAAAATACTTTCCTCTACTCAGGGGTGAATCAATGGTAATAGGGTTGAATTGTAACTTGAGAGGCTTAGTTGCTACGAGATGTATTCTATTGTTGAGATTTGTTCTTCTTTTGACTTGCAAAAATCTTCATATTCGATGCTACCTTCAAATCTCTCCATCCACAGTAGCTTCTCATCTGATCTTCATTACAAAACACCCCTTTTGAAGGGGGACATGCATTCTCAAGGTGACCAAGATGTTGGAAAATTCTACACTTGAAAGTTGTGTTTTCATAGTCTAATGGTTGGGTATACTCCTTACCCTCCCACTTGAGGACGATTTTATCTAGTAAACCTTCACTGAAGTCCACTTCCATACATATGCAGATGAAACTTAGAAATTTTGTCAATCTTTCCTATCTACTTTGATGAAGTGACCTATAGAGTCACCAACATCCTCTAGGATCTCTCTCCAGCTCCATTAAAGAGGAAAGTTTGGAAGTTTAACCCAAATAGGGATAGGTAAGGTCTTCATGGTAGGAGCATTAAACTCTAAAAACCATGTTGAATGAAGCGACCAACCCAGCCCCAAAACTAGGGCCCCTAATAAAAAATATTATTTTGGACTTCTAGCTCTTTGAAGAAAACCACGAAATATCCTTTCAAGAAAAATAAAAAATCTATATTTTGGGACTAGTTTTGGTAGGCCTATCCTAGAGGGTAGATGTCAAGGGTCAAAATCCATTAAAACAACATATAATCCCTTGAATTTTAAAATATGTTGTTCTCTTATTAATGATGTCATTCAACTCTAGCAATCAAGTATCCAAGTAATGTTCCACCATAAAATCCTGACCTGATAGCTCCTTAGGAGTCTGAGAACTGAGATTCAGCTTTAGGGATTTCTTAAAAGACACGAGCCTTGAAAAAGAAGATGCATTTTTTCCCTTGGAACCTCCTTTTAGAACAAAAACTAAGAATACATTAGTGTCCTTTTTAATTCCATACTTTTTGAGACCATTTTCCATCCTCAGTAGCATTCGTTCATAGATGAGCCTAATCACTCCCACAAGGATTCTTGTAATCTAATGAATGTTGTCATCTACCGAAACTACAATGTCTGTCACTTTTACCTTGATGCACATAGATTATCTAGAGAAGAACTTAACAAAAATGGGAAAGTTTTGAAGATCCCCAACCCTAAAACCATACTTTACATGTTCCAAACAAGTAATTAGGCACCTCAAGGGATACCTATCACCCCTGGGAAGCCACACGGGCTCAAGAATTTTGTAAAACAATTTGCAATCCTTATGAAACCCTAGATTAACATCTCTTTCTGACATTTCACCAAATACTTTGTCAACATCAAATTGATAGTAAAGTTTTCCTAAAATTGAAAGTTTACATCAATATTGAATAACGTGTTTAATTTTCATGGTTATGATTTTAAAGTAGGCAAAGTTTGAAATTTGCACTAAATTAGGGGAGAGGTGATTTTGATAAATGAGATACATTATGAAATTAAAAGTAAGATTATAACAATCTATTATTGATGTTTTATTAATTAATAATTTTATTATATTTTTTTGCATATATATATATATATATATATATATATATATATATATATATATATATATATATATAAGAATTTTATTTATTAATTATGTTATAGAATAATAGATTTGAAGTGTTCTTGGGCGATTAAATAAATCTTTAGTTATTTTTTGGTTTTTTTATTATTATAACTTTGTCGAGTTTTCTATTTTTTTTACTTTATAACTTATAAAAGGTTGATTAAGTATTTTAAAAGAAATAAAAACATTGTCTCTATTACAACATTTAATGTAATTAGACCTAATTAACTTTAATTAATAATATATATTTATAATCAACTATAATATAATAGTAATAATACATTAAATGTAAACCTCGTGGATTAGCCCAATTGGTCGAATCCTCGTCATTAAAGCACCTTTGCTATTGGTAAGTGATGGTTTCAATTCTCTCAACACCCTTGGGATGAGGCTCCATGGTTGAGATGATAGGAAGTGAATCCTTTAGGTGGATCTCCCTGGTACAAATATTCCTTTGTGGTTGAGCTGATAGGAAGCGGTCCCTTTCAGTGGATCTTCCTGGTACAAATATTTCACGGATGTAGTGGTCACCAATCTCCAGGGTTTGTCAACTACATAGTAGAAAACAATACATTATCTATTAATATGTCTTTAATTATGTTGATAGACGTGCCTATTTTACAATAGGAATTCTACAATTTTTATTTAATTATTAATAATTATTAGGTGGATGGTAGTAATTTAACCTCCATAGAATATTCTTAATAGCATACACAAACCAAAGGCTGAGATTTATTTCCAAAGTACATATGTTTTTTTCATTTTTAATTAAATTCATTAATTAAAAAAAATGTCATATGAACAAGTGTCATATGAAATTAGTTATGGATTTTTGGGCATGTGCTATTGATAAGCTATGGTATTATAACAAAACCTCTTTACAAATTAAGAATTTCTAAGACAAAATGGATATGAATATCTATGGTTTACAATCTTGCTACATGTTTTTCTAAATGTATATATATTTTACTTATATTTGATTATTTTTTTCATTTTATTGTGAGTTTCTTCCACTAAAAGAAAAGATTACATCATTCTTCATAGTTTTCACAAAAGTACATTGGCCTCACTCTCACTACTTTTGTTCACTGGTATGTTAAATTCCAATCTTTTTACATCCAACAACATAGACTACACAACCAAGCATAAGGTATATCTAGAAGATAGAAAAAAACATAAACATATAAAAACGGACAACCATTTATGATTCAGAAGATTCCACAAGAGCAGGGTTGTTTGACCTAGTACCTAGGGGTATCGAAAAACTAAGATGACACTGTATGTGTTGCTCCATATGCCTCATGTGAGCTTCTAGAGTATATAGGATATATTGTATTCTCCATTATTTCCTTGAATATCATTAAGGAAATGATTTCATTTCTATCATCATGCTTCTCCCTGATAGCTTTATCTAGAAAAAAAATTAACTGCCAAGGAAGAACGACCATATTCATTTACCAATTTCTCTTGCCCTTGTTATGCCCAAAATCTAGGAACCATTGAGAAAATTATTCCAAAAGCTCAAAATCTAAGATTTCCTATTTGTCCCTACGAACATTTCTTTAGAGCCTTTAAATATTAGCCTATGTGAATGAAGGGATCATAGCTTAGTAAAGAATGGTCACCTCCCAAGCAAGAGCTTTGGAGCGAGACTTTCTAGACTAGCTACACTCCCCAAGGCTTGGAAACAAAAGCCACATTAACGAGGCATGATAAACCAAATAATCAAAAACACCATTTCGACTCCGAGAAGGCCACATATGCACTTACCTTGAAACCTAACGAAGTTAAACTTCTTAAGAACAGAAAGGTGTAGACTCTCATTGCATCCGCAAAACCATATTTTAGATAAAACAATCAAAATCCCTGCCACATAATTGAAAAAAAAAGTAATACCAATAAAACAAAACCAACACCATGAAAGAAGGGTGAATAGTTAATAGGAAATTATCCCAGGAAAATAAATATAATTCAAATGTAAAGGAGCATTTAAAATACAACCAACCAAGGTATCCACTAACTCTACCAGAGAAGGGATAAAAGGACCCAATATCACCTAGAAAATGAAAACAATGAGATAAAAAGATGCACAAATCAAGGAACATGTTGTTGCCCCAAAACAAGACCAAGAACAAAGTAGGATGCCTATTTGCAGGCCAAATTTGAAACACCGAGCCGAAGTGGCCCTCTAAATAAGGGTAGGATTTGTGCAACTAACATAGGCATGCTTTAAACCAACATTATTTTTATTATGAGCATCCCTCAAGAAAGAACCATTTATAAGAAAGACCTTAGATGGTAATACTTTTCCTTCAAGAGGAAGCACTAACAGATAAATTTTAGTAACACTTATCCACTCTATGCTTTTCGCTACAGATTCCCCCAGAACCAAGTTATTACCCTCATCTAGACCATAATTTGGGCTCGCAAAGATATCATAGAGACTCTATTTTGGTTGATGCTCACTTTTCTCTAGATACATTGGTAGTCAAAACATTCAAAGGATCGAGAGATAAAAAACTAACATCAAGTGTGCCATTAAGACAGGTGACTACCTTCACACATATAGTACATTGAGGGAGTAGGCCAACCTACCCCCTCATTAATGGTCTCGGGATTTGATAGGAGAAATCCTCCCTTGTGTGTTCCTACACCTCCATTGGGCTAATTCTTCTTATCATTAATAATAATAATAATGATAATAATTTTAAATAAATTTATAATTTAGTTATAATTTTATTTTTTTTAACAACTTGAGATGTATGATGAAGTAAGTGTTTTAATCATTATTCTGATTGTTTCCTATCAACATTTACTAGTTCCAATCTTGGTTTGAGTAATGTCATGAATTTTATTTTACATTAAGAGAAATCATGAATATATACAAGGAGATGGAGATTATTGGAATTTGTATTCCAATGTCTCTTTTTCCATTCTATTTTTATATTTATAATATTTAAAACAATTTCCTAATCCCAAAGATTAGGTATCGACATTCCCTTTTAACATGAGGGGATGTTCATGAGTCCAAGCATCATTCTGAATCTTTCAAACTTTTCTCTTCTAAGTGCTTTGGTGAAGAGGTCTACAATCTGTTCATTTATGGAAAAACAACGTAGGTGAATAGTTTTCGCCTCAACATGATGTATAATCAAATGATACTTTGTATTGATATTCTTACTTCGATCATGGAAGTTTAGGTTCTTGGCCAACTTTATTTCAAAAGTTTTGTCAACTAAAAGAGAAGTAGAATTCACTTATTTCTATTGCAAATCGTCCATAATTTTCCCGAGTCACAAAATTTCCTTCCTTGCTTCTACAACTACCACATATTCTACCTTAGTTGTGGAATATGTTGGAACTAACTTTTCCCATGACCTCCAAGAGACAACTCCTTATCTAAGACTGATAACATAACCTGAGGCAGATACTCCATTTTCTTTATCTCCATCAAAATTTGAATTAGAGTATCCAATCAAGATGAAGTCATCCAACAATGTACACTTGAGCCCAAAGTATTATATTCCCTTCAAGTAGCTTAGAACTCTTTTTTCAGTAGACAAACGAACATCACAAGGCTTTGCATAAAGTTGGATAGGATTCCAACAACAAATGAAATGTCTAGTCTAGTAGTAGTCATGTAGTTGAGACATCATAAAAGGTGGTTGTAGTTTATTGCATCCTCAAATTCATTTCCTTCAATGGATGTGAGCTTTAAAATTTTTTTCATTCGAGTGGTCAAAGGATTACACTAAGCCGTGTCAAACTTATTCAAAAAATCTCCAATGTACTTATTTTGAGAGAGGAATATAAACTTCAGATTTTGGGTTACTTCAATACCAAGATAGTAGTGAACATATCCCAAATATTTCATTTCAAAACCTTTCCTCAATTCTTTCTTTATGGATGCAATGTAATTTTCATTGTTCCCCGTAATCAAAACATCATCTACATACACCACAATATATACAATTGTTTTGCAGCTTTCTTGACAAACAAAGTTGCATCATCAAGATCATAATGTTTGAAGTTTAGCTTCAGTTGATGCTCAGTCAATTTCTCATGCTAGGATCATGGTGCTTATTTGAGGCCATAAAGGGTATGGCAAAGCTTACATAATTTTTGTTCCTTAACCTTCACAAAAAATCCTTTCGTTTGGGACATAAAAACATTCTCTTTCAAATTTCCATTCAAGAAAGTACTTTTTATGTCCATTTGATGGACTTTCCAATTGCTATGAGCTACCAAGGAAAAGAGAGTCCATATGGTAGCCCATTTCGTTGTGGGGACAAAAATATCCTCATAATCGACCCCTTACTTTTGTCCAAAACCTTTTACTAGAAGGCTAGGTTTATGCTTGTCAAATGAGCCATCTTCTTTATACTTGTTCTTGAAGACCCAATTGTAGCATATCGATTTTGTTCCCAAAGTATAATCCATCAAATTCCAGGTTCCATTATTTATCAGAGCATCATGCTCTTTTTGCGTTTCTTCTTTCCATTCAACATGAGAGGTAACTTCTTTGAAGGAAGTTGGTCCAAAATCTATAAGAAAATTTAATTCACAATCATAAAAAACACCCATATAAACTGGTGAATCATAATCGTCTACATCACCTCCATTTTGTCTAGTAGAGCTTCTTGTTCCTGTCTTTCCAGCCTCATAAGGACTAACACATTCAGGTTTCTTGGAGAGCCACTTTGGAGCACCATTATGAGATGGACTAGGATGCTCAATTGACTAAGTTGGGGATGAATCAAGATTTAGCCTTCCAATTCTCTCAAACACATCCCTCAAAGTGTCTTTCTGATCAATTGTTTGAGCTTCATGAGAGGGAGAGAGTGCTTCAAAAGGAGGTTCCACAAATTGATCCAAGATAGGGATGCCCCCTTCAAGATGTGGAATCTCATAATCAAATTCATGAATGTAGAAATTTGATAGAAATTACAACTGCTCAAGATTTCAAATTGAAAAACAAGAGACACAATTCTACTCTACTAATTTACGGAATGGAAATCACAATTTAGAACAATGTGCATAGACATGTAACAAGAAAAACCACAAATACACAATGGTTTCTAGGGGAACCCAACTGGGGAAAACCCGTCAAGCCTATTTGCATTAATTAGTTGAACTTTTAAACTATTAAAATCGTTTGCTCCGTCTCTAAGCACAACCTGAAAAAGAATAATTGTTCTCCTACTAACTGAGGACCTCTGGCCAACACGTAGCCACTTTATGCCTCTAACAGCTCCCTATTTCCTAGTAGAATCCTTGAGGAAATTAGCTCCTAAAATATAGGAAACACCTCCTCTTTTCTTACACAATCCCTAAGGATTGGTCTCCTTACTCATGCAAAACCAGTACACTCAAAACTAGTATACAACGCATGCTACACTACCTTCTCATCTCCAATTTAGTTGAGGAATTTGAAATCCATGCATGAATTAGCTATTTTGGGGTGATTGATTAGTTAACTAATAGATCTTTGAGTTAGACTTCTATCCCATTGCACAACTAACCTTCAACTAACTCCTACAATACTTATAGGGAAGTTACGTGAATACAATTGAAAATAACTAAACTAGATTGCTAAAATTTAGCAACCACACATGCATAACTAAACTCCAAGCCCTCTAACTTGAATTTACTGAGCTAACTAAGCGACAAGGTCATGTCATTCTATATAATTGCCTCCAAGTTGTCTGTTAATGTGGAATTTTGATTTTACTCAATTTGACTAAGGAAAAAGTCAAATTGATCTTTCTTGCTACATTCTTTTCAACACTCTCTCTTAGCAAGAAACGGATTTTGGACCACCCATATCTTGCACATGTGGAATGTACTGTAGCACTACATCTCATTTTTTTCTCCTACTGCAACAATTGCAACTGAGAAGCATCCAAAAAAATAATGAATCAATTGTGTCAAAAACATTTTCCTTTGCAGTGATTATGGTTTCATGACAAAGGATGTGCTATGCGTAATCAAATATTGAGTGCCATTTGGTGACAGTGATTTGTATATTCTATTGACGATCGGTCATTCAAGAGTATGCAAATAATATATTGTTGTCTTGTAGGAGATTAACATTTCAAAGCTTGGACATCTTTATCCAAACATCTGGGTAATTACGTGATCAGATTTTGGGGGAGTTTCTCGATATATTTGTTGGGATATGATCAGTCTAACCTTTCATCAAAAGCATGGTTGAAATATGAACTTGCAATCTAGGTGTTTTTTTTAACGTAACCTGCATGGAAGAACGCGTTGCGCTCGTCTGCATTGCACTCTTTGACCGGTTGTTTCATTTCTTTACATGTTTGCTTACTAAATTTTATGGTGGGCTTAATTTAATTAGTTTTATTTATTCGGTATGTTGTATTTTACCATTGGTTGTCATTATTACAAAGTAAAAAGTCTATTCATAAACTTGGCATATATTTTACCATAGTTTATTATTTTGGTGAGAAATTCCAAAAATGTATATTTATTGATTCAATATAATCATTTGTGTAGGTTGGATATACTGTTACACGAAGGGAACTTTTAAAACATTTTTTTTAAGACAAGAGAAATATTTTATTTTAAAAAGTCAAAAATATTTTAAGACAACTTTATATTTACAACAAAAATAGTTCGAGACAAAAATATTTTAAATCAACTTTATATTTAAGACAAAATTATTTTAAGACAAAACTTTATATTTAAGACAAAAATAGTTTGAGACAAAGCTTTATATTTAAGACAATGGGCACTTAAGACGAAACCTATTTAAGACAATTAACAATTAAGACAAAAACATATCAATTTAAGAATTGACTATGACGATACCTTTGATCCACCAGATGGATATAAAAAAAACATTTCTTAATGCGGTTATTGAGGAGGAGGTGTACATCGAGCAACGAGAAGGTTTTGAGACATTTGAACGGGAGTCTCATGTGTGTAGACTCAAGTGAGCATTGTATGGTCTCAAACAAGCACCCTATGCTTGGTACACGAGGATTGATAGTTATCTCATCGGTTTGGGCTTCACCAAAAGTGAGGCGGATGCAAACCTAAATCACATCTTGGTAGAATGTAAATTTCTTATTATTGTCTTATATGTTGATGATTTGATTTTAACTAATGATGAGCAGCTCATCAGATCTTGGAAGGAGGACCTTGCAAGGGAATTTGAAATGAAGGACATGAGTCTCATGCACTACTTCCTTGGGTTGGAAATATGGAAAGATGATGGGGAATTGTTTGTCTCGCAAGGCAAGTATGAAAATGAGATACTACAAAGATTCTACGTGGAGAGTTATAAACCCATGGAGACACATCTAGCAAACAACTGGAGGAAGGAGAATGCCAGTTCAGGTGAAGAAGTGGATGCTACCATTTATCGACAACTAGTGGGTTCACCCATGTATCTTGTGAACACATGATCATATATGTGTTATGCAGTCAACCAGCTAAGCCAAACTATAGTTAGGCTAATCAAATTATTTTGGAAGACAATTAAGCATGTTTTACGGTACCTCAGAGGCACTACCCAGTTTGGACTATGGTACAGATGGGTAGAGGGAGTGAATTTTTGTGGCTTCACAGATACAAATTGAGTGTGAAGTCTAGTAGACCGAAAGAGTACATCAGGTGGAATTTTCAGCGTTGGGTTTGCAATTATTTCTTGGTACAACAGGAAGCAAATATATGTGGTGCTCGACTCAGCAAAAGTAGGATACATGACTGCAAGTCAAACAACATGTGAGGTGATATAGATGAGAAAGATACTTGTTGGTTTGTTTGGTCAGATGATGGATGCAATAGTGATCTACTGTGATAATCAGAGTTGCATCAAACTCTTTGAGAATCTTATATTTCACGATTGATCCAAGCATATAGATATCTTGTATCACCATTTACGAGACTATGTGCATAAGCGAATAATGTTGCTACACTACATTCTGATAGAGGAACAAGATGCTGACATTTAAAAAAAAAATCAAGAGGGAAGTTTGAGTTCCACAGGTGCTGGATAGGGGTGGTTGATAATCCTTTTCTTGCTGAGAGGGAGTGTTGAAAACTAGAGCAAGAAATTCTCAATTTGATTTTTCCTTGATTAAATTGATAAAATTTGAATTTCCATGTCAAATTTTATGGTGACTGCAAAGTGAGTTGTGAATTGATGAATCTAACAATAGACCTTGTTGATGATGGTGAAGCTTCCAATAAATATGTGAGTAAAATGTGTGATCTAGTTGGTATGATTGTATTTGCTGATGACCTCTTTGAATCAGAGTTTGAGGCATTTAAGTTTGAGAATAGATTCAAAAGATGATATTATTGGTGTTGACTACAACTTATTTGGATACATCATTTGTATTGTAAGGGTTGGTACCTTTCCATTGGATGTGGTCGGTGATGTGAAGATTACTCAACTTCTAGTAAAGATTCATACTGACTCTAACAAGCATATGGATGCTTGTTTACAAAGGGAGACCCCTCTCGACTCAGTTCATTGGATTCTTTGTTTGTTCATGCTATTTATTTTTCTCAACTTTCCTTCTCTAAGGGGTTGAGACTATTTGCTTCATTTATTTTACATGGCCCAATGAAAGAAGAATAATGGAGTCTATCTCCACAAATTTTCCATTTCACTAAGTTACAAATAAAACGAGTTCAATTCTATAGACAATAGACTAATATCCTCTTGATACACCTTTAGCGAGCTATGAATAGCTCTCACCTATCACTATAGCTCAATGAAATGGCATCTAATAGCTCTAGCAAGAAAGGGTCCAATTTTATGCCCAAGACACTAGTAGAAATGGAGTGGTTGTGAAGGCAACAATCTCCATTGGGGATTTTCATTTTTGCTACAACAGACAAGAAGAATATTGGTGTTGCTAAAACTACAATATCATTGCTCTCCTAGCGCCATTAATTTTTGTTAACTCATTTGAATGCAAGTAATGCATAAGGATTTGTTAGTATCTATGAAATTTTCTATCTTTCCAATATAAAAATGGGTTCATCATAATATTAATATATGAAATAAGGTTCATTAATATGTATGGTTCAATTTTGTTTGATGATCCTATTTCTCCAAAGGATATCTTTCTTTTTTTTTTATTTTGTTTGGTATGAGATATGGTGATACCTTTAAATCTAAGGTAATTTTGGGTAAAATTAGAATTGGAACAAGAAGTTGGGGTCTGAATTTCCTTTTTAGTAGTAGGTTACATGAAATTTCTATCGAAATATTTTGTTGTCACCCAACATAGAATAATCTTTGGATGGAAAGGTTCGTTATGGGTGGTATGTTTTTTAGCCCATCAACTCATTAGATTCTTTGTTTATTCATGGTATTTGTCGTTATCAAATTTCCTTTTCCAAGGGGTTGATACTATTTTCTTTATTCATTCGTCATGGCCCAATGCAAGAAGAAGAATGCCGCTTGTCTCCACAACTTTTCCATTTCGTTAAGTTACAAATAAAAATCATCCAATTATATAGCCAGGAGACTAATAGCCTCTTGATATACCTTTAGTGAGATATGCCTAAAGAAATTGGATGAGGGTATAACTATAATATAGGTTTTTGAACTCAGGAGTTTTTTGTTACACACATTTAAAATCTACCCCTTTTCCCATTTGATCATTATTTGCAAACTGATGTTTTATATTCTAGATCATTTGATTAAAAGTTGTAAGTCTATCTAAATGTATTCACGATTTTGCAGGCATATTTTGATGTGAATGAAGCTTCTATATCTTCAAGAAAGACCTTTCCTAGAGTTGACAATGAGGTAGTGCAAAATGTTATATGTTGAAAAAAGATTTGTTCCTAGTGTTTGACTTATTATCTTCAATTTATTGGTTATATCATTGTTTCCACTTCTTGGATATTAAATTACATTTTCACATTTTATGCTCATGTTTCTTGGGCTATATTAATCTCATTTTTTTTGTTTTGCTTGACATATCTTAGTGAATTGTTGTCACTATCTTTTAAATCAATGGTTGCAAATTCTTCATTAGCATCATAATGTGGAGGCAAATATTTGCAACTGTTTTAGTGCCCTGGTTATATTTTTCACCATTGTATAAGAACTTTCCTAAACCAACCCCGTTATAGTTGGAACTAGATTCCCACAATCTAGCTATGTTAGCATCATCAACAAGATCCAATGTTTCTTGATGAGAATAAATTAACAACGCCATATTTAGGGATCTCATCTAGTCACTCTCATTCATGGATGATGTAGTGTAAGTCCATTACCTTTTTCTGAATTTGGATTATAACAAAAGGAGCCTTCAATTGGGTTCAAGATGTTGTATCCATGCAATGTATTTGAAACTAGGAGTCCTTGAACCTGCAGACCATTGTGCCACTGTAATATATATTGCAAACTATTGTTCTTACATTTTTTGTTTCTAGTTATGGTTAAAATTATTGAATGTTTAGCATCTTACTCTCATTGCCGAGAGTTGCATATTCTTCAAACACGAACTATGGAAAATTGATATGTACCTTGGAAGCCTCAATATTCTTTGAGATTATCTCACCCTTAACAAGCTCTTTCTTTATCCAAGAGTTCTAGTAAGTTTAAATATCATTATATATTCTTTTAGGTGGATGTAATTCTATGCATGCCCACTTGCACATATTTAATCCATTAAAATATATCTTAATGTCAATCCTTTAATGCATCACCACGAACTAATAAATCAATGAAACTTAAACCAACCTATTTCTAAAAATGGTATGTATATGAATGATAACTGTTTATTCATTTGGACTAAAACTACCTCACTTGATATCAACTCTTAAGTAGTTGATCCATCGTAATCTGTACCTCTTTCCACAATGAATGTTGAAGACCTACCATGAAAGTAAATATGAATTGATGTACAATAATGTTAAAAAAAACATAGTTTTGGTTGTTTTTAGGCATCTTATTGTTGTGTAAGGATGGTTTATAGCAATAGGAATTGCTGGTCCCACATTTGTTCAACCAATATTTGCACAAGGATGGAGTTTTAGGAGTCTCTCAATTTATTGGAGATTTGAAAAAGAGCCATAGCGTTGCCTTCTCCACACCAAAGGAACCCTTGGAGTGGACTCACCATACAGAGCCTTGAAAATATATTTTCTCTACTAGACTCACTATATAGAGCCCCAAAAATCTATTTTTTGGGCTATTTATGCGATGATTAATTAAATAAAATTTACCGACTACATTCAATGGTTATGTGCTTAAAACCCATGACAGGAGAATAAAAATGTTCAAAGCTGATGAGTAAAGCCCAATATGCCATATGGCTAGAACTAGATCCTTCGAAGGAGAGTCCCAAAACTGACCCTATCTTCGTGACTCATCATTCTGACTCATGGTTAAGGCTGCGTCCACACTTATGTTGAGCAGGATATTGAAAAGGATCTATTAGATTTTCCATAACATCAAATAAACAAATCACGTTTAAACATAGTAGCAGATTATGGAAGTGGGATTGAGAAAGCGTTAAAGAGTTACCACATGTAACATCCCTCACTAGGGATTCCTTGAAAAACCTCAAGAACACTAGAGATTTTTTTTTTATATATAAACAAAATCTTTAGAGGGCACTCAAATATCACTACCTCTAGACAAAAAATGACATCAACCATATATATAAGTAATTAAAAGAAATAAAAAACTTTCAATAGAGAAACAAATTCATTAAGAGTTTATTAATTCATTATAGTTCATAGTCTCTCTTTAGAGATTGGAATTTAATTTGTGAGACATGAATATGGGAGTATTTTTCTTATTAGTTCATGTCATCTATGACATGGGACTATAGTAATCCATTATATTAGTTAGCATTAGTACTTGTGCATATTAATCCAAAGTTTTTATGAACTTTACCATGTTCATAAAATGATCGTTGTTGTCAACCTATGAATTTATCAATTTAACTTTGAGGACAAATAATATAACTGATGGTCTTATTTGGCCTCTTCCCAAGGTAGACAAACCATAACATTGATATTATTCATACAATATCTCTATTCCATGCATTTATTTTATTCTTATTTCCAAGATTTGAAACTAATGCTAACATTAGTTTATAAACTAAACACTACCTATAACCATGGAAACACTGACTGTAATCATGGAAACATTGAAGAGGGGCAGATGGTTGTGTGCATGTTGGTGTAGTGTATAAAGAACGAGACACTTGTTATTCTTCTTATGATTCTTCTGAGAAAAATCAGCAGCTACCTTGAGATTTAGTTGCAACTCTAGACTTCTTAACAGGATGCATAGCGTCTCCTCTACTTTAACTTGGCAACCCAACTTCAACTCTAAATGTTTTAGCTTGACAACCCAAATTCAACTCCAAGGCAACTGATTTGATCTCTAACAATGGAGTTGTGCTTAGCGCTAGTGCCAGTGGGATCTAAGCCTCGTCCAAGCTACCTAATGTCTGCATCTGAGATTTGGTCAATGCATCTCACATAAAACTACAAACATTCAAGGGAAGACGACGTCTAGAGCCATGATCTGTAGATATTTCATTTGGAAGTATGTGATGGTGGAGTTGAAAGGATCGGTAGAAATGTCATTTGGAGGTACCGAGTATGCTGAGAAAAATGTTGTTATGAAACCAACTCATAAAAAGATAGAAAAGATAGATCAACACCTTAGAAATAAGCCTCTTCGAGGGGGAAAACTCCTTTACATTACACAAATGAACAATTCTTGGATGATACAAATGACAAGACCTCCTTTCTATATATAGGAGTCTAAGGGGTCATAATATAATTAGAGCCGACATAACAATAATAATGTAAGGGCACACTAATAACAACATGGGGACTACATGGGAACAACAATATAATAAGGGGGTTGTACTAATAACAATAAGGGGATACACTAGTAGTATAGGGACCTACCATGCCCCTCTCCTTCAAAAAGTGTTTTTCTCAACGCTTGAGTAGTTCTTGATGCTTCTGTATAAAATTCTTCTCCTCCCATGTGGAATCTTCAGCGATTAAGTTCTTCCACTTGATGAGATACTCTATAATTGATTGATTTCATAGCTATCGGGTTCTTGTTTCTGTGACTGCTCTAGGTTCCAATATGATATTTCCTTTCTCGTCAAGTTCTGACAATATTGTTTGAACTGGGATCTTCTGCAACTTTTGAATGAGTGGCCACACTTCTTCATCCTTCTTCCATTCATCCCTTGCTTCGTTTATCCAATCTAGTTGGATAATAGAAATAGCACAAAATAATGCTTCCACATCCTCATCCTTTCTTAAGAGTGCATCTGCAACAACATTTTGCTTCCCTTTTTTGTAGATGATTTCAAAGTCATAACCCAACATATTTGTGACCCATATTTTATGTTCTTCTAAAGATAATCTTTGTTCTAAAAAGTATTTAAGACTATCATGATCCATTTTTACCTTGAAGTGTCTTCCCATTAGGTATGGTTGTCATTCCTTAAGTGCATGTAGTATTGCCAACATTTCCTTCTCATAAATAGCTTTCTTGAGGGACATTTTTTTGTATGGATGTAACCATAAAAATAACCAATCACGTACATCAAAACTTCTTTCATTGCGATGCTGATTTTCCTGTTGTTTTATTCGATTTTGCACCAAAGTGGCATTATCATTTAAAAGTTGGAGAACTTGTTGTTGATGCTCGATGTGATCTTTCACTGTTTGAGTATTTTTCTTCTTGATATGTCCTTCTATCTTGAGAGTTTTAGGAGTGGTAATTTCTTCCAATGCATTACAAGATATGGTTGGATTCATTTCTTGATACTCAATGTGATATTTCACTTCTTGAACATTTTTCTTCTTGATATGTCCTTCTATCTTGATAGTTTGAGGAGTGGTAATTCCAGACAATGCATTACAAGATATGGTCGGATTCATTTCTTCTTTCTTGATGTGATCTTTCACTTCGTGAACCTTTTTCTTCTTGATATGTCCTTCTATCTTAAGAGTTTTAGGAGTGGTAATTATTTCCCATGCTTTACAAGATATGGTTGGATTCATTTCTTCTTTCTCTGGGGTTGGTTCCTCATGTATATCCTATTCTTTTGATGTTTCTTGATGCTTTTCTTCCTCCTCTCCACAATCAATGTAAAATAATTTCTTCTCAGCACACTTATGACCTTTAATGTATTTGTTATCACAATTGTAACAGAGCCATTTGTCTCTTCTTTATTCCAATTGTTGTGGTGTCAACCTTGTAGGTTGTGGAAGGCTAGGAGAAACAACACTTCCATCTTTATAGTTGTGAGGGATAGAATTCCTTGTTGCCATAATTTTTCTTTCCACTTTTCTTTCCAACCTAAATGCCTTCTCCAATGAATCAAGTTCCTAAAGACGAACCTCATGTTGAATGTTATCCTTTAAAGTCCCTATGGAGACATCAATCCTCTACTTCTCTGGAATATCATTTTCCCTTATATTCAATTTTTGGAAGTCCTCAATAGGCTCTGCCATTGAACACTTTTGTTTGAGATTTATCAATTGGCTAAAGAAGTTGTTGCGCTTTGTATCCTCATATTGTGCTATCATTTCCTCCGTGAAAATTGACCACGTAACAAGTGATTTACGAGAACAAAGCCCTTTATACCATAAAAATTGATCTGGTTCTAAATATGAAAATGCAATAAGTGAATTTTGTAACTGTTGCACCTCATGTAGACCAAAATATTTCTCCATCTACAGTATCCAATTTACCGGATCCTTTCCATCAAACTTCTTCATATCACATTTTCTTGATTTTAGGAGCTCGATCTTGAAACGATTGTAACTCTGTAATTTCAGATCTCCAAGTTCTGAAATTGCGTCCTACAGTAGCCATCTAAGTCCTCTTTCTAAACCCTGATGAAGATTGGATTCTGCAAGGAAGAGTTATGGCAAATCTCCCACGATGACCTGATTATAGACTGGTTCAGTAGAACGAATTTGTATGAAGTGCCACGTGTCATTGTTTCAACCTTAGGATCTGAAACTGATACATAGAAAACTACAGTGCGTCCTATTTCTACAACTTCTTACAAAATTTCAATTTGATGCTCAGAGAGAAAGTTATGACGATTTTCCCAAGGTCACCTATTTATGATGTAATTTGGGAGCCTGCAGAAGCCTTAAATGTCTTGGACTGTATCTTTGAAAATATAGCGAAACAAGATTTGAAATTCAAGCCCGAGATTCCCCACAATTTTTGCTCATATGGATTTTAATTTCAGTGTCTGAACCTTCGTAGAAAACAAATTATAACACAAATTCCACGATGACCTGTTTGAGATGAAATTCTGGAGCTTAAGAAAACCCTAACTTCCTCACCTCATATCTCCAGAAATATAGCGAGAAAAGATCTGAAATTCAGACTTGAGGTGCAAACCAATTTCTCCTCAAATGGGTTTTTGTTTTAGATTATAAAACTTTGTAGCGAAAATGTTATAGCAAAAATTCCACAATGACCTATTTGGAGCAACGAAACCCTAGAATCCAAAGCTTTGATACCAAATGTTATGAAACCAGCTCACAAAATGATAGAAAAGATAGATCAAAGCTCTCACGTCGCATCTGTCTGACGGCGTGACAAAGCTCTTTCATCACATCTGTCTGACGGCGGACAAGATTGATGACATCAATCGTAATGCAATGAATTGCCAAGGAAGGAGGAATTAAATCCGTGCATCCATGCATCGCCATCTAGGCTGGGGTGGAACGCATTCAATGGAGTTGGTATTCCCTGTTCCACTAGGAAAGTAAATCGGGCTGTATAATGCCGGAGATGGTGCCGCTGGTACCGCCACTACTGTTATTTTCTTGGAAGCATATTTTTCCCACATGCCCCTGCTTCACTCCTCCGGCTATAAGAGGGCGTGCACTCCTCTTCCTCATTTAACTCGCTTTCCATTCACTCATTCCATAGTTACTTACGTCTGTATCTTAGGCAATGGAGAATCCTGAATCCTCTTCGACAAGGGGCTGGTGGCTCTACGCGATTTTTCTTACAAAGAATGGAGTACCTGACCATGTACTACATTCCACGGACCATATTTCTGCAGTGGGGCAGTGGTCACTCTATATAGCACTGCTTATTGTTGCTGTTTGTGGTGCAATGCTTTCTTGGTTCAGCCCTGGAGGATGTGCATGGGCTGCTGCGAGACACAAGAAAGCCATCGCCATTCCTGGCCCCAAAGGAATCCACAGCCGCTGCGCTCGTCTTGTTCCGCGTGTTACATCGTTTGTCAAGAACATCATCGACGAGCATCGACAGAGGGACGACACGGCCGACTCAGACTTTGTGGATGTCCTCCTTTCGCTCCGAGGAGACGACAAGCTCGACGACGACGATATGATCGCAGTTCTATGGGTAACATAATTAAGCACGACACAACTATTATTTTAGTCCTAAAATTAAAAGTTTTGGTGTTAGAATTAAAAAATTTCGTCTCTTATTTTGTTTTGATGCAGGAAATGATATTCCGCGGCACAGACACAACGGCTTTACTTACAGAATGGGCGACGGCAGAGCTGTTGCTCAATCCGCAAGTGCAAAGCAAACTTCAGGCAGAGCTGGACGCCGTTGTCGGGCGCAACAGACACGTAACAGAAGACGACATCGAGAAGCTCCCGTATCTTCAAGCGGTAGTGAAAGAGTCTCTGCAGATGCACCCACCAGGGCCTCTCTTATCATGGGCCCGCCTCTGCACGGAGGATTGGTTCATGGCGAACGGGATGTGCGTTCCGGCGGGCACGACGGCGATGGTGAACATGTGGTCTATTACCCACGATCCGGAGATCTGGGAACGTCCCCATCAATTCCGTCCACAGAGGTTTCTCCCGTCGGAAGGCGGACAACATGTGGATGTCCGAGGAAACGACCTGCGGCTTGCACCATTTGGTGCCGGTCGTCGCGTATGCCCGGGCAAGGCTCTGGGTCTCCCGACCGTTCAGCTGTGGATGGCGAAACTGTTTCATCATTTCACATGGGTGCCTTCTCCTAACCATCCGGTGGACCTGACAGAGAAGCTTAAACTATCATGTGAAATGGCAACGCCCCTTACAGCCATATCTGTGAGTAGGATCCCACTTCCTTCAACTTAACAACAATTCCGTGCCGCTATAGTGTGTCCTAATTCGCTCATCTCGATGAAGAATAACAATCAGAATAAAATGATAACGCCCAGTATAGTTGACTTCCGCTGCATTTAGAAACGCATATCTCGATGAAGTGGGTTCCGTTTTGTAATAGTACTGTTATTTGATTCTTATCTTTATTTCTCATAAATTATGAAATTATAATATGTTATCTTTAAATTAATAAAATAATATAAAAATACAATTATCCATTATTTGTGTTTTTTAAAATTGAATTTCATTAATGGCAAAGAAGCCAGTTATATCAGGAAATCAGATATATCAAAGTATATTTGTTATATTTATGGTTTCAAATGCTAGGATAATCCATGAGTTCTTTTTCTTTTTCTTTTTTGGACATTTATCTGTCATAGTGAGTAATCCATCACAACTAAGGATAATGTTGTTTTTTAATTTTTTTGAGAAAGTACCATAGCAATCGGATCAGCCGAATTTGATAGCTCTTTCTCGCTATTTAAATAATCAGACTCATGGTTGTGCTTCGGCTGCTAATTACATGTGCAATTATGACTAAAGTTCTCTTTGAAGCCTCCTAATTACAGGAACAATTATTGCTAAACTTCTCTCATTCTCCTTTGCCAAAATACTTTGCTCTACTCTCATTCTCCTTTGCCAAAATACTTTGCTCTACTGTGGGGTGAATTAATGCTACTAGGGGTTGCCTTGTAACTTGAGAGGCTTAGTTGTTACGAGATGTATTCTGTTTTTGGGAGTTGTTCTTCTTTTGACTTGCAAAAATCTTGGTATTTGAGGTTACCATCAAATCTCTCCATCCACGGTAGCTTCTCTTCGGATCCTTGTTGCAAAACGCTCCTATTGAAGAGGGGTGTGCATTCTCAAGGTGCCCAAGCAATTGGCAAATTCTACACCTAAAAGTCGCGTTTTCACAGTCCAATGGTCAGGTATACTCCTTATCCTCCCACTTGAGGGCGATTTTATCTAGTAGACCTTCACTGAAGTCCACTTCCATGCATACGCAGATGAAACTTAGAAATGTTTTGTCAATATTACTTATCTACTTTGATGAAGCGACCTATAGAGTCACCAACATCCTCTTGGATCTCTCACCAGCTCCATTGAAGAGGAAAGTTTGGAAGTCTAACCCAAATAGGAATATGCAAGGTCTTCATGGTAGGAGGATTAAACTCAAAAAACCATGTTGAATGAAGAGACCATCCCAGCCCCAAAACTAGGGCCCCTAATCAAAAATATTATTTTGGTCTTCCAGATCTTTGAAGAAAACCACAAAATATCCTTTCAAGCAAAATAACAAATCTATATTTTGGGACCACTTTTGGTAGGCCTAATCCCAGAGGGTAGATGTCGAGGGTCAAAATCCATTTAAAAAACATATAATCCCTCGACTTTTAAAATATGTTGTTCTCTTATTAATGATGTCATTCACCTCTAGCAATCAGTTATCCAAGTAATGTTCCACCATAAAATCCTGACCTGAGAGCTCCTTAGGAGTTTGAGAAGTGAGATTCGGATTTTGGGATTCCTTAAAAGACACGGGCCTTAAAAAAGAAGATGCCCTTTTTCCCCTGGCACCTCCTTTTAGAACAACAACTAAGAAGACTGTAGCGTCCTTTTTAATTCCATAATCTTTGAGACCATTTTCCATCCTCAGTACCATTCGTTCATAGAGGAGCCTAATCACTCCCACAAGGATTCTTGTAATCTGATGAATTTTGTCATCTACCAAAACTACAACGTTTCTCACTTTTACCTTGATGCACATAGATTATCTAGATAAGAACTTAACAAAAATGGGAAATGTTTGAAGATCCCCAACCCTAAAAGCTTACTTTACATGTTCCAAACAAGCAACCAGGCACCTCAAGGGAGACATATCGCCCCTGGGAAGCCACACAGGCTTGAGACTTTTGTAAAATAATTTGCAATCGTTGTGAAAACCCATATTAACTTCTCTTTCTGACATTTCACCAAATACTTTGTCGACATCAAATTGATAGTAAAGTTTTCCTAAAATTGAAATTTTAGATCAATATTGAATAACCTGTTTAGTTTTCATGGTTATGATTTTAAAGTAGGCAAAATTTGAAATTTGCACTAAATTAGGGGAGAGGCAATTTTGATAAATGAGATACATTATCAATTCAAAAGTAAGATTATAGCAATCTATTATTAATGTTGTATTAACCAATAATTTTATTATAATTTTTTGCATTTACTATATATATATAGAATAATAGATTTGAAGTGTTCTTGGGTGATTAAATAAATCTTTAGTTATTTTTTGGTTTTTTTATTTATTTATTATAACTTTGTCGATTTTTCTAATTTTTTTTTTTTATATAGCTTATAAAAGGTTGATTAAGTAATTTTTAAAACTGAAAAACATAAAAACATTGTCTCTATTACAACATTTAATGTAATTAGACCTAATGAACTTCAATTGATAATATATATTTATAATCAACTATAATATAATAGTAGCAATACATTAAATGTAAACCCCGTGGATTAGCCCAATTGGTCGAATCCTCATCATTAAAGAACCTTTGCTATTGGTAAGTCATGGTTTCAATTCTCTCTACACCCTCGGGATGAGGCTCCATGGTTGAGCTGATAGGAAGTGAATCCTTTAGGTCGATCTCTCCGATACAAATATTCCTTTGTGGTTGAGCTAATAGGAAGTGGTCCCTTTGAGTGGATCTTCCTCGTAAAAATATTTTGCGGATGTAGTGGTCACCAATCTCCAGGGTTTGTGAACTAGATAGAAAAAACAATACATTAGTTATTAATATATGTCTTTAATTATGTTGATAGACATGTCTATTTTACAATATGAATTCCACAATTTTCATTTAGTTATTAATAATTATTAGGTGGATGGTAGGAATTTAACCTCCACAGAATATTTTTGAATATTCTTAATAGTATACACAAACCAAATACTCATATTTATTTCCAAAGTAGTTATGTCTTTTTCCTTTTAATTAAATTCATTAATTAAAATAAATGTCATATGAACAAGTGCTATATGAAATTAGTTATGGATTTTTGGGCATGTGCTATTGAGAAGAAATGGTATTGTAACAAAGCCTCTTTACAAATTAAGAATTTCTAAGACAAAATAGACATGAATATCTATGGTTTACAATCTCGCTACATGTTTTTCTAAATGTATATATCTTTAACTTATATTTAATTATTTTTCTCATTTCTTTGTGATATTTTTCCGCTAAAAGAAAATATTACATCGTTGTTCATAGTTTTCACAAAAGTACATTGGCCTCACTCATACTAGATTTGTTTGTTGGTATCTTAACATCCAAGTTTTTTACATCCAACAACATGGACTGCACAACCAAGCATATGGTATATCTAGAAGATAAAAAAACAACATAAACATATAAAAACAAACAACCATTTATGATTCAGAAGATGTCACAAGAGTAGGGTTGTTTGGCCTAGTACCCATGGGCATCAGAAAACTAAGTTGACACTGTATGTGTTGTTCCATATGCCTCATGTGAGCTTCTAGACTATATAGGCTATCTTGTATTCTCCATTATTTCCTTGAATATCATTAAGGAAATGATTTCATTTCTATCATCATGCTTCTCCTTGACAACTTGCCCTAGAAAAAAATTTAACTGCCAAGGAAAAGCAACCGTATTTATTTACTAATTTCTCTTGACCCGTTTGTACCCAAAATCTAGGAACCATTGAGAAAATTATTCCAAAAGCTCAAAATCTAAGACTGTCTATTTGTCCCTATGAACATTTCTTTAGAACCTTTAAATATCAGCCTATGTGAATGGAGGGATCATATCTTAGTAAAGAACTATCACATCCTAAGAAAGAGATTTGGAACGAGACTTTCTAAACTAGCTACACTCCCCAACACTTGGAAACAAAAGCCACATTGACACGACATGATAAACCAAATAATCTGCAACACTATTTCGACTCCGAGAAGGCCACATATGAACTTACCTTGAAACCTAATGAAGTCATACTTCTTAAGAACAGAAAGTTGTAGACTCTCCTTGCTTCCACAAAACCATATTTTAGATATAACAATCAAAATTCTTGCCACATAATTGAAAAAAAAATTGTAATACCAACAAACCAAAACCAGCACCATGGAATAAGGGTGAACAGTTGATAGGAAATTATCCCTGGAAAATAAATATAATTCAAATGTAAAGGAGCATTTAAAATACAACCAACCAAGGTATCCACTACTCTACCAGAGAAGGGATGAAAGGACCCAATATCACCCAGAAAATGAAAATAATGAGATAAAAAGAGGCACAAATCCAGGAACATGTTGTTACCCGAGAACACGACCAAGAACAAAGGAGGATGCTTATTTGCAAGCCAACGTTGAAACACCGAGCTGAAGTGGCCCTCTAAATAAGGGTAGGATCTATGTAACTAACATCAACGTGCTTTAAACCGACATTATTTTTATTATGATCATCCCTCAAGCAAGAACCATTTATAAGAAAGACCTTAGATGGTAATATTTTTCCTTCAAGAGCAAGAACTAAAGTATCCACTACCAACGAAAAGAGAGTTGATATGGTAGCCCATTTTGTTATTGGGGCAAATGTATCCTCATAATCAGACCCCTTGCCCTTGTCCAAAACCTTTTGCTAGGGGGCTACCTTTATGCTTTTCAAATGAGACTTCTTCTTTATACCTTTTCTTGAAGACCCATTTGTAGCATATCTATTTGGTTCCCAAAGGATAATCCATCAACATCCAGGTTACATTCTTTATCATAGCATCATACTCTTTTTACATTGCTTCTTTCCATTTAGCATGAGAAGTAACTTATTTGAAGGAAGTTGGTTCAAAATCTATAGACATATTTAATTCACAATCATAAGCAACACCCATATAAACTGGTGAATCATAATTGTCTACATAACCTCCATTTTTTCTAGTAGAGATTCTTGATCAATTGTTTGAGATTCATGAGATGGAGAGAGTGCTTCAGAAGGAGTTTCCATAGATTGATATAAGATAGGGATGCCCCCTTTAGGATGTGGAATCTCATAATCAAATTCATGAATGT
Organism: Pinus tabuliformis; assembly: GCA_031772625.1. NCBI lineage: Eukaryota > Viridiplantae > Streptophyta > Pinopsida > Pinales > Pinaceae > Pinus > Pinus tabuliformis. The sequence goes on from CM062808.1 coordinate 786,630,777, forward strand.
AGAAATCTGATATAAATTTCAATTACTCAAGATTTCAAATTAAAAAACAAGAGACACAATTCTACTCTACTAATTTGTGGAATAGAAATCACAATTTAGAACAATGGGCATAAACATGTAACAAGAAAACCCACAAATACACAATGGTTTCAAGGGGAACCCAACTGGGAAAACCCCTCAAGCATTTTTGCATTAATTAGTTGAATTGATAAACTATTACAATTTCTTGCTCGATCTCTGAGCACAACCTGCAAAAGAATTTTTTTTCTCCTACTAAATAAGGACCTGTCGCCAACACTTGTCCACTTTATGCCTCTATCATCCTCCTATTTCATCGTAGAATCCTTGAGGAAATTATATCCTAAAATATATGAATCGCCTCCTCTTTTCCTGCAAAATTCCTAAGGATTGATCTCCTTACTCATGAAAAACCTGTACACTCAAAACTAGTATACAACGCATGTTACACTACCTTCTCATCTCCACTTTAGTTGAGCAATTCGAAATCCATGCATGCATTAGCTGTTTTGGGCTAATTAATCAATTAACTAATAGATCTTTGAGTTAGACTGTTAGGCCCCTATAATACTAGTGTAAACCCTTACTGGTATTAGTAAAACCCCCTCATTATATCGTTGTACCCATGTAGTCCCCATATTGTTATTATTGTGCCCCATAGAAGCCCACTATTGTTATTATTGTGCCCTTACATTATTATTGTTATGTCGGCTCTGATTATATTATGACCCCTTAGACTCCTATATATAGAAATGAGGTATTGTCATTTGTATCATCGAAGAATTTTTGCTTTTTGTAATGTAAAGGAGGTTTCCCCCTCGAAGAGGATTATTTCTAAGGTGTTGATTAATCTTTTCTATCTTTTTGTGAGCTGGTTTCAAAACATTTGGTATCAGAGCTTTGGATTCTAGGGTTTTGCCACTCCAAATAGGTCATCGTGGAATTTACGCTATAACTCTTTTGCTACGAAGTATAAGAAGCTAAAAAATCAACCCATTTGAGAAGAAATCAGTCTAAACCGTGTGTCCGAATTTGAGATCTTGTCTCACTATATTTTTGGAGATATGATATGATGAAATTAGGGTTTTGCAAGCTCCAAAATTTCATCTCAAATAGGTCATCGTGAAATTTTCGCTATAATATTTGTTCTACAAAGGTTTAGACTCTGAAATTAAAACCCATTTGAACCAAAATCTTGGTGAAGCTCAGGTTTGAATTTCAAATCTTGTCTCACTACAATTTCAGAGATATAATATGAGAGATTTAGGGTTTCTACAGGTTCTCGAATTACATCCTAAACAGGTGACCTTGGGAAAATAGTCAAAACTTTCTCTTTGACCATCAAATTGAAATTTCGTAAGAAGTTACAGAAAGAGGACGGACTATAGTTTCTTGTGTATTGGTTTTAGGTCCTAAGGTTGAAACAGTGACACGAGGCACTTCGTACAAGTTCGATCTACTGAACCAGTCTATAATCGGGTCATCGTGGGAGATTTGACATAACACTTCCTTACAAAATCCAATCTTGATCATACTTTTGGGGTTAGAAAGAGGACTCAAAGGGATATTATAGACCTAAATTTAAGAACTTAAATATCCTAAAGTACAGAGTTATAGTCGTTTCAAGTTCGAGCTTCTAAAATTAAGAAAAAAATGAGATGAGGAATTTTGATGGCAAGGATCTGGTAAATTGGATACTATAGATGGAGAAATATTTTGATCTACATGGTGTACCACTGTTATAAAAGGTATGTATTGCATCTAATTATTTACAACCGAATCGATTTTTATGGTATCAGAGCTTTGGATTCTAGGGTTTCGCTGCTCCAAATAGGTCATCGTGGTATTTTCGCTATACATTTTGTTTTACGTTGTTTCAGAAGCTAAACAAAAAACCCATTTGAGACAACATCGTGCTAAAACTCGGTTCTGAATTTTAGAACTTGTCTCGCTATATTTTCGGAGATATGATCTGAGGAATTTAGGGTTTTTGTAAGCTCTAGAATTTCATCTAAAACAGGTCATTGTGGAATTTTCACTATAAAATTTTTCTATGAAGTTTCAGAAGCTCAAAACAAAACCCATTTGATAATAAATTGGTCTGAACCTTGGGTCTGAATTTTAGATCTTGTTTCACTATATTCTCAGAGATAAAGTCCAAGACATTTAGGGTTTCTAGAGGCTCCCGAATTACATCCCAAACATGTGACCTGGGGAAAATCGTCATAATTGTCTCTCTTAGCATTGGATTGAAATTTCATAAAAAGTTATAGAAAGAGGATACACTGTAGCTTTCTGTGTATCTTTTTCAGATTCGAAGGTCGAAACAGTGACGCGTGGCACTTCATACAAGTTCGCTCTTCTGAAAAGGTATATAATTAGGTCATCTTAGGAGATTGTGCATAACTTTTTCTTGGAGAATCCAATTTCGATAAGACTGGTGCGATTGGAAAGAGGATGAAGAGGGCTACTGTAGGTCGCGCTTTCAAACTTGGAATATCCGCAATTACAAAGTTATAGTTGTTTCAATATCGAACTCCTAAAATCAAGAAAAGGTGATATGAAGAAGTTTGATGGCAAGGATCCGTGAAATTGGTTACTACAGATGGAGCAATATTTTGATCTACATGAGGTGAAACTATTACAAAAGGTACACATTGCATCTTCATATTTAGAACCAGATCAATTTTTATGGTATAAATGGCTTTGTTCTCGTAAACCACTTGTTACACGGTCAATTTTCATGGAGGAAATGATAGCACATTATGAGGATACAAAGAGCAACACCTTCTTTAGCCTATTAAAAATCTAAAAAAAAAGTGTTCAATGGCAGAGAACATTGAGGACTTTCAAAAATTGAATATAAGGGAAAATGATATTCCAGAGAGGCAGAGGATTGATGTCTCCATAGGGAATTTAAAGGATAACATTCAACATGAGGTTCATCATTGGGAACCTGATTCATTGGAGAGGGCAATAAAAGTTCAAAGCAAAATTTTGGCCACAAGGAAGTCTACCCCTCACAACTATAAAGATGGAAGCATTGTTTCTCCTATCCTTCCACAACCTACAAAGTTGACACCACAACAATTGGAAGAAAAAAGAGCAAAAGGGCTTTGTTACAATTGTGATAAAAAATACACTAAAGGTCATAAGTGTGTTGAGAAGAAATTATTTTACATATATTATGAAGAGGGGGAAGAAAGGGATCAAGAAACATCAAAAGAAGAGGATATACACCAAGGACCAACCCTAGAGAAAGAAGAAATGAATGAGGTGCTCTGATACCAAATGTTATGAAACCAGCTCACAAAAAGACAAAAAAGATAGATGAATGCCTTAGAAATAAGCCTCTTCGAGGGGGCAACCTCCTTTACATTACACAAATTAACAATTCTTGGATGATACAAATGACAAGAGCTCCTTTCTATATATAGGAGTCTAAGGGGTCATAATATAATCAGAGCCGACATAACAATAATAATCTAAGGGCACACTAATAAAAATAGTGGGCTTCTGTGGGGCACAATAATAACAATATGGGGACTACATGGGCACAACAATATAATAAGGGGGTTGTACTAATAAAAATAAGGGTTTACACTAGTAGTATAGGGGCCTAACATGCCCCTCTCCTTCAAAAAGTGTTGTCCTCAATGCTTGAGTAGTTCTTGATGCTTCTGTATAAAATTTGTGTCCTCCCATGTGGAATCTTCAGCGGGTAAGTTCTTCCACTTGATGAGATACTCTGAAATTGATTGATTTCGTAGCTGTCAAGTTCTTGTTTCTATGACTCCTCTAGGTTCCAATATGATTTTTCCTTCCTCTTCAAGTTCTGGCAATATTGTTTGAATTGGGATCTTCTGCAACTTTTGAATGAGTGGCCACACTTCTTCGTCCTTCTTCCATTCATCCCTTTCTTCATTTATCCAATCTGGTTGGATAATTGAAATAGCACAAAACAATGCTTCCATATCCTCATCCTTTCTTGAGAGTGCATCTGAAACAAAATTTTGCTTCCCTTTTCTGTAGATGGTGTCAAAGTCATAACCCAACATATTTGTGACCCATTTTTTCTGTTCTTCTAAAGATAATATTTGTTCTAAAAAGTATTTAAGACTATCATGATCCATTTTTACCTTGAAGTGTCTTCCCATTAGGTAAGGTCGCCATTTCTTAAGTGCATGTAATATTTCCAACATTTCCTTCTCATAAATTGCTTGATTGAGATGTAGTTGTAAAAATACCCTACATCTCATAGAATTCTATCCCATAGGTCAGTTACGTGAATACAATTGAAAATAATTAAACTAGATTGCTAAAATTTGGCAACCACATAAGTGTTGGCTTGAGTTTTGACTTGTCTGTGAAGTAGACTACTCCATCAACATTATCAGTGAATTCCTCAAAGAAATATATTCTAAAATTCATGTGGAAAGTTGCAACTAAATAAAGCAACAATGCATCTTTCCACGAAGCAAGTGAAGCATTGAACAAGTCTTCAGTTATTCTGATATTGCAATGTGCCACAACATAATGAGAAGATTCAGGTGCTTTACCTTTCCCTTGATATGGTGATTTTTATTTCTCTTCATCCCTTTACTCTCTGAACTTTTCGCAAGAGAGCTTACATGTGGAAGAATCATGTCCATTTTTGTTACACCATATGCAATGAAGATTAAGTATTGCTCCTTGGCAATGTTTCCCCCCCTGCCTCTATTATTCTCCCTTCCACATCGTCTTCCACCACCCCTTCCTCTAGAGTAATCATGTGCATGATTCTTCCTTTTCTATGCAAGGCTCGCAGCTTCTTGAGAATACTAAGAAATTGTCTTCTTCTTACCCAAAATCTTTCTCTCTTTCAGCAAACTTCTCCACAAGAGAGTAAAAAGAAATATCTTTGAGTTTGCCACTAGCTTGTAATGACTCAAAATAATGACAATAAGTGGGATATAGTGCCTTGAAAAAATTTATGAGAGGAAAATCCATTTTAACACAGATAACTTCTATAGCATGCATAATGACTCTTATTTCATAGGCATAGCCAAGGGATCATCATCTTTCAATTCTAAATTAAAAAGTTTGACCATAAGTTGGACTACTTCAAGCTCAGAGTGTAAGTGATATAAATATTTTAGCTTCTTTAAGGCTTCAAAAGCATTTGTAAATGATATAATATAATGAATCGCCTATTCAGTGTCTTATGCTACAAACAAGGTATAGGCCTTGTTGTTCTTGTTCTCCCATAGTGTTATCTCCTTATCTGAAGTGGTATTTTCAGGATGATTGACAACTTCTCCTTCACACACTCCTTTCCATAACTCATTAAAAATTAGGGTATAGAGAGAACTACCCCAACTATGGAAATGAGTGAATGCATCATTAAGAAAAATAACTATCTTCTTTTAATTTCCAAAACAATCACAACTTTACTTTCTGCATTTTATATGACAAACATCAAACTAATATGACAACTAACAAACCAAGCCACATATAAATCAAAGTATATGGAGAGAAACATCAATATATTCAACTGAACACTCATATAATACCAGTGCCATATCAATATATTGAGCATACAATGTACAACTCAACGCATATACCATACATAAATATGATTGAGAACTTAATGCATAACATATACCATACATTAATAAATGCATATAACATATATACAAACCATTACATGTTCTCCAATGCACATCATATATCCATAACCTATCATTACATGGTCTTCAGCACACAATATTCACCATTTAAATGAACCATGCCCCATCCACCAAACGTAAGAGTTACCAATGCATAGCCATATTCCATAGTTCATGACCTTTGAGAGAAAATATAATATATATGCCACGAAGAGGAGTCTTGAATGCAGATAGTCATCACTAGTTCACAAGAAATTCACCAACTCGTTGTATATATAATATATATATCCTCTTGCAGGAGAACATGCATCATTGAAACCACAGTCATGACTTGCAGGGATTTGACTAGCGTACATGTATTCCCACGCATACAATCCAACTTGCACAATTCAATTCAGAGAAGGAATATTTTGAAATGTAACTGACGCACATATCAGGAGTGACCCACTATCAAACACACAAGAAAAAGGACAGAGGATAATGGTAGAGAATAGCAGGAGTTATAATGTGAAAAGCTAAATTGGGATTGTATCTCTCCTTTCTCTTGGGAACCTCTATCCATTCTAGTGAGAAATCTATCAAAATTAAGGATAATGTTGCTTTTTTTTTTTTAAGGAAGTACTTTAGCAACCACATCAACTGAATTTGATAGTTCTTTCTCGTTATTTGAATAATCAAATTCATGGTTGCGATTTGGCTTGCTAATTACAGATGAAATTATGGCTAAATTTCTCTCTGAAGCGGACTAATTACAAGTGCAATTATGGCTAAAGTTCTCTCATTCTCCTTTCCAAAATACTTTCCTCTACTCAGGGGTGAATCAATGGTAATAGGGTTGAATTGTAACTTGAGAGGCTTAGTTGCTACGAGATGTATTCTATTGTTGATATTTGTTCTTCTTTTGACTTGCAAAAATCTTCATATCCGATGCTACCTTCAAATCTCTCCATCCATAGTAGCTTCTCATCTGATCTTCATTACAAAACACCCCTTTTGAAGGGGGACATGCATTCTCAAGGTGACCAAGATGTTGGAAAATTCTACAATTGAAAGTTGTGTTTTCATAGTCTAATGGTTGGGTATACTCCTTACCCTCCCACTTGAGGACGATTTTATCTAGTAAACCTTCACTGAAGTCCACTTCCATACATATGCAGATGAAACTTAGAAATTTTGTCAATATTTCTTATCTACTTTGATGAAGTGACCTATAGAGTCACCAACATCCTCTAGGATCTCTCTCCAGCTCCATTAAAGAGGAAAGTTTGGAAGTTTAACCCAAATAGGGATAGGTAAGGTCTTCATGGTAGGAGCATTAAACTCTAAAAACCATGTTGAATGAAGCGACCAACCCAGCCCCAAAACTAGGGCCACTAATAAAAAAATATTATTTTGGACTTCTAGCTCTTTGAAGAAAACCACGAAATATCCTTTCAAGAAAAATAAAAAATCTATATTTTGGGACTAGTTTTGGTAGGCCTATCCTAGAGGGTAGATGTCAACGGTCAAAATCCATTAAAACAACATATAATCCCTTGAATTTTAAAATATGGTGTTCTCTTATTAATGATGTCATTCAACTCTAGCAATCAAGTATCCAAGTAATGTTCCACCATAAAATCTTGAGCTGATAGCTCCTTAGGAGTCTGAGAACTGAGATTCAGCTTTAGGGATTTCTTAAAAGACACGAGCCTTGAAAAAGAAGATGCATTTTTCCCTTGGAACCTCCTTTTAGAACAAAAACTAAGAATACATTAGTGTCCTTTTTAATTCCATACTTTTTGAGACCATTTTCCATCCTCAGTAGCATTCGTTCATAGATGAGCCTAATCACTCCCACAAGGATTCTTGTAATCTAATGAATGTTGTCATCTACCGAAACTACAATGTCTGTCACTTTTACCTTGATGCACATAGATTATCTAGAGAAGAACTTAACAAAAATGGGAAAGTTTTGAAGATCCCCAACCCTAAAACCTTACTTTACATGTTCCAAACAAGTAATTAGGCACCTCAAGGGAGACCTATCACCCCTGGGAAGCCACACGGGCTCAAGAATTTTGTAAAACAATTTGCAATCCTTATCAAACCCCAGATTAACATCTCTTTCTGACATTTCACCAAATACTTTGTCAACATCAAATTGATAGTAAAGTTTTCCTAAAATTGAAAGTTTACATCAATATTGAATAACGTGTTTAATTTTCATGGTTATGATTTTAAAGTAGGCAAAGTTTGAAATTTGCACTAAATTAGGGGAGAGGTGATTTTGATAAATGAGATACATTATGAAATTAAAAGTAAGATTATAGCAATCTATTATTGATGTTTTATTAATTAATAATTTTATTATATTTTTTTGCATATATATATATATATATATAAGAATTTTATTTATTAATTATGTTATAGAATAATAGATTTGAAGTGTTCTTGGGCGATTAAATAAATCTTTAGTTATTTTTTGGTTTTTTTATTATTATAACTTTGTCGAGTTTTCTATTTTTTTTTACTTTATAACTTATAAAAGGTTGATTAAGTATTTTAAAAGAAATAAAAACATTGTCTCTATTACAACATTTAATGTAATTAGACCTAATTAACTTTAATTGATAATATATATTTATAATCAACTATAATATAATAGTAATAATACATTAAATGTAAACCCCGTGGATTAGCCCAATTGGTCGAATCCTCGTCATTAAAGCACCTTTGCTATTGGTAAGTGATGGTTTCAATTCTCTCAACACCCTTGGGATGAGGCTCCATGGTTGAGATGATAGGAAGTGAATCCTTTAGGTGGATCTCCCTGGTACAAATATTCCTTTGTGGTTGAGCTGATAGGAAGCGGTCCCTTTCAGTGGATCTTCCTGGTACAAATATTTCACGGATGTAGTGGTCACCAATCTCCAGGGTTTGTCAACTACATAGTAGAAAACAATACATTATCTATTAATATGTCTTTAATTATGTTGATAGACGTGCCTATTTTACAATAGGAATTCTACAATTTTGATTTAATTATTAATAATTATTAGGTGGATGGTAGTAATTTAACCTCCATAGAATATTCTTAATAGCATACACAAACCAAAGGCTGAGATTTATTTCCAAAGTACATATGTTTTTTTCCTTTTTAATTAAATTCATTAATTAAAAAAAAGGTCATATGAACAAGTGTCATATGAAATTAGTTATGGATTTTTGGGCATGTGCTTTTGATAAGCTATGGTATTATAACAAAACCTCTTTACAAATTAAGAATTTCTAAGACAAAATGGATATGAATATTTATGGTTTACAATCTTGCTACATGTTTTTCTAAATGTATATATATATTACTTATATTTGATTATTTTTTTCATTTTATTGTGAGTTTCTTCCACTAAAAGAAAAGATTACATCATTCTTCATAGTTTTCACAAAAGTACATTGGCCTCACTCTCACTACTTTTGTTCACTGGTATGTTAAATTCCAAGCTTTTTACATCCAACAACATAGACTACACAACCAAGCATAAGGTATATCTAGAAGATAGAAAAAAAACATAAACATATAAAAACAGACAACCATTTATGATTCAGAAGATTCCACAAGAGGAGGGTTGTTTGACCTAGTACCTAGGGGTATCAAAAAACTAAGATTACACTGTATGTGTTGCTCCATGTGCCTCATGTGAGCTTCTAGAGTATATAGGATATATTGTATTCTCCATTATTTCCTTGAATATCATTAAGGAAATGATTTCATTTCTATCATCATGCTTCTCCCTGATAGCTTTATCTAGAAAAAAAATTAACTGCCAAGGAAGAACGACCATATTCATTTACCAATTTCTCTATCCCTTGTTATGCCCAAAATCTAGGAACCATTGAGAAAATTATTCCAAAAGCTCAAAATCTAAGATTTCCTATTTGTCCCTACGAACATTTCTTTAGAGCCTTTAAATATTAGCCTATGTGAATGAAGGGATCATAGCTTAGTAAAGAATGGTCACCTCCCAAGCAAGAGCTTTGGAGCAAGACTTTCTAGACTAGCTACACTCCCCAAGGCTTGGAAACAAAAGCCACATTAACGAGGCATGATAAACCAAATAATCAAAAACACCATTTTGACTCTGAGAAGGCCACATATGCACTTACCTTGAAACCTAACGAAGTTAAACTTCTTAAGAACAGAAAGGTGTAGACTCTCATTGCATCCGCAAAACCATATTTTAGATAAAACAATCAAAATCCTTGCCACATAATTGAAAAAAAAAGTAATACCAATAAAACAAAACCAACACCATGAAAGAAGGGTGAATAGTTAATAGGAAATTATCCCAGGAAAATAAATATAATTCAAATGTAAAGGAGCATTTAAAATACAACCAACCAAGGTATCCACTAACTCTACCAGAGAAGGGATAAAAGGACCCAATATCACCTAGAAAATGAAAACAATGAGATAAAAAGATGCACAAATCAAGGAACATGTTGTTGCCCCAAAACAAGACCAAGAACAAAGTAGGATGCCTATTTGCAGGCCAAATTTGAAACACCGAGCCGAAGTGGCCCTCTAAATAAGGGTAGGATTTATGCAACTAACATAGGCGTGCTTTAAACCAATATTATTTTTATTATGAGCATCCCTCAAGAAAGAACCATTTATAAGCAAGACCTTAGATGGTAATACTTTTCCTTCAAGAGGAAGCACTAACAGATAAATTTTAGTAACACTTATCCACTCTATGCTTTTCGCTACAGATTCCCCCAGAACCAAGTTATTACCCTCATCTAGACCATAATTTGGGCTCGCAAAGATATCATAGAGACTCTATTTTGGTTGATGCTCACTTTTCTCTAGATACATTGGTTGTCAAAACAGTCAAAGGATCGAGAGATAAAAAACTAACATCAAGGGGGTAGGCCAACCTATCCCCTCCTTAATGGTCTCAGGATTTGATAGGAGAAATCCTCCCTTGTGTGTTCCTACACCTCCATTGGGCTAATTCTTTTTATCATTAATAATAATAATAATGATAATAATTTTAAATAAATTTATAATTTAGTTATAATTTTTTATTTTTTTTAACAAATTGAGATGTATGATGAAGTAAGTGTTTTAATCATTATTCTGATTGTTTCCTATCAACATTTACTAGTTCCAATCTTGGTTTGAGTAATGTCATGAATTTTATTTTACATTAAGAGAAATCATGAATATATACAAGGAGATGGAGATTATTGGAATTTGTATTCCAATGTCTCTTTGTCTATTCTATTTTTATATTTATAATATTTAAAACAATTTCCTAATCCCAAAGATTAGGTATCGACATTCCCTTTTAACATGAGGGGATGTTCGTGAGTCCAAGCATCATTCTGAATCTTTCAAACTTTTCTCTTCCAAGTGCTTTGGTGAAGAGGTCTACAATCTGTTCATTTATGGAAAAACAACGTAGGTGAATAGTTTTCGCCTCAACATGATGTATAATCAAATGATACTTTGTATTGATATTCTTACTTCGATCATGGAAGTTTAGGTTCTTGGCCAACTTTATTTCAAAAGTTTTGTCAACCAAAAGAGAAGTAGAATTCACTTATTTCTCTTGCAAATCGTCCATAATTTTCCCGAGTCACACAATTTCCTTCCTTGCTTCTACAACTACCACATATTCTACCTTAGTTGTGGAATATGTTGGAACTAACTTTTCCCATGACCTCCAAGAGACAACTCCTGATCCAAGACTGATAACATAACCTGAGGCAGATACTCCATTTTCTTTATCTCCATCAAAATTTGAATTAGAGTATCCAATCAAGATGAAGTCATCCAACAATGTACACTTGAGCCCAAAGTATTAGATTCCCTTCAAGTAGCTTAGAACTCTTTTTGCAGTAGACAAACGAACATCACAAGGCTTTGCATAAAGTTGGATAGGATTCCAACAACAAATGAAATGTCTAGTCTAGTAGTAGTCATGTAGTTGAGACATCATAAAAGGTGGTTGTAGTTTATTGCATCCTCAAATTCATTTCCTTCAATGGATGTGAGCTTTAAATTTTTTTTCATTCGAGTGGTCAAAGGATTACACTAAGCCGTGTCAAACTTGTTCAACAAATCTCCAATGTACTTATTTTGAGAGAGGAATATAAACTTCAGATTTTGGGTTACTTCAATACCAAGATAGTAGTGAACATATCCCAAATATTTCATTTCAAAACCTTTCCTCAATTCTTTCTTTATGGATGCAATGTAATTTTCATTGTTCCCCGTAATCAAAAGATCATCTACATACACCACAATATATACAATTGTTTTGCAGCTTTCTTGACAAACAAAGTTGCATCATCAAGATCATAATGTTTGAAGTTTAGCTTCAGTTGATGCTCAGTCAATTTCTCATACTAGGATCATGGTGCTTATTTGAGGCCATAAAGGGTTTGACAAGCTTACATAATTTCTGTTCCTTAACCTTCACAAAAAATCCTTTCGGTTGGGACATAAAAACATTCTCTTTCAGATTTCCATTCAAGAAAGTACTTTTTATGTCCATTTGATGGACTTTCCAATTGTTATGAGCTACCAAGGAAAAGAGAGTCCATATGGTAGCCCATTTTGTTGTGGGGACAAAAGTATCCTCATAATCGACCCGTTGCTTTTGTCCAAAACCTTTTACTAGAAGGCTAGGTTTATGCTTGTCAAATGAGCCATCTTCTTTATACTTGTTCTTGAAGACCCAATTGTAGCATATCGATTTTGTTCCCAAAGTATAATCCATCAAATTCCAGGTTCCATTATTTATCAGAGCATCATACTCTTTTTGCGTTTCTTCTTTCCATTCAACATGAGAGGTAACTTCTTTGAAGGAAGTTGGTTCAAAATCTATAAGCAAATTTAATTCACAATCATAAAAAACACCCATATAAACTGGTGAATCATAATCATCTACATCACCTCCATTTTGTCTAGTAGAGCTTCTTGTTCCTGTCTTTCCAGCCTCATAAGGACTAACACATTCAGGTTTCTTGGAGAGCCACTTTGGAGCACCTTTATGAGATGGACTAGGATGCTCAATTGACTAAGTTGGGGATGAATCAAGATTTAGCCTTCCAATTCTCTCAAACACATCACTCAAAGTGTCTTTCTGATCAATTGTTTGAGCTTCATGAGAGGGAGAGAGTGCTTCAAAAGGAGGTTCCACAAATTGATCCAAGATAGGGATGCCCCCTTCAAGATGTGGAATCTCATAATCAAATTCATGAATGTAGAAATTTGATAGAAATTACAACTGCTCAAGATTTCAAATTGAAAAACAAGAGACACAATTCTACTCTACTAATTTACGGAATGGAAATCACAATTTAGAACAATGTGCATAGACATGTAACAAGAAAAACCACAAATACACAATGGTTTCTAGGGGAACCCAACTGGGGAAAACCCGTCAAGCCTATTTGCATTAATTAGTTGAACTTTTAAACTATTAAAATCGTTTGCTCCATCTCTAAGCACAACCTGAAAAAGAATAATTGTTCTCCTACTAACTGAGGACCTCTGGCCAACACGTAGCCACTTTATGCCTCTAACAGCTCCCTATTTCCTAGTAGAATCCTTGAGGAAATTAGCTCCTAAAATATAGGAAACGCCTCCTCTTTTCTTGTACAATTCCTAAGGATTGGTCTCCTTACTCATGCAAAACCAGTACACTCAAAACTAGTATACAACGCATGCTACACTACCTTCTCATCTCCAATTTAGTTGAGGAATTCGAAATCCATGCATGAATTAGCTATTTTGGGGTGATTGATTAGTTAACTAATAGATCTTTGAGTTAGACTTCTATCCCATTGCACAACTAACCTTCAACTAACTCCTACAATACTTATAGGGAAGTTACGTGAATACAATTGAAAATAACTAAACTAGATTGCTAAAATTTAGCAACCACACATGCATAACTAAACTCCAAGCCCTCTAACTTGAATTTACTGAGCTAACTAAGCGACAAGGTCATGTCAGTCAATATAATTGCCTCCAAGTTGTCTGTTAATGTGGAATTTCGATTTTACTCAATTTGACTAAGGAAAAAGTCAAATTGATCTTTCTTGCTACATTCTTTTCAACACTCTCTCTTAGCAAGAAACAGATTTTGGACCACCCATATCTTGCGCATGTGGAATGTACTATAGCACTACATCTCATTTTTTTCTCCTACTGCAACAATTGCAACTAAAAAGAATCCAAAAAAAATAATGAATCAATTGTGTCAAAAGCATTTTCCTTTGCAGTGATTATGGTTTCATGACAAAGGATGTGCTATGCGTAATCAAATATTGAGTGCCATTTGGTGACAGTGATTTGTATATTCTATTGACGATCGGTCATTCAAGAGTATGAAAATAATATATTGTTGTCTTGTAGGAGATTAACATTTCAAATCTTGGACATCTTTATCCAAACATCTGGGTAATTACGTGATCAGATTTTGGGGGAGTTTCTCGATATATTTGTTGGGACATGATCAGTCTAACCTTTCATCAAAAGCATGGCTGAAATATGAACTTGCAATCTAGGTGTTTTTTTTAACGTAACCTGCATGGAAGAACGCGTTGTGCTCATCTGCATTGCACTCTTTGACCGGTTGTTTCATTTCTTTACATGTTTGCTTACTAAATTTTATGGTGGGCTTAATTTAATTAGTTTTATTTATTCGGTATGTTGTATTTTACCATTGGTTGTCATTATTACAAAGTAAAAAGTCTATTCATAAACTTGGCATATATTTTACCATAGTTTATTATTTTGGTGAGAAATTCCAAAAATGTATATTTATTGATTCAATATAATCATTTGTGTAGGTTGGATATACTGTTACACCAAGGGAACTTTTAAAACATTTTTTTTAAGAAGAGAAATATTTTATCTTAAAAGGTCAAAAATATTTTAAGACAACTTTTTATTTAAAACAAAAATAGTTCCAGACAAAAATATTTTAAATCAACTTTATATTTAAGACAAAAATCAATTTAAGACAAAATTATTTTAAGACAAAATTTTATATTTAAGACAAAAGTAGTTTGAGACAAAGCTTTATATTTAAGACAATGGGCACTTAAGACGAAACCTATTTAAGACAATTAACAATTAAGACAAAAACATATCAATTTAAGAATTGACTATGACGATACCTTTGATCCACCAGATGGATATAAAAACAACATTTCTTAATGCGGTTATTGAGGAGGAGGTGTACATCGAGCAACGAGAAGGTTTTGAGACATTTGAACGGGAGTCTCATGTGTGTAGACTCAAGTGAGCGTTGTATGGTCTCAAACAAGCACCCTATGCTTGGTACACGAGGATTGATAGTTATCTCATCGGTTTGGGCTTCACCAAAAGTGAGGCGGATGCAAACCTAAATCACATCTTGGTAGAATGTAAATTTCTTATTATTGTCTTATATGTTGATGATTTGATTTTAACTAATGATGAGCATTTGAAATGAAGGACATGGGTCTCATGCACTACTTCCTTGGGTTGGAAATATGGCAAGATGATGGGGAATTGTTTGTCTCGCAAGGCAAGTATGAAAATGAGATACTACAAAGATTCTATGTGGAGAGTTATAAACCCATGGAGACACATCTAGCAAACAACTGGAGGAAGGAGAATGCCAGTTCAGGTGAAGAAGTGGATGCTACCATTTATCGACAACTAGTGGGTTCACCCATGTATCTTGTGAACACATGATCATATATGTGTTATGTAGTCAACCAACTAAGCCAAACTATAGTTAGGCTAATCAAATTATTTTGGAAGACAATTAAGCATGTTTTACGGTACCTCAGAGGCACTACCCAGTTTGGACTATGGTACAGATGGGTAGAGGGAGTGAATTTTCATGGCTTCACAGATACAAATTGAGTGTGAAGTCTAGTAGACCGAAAGAGTACATCAGGTGGAATTTTCAGCGTTGGGTTTGCAATTATTTCTTGGTACAACAGGAAGCAAATATATGTGGTGCTCCACTCAGCAAAAGTAGGATACATGACTGCAAGTCAAACAACATGTGAGGTGATATAGATTAGAAAGATACTTGTTGGTTTGTTTGGTCAGATGATGGATGCAATAGTGATCTACTGTGATAATCAGAGTTGCATCAAACTCTTTGAGAATCTTATATTTCACGATTGATCCAAGCATATAGATATCTTGTATCACCATTTACAAGACTATGTGCATAAGCGAATAATGTTGCTACACTACATTCTGATAGAGGAACAAGATGCTGACATTTAAAAAAAAAAATCAAGAGGGAAGTTTGAGTTCCACAGGTGCTGGATAGGGGTGGTTGATAATCCTTTTCTTGCTGAGAGGGAGTGTTGAAAACTAGAGCAAGAAATTCTCAATTTGATTTTGCCTTGATTAAATTGATAAAATTTGAATTTCCATATCAAATTTTATGGTGACTGCAAAGTGAGTTGTGAATTGATGAATCTAACAATAGACCTTGTTGATGATGGTGAAGCTTCCAATAAATATGTGAGTAAAATGTGTGATCTAGTTGGTATGATTGTATTTGCTGATGACCTCTTTGAATCAGAGTTTGAGGCATTTAAGTTTGAGAATAGATTCAAAAGATGATATTATTGGTGTTGACTACCTTATTTGGATATATCATTTGTATTGTAAGGGTTGGTACCTTTCCATTGGATGTGGTCGGTGATGTGAAGATTACTCAACTTCTAGTAAAGATTCATACTGACTCTAACAAGCATATGGATGCTTGTTTACAAAGGGAGACCCCTCTCGACTCAGTTCATTGGATTCTTTGTTTGTTCATGCTATTTATTTTTCTCAACTTTCCTTCTCTAAGGGGTTGAGACTATTTGCTTCATTTATTTTACATGGCCCAATGAAAGAAGAATAATGGAGTCTATCTCCACAAATTTTCCATTTCACTAAGTTACAAATAAAATGAGTTCAATTCTATAGACAATAGACTAATATCCTCTTGATACACCTTTAGCGAGCTATGAATAGCTCTCACCTATCACTATAGCTCAATGAAATGGCATCTAATAGCTCTAGCAAGAAAGGGTCCAATTTTATGCCCAAGACACTAGTAGAAATGGAGTGGTTGTGAAGGCAACAATCTCCATTGGGGATTTTCATTTTTGCTACAACAGACAAGAAAAATATTGGTGTTGGAGGAAGAGATAAAATGTCTCTGCTAAAACTACAATATCATTGCTCTCCTAGCGCCATTAATTTTTGTTAACTCATTTGAATGCAAGTAATGCATAAGGATTTGTTAGTATCTATGAAATTTTCTGTCTTTCCCATATAAAAATGGGTTCATCATAATATTAATATATAAAATAAGGTTCATTAATATGTATGGTTCAATTTTGTTTGATGATCCTATTTCTCCAAAGGATATCTTTCTTTTTTTTTAATTTTGTTTGGTATGAGATATGGTGATACCTTTAAATCTAAGGTAATTTTGGGTAAAATTAGAATTGGAACAAGAAGTTGGGGTCTGAATTTCCTTTTTAGTAGTAGGTTACATGAAATTTCTATCGAAATATTTTGTTGTCACCCAACATAGAATAATCTTTGGATGGAAAGGTTCGTTATGGGTGGTATGTTTTTTAGCCCATCAACTCATTAGATTCTTTGTTTATTCATGGTATTTGTCGTTATCAAATTTCCTTTTCCAAGGGGTTGATACTATTTTCTTTATTCATTCGTCATGGCCCAATGCAAGAAGAAGAATGCCGCTTGTCTCCACAACTTTTCCATTTTGTTAAGTTACAAATAAAAATCATCCAATTCTATAGCCAGGAGACTAATAGCCTCTTGATATACCTTTAGTGAGATATGCCTAAAGAAATTGGATGAGGGTATAACTATAATATAGGTTTTTGAACTCAGGAGTTTTTTGTTACACACATTTAAAATCTACCCCTTTTCCCATTTGATCATTATTTGCATACTGATGTTTTATATTCTAGATCATTTGATTAAAAGTTGTAAGTCTATCTAAATGTATTCATGATTTGGCAGGCATATTTTGATGTGAATGAAGCTTCTATATCTTCAAGAAAGACCTTTCCTAGAGTTGACAATGAGGTAGTGCAAAATGTTATATGTTGAAAAAACCTTTGTTCCTAGTGTTTGACTTATTATCTTCAATTTATTGGTTATATCATTGTTTCCACTTCTTGGATATTAAATTACTTTTTCACATTTTATGCTCATGTTTCTTGGGCTATATTAATCTCATTTTTTTTGTTTTGCTCGACATATCTTAGTCAATTGTTGTCACTATCTTTTAAATCAATGGTTGCAAATTCTTCATTAGCATCATAATGTGGAGGCAAATATTTGCAACTGTTTTAGTGCCCTGGTTATATTTTTCACCATTGTATAAGAACTTTCCTAAACCAACCCCATTATAGTTGGAACTAGATTCCCACAATCTAGCTATGTTAACATCATCAACAAGATCCAATGTTTCTTGATGAGAATAAATTAACAACGCCATATTTAGGGATCTCATCTAGTCACTCTCATTCATGGATGATGTAGTGTAAGTCCATTACTTTTTTCTGAATTTGGATTATAACAAAAGGAGCCTTCAATTGGGTTCAAGATGTTGTATCCATGCAATGTATTTGAAACTAGGAGTCCTTGAACCTGCAGACCATTGTGCCATTGTAATATATATTGCAAACTATTGTTCTTACATTTTCTGTTTCTAGTTATGGTTAAAATTATTGAATTTTTAGCATCTTACTCTCATTGCCGAGAGTTGCATATTCTTCAAACACGAACTATGGAAAATTGATATGTACCTTGGAAGCCTCAATATTCTTTGAGATTATCTCACCCTTAACAAGCTCTTTCTTTATCCAAGAGTTCTAGTAAGTTTAAATATCATTATATATTCTTTTAGGTGGATGTAATTCTATGCATGCCCACCTGCACATATTTAATCCATTAAAATATATCTTAATGTCAATCCTTTAATGCACCACCACGAACTAATAAATCAATGAAACTTAAACCAACCTATTTCTAAAAATGGTATGTATATGAATGATAACTGTTTATTCATTTGGACTAAAACTACCTCACTTGATATCAACTCTTAAGTAGTTGATCCATCGTAATCTGTACCTCTTTCCACAATGAATGTTGAAGACCTACCATGAAAGTAAATATGAATTGATGTACAATAATGTTAAAAAAACATAGTTTTGGTTGTTGTTAGGAATCTTATTGTTGTGTAAGGAGGGTTTATAGCAATAGGAATTGCTGGTCCCACATTTGTTCAACCAATATTTGCACAAGGATGGAGTTTTAGGAGTCTCTCAATTTATTGGAGATTTGAAAAAGAGCCATAGCGTTGCCTTCTCCACACCAAAGGAACCCTTGGAGTGGACTCACCATACAGAGCCTTGAAAATATATTTTCCCTACTAGACTCACTATATAGAGCCCCAAAAAGCTATTTTTTGGGCTATTGATGCGATGATTAATTAAATAAAATTTACCGACTACATTCAATGGTTATGTGCTTAAAACCCATGACAGGAGAATAACAATGTTCAAAGCTGATGAGTAAAGCCCAATATGCCATATGGCTAGAACTAGATCCTTCGAAGGAGAGTCCCAAAACTGACCCTATCTTCGTGACTCATCATTCTGACTCATGGTTAAGGCTGCGTCCACACTTATGTTGAGCAGGATATTGAAAAGGATCTATTAGATTTTCCATAACATCAAATAAACAAATCACGTTTAAACATAGTAGCAGATTATGGAAGTGGGATTGAGAAAGCGTTAAAGAGTTACCACATGTAACATCCCTCACTAGGGATTCCTTGAAAAACCTCAAGAACACTAGTTTTTTAGAGGGCACTCAAATAACACTACCTCTAGACAAAAAATGACATCAACCATATATATAAGTAATTAAAAAAAATAAAAAACTTTCAATGGAGCAATAAATTCATTGAGAGTTTATTAATTCATTATAGTTCATAGTCTCTCTTTAGAGTTTGGAATTTAATTTGTGAGACATGAATATGGGAGTATTTTTCTTATTAGTTCATGTCATCTATGACATGGGACTATAGTAATCCATTATATTAGTTAGCATTAGTACTTGTGCATATTAATCCAAAGTTTTTATGAACTTTACCCTGTTCATAAAATGATCGTTGTTGTCAACCTATGAATTTATCAATTTAACTTTGAGGACAAATAATATAACTGATGGTCTTATTTGGCCTCTTCCCAAGGTAGACAAACCATAACATTGATATTATTCATACAATATCTCTATTCCATGCATTTATTTTATTCTTATTTCAAAGATTTGAAACTAATGCTAACATTAGTTTATAAAAATTAAACACTACCTATAACCATGGAAACACTGATTGTAACCATGGAAACATTGAAGAGGGGCAGATGGTTGTGTGCATGTTGGTGTAGTGTATAAAGAACGAGACACTTGTTATTCTTCTTATGCTTCTTCTGAGAAAAATCAGCAGCTACCTTGAGATTTAGTTGCAACTCTAGACTTCTTAACAGGATGCATAGCGTCTCCTCTACTTTAGCTTGGCAACCCAACTTCAACTCTAAATGTTTTAGCTTGACAACCCAAATTCAACTCCAAGGCAACTGATTTGATCTCTAACAATGGAGTTGTGCTTAGCGCTAGTGCCAGTGGGATCTAAGCCTCGTCCAAGCTACCTAATGTCTGCATCTGAGATTTGGTCAATGCATCTCACATAAAACTACAAACATTCAAGGGAAGACGACGTCTAGAGCCATGATTTGTAGATATTTCATTTGGAAGTATGTGATGGTGGAGTTGAAAGGATCGGTAGAAATGTCATTTGGAGGTACCGAGTATGCTGAGAAAAATGTTGTTATGAAACCAACTCATAAAAAGATAGAAAAGATAGATCAACACCTTAGAAATAAGCCTCTTCGAGGGGGCAAACTCCTTTACATTACACAAATGAACAATTCTTGGATGATACAAATGACAAGACCTCCTTTCTATATATAGGAGTCTAAGGGGTCATAATATAATTAGAGCCGACATAACAATAATAATGTAATGGCACACTAATAACAACATGGGGACTACATGGGAACAACAATATAATAAGGGGGTTGTACTAATAACAATAAGGGGATACACTAGTAGTATAGGGACCTAACATGCCCCTCTCCTTCAAAAAGTGTTTTTCTCAACGCTTGAGTAGTTCTTGATGCTTCTGTATAAAATTCTTCTCCTCCCATGTGGAATCTTCAGCAGTTAAGTTCTTCCACTTGATGAGATACTCTATAATTGATTGATTTCATAGCTATCGGGTTCTTGTTTATGTGACTGCTCTAGGTTCCAATATGATATTTCCTTCCTCGTCAAGTTCTGACAATATTGTTTGAACTGGGATCTTCTGCAACTTTTGAATGAGTGGCCACACTTCTTCGTCCTTCTTCCATTCATCCCTTGCTTCTTTTATCCAATCTAGTTGGATAATAGAAATAGCACAAAACAATGCTTCCACATCCTCATCCTTTCTTAAGAGTGCATCTGCAACAACATTTTGCTTCCCTTTTTTGTAGATGATTTCAAAGTCATAACCCAACATATTTGTGACCCATCTTTTATGTTCTTCTAAAGATAATCTTTGTTCTAAAAAGTATTTAAGACTATCATGATCCATTTTTACCTTGAAGTGTCTTCCCATTAGGTAAGGTTGCCATTTCTTAAGTGCATGTAGTATTGCCAACATTTCCTTCTCATAAATAGCTTTCTTGAGGGACATTTTTTTGTACGGATGTAACCATAAAAATAACCAATCACGTACATCAAAACTTCTTTCATTGCGATGCTGATTTTCCTGTTGTTTTATTCGATTTTGCACCAAAGTGGCATTCTCATTTAAAAGTTGGAGAACTTGTTGTTGATGCTCGATGTGACCTTTCACTGTTTGAGTATTTTTCTTCTTGATATGTCCTTCTATCTTGAGAGTTTGAGGAGTGGTAATTTCTTCCAATGCATTACAAGATATGGTTGGATTCATTTCTTGATACTCAATGTGATATTTCACTTCTTGAACATTTTTCTTCTTGATATGTCCTTCTATCTTGATAGTTTGAGGAGTGGTAATTCCAGAAAATGCATTACAAGATATGGTTGGATTCATTTCTTCTTTCTTGATGTGATCTTTCACTTCGTGAACCTTTTTCTTCTTGATATGTCCTTCTATCTTAAGAGTTTTAGGAGTGGTAATTATTTCCCATGCTTTACAAGATATGGTTGGATTCATTTCTTCTTTCTCTGGGGTTGGTTCCTCATGTATATCCTATTCTTTTGATGTTTCTTGATGCTTTTCTTCCTCCTCTCCACAATCAATGTAAAATAATTTCTTCTCAGCACACTTATGACCTTTAATGTATTTGTTATCACAATTGTAACAGAGCCATTTTTCTCTTCTTTATTCCAATTGTTGTGGTGTCAACCTTGTAGGTTGTGGAAGGCTAGGAGAAACAACACTTCCATCTTTATAGTTGTGAGGGATAGAATTCCTTGTTGCCATAATTTTTCTTTCCACTTTTCTTTCCAACCTAAATGCCTTCTCCAATGAATCAGGTTCCTAAAGACGAACCTCATGTTGAATGTTATCCTTTAAAGTCCCTATGGAGACATCAATCCTCTACTTCTCTGGAATATCATTTTCCCTTATATTCAATTTTTGGAAGTCCTCAATAGACTCTGCCATTGAACACTTTTGTTTGAGATTTATCAATTGGCTAAAGAAGTTGTTGCGCTTTGTATCCTCATAATGTGCTATCATTTCCTCTGTGAAAATTGACCACGTAACAAGTGATTTACGAGAACAAAACCCTTTATACCATAAAAATTGATTTGGTTCTAAATATGAAAATGCAATAAGTGAATTTTGTAACTGTTGCACCTCATGTAGACCAAAATATTTCTCCATCTACAGTATCCAATTTACCGGATCCTTTCCATCAAACTTCCTCATATCACATTTTCTTGATTTTAGGAGCTCGATCTTGAAACGATTGTAACTCTGTAATTTCAGATCTCCAAGTTCTAAAATTGCGTCCTACAGTAGCCATCTAAGTCCTCTTTCTAAACCCTCAAGTCTGATGAAGATTGGATTCTGCAAGGAAGAGTTATGGCAAATCTCCCACGATGACCTGATTATAGACTGGTTCAGTAGAGCGAATTTGTATGAAGTGCCACGTGTCATTGTTTCAACCTTAGGATCTGAAACTGATACATAGAAAACTACAGTGCGTCCTATTTCTGCAACTTCTTACAAAATTTCAATTTGATGCTCAGAGAGAAAGTTATGACGATTTTCCCAAGGTCACCTATTTAGGATGTAATTTGGGAGCCTGCAGAAGCCTTAAATGTCTTGGACTGTATCTTTGAAAATATAGCGAAACAAGATCTGAAATTCAGGCCCGAGATTCCCCACAATTTCTGCTCATATGGATTTTAATTTCAGTGTCTGAACCTTCGTAGAAAACAAATTATAACACAAATTCCACGATGACCTGTTTGAGATGAAATTCTGGAGCTTGCGAAAACCCTAACTTCCTCAGCTCATATCTCCAGAAATATAGCGAGAAAAGATCTGAAATTCAGACTTGAGGTGCAAACCGATTTCTCCTCAAATGGGTTTTTGTTTTAGCTTATAAAACTTTGTAGCGAAAACGTTATAGCAAAAATTCCACGATGACCTATTTGGAGCAACGAAACCCTAGAATCCAAAGCTTTGATACCAAATGTTATGAAACCAGCTCACAAAATGATAGAAAAGATAGATCAACGCCTTAGAAATAAGCCTCTTCGAGGGGGAAACCTCCTTTACATTACACAAATGAACAATTATTGGATGATACAAATGACAAGACCTCATTTCTATATATAGGAGTCTAATGGCTCATAATATAATCAGAGCTGACATAATAATAATAATGTAAGGGCACAATAATAATAATAGTGGGCTTCTATGGGGCACAATAATAACAATATGGGGAATACATGGGCCCAACAATATAATAAGGGGTTTGTACTAATAACAATAAGGGGTTACACTAGTAGTATAGGGACCTAACAAATGTCATATTTTGATTCTAGCAATTTCATTTGGAGGTACCGAGTATGCTGAGAAAAATGTCATATTTTGATTCTTATAACACTTATCTTTTGAGTAGAGCACTTACTGGAATAAAATACCATTGTAGGGATATTCCATTCTAGTTAAACAAGCTATATGTTGTAGAACTGTCCAGCTAGAGTGGACAACACCTTTTTCACACTTATCAACTCTCCAGTTTTATTAACCCAGCAAGGTTATCTTCATGATATCAAACTATAAAACAAAATTAAATCTAATCCAATCACGTAAGGAATCAAAGACTATATGCAAATCTCTAAATGCGTCCTATTGGAGGTGTCAATCCTAATTTCATGCATATTTTGGACTCATGACTAGATCACATGTTGATTAGTCCACTGATATATCAAACTTATCCTCATGCAAGTGAGTTGGAATAGACTGGAGGTCATACAAATGTTGAAATAAAGGTGTCTGGGGTGGTGGGTTCCATGCACCAGTCCTATCTCATGTTGTTTTTTTTGGTACTTTCAGTATCATTTTAATGAAATGAAACACTAAACTTCAAATAATCAAAATAACCATTTGCGATGTCAACCTTGTCAATGTTATGACTTCATCTATACTCTTATCACCTGCTTATGTCTTCTCTTCATTGTTACAATGCAATAAATTTAGTGTTTAGTTACAAGTCATCACCATGACAAAAACCATATCAACTTTTAACCTTTAAGCCTAATTTTTTCCCACAGTAGGACAATGTTGTAATCTGCTTTAATGTCATCGGTAACAAACCCAGCACATTGATTGTTATCCAAGCGATAGGGTCAGCTTCTCTGGAAACACACAACAAGAGAGAGATATATTATCACTTTAAAAGTGAACTTCCTTGCGATAATGGCTATAGGTATCACTTGAGATGAACCCAACACTTTGAGTGTTATCCAAGCAATAGTGTCAACTTCTCTCAAAACACACAAGGAGAGAGATATATATTTATCCCTTTAAAAGTTAAATTCCCTGCAATAATGGCAACAAGTATCACTTAAAGTTCCATTTATCCAATGATGTAGGGTATAGTGTCACATAGACCATGTGATGTAGGGTATTGTGTCACATGGAATAAGTGTTTTCCAATGATAAGGGGGTTGGATATCTTTCTTCATTACATCAAAAATTCCTTCTCTAGTGACATTTGATAGAGATTGACATATTTCCCTCTCAAAGAAGATAATTGAGCGTTATACACTAGACCCATCAAAGTTGAGCTCAATTCCATACTATTGATCAATACACCATAGCAGAAATCCTTGTCGATCATGGTCAATTAAGAGACTATTGATCAATACACCATATGAGAAATCCTTGGTGATCTTCGTTAGTTAAGAGGCTAGATTTTTCTAGACTCATACGTAGGCTTTTCATGTGAGCTATAGGTTCTTTTTTAGGAGTGTAAAATGGGTTGTGTAATATATGTGTCATAGTTGACTTTGCTAACCAAGAAATATGTCATTTTTGGCCCAAGGAAATCATGTTATTTATGCAAACTCACTCCCTTTAAATCACGAGTGTCATTGATAAAATATAAACTTTCACAGGAGTAAATGCCTTCCCAAATAACTTCATTCAAAAGTTTCAAAAAATGGCTTCCACTCATTCTAGTCAGTATTATCCCACTTGTGTATCTTTTCATAACGCAGATGAGGGTGTAGGGTGTAACCATATACCCTATAGCCCTCAACCATTGTTTCTCAAGGTCCATTTCACAGGAGTACAATGGTGGCATATATCCATGTTTTCGTGGTGTCTATAAAAAAGGCAGACCAGGTATTTATATTACTTTTGGTACTTGTAGTATATATGTTGTTGTTTTTGGTACTTGCAACATCATTTTAATGAAATGAAACAATAACCTTCAAATTTTCAAAATAACCATTTGCGATGTCATGAGAAACAATCTTGAAATAGGTTTCAAATGGGAGATTTTCCATGCGTTGCTGGGAGTTGGGCCATGTTTTTGAATATTTGATGGTTTTTACAACTTCTTATAGGGATTTCTTCTAGCATTGCTAGAATTTGATCCTTGCTACAATTTCTTCTAGATTTTAGATAGAGTATGTAGTAACACAACATTCAATTATAATTTCCTTTAATGGTCCTAAATTATCCTTTTGGTGGCATCCATGCTTATTTGGTTTATTTTGGTTATGAGTCGCACATGCATGCTTGGAATATGGCACGGGGGTGATTGGTTGAAGAGAAATTTGATTCATCCAATTTATGGTTGGGTGGAACATGGAAGTCCCAAACATAGTTGGTCTATTCATTCATTAATAAGAGTTTCTTGTCCTTGGTATTTCATATATTTTAATTTTCTTAAATATATTTTTATGTGATTATTATTTCTTATATATATATGATTCCATTATATTAAATTTATATTTTACACTTTTAGTATTTTAATTTAATTTTTATGCAATCTCAACTCTATATATAAATGAGATTCCATTTCATCATACTAATATTTTTTTTAAGTATTTTAATATTTACTTATTTTCAATTTCTTAAATATTGATTTAATATTCTTTTTAATTTTTACCTCTTTTAGTTTATTGATTTTTTAATTTTCTTAAATATAATATTATGTGATTATTATTTCTTATAAATATATGATTCTAGTATTTTATAATTTTTAGTATTATATATATATATATATATATATATATATATATATACAAGTCAAATCAGAATTTGGTGTATTGGTGTATGATTTCTTTATTTGTGGGAAAATAGATTCATATCACTAGAATGATTTGACTATAAATGTCTATTAAAATGTATTTATAGTATATTGAATATGTAATTGCTTAAAAGAAAATAAACACATGTGATTTAACTATTAAGTCTACTTATAATATATTGAACTAATTTTTATTTTTATAATTATTTTTTAATTTGAGTTCTTTAAAATAACATATTTTTTATATATACTATCTTTTTAAAGTTTTAGTAAATATTAGTTTATTAATTATGATTAGATTATGTTGTTTTTTATATATATATATATATATATATATATATATATATATATATTAAATTTTTGTCATTATTGATTATTACAATGTATCACACTAATTTAATTAGAATTTTTAATTAAAATAATTTTAGTATGAAGAATAATAACCCAATTATGGATTTCCATGTAAATAATAAGATCCCAACTTTAATCCTTAAAAAAGTTTACGGCAAAATAAATAAATTTAAAACAAATTAAAACTTTAAGTAGTATTAAAAACAATCCAGTTAACAAGAAAATGGCTTAATTTAATTAACCAAAACGCCCGAGGCAATCTATAACAGGCTGGCACCAATAAGAGACACAAACAGAATCGAAAATACGCATCATATACTATACAAAAAATACAAATAAGAAATACACCATAAACCTTTGAAAAAAAGTAGGTTGTCGCTAAGTGAAAAGGAGAATCTTAATGTCCCTGCAACTTATACCGCAGGTAAAGTATGGTTATTACACTTTGACAACTCCAGGAAACGAAAAGGAGATAACTTATACAGCAAGTATGGTCATTGCCCTTTCACAACCCCACGCATGCACCACTTTGGAACTCGGCGAAACGTTCTAATGACCCACGATAGTGTTACGTATACTATCGTCTTAGGAGAAACGTATACGTATTGAACTTCGTTTACTGCCAATAACTAAGAGCTGAATAACAACCGCTGTGCTGTGAGTATACATTGTTTTATCTTGGGATAACCTTAATAGATAAATAATCAAAACCATCGCATTTAAGCTAATTTTACATCTGGACGGCGCGACGTGGACTACTTGCGCATATATATTAAACTACTTTTACTTCCTTGTACCTCTCAACATTCGAGAGGTTGTGATGTTCAGATATGTTTCAACCATCTTTGTTCCTTGACCTCTCAACATTTGAGAGGATATGATGTTCACTGATACACGTTTGACCTCCCACTTGTGTAGGGTTTTATTATTGGATATCAATCTCAGGGTGTCGTTACTCTTTCCACCTCTGATTTAATAGAACCGACAAAGCTCTCACGTCGCATCTGTCTGACGGCGTGACAAAGCTCTTTCATCACATCTGTCTGACGGCGGACAAGATTGATGACATCAATCGTAATGGAATGAATTGCCAAGGAAGGAGGAATTAAGTCCGTGCATCCATGCATCGCCATCTAGGCTGGTGTGGAACGCATCCAATGGAGTTGGAGATGTATTCTGTTTTTGGGAGTTGTTCTTCTTTTGACTTGCAAAAATCTTGGTATTTGATGTTACCATCAAATCTCTCCATCCACGGTAGCTTTTCTTCAGATCCTCATTACAAAACGCTCTTTTTGAAGAGGGGTGTGCATTCTCAAGGTGCCCAAGCTATTGGCAAATTCTACACCTAAAATTCGTGTTTTCACAGTCCAATGGTCAGGTATACTCCTTATCCTCCCACTTGAGGGCGATTTTATCTAGTAGACCTTCACTGAAGTCCACTTCCATGCATACGCAGATGAAACTTAGAAATGTTTTGTCAATATTACTTATCTACTTTGATGAAGCGACCTATAGAGTCACCAACATCCTCTTGGATCTCTCACCAGCTCCATTGAAGAGGAAAGTTTGGAAGTCTAACCCAAATAGGAATATGCAAGGTCTTCATGGTAGGAGGATTAAACTCAAAAAACCATGTTGAATGAAGAGACCATCCCAGCCCCAAAACTAGGGCCCCTAATCAAAAATATTATTTTGGTCTTCCAGATCTTTGAAGAAAATCACAAAATATCCTTTCAAGAAAAATAACAAATCTATATTTTGGGACCATTTTTTGTAGGCCTAATCCTAGAGGGTAGATGTCGAGGGTCAAAATCCATTAAAAAAACATATAATCCCTCGACTTTTAAAATATGTTGTTCTCTTATTAATGATGTCATTCACCTCTAGCAATCAGTTATCCAAGTAATGTTCCACCATAAAATCCTGACCTGAGAGCTCCTTAGGAGTCTGAGAAGTGAGATTCGGCTTTTGGGATTCCTTAAAAGACACGGGCCTTAAAAAAGAAGATGCCCTTTTCCCCCTGGCACCTCCTTTTAGAACAACAACTAAGAAGACAATAGCGTCCTTTTTAATTCCATAATCTTTGAGACCATTTTCCATCCTCAGTACCATTTGTTCATAGAGGAGCCTAACCACTCCCACAAGGATTCTTGTAATCTGATGAATTTTGTCATCTACCAAAACTACAAAGTTTCTCACTTTTACCTTGATGCACATAGATTATCTAGATAAGAACTTAACAAAAATGGGAAATGTTTGAAGATCCCCAACCCTAAAAGCTTACTTTACATGTTCCAAACAAGCAACCAGGCACCTCAAGGGAGACATATCGCCCCCTGGGAAGCCACACAGGCTTGAGACTTTTCTAAAATAATTTGCAATCGT
This sequence comes from Pinus tabuliformis, assembly GCA_031772625.1. Lineage (NCBI taxonomy): Eukaryota > Viridiplantae > Streptophyta > Pinopsida > Pinales > Pinaceae > Pinus > Pinus tabuliformis. Next base: position 786,660,098 of record CM062808.1, read on the forward strand.
TGTGAAAACCCATATTAACTTCTCTTTCTGACATTTCACCAAATACTTTGTCGACATCAAATTGATAGTAAAGTTTTCCTAAAATTGAAAGTTTACATCAATATTGAATAACCTGTTTAATTTTCATGGTTGTGATTTTAAAGTAGGCAAAATTTGAAATTTGCACTAAATTAGGGGAGAGGCAATTTTGATAAATGAGATACATTATCAATTTAAAAGTAAGATTTTAGCAATCTATTATTAATGTTGTATTAACCAATAATTTTATTATAATTTTTTGCATTTACTATATATATATATATATATATATATATATATATATATATATATATAAAATAATAGATTTGAAGTGTTCTTGGGTGATTAAATAAATCTTTAGTTATTTTTTGGTTTTTTTATTTATTTATTATAACTTTGTCAATTTTTCTATTTTTTTTTACTTTATAGCTTATAAAAGGTTGATTAAGTACTTTTTAAAACATAAAAACATTGTCTCTATTACAACGTTTAATGTAATTAGACCTAATGAACTTCAATTGATAATATATATTTATAATCAACTATAATATAATAGCAGCAATACATTAAATGTAAACCCCGTGGATTAGCCCAATTGGTCAAATCCTCATCATTAAAGAACCTTTGCTATTGGTAGGTCATGGTTTCAATTCTCTCTACACCCTCGGGATGAGGCTCCATGGTTGAGCTGATAGGAAGTGAATCCTTTAGGTCGATCTCTCCTATACAAATATTCCTTTGTGGTTGAGCTGATAGGAAGTGGTCCCTTTGAGTGGATCTTCCTCGTAAAAATATTTTGCGGATGTAGTGGTTTGTGAACTAGATAGAAAAAACAATACATTAGTTATTAATATATGTGTAAAAAAATTTTGCGGATGTAGTGGTTTGTGAACTAGATAGAAAAAACAATACATTAGTTATTAATATATGTCTTTAATTATGTTGATGGGAAGTGGTCCCTTTGAGTGGATCTTCCTCGTAAAAATACTTTGCGGATGTAGTGGTTTGTGAACTAGATAGAAAAAACAATACATTAGTTATTAATATATTTCTTTAATTATGTTGATAGACATGTCTATTTTACAATATGAATTCCACAATTTTCATTTAGTTATTAATAATTATTAGGTGGATGGTAGGAATTTAACCTCCATAGAATATTTTTGAATATTCTTAATAGTATACACAAACCAAATACTCAGATTTATTTCCAAAGTAGTTATGTCTTTTTCCTTTTAATTAAATTCATTAATTAAAATAAATGTCATATGAACAAGTGCTATATGAAATTAGTTATGGATTTTTGGGCATGTGCTATTGAGAAGAAATGGTATTGTAACAAAGCCTCTTTACAAATTAAGAATTTCTAAGACAAAATAGACATGAATATCTTTGGTTTACAATCTCGCTACATGTTTTTCTAAATGTATATATCTTTAACTTATATCTAATTATTTTTCTCATTTCTTTGTGATTTTTTTCCGCTAAAAGAAAATATTACATCGTTGTTCATAGTTTTTACAAAAGTACATTGGCCTCACTCAGACAAGATTTGTTTGTTGGTATGTTAACATCCAAGTTTTTTACATCCAACAACATGGACTGCACAACCAAGCATATGGTATATCTAGAAGATAAAAAAAACAACATAAACATATAAAAACGAACAACCATTTATGATTAAGAAGATGTCACAAGAGTAGGGTTGTTTGACCTAGTACCCATGGGCATCAAAAACCTAAGATGACACTGTATGTGTTGTTCCATATGCCTCATGTGAGCTTCTAGACTATATAGGCTATCTTGTATTCTCCATTATTTCCTGGAATATCATTAAGGAAATGATTTCATTTCTATCATCATGCTTCTCCTTGACAACTTGCCCTAGAAAAAAATTTAATTGCCAAGGAAAAGCAAACATATTTATTTACTAATTTCTCTTGCCCCGTTTGTACCCAAAATCTAGGAACCATTGAGAAAATTATTCCAAAAGCTCAAAATCTAAGACTGTCTATTTGTCCCTATGAACATTTCTTTAGAGCCTTTAAATATCAGCCTATGTGAATGGAGGGATCATATCTTAGTAAAGAACTATCGCATCCCAAGAAAGAGATTTGGAACGAGACATTCTAAACTAGCTACACTCCCCAACACTTGGAAACAAAAGCCACATTCACACGGCATAATAAACCAAATAATCCGCAACACTATTTCGACTCCGAGAAGGCCACATATGAACTTACCTTGAAACCTAATGAAGTCAAACTTCTTAAGAACAGAAAGTTGTAGACTCTCCTTGCTTCCACAAAACCATATTTTAGATATAACAATCAAAATTCTTGCCACATAATTGAAAAAAAAATGTAATACCAACAAACCAAAACCAACACCATGCAATAAGGGTGAACAGTTGATAGGAAATTATCCCAGGAAAATAAATATAATTCAAATGTAAAGGAGCATTTAAAATACAACCAACCAAGGTATCCACTAACTCTACCAGAGAAGGGATGAAAGGACCCAATATCACCCAGAAAATGAAAATAATGAGATAAAAAGAGGCACAAATCCAGGAATATGTTGTTACCCGAGAACACGACCAAGAACAAAGGAGGATGCTTATTTGCAAGCCAATTTTGAAACACCGAGCTGAAGTGGCCCTCTAAATAAGGGTAGGATCTGTGCAACTAACATCAGCGTGCTTTAAACCGACATTATTTTTATTATGATCATCCCTCAAGCAAGAACCATTTATAAGAAAGACCTTAGATGGTAATATTTTTCCTTCAAGAGCAAGCACTAAAGTATCCACTACCAAGGAAAAGAGAGTTGATATGGTAGCCCATTTTGTTATTGGGGCAAATGTATCCTCATAATCGACCCCTTGCTCTTGTCCAAAACCTTTTGCTAGGGGGCTACCTTTATGCTTTTCAATGAGACTTCTTCTTTATACTTTTTCTTGAAGACCCACTTGTAGCATATCTATTTGGTTCCCAAAGGATAATCCATCAACATCCAGGTTACATTCTTTATCATAGCATCATACTCTTTTTACATTGCTTCTTTCCATTTAGCATGAGAAGTAACTTATTTGAAGGAAGTTGGTTCAAAATCTATAGACATATTTAATTCACAATCATAAGCAACACCCATATAAACTGGTGAATCATAATTGTCTACATAACCTCCATTTTTTCTAGTAGAGATTCTTGCTCCTATCTTTCCAATCTCATAAGGACTAACACTTTTATATTTCTTAGAAAGCCGCTTTGGAGCACCTTTATGAGATATACTAGGATGCTCAATTGAATAATATGGGGATGAATCAAGATTGATCCTTCCAATTCTCTCAAACACATCACTAAAAGTGTCTTCTTGATCAATTGTTTGAGATTCATGAGATGGAGAGAGTGCTTCAGAAGGAGTTTCCATAGATTGATATATGATAGGGATGCTCCCTTTAGGATGTGGAATCTCATAATCAAATTCATGAATGTAGAAATCTGATATAAATTTCAATTACTCAAGATTTCAAATTGAAAAACAAGAGACACAATTCTACTCTACTAATTTGTTACATGTGAATAAACATGTAACAAGAAAACCCACAAATACACAATGGTTTCAAGGGGAACCCAACTGGGAAAACCCCTCAAGCATTTTTGCATTAATTAGTTGAATTGATAAACTATTACAATTTCTTGCTCGATCTCTGAGCACAACCTACAAAAGAATTTTTTTTCTCCCACTAAATAAGGACCTGTCGCCAACACTTAGCCACTTTATGCCTCTATCATCCTCCTATTTCATCGTAGAATCCTTGAGGAAATTATATCCTAAAATATATGAATCGCCTCCTCTTTTCCTGCAAAATTCCTAAGGATTGATCTCCTTACTCATGCAAAACCTGTACACTCAAAACTAGTATACAACGCATGTTACACTACCTTCTCATCTCCACTTTAGTTGAGCAATTCGAAATCCATGCATGCATTAGCTGTTTTGGGCTAATTGATCAATTAACTAATAGATCTTCGAGTTAGACTGTTAGGCCCCTATAATACTAGTGTAAACCCTTATTGTTATTAGTACAACCCCCTCATTATATTGTTGTACCCATGTAGTCCCCATATTGTTATTATTGTGCCCCATAGAAGCCCACTATTGTTATTATTGTGCCCTTACATTATTATTGTTATGTCGGCTCTGATTATATTATGACCCCTTAGACTCCTATATATAGAAATGAGGTATTGTCATTTGTATCATCGAAGAATTTTTTCTTTGTGTAATGTAAAGGAGGTTTCCCCCTCGAAGAGGCTTATTTCTAAGGTGTTGATCTATCTTTTCTATCTTTTTGTGAGCTGGTTTCAAAACATTTGGTATCAAAGCTTTGGATTCTAGGGTTTTGCCACTCCAAATAGGTCATCGTGGAATTTTTGCTATAACTCTTTCACTACGAAGTATAAAAAGCTAAAAAATCAACCCATTTGAGAAGAAATCGGTCTAAACCGTGTGTCCGAATTTGAGATCTTGTCTCACTATATTTTTGGAGATATGATCTGATGAAGTTAGGGTTTTGCAAGCTCCAAAATTTCATCTGAAACAGGTCATCGTCAAATTTTCGCTATAATATTTGTTCTACGAAGGTTCAGACTCTGAAATTAAAACCCATTTGAACCAAAATCTTGGTGAAGCTCAGGTTTGAATTTCAAATCTTGTCTCGCTACAGTTTCGGAGATATAATATGAGAGATTTAGGGTTTCTACAGGTTCTCGAATTACATCCCAAACAGGTGACCTTGGGAAAATCGTCAAAACATTCTCTCTGACCATCAAATTGAAATTTCGTAAGAAGTTATAGAAAGAGAACGGACTATAGTTTTTTGTGTATCAGTTTTAGGTCCTAAGGTTGAAACAGTGACACGAGGCACTTCGTACAAGTTCGATCTACTGAACCAGTCTATAATCGGGTCATCGTGGGAGATTTGACATAACACTTCCTTACAAAATGCAATCTTGAACATACTTTTGGGGTTAGAAAGAGGACTCAGAGGGATATTATAGACCTAAATTTAAGAACTTAAATATCCTAAAGTATAGAGTTATAGTCGTTTCAAGTTCGAGCTTCTAAAATTAAAAAAAAATTGAGATGAGGAATTTTGATGGCAAGGATCCGGTAAATTGGATACTACAGATGGAGAAATATTTTGATCTACATGGTGTACCACTGTTATAAAAGGTATGTATTGCATCTAATTATTTACAACCGAATCGATTTTTATGGTATCAGAGCTTTAGATTCTAGGGTTTCGCTGCTCCAAATAGGTCATCGTGGTATTTTCGCTATACATTTTGTTTTACGTTGTTTCAGAAGCTAAACAAAAAACCCATTTGAGACAACATCGTGCTAAACCTCGGTTTTGAATTTCAGAACTTGTCTCGCTATATTTTCGGAGATACGATCTGAGGAAGTTAGGGTTTTTGTAAGCTCTAGAATTTCATCTAAAATAGGTCATTGTGGAATTTTCACAATAGCATTTTTTCTATGAAGTTTCAGAAGCTCAAAACAAAACCCATTTGATAATAAATTGGTCTGGACCTTGGGTCCGAATTTTAGATCTTGTTTCACTATATTCTTGGAGATAAAGTCCAAGACATTTAGGGTTTCTAGAGGCTCCCGAATTACATCCCAAACATGTGACCTGGGGAAAATTGTCATAATTGTCTCTCTTAGCATTGGATTGAAATTTCATAAGAAATTATAGAAAGAGGACAGACTATAGCTTTCTGTGTATCTTTCTCAGATCCGAAGGTCGAAACAGTGACGCGTGGCACTTCATACAATTTCGCTCTTCTGAAAAGGTATATAATTAGGTCATCTTAGGAGATTGTGCATAAATTTTTCTTGGAGAATCCAATTTCGATAAGACTAGTGCCATTGGGAAGAGGATGAAGAGGGCTACTGTAGGTCGCGCTTTCAAACTTGGAATATCCGCAATTACAAAGTTATAGTCATTTGAAGAACGAACTCCTAAAATTAAGAAAAGGTGATATGAAGAAGTTTCATGGCAAGGATCCCGTAAATTGGTTACTAATGATGGAGCAATATTTTGATCTACATGAGGTGAAACTGTTACAAAAGGTACATATTGCATCTTCATATTTAGAACCAGATCAATTTTTATGGTATAAAGGGCTTTGTTCTCGTAAACCACTTGTTACGCGGTCAATTTTCATGGAGGAAATGATAGCACATTATGAGGATACAAAGAGCAACACCTTCTTTAGCCTATTAATAAATCTAAAAAAAAGGTGTTCAATGGCAGAGAACATTGAGGACTTTCAAAAAATGAATATAAGGGAAAATGATATTCCAGAGAGGCAGAGGATTGATGTCTCCATAGGGAATTTAAAGGATAACATTCAACATGAGGTTCGTCATTGGGAACCTGATTCATTGGAGAGGGCAATAAAAGTTCAAAGCAAAATTTTGGCCACAAGGAAGTCTACCCCTGACAACTATAAAGATGGAAGCATTGTTTCTCCTATCCTTCCACAACCTGCAAAGTTGACACCACAATAATTGGAAGAAAAAAGAGCAAAAGGGCTTTGTTACAATTGTGATAAAAAATACACTAAAGGTCATAAGTGTGCTGAGATGAAATTATTTTACATATATTATGAAGAGGGGGAAGAAAAGGATCAAGAAACATCAAAAGAAGAGGATATACACCAAGGACCAACCCCAGAGAAAGAAGAAATGAATGAGGTGCTCTGATACCAAATGTTATGTAACCAGCTCACAAAAAGATAGAAAAGATAGATGAACGCCTTAGAAATAAGCCTCTTCAAGAGGGCAACCTCCTTTACATTACAGAAATTAACAATTCTTGGATGATACAAATGACAAGAGCTCCTTTCTATATATAGGAGTCTAAGGGGTCATAATATAATCAAAGCCGACATAACAATAATAATCTAATGGCACACTAATAAAAATAGTGGGCTTTTGTGGGGCACAATAATAACAATATGGGGACTACATGGGCACAACAATATAATAAGGGGGTTGTACTAATAAAAATAAGGGTTTACACTAGTAGTATAGGGGCCTAACATGCCCCTCTCCTTCAAAAAGTGTTGTCCTCAATACTTGAGTAGTTCTTGATGCTTCTGTATAAAATTTGTGTCCTCCCATGTGGAATCTTCAGTGGGTAAGCTCTTCCACTTAATGAGATACTCTGAAATTGATTGATTTCGTAGCTGTCAAGTTCTTGTTTCTATGACTCCTCTAGGTTCCAATATGATTTTTCCTTCCTCTTCAAGTTCTGGCAATATTGTTTGAATTGGGATCTTCTGCAACTTTTGAATGAGTGGCCACACTTCTTCGTCCTTCTTCCATTCATCCCTTTCTTCATTTATCCAATCTGGTTGGATAATTGAAATAGCACAAAACAATGCTTCCATATCCTCATCCTTTCTTGAGAGTGCATCTGAAACAAAATTTTTCTTCCCTTTTCTGTAGATGGTGTCAAAGTCATAACCCAACATATTTGTGACCCATTTTTTCTGTTCTTCTAAAGATAATATTTGTTCTAAAAAGTATTTAAGACTATCATGATCCATTTTTACCTTGAAGTGTCTTCCCATTAGGTAAGGTCGCCAATTCTTAAGTGCATGTAATATTTCCAACATTTCCTTCTCATAAATTGCTTGATTGAGATGTAGTCTTAAAAATGCCATACATCTCATAGAATTCTATCCCATAGGCTGGTTACGTGAATACAATTGAAAATAATTAAACTAGATTGCTAAAATTTGGCAACCACATAAGTGTTGGCTTGAGTTTTGACTTGTCTGTGAAGTAGACTACTCCATCAACATTATCAGTGAATTCCTCAAAGAAATATATTCTAAAATTCATGTGGAAAGTTGCAACTAAACAAAGCAACAATGCATCTTTCCACGAAGCAAGTGAAGCGTTGAGCAAGTCTTCAGTTATTCTGATATTGCAATGTGCCACAACATAATGAGAAGATTCAGGTGCTTTACCTTTCCCTTGATATGGTGATTTTTATTTCTCTTCATCCCTTTACTCTCTGAACTTTTCGCAAGAGAGCTTACATGTGGAAGAATCATGTCCATTTTTGTTACACCATATGCAATGAAGATTAAGTATTGCTCCTTGGCAATGTTTCCCCCCCCTGCCTCTATTATTCTCCCTTCCACATCGTCTTCCACCACCCCTTCCTCTAGAGGAATCATGTGCATGATTCTTCCTTTTCTATGCAAGGCTCACAGCTTCTTGAGAATACTAAGAAATTGTCTTCTTCTTACCCAAAATCTTTCTCTCTTTCAGCAAACTTCTCCACAAGAGAGTAAAAAGAAATATCTTTGAGTTTGCCACTAGCTTGTAATGACTCAAAATAATGAGAATAAGTGGGATATAGTGCCTTGACAAAATTTATGAGAGGAAAATCCATTTTAACACTGATAGCTTCTATAGCATGCATAATGACTCTTATTTCAGAGTCATAGCCAAGGGATCATCATCTTTCAATTCTAAATTAAAAAGTTTGACCATAAGTTGGACTACTTCAAGCTCAGAGTGTAAGTGATATAAATATTTTAGCTTCTTTAAGGCTTCAAAAGCATTTGTAAATGACGTAATATAATGAATCGCCTATTCAGTGTCTTATGCTACAATCAAGGTATAGGCCTTGTTGTTCTTGTTCTCCCATAGTGTTATCTCCTTGTCTGAAGTGGTATTTTCAGGATGATTGGCAACTTCTCCTTCACATACTCCTTTCCATAACTCATTAAAAATTAGGGTATAGAGAGAACTACCCCAACTATGGAAATGAGTGAATGCATCATTAAGGAAAATAACTATCTTCTTTTAATTTCCAAAACAGTCACAACTTTGCTTTCTGCATTTTATATGACAAACATCAAACTAATATGACAACTAACAAACCAAGCCCCATATAAATCAAAGTATATGCAGAGAAACATCAATATATTCAACTGAACACTCATATAATACCAGTGCCATATCAATATATTGAGCATACAATGTACAACTCAACGCATATACCGTACATAAATATGATTGAGAACTCAATGCATAACATATACCATACATTAATCAATGCATATAACATATATACAAACCATTACATGTTCTCTAATGCACATCATCCATAACCTATCATTACGTGTCTTCAGCACACAATATTCACCATTTAAATGAACCATGCCCCATCCACCAAACGTAAGAGTTACCAATGCATAGCCATATTCCATAGTTCATGACCTTTGAGAGAAAATGTAATATATATGCCACGAAGAGGAGTCTTGAATGCAGATATTCATCACTAGTTCACAAGAAATTCATCAACTCGTTGTATATATAATATATATATCCTCTTACAGGAGAACATGCATCATTGAAACCACAGTCATGACTTGCAGGGATTTGACTAGCGTACATGTATTCCCACGCATACAATCCAACTTGCACAATTCAATTCAGAGAAGGAATATTTTGAAATGTAACTGACACACATATCAGGAGTGACCCACTATCAAACACACTAGAAAAAGGACAGAGGATAAGGACAGAGGATAATGGTAGAGAATAGCAGGAGTTATAATGTAAAAAGATAAATTGGGATTGTATCTCTCCTTTCTCTTGGGAACCTCTATCCATTCTAGTGAGAAATCTATCAAAATTAAGGATAATGTTGCTTTTAATTTTTTTTTAAGGAAGTACTTTAGCAACTGCATCAACTGAATTTGATAGTTCTTTCTCGTTATTTGAATAATCAAATTCATGGTTGCAATTTGGCTTGCTAATTACAGATGAAATTATGGCTAAATTTCTCTCTGAAGCTGACTAATTACAAGTGCAATTATGGCTAAAGTTCTCTCATTCTCCTTTCCAAAATACTTTCCTCTACTCAGGGGTGAATCAATGGTAATAGGGTTGAATTGTAACTTGAGAGGCTTAGTTGCTACGAGATGTATTCTATTGTTGATATTTGTTCTTCTTTTGACTTGCCAAAATCTTCATATCCGATGCTACCTTCAAATCTCTCCATCCACAGTAGCTTCTCATCTGATCTTCATTACAAAACACCCCTTTTGAAGGGGGACATGCATTCTCAAGGTGACCAAGATGTTGTAAAATTCTACAATTGAAAGTTGTGTTTTCATATTCTAATGGTTGGGTATACTCCTTACCCTCCCACTTGAGGACGATTTTATCTAGTAAACCTTCACTGAAGTACACTTCCATACATATGCAGATGAAACTTAGAAATTTTGTCAATATTTCCTATCTACTTTGATGAAGTGACCTATAGAGTCACCAACATCCTCTAGGATCTCTCTCCAGCTCCATTAAAGAGGAAAGTTTGGAAGTTTAACCCAAATAGGGATAGGTAAGGTCTTCATGGTAGGAGCATTAAACTCTAAAAACCATGTTGAATGAAGTGACCAACCCAGCCCGAAAACTAGGGCTACTAATAAAAAATATTATTTTGGACTTCTAGCTCTTTGAAGAAAACCACGAAATATCCTTTCAAGAAAAATAAAAAATCTATATTTTGGGACTAGTTTTGGTAGGCCTATCCTAGAGGGTAGATTTCAAGGGTCAAAATCCATTAAAACAACATATAATCCCTTGAATTTTAAAATATGTTGTTCTCTTATTAATGATGTCATTCAACTCTAGCAATCAAGTATCCAAGTAATGTTCCACCATAAAATCCTGACCTGATAGCTCCTTAGGAGTCTGAGAACTGAGATTCAGCTTTAGGGATTTCTTAAAAGACACGAGCCTTGAAAAAGAAGATGCATTTTGTCCCTTGGAACCTCCTTTTAGAACAACAACTAAGAATATATTAGTGTCCTTTTTAATTCCATACTTTTTGATACCATTTTCCATCCTCAGTAGCATTCGTTCATAGATGAGCCTAATCACTCCCACAAGGATTCTTGTAATCTAATGAATGTTGTCATCTACCGAAACTACAATGTCTGTCACTTTTACCTTGATGCACATAGATTATCTAGAGAAGAACTTAACAAAAATGGGAAAGTTTTGAAGATCCGCGACCCTAAAACCATACTTTACATGTTCCAAACAAGTAATTAGGCACCTCAAGGGATACCTATCACCCCTGGGAAGCCACACGGGCTCAAGAATTTTGTAAAACAATTTGCAATCCTTATCAAACCCTAGATTAACATCTCTTTCTGACATTTCACCAAATACTTTGTCAACATCAAATTGATAGTAAAGTTTTCCTAAAATTGAAAGTTTACATCAATATTGAATAACGTGTTTAATTTTCATGGTTATGATTTTAAAGTAGGCAAAGTTTGAAATTTGCACTAAATTAGGGGAGAGGTGATTTTGATAAATGAGATACATTATGAAATTAAAAGTAAGATTATAACAATCTATTATTGATGTTTTATTAATTAATAATTTTATTATATTTTTTTGCATATATATATATATATATATATATATATATATATATATATATATATATATATATATATATATATATATATATATATATATATATATAAGAATTTTATTTATTAATTATGTTATTGAATAATAGATTTGAAGTGTTCTTGGGCGATTAAATAAATCTTTAGTTATTTTTTGGTTTTTTTATTATTATAACTTTGTCGAGTTTTCTATTTTTTTTACTTTATAACTTATAAAAGGTTGATTAAGTATTTTAAAAGAAATAAAAACATTGTCTCTATTACAACATTTTATGTAATTAGACCTAATTAACTTTAATTAATAATATATATTTATAATCAACTATAATATAATAGTAATAATACATTAAATGTAAACCCCGTGGATTAGCCCAATTGGTCGAATCCTCGTCATTAAAGCACCTTTGCTATTGGTAAGTGATGGTTTCAATTCTCTCAACACCCTTGGGATGAGTCTCCGTGGTTGAGATGATAGGAAGTGAATCCTTTAGGTGGATCTCCCTGGTACAAATATTCCTTTGTGGTTGAGCTGATAGGAAGCGGTCCCTTTCAGTGGATCTTCCTGGTACAAATATTTCACGGATGTAGTGGTCACCAATCTCCAGGGTTTGTCAACTACATAGTAGAAAGCAATACATTATCTATTAATATGTCTTTAATTATGTTGATAGACGTGCCTATTTTACAATAGGAATTCTACAATTTTGATTTAATTATTAATAATTATTAGGTGGATGGTAGTAATTTAACCTCCATAGAATATTCTTAATAGCATACAAAAACCAAAGGCTGAGATTTATTTCCAAAGTACATATGCTTTTTTCATTTTTAATTAAATTCATTAATTAAAAAAAAAATGTCATATGAACAAGTGTCATATGAAATTAGTTATGGATTTTTGGGCATGTGCTTTTGATAAGCTATGGTATTATAACAAAACCTCTTTACAAATTAAGAATTTCTAAGACAAAATGGATATGAATATTTATGGTTTACAATCTTGCTACATGTTTTTCTAAATGTATATATATTTTACTTATATTTGATTATCTTTTTCATTTTATTGTGAGTTTCTTCCACTAAAAGAAAAGATTACATCGTTCTTCATAGTTTTCACAAAAGTACATTGGCCTCACTCTCACTACTTTTGTTCACTGGTATGTTAAATTCTAAGCTTTTTACATCCAACAACATAGACTACACAACCAAGCATAAGGTATATCTAGAAGACAGAAAAAACATAAACATATAAAAACAGACAACCATTTATGATTCAAAAGATTCCACAAGAGCAGGGTTGTTTGACCTAGTACCTAGGGGTATCAAAAAACTAAGTTGACACTGTATGTGTTTCTCCATATGCCTCATGTGAGCTTCTAGAGTATATAGGATATCTTGTATTCTCCATTATTTCCTTGAATATCATTAAGGAAATGATTTCATTTCTATCATCATGCTTCTCCTTGATAGCTTTATCTAGAAAAAAAATTAACTGCCAAGGAAGAATGACCATATTCATTTACCAATTTCCCTTGCCCTTGTTATGCCCAAAATCTAGGAACCATTGAGAAAATTATTGAAAAAGGTCAAAATCTAAGATTTCCTATTTGTCCCTACGAACATTTCTTTAGAGCCTTTAAATATTAGCCTATGTGAATGGAGGGATCATAGCTTAGTAAAGAATGGTCACCTCCCAAGCAAGAGCTTTGGAGCGAGACTTTCTAGACTAGCTACACTCCCCAAGGCTTGGAAACAAAAGCCACATTGACGAGGCATGATGAACCAAATAATCAAAAACACCATTTCGACTCTGAGAAGGCCACATATGCACTTACCTTGAAACCTAACGAAGTTAAACTTCTTAAGAATAGAAAGGTGTAGACTCTCATTGCATCCGAAAAACCATATTTTAGATAAAACAATCAAAATCCCTGCCACATAATTGAAAAAAAAAGTAATACCAATAAAACAAAACCAACACCATGAAAGAAGGGTGAATAGTTAATAGGAAATTATCCCAGGAAAATAAATATAATTCAAATGTAAAGGAGCATTTAAAATACAACCAACCAAGGTATCCACTAACTCTACCAGAGAAGGGATAAAAGGACCCAATATCACCTAGAAAATGAAAATAATGAGATAAAAAGATGCACAAATCTAGGAACATGTTGTTGCCCCAAAACAAGACCAAGAACAAAGTAGGATGCCTATTTGCAGGCCAAATTTGAAACACGGAGCCGAAGTGGCCCTCTAAATAAGGGTAGGATTTGTGCAACTAACATAGGCATGCTTTAAACCAACATTATTTTTATTATGAGCATCCCTCAAGAAAGAACCATTTATAAGCAAGACCTTAGATGGTAATACTTTTCCTTCAAGAGGAAGCACTAACAGATAACTTTTAGTAACACTTATCCACTCTATGCTTTTCGCTACAGATTCCCCCAGAACCAAGTTATTACCCTCATCTAGACCATAATTTGGGCTCGCAGAGATATCATAGAGACTCTCTTTTGGTTGATGCTCACTTTTCTCTAGATACATTGGTAGTCAAAACATTCAAAGGATCGGGAGATAAAAAACTAACATCAAGTGTGCCATTATGACAGGTGACGACCTTCACACATATAGTACATTGAGGGGGTAGGCCAACCTACGCCCTCCTTAATGGTCTCAGGATTTGATAGGAGAAATCCTCCCTTGTGTGTTCCTACACCTCCATTGGGCTAATTCTTTTTATCATTAATAATAATAATAATGATAATAATTTTAAATAAATTTATAATTTAGTTTTATATATATATATATATATATATTTTAACAACATGAGATGTATGATGAAGTAAGTGTTTTAATCATTATTCTGATTGTTTCCTATCAACATTTACTAGTTCCAATCTTGGTTTGAGTAATGTCATGAATTTTATTCTACATTAAGAGAAATCATGAATATAGACAAGGAGATGGAGATTATTGGAATTTGTATTCCAATGTCTCTTTGTCTACTCTATTTTTATATTTATAATATTTAAAACAATTTCCTAATCCCAAAGATTAGGTATCGACATTCCCTTTTAATATGAGGGGATGTTCGTGAGTCCAAGCATCATTCTGAATCTTTCAAACTTTTCTCTTCCAAGCGCTTTGGTGAAGAGGTCTGCAATCTGTTCTTTTGTGGAAAAACAACGTAGGTGAATAGTTTTCGCCTCAACATGATGTATAATCAAATGATACTTTGTATTGATATTCTTACTTCGATCATGGAAGTTTTGGTTCTTGGCCAACTTTATTTCAAAAGTTTTGTCAACCAAAAGAGAAGTAGAATTCACTTATTTCTCTTGAAAATCATCCATAATTTTCCCGAGTCACACAATTTCCTTCCTTGCTTCTACAACTACCACATATTCTACCTTAGTTGTGGAATATGTTGGAAATAACTTTTCGCATGACCTCCAAGAGACAACTCCTGATCCAAGACTGATAGCATAACCTGAGGCAGATACTCCATTTTCTTTATCTCCATCAAAATTTGAATTAGAGTATCCAATCAAGATGAAGTCATCCAACAATGTACACTTGAGCCCAAAGCATTAGATTCCCTTCAAGTAGCTTAGAACTCTTTTTGCAGTAGACAAACGAACATCACAAGGCTTTGCATAAAGTTGGATAGAATTCCAACAATAAATGAAATGTCTAGTCTAGTAGTAGTCATGTAGTTGAGACATCATAAAAGGTGGTTGTAGTTTATTGCATCCTCAAATTCATTTCCTTCAATGGATGTGAGCTTTAAATTATTTTTCATTCGAGTGGTCAAAGGATTACACTAAGCCGTGTCAAACTTGTTCAGCAAATCTCCAATGTACTTATTTTGAGAGAGGAATATAAACTTCAGATTTTGGGCTACTTCAATACCAAGATAGTAGTGAACATATCCCAAATATTTCATTTCAAAACCTTTCCTCAATTCTTTCTTTATGGATGCAATGTAATTTTCATTGTTCCCCGTAATCAAAAGATCATCTACATACACCACAATATATACAATTGTTTTGCAGCTTTCTTGACAAACAAAGTTGCATCATCAAGATCATAATGTTTGAAGTTTAGCTTCAGTTGATGCTCAGTCAATTTCTCATACCAGGATCATGGTGCTTATTTGAGGCCATAAAGGGTTTGACAAGCTTACATAATTTCTATTCCTTAACCTTCACAAAAAATCCTTTCGGTTGGGCCATAAAAACATTCTCTTTCAGATTTCCATTCAACAAAATACTTTTTATGTCCATTTGATGGACTTTCCAATTGTTATGAGCTACCAAGGAAGAGAGAGTCTAGATGGTAGCCCATTTTCTTGTGGGGACAAAAGTATCCTCATAATCGACCCATTGCTTTTGTCCAAAACCTTTTACTAGAAGGCTAGGTTTATGCTTGTCAAATGAGCCATCTTCTTTATACTTGTTCTTGAAGACCCACTTGTAGCATATCGATTTTGTTCCCAAAGTATAATCCATCAAATTCCAGGTTCCATTATTTATCAGAGCATCATGCTCTTTTTGCGTTTCTTCTTTCCATTCAACATGAGAGGTAACTTCTTTGAAGGAAGTTGGTCCATAATCTATAAGCAAATTTAATTCACAATCATAAAAAACACCCATATAAACTGGTGAATCATAATCGTCTACATCACCTCCATTTTGTCTAGTAGAGCTTCTTGTTCCTGTCTTTCCAGCCTCATAAGGACTAACACATTCAGGTTTCTTGGAGAGCCACTTTGGAGAACCATTATGAGATGGACTAGGATACTCAATTGACTAAGTTGGGGATGAATCAAGATTTAGCCTTCCAATTCTCTCAAACACATCACTCAAAGTGTCTTTCTGATCAATTGTTTGAGCTTCATGAGAGGGAGAGAGTGCTTCAAAAGGAGGTTCCACAAATTGATCCAAGATAGGGATGCCCCCTTCAAGATGTGGAATCTCATAATCAAATTCATGAATGTAGAAATTTGATAGAAATTACAACTCCTCAAGATTTCAAATTGAAAAACAAGAGACACAATTCTACTCTACTAATTTACGGAGTGGAAATCACAATTTAGAACAATGTGCATAGACATGTAACAAGAAAAACCACAAATACACAATGGTTTCTAGGGGAACCCAACTGGGGAAAACCCATCAAGCCTATTTGCATTAATTAGTTGAACTTTTAAACTATTAAAATCGTTTGCTCCATCTCTAAACACAACCTGAAAAAGAATAATTGTTCTCCTACTAACTGAGGACCTTTGGCCAACACGTAGCCACTTTATGCCTCTAACAGCTCCCTATTTCCTAGTAGAATCCTTGAGGAAATTATCTCCTAAAATATAGGAAACGCCTCCTCTTTTCTTGCACAATCCCTAAGGATTGGTCTCCTTACTCATGCAAAACCAGTACACTCAAAACTAGTATACAACGCATGCTACACTACCTTCTCATCTCCAATTTAGTTGAGGAATTCGAAATCCATGCATGAATTAGCTATTTTGGGGTGATTGATTAGTTAACTAATAGATCTTTGAGTTAGAATTCTATCCCATTGCACAACTAACCTTCAACTAACTCTACAATACTTATAGGGAAGTTGCCTGAATACAATTGAAAATAGCTAAACTAGATTGCTAAAATTTAGCAACCACACATGCATAACTAAACTCCAAGCCCTCTAACTTGAATTTACTGAGCTAACTAAGTGACAAGGTCATGTCAGTCAATATAATTGCCTCCAAGTTGTCTGTTAATGTGGAATTTCGATTTTACTCAATTTGACTAAGGAAAAATTCAAATTGATCTTTCTTGCTACATTCTTTTCAACACTCTCTCTTAGCAAGAAACGGATTTTGGACCACCCATATCTTGCACATGTGGAATGTACTGTAGCACTACATCTCATTTTTTTCTCCTACTGCAACAATTGCAACTGAGAAGCATCCAAAAAAATAATGAATCAATTGTGTCAAAAGCATTTTCCTTTGCAGTGATTATGGTTTCATGACAAAGGACGTGCTATGCGTAATCAAATATTGAGTGCCATTTGGTGACAGTGATTTGTATATTCTATTGACGATTGGTCATTCAAGAGTATGCAAATAATATATTGTTGTCTTGTAGGAGATTAACATTTCAAAGCTTGGACATCTTTATCCAAACATCTGGGTAATTACGTGATCAGATTTTGGGGGAGTTTCTCGATATATTTGTTGGGACATGATCAGTCTAACCTTTCATCAGAAGCATGGCTGAAATATGAACTTGCAATCTAGGTGTTTTGTTTAACGTAACCTGCATGGAAGAACGCGTTGTGCTCATCTGCATTGCATTCTTTGACCGGTTGTTTCATTTCTTTACATGTTTGCTTACTAAATTTTATGGTGGGCTTAATTTAATTAGTTTTATTTATTTGGTATGTTGTATTTTACCATTCGTTGTCATTATTACAAAGTAAAAAGTCTATTCATAAACTTGGCATATATTTTACAATAGTTTATTATTTTGGTGAGAAATTCCAAAAATGTATATTTATTGATTCAATATAATCATTTGGGTAGGTTGGATATACTGTTACACCAAGGGAACTTTTAAAACATTTTTTTTAAGACAAGAGAAATATTTTATTTTGAAAAGTCAAAAATATTTTAAGACAAATTTATATTTAAAACAAAAATAGTTCGAGACAAAAATATTTTAAATCAACTTTATATTTAAGACAAAATTATTTTAAGACAAAACTTTATATTTAAGACAAAAATATTTTGAGACAAAGCTTTATATTTAAGACAATGGGCACTTAAGACGAAACCCATTTAAGACAATTAACAATGAAGACAAAAACATATCAATTTAAGAATTGACTATGACGATACCTTTGATCCACTAGATGGATATAAAAACAACATTTCTTAATGCGGTTATTGAGGAGGAGGTGTACATCGAGCAACAAGAAGGTTTTGAGACATTTGAACGGGAGTCTCATGTGTGTAGACTCAAGTGAGCGTTGTATGGTCTCAAACAAGCACCCTATGCTTGGTACACGAGGATTGATAGTTATCTCATCGGTTTGGGCTTCACCAAAAGTGAGGCGGATGCAAACCTAAATCACATCTTGGTAGAATGTAAATTTCTTATTATTGTCTTATATGTTGATGATTTGATTTTAACTAATGATGAGCAGCTCATCAGATCTTGCAAGGAGGACCTTGCAAGGGAATTTGAAATGAAGGACATGGGTCTCATGCACTACTTCCTTGGGTTGGAAATATGGCAAGATGATGGGGAATTGTTTGTCTCTCAAGGAAAGTATGAAAATGAGATACTACAAAGATTCTACGTGGAGAGTTATAAACCCATGGAGACACATCTAGCAAACAATTGGAGGAAGGAGAATGCCAGTTCAGGTGAAGAAGTGGATGCTACCATTTATCGACAACTAGTGGGTTCACCCATGTATCTTGTGAACACATGATCATATATGTGTTATGCAGTCAACCAGCTAAGCCAAACTATAGTTAGGCCCATCAAATTATTTTGGAAGACAATTAAGCATGTTTTACGGTACCTCAGAGGCACTACCCAGTTTGGACTATGGTACAGATGGGTAGAGGGAGTGAATTTTTGTGGCTTCACAGATACAAATTGAGTGTGAAGTCTAGTAGACCGAAAGAGTACATCAGGTGGAATTTTCAGCGTTGGGTTTGCAATTATTTCTTGGTACAACAGGAAGCAAATATATGTGGTGCTCCACTCGGCAAAAGTAGGATACATGACTGCAAGTCAAGCAACATGTGAGGTGATATAGATGAGAAAGATACTTGTTGGTTTGTTTGGTCAGATGATGGATGCAACAGTGATCTACTGCGATAATCAGAGTTGCATCAAAACTCTTTGAGAATCTTATATTTCACGATTGATCCAAGCATATAGATATCTTGTATCACCATTTACGAGACTATGTGCATAAGCGAATAATGTTGCTACACTACATTTTGATAGAGGAACAAGATGCTGACATTTAAAAAAATAAATCAAGAGGGAACTTTGAGTTCCACAGGTGCTGGATAGGGGTGGTTGAAAATCCTTTTCTTGCTGAGAGGGAGTGTTGAAAACTAGAGCAAGAAATTCTCAATTTGATTTTTCCTTGATTAAATTGATAAAATTTGAATTTCCATATCAAATTTTATGGTGACTGCAAAGTGAGTTGTGAATTGATGAATCTAACAATAGACCTTGTTGATGATGGTGAAGCTTCCAATAAATATGTGAGTAAAATGTGTGATCTAGTTGGTATGATTGTATTTGCTGATGACCTCTTTGAATCAGAGTTTGAGGCATTTAAGTTTGAGAATAGATTCAAAATATGATATTATTGGTGTTGACTACACCTTATTTGGATACATCATTTGTATTGTAAGGGTTGGTACCTTTCCATTGGATGTGGTCAGTGATGTGAAGATTACTCAACTTCTAGTAAAGATTGATACTGACTCTAACAAGCATATGGATGCTTGTTTACAAAGGGAGACCCCTCTCGACTCAGTTCATTGGATTCTTTGTTTGTTCATGCTATTTATTTTTCTCAACTTTCCTTCTCTAAGGGGTTGAGACTATTTGCTTCATTTATTTTACATGGCCCAATGAAAGAAGAATAATGGAGTCTATCTCCACAAATTTTCCATTTCACTAAGTTACAAATAAAACGAGTTCAATTCTATAGACAATAGACTAATATCCTCTTGATACACCTTTAGCGAGCTATGAATAGCTCTCACCTATCACTATAGCTCAATGAAATGGCATCTAATAGCTCTAGCAAGAAAGGGTCCAATTTTATGCCCAAGACACTAGTAGAAATGGAGTGGTTTTGAAGGCAACAATCTCCATTGGGGATTTTCATTTTTGCTACAACAGACAAGAAGAATATTGGTGTTGGAGGAAGAGATAAAATGTCTCTGCTAAAACTACAATATCATTGCTCTCCTGGCGCCATTAATTTTTGTTAACTCATTTGAATGCAAGTAATGCATAAGGATTTGTTAGTATCTATGAAATTTTCTCTCTTTCCAATATAAAAATAGGTTCATCATAATATTAATATATAAAATAAGGTTCATTAATATGTATGGTTCAATTTTGTTTGATGATCCTATTTCTCCAAAGGATATCTTTCTTTATTTTTAATTTTGTTTGGTATGAGATATGGTGATACCTTTAAATCTAAGGTAATTTTGGGTAAAATTAGAATTGGTATAAGAAGTTGGGGTTTGAATTTCCTTTTTAGTAGTAGGTTACATGAAATTTCTATCGAAATATTTTCTTGTCACCCAACATAGAATAATCTTTGGATGGAAAGGTTCGTTATGGGTGGTATGTTTTTTAGCCCATCAACTCATTAGATTCTTTGTTTATTCATGGTATTTGTCGTTATCAAATTTCCTTTTCAAAGGGGTTGATACTATTTTCTTTATTCATTCGTCATGGCCCAATGAAAGAAGAAGAATGCCGCTTGTCTCCACAACTTTTCCATTTCATTAAGTTACAAATAAAAGTCATCCAATTCTATAGCCAGGAGACTAATAGCCTCTTGATATACCTTTAGTGGGATATGCCTAAAGAAATTTGATGAGGGTATAACTATAATATAGGTTTTTGAACTCAGGAGTTTTTTGTTACACACATTTAAAATCTACCCCTTTTCCCATTTGATCATTATTTGCATACTGATGTTTTATATTCTAGATCATTTGATTAAAAGTTGTAAGTCTATCTAAATGTATTCATGATTTTGTAGGCATATTTTGATGTGAATGAAGCTTCTATATCTTCAAGAAAGACCTTTCCTAGAGTTGACAATGAGGTAGTGCAAAATGTTATATGTTGAAGAAAGATTTGTTCCTAGTGTTTTACTTATTATCTTTAATTTATTGGTTATATCATTGTTTCCACTTCTTGGATATTAAATTACTTTTTCACATTTTATGCTCATGTTTCTTGGGCTATATTAATCTCATTTTTTTTGTTTTGCTCAACATATCTTAGTCAATTGTTGTCACTATCTTTTAAATCAATGGTTGCAAATTCTTCATTAGCATCATAATGTGGAGGCAAATATTTACAACTGTTTTAGTGCCCTGGTTATATTTTTCACCATTGTATAAGAACTTTCCTAAACCAACCCCGTTATAGTTGGAACTAGATTCCCACAATCTAGTTATGTTAGCATGATCAACAAGATCCAATGTTTCTTGATGAGAATAAATTAACAACGCCATATTTAGGGATCTCATCTAGTCACTCTCATTCATGGATGATGTAGTGTAAGTCCATTACTTTTTTCTGAATTTAGATTATAACAAAAGGAGCCTTCAATTGGGTTCAAGATGTTGTATCCATGCAATGTATTTGAAACTAGGAGTCCTTGAACCTGCAGACCATTGTGCCATTGTAATATATATTGCAAATTATTGTTCTTACATTTTTTGTTTCTAGTTATGGTTAAAATTATTGAATTTTTAGCATCTTACTCTCATTGCCGAGAGTTGCATATTCTTCAAACACGAACTATGGAAAATTGATATGTACCTTGGAAGCCTCAATATTCTTTGAGATTATCTCACCCTTAACAAGCTCTTTCTTTATCCAAGAGTTCTAGTAAGTTTAAATATCATTATATATTCTTTTAGGTGGATGTAATTCTATGAATGCCCACCTGCACATATTTAATCCATTAAAATATATCTTAATGTCAATCCTTTAATGCACCACCACGAACTAATAAATCAATGAAACTTAAACCAACCTATTTCTAAAAATGGTATGTATATGAATGGTAACTCTTTATTCATTTGGACTAAAACTACCTCACTTGATATCAACTCTTAAGTAGTTGATCCATCGTAATCTGTACCTCTTTCCACAATGAATGTTGAAGACCTACCATGAAAGTAAATATGAATTGATGTACAATAATGTTAAAAAAACCATAGTTTTGGTTGTTGTTAGGCATCTTATTGTTGGGTAAGGAGGGTTTATAGCAATAGGAATTGTTGGTCCCACATTTGTTCAACCAATATTTGCACAAGGATGGAGTTTTAGGAGTCTCTCAATTTATTGGAGATTTGACAAAGAGCCATAGCCTTGCCTTCTCCACACCAGAGGAACCCTTGGAGTGGACTCACCATACAGAGCCTTGAAAATATATTTTCCCTACTAGACTCACTATATAGAGCCCCAAAAAGCTATTTTTTGGGCTATTGATGCGATGATTAATTAAATAAAATTTACCGACTACATTCAATGGTTATGTGCTTAAAACCCATGACCGGAGAATAAGAATGTTCAAAGCTGATGAGTAAAGCCCAATATGCCATATGGCTAGAACTAGATCCTTCGAAGGAGAGTCCCAAAACTGACCCTACCTTCATGACTCATCATTCTGACTCATGGTTAAGGCTGCGTCCACACTTATGTTGAGCAAGATATTTAAAAGGATCTATTAGATTTTCCATAACATCAAATAAACAAATCACGTTTAAACATAGTAGTAGATTATGGAAGTGGGATTGAGAAAGCGTTAAAGAGTTACCACATGTAACATCCCTCACTAGGGATTCCTTGAAAAACCTCAAGAACACTAGAGATCTTTTTTTTATATATAAATAAAATCTTTAGAGGGCACTCAAATATCACTACCTCTAGACAAAAAATGACATCAACCATATATATAAGTATTAAAATAAATAAAAAACTTTCAATAGAGAAACAAATTCATTAAGAGTTTATTAATTCATTATAGTTCATAGTCTCTCTTTAGAGTTTGGAATTTAATTTGTGAGACATGAATATGGGAGTATTTTTCTTATTAGTTCATGTCATCTATGACATGGGACTATAGTAATCCATTATATTAGTTAGCATTAGTACTTGTGCATATTAATCCAAAGTTTTTATGAACTTTACCCTGTTCATAAAATGACCGTTGTTGTCAACCTATGAATTTATCAATTTAACTTTGAGGACCAATAATATAACTGATGGTCTTATTTGGCCTCTTCCCAAGGTAGACAAACCATATCATTGATATTATTCATACAATATCTCTATTCCATGCATTTATTTTATTCTTATTTCCAAGATTTGAAACTAATGCTAACATTAGTTTATAAACATTAAACACTACCTATAACCATGGAAACACTGACTGTAACCATGGAAACATTGAAGAGGGGCAGATGGTTGTGTGCATGTTGGTGTAGTGTATAAAGAACGAGACACCTGTTATTCTTCTTATTCTTCTCCTGAGAAAAATCAGCAGCTACCTTGAGATTTAGTTGCAACTCTAGACTTCTTAACAGGATGCATAGCGTCTCGTCTACTTTAGCTTGGAAACCCAACTTCAACTCTAAATGTTTTAGCTTGACAACCCAAATTCAACTCCAAGGCAACTGATTTGATCTCTAACAATGGAGTTGTGCTTAGCGCTAGTGCCAGTGGGATCTAAGCCTCGTCCAAGCTACCTAATGTCTGCATCTGAGATTTTGTCAATGCATCTCACATAAAACTACAAACATTCAAGGGAAGACGACGTCTAGAGCCATGATCTGTAGATATTTCATTTGGAAGTATGTGATGGTGGAGTTGAAAGGATCGGTAGAAATGTCATTTGGAGGTACCGAGTATGCTGAGAAAAATCTTGTTATGAAACCAACTCATAAAAAGATAGAAAAGATAGATCAACACCTATGAAATAAGCCTCTTCGAGGGGGAAAACTCCTTTACATTACACAAATGAACAATTCTTGGATGATACAAATGACAAGACCTCCTTTCTATATATAGGAGTCTAAGGGGTCATAATTGTTATAGACATTTTTGTGCCTTACAGCATGAAGCATGAAATGTCCATAATCTAAGGGATCCAAAGTCCCTAAACATGTTGTTCCTACCCCTAGAGGAACAAGGTCAGCAAACCACAACACTGAATAGTAGTTCTCCACCTGAAAGCACTCAAAAACAAGGCAATTCTGGATCATGTCAACTGCTCCACTGAGCATCTGCGCTGAATGTCAACTGCTCCACTGTCTACCTGCGCTGAATGTCAACTGCAAAGAAGGCTACCTGCGCTGGGCGAGTTGGGACATGTGGCACAGTCATTCCTCAAGGTGTCAATGCGCAGGAAGCTTCCAAAATGACACTTGGATCAAGGAATTCGACTGGTGATGAGTAAGAGGGTCTAGATCTCCAAGTGGAAGCAAGAACCTCCAAGTGGACTCAAGAACTGAAGAATAACTGAAGTGAGAGAGGACACTAGTCAGCTTCATGCCAGCCTCAAGCTGACTCATCCTTTCTCCAAAACTCCTATATATAGAGCTCTCTCATGAGGTCTAGGGAGGCTGGAATCTTGTGAATGTAAGGAAGTGCTGTTGGTTTAAGTTTAGAACTATTGGGTGATTTGCTTTGAAGGAGGTGAAGAGGAGATTTCTTTCTGCTGGGAGGTGATGCTGGATTGGGCCTTTTATGGTTGTATCACTTCCTGAACTTTACTTCTTCCATTAATAAATCATTTGAGGTTCTTCTATATACATGTGTCTCAATGGTGTATTGTTATACTTGTGTATTTGATTTATTCTAATCCTTGAATCAATTATGAATGTATGCTTCTTGTAGTTTCCCTCTCTTGCCTTTTTGCAGGATCTTGGTGTAGCTGGGCCAGTGAAAGAGCAGGGAGCTGGGAGCAAGCAGCAAGGAGAGAAGATTGGATCAACCATTAGCGAAAGACATCGGTTAGTGGATCTCTTTCTCCCCTATTTTACTTTCATAAAGAAGAAATCTTAGATAGCTTTGCTTCGATTGTTGCTGAGGTACTATCACCCTCAGAGTGGGATAGGGTCATTCCGTATTGGATACTTTTCCCAACAACAAATTGGCGACTCCACTGGGGATCGTATCTTGTTGGTTGTTTGTGTTTTTGCTATTCATTTCCTAAACAAAGGGAGTACCGAATCGAACTGCATTTGGATCTTTCAAATGCAAAGTAGAGGGCATCTACTCTAGCTCAGTTTCTGGGCAAGTTTATGATTTGAAGAGCTGATCCACAAGGACTCTGAACAGCTCTTAGTGATAGCTTTTCATCCTCCTTTTCAACCTTTAGTGTGTACTTGATTGATAGCTTTTGATTTGGCCAAAAACTATGGACTTTTTAGCAATCTGTAACCCTGAAACTGAGAAAAACGAGAGTTTCTCTCTTCATTGCAGGCACTGTGAAGGCAGTCTGCATTTCATCGCAGGTCCCGAAGGGGCTACCTGCGCTGAATGTCAAACTGACAGTGTACTAACTGCGTTGAACCAGTTTTGCCTTGTGCAACTGGGGTTCCCTGCTGTTTATTGCCCTATTTTCATCCTTGTTTTTGCAGCCTGTTATCAGTCAATGTACCTATCTGAAACTGTATAAAGAAACTGTATTTGTTCTTTGTGTATTTCTTACATCATTTGCAGTTTCCCATAACGAAAGTGAACTAGTCTTGCTGTGGCCTCTTAGATCTAGACCTGTGATAAGTGTCGTTTTGATCTTAAGAGTTAGTTTGTTTGTTGTTCATAGCTGATTGAGCTTTTGCTTTCGTCATATGGTTTGAATTTATGTATTTCTAGTGTCGAAACAAGTAAATCTTAAGGTGTCTTTTGATTTTGGACAAAGCTTGTTTGCTTTCACTTGAAATTGAATTCAAAGTTATACAACAGCTTTCTTTTTGTAATACATCAACATTAAGAAAGAGAAAAGAAATACCTGCATTGTGCATGTGCATTTTGACAGCTTGTATGTTGATTTAGGGAAAAATGCATTAGTGTGTGCTCTATGATCTGTGTGAAAAGATGATGTCTTTCTTTTCCCTCAGTAGTTAAGATTTTCAAAGTTGAAAGATTGAAAAGCTTGCTTATCATCTTAGACTGCATTTAGGAAGTTGTATTATACATCTCGTGGTGATCCATAAAGGCAAACTGCTAAACAAGATCAACTTAAAATGAATTGAATTTACATAACAACGCATTGAAACATAACGCAAACACATAGAGGTCTAAGCTAGAGACGTGTTTCGGCGTCGTTAAACGTGATATCTTAGCGTTGAGTGGTTGGGTGATTCCTCCACGGTGAAGCGATAAGTATCAATACGGACTTGTGCTCCCACGTACCGTCGCGTATATATTGGGAGACCCCTATAGGAAAAAAAACCTTTATCCATAGGAAGCCGTGTCGACCACCCTACTGATCGCAATGCAGTGAACACAGCATTCACGAAGATCGACCACCCGTACCGTAAAACGTATTCTGTGGTTTTGCGAAAGGTTTGGCACACCCTCTGCCTAGAACTCCAGAGCAGTTTCTTTTGGACTTTTTCAAACTCTATAACTGAAAAAGTCCATCCGAGCATTTGTCACTTCGGGCTCGTTAAAACATCGAAGGAGACTAGAGTCATCTTTAGCTTTTTCTCGACTCTTAAAAAGTGAAAAAGCAAGTTGTGTCTAAAGCGTCATTATAAAATTTATTTTAAACGGAACATAATCACCTCCTATTCCTGCGTTGATCTGTAGGTTGAGAACATGGAACGCCCCAACCAAGGAATTCCCCATGATGGAAATCCTAGTCCTTTCTCCTCTTGGGGAGAAGTTGGTGCGCCCCACATGGCCACATTGTCTCTTCCAGGACTGACAATTGGCCTGCCAATTTGGCTATTCTCTACCAATGTAGTTCAGAACACCATGGTTCCTGAACAGTCGAGTCAACAGTTAGATCAGTCTAGAGCTGCCCACCAGCCTTCTACTTCCTATAACTCTTCCTCCAATCCTTCGTCTTCGCAAGGTAGAGCCGGCAAAAGCCAAGCTCCCATGGAGAAGAAGGAGAAGAAGAAGAGAGAGAAGAAGAAGAAGGAGCCTAAGGCGACTGGGGGCAAGCAAAAGACATCTGACAAAAATCCACACACAGCACAAACCGGGCCTAAATCGCCATGTGTCATATGTAGAGGAGACCACTTCCATAGAGATTGTCCCTGTATTCCCCGGATACTAAGGGACTGGTCCCCTCGTTTGCACAATTCAGGAGCATCAACCTCTGATAGCCATGTTGAATGCTTACCGTCAACCAGCGAAAGTGAAGGTTCAAGACAAAGAGGGGGAGCAAGATCCCCCTGCAGACTGTGTGAAGGCGATCACGCCATCCACCGTTGTCCCTTCTTAGACGAAGCGAAGAGATTTTTGGAAGATCGTCTGGTTTCACCGTTGAGACTTCCTCCTAGATACAAAAAAATCGTGCCAAGTCCTTCGTTGGTTGAGAACACAGCTGGCCCGCTCAAGTGGTCAGCTGAAGCGTCAGTCATTGAAAATGAACCTACTGAATCTAGACCGGACGAAAGTACAAAGGTCGAAACGGCAGTTGACCCGGTTCTTCCTTCAGAAGTTTCATCGTCAAATGACACCGTCACTGAAGATTCATCTTCAAATGACACCCTCACCGAAGAGAATAAGGATGACACCATCCAAATTCTTTTCATCAACACAGACTCTGATGAGCATCAGGGCAATGCGCCCATTCCTTTATCGCAGGAAGGAACATCGTCAGGGTCATATCCGGCCGTATATTCGGTCCCACCACCAAGCAACCTGGTTGTATCCTTTGATTGGAATCAACTAGGCAGACCCCGGTTGCCAGCCAGTATACCATTCAGAATCATAGTCCAAATATACAGAATGGTAATGGCTGGCACTATCATTGATGAAGGGGAATCTATGAGTATCCTTTCCTCTATTGCTTGGAAAGCACTGGGTTCCCCGGCGCTTTTGCTTGAGATAAGAAATCTCTCGGGTTTCGATAAAGGAACCAGTCGACCATTAGGGATCCTCCCCAATGTGCCTGTTACATTGAAAGGGAAGACCGTTCAAATGAACGTGATGGTCGTTCAAGGACCCTTGGATTATAACCTACTCCTTGGACGAGACTATATATATTGCATGGGAGCAATAGTCTCCTCACTCTTTAGAGTAATGTGTTTTCCACACGAAGGAAGAATGGTCAAGCTCGTAGACCAACTTTCATTTCCGGGATCACGCATCGAAAATAGTCACATACCAACCCTGAATGGTCTATTCAATCAAGAAATGTCTCCACCCCCAGTCCTCCTTCCTGATGAGTGCGAGTGATTCGGAAAGATGGGGCTGGAACCCAGGGGGCATGCATCCTGGTCTGCTTCGGGCAGAGAAAACCTTGGGTATAAGATAGAATTTCCGCGAGAGAATATGACTAGTCCGTACCCCGTCCGTGGATGGAAGAGGGGTTGTTCTGGAATAGGATTCTTTTGTCAAGGTTACGTGTTTGACAAGAGTCATTCACCCTTGTCTATTTCGGTAGACAGTGCCGAGGAAATGTTTTGTTTGAAAGATTAACGAGACAATCTTTGGGTAACCAGAAAGAGGTAAGCCTCCCTCAATAACACCAATGTTTTGTCTTTGAGTAGTGTTCTTCTCTTGTCGCAAGTAGCTGCTCTCTTGTCGCAAGTAGCTGTTCTCTTGCGATCGTGCGAAAGATCTGTTAAAAGTTGGGCTGACGAGAAGACAAGTATCGCATAAGACCCATTAAAAATAACGAGAAGACAAGTATCGTTAACATTAGACTGGAAAGACGACAAGTAGCTGTGAACACCCAAAGAAAAGCAGAGGTGGGGGAGAGGAGGGGCAACCTTGAAATTGTATTTTATACCTGGGGGCATGCAAACCTTTTGGAGTGCAAGCTAAGAGCGGTTATTTATCTGTTTTTGGGATTAGCCGTTTCCGAACTTGCATAAAGAAAGGATATGGAGTAAAGCTTAGTGAAGATGAAACTCCTTAAAAAATAGAGATCTCACAGGGGACATTTCTTATCTTATGACTGGTATATTTGAGCAGTTTTAGCATAAAGTTCATGCTCGTTAAAAAATAAACGCAAGATCCGAGCAGTTTTAACGCGGTCTTCATGCTCGTTAAAAAATAAATAAAAGCAGTGAGCAATGTTTCTTCCAGAGTTTAAGCTCATTTTTAAATAAAAAATGAACCTATCCCAGTAAATAACCACTGTGATCGTAAATTTATCAGCCATAAAAAGCCTTGGTCGTGTTTGCACCTGCCACCTCCACTTTCATTTGGCCGATCGTTCACCTCCATATGATTGTTTACCCATTTTGAGGAACAGCTGCGAAGAGTGATTTCACCTAGCCATCCTTGTGACACTGCCGTGATTGGAAAATTCCAACCTGTACCTGGAATCTGCTACTATCCCTGTTTATCACTCGTTCCTCAAAAGACGAGTCTTCTTTGAGCTCTTTTCAACTGACTCATAAAATATGAAAAGATTGCCGAGTTTTGGCCTTCTAGCTCGTTAAAAGGACCGGAAGAGCTATCCCTCCTCTAGATTTTAATCTTTTTGGACCTGAGGGATTATTGCACAAAAAGGTCGAGCGCTTGTTTTATTCGGCTCGCTAAAGTTATCGAAAACTCATCCCTTTTGTATTGTTTTATACTTTTTCGGACTTAAGGGATTAGATGACGAAAAAGGAATTTTGGAGTTAACTTTCTGTACCTTTTCAGACTCTCTAAAAATGAAAAGGACCGAGTTTTCCTTGTCGTTAGACTCATTAAAATGATTAAATAGCGACAAACTTGTCTTTAGACGAGAACGAGTTTCCCTATCGCTAGGCTCGTTAAAACATAGCGATGGGCTTGCCCGAAGGGCAGGTTATAGAACAAGCATATGTTATCCTCCTCAAGCTTGACAAAAATAAAGAGGTACTGGTCAGAAATGACTGGGGAAAAATTGGGAGAACCTCAAAACTTTAATGGTAGCAAGTCGCTCTTGAACATGACACTTTTCCTCCGTATCACGTCGGGTTGGGTTGTTTCATTCATCGGTCTCATCACCATGGTCTCGCCAAACCATCCACATTTGGGGTAATGCTACCGATCCATCGCATCAGTGTCATTATATGTTCAAGAGATGTTGTTCAGAAAGAGTCAACCGTGTCCCATCCACTGCCATACATTATCCTTCATCCATCCATGACCGCCACCCTGAATCATATGTCATAGATTGTTTTCACCTCCATTAAAATCATTAGCTCCGTTCCGTGTCACTGATGTGGGATTCATTAAGGCCCTCCTTTGATGGATCGCTTCTTGTCGACTTCAGCTCATTATCCAAGAAGTTGATCTAGGAACAACCCCCTCAGTACTTTGAAGCTTGCATGCCTCAATGGCAAGTTTCTCACTTCCGGCGACAGGTATATATCAATGACCTTCGACCAAAAGATTTTGCGTGGTGTTCGACGCCAAGTCCTTTATTCACACCACGTGGATTGTACTGTCATACCTTGAGGGTCATTATCATTATCGGTGATTCCTCTCGCGCTTGTTAACGGTTTACATCATTGACCGGTAATCAAGCGATGTCTTTCCATGTTCGACTTCAGCGCAATTCTCACATGGATCGACTTGTACTTAGAGTGAAGATCGAACGAGTTTGAAGACCCCGGATCTAGTTTCATCCATCCGGGCTGCGATATATATTCAGGAAATATAAAGACATTTGACATGTACATCATTGCAGCAGATGATCATCCTACTCAAAGGATTATAATTTCAGCAGAGAATTATCAGTCTACCATTAGACGATCGTCTGTTCTATGTACCAAAATGAATTTATAAAGCTGAGCATGGGAATGCCCGCCTCAGCTAGATCATGAAAGCATAATGAAAAATAATGTATTGTATTTTATTTTATTACAGGTCACCTCTCAGTGATTGAATGAACTTCGGATCCTCGTGATAAAGCATTTCACCCGATAAACGACCTCATACTTTAGGGGGCAACTGTTATAGACATTTTTGTGCCTTACAGCATGAAGCATGAAATGTCCATAATCTAAGGGATCCAAAGTCCCTAAACATGTTGTTCCTACCCCTAGAGGAACAAGGTCAGCAAACCACAGCACTGAATAGCAGTTCTCCACCTGAAAACACTCAAAAACAAGGCAATTCTGGATCATGCCAACTGCTCCACTGAGCATCTACGCTGAATGTCAACTGCTCCACTATCTACCTGTGTTGAATGTCAACTGCAAAGAAGGCTACCTGCGCTGGGCGAGTTGGGACATGTGGCACAGTCATTCCTCAAGGTGTCAATGCCCAGGAAGCTTCCAAAATGACACTTGGATCAAGGAATTCGACTGGTGATGAGTAAGAGGGTCTAGATCTCCAAGTGGAAGCAAGAACCTCCAAGTGGACTCAAGAACTGAAGAATAACTGAAGTGAGAGAGGACACTAGTCAGCTTCATGCCAGCCTCAAGCTGACTCATCCTTTCTCCAAAACTCCTATATATAGAGCTCTCTCATGAGGTCTAGGGAGGCTGGAATCTTGTGAATGTAAGGAAGTGCTGTTGGTTTGAGTTTAGAACTATTGGGTGATTTGCTTTGAAGGAGGTGAAGAGGAGATTTCTTTCTGCTGGGAGGTGATGCTGGATTGGGCCTTTTATGGTTGTATCACTTCCTAAACTTTACTTCTTCCATTAATAAAGCATTTGAGGTTCTTCTATATACATGTGTCTCAATGGTGTATTGTTATACTTGTGTATTTGATTTATTCTAATCCTTGAATCAATTATGAATGTATGCTTCTTGTAGTTTCCCTCTCTTGCCTTTTTGCAGGATCTTGGTGTAGCTGGGCCAGTGAAAGAGCAAGGAGCTGGGAGCAAGCAGCAAGGAGAGAAGATTGGATCAACCATTAGCGAAAGACATCGGTTAGTGGATCTCTCTCTCTCCCCTATTTTACTTTCATAAAGAAGAAATCTTAGATAGCTTTGCTTCGATTGTTGTTGAGGTACTATCACCCTTAGAGTGGGATAGGGTCATTCCGTATTGGATACTTTTCCCAACAACAATAATATAATTAGAGCCGACATAACAATAATAATGTAAGGGCACACTAATAACAACATGGGGACTACATGGGAACAACAATATAATAAGGGGGTTGTACTAATAACAATAAGGGGATACACTAGTAGTATAGGGACCTAACATGCCCCTCTCCTTCAAAAAGTGTTTTTCTCAGCACTTGAGTAGTTCTTGATGCTTCTGTATAAAATTCTTCTCCTCCCATGTGGAATCTTCAGCGGTTAAGTTCTTCCACTTGATGAGATACTCTATAATTGATTGATTTCATAGCTATCGGGTTCTTGTTTCTGTGACTGCTCTAGGTTCCAATATGATATTTCCTTCCTCGTCAAGTTCTGACAATATTGTTTGAACTGGGATCTTCTGCAACTTTTGAATGAGTGGCCACACTTCTTCGTCCTTCTTCCATTCATCCCTTGCTTCTTTTATCCAATCTAGTTGGATAATAGAAATAGCATAAAACAATGCTTCCACATCCTCATCCTTTCTTAAGAGTGCATCTGCAACAACATTTTGCTTCCCTTTTATGTAGATGATTTCAAAGTCATAACCCAACATATTTGTGACCCATCTTTTATGTTCTTCTAAAGATAATCTTTGTTCTAAAAAGTATTTAAGACTATCATGATCCATTTTTACCTTGAAGTGTCTTCCCATTAGGTAAGGTTGCCATTTCTTAAGTGCATGCAGTATTGCCAACATTTCCTTCTCATAAATAGCTTTCTTGAGGGACTTTGTATGGATGTAACCATAAAAATAACCAATCACCTACATCAAAACTTCTTTCATTGCGATGTTGATTTGCCTGTTGTTTTATTCGATTTTGCACCAAAGTGGCATTATCATTTAAAAGTTGGAGAACTTGTTGTTGATGCTCGATGTGATCTTTCACTGTTTGAGTATTTTTCTTCTTGATATGTCCTTCTATCTTGAGAGTTTGAGGAGTGGTAATTTCTTCCAATGCATTACAAGATATGGTTGGATTCATTTCTTGATACTCAATGTGATATTTCACTTCTTGAACATTTTTCTTCTTGATATGTCCTTCTATCTTGATAGTTTGAGGAGTGGTAATTCCAGACAATGCATTACAAGATATGGTCGGATTCATTTCTTCTTTCTTGATGTGATCTTTCACTTCGTGAACCTTTTTCTTCTTGATATGTCCTTCTATCTTAAGAGTTTTAGGAGTGGTAATTATTTCCCATGCTTTACAAGATATGGTTGGATTCATTTCTTCTTTCTCTAGGGTTGGTTCCTCATGTATATCCTATTCTTTTGATGTTTCTTGATGCTTTTCTTCCTCCTCTCCACAATCAATGTAAAATAATTTCTTCTCAGCACACTTATGACCTTTAATGTATTTGTTATCACAATTGTAACAGAGCCATTTTTCTCTTCTTTATTCCAATTGTTGTGGTGTCAACCTTGTAGGTTGTGGAAGGCTAGGAGAAACAACACTTCCATCTTTATAGTTGTGAGGGATAGAATTCCTTGTTGCCATAATTTTTCTTTCCACTTTTCTTTCCAACCTAAATGCCTTCTCCAATGAATCAGGTTCCTAAAGACGAACCTCATGTTGAATGTTATCCTTTAATGTCCCTTTGGAGACATCAATCCTCTACTTCTCTCGAATATCATTTTCCCTTATATTCAATTTTTGGAAGTCCTCAATAGACTCTGCCATTGAAAACTTTTGTTTGAGATTTATCAATTGGCTAAAGAAGTTGTTGCGCTTTGTATCCTCATAATGTGCTATCATTTCCTCCGTGAAAATTGACCACGTAACAAGTGATTTACGAGAACAAAGCCCTTTATACCATAAAAATTGATCTGGTTCTAAATATGAAAATGCAATAAGTGACTTTTGTAACTGTTGCACCTCATGTAGACCAAAATATTTCTCCATCTACAGTATCCAATTTACCGGATCCTTTCCATCAAACTTCCTCATATCACATTTTCTTGATTTTAGGAGCTCGATCTTGAAACGATTGTAACTCTGTAATTTAAAATCTCCAAGTTCTGAAATTGCGTCCTACAGTAGCCATCTAAGTCCTCTTTCTAAACCCTCAAGTCTGATGAAGATTGGATTCTGCAAGGAA
Source organism: Pinus tabuliformis (assembly GCA_031772625.1). Lineage (NCBI taxonomy): Eukaryota > Viridiplantae > Streptophyta > Pinopsida > Pinales > Pinaceae > Pinus > Pinus tabuliformis. Next base: position 786,694,757 of record CM062808.1, read on the forward strand.
GAGTTATGGAAAATCTCCCACGATGACCTGATTATAGACCGGTTCAGTAGTGCGAATTTGTATGAAGTGCCACGTGTCATTGTTTCAATCTTAGGATCTGAAACTGATACATAGAAAACTACAGTGCGTCCTATTTCTGCAACTTCTTACAAAATTTCAATTTGACGCTCAGAGAGAAAGTTATGACGATTTTCCCAGGGTCACCTATTTAGGATGTAATTTGGGAGCCTGCAGAAGCCTTAAATGTCTTGGACTGTATCTTTGAAAATATAGCGAAACAAGATCTGAAATTAAGGCCCGAGATTCCCCACAATTTCTGCTCATATGGATTTTAATTTCAGTGTCTGAACCTTCGTAGAAAACAAATTATAACACAAATTCCACGATGACCTGTTTGAGATGAAATTCTGGAGCTTGCGAAAACCCTAACTTCCTCAGCTCATATCTCCAGAAATATAGCGAGAAAAGATCTGAAATGCAGACTTGAGGTGCAAACCGATTTCTCCTCAAATGGGTTTTTGTTTTAGCTTATAAAACTTTGTAGCGAAAACGTTATAGCAAAAATTCCATGATGACCTATTTGGAGCAACGAAACCCTAGAATCCAAAGCTTTGACACCAAATGTTATGAAACCAGCTCACAAAACGATAGAAAAGATAGATCAACGCCTTAGAAATAAGCCTCTTCGAGGGGGAAACCTCCTTTACATTACACAAATGAACAATTATTGGATGATACAAATGACAAGACCTCATTTCTATATATAGGAGTCTAAGGGGTCATAATATAATCAGAGCTGACATAATAATAATAATGTAAGGGCACAATAATAACAATAGTGGGCTTCTATGGGGCACAATAATAACAATATGGGGACTACATGGGCACAACAATATAATAAGGGGTTTGTACTAATAACAATAAGGGGTTACACTAGTAGTATAGGGACCTAACAAATGTCATATTTTGATTCTAGCAATTTCATTTGGAGGTACCGAGTATGCTGAGAAAAATGTCATATTTTGATTCTTATAACACTTATCTTTTGAGTAGAGCACTTACTGGAATAAAATACCATTGTAGGGATATTCCATTCTAGTTAAACAAACTATATGTTGTCGAACTGTCCAGCTAGAGCGGACAACACCTTTTTCACACTTATCAACTCTCCAGTTTTATTAACCCAGCAAGGTTATCTTCATGATATCAAACTATAAAACAAAATTAAATCTAATCCAATCACGTAAGGAATCAAAGACTATATGCAAATCTCTAAACTAGTCCTATTGGAGGTGTCAATCCTAATTTCATGCATATTTTGGACTCACGACTAGATCACATGTTGATTAGTCCACTGATATATCAAACTTATCCTCATGCAAGTGAATTGGAATAGACTGGAGGTCATGCAAATGTTGAAATAAAGGTGTCTCGGGTGGTGGGTTCCATGCACCAGTCCTATCTCATGTTGTTTTTTTTGGTACTTTCAGTATCATTTTAATGAAATGAAACACTAAACTTCAAATAATCAAAATAACCATTTGCGATGTCAACCTTGTCAATGTTATGACTTCATCTATACTCTTATCACCTGCTTATGTCTTCTCTTCATTGTTACAATGCAATAAATTTAGTGTTTAGTTACAAGTCATCACCATGACAAAAACCATAGCAACTTTTAACCTTTAAGCCTAATTTTTTCCCACAGTAGGACAATGTTGTAATCTGCTTTAATGTCATCGGTAACAAACCCAACACATTGAGTGTTACCCAAGCGATAGGGTCAGCTTCTTTGGAAATACACAACAAGAGAGAGATATATTATCACTTTAAAAGTGAACTTCCTTGCGATAATGGCTATAGGTATCACTTGAGATGAACCCAAGGAGAGAGAGATATATTTATCCCTTTAAAAGTTAAATTCCCTACAATAATGGCTACAAGTATCACATAAAGTTCCATTTATCCAATGATGTAGGGTATAGTGTCACATAGACCATGTGATGTAGGGTATTGTGTCACATGGAATAAGTGGTTTCCAATGATAAGGGGGTTGGAGATCTTTCTTCATTACATCAAAAATTCCTTCTCTAGTGACATATGATAGAGATTGACATATTTCCCTCTCAAAGAAGATAATTGATCGTTATACACTAGACCCATCAAAGTTGAGCTCAATTCCATACTATTGATCAATACACCATAGCAGAAATCCTTGTCGATCATGGTCAATAAGAGACTATCGATCAATACACCATATGAGAAATCCTTGGTGATCTTCGTTAGTTAAGAGGCTAGATTTTTCTAGACTCATACGTAGGCTTTTCATGTAAGCTATAGGTTCTTTTTTAGGAGTGTAGAATGGGTTGTGTAAGATATGTGTCATAGTTGACTTTGCTAACGAAGAAATATGTCATTTTTGGCCCAAGGAAATCATGTTATTTATGCAAACTCACTCCCTTTAAATCACGAGTGTCATTGATAAAATATAAACTTTCACAGGAGTAAATGCCTTCCCAAATAAATTCATTCAAAAGTTTCAAAAAATGGCTTCCACTCATTCTAGTCAGTATTATCCCGCTTGTGTATCTTTTCATAACGCAGATGAGGGTGTAGGGTGTAACCATATACGCTATAGCCCTCAACCATTGTTTCTCAAGGTCCATTTCACAGGAGTACAATGGTGGCATATATCCATGTTTTCGTGGTGTCTATAAAAAAAGGCAGACCAGGTATTTATATTACTTTTGGTACTTGTAGTATATATGTTGTTGTTTTTGGTACTTGCAACATCATTTTAATGAAATGAAACAATAACCTTCAAATTTTCAAAATAACCATTTGCGATGTCATGAGAAACAATCTTGAAATAGGTTTCAAATGGGAGATTTTCCATGCGTTGTTGGCAGTTGGGCCATGTTTTTGAATATTTGATGGTTTTCACAACTTCTTATAGGGATTTCTTCTAACATTGCTAGAATTTGTTCCTTGCTACAATTTCTTCTAGATTTTAGATAGAGTATGTAGTAACACAACAGTCAATTATAATTTCTTTTAATGGTCCTAAATTATCCTTTTGGTGGCATCCATGCTTATTTGGTTTATTTTGGTTATGAGTCGCACATGCATGCTTGGAATATGGCATGGGGGTGATTGGTTGAAGAGAAATTTGATTCATCCAATTTATGGTTGGGTGGAACATGGAAGTCCCAAACATAGTCGGTCTATTCATTCATTAATAAGAGTTTCTTGTCCTTGGTATTTCATATATTTTAATTTTCTTAAATATATTTTTATGTGATTATTATTTCTTATATATATATGATTCCATTATATTAAATTTATATTTTACACTTTTAGTATTTTAATTTAATTTTTATGCAATCTCAACTCTATATATACATGAGATTCCATTTCATTATACTAATATTTTTTTTTAAGTATTTTAATATTTACTTATTTTCAATTTCTTAAATATTGATTTAATATTCTTTTTAACTTTTACCTCCTTTAGTTTATTGATTTTTTAATTTTCTTAAATATAATATTATGGGATTATTATTTCCTATATATATGATTCTAGTATTTTATAATTTTTAGTATTATATATATATATATATATAAAGTCAAATCAAAATTTGGTGTATTGGTGTATGATTTCTTTATTTGTGGGAAAATAGATTCATCTCACTAGAATGATTTGACTATAAATGTCTATTAAAATGTATTTATAGTATACTAATATGTAATTGCTTAAAAAAAAATAAACACATGTGATTTAACTATTAAATCTACTTATAATATATTGAACTAATTTTTATTTTTATAATTATTTTTTAATTTGAGTTCTTCAAAATAACATATTTTTTATATATACTATCTTTTTAAAGTTTTAGTAAATATTAGTTTATTAATTATGATTAGATGATGTTGTTTTTATTATATATATATATATATATATATATATTTTAAATTTTTGTCATTATTGATTATTACAATCTATCACACTAATTTAATTAGAATTTTTAATTAAAATAATTTTAGCCCATGAAGAATAATAACCCAATTATGGATTTCCATGTAAATAATAAAATCCCCAACTTTAATCCTTAAACTTTTTTAAGGCAAAATAAATAAATTTAAAACAAATTAAAACTTTATGTAGTATTAAAAACAATCCAGTTAACAAGAAAATGGCTAAATTTAATTAACCAAAACGCCCGAGGCAATCTATAACAGGCTGGCACCAAAAAGAGACACAAACAGAATCGAAAATACGCATCATATGAAAAGGAGAATCTTAATGTCCCTGCAACTTATACCGCAGGTAAAGTATGGTTATTACACTTTGACAACTCCAGGAAACGAAAAGGAGATAACTTATACAGCAAGTATGGTCATTGCCCTTTCACAACCCCACGCATGCACCACTATGTAACTCGGCAAAACGTTCTAATGACCCACGATAGTGTTACGTATACTATCGTCTTAGGAGAAACGTATACGTATTGAACTTCGTTTACTGACAATAACTAAGAGCTGAATAACAACCGCTGTGCTGTGAGTATACATTGTTTTATCTTGGGATAACCTTAATAGATAAATAATCAAAACCGTCGCATTTAAGCTAATTTTACATCTGGACGGCGCGACGTGGACTACTTGCGCATATATATTAATGTTTAGTTACTTCTTTGAAACTACTTTTACTTCCTTGTACCTCTCAACATTCGAGAGGTTGTGATGTTCAGAGATGTTTCAACCATCTTTGTTCCTTGACCTCTCAACATTTGAGAGGATACGATGTTCACTGATACACGTTTGACCTCCCACTTGTGTAGGGTTTTATTATTGGATATCAATCTCAGGGTGTCGTTACTCTTTCCACCTCTGATTTAATAGAACCGACAAACCTCTCACGTCGCATCTGTCTGACGGCGTGACAAAGCTCTTTCATCACATCTGTCTGACGGCGGACAAGATTGATGACATCAATCGTAATGGAATGAATTGCCAAGGAAGGAGGAATTAAATCCGCGCATCCATGCATCGCCATCTAGGCTGGGGTGGAACGCATCCAATGGAGTTGGTATTCCCTGTTCCACTAGGAAAGTAAATCGGGCTGGATAATGCCGGAGATGGTGCCGCTGGTACCGCCACTACTGTTATTTTCTTGGAAGCATATTTTTCCCACATGCCCCTGCTTCACTCCTCCGGCTATAAGAGGGCGTGCACTCCTCTTCCTCATTTAACTCGCTTTCCATTCACTCATTCCATAGTTACTTACGTCTGTATCTTAGGCAATGGAGAATCCTGAATCCTCTTCGACAAGGGGCTGGTGGCTCTACGCCATTTTTCTTACAAAGAATGGAGTACCTGACCATGTACTACATTCCACGGACCATATTTCTGCAGTGGGGCAGTGGTCACTCTATATAGCACTGCTTATTGTTGCTGTTTGTGGTGCAATGCTTTCTTGGTTCAGCCCTGGAGGATGTGCATGGGCTGCTGCCAGACACAAGAAAGCCATCGCCATTCCTGGCCCCAAAGGATGGCCCGTTATCGGAAGCCTCATGGACATGAGCGTCGGACTTGCTCACCGAAATCTCGAGTATCTGGCTCGTCTCCATGGTGCCAAGAAAATCATGGCCTTTAGCTTGGGCTCGACACCAGCCGTGATTACATCGGATCCTGACGTGGCCAGAGACCTGCTTAGCTCCTCTCACTTTGCAGACCGACCACTCAAACAATCCGCTCAGCAGTTAATTTTCGGCAGGGCGATGGGGTTTGCGCCCAACGGTGACTATTGGCGACTCCTGCGAAGAATTTCTGCTACTCATCTCTTCTCTCCACGCCGAATTGCGGCCCACGAAGTCGCTCGTCAGGTGGACTGCACGACCATGCTTTCCGACATAAGGGATGAGTCTGATATTAATGGCGGCGCCGTCACGCTCCGTCGACATCTCCAGAAAGCGGCCCTTAATAATATAATGGGAAGTGTCTTCGGTCGACGTTCGGTGGATGCCGAGACTGAGAAGAATCTTCGCGAGATGGTGAATGAGGGATTCGAGCTTCTTGGAGCATTCAACTGGGCTGATCATCTCCCATGGCTACGAGTACTCGATCCACTCAGAATCCACAGCCGCTGCGCTCGTCTTGTTCCGCGTGTTACATCGTTTGTCAAGAACATCATCGACGAGCATCGACAGAGGGACGACACGGCCGACTCAGACTTTGTGGATGTCCTCCTTTCGCTCCGAGGAGACGACAAGCTCGACGACGACGATATGATCGCAGTTCTATGGGTAACATAATTAAGCACGACACAACTATTATTTTAGTGCTAAAATTAAAAGTTTTAGTGTTAGAATTAAAAAATTTCGTCTCTTATTTTGTTTTGATGCAGGAAATGATATTCCGCGGCACAGACACAACGGCTTTACTTACAGAATGGGCGACGGCAGAGCTGTTGCTCAATCCGCAAGTGCAAAGCAAACTTCAGGCAGAGCTGGACGCGGTTGTCGGGCGCAACAGAAACGTAACAGAAGACGACATCGAGAAGCTCCCGTATCTTCAAGCGGTAGTGAAAGAGTCTCTGCGGATGCACCCACCAGGGCCTCTCTTATCATGGGCCCGCCTCTGCACGGAGGATTGGTTCATGGCGAACGGGATGTGCGTTCCGGCGGGCACGACGGCGATGGTGAACATGTGGTCTATTACCCACGATCCGGAGATCTGGGAACGTCCCCATCAATTCCGTCCACAGAGGTTTCTCCCGTCGGAAGGCGGACAACATGTGGATGTCCGAGGAAACGACCTGCGGCTTGCACCCTTTGGTGCCGGTCGTCGCGTATGCCCGGGCAAGGCTCTGGGTCTCCGGACCGTTCAGCTGTGGGTGGCGAAACTGTTTCATCATTTCACATGGGTGCCTTCTCCTAACCATCCGGTGGACCTGACAGAGAAGCTTAAACTATCATGTGAAATGGCAACGCCCCTTACAGCCATATCTGTGAGTAGGATCCCACTTCCTTCAACTTAACAACAATTCCGTGCCGCTATAGTGTGTCCTAATTCGCTCATCTCGATGAAGAATAACAATCAGAATAAAATGATAACGCCCAGTATATTTGACTTCCGCTGCATTTAGAAACGCATATCTCGATGAAGTGGGTTCCGTTTTGTAATAGTACTGTTATTTGATTCTTATCTTTATTTCACTCATAAATTATGAAATTATAATATGTTATCTTTAAATTAATAAAATAATATAAAAATACAATTATCCATTATTTGTGTTTTTTAAAATTGAATTTCATTAATTGCAAAGAAGCCAGTTATATCAGGAAATCAGATATATCAAAGTATATTTGTTATATTTATGGTTTCAAATGCTAGGATAATCCATAAGTAAATCAGATATATCAAAGTATATTTGTTATATTTATGGTTTCAAATGCTAGGATAATCCATAAGTTCTTTTTCTTCTTAGTTTTTGGGACATTTATATGTCAGAGTGAGTAATCCATCACAACTAAGGATAATGTTGTTTTTTAATTTTTTTGAGAAAGTCCCATAGCAATCGGATCAGTCGAATTTGATAGTTCTTTCTCGCTATTTAAATAATCAGACTCATGGTTGTGCTTCTGCTACTAATTACATGTGCAATTATGACTAAAGTTCTCTTTGAAGCCTCCTAATTATAGGAACAATTATTGCTAAACTTCTCTCATTCTCCTTTGCCAAAATACTTTGCTCTACTGTGGGGTGAATTAATGCTACTAGGGGTTGCCTTGTAACTTGAGAGGCTTAGTTGTTACGAGATGTATTCTGTTTTTGGGAGTTGTTCTTCTTTTGACTTGCAAAAATCTTGGTATTTGAGGTTACCATCAAATCTCTCCATCCACGGTAGCTTCTCTTTGGATCCTCGTTACAAAACGCTCCTTTTGAAGAGGGGTGTGCACTCTCAAGGTGCCCAAGCTATTGGCAAATTCTACACCTAAAAGTCGCATTTTCACAGTCCAATGGTCAGGTATACTCCTTATCCTCCCACTTGAGGGCGATTTTATCTAGTAGACCTTCACTGAAGTCCACTTCCATGCATACGCAGATGAAACTTAGAAATGTTTTGTCAATATTACTTATCTACTTTGATGAAGCGACCTATAGAGTCACCAACATCCTCTTGGATCTCTCACCAGCTCCATTGAAGAGGAAAGTTTGGAAGTCTAACCCAAATAGGAATATGCAAGGTCTTCATGGTAGGAGGATTAAACTCAAAAAACCATGTTGAATGAAGAGACCATCCCAGCCCCAAAACTAGGGCCCCTAATCAAAAATATTATTTTGGTCTTCCAGATCTTTGAAGAAAACCACAAAATATCCTTTCAAGCAAAATAACAAATCTATATTTTGGGACCATTTTTGGTAGGCCTAATCCCAGAGGGTAGATGTCGAGGGTCAAAATCCATTTAAAAAACATATAATCCCTCGACTTTTAAAATATGTTGCTCTCTTATTAATGATGTCATTCACCTCTAGCAATCAGTTATCCAAGTAATGTTCCACCATAAAATCCTGACCTGAGAGCTCCTTAGGAGTTTGAGAAGTGAGATTCGGATTTTGGGATTCCTTAAAAGACACGGGCCTTAAAAAAGAAGATGCCCTTTTTCCCCTGGCACCTCCTTTTAGAACAACAACTAAGAAGACTGTAGCGTCCTTTTTAATTCCATAATCTTTGAGACCATTTTCCATCCTCAGTACCATTTGTTCATAGAGGAGCCTAATCACTCCCACAAGGATTCTTGTAATCTGATGAATTTTGTCATCTACCAAAACTACAACGTTTCTCACTTTTACCTTGATGCACATAGATTATCTAGATAAGAACTTAACAAAAATGGGAAATGTTTGAAGATCCCCAACCCTAAAAGCTTACTTTACATGTTCCAAACAAGCAACCAGGCACCTCAAGGGAGACATATCGCCCCTGGGAAGCCACACAGGCTTGAGACTTTTGTAAAATAATTTGCAATCGTTGTGAAAACCCATATTAACTTCTCTTTCTGACATTTCACCAAATAATTTGTCGACATCAAATTGATAGTAAAGTTTTCCTAAAATTGAAAGTTTACATCAATATTGAATAACCTGTTTAATTTTCATGGTTATGATTTTAAAGTAGGCAAAATTTGAAATTTGCACTAAATTAGGGGAGAGGCAATTTTGATAAATGAGATACATTATCAATTTAAAAGTAAGATTATAGCAATCTATTATTAATGTTGTATTAACCAATAATTTTATTATAATTTTTTGCATTTACTATATATATATATATATATATATATATATATATATATAGAATAATAGATTTGAAGTGTTCTTGGGTGATTAAATAAATCTTTAGTTATTTTTTGGTTTTTTTATTTATTTATTATAACTTTGTCGATTTTTCTAATTTTTTTTACTTTATAGCTTATAAAAGGTTGATTAAGTACTTTTTAAAACCAAAAAACATAAAAACATTGTCTCTATTACAACATTTAATGTAATTAGACCTAATGAACTTCAATTGATAATATATATTTATAATCAACTATAATATAATAGTAGCAATACATTAAATGTAAACCCCGTGGATTAGCCCAATTGGTCGAATCCTCATCATTAAAGAACCTTTGCTATTGGTAGGTCATGGTTTCAATTCTCTCTACACCCTCGGGATGAGGCTCCATGGTTGAGCTGATAGGAAGTGAATCCTTTAGGTCGATCTCTCCTATACAAATATCCCTTTGAGTGGATCTTCCTCGTAAAAATATTTTGCGGATGTAGTGGTTTGTGAACTAGATAGAAAAAACAATACATTAGTTATTAATATATGTGTAAATATATTTTGCGGATGTAGTGGTTTGTGAACTAGATAGAAAAAACAATACATTAGTTATTAATATATGTCTTTAATTATGCTGATAGGAAGTGGTCCCTTTGAGTGGATCTTCCTCGTAAAAATATTTTGCGGATGTAGTGGTTTGTGAACTAGATAGAAAAAACAATACATTAGTTATTAATATATGTCTTTAATTATGTTGATAGACATGTCTATTTTACAATATGAATTCCACAATTTTCATTTAGTTATTAATAATTATTAGGTGGATGGTAGGAATTTAACCTCCATAGAATATTTTTGAATATTCTTAATAGTATACACAAACCAAATACTCAGATTTATTTCCAAAGTAGTTATGTCTTTTTCCTTTTAATTAAATTCATTAATTAAAATAAATGTCATATTAACAAGTGCTATATGAAATTAGTTATGGATTTTTGGGCATGTGCTATTGAGAAGAAATGGTATTGTAACAAAGCCTCTTTACAAATTAAGAATTTCTAAGACAAAATAGACATGAATATCTTTGGTTTACAATCTCGCTACATGTTTTTTTAAATGTATATATCTTTAACTTATATTTAATTATTTTTCTCATTTCTTTGTGATTTTTTTCCGCTAAAAGAAAATATTACATCGTTGTTCATAGTTTTCACAAAAGTACATTGGCCTCACTCAGACTAGATTTGTTTGTTGGTATGTTAACATCCAAGTTTTTTACATCCAACAACATGGACTGCACAACCAAGCATATGGTATATCTAGAAGATAAAAAAAACAACATAAACATATAAAACGAACAACCATTTATGATTCAGAAGATGTCACAAGAGTAGGGTTGTTGACATAGTACCCATGTGCATCAAAAACCTAAGTTGACACTGTATGTGTTGTTCCATATGCCTCATGTGAGCTTGTAGACTATATAGGCTATCTTGTATTCTCCATTATTCCCTGGAATATCATTAAGGAAATGATTTCATTTCTATCATCATGCTTCTCCTTGACAACTTGCCCTAGAAAAAAATTTAACTTCCAAGGAAAAGCAACCATATTTATTTACTAATTTCTCTTGCCCCGTTTGTACCCAAAATCTAGGAACCATTGAGAAAATTATTCCAAAAGCTCAAAATCTAAGACTGTCTATTTGTCCCTATGAACATTTCTTTAGAGCCTTTAAATATCAGCCTATGTGAATGGAGGGATCATATCTTAGTAAAGAACTATCGCATCCCAAGAAAGAGATTTGGAACGAGACATTCTAACCTAGCTACACTCCCCAACACTTGGAAACAAAAGCCACATTGACACGGCATGATAAACCAAATAATCCGCAACACTATTTCGACTCTGAGAAGGCCACATATGAACTTACCTTGAAACCTAATGAAGTCAAACTTCTTAAGAACAGAAAGTTGTAGACTCTCCTTGCTTCCACAAAACCATATTTTAGATATAACAATCAAAATTCTTGCCACATAATTGAAAAAAAAATGTAATACCAACAAACCAAAACCAACACCGTGCAATAAGGGTGAACAGTTGATAGGAAATTATCCCAGGAAAATAAATATAATTCAAATGTAAAGGAGCATTTAAAATACAACCAACCAAGGTATCCACTAACTCTACCAGAGAAGGGATGAAAGGACCCAATATCACCCAGAAAATGAAAATAATGAGATAAAAAGAGGCACAAATCCAGGAACATGTTGTTACCCGAGAACACGACCAAGAACAAAGGAGGATGCTTATTTGCAAGCCAACTTTGAAACACCGAGCTGAAGTGGCCCTCTAAATAAGGGTAGGATCTGTGCAACTAACATCAGCGTGCTTTAAGCTGACATTATTTTTATTATGATCATCCCTCAAGCAAGAACCATTTATAAGAAAGACCTTAGATGGTAATATTTTTCCTTCAAGAGCAAGCACTAAAGTATCCACTACCAAGGAAAAGAGAGTTCATATGGTAGCCCATTTTGTTATTGGGGCAAATGTATCCTCATAATCGACCCCTTTCTCTTGTCCAAAACCTTTTGCTAGGGGGCTACCTTTATGCTTTTCAAATGAGACTTCTTCTTTATACTTTTTCTTGAAGACCCACTTGTAGCATATCTATTTGGTTCCCAAAGGATAATCCATCAACATCCAGGTTACATTCTTTATCATAGCATCATACTCTTTTTACATTGCTTCTTTCCATTTAGCATGAGAAGTAACTTATTTGAAGGAAGTTGGTTCAAAATCTATAGACATATTTAATTCACAATCATAAGCAACACCCATATAAACTGGTGAATCATAATTGTCTACATAACCTCCATTTTTTCTAGTAGAGATTCTTGCTCCTATCTTTCCAATCTCATAAGGACTAACACTTTTAGATTTCTTAGAAAGCCGCTTTGGAGCACCTTTATGAGATATACTAGGATGCTCAATTGAATAATATGGGGATGAATCAAGATTGATCCTTCCAATTCTCTCAAACACATCACTCAAAGTGTCTTCTTGATCAAATGTTTATGATTCATGAGATGGAGAGAGTGCTTCAGAAGGAGTTTCCATAGATTGATATAAGATATTGATGCCCCCTTTAGGATGTGGAATCTCATAATCAAATTCATGAATGTAGAAATCTGATATAAATTTCAATTACTCAAGATTTCAAATTGAAAAACAAGAGACACAATTCTACTCTACTAATTTGTGGAATAGAAATCACAATTTAGAACAATGTAAATAAACATGTAAGAAGAAAACCCACAAATACACAATGGTTTCAAGGGGAACCCAACTGGGAAAACCCCTCAAGCATTTTTGCATTAATTAGTTGAATTGATAAACTATTACAATTTCTTGCTCGATCTCTGAGCACAACCTGCATAAGAATTTTTTTTCTCCCACTAAATAAGGACTTGTCACCAACACTTAGCCACTTTATGCCTCTATAATCCTCCTATTTCACTGTAGAATCCTTGAGGAAATTATATAGTAAAATATATGAATCACCTCCTCTTTTCCTACAAAATTCCTAAGGATTGATCTCCTTACTCATGCAAAACCTGTACACTCAAAAATAGTATACAACGCATGTTACACTACCTTCTCATCTCCACTTTAGTTGAGCAATTCGAAATCCATGCATGCATTAGCTGTTTTGGGCTAATTGATCAATTAACTAATAGATCTTTGAGTTAGACTGTTAGGCCCCTATAATACTAGTGTAAACCCTTATTGTTATTAGTACAACCCCCTCATTATATTGTTGTACCCATGTATTCCCCATATTGTTATTATTGTGCCCCATAGAAGCCCACTATTGTTATTATTGTGCCCTTACATTATTATTGTTATGTCGGCTCTGATTATATTATGACCCCTTAGACTCCTATATATAGAAATGAGGTATTGTCATTTGTATCATCGAAGAATTTTTGCTTTGTGTAATGTAAAGGAGGTTTCCCCCTCGAAGAGGCTTATTTCTAAGGTGTTGATCTATCTTTTCTATCTTTTTGTGAGCTGGTTTCAAAACATTTGGTATCAAAGCTTTGGATTCTAGGGTTTTGCCACTCCAAATAGGTCATCGTGGAATTTTTGCTATAACTCTTTCACTACGAAGTATAAGAAGCTAAAAAATCAACCCATTTGAGAAGAAATCGGTCTAAACCGTGTGTCCGAATTTGAGATCTTGTCTCACTATATTTTTGGAGATATGATCTGATGAAGTTAGGGTTTTGCAAGCTCCAAAATTTCATCTCAAACAGGTCATCGTCAAATTTTCACTATAATATTTGTTCTACGAAGGTTCAGACTCTGAAATTAAAACCCATTTGAACAAAAATCTTGGTGAAGCTCATGTTTGAATTTCAAATCTTGTTTCGCTACAGTTTCGGAGATATAATATGAGATATTTAGGGTTTCTACAGGGTCTCGAATTACATCCTAAGCAGGTGACCTTGGGAACATCGTCAAAACATTCTCTCTGACCATCAAATTGAAATTTCGTAAGAAGTTATAGAAAGAGGACGGACTATAGTTTTTTGTGTATCAGTTTTAGGTCCTAACGTTGAAACAGTGACACGAGGCACTTCGTACAAGTTCGATCTACTGAACCAATCTATAATCGGGTCATCGTGGGAGATTTGACATAACACTTCCTTACGAAATCCAATCTTGATCATACTTTTGGGGTTAGAAAGAGGACTCAGAGGGATATTATAGACCTAAATTTAAGAACTTAAATATCCTAAAGTACAGAGTTATAGTCGTTTCAAGTTCGAGCTTCTAAAATAAAAAAAAAAAATGAGATGAGGAATTTTGATGGCAAGGATCCGCTAAATTGGATACTACAGATGGAGAAATATTTTGATCTACATGGTGTACCACTGTTATAAAAGGTATGTATTGCATCTAATTATTTACAACCGAATCGATTTTTATGGTATCAAAGCTTTGGATTCTAGGGTTCCACTGCTCCAAATAGGACATCGTGGTATTTTCGCTATACATTTTGTTTTACATTGTATCAGAAGCTAAACAGAAAACCCATTTGAGACAACATCGTGCTAAACCTCAGTTCTGAATTTCAGAACTTGTCTCGCTATATATTCGGAGATACGATCTGAGGAAGTTAGGGTTTTTGTAAGCTCCAGAATTTCATCTAAAACAGGTCATTGTGGAATTTTCACTATAACATTTCTTCTATGAAGTTTCAGAAGCTCAAAACAAAACCCATTTGATAATAAATTGGTCTGAACCTTGGGCCCGAATTTTAGATCTTGTTTCACTATATTCTTGGAGATAAAGTCCAAGACCTTTAGGGTTTCTAGAGGCTCCCGAATTACATCCTAAACATGTGACCTGGGGAAAATTGTCATAATTGTCTCTCTTAGCATTGGATTGAAATTTCATAAGAAATTATAGAAAGAGGACAGACTGTAGCTTTCTGTGTATCTTTTTCAGATCCGAAGGTCGAAACAGTGACGCGTGGCACTTCATACAATTTCTCTCTTCTGAAAAGGTATATAATTAGGTCATCTTAGGAGATTGTGCATAACTTTTTCTTGGAGAAACCAATTTCGATAATACTGGTGCCATTTGGAAGAGGATGAAGAGGGCTATTGTAGGTCACGCTTTCAAACTTGGAATATCCGCAATTACAAAGTTATAGTCATTTCAAGATCGAACTCCTAAAATCAAGAAAAGGTGATATGAAGAAGTTTGATGGCAAGGATCCGGTAAATTGGTTACTACAGATGGAGCAATATTTTGATCTACATGAGGTGAAACTGTTACAAAAGGTACATATTGCATCTTCATATTTAGAACCAGATCAATTTTTATGGTATAAAGGGCTTTGTTCTCATAAACCACTTGTTACGCGGTCAATTTTCATGGAGGAAATGATAGCACATTATGAGGATACAAATAGCAACACCTTCTTTAGCCTATTAATAAATCTAAAAAAAAGGTGTTCAATGGCAGAGAACATTGAGGACTTTCAAAAATTGAATATAAGGGAAAATGATATTCCAGAGAGGCAGAGGATTGATGTCTCCATAGGGAATTTAAAGGATAACATTCAACATGAGGTTCGTCATTGGGAACCTGATTCATTGGAGAGGGCAATAAAAGTTCAAAGCAAAATTTTGGCCACAAGGAAGTCTACCCCTCACAACTATAAATATGGAAGCATTGTTTCTCCTATCCTTCCACAACCTGCAAAGTTGACACCACAACAATTGGAAGAAAAAAGCGCAAAAGGGCTTTGTTACAATTGTGATAAAAAATACGCTAAAGGTCATAAGTGTGATGAGAAGAAATTATTTTACATATATTATGAAGAGGGGGAAGAAAAGGATCAAGAAACATCAAAAGAAGAGGATATACACCAAGGACCAACCCCAGAGAAAGAATAAATGAATGAGGTGCTCTGGTACCAAATGTTATGAAACCAGCTCACAAAAAGATAGAAAAGATAGATGAATGCCTTAGAAATAAGCCTCTTCGAGGGGGAAACCTCCTTTACATTACACAAATTAACAATTCTTGGATGATACAAATGACAAGAGCTCCTTTCTGTATATAGGAGTCTAAGGGGTCATAATATAATCAGAGCCGACATAACAATAATAATCTAATGGCACACTAATAAAAATAGTGGGCTTTTGTGGGGCACAATAAGAACAATATGGGGACTACATGGGCACAACAATATAATAAGGGGATTGTACTAATAAAAATAAGGGTTTACACTAGTAGTATAGGGGCCTAACATGCCCCTCTCCTTCAAAAAGTGTTGTCCTCAATGCTTGAGTAGTTCTTGATGCTTCTGTATAAAATTTGTGTCCTCCCATGTGGAATCTTCAGTGGGTAAGCTCTTCCACTTAATGAGATACTCTGAAATTGATTGATTTCGTAGCTGTCAAGTTCTTGTTTCTATGACTCCTCTAGGTTCCAATATGATTTTTCCTTCCTCTTCAAGTTCTGGAAATATTGTTTGAATTGGGATCTTCTGCAACTTTTGAATGAGTGGCCACACTTCTTCGTCCTTCTTCCATTCATCCCTTTCTTCATTTATCCAATCTAGTTGGATAATTGAAATAGCACAAAACAATGCTTCCATATCCTCATCCTTTCTTGAGAGTGCATCTGAAACAAAATTTTGCTTCCCTTTTCTGAAGATGGTGTCAAAGTCATAACCCAACATATTTGTGACCCATTTTTTCTGTTCTTCTAAAGATAATATTTGTTCTAAAAAGTATTTAAGACTATCATGATCCATTTTTACCTTGAAGTGTCTTCCCATTAGGTAAGGTCGCCATTTCTTAAGTGCATGTAATATTTCCAACATTTCCTTCTCATAAATTGCTTGATTGAGATGTAGTCTTAAAAATACCCTACATCTCATAGAATTCTATCCCATAGGTCGGTTACGTGAATACAATTGAAAATAATTAAACTAGATTGCTAAAATTTGGCAACCACATAAGTGTTGGCTTGAGTTTTGACTTGTCTGTGAAGTAGACTACTCCATCAACATTATCAGTGAATTCCTCAAAGAAATATATTCTAAAATTCATGTGGAAAGTTGCAACTAAACAAAGCAACAATGAATCTTTCCACGAAGCAAGTGAAGCGTTGAACAAGTCTTTAGTTATTCTGATATTGCAATGTGCCACAACATAATGAGAAGATTCAGGTGCTTTACCTTTCCCTTGATATGGTGATTTTTATTTCTCTTCATCCCTTTACTCTCTGAACTTTTCGCAAGAGAGCTTACATGTGGAAGAATCATGTCCATTTTTGTTACACCATATGCAATGAAGATTAAGTATTGCTCCTTGGCAATGTTTCCCCCCCTGCCTCTATTATTCTCCCTTCCACATCGTCTTCCACCACCCCTTCCTCTAGAGTAATCATGTGCATGATTCTTCCTTTTCTATGCAAGGCTCACAGCTTCTTGAGAATACTAAGAAATTGTCTTCTTCTTACCCAAAATCTTTCTCTCTTTCAGCAAACTTCTCCACAAGAGAGTAAAAAGAAATATCTTTGAGTTTTCCACTAGCTTGTAATGACTCAAAATAATGAGAATAAGTGGGATATAGTGCCTTGACAAAATTTATGAGAGGAAAATCCATTTTAACACTGATAGCTTCTATAGCATGCATAATGACTCTTATTTCATAGGCATAGCCAAGGGATCACCATCTTTCAATTCTAAATTAAAAAGTTTGACCATAAGTTGGACTACTTCAAGCTCAGAGTGTAAGTGATATAAATATTTTAGCTTCTTTAAGGCTTCAAAAGCATTTGTAAATGACGTAATATAATGAATCGCCTATTCAGTGTCTTATGCTACAATCAAGGTATAGGCCTTGTTGTTCTTGTTCTCCCATAGTGTTATCTCCTTGATTGAAGTGGTATTTTCAGGATGATTGACAACTTCTCCTTCACATACTCCTTTCCATAACTCATTAAAAATTAGGGTATAGAGAGAACTACCCCAACTATGGAAATGAGTGAATGCATCATTAAGAAAAATAACTATCTTCTTTTAATTTCCAAAACAATCACAACTTTACTTTCCGGATTTTATATGACAAACATCAAACTAATATGACAACTAACAAACCAAGCCACATATAAATCAAAGTATATGCAAAGAAACATCAATATATTCAACTGAACACTCATATAATACCAGTGCCATATCAATATATTGAGCATACAATGTACAACTCAATGCATATACCATACATAAATATGATTGAGAACTTAATGCATAACATATACCATACATTAATAAATGAATATGTTATGAAACCAGCTCACAAAAAGATAGAAAAGAGAGATCCACGCCTTAGAATTCAGCCTCTTCGAGGGGGCAACCTCCTTTACATTACATAAATGAACAATTCTTGGATGATACAAATGAAAATACCTCCTTTCTATATATAGGAGTCTAAGTGGTCCCAATACAATCAAAGCCTACATAACAATAATATTGTAGGGCACAACAATAACAATAGTGGGCTTCTATGGGCACAATAGTAACAATATGGGCACTACATGGGTACAACAATATAAATAAGGGGTATAACTACAATAGTAATGGGGTAATCACTAGTATTATAGGGACCCAACATGCCCCTCTCCTTCAAAAAAGTGTTGTCCTCAATGCTTGAGTAGTTCAGGATACTTCTGCATAAAATTCTCATCCTCCCATGTGGAATCTTCAGCGGATAAGTTCTTCCACTTGATAAGATACTCTGAAATTGATCGATTTCGTAGCTGTCGAGTTCTTGTTTCTATGACTGCTTTCGGTTCCAATATAATTTTTCCTTCCTCGTCAAGTTCTGGCAATATTGTTTGAACTGGGAGCTTGTCGCCTATAACCTTCTTTAAACATGAAACATGGAAAACTGGGTGCAATCGAGAAGCTGCAGGAAGCTCCAATTTGTATGCCATAGTACCAATCTTTTGCAACACCTTGTACGGACCATAATACTTTGGTGATAATTTATTATCCTTCTTAGCTTGCTTGAGGGACATTTGCTTATATGGTTGTAGCCGTAGGAATACCCAATCACCTACATCAAAACTTCTTTCACTGCGATGTTGATCTGCCTGTTGTTTCATTCTATTCTGTGCCAACACGAGGTTATCCTTTAAGAGTTGGAGGACTTGTTGTTGATGTTCGATGTGATGTTCCACTGCCTGAACCTTAGAATTTTCTCTTAAATATGATGTGATGGATGGTGGTTGATACCCATAAAGTGCCATAAATGGGGTCATTTTTGTTGCTGTATGGAAGGAAGTGTTATACCACCATTCAGCCAGAGGCAACCATTTGACCCATTGTGTCTGTTTATCAGATACAAAGCAACGAAGATATCCTTCCAAACATTTGTTTACTATCTCAGTTTGCCCATCAGATTGAGGATGATAAGATGAGCTATGAGCTAACTGAGTACCAAGACAAGAAAATAATTCTGTCCAAAAATTTCCAGTGAAAATGGGATCTCTGTCACTTACAATAATCTTTGGGTTTCCATGTAGCTTTTGAATTGTTTCCATAAATGCAGTAGAAACTGTACTGGCTTTAAATGGATGTGATAATGCACAAAAGTGTGCATACTTGGTAAGTCTGTCAACTACCACCATGATGACACTCTTTCCCTCAGACTTGGGTAAACCTGTGATAAAATCCATTGAAACCTCCTCCCAACGTTGGCTTGGAATGGATAAAGGTTGTAATAGACCCGGTGTCTTAATTGTTTCAACTTTATTTTGCTGGCAAACCAAACATTCTGCCACAAACTTTTGAATATCTGATTTAAGGCCATCCCAAAAAAATTCCTTCTTAACCCTGTGGTAAGTTTTTAAAAATCCTGAGTGCCCTCCTAAGGGAGAAGTGTGCAATTCCATAAGAATCTTTTGTTTTAGCTGGGAATTCTTACAGAGGTATAAGCGATCTTTGTACCATAACGAATCATTTTTCCAGCTAAATGTATCAGACGTACTGGAATCTTGTTGTAGCTTTCGAATAAGTGCCCACACTTCTTCGTCATTCTTCCATTCCTCCCTTGCTTCATTTATCCAATCTGGTTGGATAATAGAAATGGCGCACAACAATGCTTCCACATCCTCATCCTTTCTTGAGAGTGCATCTGCCACCACATTTTGCTTCCCTTTTTGTAGATGATTTCAAAGTCATAACCCAACATCTTTGTGACCCACTTTTGTTGCTCTTCAGAGGATAATCTTTGTTCTAAAAAGTATTTAAGGCTATCATGATCCGTTTTTACCTTGAAGTGTCTTCCCATTAGGTAGGGTCGCCATTTCTTAAGTGCATGGAGTATTGCCAACATTTCCTTCTCATAAATAGCTTTGCTTAAAAACTTTCCCTTGATTGGACGACTTTCAAAAGCAATGGGTCTTTCATCTTGCATTAGAACAACACCAATTCCATTTCCTGAAGCATCACATTCCACAATAAAGGTTTTTGTGAAGTCCGGTGTAGCTAAGACCGGTGCTTGGCACATTGCCTCTTTAAGATGTTCAAAGGCCTTTGTTGCTTCCGGAGTCCATGAAAATGCATCTTTCTTCAATAATGTTGTTAGAGGTGCTGCTATTCTCCCATAATTCTTAACAAACTTGCGATAATACCCTGTCAACCCAAGAAATCCTCGCAGATGCTTTATGGATGTGGGGATTTTCCATTCCTTAATGGCTTTAATTTTGCTAGGGTCTACCTTAACTCCTTCATGAGATACAATATGACCCAAATATTCCACCTCCTGGACTCCAAAGAAACATTTGGATCTTTTTGCATATAATTGTTTCTCCTCCAATAGTTGTAGCACCCTGTCAACATGTTCAACATGATCCTTCCAAGACTTGCTGTAGATTAGTATATCATCAAAAAATACTAACACAAATTTTCTAAGGAATGGTTTGAAAATTGAATTCATCAAACCTTGAAATGTTGAAGGTGCATTGGTAAGGCCAAAAGGCATGACCAAAAATTCATAATGACCCTCATGAGTTCTAAATGCCGTTTTCGGAATGTCTTCAATCTTCATTCTGATTTGATGATATCCTGAACGAAGATCCAACTTGGTGAAGTAAATTGATCCATGCAATTCATCCAGTAATTCATCAATGACAGGAATGGGGAACTTATCTTTAATAGTGAGCTTGTTGAGCTCCCTATAATCCGGACACATGCGCCATGATCCATCCTTCTTGTGCACCAATACTACTGGAGCAGAGAAAGAACTTTGACTCGGTTGAATTATACCAGCCTCTAGCATTTCTGCAACCATACGTTCAATTTCACTTTTTTGGACATAGGGATATCTGTACGGCCTGATGTTTGGAGGAACACTTCCTGGAATCAGATGAATAGCATGATCATGATCACGCATAGGTGGGAGACCTTTGGGAGTCTCAAATACCTTGGAATGATTGTCCAGGACTTTTTGGAGATCTGGAGAAATAGATGATTCCAATGTGGAAACATCTAGCGAACATAATTGTGCAATTACACCTCTTTGCTCCTTTTTTAGAAGCTTTGTCATACCATTAGAGCTGATTATCTTTCCTGGTTTCCCTGCAATACCCCTTAATTCAACTTCCTTTCCTTCCACAGAAAATTTCATGAAAAGTTCTTGAAAATTAAAAGCTATTGTACCCAAGGATTGTAGCCATTGGACTCCTAGTACAACATCAGCACCTCCCATTGGAATGGAAAGCATTGGGCTAGTCAATACATATTCTCCCATGGATAGCTTGATATTATGGCACTTTCCAGAGCAATTTATTGTTCCTCCATTTGCAATCATCACTTGACACTCTGGTGCTGGATATAGGAAGCAATTCAATTCTTTTGCTACCCTACAATGAATAAAATTGTGGGTGCTTCCTGAATCAATCAACACTATTACCTTTTTCTTCTTGATTTGTCCTTCTATCTTGATGGTTTGAGGAGTGGTAATTCCTGCCAATGCATTACAAGATATGGTCGGATTTATTTGTTCTTCATCTAGGCTTTGTTCCTGGAATATATCCTCTTCTTTTGACCTTTCTTGCTCCTTTTCTTCTTCCTCTTCACAATCTATGTAGAATAATTTCTTCTCAGCACACTTATGACCTTTTGTGTATTTGCTATCACAATTGTAACAAAGCCCTTTTGCTCTTTTTTCTTCCAATTGTTGTGGTGTCAACCTTGTAGGTTGTGGAAGACTATGGGCAACAACACTTCCATCTTTATAGTTGTGAATGGTATGCTTCCTAGTTGCCATAATTTTGCTTTCCATTTTTCTTGCTAACCTGAATGCCTTCTCTAATGAATCAGGTTCCCAAAGGCGCACATCATGTTGGATATTATCCTTTAAAGACCCTATGAACACATCAATCCTATGCTCCTCTGGAATATCTTTTACCCTTATGTTCAATTTTTGGAACTCCTCAATGTGCTCCATTATTGAACCCTTTTGTTTGAGATTATCAATTGGCTAAAAAAAGTGTTGCTTTTTGTATCCTCATAATGTGCTATCAATTCTTCCGTAAAAATTGCCCAAGTGATAAATTGTTTACGAGAACAAAGCCATTGATACCATACAAACTGATTTGGTTCCAAATATAAAGTTGCCATACGTACCTTTTGTGTGTTTTGCACATTATTGAGATCGAAGAATTGCTCCATCTGTAATATCCATGTGGCGGGATCCTTGCCATCAAACTTCCTCATATCGATTTTTGGAACATGGTGAGTCTTCGATCCAACATTAGAGTCTATGGAATCATGATTAACATTTCTTTTGTTCTCATCATGAGTTTCCTTTACTACCTTTTCACCATTAGTGACCCTTTCTTGTAGCAACTTCTTCAATTCATCCATCTTATCATCCATGCCATCAAATTTAGCGTCAATCTTAGCTTCCATGCCATCCATCTTAGCTTCCATGCCATCCATCTTAGCTTCCATGCCCTTTATCTTAGATTCCACGCCATTTACCTTAGATTCCACGCCACTTATCTTAGCTTCTGTTAGCTTTTGTGAGCGTGACATTTGTTGCACTTGTTCTTGTAATTTTGATATATCATGTAGCATTTCTTCCTCTTCTTCATGAGTCATGCTAGAGCTTTCAGGTTCCTTACTAGGTGTTTGCATTTTCTTTCCTCGGGGCATCAGTTACCGATAATAATGCTTTACTATGCCCTTTGAATTCCGTTAAACCAAGCTTACACAAAAATTTAAAAAAAAACTACACACCTTTTTTCACTTTATAGAGCCTGATATTGAATCTGATGTATCTCTGTATTTCGGATCATCCAGTTCTGAAATTTCTATCTGTAGTAGCCTTCTGCGTCCTCTTTCCAATGCCACAAGTCTGAGCCAAATTGGATTCTCCAAGGAAGAGTTATGTGAAATCTCCCACAGTGACTTGCTTTTAGACTGGTTCAGTAGAGCGAACTTGTACGACGTGCCACGAGTCACTGTTTCAACCTTTGAATCTGAAACTCACCCACAAGAAACTAGCATCCGTCCTCTTTCTGTAACTTTTTACGAAATTTCAATCCGATCCTCAGAGAGAGAGTTATGACGATTTTCCCCAGGTCACCTGTTTTGAATGTAATTCAGGAGTCTGCAAAAAGACCAACTTCCTCAGATCATATCTCCGAAAATATCGCGAGAAAAGTTCTGAAATTTGGACCCGAGGTTCAGCGCCAATTATTATCAAATGGGTTTTTTTTGCGACTTCTGAAACATCACAGAAAAAAAGGTATAGCGAAAATTCCACGATGACCTGTTTGGAGCAGAAAAACCCTAGAAGCTCTGATACCAAATGTTATGAAACCAGCTCACAAAAAGATAGAAAAGAGAGATCCACGCCTTAGAATTCAGCCTCTTCGAGGGGGAAACCTCCTTTACATTACATAAATGAACAATTCTTGGATGATACAAATGAAAATACCTCCTTTCTATATATAGGAGTCTAAGTGGTCCCAATACAATCAAAGCCTACATAACAATAATATTGTAGGGCACAACAATAACAATAGTGGGCTTCTATGTGGTACAATAGTAACAATATGGGCACTACATGGGTACATCAATATAAATAAGGGGTATAACTACAATAGTAATGGGGTAATCACTAGTATTATAGGGACCCAACAACATATAACATATATACAAACCATTACATCTTCTCCAATGCACATCATATATCCATAACCTATCATTACATGGTCTTCAGCACACAATATTCACCATTTAAATGAACCATGCCCCATCCACCAAACGTAAGAGATACCAATGCATAGCCATATTCCATAGTTCATGACCTTTGAGAGAAAATGTAATATATATGCCACGAAGAGGAGTCTTGAATGCAGATATTCATCACTAGTTCACAAGAAATTCATCAACTCATTGTATATATAATATATATATATATATATCCTCTTGCAGGAGAACATGCATCATTGAAACCACAGTCATGACTGTTGTAGGGAAAAGTATCCGACTCGGATGACCCTAACCCACTCTAAGGGTGACAGTTCCTTAGCAACAACTGCAAAACAAACTAATGAAAGTTTACTTCTTTATGAAAGCAAAAGAGAATGGAGGAAGCACTAACCGTTGCCTTGCGCTTAATGTCGAATCCAAACTCTCCTCTTTGGCCGCTTGCTCCTAGCTCTTTGTTGTTCTGCTCACCCAGCTGCAATGAGATCCTGCACAATAACAAAGAAGGAAACTACAAGAGGCATGCAATCATAACTGGTTCATGGATTAGTGTAAACCAAACATGCAATCATCACAATATATAATTGAACAAAAGCACATAGAAGAACCTCAATAGCTTTTATTAATGAAGAAATAAAGGTTCTGAGAGTATTACAACCATTGCAGGCTCCAACCCAGCAACACCTCCCAGCAGAAAGAATTGCTCTTCTTCACCTCTCTCAAACAATCACCCAATAACTCAAGAATGAAACCAACAGCATATCATTACTTTGCACAAAATTCCAGCCCCCTGAGCTCATAGGAGAGAGCTCAATATATAGATGAATTGAGAAAGGATGAGTCAGCTTTCAACTGATGTGTAGCTGCCTTGTGTCCTCTCTCTCTTCAGTTAATCTTCAGTTGATCTTCAGTTCTTGAGTCCACTTGGTGAACCTTGCTTCCACTTGGAGAAACAAAGCCTCTGACTCATCACAAGGCGAAATACCTGATCCAAGTGTCATTTTTGGAAGATTCCAAAGCAATGACACACTGTGCCACATGTCCAAACTCGCCCAACGCAGGTGGGCTTTGTTCTACCTGCTTTGCAACGCAGGTACACCATGGAGCAGTTGTGTTTCAGCGCAGAAACCCTGTGGAGCACCTGCTTTGATTTCAGGATTGCTTGTTTTTGAGTGTTTTCAGGTGGAGAACTGATCTGAGAGTTGTTGGTTTGCTGACCTTGTTCCTCTAGGGGTAGGAACATCATGTTTAGGGAACTTTGGATCCCTTGGATTATTGACAATTCATGCTTGTTGCTGTAAGGCAAAAAATTGTCTATAACAGATGCCCCCTAAAGTATGAGGTCGTTTATCGGGTGAAATGCTTTATTGAGAGGATCCGAAGTTCATTCAATCTGCTGAGAAATTTCCTGTAATAAGATACAATACAATACATTATTTTTCATACATTTTTCATGATCTAGCTGAGGCGGGCATTCCCATGCTCAGCTTTATAAATACATTTTGGTACATAGAACAGACGATCGTCTGATGCTAGACTGATCATTCTCTGCCGAATTTATCATCCTTCACTGATAATTCTCTGCCGAATTTATCATCTTTTGAGAAGGATGATCATCTGTTGCAA
This sequence comes from Pinus tabuliformis, assembly GCA_031772625.1. NCBI lineage: Eukaryota > Viridiplantae > Streptophyta > Pinopsida > Pinales > Pinaceae > Pinus > Pinus tabuliformis. Next base: position 786,720,532 of record CM062808.1, read on the forward strand.
TGATGTACATATCAAATGTCTTTATGTCCTGAATATATATCGCAGCCCGGATGGATGAAACTAGATCCGGGGTCTTCAATCTCTTCCGATCTTCACTCGATGTACAAGTCGATCCATGTGAGAATTTCTTGAAGTCGAACATGGAAAGACATCGCTTGATTACCGGTCAATAATGTAAACCGTTAACAAGCGCGAGAGGAATCACCGATAAGGATGATGACCCTCAAGGTACGGCAGTACAATCTACATGGTGGGAATAAAGGACTTGGCGTCGACCACCATGCAAAATCTTCTGGTCGAAGGTCATTGATGTATACCTATCGCCAGAAGTGAGAAACTTGCCATTGAGGCATGCAAGCTTCAAAGTACTGAGGGGGGTGTTCCAAGACCAACTCCTTGGATAATGAACTGATGTCGACAAGGAGCGATCCGTCAAAGGAGGGCCTTAATGAATCCCACATCAGTGACACGGAAAGGAGCTAGTGATTATGATGAGGTGAAAACAAACTGTGATGTATGATTCAGGGTGGCGGTCATGAAGTGGATGAAGGATAATGTATGGCAGTGGGTGGAACAGGGTTGACTCTTTACAGAACCACATCTCTTGAACATATAACGACACTGATGTGATGGATTGGTAGCATTACCCCAATTGTGGATGGTGTGGCGAGGACCATGATTCTGCGACCGGTGAATGAAACAACCCAACCCGATGCGGACGGAGGACAAAGTGTCATGTTCAAGAGCGACTTGCTACCATTAATGCTGTGAGGTTCTCCCAATTTTTCCCCAGTCATTGCTGACCAGTACCTCTTTATTTTTGTCAAGCTTGAGGAGGATAACATATGCTTGTTCTATAACCTGCCCTTCAGGCAAGCCCATCGCTATGTTTTAACGAGCCTAGCGATAGGGAAACTCGTTCTCGTCTAAAGACAAGTTTGTCGCTATTTAATCATTTTAACGAGTCTAACGACAAAGAAAACTCGGTCCTTTTCATTTTTAGAGAGTCTGAAAAGGTACGAAAAGTTAACTCCGAAATTCCTTTTTCCTCATCTAATCCCTTAAGTCTGAAAAAGTATAAAACAATACAGAAGGGATGAATTTTCGGTTGCTTTAACGAGCCGAACAAAACAAGCGCTCGATCTTTTTGTGCAATAATCCCTCGGGTCCAAAAAGATTAAAATCTAGAGGAGGGATAGCTTTCCGGTCGCTTTAACGAGCTGGAAGGCCAAAACTCGGCAAACTTTTCATATTTTACGAGTCAGTGAAAAGAGCTTAAAGAAGACTCGTCTTTTGAGGAACGAGTGATGAACAGGGATAGCAGCAGATTCCAGGTACAGGTTGGAATTCTCCAATCACGGCAGTGTCACAAGGATGGCTAAGTGAAATCACTCTTCGCAGCTGTTCCTCAAAATGGGTAAACAAACATATGGAGGTGAACGATTGGCCAAATGAACGGATGGAGGTGATGGCATATAAACACGACCAAGGGCTTTTAATATGGCTCTCAAAGGTTACATTTCTCGAGGTTGTTTACCGGTTCATTTTTTATGCGTGAGCTTGAACTGCTAGGGAAAGATTGCTCACATTCTACGTTTATTTTTTAACGAGCATGAACTTCTGCACAAAAACTGCTCGATGATTGCGTTTATTTTTTAACGAGCATGAACATTGCTAAAACTGCTCGATGATTGCGTTTATTTTTTAACGAGCATGAACATTGCTAAAACTGCTCGTTTATGCCCCCAGCATAATAATAATGCAGATGAGGCGCATGCCTCCCAAATCATAAGGGGATATTTCATTTTTTAATGAGGTTGACATCGCAAAGAACTATCCTCTTTTGCTTTCATAAAGAAGTAAACCTACTCCTTATTTCATTTTTTAAACGAGGTTGACTTGAGAAAGGAACTATCCTCGAAACTTTTAGATCCATTAAAAATAGAAGGCTTCATATCCCGTTGCATCCAACTCCGCGAGATTACTTGGCGGTGGTGGGGTAAAAGTGCCCATTAAAGAAGGGCCTTTTGGGACAATTACTCCGATATATTGGATAGAATGATTGCTTCCATGGATCGATGGAATGCTTCTTGTGTTGGATGGCGGCTCAACTTCTGTCGAAGTTGTTGTCGAACTGCCTGGTCGACCTTTTCTTTCGCCATTCAACGGTTGCGGATTCCCACGGCTTTTGTTTAATGTTGAAATTAAAGCATCATCTTGGCGCTTAAAACTTGACAACATCATGACTTGTGATGGGGAAGCATTTCCACTGTCAACCAGATTCTGACTTGGGTCGGGAAACGGATCAGTTAATATGGCTGGAGTGTGCGGATTCTTTACGAATCTCTTAAACTCAGCTTTGTACGGACAATCTGCCGTCCGATGATCGTCGTCACATATGTGACACGGAAACCGTTTCCTATTCCCCGGAGGGTTTGAAGAATTTTTCTTAGGGGATGACCCACCTTGTTTATTCTTCCTCCCTTTGTTTTGATTCTTCTTGCTTCCTGGTTGATTGGTTTCTTTGCCCCTATCTGTCGATACGGCATTTACTTCCGAAGCAAGAACTTCTTCATGCACATTTTGATTCGAATCCTTACGGGCCTTCTTTTGATTGGTCCTTTTCGGATTCGCGTTTGCCGTGCCAATCACGCCATCGCCGGCATGAGAGTCACTGTTTGATTTAGGAGGAGGAGGGATTGAAAACTCTGGTCTAGGGGCGTCTGGTATTTTGTCATAGAGCGTGCCGGACTGAGTATATACTAAATCCAAGTATTGTGCACGAGCGATAACTTGCTCTTCTGTTACGACTCCTCCCTTTGCTACATCTTCCGTTATAGCCGGAAGTAATGACTTTATAAACCACTCAGCTAAAAGCTGATCAGGAACGTATGTTTTAACCATTCTTCGTCGACGTCGCCACTCATGTATATGATCTGATATATGAGTTGCGGTTGTCTGTTTGAAGTTAGTCAATATCTCTGTCCCTGTTTCATACCTTATTGGTAATTGAAAGTGGGTCAAGAATGTTGTGGCAAGGGAGCCAAAATTGTCGAACGAAGCTCTAGGCAATTCTATAAACCATTTTGCCGCCAGACCTGTCAATGTCCTCTGAAAGAGGCGAAGCCTTATCGAATCGTCATTCAAAGTGTTCGACGAACACCATAGATGAAATGTCATCACATGATTCGACGGGTCTTCACCTGGATTTCCATTGAATTTAGGAATGTCGGACGGGAGTTTGTGTGGAATCACTGGCCACCAAGGGGCGTAAGCAATTGGATCGTTTGTTAACCGATGTAAATCAGGCAACTCTAAAGTCGCCACGAATGGTAACTGCTGGTTCAAGTTAGGTGAAGCGTAACCAGGATACGATGGAATCACCTGAACAGTCGGTCTTTGCATACCAGCATAATGGAGTTGATGCTGGTATGATGAATACGGTTGATGGACTTGGCCACTATAAAGTGGTTGATTTTGACCATTTTGAATATATGGTTGTCCAGTATTCGCAAATATTTGCTGTTCAGAACCTTGGTACACTTGTTGGAATTGCGGCTGTTGGTATTGCATTATCCACGGTTGCGACACCATGGGTTGTTGCGCTATACTAACCATTGGACCAAGATGTGGGGTAGTCGTACCCAACTGTACTTGTGTTTTCCCACCAGTAGGTGATTGTGGTTGGGTCGCAGGGTCAAGTGGCTGTTGCATGAGAACCTGAGCAATCTGAGGTTGACACACAACAGGCATTGTTTGAACTTGCGACACGGTCACAATAGCCGGTGTAGTTGGGATGTTTGTCATAGGTACACACTGTTGCATAGAATATACAACTCTCGGTGGCTGGGATAGCATAGGTACCCAACTACTCGTTGCAATTCCACCATAACTTGAATAAGGTTGAGAGCTCCCGTATGGGTACTGCCCCCCATACGGTAGCAACCCAGAACTCAAGGCAACTGCCTGCCTTGGAGGACTGGATGGCCTAATTAGATTCCCAAAAGGGTCAATTTGATGAGCCTCACCATGAGAGTTACCAGACATTACTCCGGAACAAACAGGAACAGACCATACTGTCGAGATAGTCTCTTGCTGGACTCCTTCTAGCGACTGTGAGCTAGTTGGGACAGATGGTATGCCGGCGAACATTGTTGGATTTGCAGCAGGTAATTCTGCCGTCGCTGTGTCATTCGACACAGTCCTAGATGTCGACGGTTGTTCAGTCATTTTTAGTCTATCCAATTGATCACCTAGTGATTCTACAGGAACTTCCACTGGTGATGGACAAACTTCTGTTGTAGCAGGAAATAGAGCGACCCCTACTCCAAACTGCCTTGGAGTGGATACTTGTGGTTCTTCTATAATTTCCTCTATCACAATCAGGCCAGGTGGAAGAGGAAGACCGTCAGGTCCGTAAAAGATTTCCGGTGCTGAAGAAGGGGTTGTATCGACCGCGACGGATGTTTGAGGAACAAAATTCTCTGGACCGGTTACAGATGGAACTGGTTCAGTCATACAAGTATTTGCCCCCAGACTAGGATCAGTATTACTGTCCCTCTGTGGCGATTGAACTTCTTCTATGGAGGCAGGGTTTCCGGAAATGTTTGGAGTGACCAGAATCTCAGATGTTGTTGGAACGCTTGTCCTAACTTTTAAAGGAGATTTTGAATTGGTTCGACGAGCTCGCTTTGTCCGGATTGTTTTCGATTCCGGAGACAAAGACGGTTGACTCGCAAGCCTCTGAGAACGACGGATATTCAATTGACTTTCTTCCACGATTGCGGATTACTCGATCAACTAAAATATAAAGGGGAAAATTTGTGTTTCCGATTTGAATGAATTTTATTAGACGCTTTTAAACATAACTTTGCTTTTTCATGTTTTAAGAGTCGAGAAAAAGCTAAAGATGACTCTAGTCGCCTTCGATGTATTAACGAGCCCGAAGTGACAAATGCTCGGATGGACTTTTTCAGTTATAGAGTTTGAAAAAGGCCAAAAGAAACTGCTCTGGAGTTCTAGGCAGAGGGTGTGCCAAACTTTTCGCGAAACCACAGAATACGTTTTACGGTACGGGTGGTCGATCTTCGTGAATGCTGTGTTCACTGCATCGCGATCAGTAGGGCAGTCGACACGGCTTCCTATGGATAAAGGATAATTGCCTATAGGGGTCTCCCAATATATACTCGACGGTACATGGGAGCACAAGTCCGTATTAGTGCCACCGACTCTCAGGAGGAATCACCCACCTTCGTAGAGATCGACAGTCACTATGTTTAACGACGCCGAAACACGTCTCTACCTAGACCTCTAGATGTTTGCGTTATGTTTCAAATGCGTTGTTAGGTTCATTTAGTATATTTTAAGTTGATCTTTTTTAAAGTTTGCCTTTCAAGGTTCACCACGAGATGTATATGACAAATTCCTAAATGCAGCCTAAGATGAGAAGCAAGCTTTTTCAAATCTTTTTGACTGATGAAAATCTTAACTACTGAAGGAGAAGAAAAGCAAATTCTTTTCACACAGTTCATACAGCACAAACTAATGCACTTTCTCCTAAATCATCATGCAAACTTTTTTCAAATGCAAAATGCACAATGCATGTATTTTCTTTTCCCTTTCTTAATGTGGATGGATTACAAAAAGAAAGTGGTTATATAACTTTGATTTCGATTTAAAGCGAAAGTAAACAAGTTTGTCCAAAATCGAAAGACGCCTTAAGATTCACTTGCTTAATCACTGGAAATACATGAAATCAAACCATACTAACGAAAGTAAAGTGACTAATCAGCTATGGACAGCAAACAAGCTAACTCTTTAGACCAGCAAAACGCCTAACACAGGTTCAGATCTAAGAGGCCAAAAGCATGACTAGTTTACTTTTCGTTATGGGAAATTGTAAATGAGCAAGAAATACAAAGAACAAGTACAATTTCGTTATATAACAGAGGCTGAATGATGGCAAGTAATATTGGTTTCAAACAAGGTACAAGACTGACACTTAGCAGCAAAACTAAGTGAAAACAGGCAAGAGAAAAGAGGAAACCCCAAATGCACTAAGCAAATTTGGGTCAACGCAGGCTCTGCACAGTCAAACTGGCTCTAAGCGCAGGTAGTCAGTTCGGGACCTGCATTGCAAAGCAGGTAGCCTGTGTACTACCTGCTTTGGAAAACGAGAATTGCGTTTTCACAGTCTCCGGGTCATAATTTTCTCAAAAATGCACGGTTTTTGCTCAAATCAGAAGCATTCAGTCAAGCACACTCAAAGGGATGATTTAGAAGGTGCAAAGCTATCACTAAGAGCTTACAAGGATCTTTGTAGATCAGCTCTTCAAATCATGAATCTGCTCAGAAAATGAGCAAGAGTAGCTGCCCCTCTACTTCGCTTTTGATAGTCAAAAGCTTTTCGATTCGGTACTCTTTGGTTCAGGATATGAATAGCAAAGATACTACAAACACAATCAAATGGATACAATCCCCAGCGGAGTCGCCAGTTTGTTGTAGGGAAAAGTATCCGACTCGGATGACCTTAACCCACTCTAAGGGTGACAGTTCCTTAGCAACAACTGCAAAACAAACTAATGAAAGTTTACTTCTTTATGAAAGCAAAAGAGAATGGAGGAAGCACTAACCGTTGCCTTGCGCTTAATGTCTAATCCAAACTCTCCTCTTTGGCCACTTGCTCCTAGCTCTTTGTTGTTCTGCTCACCCAACTGCAATGAGATCCTGCACAATAACAAAGAAGGAAACTACAAGAGGCATGCAATCATAACTGGCTCATGGATTAGTGTAAACCAAACATGCAATCATCACAATATATAATTGAACAAAAGCACATAGAAGAACCTCAATAGCTTTTATTAATGAAGAAATAAAGGTTCTGAGAGTATTACAACCATTGCAGGCTCCAACCCAGCAACACCTCCCAGCAGAAAGAATTGCTCTTCTTCACCTCTCTCAAACAATCTCCCAATAACTCAAGAATGAAACCAACAGCATATCATTACTTTGCACAAAATTCCAGCCCCCTGAGCTCATAGGAGAGAGCTCAATATATAGATGAATTGAGAAAGGATGAGTCAGCTTTCAACTGATGTGTAGCTGCCTCGTGTCCTCTCTCTCTTCATTTAATCTTCAGTTCTTGAGTCCACTTGGTGAACCTTGCTTCCACTTGGAGAAACAAAGCCTCAGACTCATCACAAGGTGAAATACCTGATCCAAGTGTCATTTTTGGAAGATTCCAAAGAAATGACACACTGTGCCACATGTCCAAACTCGCCCAACGCAGGTGGGCTTTGTTCTACCTGCTTTGCAACGCAGGTACACCATGGAGCAGTTGTGTTTCAGCGCAGAAACCCTGTGGAGCACCTGCTTTGATTTCAGGATTGCTTGTTTTTGAGTGTTTTCAGGTGGAGAACTGATCTGAGAGCTATTGGTTTGCTGACCTTGTTCCTCTAGGGGTAGGAACATCATGTTTAGGGAACTTTGGATCCCTTGGATTATTGACAATTCATGCTTGTTGTTGTAAGGCACAAAATTGTCTATAACAATGACTTGCAGGGATTTGAATAGCGTACATGTATTCCCACGCATACAATCCAACTTGCACAATTCAATTCAGAGAAGGAATATTTTGAAATGTAACTGACGCACATATCAGGAGTGACCCACTATCAAACACACTAGAAAAAGGACAGAGGATAAGGACAGAGGATAATGGTAGAGAATAGCGGGAGTTATAATGTGAAAAGCTAAATTGGGATTGTATCTCTCCTTTCTCTTGGGAACCTCTATCCATTCTAGTGAGAAATCTATCAAAATTAAGGATAATGTTGCTTTTAATTTTTTTTTAAGGAAGTACTTTAGCAACCGCATCAACTGAATTTGATAGTTCTTTCTCGTTATTTGAATAATCAAATTCATGGTTGCAATTTGGCTTGCTAATTACAGATGAAATTATGGCTAAATTTCTCTCTGAATCTGACTAATTACAAGTGCAATTATGGCTAAAGTTCTCTCATTCTCCTTTCCAAAATACTTTCCTCTACTCAGGGGTGAATCAATGGTAATAGGGTTGAATTGTAACTTGAGAGGCTTAGTTGCTACGAGATGTATTCTATTGTTGATATTTGTTCTTCTTTTGACTTGCAAAAATCTTCATATCCGATGCTACCTTCAAATCTCTCCATCCACGGTAGCTTCTCATCTGATCTTCATTACAAAACACCCCTTTTGATGGGGGACATGCATTCTCAAGGTGACCAAGATGTTGTAAAATTCTACAATTGAAAGTTGTGTTTTCATAGTCTAATGGTTGGGTATACTCCTTACCCTCCCACTTGAGGACGATTTTATCTAGTAAACCTTCACTGAAGTCCACATCCATACATATGCAGATGAAACTTAGAAATTTTGTCAATATTTCCTATCTACTTTGATGAAGTGACCTATAGAGTCACCAACATCCTCTAGGATCTCTCTCCAGCTCCATTAAAGAGGAAAGTTTGGAAGTTTAACCCAAATAGGGATAGGTAAGGTCTTCATGGTAGGAGCATTAAACTCTAAAAACCATGTTGAATGAAGCGACCAACCCAGCCCCAAAACTAGGGCTACTAATAAAAAATATTATTTTGGACTTCTAGCTCTTTGAAGAAAACCACGAAATATCCTTTCAAGAAAAATAAAAAATCTATATTTTGGGACTAGTTTTGGTAGGCCTATCCTAGAGGGTAGATGTCAAGGGTCAAAATCCATTAAAACAACATATAATCCCTTGAATTTTAAAATATGTTGTTCTCTTATTAATGATGTCATTCAACTCTAGCAATCAAGTATCCAAGTAATGTTCCACCATAAAATCCTGACCTGATAGCTCCTTAGGAGTCTGAGAACTGAGATTCAGCTTTAGGGATTTCTTAAAAGACACGAGCCTTGAAAAAGAAGATGCATTTTTTCCCTTGGAACCTCCTTTTAGAACAACAACTAAGAATACATTAGTGTCCTTTTTAATTCCATACTTTTTGAGACCATTTTCCATCCTCAGTAGCATTCGTTCATAGATGAGCCTAATCACTCCCACAAGGATTCTTGTAATCTAATGAATGTTGTCATCTACCGGAACTACAATGTCTGTCACTTTTACCTTGATGCACATAGATTATCTAGAGAAGAACTTAACAAACATGGGAAAGTTTTGAAGATCCCCAACCCTAAAACCATACTTTACATGTTCCAAACAAGTAATTAGGCACCTCAAGGGATACCTATCACCCCTGGGAAGCCACACGGGCTCAAGAATTTTGTAAAACAATTTGCAATCCTTATCAAACCCCAGATTAACATCTCTTTCTGACATTTCACCAAATACTTTGTCAACATCAAATTGATAGTAAAGTTTTCCTAAAATTGAAGGTTTACATCAATATTGAATAACGTGTTTAATTTTCATGGTTATGATTTTAAAGTAGGCAAAGTTTGAAATTTGCACTAAATTAGGGGAGAGGTGATTTTGATAAATGAGATACATTATGAAATTAAAAGTAAGATTATAACAATCTATTATTGATGTTTTATTAATTAATAATTTTATTATATTTTTTTGCATATATATATCTATATCTATATCTATATATATATATATAAGAATTTTATTTATTAATTATGTTATTGAATAATAGATTTGAAGTGTTCTTGGGCGATTAAATAAATCTTTAGTTATTTTTTGGTTTTTTTATTATTATAACTTTGTCGAGTTTTCTATTTTTTTTACTTTATAACTTATAAAAGGTTGATTAAGTGTTTTAAAAGAAATAAAAGCATTGTCTCTATTACAACATTTAATGTAATTAGACCTAATTAACTTTAATTAATAATATATATTTATAATTAACTATAATATAATAGTAATAATACATTAAATGTAAACCCCGTGGATTAGCCCAATTGGTCGAATCCTCGTCATTAAAGCACCTTTGCTATTGGTAAGTGATGGTTTCAATTCTCTCAATACCCTTGGGATGAGGCTCCATGGTTGAGATGATAGGAAGTGAATCCTTTAGGTGGATCTCCCTAGTACAAATATTCCTTTGTGGTTGAGCTGATAGGAAGCGGTCCCTTTCAGTGGATCTTCCTGGTACAAATATTTCACGGATGTAGTGGTCACCAATCTCCAGGGTTTGTCAACTACATAGTAGAAAACAATACATTATCTATTAATATGTCTTTAATTATGTTGATAGACGTGCCTATTTTACAATAGGAATTCTACAATTTTGATTTAATTATTAATAATTATTAGGTGGATGTTAGTAATTTAACCTCCATAGAATATTCTTAATAGCATACAAAAACCAAAGGCTGAGATTTATTTCCAAAGTACCTATGTTTTTTTCATTTTTAATTAAATTCATTAACTAAAAAAAAATTGTCATATGAACAAGTGTCATATCAAATTAGTTATGGATTTGGGCATGTGCTTTTGATAAGCTATGGTATTATAACAAAACCTCTTTACAAATTAAGAATTTCTAAGACAAAATGGATATGAATATTTATGGTTTACAATCTTGCTACATGTTTTTCTAAATGTATATATATTTTACTTATATTTGATTATTTTTTTCATTTTATTGTGAGTTTCTTCCACTAAAAGAAAAGATTACATCGTTCTTCATAGTTTTCACAAAAGTACATTGGCCTCACTCTCACTACTTTTGTTCACTGGTATGTTAAATTCCAAGCTTTTTACATCCAACAACATAGACTACACAACCAAGCATAAGGTATATCTAGAAGACAGAAAAAAACATAAACATATAAAAACGGACAACCATTTATGATTCAAAAGATTCCACAAGAGCAGGGTTGTTTGACCTAGTACCTAGGGGTATCGAAAAACTAAGTTGACACTGTATGTGTTGCTCCAGATGCCTCATGTGAGCTTCTAGAGTATATAGGATATCTTGTATTCTCCATTATTTCCTTGAATATCATTAAGGAAATGATTTCATTTCTATCATCATGCTTCTCCTTGATAGCTTTATCTAGAAGAAAAATTAACTGCCAAGGAAGAATGACCATATTCATTTACCAATTTCTCTTGCCCTTGTTATGCCCAAAATCTAGGAACCATTGAGAAAATTATTCCAAAAGGTAAAAATCTAAGATTTCCTATTTGTCCCTACGAACATTTCTTTAGAGCCTTTAAATATTAGCCTATGTGAATGGAGGGATCATAGCTTAGTAAAGAATGGTCACCTCCCAAGCAAGAGCTTTGGAGCGAGACTTTCTAGACTAGGTACATTCCCCAAGGCTTGGAATCAAAAGCCACATTGATGAGGCATGATAAACCAAATAATCAAAAACACCATTTCGACTCTGAGAAGGCCACATATGCACTTACCTTGAAACCTAACGAAGTTAAACTTATTAAGAACAGAAAGGTGTAGACTCTCATTGCATCCGCAAAACCATATTTTAGATAAAACAATCAAAATCCCTACCACATAATTGAAAAAAAAAAGTAATACCAATAAAACAAAACCAACACCATGAAAGAAGGGTGAATAGTTAATAGGAAATTATCCCAGGAAAATAAATATAATTCAAATGTAAAGGAGCATTTGAAATACAACCAACCAAGGTATCCACTAACTCTACCAGAGAAGGGATAAAAGGACCCATTATCACCTAGAAAATGAAAATAATGAGATAAAAAGATGCACAAATCTAGGAACATGTTGTTGCCCCAAAACAAGACCAAGAACAAAGTAGGATGCCTATTTGCAGGCCAAATTTGAAACACCGAGCCGAAGTGGCCCTCTAAATAAGGGTAGGATTTGTGCAACTAACATAGGCATGCTTTAAACCAACATTATTTTTATTATGAGCATCCCTCAAGAAAGAACCATTTATAAGAAAGACCTTAGATGGTAATACTTTTCCTTCAAGAGGAAGCACTAACAGATAAATTTTAGTAACACTTATCCACTCTATGCTTTTCGCTACAGATTCCCCCAGAACCAAATTATTACCCTAATCTAGACCATAATTTGGGCTCGCAGAGATATCATAGAGACTCTCTTTTGGTTGATGCTCACTTTTCTCTAAATACATTGGTAGTCAAAACATTCAAAGGATTGGGAGATAAAAAACTAACATCAAGTGTGCCATTATGACAGGTGACGACCTTCACACATATAGTACATTGAGGGGGTAGGCCAACCTACGCCCTCCTTAATGGTCTCAGGATTTGATAGGAAAAATCCTCCCTTGTGTGTTCCTACACCTCCATTGGGCTAATTCTTTTAATCATTATTCTGATTGTTTCCTATCAAAATTTACTAGTTCTAATCTTGGTTTGAGTAATGTCATGAATTTTATTTTACATTAAGAGAAATCATGAATATATACAAGGAGATGGAGATTATTGGAATTTGTATTCCAATGTCTCTTTGTCTACTCTATTTTTATATTTATAATATTTAAAACAATTTCCTAATCCCAAAGATTAGGTATCGACATTCCCTTTTAATATGAGGGGATGTTCGTGAGTCCAAGCATCATTCTGAATCTTTCAAACTTTTCTCTTCCAAGCGCTTTGGTGAAGAGGTCTGCAATCTGTTCATTTGTGGAAAAACAACGTAGGTGAATAGTTTTCGCCTCAACATGATGTATAATCAAATGATACTTTGTATTGATATTCTTACTTCGATCATGGAAGTTTTGGTTCTTGGCCAACTTTATTTCAAAAGTTTTGTAAACCAAAAGAGAAGTATAATTCACTTATTTCTCTTGCAAATCGTCCATAATTTTCCCGAGTCACACAATTTCCTTCCTTGCTTCTACAACTACCACATATTCTACCTTAGTTGTGGAATATGTTGGAACTAACTTTTCGCATGACCTCCAAGAGACAACTCCTGATCCAAGACTGATAACATAACCTGAGGCAGATACTCCATTTTCTTTATCTCCATCAAGATTTGAATTAGAGTATCCAATCAAGATGAAGTCATCCAACAATGTACACTTGAGCCCAAAGTATTAGATTCCCTTCAAGTAGCTTAGAACTCTTTTTGCAGTAGACAAACGAACATCACAAGGCTTTGCATAAAGCTGGATAGGATTCCAACAATAAATGAAATGTCTAGTCTAGTAGTAGTCATGTAGTTGAGACATCATAAAAGGTGGTTGTAGTTTATTGCATCCTCAAATTCATTTCCTTCAATGGATGTGAGCTTTAAATTATTTTTCATTCGAGTGGTCAAAGGATTACACTAACCCGTGTCAAACTTGTTCAACAAATCTCCAATGTACTTATTTTGAGAGAGGAATATAAACTTCAGATTTTGGGTTACTTCAATACCAAGATAGTAGTGAACATATCCCAAATATTTCATTTCAAAACCTTTCCTCAATTCTTTCTTTATGGATGCAATGTAATTTTCATTGTTCCCCGTAATCAAAAGATCATCTACATACACCACAATATATACAATTGTTTTGCAGCTTTCTTGACAAACAAAGTTGCATCATCAAGATCATAATGTTTGAAGTTTAGCTTCAGTTGATGCTCAGTCAATTTCTCATACCAGGATCATGGTGCTTATTTGAGGCCATAAAGGGTTTGACAAGCTTACATAATTTATGTTCCTTAACCTTCACAAAAAATCCTTTTGGTTGGGACATAAAAACATTCTCTTTCAGATTTCCATTCAAGAAAATACTTTTTATGTCCATTTGATGGACTTTCCAATTGTTATGAGCTACCAAGGAAAAGAGAGTCTAGATGGTAGCCCATTTTGTTATGGGGACAGCAGTATCCTCATAATCGACCCGTTGCTTTTGTCCAAAACCTTTTACTAGAAGGCTAGGTTTATGCTTGTCAAATGAGCCATCTTCTTTATACTTGTTCTTGAAGACCCACTTGTAGCATATCGATTTTGTTCCCAAAGTATAATCCATCAAATTCCAGGTTCCATTATTTATCATAGCATCATGCTCTTTTTGCGTTTCTTCTTTCCATTCAACATGAGAGGTAAATTCTTTGAAGGAAGTTGGTTCAAAACCTATAAGCAAATTTAATTCACAATCATGAAAAACACCCATATAAACTGGTGAATCATAATCGTCTACATCACCTCCATTTTGTCTAGTAGAGCTTCTTGTTCCTGTCTTTCCAGCCTCATAAGGACTAACACATTCAGGTTTCTTGGAGAGCCAATTTGGAGCACCATTATGAGATGGACTAGGATGCTCAATTGACTAAGTTGGGGATGAATCAAGATTTAGCCTTCCAATTCTCTCAAACACATCACTCAAAGTGTCTTTCTGATCAATTGTTTGAGCTTCATGAGAGGGAGAGAGTGCTTCAAAAGGAGGTTCCACAAATTGATCCAAGATAGGGATGCCCCCTTCAAGATGTGGAATCTCATAATCAAATTCATGAATGTAGAAATTTGATAGAAATTACAACTCCTCAAGATTTCAAATTGAAAAACAAGAGACACAATTCTACTCTACTAATTTACAGAATGGAAATCACAATTTAGAACAATGTGCATAGACATGTAACAAGAAAAACCACAAATACACAATGGTTTCTAGGGGAACCCAACTGGGGAAAACCCGTCAAGCCTATTTGCATTAATTAGTTGAACTTTTAAACTATTAAAATCGTTTGCTCCATCTCTAAACACAACCTGAAAAAGAATAATTGTTCTCCTACTAACTGAGGACCTCTGGCCAACACATAGCCACTTTATGCCTCTAACAGCTCCCTATTTCCTAGTAGAATCCTTGAGGAAATTAGCTCCTAAAATATAGGAAACACCTCCTCTTTTCTTGCACAATCCCTAAGGATTGGTCTCCTTACTCATGCAAAACTAGTACATTCAAAACTAGTATACAACGCATGCTACACTACCTTCTCATCTCCAATTTAGTTGAGGAATTCGAAATCCATGCATGAATTAGCTATTTTGGGGTGATTGATTAGTTAACTAATAGATCTTTGAGTTAGACTTCTATCCCATTGCACAACTAACCTTCAACTAACTCCTACAATACTTATAGGGAAGTTACCTGAATACAATTGAAAATAACTAAACTAGATTGCTAAAATTTAGCAACCACACATGCATAACTAAACTCCAAGCCCTCTAACTTGAATTTACTGAGCTAACTAAGTGACAAGGTCATGTCAGTCAATATAATTGCCTCCAAGTTGTCTGTTAATGTGGAATTTCGATTTTACTCAATTTGACTAAGGAAAAAGTCAAATTGATCTTTCTTGCTACATTCTTTTCAACACTCTCTCTTAGCAAGAAACGGATTTTGGACCACCCATATCTTGCACATGTGGAATGTACTGTAGCACTACATCTCATTTTTTTCTCCTACTACAACAATTGCAACTGAGAAGCATCTAAAAAAATAATGAATCAATTGTGTCAAAAGCATTTTCCTTTGCAGTGATTATGGTTTCATGACAAAGGATGTGCTATGCGTAATCAAATATTGAGTGCCATTTGGTGACAGTGATTTGTATATTCTATTGATGATCGGTCATTCAAGAGTATGCAAATAATATATTGTTGTCTTGTAGGAGATTAACATTTCAAAGCTTGGACATCTTTATCCAAACATCTGGGTAATTACGTGATCAGATTTTGGGGGAGTTTCTCGATATATTTGTTGGGACATGATCAGTCTAACCTTTCATCAAAAGCATGGCTGAAATATGAACTTGCAATCTAGGTGTTTTGTTTAACGTAACCTGCATGGAAGAACGCGTTGTGCTCGTCTGCATTGCATTCTTTGACCGGTTGTTTCATTTCTTTACATGTTTGCTTACTAAATTTTATGGTGGGCTTAATTTAATTAGTTTTATTTATTTGGTATGTTGTATTTTACCATTGGTTGTCATTATTACAAAGTAAAAAGTCTATTCATAAACTTGGCATACATTTTACCATAGTTTATTATTTTGGTGAGAAATTCCAAAAATGTGTATTTATTGATTCAATATAATCATTTGGGTAGGTTGGATATACTGTTACACCAAGGGAACTTTTAAAACATTTTTTTTAAAGACAAGAGAAATATTTTATTTTGAAAAGTCAAAAACATTTTAAGACAACTTTATATTTAAAACAAAAATAGTTCGAGACAAAAATATTTTAAATCAACTTTATATTTAAGACAAAATTATTTTAAGACAAAACTTTATATTTAAGACAAAAATAGTTTGAGACAAAGCTTTATATTTAAGACAATGGGCACTTAAGACGAAACCCATTTAAGACAATTAATAATTAAGACAAAAACATATCAATTTAAGAATTGATTATGACGATACCTTTGATCCACCAGATGGATATAAAAACAACATTTCTTAATGCGATTATTGAGGAGGAGGTGTACATCGAGCAATGAGAAGGTTTTGAGACATTTGAACGGGAGTCTCATGTGTGTAGACTCAAGTGAGCATTGTATGGTCTCAAACAAGCACCCTATGCTTGGTACACGAGGATTGATAGTTATCTCATCGGTTTGGGCTTCACCAAAAGTGAGGCGGATGCAAACCTAAATCACATCTTGGTAGAATGTAAATTTCTTATTATTGTCTTATATGTTGATGATTTGATTTTAACTAATGATGAGCAGCTCATCAGATCTTGCAAGGAGGACCTTGCAAGGGAATTTGAAATGAAGGACATGGGTCTCATGCACTACTTCCTTGGGTTGGAAATATGGCAAGATGATGGGGAATTGTTTGTCTCTCAAGGCAAGTATGAAAATGAGATACTACAAAGATTCTACGTCGAGAGTTATAAACCCATGGAGACACATCTAGCAAACAAATGGGGGAAGGAGAATGCCAGTTCAGGTGAAGAAGTGGATGCTACCATTTATCGACAACTAGTGGGTTCACCCATGTATCTTGTGAACACATGATCATATATGTGTTATGCAGTCAACCAGCTAAGCCAAACTATAGTTAGGCCAATCAAATTATTTTGGAAGACAATTAAGCATGTTTTACGGTACCTCAGAGGCACTACCCAGTCTGGACTATCGTACAGATGGGTAGAGGGAGTGAATTTTTGTGGCTTCACAGATACAAATTGAGTGTGAAGTCTAGTAGACCGAAAGAGTACATCAGGTGGAATTTTCAGCGTTGGGTTTGCAATTATTTCTTGGTACAACAGGAAGCAAATATATGTGGTGCTCCACTAGGCAAAAGTAGGATACATGATTGCAAGTCAAGCAACATGTGAGGTGATATGGATGAGAAAGATACTTGTTGGTTTGTTTGGTCAGATGATGGATGCAACAGTGATCTACTGCAATAATCAGAGTTGCATCAAACTCTTTGAGAATCTTATATTTCACGATTGATCCAAGGATATAGATATCTTGTATCACCATTTACAAGACTATGTGCATAAGCGAATAATGTTGCTACACTACATTTTGATAGAGGAACAAGATGCTGACATTTAAAAAAAAAATCAAGAGGGAAGTTTGAGTTCCACAGGTGCTGGATAAGGGTGGTTGATAATCCTTTTCTTGCTGAGAGGGAGTGTTGAAAACTAGAGCAAGAAATTCTCAATTTGATTTTTCCTTGATTAAATTGATAAAATTTGAATTTCCATATCAAATTTTATGGTGACTTCAAAGTGAGTTGTGAATTGATGAATCTAACAATAGACCTTGTTGATGATGGTGAAAATTCCTATAAAGAAGTGAATAACATGTTTGATCTAGTTGGTATGATTGTAGTTGATGATGACCTCTTTGCATCAGAGTTTGAGAATATAATCAAAAGATGATATTATTGGTATTGACTACACCTTATTTGGAGACATCATTTGTATTATAGGGGTTGGTACCTTTCCATTGGATGTGGTTGGTGATGTGAAGACTACTCAACTTCTAGTAAAGATTCATACTGACTCTAACAATCATATGGATGCTTGTTTACAAAGGGAGACCCCTCTAGACTCAACTCATTGGATTCTTTGTTTGTTCATGCTATTTGTTGTTCTCAACTTTCCTTCTCCAAGGGGTTGAGACTATTTGCTTCATTTATTTTACATGGCCCAATGAAAGAAGAATAATGGAGTCTATCTCCACAAATTTTCCATTTCACTAAGTTACAAATAAAACGAGTTCAATTCTATAGGCAATAGACTAATATCCTCTTGATACACCTTTAGCGAGCTATGAATAGATCTCACCTATCACTATAGCTCAATGAAATGGCATCTAATAGCTCTAGCAAGAAAGGGTCCAATTTTATGCCCAAGACACTAGTAGAAATGGAGTGGTTGTGAAGGCAACAATCTCCATTGGGGATTTTCATTTTTGCTACAACAGACAAGAAGAATATTGGTGTTGGAGGAAGAGATAAAATGTCTCTGCTAAAACTACAATATCATTGCTCTCCTGGCGCCATTAATTTTTGTTAACTCATTTGAATGCAAGTAATACATAAGGATTTCTCCAAAGGATATCTTTCTTTTTTTTTAATTTTGTTTGGTATGAGATATGGTGATACCTTTAAATCTAAGGTAATTTTGTGTAAAATTAGAATTGGAATAAGAAGTTAGGGTCTGAATTTCCTTTTTAGTAGTAGGTTACATGAAATTTCTATCGAAATATTTTGTTGTCACCCAACATACAATAATCTTTGGATGGAAAGGTTCGTTATGGGTGGTATGTTTTTTAGCCCATCAACTCATTAGATTCTTTGTTTATTCATGGTATTTGTCGTTATCAAATTTCCTTTTCCAAGGGGTTGATACTATTTTCTTTATTCATTCGTCATGGCCCAATGAAAGAAGAAGAATGCCGCTTGTCTCCACAACTTTTCCATTTCGTTAAGTTACAAATAAAAATCATCCAATTCTATAGCCAGGAGACTAATAGCCTCTTGATATACCTTTAGTGGGATATGCCTAAAGAAATTGGATGAGGGTATAACTATAATATAGGTTTTTGAACTCGGGAGTTTTTTGTTACACACATTTAAAATCTACCCCTTTTCCCATTTGATCATTATTTGCATACTGATGTTTTATATTCTAGATCATTTGATTAAAAGTTGTAAGTCTATCTAAATGTATTCATGATTTTGCAGGCATATTTTGATGTGAATGAAG
The DNA here is from genome assembly GCA_031772625.1 of Pinus tabuliformis. Lineage (NCBI taxonomy): Eukaryota > Viridiplantae > Streptophyta > Pinopsida > Pinales > Pinaceae > Pinus > Pinus tabuliformis. The sequence goes on from CM062808.1 coordinate 786,739,701, forward strand.
CTTCTATATCTTCAAGAAAGACCTTTCCTAGAGTTGACAATGAGGTAGTGCAAAATGTTATATGTTGAAAAAAGATTTGTTCCTAGTGTTTGACTTATTATCTTTAATTTATTGGTTATATCATTGTTTCCACTTCTTGGATATTAAATTACTTTTTCACATTTTATGCTCATGTTTCTTGGGCTATATTAATCTCATTTTTTTTGTTTTGCTCGACATATCTTAGTCAATTGTTGTCACCATCTTTTAAATCAATGGTTGCAAATTCTTCATTAGCATCATAATGTGGAGGCAAATATTTACAACTGTTTTAGTGCCATGGTTATATTTTTCACCATTGTATAAGAACTTTCCTAAGCCAACCCCGTTATAGTTGGAACTAGATTCCCACAATCTAGCTATGTTAGCATGATCAACAAGATCCAATGTTTCATGATGAGAATAAATTAACAACGCCATATTTAGGGATCTCATGTAGTCACTCTCATTCATGGATGATGTAGTGTAAGTCCATTACTTTTTTCTGAATTTGGATTATAACAAAAGGAGCCTTCAATTGGGTTCAAGATGTTGTATCCATGCAATGTATTTGAAACTAGGAGTCCTTGAACCTGCAGACCATTGTGCCATTGTAATATATATTGCAAATTATTGTTCTTACATTTTTTGTTTCTAGAGATGGTTAAAATTATTGAATTTTTAGCATCTTACTCTCATTGCCGAGAGTTGCATATTCTTCAAACAAGAACTATGGAAAATTAATATGTACTTTGGAAGCCTCAATATTCTTTGAGATTATCTCACCCTTAACAAGCTCTTTCTTTATCCAAGAGTTCTAGTAATTTTAAATATCATTATATATTCTTTTAGGTGGATGTAATTCTATGCATGCCCACCTGCACATATTTAATCCATTAAAATATATCTTAATGTCAATCCTTTAATGCACCACCACGAACTAATAAATCAATGAAACTTAAACCAACCTATTTCTAAAAATGGTATGTATATGAATGATAATTGTTTATTCATTTGGACTAAAACTACCTCACTTGATATCAACTCTTAAGTAGTTGATCCATCGTAATCTGTACCTCTTTCCACAATGAATGTTGAAGACCTACCATGAAAGTAAACATGAAGTGATGTACAATAATGTTAAAAAAACCATAGTTTCGGTTGTTGTTAGGCATCTTATTGTTGGGTAAGGAGGGTTTATAGCAATAGGAATTGCTGGTCCCACATTTGTTCAACCAATATTTCCACAAGGAAGGAGTTTTAGGAGTCTCTCAATTTATTGGAGATTTGACAAAGAGCCATAGCGTTGCCTTCTCCACACCAGAGGAACCCTTGGAGTGGACTCACCATACAGAGCCTTGAAAATATATTTTCCCTACTAGACTCACTATATAGAGCCCCAAAAAGCTATTTTTTGGGTTATTGATGCGATGATTAATTAAATAAAATTTACCGACTACATTCAATGGTTATGTGCTTAAAACCCATGACAGGAGAATAACAATGTTCAAAGATGATGAGTAAAGCCCAATATGCCATATGGCTAGAACTAGATCCTTCGAAGGAGAGTCCCAAAACTGACCCTATCTTCGTGACTCATCATTCTGACTCATGGTTAAGGCTGCGTCCACACTTATGTTGAGCAGGATATTGAAAAGGATCTATTAGATTTTCCATAACATCAAATAAACAAATCACGTTTAAACATAGTAGCAGGTTATGGAAGTGGGATTGAGAAAGCGTTAAAGAGTTACCACATGTAACATCCCTCACTAGGGATTCCTTGAAAAACCTCAAGAACACTAGAGATTTTTTTTTTATATATAAATAAAATCTTTAGAGGGCACTCAAATATCACTACCTCTAGACAAAAAATGACATCATCCATATATATAAGTATTAAAAGAAATAAAAAACTTTCAATAGAGAAACAAATTCATTAAGAGTTTATTAATTCATTATAGTTCATAGTCTCTCTTTAGAGTTTGGAATTTAATTTGTGAGACATGAATATGGGAGTATTTTTCTTATTAGTTCATGTCATCTATGACATGGGACTATAGTAATCCATTATATTAGTTAGCATTAGTACTTGTGCATATTAATCCAGAGTTTTTATGAACTTTACCCTGTTCATAAAATGACCGTTGTTGTCAGCCTATGAATTTATCAATTTAACTTTGAGGGAAAATAATATAAGTGATGGTCTTATTTGGCCTCTTCCCAAGGTAGACAAACCATAACATTGATATTATTCATACAATATCTCTATTCCATGCATTTATTTTATTCTTATTTCCAAGATTTGAAACTAATGCTAACATTAGTTTATAAACATTAAACACTACCTATAACCATGGAAACAATGACTGTAACCATGGAAACATTGAAGAGGGGCAGATGGTTGTGTGCATGTTGCTTTAGTGTATAAAGAACGAGACACTTGTTATTCTTCTTATTCTTCTCCTGAGAAAAATCAGCAGCTACCTTGAGATTTAGTTGCAACTCTAGACTTCTTAACAGGATGCATAGCGTCTCCTCTACTTTAGCTTGGCAACCCAACTTCAACTCTAAATGTTTTAGCTTGACAACCCAAATTCAACTCCAAGGCAACTGATTTGATCTCTAACAATGGAGTTGTGCTTAGCGCTAGTGCCAGTGGGATATAAGCCTCGTCCAAGCTACCTAATGTCTGCATCTGAGATTTGGTCAATGCATCTCACATAAAACTACAAACATTCAAGGGAGGACGACGTCTAGAGCCATGATCTGTAGATATTTCATTTGGAAGTATGTGATGGTGGAGTTGAAAGGATCGGTAGAAATGTCATTTGGAGGTACCGAGTATGCTGAGAAAAATGTTGTTATGAAACCAACTCATAAAAAGATAGAAAAGATAGATCAACACCTTAGAAATAAGCCTCTTCGAGGGGGAAAACTCCTTTACATTACACAAATGAACAATTCTTGGATGATACAAATGACAAGACCTCCTTTCTATATATAGGAGTCTAAGGGGTCATAATATAATTAGAGCCGACATAACAATAATAATGTAAGGACACACTAATAACAACATGGGGACTACATGGGAACAACAATATAATAAGGGGGTTGTACTAATAACAATAAGGGGATACACTAGTAGTATAGGGACCTAACATGCCCCTCTCCTTCAAAAAGTGTTTTTCTCAATGCTTGAGTAGTTCTTGATGCTTCTGTATAAAATTCTTGTCCTCCCATGTGGAATCTTCAGCGGTTAAGTTCTTCCACTTGATGAGATACTCTAAAATTGATTGATTTCATAGCTATCGGGTTCTTGTTTCTGTGACTGCTCTAGGTTCCAATATGATTTTTCCTTCCTCGTCAAGTTCTGACAATATTGTTTGAACTGGGATCTTCTGCAACTTTTGAATGAGTGGCCACACTTCTTCGTCCTTCTTCCATTCATCCCTTGCTTCTTTTATCCAATCTAGTTGGATAATAGAAATAGCACAAAACAATGCTTCCACATCCTCATCCTTTCTTAAGAGTGCATCTGCAACAACATTTTGCTTCCCTTTTTTGTAGATGATTTCAAAGTCATAACCCAACATATTTGTGACCCATCTTTTATGTTCTTCTAAAGATAATCTTTGTTCTAAAAAGTATTTAAGACTATCATGATCCATTTTTACCTTGAAGTGTCTTCCCATTAGGTAAGGTTGCCATTTCTTAAGTGCATGTAGTATTGCCAACATTTCCTTCTCATAAATAGCTTTCTTGAGGGACATTTTTTTGTATGGATGTAACCATAAAAATAACCAATCACCTACATCAAAACTTCTTTCATTGCGATGCTGATTTGCCTGTTGTTTTATTCGATTTTGCACCAAAGTGGCATTATCATTTAAAAGTTGGAGAACTTGTTGTTGATGCTCGATGTGATCTTTCACTGTTTGAGTATTTTTCTTCTTGATATGTCCTTCTATCTTGAGAGTTTGAGGAGTGGTAATTTCTTCCAATGCATTACAAGATATGGTTGGATTCATTTCTTGATACTCAATGTGATATTTCACTTCTTGAACATTTTTCTTCTTGATATGTCCTTCTATCTTGATAGTTTGAGGAGTGGTAATTCCAGACAATGCATTACAAGATATGGTCGGATTCATTTCTTCTTTCTTGATGTGATCTTTCACTTCATGAACCTTTTTCTTCTTGATATGTCCTTCTATCTTAAGAGTTTTAGGAGTGGTAATTATTTCCCATGCTTTACAAGATATGGTTGGATTCATTTCTTCTTTCTCTGGGGTTGGTTCCTCATGTATATCATATTCTTTTGATGTTTCTTGATGCTTTTCTTCCCCCTCTCCACAATCAATGTAAAATAATTTCTTCTCAGCACACTTATGACCTTTAATGTATTTGTTATCACAATTGTAACGGAGCCATTTTTCTCTTCTTTATTCCAATTGTTGTGGTGTCAATCTTGTAGGTTGTGGAGGGCTAGGAGAAACAACACTTCCATATTTATAGTTGTGAGGGATAGAATTCCTTGTTGCCATAATTTTTCTTTCCACTTTTCTTTCCAACCTAAATGCCTTCTCCAATGAATCAGGTTCCTAAAGATGAACCTCATGTTGAATGTTATCCTTTAACGTCCCTATGGAGACATCAATCCTCTACTTCTCTGGAATATCATTTTCCCTTATATTCAATTTTTGGAAGTCCTCAATAGACTCTGCCATTGAAAAAATTTTGTTTGAGATTTATCAATTGGCTAAATAAGTTGTTGTGCTTTGTATCCTCATAATGTGCTATCATTTCCTCTGTGAAAATTGACCACGTAACAAGTGATTTACGAGAACAAAGCCCTTTATACCATAAGAATTGATCTGGTTCTAAATATGAAAATGCAATAAGTGACTTTTGTAACTGTTGCACCTCATGTAGACCAAAATATTTCTCCATCTACAGTATCCAATTTACCGGATCCTTTCCATCAAACTTCCTCATATCACATTTTCTTGATTTTAGGAGCTCGATCTTGAAACGATTGTAACTCTGTAATTTCAGATCTCCAAGTTCTGAAATTGTGTCCTACAGTAGCCATCTAAGTCCTCTTTCTAAACCCTCAAGTCTGATGAAGATTGGATTCTGCAAGGAAGAGTTATGGCAAATCTCCCACGATGACCTGATTATAGACCGGTTCAGTACAGCGAATTTGTATGAAGTGCCACGTGTCATTGTTTCAACCTTAGGATCTGAAACTGATACATAGAAAACTACAGTGCGTCCTATTTCTGCAACTTCTTACAAAATTTCAATTTAATGCTTAGAGAGAAAGTTATGACGATTTTCCCAAGGTCACCTATTTAGGATGTAATTTGGGAGCCTGCAAAAGCCTTAAATGTCTTGGACTGTATCTTTGAAAATATAGCGAAACAACATCTGAAATTCAGGCCCGAGATACCCCACAATTTCTGCTCATATGGATTTTAATTTCAGCGTTTGAACCTTCGTAGAAAACAAATTATAACACAAATTCCACGATGACCTGTTTGAGATGAAATTCTGGAGCTTGCGAAAACCCTAACTTCCTCAGCTCATATGTCTAGAAATATAGCGAGAAAAGATCTGAAATTCAGACTTGAGGTGCAAACCGATTTCTCCTCAAATGGGTTTTTGTTTTAGCTTATAAAACTTTGTAGCGAAAACGTTATAGCTAAAATTCCACGATGACCTATTTGGAGCAACGAAACCCTAGAATCCAAAGCTTTGATACCAAATGTTATGAAACCAGTTCACAAAATGATAGAAAAGATAGATCAACGCATTAGAAATAAGCCTCTTCGAGGGGGAAACCTCCTTTACATTACACAAATGAACAATTATTGGATGATACAAATGACAACACCTCATTTCTATATATAGGAGCCTAAGGGGTCATAATATAATCAGAGGTGACATAATAATAATAATGTAAGGGCACAATAATAACAATAGTGGGCTTCTATGGGGCACAATAATAACAATATGGGGAATACATGGGCACAACAATATAATAAGGGGTTTGTACTAATAACAATAAGGGGTTACACTAGTAGTATAGGGACCTAACAAATATCATATTTTGATTCTAGCAATTTCATTTGGAGGTACCGAGTATGTTGAGAAAAATGTCATATTTTGATTCTTATAACACTTATCTTTTGAGTAGAGCACTTACTGGAATAAAATACCACTGTAGGGATATTCCATTCTAGTTAAACAAGCTATATGTTGTTGAACTGTCCAGCTAGAGCGGACAACACCTTTTTCACACTTATCGACTCTCCAGTTTTATTAACCCAGCAAGGTTATCTTCATGATATCAAACTATAAAACAAAATTAAATCTAATCCAATCACGTAAGGAGTCAAAGACTATATGCAAATCTCTAAACGCGTCCTATTGGAGGTGTCAATCCTAATTTCATGCATATTTTGGACTCATGACTAGATCACATGTTGATTAGTCCACTGATATATCAAACTTATCCTCATGCAAGTGAATTGGAATAGACTGGAGGTCATGCAAATGTTGAAATAAAGGTGTCTAGGGTGGTGGGTTCCATGCACCAGTCCTATCTCATGTTGTTTTTTTTGGTACTTTCAGTATCATTTTAATGAAATGAAACATTAAACTTCAAATAATCAAAATAACCATTTGCGATGTCAACCTTGTCAATGTTATGACTTCATCTATACTCTTATCACCTGCTTATGTCTTCTCTTCATTGTTACAATGCAATAAATTTAGTGTTTAGTTACAAGTCATCACCATGACAAAAACCATAGCAACTTTTAACCTTTAAGCCTAATTTTTTCCCACAGTAGGACAATGTTGTAATCTGCTTTAATGTCATCGGTAACAAACCCAGCACATTGAATGTTATCCAAGCGATAGGGTCAGCTTCTCTGGAAACACACAACAAGAGAGAGATATATTATCACTTTAAAAGTGAACTTCCTTGCGATAATGGCTATAGGTATCACTTGAGATGAACCCAACACTTTGAGTGTTATCCAAGCAATAGTGTCAACTTCTCTCGAAACACACAAGGAGAGAGAGATATATTTATCCCTTTAAAAGTTAAATTCCCTGCAATAATGGCTACAAGTATCAAAGTTCCATTTATCCAATGATGTAGGGTATAGTGTCACATAGACCATGTGATGTAGGGTATTGTGTCACATGGAATAAGTGGTTTCCAATGATAAGGGGGTTGGAGATCTTTCTTCATTACATCAAAAATTCCTTCTCTAGTGACATATGATAGAGATTGACATATTTCCCTCTCAAAGAAGATAATTGATCGTTATACACTAGACCCATCAAAGTTGAGCTCAATTCCATACTATTGATCAATACACCATAGCAGAAATCCTTGTCGATCATGGTCAATAAGAGACTATCGATCAATACACCATATGAGAAATCCTTGGTGATCTTCGTTAGTTAAGAGGCTAGATTTTTCTAGACTCATACGTAGGCTTTTCATGTAAGCTATAGGTTCTTTTTTAGGAGTGTAGAATGGGTTGTGTAAGATATGTGTCATAGTTGACTTTGCTAACGAAGAAATATGTCATTTTTGGCCCAAGGAAATCATGTTATTTATGCAAACTCACTCCCTTTAAATCACGAGTGTCATTGATAAAATATAAACTTTCACAGGAGTAAATGCCTTCCCAAATAAATTCATTCAAAAGTTTCAAAAAATGGCTTCCACTCATTCTAGTCAGTATTATCCCGCTTGTGTATCTTTTCATAACGCAGATGAGGGTGTAGGGTGTAACCATATACGCTATAGCCCTCAACCATTGTTTCTCAAGGTCCATTTCACAGGAGTACAATGGTGGCATATATCCATGTTTTCGTGGTGTCTATAAAAAAAGGCAGACCAGGTATTTATATTACTTTTGGTACTTGTAGTATATATGTTGTTGTTTTTGGTACTTGCAACATCATTTTAATGAAATGAAACAATAACCTTCAAATTTTCAAAATAACCATTTGCGATGTCATGAGAAACAATCTTGAAATAGGTTTCAAATGGGAGATTTTCCATGCGTTGTTGGCAGTTGGGCCATGTTTTTGAATATTTGATGGTTTTCACAACTTCTTATAGGGATTTCTTCTAACATTGCTAGAATTTGTTCCTTGCTACAATTTCTTCTAGATTTTAGATAGAGTATGTAGTAACACAACAGTCAATTATAATTTCTTTTAATGGTCCTAAATTATCCTTTTGGTGGCATCCATGCTTATTTGGTTTATTTTGGTTATGAGTCGCACATGCATGCTTGGAATATGGCATGGGGGTGATTGGTTGAAGAGAAATTTGATTCATCCAATTTATGGTTGGGTGGAACATGGAAGTCCCAAACATAGTCGGTCTATTCATTCATTAATAAGAGTTTCTTGTCCTTGGTATTTCATATATTTTAATTTTCTTAAATATATTTTTATGTGATTATTATTTCTTATATATATATGATTCCATTATATTAAATTTATATTTTACACTTTTAGTATTTTAATTTAATTTTTATGCAATCTCAACTCTATATATACATGAGATTCCATTTCATTATACTAATATTTTTTTTTAAGTATTTTAATATTTACTTATTTTCAATTTCTTAAATATTGATTTAATATTCTTTTTAACTTTTACCTCCTTTAGTTTATTGATTTTTTAATTTTCTTAAATATAATATTATGGGATTATTATTTCCTATATATATGATTCTAGTATTTTATAATTTTTAGTATTATATATATATATATATAAAGTCAAATCAAAATTTGGTGTATTGGTGTATGATTTCTTTATTTGTGGGAAAATAGATTCATCTCACTAGAATGATTTGACTATAAATGTCTATTAAAATGTATTTATAGTATACTAATATGTAATTGCTTAAAAAAAAATAAACACATGTGATTTAACTATTAAATCTACTTATAATATATTGAACTAATTTTTATTTTTATAATTATTTTTTAATTTGAGTTCTTCAAAATAACATATTTTTTATATATACTATCTTTTTAAAGTTTTAGTAAATATTAGTTTATTAATTATGATTAGATGATGTTGTTTTTATTATATATATATATATATATATATATATATTTTAAATTTTTGTCATTATTGATTATTACAATCTATCACACTAATTTAATTAGAATTTTTAATTAAAATAATTTTAGCCCATGAAGAATAATAACCCAATTATGGATTTCCATGTAAATAATAAAATCCCCAACTTTAATCCTTAAACTTTTTTAAGGCAAAATAAATAAATTTAAAACAAATTAAAACTTTATGTAGTATTAAAAACAATCCAGTTAACAAGAAAATGGCTAAATTTAATTAACCAAAACGCCCGAGGCAATCTATAACAGGCTGGCACCAAAAAGAGACACAAACAGAATCGAAAATACGCATCATATGAAAAGGAGAATCTTAATGTCCCTGCAACTTATACCGCAGGTAAAGTATGGTTATTACACTTTGACAACTCCAGGAAACGAAAAGGAGATAACTTATACAGCAAGTATGGTCATTGCCCTTTCACAACCCCACGCATGCACCACTATGTAACTCGGCAAAACGTTCTAATGACCCACGATAGTGTTACGTATACTATCGTCTTAGGAGAAACGTATACGTATTGAACTTCGTTTACTGACAATAACTAAGAGCTGAATAACAACCGCTGTGCTGTGAGTATACATTGTTTTATCTTGGGATAACCTTAATAGATAAATAATCAAAACCGTCGCATTTAAGCTAATTTTACATCTGGACGGCGCGACGTGGACTACTTGCGCATATATATTAATGTTTAGTTACTTCTTTGAAACTACTTTTACTTCCTTGTACCTCTCAACATTCGAGAGGTTGTGATGTTCAGAGATGTTTCAACCATCTTTGTTCCTTGACCTCTCAACATTTGAGAGGATACGATGTTCACTGATACACGTTTGACCTCCCACTTGTGTAGGGTTTTATTATTGGATATCAATCTCAGGGTGTCGTTACTCTTTCCACCTCTGATTTAATAGAACCGACAAACCTCTCACGTCGCATCTGTCTGACGGCGTGACAAAGCTCTTTCATCACATCTGTCTGACGGCGGACAAGATTGATGACATCAATCGTAATGGAATGAATTGCCAAGGAAGGAGGAATTAAATCCGCGCATCCATGCATCGCCATCTAGGCTGGGGTGGAACGCATCCAATGGAGTTGGTATTCCCTGTTCCACTAGGAAAGTAAATCGGGCTGGATAATGCCGGAGATGGTGCCGCTGGTACCGCCACTACTGTTATTTTCTTGGAAGCATATTTTTCCCACATGCCCCTGCTTCACTCCTCCGGCTATAAGAGGGCGTGCACTCCTCTTCCTCATTTAACTCGCTTTCCATTCACTCATTCCATAGTTACTTACGTCTGTATCTTAGGCAATGGAGAATCCTGAATCCTCTTCGACAAGGGGCTGGTGGCTCTACGCCATTTTTCTTACAAAGAATGGAGTACCTGACCATGTACTACATTCCACGGACCATATTTCTGCAGTGGGGCAGTGGTCACTCTATATAGCACTGCTTATTGTTGCTGTTTGTGGTGCAATGCTTTCTTGGTTCAGCCCTGGAGGATGTGCATGGGCTGCTGCCAGACACAAGAAAGCCATCGCCATTCCTGGCCCCAAAGGATGGCCCGTTATCGGAAGCCTCATGGACATGAGCGTCGGACTTGCTCACCGAAATCTCGAGTATCTGGCTCGTCTCCATGGTGCCAAGAAAATCATGGCCTTTAGCTTGGGCTCGACACCAGCCGTGATTACATCGGATCCTGACGTGGCCAGAGACCTGCTTAGCTCCTCTCACTTTGCAGACCGACCACTCAAACAATCCGCTCAGCAGTTAATTTTCGGCAGGGCGATGGGGTTTGCGCCCAACGGTGACTATTGGCGACTCCTGCGAAGAATTTCTGCTACTCATCTCTTCTCTCCACGCCGAATTGCGGCCCACGAAGTCGCTCGTCAGGTGGACTGCACGACCATGCTTTCCGACATAAGGGATGAGTCTGATATTAATGGCGGCGCCGTCACGCTCCGTCGACATCTCCAGAAAGCGGCCCTTAATAATATAATGGGAAGTGTCTTCGGTCGACGTTCGGTGGATGCCGAGACTGAGAAGAATCTTCGCGAGATGGTGAATGAGGGATTCCAGCTTCTTGGAGCATTCAACTGGGCTGATCATCTCCCATGGCTACGAGTACTCGATCCACTCAGAATCCACAGCCGCTGCGCTCGTCTTGTTCCGCGTGTTACATCGTTTGTCAAGAACATCATCGACGAGCATCGACAGAGGGACGACACGGCCGACTCAGACTTTGTGGATGTCCTCCTTTCGCTCCGAGGAGACGACAAGCTCGACGACGACGATATGATCGCAGTTCTATGGGTAACATAATTAAGCACGACACAACTATTATTTTAGTGCTAAAATTAAAAGTTTTGGTGTTAGAATTAAAAAATTTCGTCTCTTATTTTGTTTTGATGCAGGAAATGATATTCCGCGGCACAGACACAACGGCTTTACTTACAGAATGGGCGACGGCAGAGCTGTTGCTCAATCCGCAAGTGCAAAGCAAACTTCAGGCAGAGCTGGACGCGGTTGTCGGGCGCAACAGACACGTAACAGAAGACGACATCGAGAAGCTCCCGTATCTTCAAGCGGTAGTGAAAGAGTCTCTGCGGATGCACCCACCAGGGCCTCTCTTATCATGGGCCCGCCTCTGCACGGAGGATTGGTTCATGGCGAACGGGATGTGCGTTCCGGCGGGCACGACGGCGATGGTGAACATGTGGTCTATTACATAGCTACCAAATTCGTCCGTATCGGACAAAAAAATACGGAAATTCGGGAATTCGATTCGTACATCGAATAATTCGATGAAAATTCAAATTCGATTCGGTTAGTTTGCGTAGGTTTATGGTTTTTAGTTTATCTCAAAGATTTATTAATATTAATTTAGGTGTGTGAGAATTTAAAATAGTACATAATAGATAGCTGCGGGATCGGAGGCAGGAAATGGAAAGTTTACAAGATTGAGAAAAGAGTTGTAAATGGAAAGTTTACAAGATTGAGAAAAGAGTTGTAAATTTCAGTATGGTTTTAAAGAGTTTAAAAAGTTGAAAAAACTTAATTTGAGCAAAATCTTGAAAATATAACTGTGGGCAGGTAGGAAAGGTAAAGGTTATCTGATTGAGAAAATTTCTAGTTTTAAATTTTAGTGTTGTGTTAAAGATGTTAAAAAACTGAGATCATAAAAGTAAGAAATAATTTGAGAAAATTTTGAACAATAATTTTTATAAAAAATAATTGATATTTTAAATATTATGAAAAAATTTAGGAGCAAAATCTTGAAGAGATAGAAGCCCGATTGCACGTAGGAAATGGAATTTTAAATTTTAATGTTATCTTAAAGAGTTTAAAACAGTGAGATAATAGAAAAAGAAATAATTTGAGAAAATCTTGAAGAGTAAGTGAAGAGTAAATTTTATAATAATTAATTGTTTTTTTAGATATTATAAAAATAAGTTTTCAATATTTCATTTTTAAATATGTATTAATTATAAAATATTTTAGATGAAATTTGAAATTAAAGAACGATAGCTTTGAGTTTTAAATATTATTTTTTTAAATAAATATTAATTATAAAAAGATTTTAGATCTGATTTGAAACTAGGAGGGAATTTTGAATTTTAAAACAGAGATAGATTTTGGATTGAAGATAAGTGTGGTTGTAGTTTTGGTAGGTAAAGACTAATTTTAAAATTGTTTATATTGATTAAAATTATTTAAATATCAAAATGAATGGGAAGAAAATGACAAAACATTATTGTTATAAGAAAAAGAGTATGTATATTTAAATGCTTAAGATATAGCAGTTGTCTATAATGAGACTTTTTGGAAGCCTTTCCGGTGGGTTTTTCCGGTCAAAATCCGGCAGCAATTTATTGGAATTGCAAGTTTGATAGCTAGTTTTTGCACAATCAAGGCGTCCCAGGGGTTTTTCAGGGTGCTGAATCCAAATATGCAGTTAAAAAACCATTTTAACTGCAACAAATCAAGATTTAACCTCAATTTCTTCCGCCGGATTCCGTCACCAGAATCTCCAAAAAGTCGCATTATAGACAACTCCTAAGATATATACTCTCGAATTTTTTCCGAATTGAAATTTTTCCATCCGAATTTTTATCGTATCGTATCGAATTCGAATCCGAATTCGAATTTGAACTTGGTAACTATGGTCTATTACCCACGATCCGGAGATCTGGGAACGTCCCCATCAATTCCGTCCACAGAGGTTTCTCCCGTCGGAAGGCGGACAACATGTGGATGTCCGAGGAAACGACCTGCGGCTTGCACCCTTTGGTGCCGGTCGTCGCGTATGCCCGGGCAAGGCTCTGGGTCTCCGGACCGTTCAGCTGTGGGTGGCGAAACTGTTTCATCATTTCACATGGGTGCCTTCTCCTAACCATCCGGTGGACCTGACAGAGAAGCTTAAACTATCATGTGAAATGGCAACGCCCCTTACAGCCATATCTGTGAGTAGGATCCCACTTCCTTCAACTTAACAACAATTCCGTGCCGCTATAGTGTGTCCTAATTCGCTCATCTCGATGAAGAATAACAATCAGAATAAAATGATAACGCCCAGTATATTTGACTTCCGCTGGATTTAGAAACGCATATCTCGATGAAGTGGGTTTCGTTTTGTAATAGTACTGTTATTTGATTGTTATCTTTATTTCACTCATAAATTATGAAATTATAATATGTTATCTTTAAATTAATAAAATAATATAAAAATACAATTATCCATTATTTGTGTTTTTTAAAATTGAATTTCATTAATTGCAAAGAAGCCAGTTATATCAGGAAATCAGATATATCAAAGTATATTTGTTATATTTATGGTTTCAAATGCTAGGATAATCCATGAGTTCTTTTTCTTCTTCTTTTTTGGGACATTTATATGTCATAGTGAGTAATCCATCACAACTAAGGATAATGTTGTTTTTTAATTTTTTTGAGAAAGTACCATAGCAATCGGATCAGCCGAATTTGATAGTTCTTTCTCGCTATTTAAATAATCAGACTCATGGTTGTGCTTTGGCTACTAATTACATGTGCAATTATGACTAAAGTTCACTTTGAAGCCTCCTAATTACAGGAACAATTATTGCTAAACTTCTCTCATTCTCCTTTGCCAAAATACTTTGCCCTACTGTGGGGTGAATTAATGCTACTAGGGGTTGCCTTGTAACTTGAGAGGCTTAGTTGTTACGAGATGTATTCTGTTTTTGGGAGTTGTTCTTCTTTTGACTTGCAAAAATCTTGGTATTTGAGGTTACCATCAAATCTCTCCATCCATGGTAGCTTCTCTTTGGACCCTCGTTACAAAACACTCCTTTTGAAGAGGGGTGTGCATTCTCAAGGTGCCCAAGCTATTGGCAAATTCTACACCTAAAAGTCGTGTTTTCACAGTCCAATGGTCAGGTATACTCCTTATCCTCCCACTTGAGGGCGATTTTATCTAGTAGACCTTCACTGAAGTCCACTTCCATGCATACACAGATGAAACTTAGAAATGTTTTGTCAATATTACTTAGCTACTTTGATGAAGCGACCTATAGAGTCACCAACATCCTCTTGGATCTCTCACCAGCTCCATTGAAGAGGAAAGTTTGGAAGTCTAACCCAAATAGGAATATGCAAGTTCTTCATGGTAGGAGGATTAAACTCAAAAACCATGTTGAATGAAGAGACCATCCCAGCCCCAAAACTAGGGCCCCTAATCAAAGATATTATTTTGGTCTTCCAGATCTTTGAAGAAAACCACAAAATATCCTTTCAAGCAAAATAACAAATCTATATTTTGGGACCATTTTTGGTAGGCCTAATCCCAGAGGGTAGATGTCGAGGGTCAAAATCCATTAAAAAAACATATAATCCCTCGACTTTTAAAATATGTTGTTCTCTTATTAATGATGTCATTCACCTCTAGCAATCAGTTATCCAAGTAATGTTCCACCATAAAATCCTGACCTGAGAGCTCCTTATGAGTCTGAGAAGTGAGATTCGGCTTTTGGGATTCCTCAAAAGACACGGGCCTTAAAAAAGAAGATGCCCTTTTTCCCCTGGCACCTCCTTTTAGAACAACAACTAAGAAGACTGTAGCGTCCTTTTTAATTCCATAATCTTTGAGACCATTTTCCATCCTCAGTACCATTCGTTCATAGAGGAGCCTAATCACTCCCACAAGGATTCTTGTAATCTGATGACTTTTGTCATCTACCAAAACTACAACGTTTCTCACTTTTACCTTGATGCACATAGATTATCTAGATAAGAACTTAACAAAAATGGGAAATGTTTGAAGATCCCCAACACTAAAAGCTTACTTTACATGTTCCAAACAAGCGACCAGGCACCTCAAGGGAGACATATCGCCCCTGGGAAGCCACACAGGCTTGAGACTTTTGTAAAATAATTTGCAATCGTTGTGAAAACCCATATTAGCTTCTCTTTCTGACATTTCACCAAATACTTTGTCGACATCAAATTGATAGTAAAGTTTTCCTAAAATTGAAAGCTTACATCAATATTGAATAACCTATTTAATTTTCATGGTTATGATTTGAAAGTAGGCAAAATTTGAAATTTGCACTAAATTAGGGGAGAGGCAATTTTGATAAATGAGATACATTATCAATTTAAAAGTAAGATTATAGAAATCTATTATTAATGTTGTATTAACCAATAATTTTATTATAATTTTTTGCATTTACTATATATATATATATATATATATATATATATATATATATATATAGATTTGAAGTGTTCTTGGGTGATTAAATAAATCTTTAGTTATTTTTTGGTTTTTTTATTTATTTATTATAACTTTGTCGACTTTTCTAATTTTTTTTACTTTATAGCTTATAAAAGGTTGATTAAGTAATTTTTAAAACCGAAAAACATAAAAACATTGTCTCTATTACAACATTTAATGTAATTAGACCTAATGAACTTCAATTGATAATATATATTTATAATCAACTATAATAGAATAGTAGCAATACATTAAATGTAAACCCCGTGGATTAGTCCAATTGGTCGAATCCTCATCATTAAAGAACCTTTGCTATTGGTAGGTCATGGTTTCAATTCTCTCTACACCCTCGAGATGAGGCTCCATGGTTGAGCTGATAGGAAGTGAATCCTTTAGGTCGATCTCTCCGATACAAATATTCCTTTGTGGTTGAGCTGATAGGAAGTGGTCCCTTTGAGTGGATCTTCCTCGTAAAAATATTTTGCAGATGTAGTGGTCACCAATCTCCAGGGTTTGTGAACTAGATAGAAAAAACAATACATTAGTTATTAATATATGTCTTTAATTATGTTGATAGACATGTCTATTTTACAATATGAATTCCACAATTTTCGTTTAGTTATTAATAATTATTAGGTGGATGGTAGGAATTTAACCTCCATAGAATATTTTTGAATATTCTTAATAGTATACACAAACCAAATACTTAGATTTATTTCCAAAGTAGTTATGTCTTTTTCCTTTTAATTATATTCATTAATTAAAATAAATGTCATATAAACAAGTGCTATATGAAATTAGTTATGGATTTTTGGGCATATGCTATTGAGAAGAAATGGTATTGTAACAAAGCCTCTTTACAAATTAAGAATTTCTAAGACAAAATAGACATGTTTATCTATGGTTTACAATCTCGCTACATGTTTTTGTAAATGTATATATCTTTAACTTATATTTAATTATTTTTCTCATTTCTTTGTGATTTTTTTCCGCTAAAAGAAAATATTACATCGTTGTTCATAGTTTTCACAAAAGTACATTGGCCTCACTCAGACTAGATTTGTTTGTTGGTATGTTAACATCCAAGTTTTTTACATCCAACAACATGGACTGCACAACCAAGCATATGGTATATCTATAAGATAAAAAAAACAACATAAACATATAAAAACGAACAACCATTTATGATTCAGAAGATGTCACAAGAGTAGGGTTGTTTGACCTAGTACCCATGGGCATCAAAAACCTAAGTTGACACTGTATGTGTTGTTCCATATGCCTCATGTGAGCTTCTAGACTATATAGGCTATCTTGTATTCTCCATTATTTCCTTGAATATCATTAAGGAAATGATTTCATTTCTATCATCATGCTTCTCTTTGACAACTTTCCCTAGAAAAAAACTTAACTGCCAAGGAAAAGCAACCGTATTTATTTACTAGTTTCTCTTGCCCCGTTTGTACCCAAAATCTGGGAACCATTGAGAAAATTATTCCAAAAGCTCAAAATCTAAGACTGTCTATTTGTCCCTATGAACATTTCTTTAGAGCCTTTAAATATCAGCCTATGTGAATGGAGGGATCATATCTTAGTAAAGAACTATCGCATCCCAAGAAAGAGATTTGGAACGAGACTTTCTAAACTAGCTACACTCCCCAACACTTGGAAACAAAAGCCACATTGACACGGCATGATAAACCGAATAATCCGTAACACTATTTCGACTCCGAGAAGGCCACATATGAACTTACCTTGAAACCTAATGAAGTCAAACTTCTTAAGAAAAGAAAGTTGTAGACTCTCCTTGCTTCCACAAAACCATATTTTAGATATAACAATCAAAATTCTTGCCACATAATTGAAAAAAAAAATGTAATACCAACAAACCAAAACCAACACCATGCAATAAGGGTGAACATTTGATAGGAAATTATCCCAGGAAAATAAATATAATTCAAATGTAAAGGAGCATTTAAAATACAACCAACCAAGGTATCCACTAACTCTACGAGAGAAGGGATGAAAGGACCCAATATCACCCAGAAAATGAAAATAATGAGATAAAAAGAGGCACAAATCTAGGAACATGTTGTTACCCGAGAACACGACCAAGAACAAAGGAGGATGCTTATTTGCAAGCCAACTTTGAAACACCAAGCTAAAGTGGCCCTCTAAATAAGGGTAGGATCTGTGCAACTAACATCAGCGTGCTTTAAACCGACATTATTTTTATTATGATCATCCCTCAAGCAAGAACCATTTATAAGAAAGACCTTAGATGGTAATATTTTTCCTTCAAGAGCAAGCACTAAAGTATCCACTACCAAGGAAAAGAGAGTCGATATGGTAGCCCATTTTCTTATTGGGGCAAATGTATACTCATAATCGACACCTTGCTCTTGTATAAAACCTTTTGCTAGGGGGCTACCTTTATGCTTTTCAAATGAGACTTCTTGTTTATACTTTTTCTTGAAGACCCACTTGTACCATATCTATTTGGTTCCCAAAGGATAATCCATCAACATCCAGGTTACATTCTTTATCATAGCATCATACTCTTTTTACATTGCTTCTTTCCATTTAGCATGAGAAGTAACTTATTTGAAGGAAGTTGGTTCAAAATCTATAGACATATTTAATTCACAATCATAAGCAACACCCATATAAACTGGTGAATCATAATTGTCTACATAACCTCCATTTTTTCTAGTAGAGATTCTTGCTCCTATCTTTCCAATCTCATAAGGACTAACACTTTTAGATTTCTTAGAAAGCCACTTTGGAGCACCTTTATGAGATATACTAGGATGCTCAATTGAATAATATGGGGATGAATCAAGATTTATCCTTCCAATTCTCTCAAACACATCACTCAAAGTGTCTTCTTGATCAATTGTTTGAGATTCATGAGATGGAGAGAGTGCTTCAGAAGGAGTTTCCATAGATTGATATAAGATAGGGATGCCCCCTTTAGGATGTGGAATCTCATAATCAAATTCATGAATGTAGAAATCTGATATAAATTTCAATTGCTCAAGATTTCAAATTGAAAAACAAGAGACACAATTCTACTCTACTAATTTGTGGAATAGAAATCACAATTTAGAACAATGTGCATAAACATGTAACAAGAAAAACCACAAATACACAATGGTTTCAAGGGGAACCCAACTGGGAAAACCCCTCAAGCATTTTTGCATTAATTAGTTGAATTGATAAACTATTACAATTTCTTGCTCGATCTCTGAGCACAACCTGCAAAAGAATTTTTTTTCTCCTACTGAATAAGGACCTGTCGCCAACACTTAGACACTTTATGCCTCTATCATCCTCCTATTTCATCGTAGAATCCTTGAGGAAATTATATCCTAAAATATATGAATCGCCTCCTCTTTTCCTGCAAAATTCCTAAGGATTGATCTCCTTACTCATGCAAAACCTGTACACTCAAAACTAATATACAACGCATGTTACACTACCTTCTCATCTCCACTTTAGTTGAGCAATTCGAAATCCATGCATGCATTAGCTGTTTTGGGCTAATTGATCAATTAACTAATAGATCTTTGAGTTAGACTGTTAGGCCCCTATAATACTAGTGTAAACCCTTATTGTTATTAGTACAACCCCCTCATTATATTGTTGTACCCATGTAGTCCCCATATTGTTATTATTGTGCCCCATAGAAGCCCACTATTGTTATTATTGTGCCCTTACATTATTATTGTTATGTCGGCTCTGATTATATTATGACCCCTTAGACTCCTATATATAGAAATGAGGTATTGTCATTTGTATCATCGAAGAATTTTTGCTTTGTGTAATGTAAAGGAGGTTTCCCCCTCGAAGAGGCTTATTTTTAAGGTGTTGATCTATCTTTTCTATCTTTTTGTGAGCTGGTTTCAAAACCTTTGGTATCAGAGCTTTGGATTCTAGGGTTTTGCCACTCCAAATAGGTCATCATGGAATCTTCGCTATAACTCTTTCGCTACGAAGTATAAGAAGCTAAAAAATCAACCCATTTGAGAAGAAATCGGTCTAAACTGTGTGTCCGAATTTGAGATCTTGTCTCACTATATTTTTGGAGATATGATCTGATGAAGTTAGGGTTTTGCAAGCTCCAAAATTTCATGTCAAACAGGTCATCGTGAAATTTTCGCTATAATATTTGTTCTACGAAGGTTCAGACTCTGAAATTAAAACCCATTTGAACCAAAATCTTGGTGAAGCTCAGGTTTGAATTTCAAATCTTGTCTCGCTACAGTTCGGAGATATAATATGAGAGATTTAGGGTTTCTACAGGTTCTCGAATTACATCCTAAACAGGTGACCTTGGGAAAATCGTCAAAACTTTCTCTCTGACCATCAAATTGAAATTTCGTGAGAAGTTACAGAAAGAGGTCGGACTATAGTTTTTTGTGTATCAGTTTTAGGTCCTAAGGTTGAAACAGTGACACGAGGCACCTCGTACAAGTTCAATCTATTGAACCAGTCTATAATCAGGTCATCGTGGGAGATTTGACATAACACTTCCTTACAAAATCCAATCTTGATCATACTTTTGGGGTTAGAAAGAGGACTCAGAGGGATATTATAGACCTAAATTTAAGAACTTAAATATCCTAAAGTACAAAGTTATAGTCGTTTCAAGTTCGAGCTTCTAAAATTAAAAAAATAAATGAGATGAGGAATTTTGATGGCAAGGATCCGGTAAATTGGATACTACAGATGGAGAAATATTTTGATCTACATGGTGTACCACTGTTATAAAAGGTATGTATTGCATCTAATTATTTACAACTGAATCGGTTTTTATGGTATCAGAGCTTTGGATTCTAGGGTTTCGCTGCTCCAAATAGGTCATCGTTGTATTTTCGCTATACATTTTGTTTTGCGTTGTTTCAGAAGCTAAACAAAAAACTCATTTGAGACAACATCGTGCTAAACCTTGGTTCTGAATTTCAGAACTTGTCTCGCTATATTTTCGAAGATACGATCTGAGGAAGTTAGGGTTTTTGTAAGCTCCGGAATTTCATCTAAAACAGGTCATTGTGGAATTTTCACTATAACATTTTTTCTATGAAGTTTCAGAAGCTCAAAACAAAACCTGTTTGATAATAAATTGGTCTAAACCTTGGGTCCGAATTTTAGATCTTGTTTCACTATATTCTCGGAGATAAAGTCCAAGACATTTAGGGTTTCTAGAGGCTCTCGAATTACATCCCAAACATGTGACCTGGGGAAAATCGTCATAATTGTCTCTCTTAGCATTGGATTGAAATTTCATAAGAAGTTATAGAAAGAGGACAGACTGTAGCTTTCTTTGTATCTTTTTCAGATCCGAAGGTCGAAACAGTGACGCGTGGCACTTCATACAAGTTTTCTCTTTTGAAAAGGTATATAATTAGGTCATATTAGGAGATTGTGCATAACGTTTTCTTGGAGAATCCAATTTCAATAAGACTGGCGCCATTGGAAAGAGGATGAAGAGGGCTACTGTAGGTCGCGCTTTCAAACTTGGAATATCCGTAATTACAAAGTTATAGTCGTTTCAAGATCAAACTCCTAAAATCAAGAAAAGGTGATATGAAGAAGTTTGATGGCAAGGATCCTGTAAATTGGTTACTACAGATGGAGCAATATTTTGATCTACATGAGGTGAAACTGTTACAAAAGGTACATATTGCATCTTCATATTTAGAACCAGGTCAACTTTTATGGTATAAAGGGCTTTGTTCTCGTAAACCACTTGTTATGCAGTCAATTTTCATGGAGGAAATGATAGCAGATTATGAGGATACAAAGAGCAACACCTTCTTTAGCCTATTAATAAATCTAAAAAAAAAATGTTCAATGGATGAGAACATTGAGGACTTTCAAAAATTGAAT
This sequence comes from Pinus tabuliformis, assembly GCA_031772625.1. Classification (NCBI taxonomy): domain Eukaryota; kingdom Viridiplantae; phylum Streptophyta; class Pinopsida; order Pinales; family Pinaceae; genus Pinus; species Pinus tabuliformis. The sequence goes on from CM062808.1 coordinate 786,761,550, forward strand.
ATAAGGGAAAATGATATTGTAGAGAGGCAGAGGATTGATGTCTCCATCGGGAATTTAAAGGATAACATTCAACATGAGGTTCGTCATTGGGAACCTGATTCATTGGAGAGGGCAATAAAAGTTCAAAGCAAAATTTTGGCCACAAGGAAGTCTACCCCTCACAACTATAAAGATGGAAGCATTGTTTCTCCAATCCTTTGACAGCCTACAAAGTTGACACCACAATAATTGGAAGAAAAAAGAGTAAAAGGGCTTTGTTACAATTGTGATAAAAAATACACTAAAGGTCATAAGTGTGCTGAGAAGAAATTATTTTACATATATTATGAAGAGGGGGAAGAAAAGGATCAATAAACATCAAAAGAAGAGGATATACACCAAGGACCAACCACAGAGAAAGAAGAAATGAATGAGGTGCTCTGATACCAAATGTTATGAAACTAGCTCACAAAAAGATAGAAAAGATAGATGAACGCCTTAGAAATAAGCCTCTTCGAGGGGGCAACCTCCTTTACATTACACAAATTAACAATTCTTGGATGATACAAATGACAAGAGCTCCTTTCTATATATAGGAGTCTAAGGGGTCATAATATAATCAGAGCCGACATAACAATAATAATCTAAGGGCACACTAATAAAAATAGTGGGCTTCTGTGGGGCACAATAATAACAGTATGGGGACTACATGGGCACAACAATATAATAAGGGGGCTGTACTAATAAAAATAAGGGTTTACACTAGTAGTATAGGGCCCTAACATGCCCCTCTCCTTCAAAAAGTGTTGTCCTCAATGCTTGAGTGGTTCTTGATGCTTCTGTATATAATTTGTGTCCTCCCATGTGGAATCTTCAGCGGGTAAGTTCTTCCACTTAATGAGATACTCTGAAATTGATTGATTTCGTAGCTGTCAAGTTCTTGTTTCTATGACTCCTCTAGGTTCCAATATGATTTTTCCTTCATCTTCAAGTTCTGGCAATATTGTTTGAATTGGGATCTTCTGCCACTTTTGAATGAGTGGCCACACTTCTTCGTCCTTCTTCCATTCATCCCTTTCTTCATTTATCCAATCTGGTTGGATAATTGAAATAGCACAAAACAATGCTTCCATATCCTCATCCTTTCTTGAGAGTGCATCTGAAACAAAATTTTGCTTCCCTTTTCTGTAGATGGTGTCAAAGTCATAACCCAACATATTTGTGACCCATTTTTTCTATTCTTCTAAAGATAATATTTGTTCTAAAAAGTATTTAAGACTATCATGATCCATTTTTACCTTGAAGTGTCTTCCCATTAGGTAAGGTCACCATTTCTTAAGTGCATGTAATATTTCCAACATTTCCTTCTCATAAATTGCTTGATTGAGATGTAGTTGTAAAAATACCCTACATATCAAAGAATTCTATCCCATAGGTCAGTTACGTGAATACAATTGAAAACAATTAAACTAGATTGCTAAAATTTGGCAACCACGTAAGTGTTGGCTTGAGTTTTGACTTGTCTGTGAAGTAGACTACTCCATCAACATTATCAGTGAATTCCTCAAAGAAATATATTCTAAAATTCATGTGGAAAGTTTCAACTAAACAAAGCAACAATGCATCTTTCCACGAAGCAAGTGAAGCGTTGAACAAGTCTTCAGTTATTCTGATATTACAATGTGCCACAACATAATGAGAAGATTCAGGTGCTTTACCTTTCCCTTGATATGGTGATTTTTATTTCTCTTCATCCCTTTACTCTCTGAACTTTTCGCAAGAGAGCTTACATGTGGAAGAATCATGTCCATTTTTGTTACACCATATGCAATGAAGATTAAGTATTGCTCCTTGGCAATGTTTCCACCCTTGCCTCTATTATTCTCCCTTCCACATCATCTTCCACCACCCATTCCTATAGAGTAATCATGTGCATGATTCTTCCTTTTTTATGCAAGGCTCGCAGCTTCTTGAGAATACTAAGAAATTGTCTTCTTCTTACCCAAAATCTTTCTCTCTTTCAACAAACTTCTCCACAAGAGAGTAAAAAGAAATATCTTTGAGTTTACCACTAGCTTGTAATGACTCAAAATAATGAGAATAAGTGGGATATAGTGCCTTGACAAAATTTATGAGAGGAAAATCCATTTTAACACTGATAGCTTCTATAGCATGCATAATGACTCTTATTTGGGAGGCATAGCCAAGGGATCATCATCTTTCAATTCTAAATTAAAAAGTTTGACCATAAGTTGGACTACTTCAAACTCAGAGTGTAAGTGATATAAATATTTTAGCTTCTTTAAGGCTTCAAAAACATTTGTAAATGACGTAATATAATGAATCGCCTATTCAGTGTCTTATGCTACAATCAAGGTATAGGCCGTGTTGTTCTTGTTCTCCCATAGTGTTATCTCCTTGCCTGAAGTGGTATTTTCAGGATGATTGACAACTTCTCCTTCACATACTCCTTTCCATAACTCATTAAAAATTAGGGTATAGAGAGAACCACTCCAACTATGGAAATGAGTGAATGCATCATTAAGAAAAATAACTATCTTCTTTTAATTTCCAAAACAATCACAACTTTACTTTCTGCATTTTATATGACAAACATCAAACTAATATGACAACTAACAAACCAAGCCACATATAAATCAAAGTATATGGAGAGAAACATCAATATATTCAACTGAACACTCATATAATACCAGTGCCATATCAATATATTGAGCATACAATGTACAACTCAACGCATATACCATACATAAATATGATTGAGAAATTAATGCATAACATATACCATACATTAATAAATGCATATAACATATATACAAACCATTACATGTTCTCCAATGCACATCATATATCCGTAACCTATCATTACATGGCCTTCAGCACACAATATTCACCATTTAAATGAACCATGCCCCATCCACCAAACGTAAGAGTTACCAATGCATAGCCATATTCCATAGTTCATGACCTTTGAGAGCAAATATAATATATATGCCACGAAGAGGAGTCTTGAATGCAGATATTCATCACTAGTTCACAAGAAATTCATCAACTCGTTGTATATATAATATATATATCCTCTTGCAGGAGAACATGCATCATTGAAACCACAGTCATGACTTGCAGGGATTTGACTAGCATACATGTATTCCCACGCATACAATCCAACTTGCACAATTCAATTCAGAGAAGGAATATTTTGAAATGTAACTGACGCACATATCAGGAGTGACCCACTATCAAACACATAAGAAAAAGGACAGAGGATAATGGTAGAGAATAGCAGGAGTTATCATGTGAAAAGCTAAATTGGGATTGTATCTCTCCTTTCTCTTGGGAACCTCTATCCATTCTAGTGAGAAATCTATCAAAATTAAGGATAATTTTGCTTTTAATTTTTTTTTAAGGAAGTACTTTAGCAACCGCATCAACTGAATTTGATAGTTATTTCTCGTTATTTGAATAATCAAATTCATGGTTGCGATTTGGCTTGCTAATTACAGATGAAATTATGGCTAAATTTCTCTCTGAAGCTGACTAATTACAAGTGCAATTATGGCTAAAGTTCTCTCATTCTCCTTTCCAAAATACTTTCCTCTACTCAGGGGTGAATCAATGGTAATAGGGTTGAATTGTAACTTGAGAGGCTTAGTTGCTACGAGATGTATTCTATTGTTGATATTTGTTCTTCTTTTGACTTGCAAAAATCTTCATATCCGATGCTACCTTCAAATCTCTCCATCCACAGTAGCTTCTCATCTGATCTTCATTACAAAACACCCCTTTTGAAGGGGGACATGCATTCTCAAGGTGACCAAGATGTTGGAAAATTCTACACTTGAAAGTTGTGTTTTCATAATCTAATGGTTGGGTATACTCCTTACCCTCCCACTTGAGGACGATTTTATCTAGTAAACCTTCACTAAAGTCCACTTCCATACATATGTAGATGAAACTTATAAATTTTGTTAATATTTCCTATCTACTTTGATGAAGTGACCTATAGAGTCACCAACATCCTCTAGGATCTCTCTCCAGCTCCATTAAAGAGGAAAGTTTGGAAGTTTAACCCAAATAGGGATAGGTAAGGTATTCATGGTAGGAGCATTAAACTCTAAAAACCATGTTGAATGAAGCGACCAACCCAGCCCCAAAACTAGGGCCACTAATAAAAAATATTATTTTGGACTTCTAGCTCTTTGAAGAAAACCACGAAATATCCTTTCAAGAAAAATAAAAAATCTATATTTTGGGACTAGTTTTGGTAGGCCTATCCTAGAGGGTAGATGTCAAGGGTCAAAATCCATTAAAACAACATATAATCCCTTGAATTTTAAAATATGTTGTTCTCTTATTAATGATGTCATTCAACTCTAGCAATCAAATATCCAAGTAATGTTCCACCATAAAATCCTAACCTGATAGCTCCTTAGGAGTCTGAGAACTGAGATTCAACTTTAGGGATTTCTTAAAAGACACGAGCCTTGAAAAAGAAGATGCATTTCTTCCCTTGGAACCTCCTTTTAGAACAACAACTAAGAATACATTAGTGTCCTTTTTATTCCATACTTTTTGAGACCATTTTCCATCCTCAGTAGCATTCGTTCATAGATGAGCCTAATCACTCCCACAAGGGTTCTTGTAATCTAATGAATGTTGTCATCTACCGAAACTACAATGTCTGTCACTTTTACCTTGATGCACATAGATTATCTAGAGAATAACTTAACAAAAATGGGAAAGTTTTGAAGATCCCCAACCCTAAAACCATACTTTACATGTTCCAGACAAGTAATTAGGCACCTCAAGGGATACCTATCACCCCTGGGAAGCCACACGGGCTCAAGAATTTTGTAAAACAATTTGCAATCCTTATCAAACCCCAGATAACATCTCTTTCTGACATTTCACCAAATACTTTGTCAACATCAAATTGATAGTAAATTTTTCCTAAAATTGAAAGTTTACATCAATATTGAATAACTTGTTTAATTTTCATGGTTATGATTTTAAAGTAGGCAAAGTTTGAAATTTGTACTAAATTAGGGGAGAGGTGATTTTGATAAATGAGATACATTATGAAATTAAAAGTAAGATTATAACAATCTATTATTGATGTTTTATTAATTAATAATTTTATTATATTTTTTTTCATATATATCTAAACTTGTTTAATTTTCATGGTTATGATTTTAAAGTAGGCAAAGTTTGAAATTTGCACTAAATTAGGGGAGAGGTGATTTTGATAAATGAGATACATTATGAAATTAAAAGTAAGATTATAACAATCTATTATTGATGTTTTATTAATTAATAATTTTATTATATTTTTTTTCATATATATATATATATATATATAGAAGAATTTTATTTATTAATTATGTTATTGAATAATAGATTTGAAGTGTTCTTGGGCAATTAAATAAATCTTTAGTTATTTTTTGGTTTTTTTATTATTATAACTTTGTCAAGTTTTCTATTTTTTTTACTTTATAACTTATAAAAGGTTGATTAAGTATTTTAAAAGAAATAAAAACATTGTCTCTATTACAACATTTAATGTAATTAGACCTAATTAACTTTAATTAATAATATATATTTATAATCAACTATAATATAATAGTAATAATACATTAAATGTAAACCCCGTGGATTAGCCCAATTGGTCGAATCCTCGTCATTAAAGCACCTTTGTTATTGGTAAGTGATGGTTTCAATTCTCTCAACACCCTTGGGATGAGGCTCCATGGTTGAGATGATAGGAAGTGAATCCTTTAGGTGGATCTCCTTGGTACAAATATTCCTTTGTGGTTGAGCTGATAGGAAGCGGTCCCTTTCAGTGGATCTTCCTGGTACAAATATTTCACGGATGTAGTGGTCACCAATCTCCAGGGTTTGTCAACTACGTAGTAGAAAACAATACATTATCTATTAATATGTCTTTAATTATGTTGATAGACGTGCCTATTTTACAATAGGAATTCTACAATTTTGATTTAATTATTAATAATTATTAGTTGGATGGTAGTAATTTAACCTCCATAGAATATTCTTAATAGCATACAGAAATCAAAGGCTGAGATTTATTTCCAAAGTACATATGTTTTTTTCATTTTTAATTAAATTCATTAATTAAAAAAAAATATCATATGAAATTAGTTATGGATTTTTGGGCATGTGCTTTTGATAAGCTATGGTATTATAACAAAACCTCTTTACAAATTAAGAATTTCTAAGACAAAATGGATATGAATATCTATGGTTTACAATCTTGTACATGTTTTTCTAAATGTATATGTATTTTACTTAGATTTGATTTTTTTTTCATTTTATTGTGAGTTTCTTCCACTAAAAGAAAAGACTACATCGTTCTACATAGTTTTCACAAAAGTACATTGGCCTCACTCTCTCTACTTTTGTTCACTGGTATGTTAAATTCCAAGTTTTTTACATCCAACAACATAGACTACACAACCAAGCATAAGGTATATCTAGAAGATAGAAAAAAACATAAACATATAAAAACGGACAACCATTTATGATTCAGAAGATTCCACAAGAGCAGGGTTGTTTGACCTAGTACCTAGGGGTATCGAAAAACTAAGTTGACACTGTATGTGTTGCTCCATATGCCTCATGTGAGCTTCTAGAGTATATAGGATATCTTGTATTCTCCATTATTTCCTTGAATATCATTAAGGAAATGATTTCATTTCTATCATCATGCTTCTCCTTGATACCTTTATCTAGAAAAAAAATTAACTTCCAAGGAAGAACGACCATATTCATTTACCAATTTCTCTTGCCCCTGTTATGCCCAAAATCTAGGAACCATTGAGAAAATTATTCCAAAAGCTCAAAATCTAATATTTCCTATTTTTCCCTACGAACATTTCTTTAGAGCCTTTCAATATTAGCCTATGTGAATGGAGGGATCATAGCTTAGTAAAGAATTGTCACCTCCCAAGCAAGAGCTTTGGAGCGAGACTTTCTAGACTAGCTACACTCCCCAAGGCTTGGAAACAAAAGCCACATTGACGAGGCATGATAAACCAAATAATCAAAAACACCATTTCAACTCCGAGAAGGCCACATATGCACTTACCTTGAAACCTAACGAAGTTAAACTTCTTAAGAACAGAAAGGTGTAGACTCTCATTGCATCCGCAAAACCATATTTTAGATAAAACAATCAAAATCCCTGCCACATAATTGAAAAAAAAGTAATACAAATAAAACAAAACCAACACCATGAAAGAAGGGTGAATAGTTAATAGGAAATTATCCCAGGAAAATAAATATAATTCAAATGTAAAGGAGCATTTAAAATACAACCAACCAAGGTATCCACTAACTCTACCAGAGAAGGGATAAAAGGACCCAATATCACCTAGAAAATGAAAATAATGAGATAAAAAGATGCACAAATCTAGGAACATGTTGTTGCCCCAAAACAAGACCAAGAACAAAGTAGGATGCCTATTTGCAGGCCAAATTTGAAACACCGAGCCGAAGTGGCCCTCTAAATAAGGGTAGGATTTGTGAACCTAACATAGGCATGCTTTAAACCAACATTATTTTTATTATGAGCATCCCTCAAGAAAGAACCATTTATAAGCAAGACCTTAGATGGTAATACTTTTCCTTCAAGAGGAAGCACTAACAGATAAATTTTAGTAACACTTATCCACTCTATGCTTTTCGCTACAGATTCCCCCAGAACCAAGTTATTACCCTCATCTAGACCATAATTTGGGCTCGCAGAGATATCATAGAGACTCTCTTTTGGTTGATGCTCACTTTTCTCTAGATACATTGGTAGTCAAAACATTCAAAGGATCGAGAGATAAAAAACTAACATCAAGTGTGCCATTATGACAGGTGACGACCTTCACACATATAGTACATTGAGGGGGTAGGCCAACCTACCCCCTCCTTAATGGTCTCAGGATTTGATAGGAGAAATCCTCCCTTGTGTGTTCCTACACCTCCATTGGGCTAATTCTTTTTATCATTAATAATAATAATAATGATAATAATTTTAAATAATTTTATAATTTAGTTATAATTTTTTTTTTTTAACAACTTGAGATGTATGATGAAGTAAGTGTTTTAATCATTATTCTGATTGTTTCCTATCAACATTTACTAGTTCCAATCTTGGTTTGAGTAATGTCATGAATTTTATTTTACATTAAGAGAAATCATGAATATATACAAGGAGATGGAGATTATTGGAATTTGTATTCCAATGTCTCTTTGTCTACTCTATTTTTATATTTATAATATTTAAAACAATTTCCTAATCCCAAAGATTAGGTATCGACATTCCATTTTAATATGAGGGGATGTTCGTGAGTCCAAGCATCATTCTGAATCTTTCAAACTTTTCTCTTCCAAGCGCTTTGGTGAAGAGGACTGCAATCTGTTCATTTGTGGAAAAACAACGTAGGTGAATAGTTTTCGCCTCAACATGATGTATAATCAAATGATACTTTGTATTGATATTCTTACTTCAATCATGGAAGTTTTGGTTCTTGGCCAACTTTATTTCAAAAGTTTTTTCAACCAAAAGAGAAGTAGAATTCACTTATTTCTCTTACAAATCGTCCATAATTTTCCCGAGTCACACAATTTCCTTCCTTGCTTCTACAACTACCACATATTCTACCTTAGTTGTGGAATATGTTGGAACTAACTTTTCGCATGACCTCCAAGAGACAACTCTTGATCCAAGACTGATAACATAACCTGAGGCAGATACTCCATTTTCTTTATCTCCATCAAAATTTGAATTAGAGTATCCAATCAAGATGAAGTCATCCAACAATGTACACTTGATCCCAAAGTATTAGATTCCCTTCAAGCAGCTTAGAACTCTTTTTGCAGTAGAAAAACGAACATCACAAGGCTTTGCATAAAGTTGGATAGGATTCCAACAACAAATGAAATGTCTAGTCTAGTAGTAGTCATGTAGTTGAGACATCATAAAAGGTGGTTGTAGTTTATTGCATCCTCAAATTCATTTCCTTCAATGGATGTGAGCTTTAAATTATTTTTCATTCGAGTGGTCAAAGGATTACATTAAGCCGTGTCAAACTTGTTCAACAAATCTCCAACGTACTTATTTTGAGAGAGGAATATAAACTTCAGATTTTGGGTTACTTCAATACCAAGATAGTAGTGAACATATCCCAAATATTTCATTTCAAAACCTTTCCTCAATTCTTTCTTTATGGATGCAATGTAATTCTCATTGTTCCCCGTAATCTAAAGATCATCTACATACACCACAATATATACAATTGTTTTGCAACTTTCTTGACAAACAAAGTTGCATGATCAAGATCATAATGTTTGAAGTTTAGCTTCAGTTGATGCTCAGTCAATTTCTCATACCAGGATCATGGTGCTTATTTGAGGCCATAAAGGGTTTGACAAGCTTACATAATTTCTGTTCGTTAACCTTCCCAAAAAATCCTTTTGGTTGGGACATAAAAACATTCTCTTTCAGATTTCCATTCAAGAAAGTACTTTTTATGTCCATTTGATGGAATTTCCAATTGTTATGAGCTACCAAGGAAAAGAGAGTCCAGATGGTAGCCCATTTTGTTGTGGGGACAAAAGTATCCTCATAATCGACCTGTTGCTTTTGTCCAAAACCTTTTACTAGAAGGCTAGGTTTATGCTTGTCAAATGAGCCATCTTCTTTATACTTGTTCTTGAAGACCCACTTGTAGCATATCGATTTTGTTCCCAAAGTATAATCCATCAAATTCCAGGTTCCATTATTTATCAGAGCATCATGCTCTTTTTGCGTTTCTTCTTTCCATTCAACATGAGAGTTAACTTCTTTGAAGGAAGTTGGTTCAAAATCTATAAGAAAATTTAATTCACAATCATAAAAAACACCCATATAAACTGGTGAATCATAATCGTCTACATCACCTCCATTTTGTCTAGTAGAGCTTCTTGTTCCTGTCTTTCCAGCCTCATAAGGACTAACACATTCAGGTTTCTTGGAGAGCCACTTTGGAGCACCATTATGAGATGGACTAGGATGCTAAATTGACTAAGTTGGGGATGAATCAAGATTTAGCTTTCCAATTCTCTCAAACACATCACTCAAAGTGTCTTTCTGATCAATTGTTTGAGCTTCATGAGAGGGAGAGAGTGCTTCAAAAGGAGGTTCCACAAATTGATCCAAGATAGGGATGCCCCCTTCAAGATGTGGAATCTCATAATCAAATTCATGAATGTAGAAATTTGATAGAAATTACAACTGCTCAAGATTTCAAATTGAAAAACAAGAGACACAATTCTACTCTACTAATTTACGGAATGCAAATCACAATTTAGAACAATGTGCATAGACATGTAACAAGAAAAACCACAAATACACAATGGTTTGTAAGGGAACCCATCTGGGGAAAACCCGTCAAGCCTATTTGCATTAATTAGTTGAACTTTTAAACTATTAAAATCGTTTGCTCCATCTCTAAGCACAACCTGAAAAGGAATAATTGTTCTCCTACTAACTGAGGACCTCTGGCCAACACGTAGCCACTTTATGCCTCTAACAGCTCCATATTTCCTAGTAGAATCCTTGAGGAAATTAGCTCCTAAAATATAGGAAACTCCTCCTCTTTTCTTGCACAATCCCTAAGGATTGGTCTCCTTACTCATGCAAAACCAGTACACTCAAAACTAGTATACAACGCATGATACACTACCTTCTCATCTCCAATTTAGTTGAGGAATTCGAAATCCATGCATGAATTAGCTATTTTGGGGTGATTGATTAGTTAACTAATAGATCTTTGAGTTAGACTTCTATCCCATTGCATAACTAACGTTCAACTAACTCCTACAATACTTATAGGGAAGTTAACTGAATACAATTGAAAATAACTAAACTAGATTGCTAAAATTTAGCAACCACACATGCATAACTAAACTCCAAGCCCTGTAACTTGAATTTACTGAGCTAACTAAGTGAAAAGGTCATGTCAGTCAATATAATTGCCTCCAAGTTGTCTGTTAATGTGGAATTTCGATTTTACTCAATTTGACTAAGGAAAAAGTCAAATTGATCTTTCTTGCTACATTCTTTTCAACACTCTCTCTTAGCAAGAAACGGATTTTGGACCACCCCTATCTTGCACATGTGGAATTTACTGTAGCACTACATCTCATTTTTTTCTCCTACTACAACAATTGCAACTGAGAAGCATCCAAAAAATAATGAATCAATTGTGTCTCTGCAACTGTCTACTAGGAAGACCGCACTGATGTTGATTCTGCATTATTCCTCCTGCACTTCTATCAACACTCCTTTGTGCTCCTCAAAATCTAATTGCACCAATTGACATTGATCCTTATACTACTGAAAACTATGGACCCCTGTAGGAAGGTAATGATTCACGAGGAAAGTAAATGACAACTGCTCTCCTATGGATCCTGTCCAATTCTTTGCAACTCTGGGACTAAGGCTCGACATCACCCCACCTCACTCCTAGAGGTATATTTGCATGCATGGAAAAATATATCTCTAGCTTGTAGATATTTTTCACTCTAACTTCAATATGTTTCACTTGCTTGGTGGCTACATGTTTCAGAAGGGCTTTCCCCTTACTGAAAATAACATCATAATCTCTATCCTCCAATACTGCTACAGAGATCAAGTTATTATTCATCCCAAGTACAAACATAACATCTTTGATCCAAAATTGATTTTGGATAGACTCCTAATTCTAGTATTCCTCACTGAGGAAAATGAAAGTCCAAGGAAGTTCCTAGAAATAGCCCCATTGCAGATATCGTCTCGTCTTGAATCTGCTGCAACTCGAATGGGAAAAAATGGACTTAGGATGCAAAAGTTATTGCAGAAAGAAGATGCCTTTGTTCCTTAGAAAAAGAGGCAAAATCCTTTAAAAATGGCCTAAAAGGATTTATGAAGAAAATCGAATCGGAGGAGGTCAAAGGCGGATTTAAGTGGAAAAGGGGAAGCACCCCCAATCACTGATCCCTGACATATCAGGTTAGAGGTAGATATGCAATATAACATAGGGACCGGGCCGTGTGATACTGCGATCGCCAAAATCGGTGGATCGGCAGCGGCCGATAGCATAGGACATATGGAAAGGACCAGCCCGAGCGATGTTGCAATCGTTGATATCGGCGAATCGCAATCGACGATGCCATGAGGCAAAGGCGGGACCCCGGGCCAGGCGATATCGCGATCACCGATATCGGCATCAGCGGATTGCATCGGCATAGGCCACGCCATATGGCTTACCCCAGGTCCACGCGATATTGCGATGCGACGATCAATACAATAGAGCAGGTATATATATATATGTGATGCGATGAAACAGGACCCGAAAGGGTTTTTAAATGCCACTGCATAATTTTCTTAAGTCCGATATGAGCCATATTGTCAGGATTTTCAATGTTTTAATGTATTTTTATAAATACAAGGGGGAACGTGGCACAAGGGCATTGTGAATTGCAATAACAATTAAAAGCAGACCCGATGGAAAATAAGGCAGAATTCATAATATTTGAAGTCCAATAAACAATGATTTGGCAGATTTTTCTTGTGTTTTACAGTGTTTCTCTGTGTAAATAGAGAACACTATTTTTTGGGCTTTTCAATGCAACGAAGGTCCTTTCCATTGCAGAACAAGTGGCCACCATCCCTGAAGGCATTTGGAAATGATTGCTAACACTCAGAGGGGGATTCGAGTGGACAGAGGCCGGAAGCCAGTGAGCCCGAGAAGGGGAAACGAATAGAAAGTGCCAATTCACTTTAAAAGTCATGAATGTCAAAGACAGAAGGTTATTAGAGTTGTTGCTGAAAACTGAGCATAGGCAGTGCTAAGACAGGAGTGCAGAAGGCTAAGCCAAAGCAGGAAGCTAAGGTAAAAGAGAGCAGCGCAGAAAGCAAAAGCTGAAGCGCAGAGCAGCCAAGGGAGTCACTTGGAGGTCAAGTGAAAAACCAGAGAGCTATACATTGTTGAGAGCCAAAGAAGTAGGAGCCGAAGAGCCAGAGCCAGAGCCAAGAGTTAGAAAGAGAGCTGAGAGCTTCAAGAGCCAGGGATAAAATGGTGTATAAACCCATTGTTTCTGTGTAAAATAGTCGAGTTGAGCCAAGAGCTTGTAAAAGGACTTTGCCATAATCCCAGAGAGCCTAGTCGAGTTGACTAGAGCTCAAGGAGATATAGCCCAAGAGTTTTGGGTGAACTCCAAATTAAATTGCTGTCTAATGTGCATTGTCTCTGCTGCATTATTTACTATTGTATATATTTATATATCAGTTTAAGCACATTAAATTACAACACATAAACAGTTTTAATAAACAACACCAGCATATACCTTTTGTTCAAGCACATATTTAATTCTGCACTGGTTAATCATAAAGACTTGGGAATATTTAAAGCTTTGGAAGTGGGAGAGATTCTTGTAAGTTAGACAAGAAACCTAAGTGCCCCATTTTCAGATCAGGTGGTACCAGAGCTTAAGATTGGTTAACCACACCTTTAAGAAGGTTATATCAGAATGCTTGATTGACAAAGCAAAGACTGCTTGTCTGAAAGGTGTTTGAACAGCAAGAGGCTGATTGTATGCTTGTTTTGCAGACTGACTATTGTTTGAGTTTGTAGAAGTGAAGGGAAAGCTATTGATAGCTCAGTCCAAGAAGGACAAATAGGAAGAAGGGTTGAAGGCATTCTTCTATCCCAAAGGACCTCAAGGCAATACTTGGAGCACAAGAGGTTTGTTGCAAAAGGTTGCTTAAATAAGCTCTTTATTAATCTTGTTTGAAGTTCTTTGTTCATTGGCATAATGACAACTTCCTCAAGTGTATCCTCAAATTCTTCTTTCTTCTTCACAAGACACTTTGATGGAGACTTGAAGCAAGACTTGTTTATCATGATGGACAAGGTGAGAGAAATGTATGAGGATGGAAGGAAGAGTAGCATATTTAGAGAGTAGTTGAATTCCATGAAGGAAGAGAAGAAATTTCTTTCTAACAGACTGCAGGAAATGGAGAGGAACCTTCATATTGCAAATATGAACCTAAAGGGGATGCATGAGTTGGAGTCACAACTCTTTGTTGCCCAAGAAGCCTTGGACAAGTATCAGCTTGAAGAAGAGATAAGTCATTCCAGTTTGTCTTCAAATTCTTCTAAGAATTCTTATATTGGTTCTTTTGAAAAACATACTAGAGGCATAGGTTCCAAGCTAATGTCCAAGATGGGCTATGAAGGAAAGGGCTTGGGAAATCATGCACAAGGTATTGTTGAACCGATAATGGTTGAGGAAAGGCCTAAGTATTTGGGTCTTGGCTATGGACAGTCTTATGGAGAGAGTTCCAAAGCTTCCATGAAGGCCATTAAAACAGTCCCAAGAAGGAGTTTCATTTCATGTCCTCTACCTCAGAAGTGTGAAGGTTGTATTCAGGAGGAATGCAATGGCTTGAAACATCATTTGTAGGATGCAGGTGTTTAGAAGCACACACTTGAACCAGAGAGTTGTGGAAACTCGAACAACCTTGAAGATATTGATGGCATTCCAAAGGGAGCCACTTCTTCATTTGCTTCACCTCCTCATGAAGGCAATAAAGGTGAAAGAGGCAGGTATAAATCTGGTTCTAAGCATCTTCCTTTTGATTTTGCAAAGCATGGTAAATTTCCACATAAGCATGGGAAAAGAATTGCATGTTCCTTTTGTGGTTTGGATAACCATCATGTTTCTAGATGTTGGAAGAGAATGGCCACATATAGGAAACTTTTGAAGGAAAGGAAGCAAAAAGCCAAAGGTCCATTGGACAAGGCAAATCATGCTGCCAAGAGGATGCACATGTGTTGCACTTACTGCCATAAGCAAGGGCATCTTGCTTAAAGGTGTTGGACTCTGAATCCAATAATGCTTCCACAAATGCTGAAGAAAGTGGAAAGAGAAGATGGCAGAAATGAAAATGAAGTTTCCATGAATGATGGGTTTCAAAATGATTCACATGTTGATGCTGATGTGCAGACAAAGCCAAGTTCTTTGAAATGGATTGGTAAGAAATGGTTAGAGTTCTTTTCCAATGAAGGTTGCATGTCTATTAATGCATCTATTTGCATTTCTTTGTTGATGAGATGCAAGTTGCAGGTTTCTACCAAGATGGTGAATGGAAAAAGGTTGAGTAGGAGACTCACTTTGTTGTTGCAACATTATATGTCATTTCAGCTTCGAAAGTATAATGTTCTTAAGTGAAAGTTGAAGGATGAAATGCATGCATGAGCATGATGTGCATGAACACATGGATATTGATGTTTTCCTTGTATTTGAACATTTTTTCAAATAGGTACAAATGAAATTTTTGTGGAGCAGGTGTACTTCACATTTGTTTGAGCCACCTGGGATCAATGATCAAGGCAGGGAAGTTCAAACTACTTTTTGTGACCATCTAAGCAGGAGTTCTATAGGAAGGTAAAGAAGAAGGCAACTCTTCCCAGGAAGACCAGCCCATCCAAGAAGGGAAGTGGTCAAAAACTTTGGTTCAGAGGCACTATGCAAGGCAAGTGTAGGGAGGCTGAAAGAAGAGGGTGAGTCACTCTCATTTACTGTTCAGATCAGTATAGCAGTCTTTTGGAGACCAAAAGCTCTTTTAGTGGGAAGGCGTGATCCAAAATTGATTTTGGATAGACTCCTAAGTCTAGTATTCCTCACTGAGGAAAATGAAAGTCCAAGGAAGTTCTTGGAAATAACCCCATTGCAGAGATCATCTCGTCCCAAATCTGCTGCAACTAGAATGGTAAAAAATGGACTTAGGATGCAAAAGTT
The DNA here is from genome assembly GCA_031772625.1 of Pinus tabuliformis. NCBI lineage: Eukaryota > Viridiplantae > Streptophyta > Pinopsida > Pinales > Pinaceae > Pinus > Pinus tabuliformis. The sequence goes on from CM062808.1 coordinate 786,777,381, forward strand.
ATTACAGAAAGAAGATGCCTTTGTTCCTTAGAAAAAGAGGCAAAATCCTTTAAAAATGGCCTAAAAGGCTTTATGAAGAAAATTGCATCAGAGGAGGTCAAAGGCAGATTTAAGCAGAAAATGGGAAGCACCCCCAATCGCCGATCCTCGACATATCGGGTCGGAGGCAGATATGCGATATAACATAGGGACCGGGCCATGCGATACTGCGATCACAGAAACCGGCGGATCGACAGTGGCCGATAGCATAGAACATAAGGAAAGGACCGGGCTGAGCGATGTTGCGATCACCAGTATCGGCGGATTGCAATCGACAATGCCATGAGGCAAAGGTAGGACCCTGGGTCAGGCGATATCGCGATCACCGATATCGGCATCGGAGGTTCGCGTCGACATAGGCCACACCATATGGCTTACCTCGGGTCCACGCGATATTGTGATGCGACGATCAATACAATGGAGCGGGTATATATATATATATATATATATATATATATATATATATATATATATATATAAAATGCGATGCGATGAAACGGGACCCAAAAGGGTTTTTAAATGCCACTGCATAATTTTCTTAAGTCCGATATGAGCCATATTATCGGCATTTTCAATTTTTTAATTAATTTTTATCAATACAAGGGGGAACGCGGTACAAGGTCATTGCGACTTGCACTAGCGATTACAAGCGGACCCGATGGAAAATAAGGAGGAATTCATAATATTTGAAGTCTGATAAATAGTGATTTGGCAGATTTTTCCCGTGTTTTACACTGTTTCTCTGTGTAAACAAAGAATGCTATTTTTTGGGCTTTTCAACGCAATGAAGGTCCTTTCTGTTGCAGAATGGTGGCCACTGAGCTCACGAATGTCAAAGACAGAAGGTTGTTAGAGTTGTTGCTGAAAACCGAGCATGGGCAGCGCTGAGACAAGAGCACAGAAGGCTAAGCCAAAGCAGGAAGCTAAGGCGAAAGAGAGCAGCGCAAAAAGAAAAATCTGAAGCGCAGAGTAGCCAAGGGAGTCACTTGGAGGTCAAGTGAAAAGCCATAGAGTTGTACATTGCTGAGAGCCAAAGAAGAAGGAACCGAAGAGCCAGAGCCAGAGCCAGAGCCAAGAGCTAGAGCCAAGAGCCAGAGCGAGAGACGAGAGCCAGAAAGCTGAGAGCTTTAAGAGCTAGGGATAAAATGGTGTATAAACCCATTGTTTCTGTGTAAAACAGTGGAGTTGAGCCAAGAGCTTGTAAAAGGACTTTGCCATAATCCCAGAGATCCTAGTCGAGTTGACTAGAGCTCAAAGAGACATAGGCCAAGAGTTTTGGGTGAACTCCAAATTAAATTGCTGTCTAATGTGCATTGTCTCTACTGCATTATTTACTGTTGTATGTATTTATATATCAGTTTAAGCACATTAAATTACAACACATAAATAGTTTTAATAAACAACACCAGCATATACCTTCTTTTCAAGCACATATTTAATTCCGCACTGGTTAATCATAAAGACTTGGGAATATTTAAAGCTTTGGAAGTGGGAGAGGTTCTTATAAGTTAGACAAGAAACCTAAGTGCCCCATTTTTAGATCAATCTTTGAGGCGAATATGGGAGCCATACTTCCTCTTAAAGGGTAAAGAACCAATTCTTGTAGCACTCTATCTCCCATCATCCCCCAATTCAATATGCATCTGGAGATCCTTCTCCTCCAAGGTAGTGAAAAATTCATTGTTTCCTGTTATATGGTAAGAGGCACCAGAATCTAGGTACCGATCACTCCCTCTTACTATGTTGGTCAAGCAAGAAAGGAGGGTGAAATTTATCTTAAATTTGGAATCCAAGGCATCTCCTTCTGCTCCTGCTGTAGGCTCCTTGCTAGATTTCCTTTGTGGACACTTTGTTGCATAGTGTATGAATTCATGGCAGTGAAAATTTTTTATCTTACTTATATCCTTCTTGTTGCAATTGTTCTAGCTAGACTTAGCCTCACCTTGGGACTTCTTTCCCTTGGCCTTCATTCCTTTTCCAACTAGAGAAAAGTCCTCTTCCTCTTCTTTGGATGTTACTCCATCTCTGATATTTCTCCTAAATTCTTCTTGAACCAAATCGAGCCACAAACTTTCCCAATTTGGTAATTTTTCCCTTCCATTCATAGTGTCTTGGTAACTGTGTCAGGATTTTGGAAGGCCTAGAAGAGCTAGGGTCACCAAGTCATCTTCTGCTACATCCACCCCAACCCCTCCAAGCAAGTCTTGAACTTGACTAAACCTAGATAGAGAGTGTAGAATAGTGTCATTTTTTGCATCCTAATATTTCGAAGTTTGTCTTTCAAGGAAAATTTTCTATGGTCACTATTATTTTCGAATAGCTTAGTCATTTCTTTCCACATAGCAAATGGTGTCTCTTTTCCATGGAGATTTGAGACTATGTGGTCTCTCACACCCTCGAGGATGATCCTCTTGGCTCTAGCAACATCCTTCTTCCACTGGGCTAATTTTTGTGCATCAGACTCTGGGGTTTTACAATGTCATTTTTAACATATTCTAACACACCATTATCATCAAGCACTACTTCCATATGGTCCTTCCAGGCTATAAAATTTGAGAAACCCTCCAGGGAATACTCCAATCTTAGTTTGTTGAAAGTCATTCTCCCAAATCTGAAGAAAAAACGGCTAAATTAAAGCTACAATTCCAAATTCCTGAAGAAAAAATTCAAAACAATGGTCTCTAATGTGATTTCAGGGCTCTGATACCATGTAGAAATTTGATAGAAATTGCAACTGCTCAATATTTCAAAAAGAAAAACACGAGACATAATTCTACTCTATTGATCTGCAAAATGGAAATCACAATTTAGAACAACATGCGTAGACATGCAACAAGCAAAACCACAAATACATAGTGATTTCTAGGGGAACCCAACTGGGAAAAACCCCTCAAGCCTCTTTTCATTAATTAGTTGAAATGAGAAACTATTACAATTGCTTGCTCCAGCTCTGAGCACAACTTGCAAAAGAATAATTGTTCTCCTACTGACTAAGGACCTCTAGCCAACACTTAGCTACTTTATGCCTCTATCAGCCTCCTATTTCCTTCCGCAATACTTGAGGAAATTAGCTCCTAAAATATAGGAATTTCCTCCTATTTTCTTGCGCAATTCCCAAGGATTGATCTCTTGACTCATGCAACACCTGTGCACTCAAAACTAGTATACAACTCATGTTACATTGCCTTCTCATCTACACTTCAAATGAAGAATTCGAATTCCATGCATGTATTAGCTATTTTCGGTTGATTGATTAGTTAACTAATAAATCTTTGAGTTATATTGTTGTCCCATTGCACATCTGAGCTTCAACTGAGTCCAACAATAGTTAGAGGTTAGTTAATTGATACAACTAAAATTAACTAAACTAGATTGCTAAAATTTAGCAATCACACATGCATAACTGAACTCCAAGCCCTCTAACTCAAATTTACTGAGCTAAGTAAGTGACAAGGCCATGTCACTCGAGATAATTGCCTCCAAGTTGTCTGCTAATGCGGGATTTCAATTTTACTCAATTTGACTAAGAAAAAAGTCAAATTGAGCTTTCTTGCTACATTTTTTAAACACTCAAAATAGTTTGCATGCCCAAATCTATCCAAGCAACCAATTTGTCACCCAACGACATTGTTAGTTTTGGAAGATTCAAGAAATATCACATCTCTAAATAATATAAATTTATTATTTACTTCATCATAGATACGATATGATTTAGAGGTATCTGAGTGCCCCATGATGATACATTTTTTACTCCTTGCACCAAGTTTGTTTATATGTTCCTTAGGTATCAAGGCATAGCAAGTGGAACCAAAAGCCATGAGATGCCTCATCGAAGGAATTTGGCCATACCACATTTCACAGGGAGTCTTGTTTTTGAGAGAAAGAGATGGACACATATTCTTAATATAGACAACACATAGAACTATATCATCCCAAAACATCAACTTCACATTTTTTAAAAACATCATTGAACGTACCATATTCAAAATTATCATGTTCATTCTTTCAACTACAACATTCTGTTGGAAACTATAAGGAACTATTTTTTAATGTTTTATCCCATGCTGGAAAAAAAGGTTTTAAAATTCATTTAAAGTATATTATTTTTTATTATTAGTACGAATAGAGCCAATATGAGATTGTGTATCATTTTCAATCCATGTATCAAAGTTTTTGAAATTTTGAAAGGCTTCAGATTGGTTCTTCAATAGATATACCCAACACATTATGTTGTAGTCATCAATAAAAGTCATCATGTATTTATTACCATTTGCATAAGGAACAAGCATAGGGCAACACAAGTTAGAATGAATCAATTCAAGCTTTCTATGTTCTCTAGAATAAGAATCATGAAAATCTTGTTTGTTGTGCTTTCCTAAGGTACAAGCACCACATTGCTTAAGTTTCCTAGGAATGGTTGGAAAACTAGTAACACCATTTCTCTTCAATAAATGCAAATTTTCATAGTTCATATGTCCAAATCCAACATTCCATAAGAGACTAGATGGTATTGTACATTCATCATATTGAGAACTGTACAGAAAACTTTGTGCACGAGCAGAGGTTCCTTGCAGCTTCAACAGTCTTTCTTATTTTATCCCAGTCATGACAAGTGAGTTGTCTAATGCTTTTCAGACCTTAACCTTGCCATCAAACATATGGATGGAATGTCCTTGCTAGTGGATGTGAACCAAAGACAACAAGTTTCTCCACAACTCTAGGAGGTAGGGAACATCATGTAGATGAAAGTTTGGGAGACCATGTAGTTTAAGCGTGACGGTTTCAAGCCCTAATGGCTTGAGTTTTGACTTGTCTATGAAGTAGATTGTTCTATCAACATTATTAGTGAATTCGTCAAAGAAAGATCTTCTAAAATTCACGTGGAAAGTTGCAATTGAATAAAGCAACAATGCCTCTTTCCACGACGCAAGTGAAGCATTGAACAAGTCTTCAGTTATTATGATATTGCAATGTGCCACAACATAATGAGAAGATTTAGGTGCTTTACCTTTCCCTTGATATGGTGATTTTTCTTTCTCTTCATCCCCTTAATCTCTGATCTTGTTCCAAGAGAGCTTACACGTGGAAGCATCATGTCCATTTCTGTTGCACCATATGCAATGAAGATTAAGTATTCCTCCTTGGTAATGTTTTCCCCCCTGCCTCTATTATTCTCCCTTCCATGTCCTCTTCGACCACCTCTTCCTCTAGAAGAATCATGTGCATGATTCTTCATTTTCTATGCAAGGCACACAACTTCTTGAGAATACTAAGAAATTGTCTTCTTCTTCCCAAAATCTTTCTCTCTTTCAACAAACTTCTCCACAAGAGAGTCAAAAGAAATATCCTTGAGTTTGCCACTAGCTTGTAATGACTCAAAATAATTAGAATAAGTGGGATATAGTGCCTTGACAAAAGCTATGAGAGGAAAATCCATTTTAACACTGATGGCTTCTATATCATGCATAATGGCTCTTATTTCAGAGGCATAGTCAAGGGATCATCATCTTTCAATTCTAAATTAAAAAGTTTGACCATAAGTTGGACTACTTCAAGTTCAGAGTGTGAGTGATAAATATTTTAGCTTCTTTAAGGCTTCAAAAACATTTGTAAATGATGTAATATAATGACTCGCCTCTTCATGCTACAATCAAGGGATAGGCCTTGTTTTTGTTGTTCTCCCATAGTGTGAGCTCCTTGTCTGAAGTGGGATTTTCAGGATGATTAACAACTTCTCCTTCACATACTCCTTTCCACAACACACTAAAAATTACGGTATGTTTATCTTTTAGAGCCATTCATGGTAATTTTCTTTGCAAAAGAGAACTACTCCAACTATATAAATGAGTGAATGCATCATTAAGAAAAATAACTATCTTCTTTTAATTTCAAAAACAATCACAACTTTACTTTCTGCATTTTATATGACAACTATCACACCAATATGACAACTAACAAACCAAGCCAAATATAAATCAAAGTATATGAAGAGAAACATCAATATATTCAACTCAACACTCATATAATACCAATGCCATATCAATCTATTGAGCATACAATGTATGGCTCAACGCATATACCATACATAAATACGATTGAGAACTTAATGCATAACATATACTATACATTCATCAACACATATACCATATATACATACCATTACATGGTCTGCAATGTACATCATATATCCATAACCTATCATTACATCGTCTTCAGCACACAACATTCACCATTTAAATGAACCATGCCCCATGCACCAAACGTAGGACTTACCAATGCATAGCCATATGCTTACCCATGCATTCAGATGCGAAGCTTGCTCTCATTGAGTCTCTTCTCTGTGATCAATACATGAACCAATACATGAACCTTTGGACTTTCACACTCTAGCATCCTTCACACGACCTCTTGCCTTTAACGGACTGGTGTTCCTTAGACCTCAACGAACATCTAGCAAACCTCAAGCGAACCTCTTGTCTCACAGATACTACCACAATAGATAGTTTTAACACATGCACAAATGAAAAAATGTACTCAAGTGGAATGTATCATGCTCAGAAAATGGATACTCATATATTTATGTAGAAATTTCTTTACAAATTTAGAGAGAAATTCTGAAGCAGGGGCTTTAGACATGAAGCTTGCTCTCGTTGAGTCTCTTCTCTGTGATCAATACACAAACCTTTACATGAACCTTTGGACTTTCACACTCTAGCGTCCTTCACACGACCTCCTACCTTTAACGGACTAGTGTTCCTCAAACCTTGGTGAACCTCAAGCGAACCTCTTGTCTCATAGATACTACCTCAACAGACAGTTTTAAAACATGCAGAAATGAAAAAAAGTACTCAAGAATAATGTATCATTCTAAGAAAATGGATACTCATATATTTATGCAGAAGTTTCTTTATAAATTCAGAGAGAAATTCTGAAGCTCTCTTCCAGAGATAGACTATTTAGGAATTTATCAGATGTTGCGACTTGTCAAGCAAGAAGCTATCTGAAAGCTTCTTGGTCTTTCACAGACTCTATCTTAGAACTTGAATTCTTACGAAAACATACAAACTTCAAAAACCTAAGAATCTAGCCACTTTAGGTTCTCACCAGAGCTCTCACTCTAATACGCAGGCTTCTCAGATCCGACTCTAAAGAGATGGAAGCAAGAACTTCCTCCTTGGACTCAAAAACTCAAAAACATAACCAAAATCACACTCACACTCCGAATGCCCAGAATGAGCCTTACTCCTTCCTTATATAGGAAAATGAGGGGACAAACATCTGACAGTCAGGAAAATAGATTCAATACTATCTTTCATCAGTTGAAGAGATGTGGCTCAAAGCTCACCAAAAGTCGGAGAAGTGCTCCGAGTCTCGTGACTGAAGAATCTTCGTACTAGGTTACACTGTGGAAGATTTGAACAAATCCCACGAAAAACATTGTACTGTAAATAACTTTTACATAGTGGATACTTTTAAACAGAAAATCCCATGAGAAAACTGGTCACATTCAGTCTTGTGACTAGACATCATTATTACACTGTGGAAGCTTTAAGGACAAGCCCATGACAACCATTAGTCCGCCAAGGGTGTGGCCCCTGGAAATCTTATTTGAAAATATCTACAAGAATCCCAAGTCTTTGTATAAATTCTTCGTACAATCATAGGCTTTCTTAAGACAATTTGGTGTTTAATCTTAGTCATGACTAACCATTCATGGTGTCTTTTCATAAAATAACCAAGAATTTGACTATCTTGATAATTATTGACATCTCCAACAGTTTTACATGGAGAATTCCAGCATTCAGTTAAAAATCCACAAGTGTCACATTCATATCGAAAGTCACGTTGGAAGAAAAGAGGATCCATAGTGGTCTTGTTGAGGCCAAAATCATTCCACCATTGTTGAAGCCATTCACCTTGCTGTTGTCTTTCTATGGTCCCTGTGGCCCCAAATTTTACTCTTGTGTAGTGAGTTTCGTTTTTCCCATCTACATTCATGATGTCCCACCACAACCTTTTGTAGTCTGAAAAGTTGTAAATGGTATCTGGGAAGATAATGCTTGGATTACCTTGTGGCCCCATTTCTGGCATGTCGTACCATCCTGACCATCTGTCTGATTTATGGCTAGATATTTGTGGAAGATTCTCCTCTGGTTGCTTCCTTCTATCCAGATCACAGTGATATCTCTAAAATTTTGGCTTAGGGATTCTTCAGCCAAATGTGTGGCCATCATACTCCTCTGACACACCATGTCATGTATCCATTTTCTACCTTTGGGGTAGATTTTCCTTTCAGGTACTAAGTGTTGAATATCTAAATGAGGTTACAAATTTGCATCGAGCACTTTTGTGTTTCTTAGCTACCATGTTGGTTTCCATTTGGAATAGTATTCTTCCCAGTTATATGTTTCAAAAATACTTCTCAGAGTCTTTGTATGTTGGGAAGGGTCCCATTATATTACTATCACCATGGAAGTGTCTTTTTGTTTTAAATATTCTCTGCTTAGGAAGTCAGGCAGACAATTCTTTTTGCCTTTGATGTGTTCAACTTCAAATTTGACATTTACAAATAGAGCCTGCCACCATGCGAACTTAGCTTCTCCTGCTTTCTTTATAGCTTTACTAAGGACTTTCTTTAGTGTAGAGACATTTGTTCTTAAGAGAAACTTTTTGTGTATCAAGTGGATATCAAATTTATCAATGCAGTTCCATGCTACTTTGACCTCTTTTTCTATAGTAGAATAGTTTTTCTCAGGTGGGTTCCAAGTCCCTGAGACAAAATGAACTATTTGTTCTTTTCCTTCTTTCTTTTGCTTCAAAATTCCTCCCCACCCTTCATTGTTGGCATCTGTTTCAACAATTTTGAAAAAATATTCATGAGTGATATGAAGAATAGGAAGAGTTCTTACCTTCATTTTAATTCTTCTGACAGCGTCAATGTGGGCCTGATACCAAGGTTCTGGATGTTTTTGCAGTCTTATGTTGAGTAATAATCTACCTTTGGTGCAATCTTTGTAATAGTTGCTAAACATAGTTTAAATATCCTAAGAATCTCTATAATTGAGTTTTGTCAGTGATAATATCTAGAAATTTATCAGCAAATTCTAGAGCATGTTTTTGCAGAGTAATTTGCCCATTTTTAATTGTATGGCCAAGAAACTTGATACTTGTCTAAAATATTCAATCTTTTTCTTGCTAAGAACCAATCCGTTGGTTTTGACAAGTTGTACAAATTTTTGGATATGTTTAAAGTGATCATGGACATTTTTAGAAAATATAAGTATATCATCAATGTATACTAGTAACCAATCAAAATATGGCTTGAAAATATTATCCATAAGCTTCTGGAATTTGGAGGGGGCATGCTTTAGTCCGAAAGGCATGACGTTCCATTCATAGTGTCCTATTGGGGCACTGAAAGCAGCCTTAAACTTATCATCTTCATTAATTGCCACCTACAAAATCTTGATTTCATATCAAATTTAGAAAATGCTTTAGCCCCTACTATTCTCGCTAAAATATTTCCTTTGTGAGGAATGGGGTAAGTATCATCTGAGAGGACAGTATTCAAAGGTTTATAGTTTATGACCAGTCTTGGGATACCTCTTAACTGTTCTGAATGTTTAATAACATAAAAACCATATTAGTTCCAAGGACTATTGGATTCTCTAATCAATCTTCTTTCCAAGACGCTTTCTATCTCTTTTTGACAGAGATCTCTATATTCTTTGTTCATAGGGATTACTCTACTCTTGCAGGGTTTCCCTTCATACTTATCTTTGTAGGGAAATTCTACACAGTGTCGCTTTCTATGCCAAAAAATATTTGGTTCTTCAGAACAACATTCTTTTTCTATCTATGATGTCAGAGTTGAGATCCTTTGTTTAATTATAGAAGTCTAAAGATAGTCTCCTATCTTTATGGTGGTCTTTAGCTCCTTGAGCTCTTCAATTTTATCTACTACATTGCTTGTACCATAGTAGACACCCTCGGAGTAGAGACAAAGGGTAACTTGATTGTTTGTAATTTTCCATCTGAGCTTGGTACATATATAAAATAACCAGCCTTGCCATTTTTCAATCTGGTTGATCCATGTGGCTCCACAGCTGCTAAAAATACATTCCCCAAAACACAGTCAATAGGAATGTCTGCAACAACAAATTTTAATTTGATGCAATTCTCTTTAAAGCAAATAGAGGCCTGAGGGACTTCATACAGTGGATATTTGTTTCCTAACCCAATCACTTGTCTAAAGGATTTTACCCAATACTTTGCAGGCACTATTTTTGAATTCAGAATATTGAGATTTTCCCTGGAGTCAATAAGTGTTCTTAGGGAAAACATTTCAACATTTATACAGATATCTACCATAACATGATGTTGCTGATATTGGATAGCCATTACTCTCATGTCGGTGAGTCCTATAGTATCATCCTTTTTTCCTACAAATATTTCATTATTTTGGTTAGTGTAGTATTCATCATATGCATCCTCAGTTTTCTTCCCTTTTTCTAACTCAGAGACCTGTGCTTTTAGAGAGACAATCTCCTTTTTGAGATGATGAATCTCTTGGCTGACTTCTCCTAATGTGAGGGCTCTGGTCTTAGAGTTCTATTGGCTTCTTTGGAAAGATCTTGTATTTCTTTCAAATGAGGCATCGATGAATAATGCCTTTGGTTCAGTTTTAGAGGCAGTGTTGCTACTGGTCCCCTGATTTTTGTGCATAGATAAAGTAAATAACGTTTGAAATTGGAAGTAATTAAGAAGAAAAGTGATTTTGATGTGTTATATGTTATCATTTTTTATACAAAGGCTCACTGATTTTTATTTATTATTTATTTTGAAAAAATAATAAATATTAACTTGTCATTTTTGAAAAGCAATAAAAATATAATTAAAAATAAAAAAATTATTACTTTGTAAAAGTTGCATTTATACCATTTTTTTTTAAACTTATATATGAGATATTCAACTTTTTAGATGCTGTGAATAAAAGTAAATCATGAACTTTTAAGAAAAATGAGACTAGAATTTAATAAGCACAAGAAAATTTAAATGATATTAATATTTTAGAAAAAAAAATATTAGAAAAAAAAATCTAACTCAAAATTTTATTGTCATATTTAGAAAGTAAGATATATATTCATGGATTTATCTACATATACACTAACGTTAATATTTTTTAATAAACCATGACAAATAAAGTAATCATACATTCATCTATAAATAATAGGAGGAATGTTGCTCCCACAACTGCTCAAATACTATTTTAAAGACTTGGAGTCTAATATTGTAGCTTTGTGTTTAAAGTTATATGACTTGAAACTTTTGATAGTAGAATGAGCAAGCTTCAAAATGAGATGTGGGAATAGGTCTCATTAGTGAGTTTTTTTTTATCCAAAGCAATAATACACTCATGGGAGGAACAATTGATGATAGTACTTCGGGTAATTATTGCAAATATCTCTGATTTCTCTGACATTTCTATTTTTTTCCAAGTTTTTGACTATATTTCTCATATTTTTTGAGTTTTTCAGGTTCAAGTTAATTCTTGTCAATATTTTCCAATATTTCCCATAAATTTCTTTCGTGACCCATTGGAAATATATCCCTCAAAATGATATTTGAAATGTATAGTGTCACTCCAACAAGTCAATACTGTATATACCAGTGTTCGACTGCTTATCAAAGGGCTATGATTTTTGTCATGCTATGGAACAACTGTAAAACATAACGCTAACACGTATAGTGGGACACAACTAAATATTGTAGTTCCTGCCAAAATAGAACTTACAAAACATTTCATGATGAAAGAGAGCTTTGGAATGATAGAGATTGTTGTTGTCACTGCACACGAAAAAAATAAAAGATAGAGATGACAAAAAGCTTAGGTGATAAAGATTTTTGTTGTTTCTATGCATGCAAAATGACCTTGCAGAGCCATGGGTGTATTCATTTCCATTTTTCAATTATATTTTTGCTCAAAAATATTACAGAGAAAAGAAAAAAAATTAATCATATGATAGGAAATGATAGATCCTAGGTCAAGTATAGAGATGCATGTAGACCAACACAGGGCCTGAGACATTGACAAAGAAATTAGTGTGGATACAAGTGAGAGTTTTGGAACAAATCTAGGATTCATATGGGTGCAAGAAATCCAAGCAAACACATGGGAAACTATTTCGAGTGCAGTTTTGGCAGGCTTTAGAGAGCACCCCCTTTGATAGTATGTTAAAATCACTCACAAAAATATGCAAAAATTAAGATAAGCTTGAGATGCAATTTTATTCAAAAAATATACATATAAATACATTTTTTGGAACCGCTGGATTCAACTTCAAAGGTTTCTTTCACTGCTCGTAACAATTCACATTTCTTTGTATTGAAATCCTCTGTTCGTAACTGTCTATTTGAGCCTCACCTTTTCCAAATCTTATTAGTTTCACTTCTGTAAGTGTCAATTTATTTTAGATGCACATTCTCACTTGCGCATCAAAATTGAAAGTATGTACACTATCCACACACATGCATTGTCACCATTATCCTTGAATACCAAAACTTTTGTAACAACTAAAGTATTATTGTATACTTCTTGTCTTTTCAATTATTCTACTTTATGCATTCATAATAGAAATTATATTGAATTGATTTTAACAAGTCTTCCTCCTTGTGTCTTTCAGTTGATGAAACCAACCTATTGCAGAGAGTCTTTCGTTAGTCACAAGTTCTCTTGATTTCAAATAAGGTGGCTATGCAGCCAACCATCAAGAACAGTTGTGCAGGGATGAAGTGGGGCACAAGGAAACAACCCCTGAGCCGACTATTCACTCTTTTATCAGGTGATCACGTAAAATATGTTAGCTTTCCTCAAAATTTAGGTTATACTTTCTCTCTCCAACCTCCTTCCAGGTAAGGTTTTGGGTTTTATTCATCTCAGTTTCTAGATTCTGCTACTTGTCAATCTCTGTAGCAGCTAATCCATGGACTACTTGTAGGTATGTTACATATTTTGGTTCACATTGTCATGTATTAAGTGGTCATGAGAAGATAGTCCAACAATGAAAAATCTACCAATTGCCCCATTCCTCATACCTCGCTCAATTTAACAGTGATACTTGACTGGGAGACTGAAGTAAAGGAACTCCCAAACCATGGTGGTAATGTGAATAGCTAATAAGCATGGAGTTATGTTTAAGCACTGAGTTTTTGCTAGCTCAGTACTGTCATTAAAGAACAAACATTGGAACACCTAAGGTACTTTTGGCTACCACTTATTCACCCCAAGCAAGGTATACTTTACAACCCTCTCCAATATACCCTTTGCAGGGCTAAATAGTACTTAGTGTTCATCTCAATGCTTACAAAAATATTTAGGTCAGGGATGCTAAATATTATCCCCAACGCGAGGTAATGACAAGGGCCTAAGACTTGTAAATAGAGAAATTTGGTGTGTAGTTTCTTTGGTTTCCATCATTTTTGTCATTTGTCCATGTTTGATAGTGTATTCTCTTCAGTGAAATGTAATTAAAAGGTGTAATTTTTCTAACATTTTCGGGCATTATATTTTATTGATATTAACCATGTTGGAATCTGAAGTATTATGGGTGGAGTAAAATCCCCCCAATTTGTGGAGTTTGAAGCGATTGTGGGATGAAATGGTTCTATCTATTTTGAAATTCCTATGAAGTTAGAATTTTTTTAGAATTTAATTTTGAAAAAATAAATTTTGATTTTTCTTTTTATTCAAAGAAAATCTTATAAGTTGTCAATAACCATTTTATTAAATCTTATAAGATGTGTCAATCTCCCTTTTATAGAATCTTATAAGATGTCAATCTCCCTTTAATTTTAATGAAGAGCATTTTCATAAATCCTTTGGAGTTAAGGTGTTGTGCATTGCTTTCATTTTGAACATATTATTGAACATATTATGGAATATTGGCTTGGTTGGAATCTCCTTGAAACATAACAAATGATTAAAAAGAAACAAGAGTAAAGAAACAAAATTGCATAAATTTTTTACTTCTATCTTCTTTTCCTATGCTACCCCCTTAGGTGTTTCCTTTGCAACATGTGGTGCAATTGCCAATTTTAATACTTTATATTTATATTCATGATGATTTTAGTCTTTCTCTTTACTTTTTTTTTATCTTGAATAATATATTTTTTGTTTTCTAAATTTTTCCCTTAATTTTAAATTTATTTTGACTAATTTTAAATTTAATTTGATTTATTTTTAATACAATTTTCATGATAATTGATTTTTATAATTTGATTTTTATTTTTATTTTTTATGTTTAATTTTTATCTCTTCTCTTGATTTTTAATTTTTCTACTCTTATACTTTTTATTTTATTTTTATTTTCTATTTATATAATATATATATATGATTCCATTACATTAAATTAAAATTTTATATTTTTAGTATGTTAATTGTAATCTTTATTCACATTAACTAGTCATTCATATATATATATTTATATTTTTAATATTTTAATTTTAATTTATTTTCATTAAAATGTTCCATTGCATTATTTTAATATTTTATATGTTTATGTATTTTCAATTTTTTATTTATTGGGTATTAAAATTAATTTTATATATATATGGGGTTAATTTAGATAATTGGTGTATGATTACAATTTTTTTTTAATAGGAAATGAGATTCACCTTAACTCAATAATAAATTATTGATATCTATAAAAATGTATTTATACTTTATTTTCTTTGGACTTGAATATGTGATTATTTATAAGGAAAAGCACACGTCATTTAATTATTTAATTTATTTATAATTTAATTTTTATTTTGAATTCACGTTTCTGTGATCTATAATATGTTTGACAAATTTTTTTTTTTCTAAAAATTACATAAAAAAATCTTATCGACACATTTTGAACCAATTAATATAATTCATATTCAAAATATTATGATTTATATATAATCCATAATTTTTATTTTTTAATATATATATGAATGATTATAATGTAACTCGAGAAAACGTTTAAGGTTTAATAATGACCGACGACAGTGTTACATCGATTTACAAGCAACGTATTGGACCTTTTCTTAGCGATAAGTAAGAGGCGAGTGTGAACCGCTGTGAGTGTAAATTGTTTTTACGATGATTAACAATTTTAATGTAAAAGTAAATAGTCTCAACCATCGCATTTAAAAGATGGAGATTGTTTCGTGTGGAAATTTAATTTTGGTGATAATGACTATATAAATAGGTTTGTCTATTATTATTATTGAGTGATTAAGAGAGATTTAATTTTTATAGAATATTATAAAATATGTTTAATGGTATATAAAAGTTGAAGAGTGAAAATTATTTTAAATTATATATATTTATTGTTTTAATTAAATTTATTAATTAAATAAAAATATTATATGAACAATAATAGTATAAAATGTGTTATAGTTTTTTGAGTAAATGGTATTGATAAGTTATATTTTATAATAAAAATATTTATAAATTAAGAATTTCCATGATAAATTAGAGTGAATTTCTATGACGAAAAATCTTGTTACACACCAGTTTCAAAATAACAGATGTACTCAATTTTGAACCGCGTGCTGCCTCTCTGCTGCAAACTAGGTCTATCGCCTCTGCTCTGCGCGCCCCCTGCGCAGCAGCTCTTGAGCCCCTCGACTCTCCAATGGACTCCAGTGGGGGTCTGCCTCTCCCCACTCTCCCCCCAGAGGTTCTGGCTTTCAAAACGATGATAGCAGCTTGCATTAAGAGAACTCATTCCGCCATGCAACAGAAATTCATGAAGAAAATGGACAACATATCCTCGGTTGCACTTCTTGAAGAAGAAACATGTAGAGCAGCTCTAAATCTTGCAGAGAGAGGCCTCATAGGCCAGTTCACTGGCCTCTGGCCTTCACCAAAATCTGTTGAAGAGTGGGTTTAGAGAGACTGGATCCCATTAACCAAAGAGGCCATAAAAAGCTACTTTGTGGGCAAGGGCTACTTCGTTTTCATCTTCAAAAGTGCAGAGGGCAGAAGCTTAATCTTCAGGAACGGACCAGATTTTATGGGTCCACAAGGATTATATCTGAACAAATGGTCGCCCGATTTTGACCCTACTTAGGATGTTCCATCAGCTGTTCCTGTTTGGGTGCGTTTGCCCCATCTTCCCCTCCACTGCTGGAACCAAAAGTCTCTTCAGCTAATCGGCAACGCTCTAGGAAAACACATAGACCAAGCAGTAAAAAAAGATCAGTATTCGTGTGCCCGCATATGTGTCGAAGTCGATCTGGAGGAGGGACTGCCATAAGCAATCAAGCTAACACTCATCGGATGGATGCATGTTCAAGAACTAGATTACGAACAGCTCCCTTTTAAATGTAGACACTGCCATGGCCACGGCCATTTCGCAAAACACTGCAAGAAAAAGGCTGAGGAATAAGTAGAGATGCACAATGGCGAGCAATGGACCCTAGTACAGAAAGCATCGAAGAAAAAAAAAGGTAGGGGGAAAGTCATTCAGAAGGAGGCCCCCAACAGATCCAAACCCAAATGAAAAAGAAAGCAGTCTGGCCCAACCCTCAGAAATAATCCCAAAAAACTTAGACCAGAAAGGAACATCCAACTCCAACAAAGAAAATGAAGAAGCAAGCCACCGAGAGGCTTCCAAAGGCAGCCCCTCCAATCCCTCTTATGCAGAGGTCATAAGGAAAAAGCCAGCGGAAAGCTCAGGATCATCGTAGGATGAGATCTACGAGTGTCCGTCAAAAAGAGCCAGAAGGAAATCCCACAAAGAAGCAAGGGAGGAGGAGGCTGAAAGACTTAAAACTCAAGTCAACTAGCCCACGATAGAGATGTCTATTGGGAGAAATACCAGAACAAGACCTCCTAAGGGAGGATCCCTCCCCCCATTTGGTAAATAATGCATCTTGTCTCTTGGAACTGTAGAGGTTTGGGGACCCACATGAAAATAGAAGCAGTCAAGGATCCACTGAAAATTGAACCACCAGATATTCTCATGCTCCAAGAGATGAAAAATGAAGGGCAAGCCCTCCTCGACATCAGTAAAGTGAAGTGGAAGAAAAACATAGGCAAAGTAGTAATCTCAGGGGGCTCTTCAGGGGGACTAGCTACCCTATGGACAAAAGATCTCTTCCACCTGAACAACTCCTTCGAAACTCAGCACCGGATCTTCACAGAATTAAAGCATTTTGCAAGTAAGTTAACTATCTCACTCTTTAATATTTATGTTCCAGTTCTTTACTCTGAAAAAAGAGAATGTTGGAATTCCCTCCTAGCATTCTTAGAGCAGCATAACCCCAATAACATAATCCTTGCTGGAGATTTGAACATAGTTTTGAAGTCCAAAGAAAAGAGAGGGGGCAACAGCAGTAGAGACCATTTGCTGCCTTTTGTGGAAGAACTCATCCAATAGTGGGACCTCCTCGATTTTAGCCCAATAAGAGGTCTCTATACATGAACAATGTAAACTTTGAAACAGAAACTGATACTGTGACCCATTTCATAGAGATTGCAAAAAAGTGACCTAATTTTGAAAAGGGGTGATGCAAAACACACATGTATTTTTAGAGCATGGTTTTAGCACTTTAATTTTTTTTATGTACATTGTGCTTTAGAATGGTAGCGATTTTCATGCTGATTTAAAAAAGTGGTAATTCTGCATCAGACCCTTTTTTTAAAAGACCTATTTTTTGACTTTAAATTTTCTAATGTATGAAATGTAAATAATTATTTTGAAGTGGGCGTTTTCTTCATATTTTCTTGTTTTTATTTTAATTTTAATATTTTTTTAGTGAGATTTTTATTGTTTTTCATTTTTAAATTAGAAGGTCGATATTTTGAATTTTCGATATTCTACATATTTATACATTCTTAATTAATTTTTCAATCCACCTGAAATAATTGTTTCTAAAAAACAATATTCTTTAACAATGGACATAAAAATAATCATTTTTAACATAAATATAACTAAAAAACTACATGTTCTGATAATTTTTTACTAGAATTGACATGTCAAAATCACAATTTTTATACGAAAATTTTAACCAAAAATGGATAAATAATAGTTTTTTTATGAATTTCATGTAAAAAAAAAAAATAATCACTTCTTTTTTTTAAATAATGATTAACTTAAAAATTAATGTGAAAATCACATATTACAAATATTGAATGCATGTTCCCGTAATCAGAATCGAATAACCACCACTCGACTGCCCATGGGGGTGGCTATCCGTTTCTCGGAATTGGATAGCCACCGCCTGGCCACACGTGGATCGAATAACCACCACTCGACTGCCCATGGGGGTGGCTATCCGTTTCTCGGAATTGGATAGCGTGGCTATCTGATTCTCAGAATTAGATAGCCACCGCCCGGCCACCCCCATAGGTGGCTGGGCAGTGGCTATCTGAATCCGAGAATCGGATAGCGACCCCCATGGGCAACCAGGTGATGGCTATTCAATTCCGAGAATTGGATAGCCACCCCACGGGCATCCGGGCAATGGCTATTCGATTCTGAGAATCAGATAGCCAACCCCATGGGTGGTCGATCGATGGCTATTCAATTCCGAGAATCAGATAACCACCCCCACCGTCGACCAAGCAGTGGCTATCTGATTCTTAGAATCGGATAACCACCCCCTGACTGCCCTTGAGGTGGATATCTGATTCTTGGAATCGGATAGCCACCGCTCGGCCGCCCCCACAGGCGGCTGAGCGGTGGCTATCTGATTCCGAGAATTGGATACCCACCGCCCGGCCGCCCATGGGGGTGGTGACCAATAAATTGTTTTTTTTTAATAAAAAATAAATTTTGTTAAATATGTTTATTGTATATATATATATATATATATATATATATATATATTCTAAATGTTTTTTTTTTTTTAATTTTATATATATTTGTAAAATATATATATATATATATATATATATATATTAAATGTTATTTTAAAAAATATGAAAAATATGTTTAGCTTTTTTTAATTTTAATGTTTTTTTGAAAACAATGTTTAATTTGAAAATATGTATTTTTTAAAAATTTTAATTGTTTTTCGGGTTTTTATTTTACTTTTAATTTCAGCGTACTTTTGTTTTTTAGGGGTTTTTGAAAATGTTTTTAATCTTAATTTTTGTAGTTTTTTAATTTATTTCTCTTTTTTTGTTTTTTTTTTTTTTTTTTTTTTAATCTAGTTTGTTTCGAATTTAATTTAATTATTTTAGTTTTTCTTACTACTTTTTTAAAATTTACTTTTTTTACTTGATTTTATAGTTTTTTTTTTTTTTTTTCAAATTTTTTTTATGGTTTACCACATTAAAAAAAATGTTATTCTTTTGAAAATATATTTTTCTTATTATTTATTTCTTTAAATTTTTTTGATTTTTTAATTCTTATATTTTATAGGTTAATTTTGTTTTTGTTTTTGTTTTTTTTACATTTTTATGATTGATTTTTTATTTTTATTTTTTTTTAATATATATTTTTATTTACGTTTGGTATTTCTTTTTAACTTCTTTTTTTGTGTTTTTTTCATTGTTTTTATTTTTAATTTTATGTTTTCATTACTTTGTTGAAATTTTAATGTTTTTTTGAGTCATAACAAAATCTTTTACACCAATATTTCTAAATGTTGAAAATTTACCCAAAAAAAAAAGTGTTATTCAAGTATCAACACTTTTCATTTTGAGGGTGTTTTTTGCACATAAAAATTTGGTTTTACTGGCATTTTTTAAAAATGTTGAAAACTAACCCTAAAAGAAACATCCATCGTTTCATTTTTAGCACTTTTCATTTTCAGGCTGGTTTTTGCACAATTTTTGCACAAAAAATTCGTTCTCACTACCATTTTTAAAACATGTTCAAAATTGACCCTAAAAAAAACCATCATTCTAGTATGCACACTTTTCGTTTTTAGCATTGTTTTTCATGTTTTTTCAGGGTTTTTTGGGCAGAGTTCTCGTTTTGAGTTTATAGTTCTCGTTTCAAAGTTTACATTGTTCATGGACAAATAACATGACAGGGGAGGAACACATGTCTGCTCGTCTGGACAGATTCTTAGTTCAAAGCTCAGTGATGATGAACAACAATATAATCAATAAAAAATTCCCCCCCAAATTAACTTTAGACCATAAGCCCATTCAGCTGCTCTTGGAGGATGAAGAACACTTGGGTCCTCTTCCTTTCCGCTTCAGCTCCCTCTGGATTGAAAGGGATGGTTTCATGGAAACAATGAAAGAAGCTTGGGCGAAACCAATCTTAGGATCACCATGTTATGTTTGGGAGCAAAAGCTCAAGGTAGCAAAACAAGCCTTGAAAGAATGAATAGAAAAACCCGCTCCAAATCCAACCAGCCAAAGGAAAGAAAGAGTGAAGACTTTGGAGGACATACAAGTTGAAATGGAACACAAGGATATCACCTCAGAGATGATAGGCAAAGAGGTAGAAGCCCAACGCTCTTCCTTTCGCTCCTTTAGAATGGAAGAAGAGTACTGGAGAATCAAATCCCGTAGCCTGTGGTTGAAGGCTGGGGATTGAAACACCTCTTTCTTTCATCGCCAATATAGAGCTAGACTCTCACGTAATCATATTTCGGAAATCACAACTGAAGAAGGGTAGATCTGCAAAGGGTTTCCATTAATAAAAGAAGCAGTGGAAAGTCACTGCAAAAAGCTTTTTACTGCAGGGACAAAAGGCGGCGAGGAAGGCTCAGCGGAGCTCCTCTCAAATATCCCTTTCCTTGTCCGCTCAAAAGACAATCATGCTCTCATCAAACCCTTCATGGAGGAAGAAATAATTAATGTTATTTGGTCTATGGAACCTGATAAGGCTCCTAGTCCTGACGAGTTCACCATCCACTTCTACAGGATCTACTAGGATACCATTAAATATGACCTCCAGAAAATGATAAGAGGGTTCTAGAAGAAAGCTAAGATAGGAGGAGGAATCAATTCCACCTACCTCGCACTAATTCCAAAAGAGGCCAACCCAGAAGCCTTTGTTAGATTCAGACCCATATCTCTATGTAACGCCTCCTACAAAATTTTGGCCAAGCTGCTAGCAAATAGAATTAAACCATTACTCAAAAGGCTCATCTCCTCCTCCCAAGGAGGATTTGTTGAAGGTAGACACATCTTGGATAATGTCATCCAAGTGCAGGAGACAATTCACTCAAGTAAATAGCGAAAAGAAAAAGGAATGTTGATAAAACTAGACATGGCGAATGCTTTTGATAGGGTTAACCACACCTTCCTCATCAAATTCTTACACTCCTTCGTGTTCTTGAAACAGTTTGTGAATCTTATAAAATCCTGTATTGACAATCCCTGGATTTCCCCCCTGGTTAATGGGTGCCCTACTCTCTTCTTTCATGCCCAGAGAGGCCTTAGGCAGGGCTGACCCCTCTCTCCTTTTCTGTACATTATGCTGGCTGAATCTCTGAGCAGAAAGCTCACTACTGAGAGAGATGTTGGGTCACTACCTGGCCTCAGAATTTCCCATGGCATAGATCCCTTAAACCATGCCCTATTTGTGGATGACTCTATTCTTCTCGGAGGAGCCTCTCTCAGAATTGCAATGGCGTTTGACTCAGTCCTAAAATGCTATTGCAAGGTAACAGGAGCCTTAGTAAGTGAAAGAGAGAGTGAAATTTATGGCTGGAATATGGAACAACAAGAGCTCATGAGCATATCTCAAATCTTGGGCTTTAAAGCCTATGCAAAATGGGACAAGATCAAATACCTGGGTTTGCCCATTACAAATGGAATTAACAAAAGGGATCTGTGGAGTGACATTATCAGCAAAATCAAAACAAAGATCTCATCTTGGGGAGGCTACTGGTTAACAAAAGGAGGAAAAGTAATTCTTATTAAAACTCTGTTGTCTACATTGCCAATTTACCAAGCTGCTTTTCTTCTTGCTCCTAAAAATGTGATGGATCAAATATCTAAACTCCTGAGGGATTTTCTATGGCAAGGGGGGAAAGGGAATCAGGAAAAAATTCACCTGATCAACTAGGACACAGTCAAAAGAGACATCACAAAGGGTGGTTTACAGATTCACGATCCTACAATGGTTAACCTTGTGCTTGGTGGCAAAATACTGTGGAAATTGCATTGTGATCCACAACACCCGGTTAGTCAATCACTCTTGCACAAGTACGCAGATGGTCCTGCGCTATGGAATCTGCAAGCCTGCATCTCAGTTAACTGCTCCCAAACCTGGAATTTATGCCGAAAAAGTCTACACTTCTTCAGAGAGAAGGTGTATCACATGCTTGGAAATGGAAAGAAAACCTCTCTGTGGGACGATTGCATTATGGATCATGCTCCGCTATATGAGTCTGAAGACATTGCAGATATAAAGGAGTGGCTCCAACGCGATGGCATAAATAGCGTCTATGATCTTTCTAGGTGGGACAACAAAGGCAATTGGTGCTGCTGGGACTTCCACGGCGTCCCTATTAGACTCTTGTAGCAACAAAATCGGCTCATCGAATTGCTTGAAGAGGCAGCACCAGTTCATCGAATCATGAAGGACGCATGGGGATGGGGACACTCAGGAAGGTATACCATAGCTGCTGGTTACAGCTCCCTTCACCCAAAAAAAATCAGCAATCATCAACCGAGTTTCTGGAAAAAAGTATGGGATCTTGGAGGTATTCCCACTGTCAATTTTTTTTTTTTTTTATCTGGATTTTGATGGATAACAAAGACCTAACAGGAGAAAATCTGGCCAAGAGAAGCTATGCAAGACGTCATCGATGTGCCCTCTGCAAAAGCAATACTAAAACAACTAAACACCTCTTTATTGACTGTTATTTTGCTAAAGAAGTATGGGGCTACATTCTCCATGAACTCTAGATTGCCCCCCTAGGCCATGATTCTGTAGCAAAGTTATTTGCCTCATGGAGCCACCTATATCCCCACAATATTCCCACTAAATCTCTATGGAACAAAATTTGGATCGCCATCCCCAAATACATATGTTGGCAAATTTGGTTGACCCGGAATGAATAGATTTTCAAAGAAATCTCTTATACTCCCTTGAAAGTAGCAACCAAAGCAAAATCTCTCCTTTTAGAAGTAGTCCAGCAATCTTACTTTAAAGAAGACCTCACTCTCCTTCCTGAAGAAAAGAGATGGTTGGATTCTCTTTCCCCTCTGCCTCGAAAGCTCCCCTTGGTCCCCCCCATTGGAAACCTTGAATGGTGAAAAAGAGATTCTGACATCACTTTCCAAGATTGGTGGAGGAAACAACATCTAACCTTGATTTTCTTTGATGGGGCTTCGAAAGGGAACCCTGATGCTGCTGGAGTAGGGGGTATTATGTACTCTCTGGATGGCTCAAGAAGGGATTGCTTTTGCTGGGGTATTGGGCAAAAAAACAACAATCAAGCAAAGATTCTAGCTCTCCTCAAAGCATGCCAAATTGCAAGGGAAAGAGGCATCAAAGACTTTCAAGCATTTGGAGACTCAGAAATACTAATAAAAATCTCAACACGGAGGAACTGTTCAATAATGCAAGCCTCAACAAAATTCTCAGCAGATTAAAGAGAACCCTCCTTGAATTCGACACCTACAAATTCTACCACATTCTAAGGAATTCGAACAGTGAAGTAGACCTCATGGAAAATAAAGGGTGTGCTCTTCAAAAGGGACAACTCAACATTAATGACGAGATATCATACCAATCTTGCTTCTCTTGACAGAATTGTAATCCATCCTAACATAAGAAAAAAGATAAGGAGAACTGTAATCTTGGTTGTTTAGGCTTTGGCCCAACCATATACCTTCAAATAAATAAAAAATATACCCCTTTCAGTTAAAAAAAAATTAAAAAAATCTTGTTATACGTTTTTCTAAAATGTATATATATTTAACTTGTATATCAAATATTTTTATAATTAATAATAATAATATTTTAAATGAAACTATAATTTAGTTAATTTTTAGATTTTTTTAAATTTTAACAATTTAAAATATATAGTAAAACAAATCTTTTGATATTTATTATAAGCATCATATTTCATTTTTCTTATCTTAATTTATGTGATTCGAGCTTATTTTCTTGTGGCTAATTTGCTCATGATATGGATTGTATGTAATTCCATTAGTTACCGATCATGTGATGGTAACTAATTTCGATTTTGTATATATGATTTTAAGATATTAAAAATAGTTGTATAATTATTTTATATTTTGGAGAGGTTTTTTTTAGAATTTGTTGAAATATTTTTAATAAAATCTTTAATTTAACTAAAATTTCCTATTGACTCTATGTATAGATTAAGCATATGTTAAAAAAAATAAAAATACTAAAATGTTAAAATTTACCACTCAAACCTTAAGAAAAAAACAAATAACCGATGATAAGCCATAATATATTTCACTTCCACTGAATTCGGAAACATATTTCTCAATCACGTGTTTTTCAGTTTTCCAATAGTATTGTTATTTGATTTTTATTTTTTCAAATATATTTTTTTAATTTAATAGAATAATATAAAAGCATAATTACCTAGTAATAATGGATAGGAAAGTTTATATTAAAAATGAAAAGTTACTTAAATATTCAATAACGTTTTTACTTTTAATGTTTATGATTTTTAAAGTAGGCATAGTTTGAAATTGGTATTAATTCAGGGGATGTTAGAATTAATTGAGAATAGGTTATTGTTGTTACGTAATTGGGAATTTTATTTTCTATAGTTATTTGGTTCTTATTCTCCTGGGATATGATTTGTTGTCCCTAGCAAATTGTATTTATTTAATATTGAAGATTAATGTGAACCGTGTGTGGCATTTTGTTTGAGGTAGCTCCTGGTGATCTGCACCTGTGAGCTCCTCTTGTTTTTGGTTTGTCATTTCATGTCTTCCCTGTGCAAGTCTTAACATGGTATCAGAGCTGCAGGGCTGTTAATCCTGTACGCTGAGTGAAGGGTGCAACTGAAGTGAAATCGTCACGAGTTTTGGGTGGATAAACATGACGATCGTAGAGTAGGAGGTCATGGTTGAGGCCGGTTTTATTATGTTGATCAAGCAATTTGAAGTGAAGGTTGTGTGCTTAGCTTTGGTGCTCTCTCGTCCAAAATGAGTTTGCCATTTGAGAGGAGGCCGAAGAGACTGGACTTGCCTGAAGGCCATGAGGAGGCTAGAATTTCGTAGAGGCTGCGAGGAGATTTGTAGTTGGAAGATTGGAAAGCCACTGAGGTTGGGTACCGAGGAGACTCGAGGAGGCCGAAACAACAGAGGAGGCCGAAACTGTCAGCGAGCATGCAGGAAACTGAGCGGAAGTATTGCATTGTTGGGTGAATGCTTGGGTGAATGTTGGCAACGCGACTGCTTGAGGCCATGCAGATATCAGAGCCTGTGGAGGAGGCCACACTTTTATTGTGCTGCACTAGCTTGTGGATCATGAGGAGATCGATTCTCGCGTAATATCTTGAGGCCAAGCAGTGGTGGGATGGCTGACCAAGCATCGAGGAGATCCAGAGTGAAATCGTAGGTTGCCATTTTTTCCTGCAGGCTTCTCTACTCTTTAATTAAAAATATGGAGGGGCTCGTTATTAAAAGGGGTGATTGGTTTTAAGGAAAGAATATGGTTTTTTTTTTTAAGATTTTTTATTTAAATTCTTTAAAGAATCCCAGTTCTTTTAATTCTTTATTTAAAGAATAGGAGGAGTTCTTCATTTGAAAAAGGTGGGGAAATTGAAAAAAAAAGGGGAGATCTTGGCTCTTTTTTTTTTTCTTGTGGATCTGGCATTTCGCAGTTTATTTTTTTAAGATCGGAGTTGTTTATAAATTGGTGAAGTTTTTTATTCATTCAAGATGAATAATCAAATTGCTGAAGCTTATCTCAATGAGATTAATAAGCTTGATGGTTCCAATTACACCAATTGGAAGTTTAAGCTCCAGACTCTACTTGAGGGACAGAATGCCTATGGCATTGCCACCGGTGATGAGGTCAAGCTGACTACTACAACTGGTGGATCGAATACAACAATTCAAGGCTGGAGAAAAGGGAGATGAAGGCAAAGGTTGTCCTAAAGTTATCAGTCAAAGATTGCATCATTCCTCACATATGAGAATGCAAGACGGCGAATGATATATGGATGATTTTTAAAGAAATGTATGAGATCAAGAACACCAGTCGAACTTTGTACCTTAGGAAGAAGATTCTCTCCATCAAGATGGAGGAGAATGAGTCTGTTTCTTCATTCATATCTCAGATAAAGGAGGTTAAAGATAAACTAACTGATATCGGTCAAACTGTGGTGAATGATGATCTAGTGACGATTACCATGAACGGCATGAAGGATGATTATCAGATGTTTATAATATGATTGAATGCAAGAGAAAAGCCTCCAGGCTTTGAAGAGCTTATCGGGATCTTGCTACAAGAAGAATAAAGGAGGTTGTCCCTCAAACCTCAAAATCTAGATCTTGCATTAATGACCAAGTTCAAGCCAAAGGGGAGAGCAGTAACTGATCATAGGAAAGACAATGTATCACGAAGAAGAACACCACAAGGTATGACCTCACATAAACATGACTCTACTCCTAAATGTTTTTATTGTGGTAAGATAGGCAATATTGCTAAATTTTGCCATAATAAAAAGGCAGATGGGGAGAGGTACAAGCAGAGAAGACATGCAATTCATTTGGCTGATGCAGATCAGAACGAGGATGTCAGATTATTTATGGCTGAAACTGCACTAGCCGTTAAGGAGGATGAATCAGATATCTGATTCATAGATTCTGGAGCCTCCTTAGATATGACAGGTTAAAAGCAATGGTTCGGAAATTTTAGAGAATCCAACACTGGAGTAGAAGTATACCTTGGAGATTATAGAGGGTACGAGATCAAGGGACATGGATATGTCCTTGCCACTATGCCTGATGGAAACATCAGGAATATATCTAATGTGTGGTATGTACCTAGTATTAAGAGCCTGATTTCTGTATCAACAATTACAGATCAGGATCTCAAGGTAGAATTCTTTAAATCTTATTGTATTATTAAAGACTTGTTGGACCAGATGAAGCCTATTGCTACAAGTGTTTGTATAGGAGGACTCTACAAACTGGATGTGAAGAGCACACCACCGCAAGAATTGATGGCATCGGATAAGTCTGCTAAAAACTTGTGGCATCAGTGACTTGGACACATCAATTTCAGTGATCTTCTATTATTGCAGAACAAAGGTATGGTGAATGGTCTTCCTATTTTGAAAAAGTTGCATATTGATTGTGAAGCATGTGCATTCGGTAAACAACATAGAGATGAATTTCTTGTTGTTAAATATAGGAGACAAAGGGATACACTCGAACTTGTACACACTGATTTATGTGGGCCTATGAAGATAAGATTGTTAGGTGGGGCCTACTATTTTCTAATCTTTGTTGATGATTGTACAAGATTCACATGGGTGTATTTTCTTAGACTGAAGAGTCATGCCTTTGAGTATTTCAAGCAGTTCAGGAACATGATTGAAAAGCAGACAGGAAAGTTCATCGGGATTCTTTGATCAGATCAAGACAGAGAATTCAAGAAAGGGGATCTCATCAAATACTGCAAAAGAGTATGGGACACAACAACAATTTAGAACAGCTTACACTCCTCAGTATAATGGAGTAGCTAAGAGGGAAAACATAACACTGGTGGAGTGTGCTCACAGTATGTTGAAAGGTAAGAATCTATCTAATGGCTTTTGGTAGAAGTTTTCAATACTGCAGTGTATTTGAAGAATAGGAGTCTCACTAAAAGTCTTGATTATAAAACTCCTTTTGAAGCATTGTTTGGCTTCAGGAAAGAAATAAGTCATCTTAGAGTATTTGGTTGTAAAGATTTTGTGCATTTTCCCAAAGAAAACAGGAAGAAGTTAGATTCAAAGGCCATTATATGTACCTTCATTGGATACTGTAGTAAGGATAAGGCTTATAAGTTGTTTGATCCTTCTACTCACAAGGTTTTTGTTAGTAGAGACGTAGTATTCCATGAATAGGTTGATGATGGAAACCATGTTAAAAATAATGAAGAATGGCATGTACCCTTACTTTCAGATGAGGATGTTGAAATAGGCATCAGTCTACAACAATAACAACAACAACATCAACATCAACAGCAGCAGTAGCAAGATAAAGAGGAGGAAATTGAGTTCAGTCCACAAAGAGAAAAATAGAGCAGAATAGTTGACACCCCACCACTCAAGAGATCTAGCAGGATGAAATAGTTACCAGCTCGGTATAGGGATTGTACACTCATGACTAGTATGTTAAGCATTGTAGAACCTTCTAATTTTGATGAAGCTAGTAAGAGTTCTAAATGGAAGGAAGCAATGAAAGAGGAATATGAATCTACTATTAATAATAATACTTGGGATCTAGTAAATCTTCCTCATGGTAAACAACCCATAGGTTGCAGATGGTTATTTAAGTTGAAATTTAAAGCAGATGGGTCTATTGATAAGTATAAAGTGAGATTGGTTGCAAATGGGTATTCCCAGAAAGAAGGTATTGACCTTGAGGAAACATTTACCCCTGTTGCAAAATTAAATACTATTAGATTGATTATTGCTTTAGCCACTAAGCATCATTGGAAAATACATCAATTAGATGTCAAATCTATTTTCTTAAATGGTGATTTAAAAGAAGTACACTTAATGCAGCTTGAGGGGTTTGTTAAGAAGGGAGAAGAGAGTTCAGTTTGCAGACTAAAGAAATTTATATGGTTTAAAACAGGCTCCTAGATCCTGGTACAACAAAATTGATTCATTTTTCCTCATGCATGGTTATAAACGAAGCAAAAATGATCCTAATTTGTATACTGTGTTTAATGATGAGGGGAAGATAGTGTTGATTTCTTTATATGTAGATGATCTGATCATGACAGGGAGTGCAAACAAACTCATTAAAGAAATCAAGCAGGAGTTATCACAAAAATTTGAGATGAAGGACCTTGGATAAATGCATTATTGTTTAGGTCTAGAAGTTTAGAGAGATTCAAGCCAAACTTTCTTGTCGCAGGGTAAGTATGCTAAGAGTTTGTTGACTAAATTTAAAATGGATGAGTGTAAGGTTGCATTTGTGCCTTTACAGCCGAACAACAAACTTCAGGTGAATGATGGTTCAAAATATGTAGATGCAACATTGTACAGACAGATGGTTGGTAGGCTTATATATTTGACTACAACGAGACTAGATCTAGCTTATGTAGTGAGTGTTTTGAGTCAATTCATGACTCAACCTCATGAGAACCATTGGCTTGTAGCAAAAGGAGTACTGAGGTATCTGCAAGGAACTTCAGACTTTGGTATTTTGTATTCTGATTCATTTGATGTTAGCTTGACAGGTTATATAGACTCTGATTGGGCGGGAAATTTAGATGATAGAAGATCAATTACAGGTTACGCCTTTAGCATTGGATCTAGGGCCATCTCTTGATGCAGCAAGAAGCAGCATACTATAGCCTTGCCCTCAGCAGAAGAAGAATATCAAGCTATGTGTGCAGCAACATGTGAGGCAGTTTGGTTGCAGACTTCTCCAAGATGCAGGAGAAGAATAGACAGAAGCTATGGTTATAAATTGCGATAATCAAAGTTCCATCAAACTGGCTTACAATCCCGTGTTTCATAAAAAAACTAAGCACATAGACACTCAATTTCATTTTGTTAGGGAAAAGGTGCAGTCCAAAGATATTTGTGTTGAATATTGTAATTCTTGTGATAATATGGCTGATATATTTACTAAGCCTCTCGGAATACTAAAGTTTGAGTTCTTTAGGGACATATTGGGTGTGTTTAAGAACCCTTTCTCCATTAAGGGGGGGTGTTAGATGGAGAATAGGCTATTGTTGTTACCTTGTTGTGAATTTTACTTTCTATAGTTATTCAGTCCCTAACAAATTGTATCTATTTAATATTGAAGATTAATGTGAACTGTGTGTGCCATTTTGCTTGAGGTAGCTCTTGGTGATCCGCACATGTGAGATCCTCTTGTTTCTAGTTTGTCACATCATGTCTTCCCTGTGCAACTCTTGACATGGGATTGATGATTTGATAAGTATACGATGATAATCCATAATATATTTGACTTCCACTGAATTTGGAAGCATATATTCCAAGCACGTGGGTTTTCGTTTTCTAATAGTATTGTTAGTTGGTTTTTATTTTTAATTTTATTGTGAAATTAAAATATAGTTTTTGCATAATTATATTTATATTAATAAATGTAGTTGATATAAGCTAAAGGCATATAAATTAATATTACTATTATTAATTATGGATCACATAAGTTTAAATTCAAAAATTATAAATATTGTATTTATAATAATTTATAGTAATTATTATTAATTAATTAAACTCAAGGAGTTACAACCCAAGGACTAATATTAAAAATCCTATAAATAACATTATACCCAATTAATATGAACTCTTAGATTAATAAACCCAAGGGATTGATATTATAAACCTCAGGAAATAATAAACCTAAAGGATTTATACTAAAAACCAAAGGGATTATAAACCCAAGGAAATAATATTAAACCCAAGGGATTAATATTATAAATTCAAGGTATAAAAACCCTAAGATAAATATTATAAACCCTAAAACAATCATGGTTAACCATGATTGATTTTCATAGTGAGACAATCTTTTTCACAATGTGACGTTGGACCATGGTTGACCATGATTGATTTTAATATGCACACAACCTTTGTAAAAATGCGACATTGGACCATGGTTGATTTTCATATTGAGAATTTTTTTATCACAATGTGACATTGGACTGAGGTTGACCATGATTATAAATCCAATGGATTTATATTAAACCCAAAGATTAATATTATAAACCATATGAATAATATATACCCAAGGGAATGATATTATAAACCCAAGAGAATAATAAACCCTAGGGATAAAAATTATAAACCTAGGATGTATAAACCCTAAGATAAATATTATAAATGTTAAAATAAACATGGTTGAGAAAATCCTTGTCACAATGTGACATTGGACAATGGTTGACCATGCTACACCATGATTGATTTTCATATCGAGACAATTTTTGTTACAATGCGATGTTGGACCATGGTTGACCATGGTTAATTTTGATATTGAGACAATCTTAGTCACAATGCGACATTTGATCATGGTTGACCATGGTTGGCTATGATTGACCATGGTTGAACATGACTGATATTATAAACCCAACATAATAAGAAACGCAAGGGAATAATATTTTTTTTTCTATGTAAGACTAATTCTATTAAAAAGCAAAAATAATGTTACAACGAGGCCCTGCCTCCACCATTGTTTCTATAGTTCATCAAAACCATCTAAGCTGCCCCAGATTGGGGAAACCAGCTTGACATAGCAAACATAACCAGCAAAAACCTGAACAGTCAGCAACTCCTCTAGACTCGATATCTGAACAACAAAAAATCTCTGGACTCGACATCTCTGGACTTAACCCCATAGCAACAAAATCAATGCACAGATAATCTAACTGCAAAGACATTAACTGACT
Organism: Pinus tabuliformis; assembly: GCA_031772625.1. Lineage (NCBI taxonomy): Eukaryota > Viridiplantae > Streptophyta > Pinopsida > Pinales > Pinaceae > Pinus > Pinus tabuliformis. The sequence goes on from CM062808.1 coordinate 786,808,943, forward strand.
GGACCAACCCGTCATCAGCAGAAGGCATATCTGGCTCGTGGGTGGCACCGAATACCACGAGGCGTCACTTGTCCCCTTCCTCGTCAGGTGGCTCCTCAACCACGAGGCACGCATACTGGTCCCATACAATACCTTTCCCTTTCGCATCACCACCTGGCTGCTCCACTTCATGATGAGTGTTGCTTGAGCTGCCAGCATATCTCATCGTCAGGGCTGCGCCTACAGAGCTACCGCCAGCCTGCTGTGTGCCTCCTTCGTCATCTTCTCCTCCCTGCATTTTGCTGTGACCGGAGCTTTGGCCAACCAACGCAAGGGAATAATATTAAACGTAAGGAACAAATATTATAAACCCAAGCTATATAAACCCTAAGATAAATATTATAAACACTAAAATAAACATCATGGACAATGGTTGACCATGGTTGATTTTCATATTGAGACAATCCTTGTCAAAATGTGTTGTTCAACCATGGTTGACCATGCTTAACCATCATTGATTTTCATATCAACACAATATTTGTGACAATGCGACATTTAACCATCGTTGACCATGACTGACCATGGATGGCCATGTTTGATTTTATAAGACATGGTTGATCAAGGTTGACCATGATTGACCATGTTTGACCGTGGTTGACTATGATTATCATATTAAGACAATATTTGTTAATGCGGTGTAAATTATGAACCCAAGGTATATAAGCCCTAACATAAATATTATAAATCCTAAAATAAACATGGTTGACTATGGTTAAGCATGGTTGATTTTCATTTTGAGATAATCTTTGTCACAATGCGACGTTGGACCATGGTTGACCATGGCTGGCTATGAATAACCATGGTTAACCATGATTGATATTATAGATCCAAGGGAATAATAAACCCGAGGAATTGATATTATAAACCCAAAATACATAAACCTTAAGATAAAAATTATAAAGAATAAAATAAACATTGTTTACAATGGTTGACCATGGTTGATTTTCATATTCAGACAATCCTTGTCACAATGCGACATTGGACCATGGTTGACCATGCTTAACCATCGTTGATTTTCATATCAACATAATCTTTGTGACAATGTGGCCTTCAATGATATTTGACCATGATTGACGATGGATGACCATGTTTGATTTTATAAAACATGGTTGACCATGGTTCACCAAGGTTGACGATTATTTACCATGGTTGACGATCATTATCATTTAGATAATTTTTGTCATAATGTGACATAAATTATAAAACCAGGTTATATAAACTCTATAAATATTATAAACCCTAAAATAAACATGGTTGACCATGGCTGATTTCCATATTGAGACAATCCTTATCACAATGTGATGATGGACCATGGTAGACCATGCTTGACCATAATTTATTTTCATATCGAGACAATCTATCGCAATGTGATGTTGGACTATGGTTGACCATGGTTGGCTATGATTAACCATGGTTGACCATGATTGATATTATAGAGCCAAGGGAATAATAAAACCAAGGGATTGATACTATAAACCTAGGAAGTAATAAACCTAAGGGATTAATACTAAAACCCCAAGGGATTATGAACCCAAGGGAATAAATTAAAACCAAGGGACTAATATTATAAATTGATGGTATATAAACCCTAAGATAAATATTATAAACACTAAGATAAACATGGTCAACCATAGTCGATTTTCATATTGAGACAATCCATGTCATAATGTGACGCTGGACCATGGTTGATTTCCATAACAGCACAATTTTTGTCATAATGTGATGTTCAACCATGGTTGATCAGGGTTGGCAATGATTATCATATTGAGAAAATATTTGTCATAATGAAAAATTGGAGCATGGTTGAGAAAATGATTGATTTTCATATGGATACAATCTTTGTCACAATGTAATGTTGGATTATGGTTGACCACGATTGATTTTATAAAATATGATTAACCAATGTTGATCATGGTTGAATAATATTAAACACAAGGGACTAATATTATAAACCCAAGGTATCTAACCCTAAGTTAAATATTATAAACACTAAAATAAACATGGATCGCCATGGTTGACCATAGTTGATTTTCATATTTAGACAATCATTTTCAGAATGTGACATTGGACCATGCTTGACCATGCTTAACCATTAAAAAAAGACAATTATTGATTATAAACACTAAAATAACCATGGTTTACCATGGTTGAATGTGGTTGATTTTCATATTGAGGAAATTCTTATCACAATGTGACACTGGACCATGCTTGACCATGACTGACTTTCGAATCGATCAAATCTTTGTCACAATGTGACATTGGACCATGGTTGACCATGGTTGATTCTCATATTGAGAAAATATTTTTCACAATGCGACATTGGACCATGGTTCACCATGATCTATGTTCTTTTCCCCAGGAAAAAGTTGTAATTTTATTAATGAAAACAAAATTACATGTTGTAGATGCAGAAGCATTCCATCAAGCCAGTGAATGACTAGTGATCATAAAACCATGAAAATACTAGTAAAAGGAGGAGAAGTTATACTTTTCTCCACTTCTTCTTTTCAACTTCCCGCCATTCACCTTGTGATGTCGTGGAAAATATGATAGCTAGTTGGTTGTCTTCTTCCATTCTTTTATTTTCTTTTTCTGAATCCGAGCTTTTTGAAACATGATGGCGCTTGTTACGCCACAAATCTATTATTTCAGGAAACTTATATGAATGCACTATGGGAATAGGTATGCCTATCCCTGCATCATTTGTATCCTCATTTTCTATATTTTCTGGTATAATTTGATTTCCTTCATTTGAAGGGGGTTCTAGTTCTTTGTCTTCCTCTTCCTCTTATGGCAGAGGAAATTTCCAACCTTTGGGTTGCTTTCCTAGTTTCTTCTTCCTTCATGTCTCTCTCTTTGCATCAGGGCATGTATTTTGTAGGTTTCTTGTTTGTCGGCATATTCGACATCTAAATGTCGTGTTTTCAAAATATGGATACTTCATCTAGCTCTGCTTGTTGTGTTTCAATTGTATGCAATCTGACAAGCCTTTGTTGAGGTCCACCTCCACACATATTCTGGCAAAAGTGTAGATTCGTTCTTCAATTCTTTGTGTATCTGTCTTGATGTATCTCCCTAAAATACCCTCTAAGACATTTTGATGCCATAAGTGAATAAGGAGATTGTTCAGCCTAACCCAGATCGAAATTCTTGATACTATAATTGTGTTTGCATCAAATTCTGGAAACCATGGAGTTACAAACAGTCCTTTAGATCCCCAAAACCATGGTCCTTCATGTAATACATAGTCTTGTATTTCCGATGATGCAAAATTTACTATGAAGAATCCTTTTGAACATATATTAATCTCATAATTTAGATCCCAATTTGTGAGGATCGAATGGAATAGATCCATAGGTTTTGGCCATAAGCTGTTGAATCTACATATAACCGCTAGGGCTTCATAGCTGGAACACATATATTTTGTTTCTAATAAGTCTATATTCAGTTTTGGCACTTGATTCAATTGTTCCACAATATAGGGCCTAGGGGTATTATGTGTCTGATCTGGAGTAATTGTTGTTGTTTGTTTTCCTTTAAGGATTTATTTGAAAGAAAGACCTCCGTTATTATGCCCTTGATTTGGTGTTGTAGCTTTAGGAAGACTGGATCCTATCATTCCCCCAGTGCTCTTTATTTTGCTTGATCCAACAGATCCACCCCACAGTCTCAGGTTTAGGATGATGGTGGATGATGGAGAGACATTGTATTCTTGAAGAAACCATTCGTTCTGCATTGACCTACCACCATAGATCAAATTATGCTGATTCATGGGAATGTCAAGCTTATCCCAGATATTTAGCTTCAAGTGGGTTACTTTTTGGGAAGCATGGACACAAATCAATATTTCTTTTCCATTTGGAGGCTTGACAAAAATTTGAATAGGGTTCTGCAGTTCCAAATTCGATGGTTGAAGATCTACAAGTTCCGGATCTGGATATGGATATGCTTTCTAATGTGTGGGAGGATTCATCGAGACCCAAAAATTCCCAAGAGACTGTCGAGAAAACCCTCAATTGATTGCGCTTATTGCTTCTGTGTGCAAGGTTGATGGTTTTGTTGAGGACTGTGATTCTATTTTTGATGCTAGATCTCGCATATGGCTATCACCCTTAGATCCAATGAGTTATTCATCCTTGAATCATTCCTTCTTCAAAGCAGATCTGTCCTCCATTGTCATGAAAATCTTCCATGCGATTGGATCAAAGGCTCACTCACCTTTGCAACAGAGCAATGTGAAGGGCATCGCCAGATCCCATCGAAAGTGGAGTCAATCTGCTACATGGATGGGCCGAAGAGATGCCTAGGTCCTGTTAATGGATCTAATGGCTGAACCCACTTCTACGAGCAACGATCGGGACGCTTGTTGCTTGAAATAACATCCTACAAAGGTAAACTAATCCATAGGACACTTTGTGTTCAATCTCCAAAAGCACGGATCTTCCCTATCAAATTCTTCAAATGAAGATTGAAGCTTTGTTGCAAGGGCCTATGGAAGATTTCTAAATAATACTCTAATCCTAGTGATTGATACTGGCACAATGGAGAGGGCCGATCTATTTGGGAGTAAAAATTCGGTGCTTCTGCCAGTCCAACTCAAACTATGGCTATCTGTGAGGGTGCCCTAAGAGGCCATGATGCGTTTGACCCTCTTCATGTACCATTCAACTTCCAAGAGCAGTGAAACCCTATCTTCGCACTCCATCAGAAAAATCTTCACAACCATCTTTTGGCATGAGATAATTATTAATAATATATAAGTTAATAAAAAACATAATCCATGATCTATATTGTAAACCAAAGAGAATAATAAACCCTAGGGATTAATATTAAAAGCGTAAGGTATAAAAACCCTAAGATAATTATTATAAACCCTAAAATAAAATAAACATGGTTGACCATGGTTGATAGTGATTGATATTATAAACCCAAGGGAATAATAAACCCTAGGTATAAATACTAAAAACCCAAGGGACAAATATTATAAACCCAAGATATATAAAGCCTAAGATAGATATTATAAACACTAAAATAAACATTGTTGACAATGGTTCACATTGGTTGATTTTCATATTGATACAATCCTTGTCACAATGTGACATTCAACAATGGTTACCCATGCTTAACTATCATTGATTTTCATATCAACATAATATTTGTGAAAATTCAACATTCGACCATAATTGACCGTGATTGATATTATAAACCCAACAGAATAAAAAACCCAAGGAATTGATCTCATAAACCCAAGGGATTAATATTAAAACCCAAAGGGATTATGTACCCAAGGGAATAATATTAAATCTAAAGGATAAATATTATAAACCCAAGGTATATGAAGCTTAAGATAAATATTATAAACGTTAAAATAAACATCGTTGAGAATGGTTGACCATGATTTATCATATTGAGACAATCCTTGTCACAATACGATGTTGTACCATGGTTGACCATGCTTAACCATCGTTGATTTTCATATCAACACAATCTCTGTGACAATGTGACGTTCGACCATGATTGATGGTGGTTGACCATGATTGATATTATAAACCCAAGGGATTGATCTTATAGACCCAAGGGAATAATAAACCCAAGGGATTAATATTATAGACCCAAGGGAATAACAAAACTAAGGTATTAATATTAAAACCCCAAGGGATTATGTACCCAAGGGAAAAGTATTAAACATAAGGGACACATATTATAAACCAAAGGTATATAAAACGTAAGATAAATATTATAAATGCTAAAATAAACATCGTTGACAATGGTTGACCATGATTGATTTTCATATTGATACAATCCTTGTCAAAATGAGACGTTCAACCATGGTTGACCATGCTTAACCATCGTTTATTTTCATATCAACACAATATTTGTGACAATGTGACGTTTGACCTATTTGTGACACTGCGATGTTCGACCATGGTTGACCATGATTGACCATGGATGGCCATGTTTTATTTTATAGAACATGGTTTACCATGGTTAATAAAGGGTTACCAAGATTTACCATGGTTGACCATGGTTGTCGATGATTATCATATTGAGACAATCTATGTTAATGCGACGTAAATTATAAACCCAAGGTATATAAACCCTAAGATAAATATTATAAACCCTAAAATAACCATGGTTGGCCATGGTTAATCATGTTTGATATCCATATTGAGACAATCTTTCTCACAATGTGATGTTGGACCATAGTTGACCATGATTAATTTTCATATTGAGACAATCTATCACAATGCGACGTTGCACTATGTTTGACCATGGTTGATTTTCATATCGAGACAATCATTGTCACAATGTAATGTTCAACCATGGTTGGCTATGATTGACCATGGTTTACCATGATTGATATTATAAACCCAAGGCATTTATATTATAAACCCAAGGGAATAATAAACCCAAGGGATTAATAAACCCAAGGGATTAATATTAAAACCCCAAGGGATTATGAACCCAAGGGAATAATATTAAACCTAAGGGACAAATATTATAAACCCAAGGTATATAAAGCCTAAGATAAATGTTATAAACACTAAAATAAACATCATTGACAATCGTTGACCATATTTTATTTTCATATTGAGACAATCCTTGTCAAAATGTGACATTCGACCATGGTTTACCATGCTTAACCATCATTGATTTTCATATCAACCCAATCTTTGTGACATTGCAGCGTTTGATCATGGTTGACCATGGTTGATCAAGGTTGACGATGATTGACCATGCTTGACCATGCTTGACAATGATTATCATATTGAGACAATCTTTGTCAATGTGACGTAAATTATAAACCTAAGGTATATAAACCCTAAGATAAATATTATAAACCATAAAATAAACTTGGTTTACCATGGTTGATTTCCATATTGAGACAATCTTTGTCACAATGCAACACTGGACCATGGTTGACCATGATTAATATTATAAACCTAAGGCATTGATATTATAAACCCAAGGGAATAATATTAAAACCAAGGGGAAAATATCATAAACCCGAAGTATATTAACCCTAATATAAATATTATAAACACTAAAATAAACATTGTTGACAATGGTTGACCACGGTTGATTTTCACATTGAGACAATCCTTGTCACAATTTGACATTGTACTATGGTTGACCATGCTTAACTATGGTTGATTTTCATATCAACACAATCTTTGTGACAATACAACCTTCGACCATAGTTGACCATGATTGACCATGGATGACCATTTTTGATTTTATAAAAAAAGGTTGACCATGGTTCACCAAGGTTGACCATGATTTACCATGGTTGACTATGAATATCATATTGAGACAATCTTCGTCATAATGCGATGTAAATTATAAACCCAAGGTATATAAACTCTAAGATAAATATTATGAACCCTAAAATAAACATGGTTGACCATGGTTGAGAATGGTTGATTTCCATATTGACACAATCCTTGTCACAATGCAATGCTAGACCATTGTTGACCATGGTTGACCATGATTGATTTTCATATTAAGACAATCATTATCGCAATGCCACATACGATCATGGTTGACAATGGTTGGCTATGATTAACCATGGTTGACCATGATTGGTATTATAGACCCAAGCAAATAATAAACCCAAGGGATTGAGATTATAAACCCAAGGGAGTAATAAACCTAAGGGATTAATACTAAAACGCCAAGGGATTATGAACCCAAGGGAATATATTAAAACTAAGGGACTAATATTATAAAGTGAAGGTATATAAACCCTAAGATAAATATTATAAAAACTAAGAAAAACATGGTTCACAATGGTTGATGGCCGATTCTCATATTGAAACAATCCTTGTCAAATGTGACATTGGACCATGGTTGACCTTAGTTAACCATGGTTGATTTTCATAGAAATACAATCTTTGGAAAATGTAATGTGCAACCATGGTTGACCATGATTAACCATGGTTGACGATGATTATCATATTAAGACAATATTTTTCATAATGCAATGTTGGAGCATGGTTGAGAAAATAATTGATTTGCATATTGATACAATCTTTGTCAGAATGCGACGTTGGACCATGGTTGACTATGATTGATTTTATAAAACATGATTAGCCATGGTTGAGCATGGTTGATTCTCATATTGAGACAATATTTTACACAATGCAATGTTGGATCATGTAAACATTTAAAGTCAAACATGCAAACTCTTACCATTAAATAGATAAAATCAAAAACTTGCAGAGTTGCGAAATTAATTCAATGAAATTTGAAAAATTTAGAAACCTGCACAACTACCAAATTCATTCAATGAAATATGAAATGAGGGTAACAATATTTATGAAATAGCATTTCCTGCTTTTGAATATACCAACCCCTTTTGTATTGAGCAGTCAAGTGTTTGCAAATCATTATATCTAGTAAAATGTTGTGGTATAAAAGACTCTCAAAATTATCATCTATATCTTTAATTAAATCTATTTTTTATTATGTATTTTTATGGTTCTAAAACCACAAATTCAAGGTTTTATAGATAACTAATGTAATTTCGGGATCTTAAATTGATAAGGAATATATGTGTGTGTGTTGTGGGAAAACAATTGTTTGGTGACCACATTATATATATGTATGTTTGAGAAAATGGGAAAGAATTAAAATGAGCATATTATAAATCTTTTAAAATAAATAAAAAAAAAGTGAAAGGTTTATTTTTCAGATGATTAGAAATTTTGATAATTATGTAAAATTTCATATTTATTATTTCTAATATTCATCATTGTAACTTTTAGCTAAGTATTAGATTATAAAGTTTAATATTAATAATCATTATACAAAAATACTTTTACAATGTTCTCATTCACAAATTGTGGTATATCTTATTAACTAAAATAAAAATTATTATAATATTTGGTTTCTCTATTTTAGAAATATATTATACATATATACATAGATTTAGTGCCAATATATTTATTTCGATTATGGATTCTTGAATTATTTTATAATGTGAAAGATAGAAATAAATTTAGCTTCACACCCTACAAACCCTAATCGTTTTTAAAAGACACAGAAGGATGCATGAAGAGCCCAACAACCACTCACAACTTGGGAAATTTCTCAACCGACTGCTAGGAAAGATTTCAGCTCCAATGATCCTCAAGTATTATATTTTCAATAAAAATATTTTAACTTACTAAAAAAAAGTAAAAGTTGAATTGAAATTGAAAATATGATAAAATTGATTGATTATTAAAGGAATTCATAACATTAATTAAAAAACTAAAATAATTTATTTATTATTATTAAATTTAACAAAATAATAAAAAAATAAAATTTGTAATTCTTAGAGAATAAAAAATTAAAAAAGCTTTACCTTCCCACTATTAAATATTAATTTTCAAAAAAATTATTAAATTAAAATATTTCGCATATACCCATTCATACAAAAAAATAAAATTAGCACAAAATAAATAATTTCCTTATTAAATTATTTGATATTAAAATTTTAAAAAAATAGTTAATGAAAAAACTATCCTTTTGCATTATAAAAGCCCTACACCAATGTTCCCATCAATAAAAATTAATCACATCATCACTTATATTTTTTTAAATAAAATAATTAATAAAAAAAATTAAATTACTTTTAAAGTCCCTAATTTCAATATAACAATATCCCCGAGAGAGAGCTGGAAATAATTTCCAGCCATGCACCATTAAAGTCAATCCAAAGGTAATCAATTATATATCTTTTCTATTATATTATCTAAATATTCAATAATTAATAATAATATTAAAAAAATTAATTATTATGTCATCAATGTTTACATCATTTTCACTATCTTTAACATTTATATTTCATCTTTAACAGTGATATTTTATACTATTTATTCATATTCTCTCTCTTCAGTATCAAATTAGGTTTTGAGAGGCCAAATGTTCACTCTTAAAACATCTCAATTAAACCACACAATTATCTAAAAATATTACTAATCATCCAATTATAATTAATATAAAAACAATCATTAAATATTAAAAAATTAAAACTAATTAAATAAACATAATTTATATTATTTAGAAAAAATATATATTTTAAATCCTAATATGAAAGACCTAAACGTATTAGTTTAAATTCTAAAAACCTTAAAAAACATGTTAATTTAAATTTTAAAAACTTTAAATAAACTTTTATTTAAGGAGCACTTTGCTACATTCTGTCACATGCAATCTAACCAGTCTACAAGGAACAACACATTTTGAATAATGGTGAAGAAAAACATGAATTAGAAACTTATCTTTAATCATTTAAACAAATTAATTAATAATGGGTTAGACCACATCTTTCTCATAGTAATGAAGTCCTTTTCTTATGTATTTGAATTTGCAAATGATACGCCAAATTTTACACACGTTGATTTACTACTCAAATTGAAAATTACTTAAAAAGTTGGTGACTGTATTAGATAAGTTACCTGAAGATATATAAACCTAAACCTCGACAATGGAATTATAATTGTTAGTAACATAGTTACCAAATTCGGCCGTATTGCCGAAAAAAATTCGTAAATTCGACGGTTCGGTTCGATTCGCGAATTAAAACGGCAATTCGAATTCGGATTCGGTAAAATGCATTTGATATTTCAGTTCACGATATTAGATTCTTCGCAGATTTTTAATAATGGTTACAAATTCGAGCATCCCGTTTACTGTAAATGGCATACGATTAACGTTAATAAACGATAATAGTAGATGTAGTTTTAGGCAACCAGAAATTTACAAGAAATGAAATATTTAGAAATTTATGATAATTATAAAATTGTATAAATTATTTGAGTAAATAGAAAATTTAGTTTTTTTCAAAATGGATTTTTTTATTGAAATTTAGTAATTGATATTCTAAGTATATATTTTTAAAAAATATTTACAAATATTTAATATATTATTTCATTATCAATCTAAAATACTTGATAACATAAATATTTTTAAAAAATATTTATAAATATTTAATATATTATTTCATTATCAATCTAAAATACTTGATAACATAAAATTTAGATGGTTTATTGTAATGTGGAATATTTTGGAAATTCACTCTATATTAATTATCATATAATTTATGGTGTAACAATACAAAAATTCTTAAAACTTATTATCATACTTGCTATTTTAAATGTAAAACTAAAAGTCTAATATATAATTTTATGTGCAAATCCAAATAATTTTAAAACATTTTTTTATCATTTTCAATATTATAAATTATACCTTTGAATGATTTAAAACATTGGAAAAATAATATATTTAAATATATGTAAAAGATATATTGCCGAATTTTAATTTTTGGTAACTATGTTTTAAATCATAGCTACCAAATTTGGTCGTATTGGGCCAAAAAAATTCGAAAATACAATAGTATGATTCGGTTCGGCTACGAATTTGGAAATTGCAATTTGGTACTTATATATATATATATATATATATATATATATATATATATATTTATTAAAAAAAATATAATGAATTGTAAATGGTAGGTTGAAAATATTACAATTAGGATGGAATTAGCCAATAATTTTTTTTATGTTTAAAAAAAATTATAATAAAGTGTAAATTGTAGGTTAAGAATAATATTACAATTATGATGGAATTTGGTAAAGTGTTTTTAATAATATAAAATTTAATATTTAAAAATAGAAATTTCTATATTATTTAATTTTATAAAAAATATTCTTAATATAAAATTTAATATTTAAATAGAAATTTATATATTATTCAAAACATTAAAAGTATAAATTTCCAATTTAAAAAAAAAATGTAGTTACCATCTAAAATTGTTAATAAAAAGTTTAATACTTAAATAGAAATTTCTACATTACTTAAAAAATTAAAAACATAATATTCAGTATTAAAAAAATTGCAGTTACTATCTAATATGGCAAGGATTTTTGTTAATAAAAATTTAAATATTTAAAGATTAAAATAGAATTTTCTATATTAAAAAAGTATAGTAAATAGTAAATTGCATATTAAAAAAATTACAGTTGTAAAAAACAATAAGTTTTATATTAAAATATTGTAGAAAATAGTAAGTTTATAATAGTTAAAAATAATAATTTCTTATAACACAGAATAATAAATTTTTATTTATAAATATTTATAAAATATATAATTTCTATTTTTTTGGATTTGATTGAGTGATTTTTTTAAAACATATTGTAAATATAGATTTTTTATTTTTTTTAAATAATTTAATTTTGGAAGAGCTATATTTCCGAATTTTTTCGGTATTGTATTTTTGGTAGTCGAATTTTTTCCGTACCGAATCGAATTCGAATTCGTATTCGAATTCGAATTTGGTAACTATGGTTAGTAATTCCATCCCCATTTTTTAACCAAAATAAAAAATCAGGAGAAGTATAAGAATGTTATAACATCCCAATAGTTCCAAGTATGTGAAACCCTTTCCCCATAAAAAAACTATGGAAAGGTTGCAAAACAACTGTGTGTGTTTGTGCTAAGGTGAATTCAATTTAATCATCTCAGTCCCCAATGACCGAGCAGTCATATCTTAATATCTGAGATATATGCATCGTAATGCCAATTGAATTCTACTCGGCATTCCGTTACTAAGTTTTCCTCTAATTAGTTAAACAGGATGAGATAATTCGTCTTATTGGAATTATACTATCAAACTCGTAATATAATAATAAGAAAATCATTGTAATATAATAATCATACTCATGCTACAACAAACCTATAGTAATACTTTCACATTAAAACACACGGTAAAATGATTACATATAGCAAACCTCCATAATCTCATATGGATTTTCAGAGATGGCTAGTCTAGATTGCAGACTTTGGAATAATATTTTTAGAAATCCGATAAATAGCAGGCCCAAGATGGCCACAATACACATTCAATTCAGTGGTCATTTTATATTACAATCTGGACATTAACCCATTTCGTCTACAATCGTTTGCACTTGCTCGGATTTCGATGCCCTAATCTTTACGACTGTTATTGGTTTGTTATGATGGTTTCATGACAAATGATGTGTCATGCATCATCAAATCTTGACTGCCATTTTGTGACATTGATTTGTATATTCTACTGAAGATCGGTCATTCAAGAGTATGTAAATACTATATTGTTGCCTTATAGTAGATCAAGATTTCAAAGCTTGGACATCTTTATCCAAACATCGAGGTAATTACGTGATCAGTTTTTGGGGAATCTCGTAATATGCTTCTTGGGACATGATCAGTCTAACGTTTTAACGGAACCTGCATGGAAGGACGTGTTGTATTCCTTGACTCGTTGTTTTGATATTCTCAACGTATATACATGTTTCATTCTTTCATATGGTTGCTTGCCATTTCTTCACATCGCTGCTTGCTAAATGGTGTAATTTAATTAGTTTTATTTATCCTGTATGTTGTATTTTCGGGGTCGTTGTCATTATTTCAAAGTGAAAAGTCTGTTCATAAACTTTAACGTGCATGGCAGAGGTTCCTGCACCAATATAAATATAAAACAACATAATAAATGCAAACATTTATAATGAGACAATTAATTAATATTGCAATCAGTATAATCTTATTTTTAAACTAAGAAAAGCAAACTTTGTGGCGGAATGGTTAAGTTCTGTACTTGATCCTGACCATCAATAGTAATGGATAAGTTATTATGACATAGATAAGCAGGATGTCCACTATGTGTACGTGTGGGATAAACCAAATTTTCATTGAATTCAATCTTTCCATTGAAAGGGGCTCGTATATGTTCTGCAATATCACCAGTAAATACCCCCCCGGTATGAAAAGTCCTTAGTGTTAGTTGAGTTCCTGGTTCTCCAATGGATTGGCCCGCAATAATACCTACTGCTTGTCCTAATTCAATCAAGTGACTATGAGTAGTACTCCGACCATAACATAATTGACAAATCCGAGATATACTCTTGCAAGTAAAGGGGGTTCGTATATATATTGGTTGTGTTCGAAGGTTTATTAATTGATTGGCAAGTCCAACTCCAATATCCTGATTGCGCGTGGCAATGCATCTCCTATTTATATATACATCGTCTCCTAGCACACGACCAATCAGTATTTGTGTTCGTACAACAATTTCATTTCTGTCCCTCTCTCGACCTCGAATGGGACTTACGAAAATACCTTGGATAGTGCCACAATCTGTTCTACGTACTACAATGTGTTGAACTACTTCAACGAGTCTACGTGTGAGGTATCCAGCATCTGCTGTTCGTACAACAATATCCACAACTCCTTTACGAGCCCCATAACAGGAAATAATATATTCCGTTAAAGAGAGCCCTTCGCGTAAATTCCGTCGAATGGGTAGATCGATGATTTGTCCTTGAGGATCTGACATTAATCCTCTCATACCTACTAATTGGTGAACCTGAGATGTACTTCCCCTAGCTCCTGAGAAGGACATCACATGTACTGGATTTAAGGGATCAGTCATGCTAAAATTCGGATTCATTTCTTTTCTCAAATATTCACTGGTAGCATACCATATCTCAATCAATTGACGTAATTTTTCCACTGCGTGTACATTCCCATAATGATTCTGTTTCTCCGAAACAAAACCTTGTTGCTCCGCATCTTGGACGAGCCATCCTTTGGAAGGCGCTGTTAAAAGACATAACCATGAAAATTATATTATTAGATATGGAAATAAACACTTCCAATTTTAATATAAATATTTGTATTGATTATTAGTAAGTAACTAGCACAACCATATTAATCAATCTTATTGATATACCCTTATATATATATATATATATATATATATATATATATATATATATAACATGCACAATTATATTAGTAAATGTGCTTGTTATACGGCGATAAGTGTGTCAATGGTGTGGATTTAATAATAATAATAACCAAGTTTCATAACTAGTGTTCCTTGCAGCTTAGTTTAATAAAATATTTTAATGTCATGATGTGTTGTATGTACTCCGAACACTAATAAAATTGTAAAATGAGTTATATGAATATTTGTTTAACAATTTTTTATTAATTTTTTAATATAATTAAACATTTTTTTGGTAGATAAAGGTTATATATATAATTGACATTGAAGAGAATGATAACAAGTTAATAATTATTTATTTAATATTGAATGATGGAATTTTTTATATAATGCTCATATTATAGTACACATGTGAGGCCATTAGAGTATAGATTGATATAATGAGAGTTGTACAAATTGTACACATGTTATTTTTACATATTTATTTAAATTAATTTTCTGTGAATTAAACTATAAAACCCATAAAAATTGTCTATTCAATACTTTACACCAATGAGAGAAATAGAGTATTGTACATAGTAATTAGTGATATAGCACATAGTAATTAATAATAGAGCACACAAAAGTCAATTATTGCATCATTACACAATAAGAAAGGAGACATTTCAACCAATCATATTTGAGATAAATAGAAATAAATTTTATTTAAAAATAATATATCTAATTTCATAATGTTAAAGTTTGGATATATTTAAATTTTTTTAGTCAAAGAAAAACTAATAGAAAATCAATAAAAAACTGAATATGTTATAATATTATAAATTAATTATTATTATTATTATTATTATTATTTTGGAAAACATTGAGTATGGGATTAATAACCTCGCTAATGGGAAAGCCAAAGATATTGAATATTACCAAGCTGATATCTTTAAATTGGGAAGATCTATCCTCATTCATCATCTCCACAAGCTTCTCAATTTGGCTGTAAAGCATGACTTCCCTAAGATTTGGACGCAAAGCCTTATTGTGCCATTCTTCAAAAATGGGGACAAAAGTGTTCCATCTAACTACATGACCATTATGATTAGCCACATCCTAGCCAAGTTCTATGGGGTCATTCTAGAAAAAAGGCTTAGCCTTTGGCTTGAGAACCAAGGTAAAAGAGCTAAAGGATAAGCTAGTTTTAGGAGACATCACTCGAATACCAACCACCTTGTCACTCTTAAGATCATTGTAGAGGAATGTCACAATAGTAAAACCAATATCTTATGTTGTTTTGTGGACTTTAGAAAAGCTTTCGACATTGTCCCTTGAGATAAGCTCTGGGAGAGGCTTGAAGAGATCATGATTCCTACTGAGTTGAGGATTATTGTGATCTGCCTTTACAAAACTGTCATTTCCAAGATTAAGACCAATGAAGGGTGGTTTAAATATATTAAATGCAATATCAAGGTTCAATGAGGTTGTCCCCTTTCCCCTTACCCTTTTTGGTATTTACATCGATAACCTAGAGGAGTGTCTAGAAATTGCGGGCTGCAAATGATCCAGGTGGATATTAGTGGCCACCCGCCAAGTCCACTTGGACCCCCACCATTGTTTCTTTCAGCTTTTCAGTTTCCTTAATTGTAGCTCATTTTACTATTTTTAGCAGTTTTTTGGGTCCTGAACTTCTGGAGCCGTTTTGAGGCCCTAAACGATGTTTTCTGGGAAAACTGGGAGCAACACAGATCCATGGACCAATGTTTTTCTTCCCAAAGTTGTATTTCTCGGATAGATCTTTCTAATGAGATATAGTGGACGTCAAGCAAAGATCGTATGCCAAAGTTACGACCCTGAGAAGTTGATGTACCAATTTACCCAAACGGGGCCCACATTTTCCGTTTCATCTTCTAGGGTTAGGTTTTTGGATTTTTAGGGTTTTCCATTGTTTCTCAACAATAAATAGGCCTTCGAGCCTCATTGTAGCATAGTTGACAGGCATGTAGCTGCCACATCTCTTGTCAGAGGTAAGCTACCATCGACCTAGCTAGTTTATGTCCATTTCTGTTTGTAAGAATATTTCAGTATTATATAGTAATGAAATGAAGTATTATTTCTGTTGCATCTCTATATGTATGGTTATTTCTGTAATTTGTTGCATTCTCGTTTAAATAAAGATCAGTGGTATTAGAGTGGTCTACTCTTTCTCTGTCTTTCTTTGTATGTCCCCAACAAGGTCGAGATATAAGGAATTAGGGCTTGAACTGGTCAACCCTTTGTAAGACCAACCTCGAAAATCCTGGCGGCCTCCCATGGCAGATGAAAAGAAAGACGAGGGAGTAGGACTATCAAAATCTTGCTCGAAGAGGCCCTCGAGTGACAAAGGAACACGATGATGGACAAGTTTGCCCAGATCCTTAAGCAGCTACCCAGGGGTGACACATCTACTTCCAGCAGCTACTCTGGAAGTGCCCCACCCTTTCAGGTAAAAGCTAACTTTGACATTCCCATATTTGAGAGTTAGATAGATGTAGACGCCATAGATAAATGGTTAAATTTGCTAGAAGGGTATTTTTCTATTGATGATTTTTCCAGAGGGGAAAAGATTAATTTCGCTCTTCTCAAAGCCGGCCCCCACCTCAAGGACTGGTGGGAAACCTACTGCGAGCAGAAGGATGAAAGTACGACCTCACTGTTTTCAACTGCATCCACTTGGAATTCATTCCGGACTGCCATCAAGGAGCAGTACTACCTTGTCGGAAGCTATGAGGATCAATACATAAAATGGACCACGCCGCGGTAGGGAAGGGAACAAGACGTGCCAGAGTTTACCAATATTTTCCATACCCTTCGCACAAAGTTGGGTATCAAGGATTCGAAGCAGCATTTGGTACTCAAATACCACGGCTGCCTGCACATGTACATCTAGGAAGAAATAGAATTCCTGAACATCTCACTCAGCATGGCATACCAATATGACATCAAGATCGAGCAAAATTTTAAATAGAAGAAGCGAGAATTTGGATCTGCGAATCCGAAGCAAGGGAAAGGTGCCCCCAAACTGCAGAACAAAGGACAAAGATAAGGCAGGGTGGCCCAAGACAACCCGCCAAGGCTGCAAGCAAAGAACAATGCCGTGAATCTGAAAAAGGACATGGGAAAGTGGTATGAGTTCCATGAGAGCTCCACTCACAACACAAGTGAGTGTCGAGCCAAGAAGTCACTGGTGGCCAAGCTAAAGGTTTCAGAATCAGATGTATGTTTTGACTTAGAGTCAAAACCCGACAACGGGAATGACAAAGGGAAGCAGATTATCGATGCGGAGCCCAATGCCACTATTTCCACCATGAAGATCCAAAAGGAGGAACCCGAAGATCCAGAGGAGGAGCAGTGTCTATTCCACTCCAAGAAGTGGGTAAAGGGCTCCCCGCTATAGTTCATTGTCGACAATGGGAACCAAAAGAACCTCATTTTGGCAGAGGTCATGAAGTGTCTGGGCTTACAGACCACAACACATCCAAAACTGTACACCATCGGGTGACTTCACCAAGGACAAGATCTTCACGTGAGCCTGCAGTGTCACCTTCCATAAAACATCAAGCCCTTCACGGATGAGGTATTGTGTGACGTTTCTCCCCTTGATGTTTTTGATGTATTATTAGGAGAACCATGTGGAAGTGACATGATGTGTATGAATCAAGGCCCCGTGCTGTTATTGTAACTTTGGGAAATAAGTTGTACAGGATACCGGAGGTAGCACCGCTTACCGCTATCTCTTTGGTTACTGCAAACAATGTAGTAATCTCATTTCCAAAACCAGGAAATTTGTTTTCCTGATGATACGCCCTCAAGGAAAGGAGAAGACGGTGGCCACGACCTCCAAACAGGGCCCCTCCACACGACAACTACAGATGGACAAGGTTGTGGAGGAGTATGAGGACATCTTCACCTCCCCTGCAGGGGTTCCTCTGCACTGTCAGGTCAAGCACTCCATCGATTTGACCCCAGGTGAGCCGCTGCCCAATGGACCAATCTATTGGCGCTTCGTTATGGAGAATGATGAAATCAAGAGGCAGATTCAAGAGCTATTGTAGAAAGGTCACATCCTTCCGAGTTCGTCACCCTGTGTGAGCCCGATCATGTTGGTATAGAAGAAGGATGGGACTTGGAGACTTTGTATTGACTATCAGGCGCTGAACAAGATCACTGTCCGTAATAGGTACCCAATCCCACAGATTGATGACCTCCTGGACCAACTGAAGGGGGAAAAATATCTCACTGAGATCAATTTGAAGTCAGGATATCACCAGGTACCAATCGAACCCTTCAATGTGTGGAAGATTGCCTTCAAAGCCAAGGAGATCCTTTTTGAATGCTTGGTTATGCCTTTCGGATTGACAAATGTTCTTGTAACCTTCATGGGGCTAATGGATGACATCTTGCAGCCATTCACCAACTCATTTGTAGTGGTATACTTGTATGACATCCTGATCTTCAACCAAAGTTGGGAAGAGCACCTCCATCACATCCTATAGGTTCTCCAAACACTACGAAAACACAAGTTATGTGCCAATTTGGAGAAATGCACTTTTGGCATGACCCAGGTTCAGTATCTGGGATACATTATTGATGAACATGGGCTGCATGTGGATCCAGCCAAGATCCAAGTCATTCGGGATTGGCCATCTCCAACCACTTTGACGGAGCTCCTCAACTTTCTAGGTCTTGCCAACTTCTACCGCACGTGCGTGTTGGGATTTTCTCATATCACTTGGCCCTTGAGTCAAGTCACCAAGGGAGGAGCGAAAGAAAAATTCTTTTGGTCTGAATATCAACATAAGGCATTCATAGAGTTGAAAGATCACCTCTACTCAGCACCAGCGCTCGCATTACCAGACTTGCAAGAACCATTTGAGGTCGAGACAGATGTCTCTCACTATGTTATTGGGGCATTCCTTACTCAACATGGGCATCCAGTGGCATATCATAGTGAGACACTTTCAGACACAATCCGTAAGTATCCCACTTACGATAAAGAGATGTATTCCATTATGCAGGCCTGCCGACAATGGAAGCATTACATTTTGGGGAAGGAAACGGTCATCCACATAGCCCACTGACCTCTACAATTCATACAAACCCAAGGGAAATTGCAGAATGATCGCCATCAGAGGTGGTCCACATAACTGCAACAGTTCCATTTGAATATCAAGTATAAGAAGGGAAACAACAATAATGTTATAGATTTCCTCAGTTGACCACTGATCATGGCATTAACCACCGTGCTCACCTCTTGTGGGCACGAGACTTCTGATTGGCCACTTCTCTACAAAAGCGACCCAAAATTCGGCCACACATACCAGACACTGTTGGAGGGTAAGCATGTTCCAGATTTTCACCTCCAGGATGCCCTGTTATGCCACCTGGGTCACCTTTGTGTTCCTTCAAGCCCGCATGCCAAGATGATTTGGGAAGCACACTACAGTCAGGCTGCTGGGAATTTTGGGGTTGAAAAAACGGTGGCAGTACTGCAGAAGTATTTCTATTGGCCGAATATTCGACAGGATGTTGGGAAGTACATCAGATCATGCATTGCCTACGCCATTTCCAAACCAAACATCAAGAAGCAAGGCTTGTATACCTTGCTTCCTACCCCTAGTCGACCTTTGGAATCGATCTCCATGGATTACATGTCGATCCTTCCCTCTACTAAGCATGGAAATGTCTGTGTTTTTGTGATCAACGACAGGTTCTTGAAGATGGCCATTATGGCAGCCTGCAAGAAGAATATCACAACATAAGCCACTACTAAACTCTTCTCTGAATGAGTGTGGGTACACTTTGGGATCCCATAGTCTATCATCTCATCAGGTTCCTCAGTACATTTTGGTCCAGTCTTTGGTCGATTCTGGACACCAAACTCACTAAGTCCACAACCTTCCATCCTCAAACTGATGGCCACACAGAGGTTCTCAATAGGATGATCGTACACATTCTGCACATGTACAACTCAAATCATCCATGCACATGGGATGAGAGCCTCCCCTATGTTCAGCATAGCTATGACCGGGCTCTCCACAGCTTGTCTGGCCACAACCCTTTTCATGTGGGCTTGGGATTCTAGCCACTATGTCCCATTGATGTGGCCATGCCATTTGCACCTGATCACGTAGATTCAGCTCATGTCTAGTCCAAAACCAATAAGGAAAACAACTTCATTAAGCACATCCAACATATTTGCCAGTAGGTCCGACATTCTAGAGAAATCAAATGCCAAGTACAAGTAGCGACATGATCAACATCGAGTGCCACACAAGTTTCAGCTGGGCGACAAAGTCTGGTTGCATTTGCAAAAGGAACGCCTTACTGGAGCCTATTAGAAACTCATACCACTCCGATATGGTCCTTACACCATTACCAAGGTTGTGGGAGACAGTGCATTTGAGCTCAGCATTCCCTCATTCCATGGCATACACCCAATGTTCAATGTGGACCACCTTCGGCCATACTTTCCACCATTACTCGACACATCCAACATTGCAGAACAACTCACACCCAGAGAGTTAAATCCATATTTCATGGAACAAGCTGCAACTGATCAGATCATGGACACACAGATCAAGCACACTTGCCAGCATAATATCCCAACTGTATTGAGTTGTCAAAGCAGGCCAGCTCCTTCACTAAGGCAAGTGGCTCACTAAGGACCAAGTTCAGCAGAAGTTTCCTCATCTCATGGAGGAACTCAATGCAATGGGGACCATTGCTTCCTAAGGGAGGAGGAATGATCCAGGTGGATATTGGTGGCCACCCGCCAAGTCCACTCGGACCCCATCACTGTTTCTTTCATCTTTTTAGTTTCCTTAATTGTACCACAATTTACTATTTTTAACATTTTTTTGGGTACTGAACTTCCGGAGTCGTTTTGAGGGCCTAAACGACCTTTTTTGGGAAAACTAGGCACAACATTAGTGCATGGATCAATGTTGCTCTTCCCAAATTTGTATTTCTCAGATAGATCTTTCTAACGAGATATTGTGTGTGTCAAATGGAGATTGTAGGCCAAAGTTACGACCCCGGGAAGTTTATGTACCAATTTACCCAAACGAGGCCCACAATTTGGCATTTCATCTTCTAGGGTTAGGTTTTTGGATGTTTAGGGTTTTCCATTGTTTATCAACAATAAATAGGCCTTCGAGCCTCATTGTAACATAGTTGAGAGGCATGTATCCACCACCTCTCTTCTCAGAGATAAGCTACCATTGCCCTAGCTAGTTTATTTCCATTTATATTTTTAAGCATATTTCAGTATTTTAGAATAATGAAATGAAGTATTATTTCTGCTACATCTCTACATGTATGGTTATATGTATAATTTGTTGCATTCTTGTTTAAATTCGGATCAACAAAGGCACCGAGCTCACTGGTATTATCATTACTTTTCTCCTTTATGTTGATGATATCGTTCTTCTTTCAAGGAGCCATGATTACCTAGACAAGTAGCTTAAGGCTCTTCATGTCTACTACTCCAAGATGGGTATCACAGTTATCACCGAGAAGACTAAAGTCATGATCATTAAAACCAAAAATATCACCCATGGTAGTTTTGTCTATGATAACCATTGTCTAGAGCAGGTTCCCTCTTATAAATATTTGGGTATTAACTTTCCTCATCATCTCAACTGGAACTATAGCATCGAGAAAAGAATTATTAGAGGTTGGAAATATTATTATGAGCTTGAAAAAAATTGTGAGTCATTCGATCCTTACATTTGGAGTAAAAAAATGTTCCTCTTTGAGACACTCATCTCATGTTATCTTATATAGATGTGAAGTTTGGGGTTGTAGTATACCTAGGGAGTTATGGAGAAAGATTGAGATGATCCAAAAGAAATTCGTAACCTATAACCTCAAGATCAAGGGAAATACTCCTTACCCTATCCTCTTGATCGAAGTTGGCATGTCTCCCTTTTGAAAGTGCGGCTATGTTTAGATATTTTATGTATAAGAAGAAGCTTCACAATATGGAATCCAAGAGGATCCCAAAAATTGCTTCTAACTTTAGTCAAAACCCCCACTTGTGCCTCAAGCACGGGTGGCATTAGGATGCTTAGTCTTGGCTCAACCTTTGGAGGCATTAAGGAGGAGATCATCATGGGAAGAAAGGATAGTATCAAAGATACTATTAACTCCCGTTTTAAGGACAAGACATGGGATACTAAGGAAATGGAGGGTAAAAGGAAGTTTAGGTACTATAATGAGGTGATCAAACCCACCCTTGATAACCACAATTACCTCTCTATGTTGACGAACACTAAGAAGAAAATGAACATTGCTAGGGTTAGAACTAACTCTCATGATCTTTGAGGTGATACCAGGTGGTGGTCTACTCCCAAGACTCCCTAGGACGATAGGATCTATCAAATTTGTGATACTAAGAAGGTGGAAGATGAAAAGCACTTCCTTTTAGACTACTTGGCTCTTGCTAACATTCACTCTCAGTTCCCTATCATCAGCCACACATCCAATCTTCTTGACTTATTAAACCAACCCAACTATAACAATATTGGAACGCTTCTTTCACTACTCCTTGATCACAGAAATAATATTTTGAAGAATGACAATTAGACTCTCTTTTCTTGAGGTTCGATAGACCGTTGTCACTTTACATTCAAAAATTTTATTTCATCACTTTTCATCATTAAAGTTATTAACAATATTTATTATTTAAACAAATAGAGGTAACTAAGAAAATTTAAAATTAAATGACTAGATTAATCTGAAACATATTTAGCATATTGAAAATGACTATATTTATATTAGATCAATTTTACATATTATTGATAAAATTAATCATATCTTCGTTATATTTTCTTTGGTCGCACACAATTGAAACTAACATAGATCCTTCTTAACTCCAGATCTATCAAGCATTGAGAGGGAACAAATCTATTGAGGTGAAAACCTTCCATGTTTTGCACTAAAAAAAGAGGTTTTCACCTCAAGATATTTGATCCCTCTTGGCGCTTGATAGATCCAAAGTTAAGATGCATCTAGGTTGGTTCTAAAAATAGATATTTTGCTGACCATAATGCCTAATTATTTAACTCTTCACCTATGTATCATGTTTTGAAATTTCCACAAACAAGTATCATATTCTCCTAAATTGAATGTATCTTACCTATCCAAATGATTATAATGAATCAATAGATATGCATTTCTGGAATTTCTCAAAAAGATAATAAACTAAGGTAAAATATATGTAACAACTTTAAAGCAAAACCATACAAAAATACACTCAAAACTCATACTCAATTAAAAGGAAAACATTTACATGATTCACAATATAGACATTTCTACATTGGCCACCTC
The DNA here is from genome assembly GCA_031772625.1 of Pinus tabuliformis. NCBI lineage: Eukaryota > Viridiplantae > Streptophyta > Pinopsida > Pinales > Pinaceae > Pinus > Pinus tabuliformis. The sequence goes on from CM062808.1 coordinate 786,833,091, forward strand.
TGCCATGGTTATAGTCTTACAATAAATTTATACAAATGGATCTCAACTAAAAATTAGTTCTAGATCCTAAAATATTCTCATATCCTAAAAAATCCTCTCAGGCTTTACCAATTATTTACATATCTCAATTTATGGAGAATATCCTCATTGTTTTCCTCCAACTTTTAAACAAAATTTCTCCAAATATGTCGATGAGGAAGTCTCTCAATATTTCTAGAAATAATTTTAAATCAAACCCCTATATCCATTAATTTCTATGAAAATCTCTCAATTAAAAATAACAATATTAATGATTTGTTTTCTTATAAATAAAACTCATGAAAAACCAATTTGAGAGCTAATTCTCCTGCATCAAACTCCCCAAGTAGAAAAATTTCATGGCCTCCTAACCATGAGTCACTTTTTCCATGTCCTCCTGGATCCCATACATAATTTTGTTATCGATCATCGGCTTTGTCATGTTCTTGTCCTTCTACATCTGCTTCTCGAAATTTACTGTAACTCCACCCCTTTTTTTCTTGCTACAAAACATTTTCCTTCAACATGCTTCTGCTCACAATTTCAAGAGGAATTTTCCCAACCATGAAAACCATCAAAAGAAGAGTATATAACCAGACTAGTATACCTTCACTCTTATCCCATGCTTGTAAAATTTTTTCCTGAACTCTTTACTTTGCTTCAATGTGTTGATTGAAATTTGTCTCGATGTTTCCAACTAATTATTCAACCTTCACAACAATTTTTAGCAGTTTTCCATCCTCATATTCTATCTTTGGTTCATCATCCTCGACGAGCATTCATTCAAGTATTGTTCTTCATCTCTACCAAGAACAAAATTTCGACTTTTTTCACTTTCTTGATCTTTCTCAATCTTCATGACAGTTTCAAAAGATTATTCATCACCTGTATCAAAACCTGCAATCACACATAAATCGTCAGATTTAAAAACATAAGTCTCTTTAGCCTCATTTGATGTCTCAAACATCAAATCTCCATCAGCATCATCACTATCCTCTCCAAGAATTTCTCCTTGCTCTGGTTCACCTTTGTGAACTGCTTCCTCATACTTAGCTACTCTGAGTTCTTCCTTCAACTTGTATCTAACCTTCTATCTCTGCTTCTTGGCCCATAATATTTCAACATGCCACTTAATCCTTTGCCTTAGGTTCCACCCATACTTCTGGTTTTCCTCATTCTATTGTAGCATCTCCTCAAGAACTTTTAATCGTGCCTTCATCTCAGTCATTTCTTTCTCAAATTAATCATTAAGAATTTTCCCTATGCCAACTTCTTTGAAATGTCTTTGGATTCCATCAGAACTCTTCAAATGAATTCCCATTTTCATGTTCATATTGCCCTTTTAGGAGCTTCCCACTTCCCACTGTGAACTACAAATTACCTTTACAGTAGCAAACCTCTTTTCTACTACACATGCCTCACCAAGTTGCTCCTCTTAACTCAGACTATTGAAATTTTTGGTCCCCTCCTGTGGAACCCCTTTTGAGGACACCTTTCTCTTTAGGTTTCTGCAGTCACTCTTTTTCCTCCATCACAGCCAAACTAGCTATCAAAATTCTTGCCATAGTTTTGTCATTTGCTATTACATGTGCATAAATATCTTGTCAAGAAAACAAGATCAATTACCTATGAGATCTCAATAGGTCTAGTCCTCAATTATTTGCATAAGCTTCTTTGTCACCATGACCTTATCCATATTTTCATCTATTGGATATGTACTTTCCACTATAGATCCATCTCAAAATTAACACATTCAGCTTCAAAAATAACAATTAACCAGGTTCAATTCCTCACCTGCCTGCTACTTCTTCCCTCCTTCAATCCACTGAAAAATGAACTAGCATGGGCATTAATGATGATGAAGACTTACCAACTTACCACATGCAATTTCAAAATCCTCCACATAGGATTCATCAATTACAATGCCTCCTCGAATTTTGTTATTGCGAGAACCATTGGTCTATACATTGTATCACAAAACTATGATTATAATAGGAAATAAATCTCAACTTTTCTCAATCCAGAAAATCTAGTAGTCTCAAATGTCTTCCGGTTGGGGAAGGAACCCAATGAATCTCCCTATCACCTTGATGTGAAATACAATCCTCTAACAATCCTTTGTCTTAAATAAAAATAGAAATTGTGGTTTCCTCTTCCGCCTCAGGAAAAGAAATTCTAAAGACCCACATTCACATATTCACATGCCAAATTGTTATATAAACAATCAAATAAATTTATCATCACACCACAAACAACATATTCTCCATTCACGTGGCAGACATCATAATGTCTCATTCATTCTTTCAATTCCTGGTGTGAATTTGGATGAAAAGAAGTTAAATATGAAACGAAATATTCTCTATCGATCCACCTGTTAAATTTTGAGGCAACTCCGATCTCACTTTTCATGCTTCCTCTCAATCTCAGGCTTCCTTATGACTGTCAACATTATTGGCTCTGATGGAATTGAAGCTCGTAATGAATGCCAATGTTATTGGCTCTGATGGCATTGAAGCTCATAATGCTAAATTTTGTACCACAATATTCATATTATTTTCTGTTCATAGAGGTTCCCAAACCATAAAAATTGACAAATATGGGATTCATGGATAACAGGCCACAAGGCTTCATCCTCCACACCATGATTTGGTACTCCAAAGTTATATAGTTCTCCTCTTTGCATAGGTTTGCTTATGACATCCACAACTCCATTCACACATTAAATGGCTATGCATCCATACACAGTGCTTCCTTCACACAAGTGACTCCACCATAGCAATGAGTCACTCAGACAACAGGCTCAATTGGCTCCTTTTTACAACACACACACATTGCTTTATTCTCCCTATGACCACTCTATGATAGTTATAACCTCAACGCATCATCATCAACCAATCTGCACCACAACTTTGTTGCAAGATTTAGTTGCAATTCAAATACTTTATATCTAGAGCAACATTATCACCAGGCTCTTATACCAAATGGCATAGGAATTTCTGCTATTCACTTTAAAAAAAATCCACAACCTTAAAACAAAACCATACAAAAATACACTCAAAACTCATACTTAATTAAAAGGAAAATATTTACATGATTCACAATATAGGCATTTATGCCCTGGCCACCTCTACCATGGTTATAGGCTTACAATAAATTTATATAAATAGATCTCAACTAAAAATTAGTTCTAGATCCTAAAATATCTCCTAAAATCTTCTCATATCCTAAAACATCCTCCGAGGCTTTACTAATTATTTACATATCTCAATTTATGGAGAATATCTCCATTATTTTCCTCCAACTTCTAAACAAAGTTTTTCCAAATATGTCGATGATGAAGTCTCTCAATATTTCTAGAAATAATTTTAAATCAAACCCCTATCTCCATTAATTTATATGAAAATCTCTTAATTAAAAATAACAATATTAATGATTTTTTTCTCAAAAATAAAACTTATGAAAAACCAATTTGGGAGAGCTAATTCTCTTGCATCATATATACTTGAATTATTGAATTTTATATATTTATTGTGTTGGTGCATAGTACATTTAATGTGTTTTTGTACAAACAAGTCTCTAGTTTTTATTTTTATTTTTTATTATAGCTCTATAAAAAGTTGATTAAGTATTTTTAAAATCCAAAAAACAAAAAAAACATTGGTTTTTACTACAACATTTAATATAAGTAGACCTAATGAACATAGATTTTTAATATATATTCATAATAAGCTATAGTGTTTTCAGCAACAATACATTAATTATTAATTTAATCTCCATATAATATTATTGAATATTAGTAATAGTATACACAAATCAAATGTTGATATTTATTTCGATAGTAGTTACCTCTCTTTATCCTTTTAATTAAATTCATTAATTAAAAAAATGGCATATGAAGAAGTGTTATATGAAATTAGTTATGGATTTTTGGTCATGTGGTATTGATAAGCCATGGTATTGTAACAAATCCTATTTACAAATTGAGAATATCTATGATTAGGCATGAATATCTATGGTTAAGAATCTTGTTACATATTTTTTTAAAGTTTACCTTACATATAAATTATTTTTATAATTTTAATTGTAAGTTGAGTTTTTTCTATTAAGAAAACATAGTACATTGTTTTTCTTAGTTTTAACAAAAATATAGGAGCCTCAATCTTATTATATTTGTTGGCTTGTATGTTAACTGCCAAGGTTTTTACATCCAACAAAATATATTTCATAACCCGACATATTATATATCAAGATGTCAAAAAAAATCCATAAACAAATCAAATCATACATCCAAATATGATACAAAATATGTCACAGAAGCAAGGTTGTTTGGCCTAGTACCCGAGGGTGTCAGAAACCTGAATTCACACCAAGAACAAAGGAAGAATCCTAGCCACAAATTAGCTTCAAAACACCAAGTTGAACTAATCCTCCAAGCAAAGCTAGGATCTGCGAAACTAACATTGGCATGTTTTAGACCAACATTACATTTATGATGAGCATCCCCCCACGAAGAACCATTTGCAATTTCAACATGAGATGGTAAGATTATGCCTTTAAGAGGAAGCATTGATGGATGAAATTTAGTAACCCTTCTCCACTATATACTTTCCATTGTAGACCCCCTCATAACCAAGTTTTCACCCTCAACCATATTAGAATTCGATCTCATAAGCGTATCAAAGTGACTCCCCTATGGCCCATGATCACCCTTATCCAAATGCATAGGAAATCGAAACATTCCAAGGATCAAGAGGTAGAAAACTAATATGAGGTGTGCCATTATGACAGTTGACAACCTCTACATGTAGAGTGCATGGAGGGGGGAAGTCATGCCACCTCCTTTCAACCCCCTCCTTAATGGTCTCGAGAGTAGGCAGGGTGGAGGGCACCTCGACCACCCTATCCCCCTCCCCCCCAAACTCCTCCCTCTTGTGTTCCTCCACCACCATCAAGGTAATTCTTTTTAACAATAATAACAACAACAATAATAATTGTCCCCGGATGCGGGTGACACGACGGTTGAAAACGAGGCGCCACATGGAAACCATGTGCGGCCCCAAGCCTAAGACAAGCATTAACTGCAATCCGCCGCCATGGATCTTAAGCGTGGGTTCAGGTGCGATCAGGGACGGCAATTCATTGCACTATTCGGGGTTCAAGCGCGAATTCAGAGTGCAGTTATGGCATGCAGAGTTCGAGGAGCAGCGGAGGAGCATAAGAATGGTGAGGGGATGGAATGTAATGTGTTGGGTCGAGCTCAGAATCCGGAATTGGGTTTATGGTTTGGGGAGTGCACATCTTCCTGGTCGATGGTTCACAGAGCTAGTGCTCACTCCCTCTTAAAGGTTTTCGTACCTGTCACAGTAGCACCATACCTTTCGTCATCCCTAATCTCAATATGCTTTAAGAGATCTTCCTCCTCCAGGTCACTAAAAAGCTCTCTACACCCTGTCATGTCAAATGAGGCACCTGAATCCAAGTACCACACACCCCCCATCATAGTGTTGACCATGCATGTGATCAGGATGAATTCTAACTCAAATTGTGAAGCTAATGCTTCACCTACTGCTCCTCTCGAGTTCTTCTTGATAGACTTTTTGTGTGTACACTTTGTAGCATAGTGCCTGAATCCTTGAATTGAAGCATTTTATTTTGGGCAAATCTTTCTTCTTGTCCCATTGGTTGGATTTAGCCTCAGCATGGGACTTATTTCCCTTGGCCTTCAATCCTTTTCCAACTAGAGCAAAGTCCTCTTCCTCTTCTGTGGATTTTACTCCATCTCTGGTATTTATCTTGAATTTGTTTTGTACCCAATCAGACCATAAGAATTCCGAATTCAGTAATTTATCCCTCCCATTCACCGAGTCTTGATAGCTATGCTAGCTTTTGGGAAGGCCTAGAAGAGATAGCCTCATATTCTGAAACATTCACACCAACCTATCCAAGTTGATCCTGAACTTGTGTAAATTTGGTGAGGTACTGCAAAATAATGTCATTCTTCTGCATCTTGATGTTTTGAAGTTTGTTTTTGAGGGCTTGTTTTCTATGGTCACTATTATTCTTGAACAGCTCTTTCACTGTCATCCACATTGCCAAAGGATTTTCTTTCCCATGGATATATGAGACAATGTGGTCTCTCACTCCCTACAAAATTATTCTCCCCGCCTTGGCTACATATTTGTTCCATTGGGCTAGGTTTTTTGCATCAGCTGATCATGGTTTTGGAATGTTTGTATTGCCATATTCTAGCAATCCATTTTCATAAAGAACTACCTCCATGCGATCCTTCCATGAAATGAAATTCGATCATCTTCCAAGGCATACTCTAATCTCAGCCTGTTAATGGTCATTTTCCCAAATGAAGAAAAAATAGTTGCACTCAATCGGTCTGCACTCGCACTGCCTATGAGACAAGTTCGAAATACTAGTTCTATTGTAATTTTATATTCTTATACCATGTAGAAATATGGTGATAGAATTGCAACTGCCCAAGAAATTTAATCTAAATCAAGAGACACGATTCTACTATAATTCTTTGTAGAAACTGATTCACAGTTTATAACAACTGTTGGGTCTTGAAAATGTCATTCATTTCCATTACACTTTCACTATTATGTCCATTATATCACCTCCATTTCACCTCCATTTCACTACTATGTCACTACATTCATCCCACTTTCATTATCATTGGGCCACATTTATGTTTTTCCAAAATTTATTAATTCTTAGCCTTTTTAAGTGAATTTGTGGTTAAAAATTAGAAAATAATGTGCATATGCTTATACCTAACAAATGGGTTGAGATTGTTGACATGTGTAGGTTGAAAGGAGGCTTCTAGAAGACCCTTATGTGGCACTCTAAGGCCAAATTCGAATTTGAGTGGAAAGAATCATGGGATCATGAGGATATGTGTCACATCTCCTAATTATATTGTAACTCTAAGAAGACATGTGTCTTATCAGTTCCTATTTTGATTAGGACTCTAGAGGTAGAGGGAGAGATTCATGGACTCTCATTAATGAGATGGCTTCTCATCTTTTTGTATAAATAGGAGATCTCTCTCCTTCATTTGTTAGTTCTTAAGTCTTAGTTTGTTAGTTCTTAAGCTTGTTAGCTTCTAAGATGGCTTTTGAAAGCTTTGGAGAGCTTTGTTGTACTTTGTAATTTTGAATAATTTGAATAAAGCTTTGATGTTCTCAGCATGGAAGGAGATGTGAAGTAGATGCCATGGAGCATATTAGAATGTAAGGTAGAGTAGATTTCATTTTGTAATTTTGCTTTGATTTCATTATGTCATTTGATTGCTTTCAAGTTTGATAGATTAGATTTTTCATTCATGCAATTTTAATTCATGCAAGTGTGTTCAACCGGTTGATTGTAGATTAGTTTTTCTTTATATGTTTTTGCATCAACTAGTGACAGGAGATTAACCTCTCTGCTAACTTTGCTTTTCTTAGTTTTTTTTTTAATTCCAGTTTTGTTTTGACTTCAGTCTTCTTTACTTGCTTTGTTAGTTAGTTTAGAAATCAACTTGCTCATATCATTGATGATTACCTCTGAAAGCCATAGCTGGACTACTGGTGAGGGATCGAATTATGAATGTGTAATTTGATTTTAGTTTTACTTTTCTGCAATTAGATATTAAATTGCTCATATCATTGACAGTTACCTCCGAAAGCCATAGCTAGACTACTGGCGAGGGATCGAATTATGAATGTGTAATTTGATTTTAGTTTTACTTTTTTGCAATTAGATATCAGATTGCTCATGACATTGATGATTACCTCCGAAAGCCATAGTTGGACTACTAGCGAGGGATCGAATTATGAATGTGTAATTTGCTTTTAGTTTTACTTTCCTTGCAATTTTTTATTTCTTTGAGTGCAGTAGCTTAAATCGCTTTTCTGTATTTAGACAGCAGCAGAGATAATAGTTCCATGATCAGTGGTTCATTATTTACTTTTTTTAAATAGCAGCACATTTTCCATTCTTGTTCAAGCATTACTATCATTACTAGTACATCCTAAGACCTTCTGAAGTGTTAAGTTCTGGAAATCATTTTACACGACATAATTGCCTTAAAATCTATATCCATACTTGCCTTCTAGAGACTTAGGAATAGGATTTCCATTTGCATTAGACACTTTAGGAGATCAACAAGAACAAAACCCCGAAACAAAACAAAAGCTATAAAACAACGAAGTAAGAAAAAGGTTAATTAAGCACATATGGTGCACCACACTTCATCAGTTTACGATACCTAGATTGATAATTTATGTAGAGAAATTTAAGATGTTAAATTGACTAGACAACAACATTCACAAACTTGTAATAATAAAGATGACACATGCACAATTTTTTTCTAGGGAACTCAACTCGGAAAAAACCCTCAAGCCTCTTTGCATTAATCAGATGAATAGAGAATGTATTACAATTTCTTGCTCATTGTGAGCTCAATCTGCAAGTCAATAAACTTTCTCTAGACTGCTCAATGAGAAGCTCTGACCCAGACTTAGTTAATTCTTGCTTCATCTTGAGCTCTTATTTCCTTGCGCAAATCTTGAGGAATTAGCCCCTATTTTTTTTCCTCGAATTGATTGCACAATTCCCAAGGTTGATTCTCTAATTGTATGCAACACATGTACACTCAAACTAGTTTACAGCTACTTGTTACACTAGCTTGGAATCTCCACTACAACTAAGGAACTGAAATTTCTTGCATACACTAGCTATTTTGAGTTGATTGATCACTTAACTGGATGATCATTGAGTTAAAGTGTTGTCCCACTACACAATTGACCTTCCACTAGTTCTATCAACAATGGGAATTAGTTTAATTGAATACAACTGGAAATAACTGAACTTGATTGCTAAAATTTAGCAATCACACATGCTTAACTGATGCGGGAGCACTCACCGGCAAACGTGGACCAGAGGAAGCAAAACAAAGGAAAGTCTGCTTTAAAGCAGAAAAATAGATTTAAAGCGGACAAAGCAGATTTAAAGCATGCATGCGTCTTTTGTGGGAGAAAAAAGGAGCGCATCTGATCGGTTCTTCCTTTCAAACGCTTCTTATATAAGACAGAGATCGAGAGGGCGTGGGATATCTATTCTGTGAGGTAATTTGTGAGTGGCAAGATGTAGCCGAGCGTGAGCTCGTTCTTAAGGCTGAAATGCCTTAATTTTGTAACCGTGTTGTTTAATATATAAACCTGGGTTATTGTTGTTGCGTACATGTGTGTTTTATAATTACGTTCATTCCATGTTGTGAGCTTGATCGACCATCGATTGATGGCGATCTATATATAGTTTTCCTGTTTAGTCCGAATCTATTTTCTGTTAAGAAGATGCGTGTTTTGTCTGGCGTTTAGAGGAACATGATGGCAGGTCAGGTTATGGAGCCACCTTCGACTTCTATAAAATCTGAGGTAGAGAATGACGAATCCAAATCTTGGTTTCTTGACGGCAATTTATGCGTTATGGTTCTACGGCCCAAGGCTAGGGTCAATCTTTGCAGCGGCGTCAATAAGCTTCTCGTTGCCCGTTGGCACATAACCAGGTTCCGTTAAATTCCCATGGTCTACAATCATTGGTCAATCCTAGCCATGGTGGATCTGCCGACGTATATATAGAGGCGCCATATTATATTTTAAATTCCATAGATTGCTATGTTTTGTATTAACAATGCTTGTTTCCTTTAGCCGTGGTGTTTGAACTGCATGCGTTGATAGAATCGGAGATCGCCGATGTTTCTGTGTGTGTATTATGATTTGCAACAGAGTTTTATTGCGTGCACATATCCTATATGCATGCGGTTGTTTCAAAAGCGCCAATGCTGTTTTAAGAGATTAAAGGGATGGCTCGATAGTAATGAAATCCCACGGTTTAAAAAAATTGAAGAGTTTAAGTTATTTAGAATGCTTCCGTCAGGACTTAGTGGGCCATAACCCACAGGTCCAGGATCGTATTTTATCTGGGAATTGGGATTTTGGGCAACCCCCAAATTCTCATCCCATCATTAACTGAACTCCAAGCCATCCAAATTGAATTTATTGAGCTAAGTGACAAGAGCCATGTCACTTCAGTTAAGTGCCTCCAAGCTGTCTGCTGATGTAGAAAATTTGAATTTTTTTCAATTTGACCATTACAAAATCAAATTGGGCCTTTCTTGCTACACTTCTCAACAATCTATCACATGTTATTAATAAAATTTTCTAACCCTAAATACTTCATAGTATTTAGAGGCTAAAGGCATCATGTTTTTGGCAACCACTTTTCCAAAATGATCTTGTAAAAACTGTCTTCCCAAATATTTGCGAAGGAGCAATTCACAAAACTCCAATAACCACCTTCATGTTAATGCTTCTTATTTTGTCCATTCTACTTTGAGAAAGCTATTTTATTCATGACTTTTTTTGTGAGGGTATGGCATGTTTAAATTTTGCCGATACATCTCATATATAATCTATACTATATCTATTACAATAATTATTATACGATATAATAAAGTTTATTTCAAGAGTTTAATATTGGGTTTAGAGTTTAACATTGAGGTTTATAATGTTGGGTTTAATCATAAGATTTATTATTAGGGTTTAACATTGTTTGTAATATTATGGTTTATTATTAGTATTAGTGTTAGGATTTATAATATTAAATTTAACAATAGTCACACTTTGTCAACCATAGTTTAACTATGTAAACCATCATCAACTATAATCACCATGGTTGAGTATGATTAATCATAGTTAACTATGATTACAATGCTCAACCATAGTTGGCTCAATTTAGCATGGTTGACCTCCATCAACAAAGGACATGTTCAACCACAAGAAACCTAGGTCAACCATGGTCAACTATTATTGAGTTTAATATTAAGGTTTAATAATCTCTTGGGTAAATCCTTTGGGTTTATAATATTAATCCCTCTGATTTATAAATCCCAATTATAAAATCAATAATCCTAACTTTATTATGTTGTTGATAATATAAATAATATTATCATATAATTCTAATATAATAATAATTATTATAAATTGTTATTATAATTATAATATAATAAAAATGACTTTTAATTTAATAAAATATTTAATTAATATTTTATACTTTTAGTATTTTAATTTAATTTTTATTCAATCTCAACTATATATAAATGAGATTCCATTTCGTTATATTAATATGTTATTTTTTTAGTATTTTAATTTTGATATTTACTTATTTTCAATTTCTTAAATATTTAATGTTTACTTATTTTAATTTATTGATTTTTATTTTTTTTTAAATATAATATTATGTGATTATTATTTATATATGATTTTGTATTTTATAATTTTTAGTACTTTAATTTTATTTTTATTCATATATTAATATTTTATTATTTTTATTCTAATATTTATTTATTTTCAATTTGTTATTTATTCGGTTATATATATATTATATATATATATATATATATAAAGTCAAATCAAAATTTGGTATATTGGTGTATGATTTCTTTATTTGTGAGAAAATGGATTCATCTCACGACAATGATTTGACTATGAATGTTAATGGCAAACGGGATGTGCATTCCGGCGGACACGACAGCGATGGTGAACATGTGGTCCATTACCCACGATCCCGACATCTGGAAACGTCCACATCAATTCCATCCCATCGGACGGCGGACAACATGTGGATCGAGGAAACGACCTGCGGCTTGCACCTTTTGGTGCCGGTAGTCGCGTGTGCCTCCGGACCGTTTAGCTGTGAGTGGCTGAACTGTTTCATCATTTCACATGCAATTCCTATTTCCACCTTTATAGCAAAGTTAATGCTGTCTGACATGTAATGGGAATAGGAGTTGGCAATTCCTATTTCTTACCCTATAGGAATTTTAATGCGACCTGACATGGGGCTGGTATAAGGCCATACAACACGCCGCTAACTTTTTTTTCTCTCTCATCACCTAGCGGCGTGTTGTATCGCCTTATACCGGCCCCATGTCAGGCTGCATTAAAATTCCTATAGGGTAAGAAATAGGAATTGCCAATAGGAGTTGCCTTGCATTTATATTTCCCTCAAAGTTGACTTGGCATGTTAATGCAAGGCAACTCCTATTCCCCTTACATGTCAGACAGCATTAACTTTACTATAGAGGTGGTGGACCTGACAGAGAAGCTTAAACTATCATGTGAAATGGCCACGCACCTTACAGCCATACCTGTGAGTAGGATCCCACTTCCTTCAACTTAACATCAATTCCGTGCCGCTATACTGTGTCCTAATTCGCTCATGGGCTTTTACTGTATTATTCCCTGGTCACAACCACCAACTTATATATAAAACAACGTTTTCTTTGTACTTATTCCCTTATTACGGCCACAACCTTACAAATAGAAACCAGATTTCCTAATTCATTTTTTCGTATATGACTGTAAGAAATTTCGATTTTGTACAGACAATATTGAAACTTTGGAGTTATTTCGATTTTGTAGAGATGATTTTAAGATATTAAAAGGCCCGGTATAATTATTGTAATTTCGATTTTGTACGGATGATTTCAAGATATTAAAAGGTCTGGTATAATTATTGTAATTTTAAAGAAAGTTCCGGTTAGAATTTCGTGAAACAATTTGTGATCAAATTTTTTGGTTTTACTTATTTAAAATAAGTTTAATTTTTAATTATTTAAAATTTAATTTTTATTTTAAATAAATAAATTTATTAAATATTTAATATATATCTTTTAAAATTTAAATCTCAAAATTATAGACCCAAGGGATAAATTGAAATGATTAATATTCAAAACTGAAAAGATTATTATAAATCCTAATATTACAAATTATAAATCCAATATTAAGCTTTAATGTTATAAACTAAATATTAAAAGACCCTAATATTATAAGCATTATATTAAATCCAATTTTTTCAATGTAACAATGGGACACTGAATAAGTTATAATGTAATGTAACATTGCGACAATGATTGTTAGAGTTATTTGCATATTGAGACAATATTTGTCACAATGTGATGTTGGATAAGTTTATATTGAGACAAACTTGTCACAATGTGATGTTGTACCATGATTGACCATGATTACAAACCGAAAGGATTTATATTAAATCTTAGGATTAATATTATAAACCCTATGAATAATATTACACCATAGGAATATGAACCCTTAGATTAATAAACCCAAGGGATTGATATTATAAACCAAAGGGAGTAATAAACACAATGGATTAACACTAAAACCCAAGGGATTATAAACCCAAAGGGAATAATATTAAACCCAATGATCTAATATTATAAATGCAATGTATATAAACCCTAAGATAAATATTATAAGCCCTAAAATAAACACGGTTGACCATCATTGACCATGGTTGATTTTCATATTGACAGAATAATATAAACCCAATGGATTATAAATCCAAGAGATTTAAATTAAACCCTAGGATTAATATTATAAACCTTGTGAATAATATTATACCCTAGGAATATGAACCCTTAAATTAATAAGCCTAAGGGATTGATATCATAAACGCAAGGGACTAATAAACCTAATGGATTATAAACCCATAGGAATAATATTAAACATAGGGAATTAATGTTATAAACAAAAGCGATATAAACCATAAAATAAACATTAAACCATAGGAGTAATATTAAAACCTAGGAATATAAACCTTATGATTAATATTAGAAACTCTAGGATCAATATTATAAAACCAAGGGATTAATAAACCCATTAGATTAATATTAAAAACACGATGGATTATAAACCCAAGGGAATAACATTAGACCCTAGGATTAATATTAAACCCTATGAATATAAACCCTAAGATTAATATTATAAACCTTAGGATTAATATTATAAACCCAAGAGATTAATACTATAAATCGAAGGAATTAATAAACCTAAGGGGTTAATATTATAAACTCAATAGATTACAAACTGAGGGGGATAATTTTAAATCCAAGGGATTAATATTATAAAGCTAAGGGATTGATAAACTGAAAGGATTAATATTTGAAACCCAAGGGATTAACAGTAAACCCTAAGATTAATATTATAAACCCTAATACTACAAATTATAAACCCAATATTAAAATTTAATATTATAAACCAAATATTAAAAGGCCCTAATATTATAAACCTTATATTAAATCCAATTTTTTCAATGTAACAATGCGACATTGAATAAGTTATAATGTAATGTAACATTCTGACAATGATTGTTAGAGTTATTTGCATATTGAGACAATGCTTGTCACCTAGGATTAATATTATAAACCTTGTGAATAATATTATACCCTAGGAATATGAACCCTTAAATTAATAAGCCTAAGGGATTGATATCATAAATGCAAGGGACTCATAAACGTAATGGATTAAAGCCCATAGGAATAATATTAAACACATGTAATTAATGTGATAAACAAAAGTGATATAAACCATAAAATAAAAATTAAACCCTAAGATAAAGATTAAATCATAGGCGTAATATTAAAACCTAGGAATATAAACCTTATGATTAATATTAGAAGCTCTAGGATCAATATTATAAAATAAAGGGATTAATAAACCCATTAGATTAATATTAAAAACCTGATGGATTATAAACCCAAGGGAATAACATTAGACCCTAGGATTAATATTAAACCCTAAGATTAATATTATAAACCTAAGGATTAATATTATAAACCCAAGAAATTAATATTATAAATCATAATACTACAAATTATAAACCCAATATTAAACTTAATATTATAAACCAAATATTAAAAGACCCTAATATTATAAACCTTATATTAAATCCAATTTTTTCATTGTAACAATGCGACATTGAATAAGTTATAATGTAATGTAACATTGCAACAATGATTGTTAGAGTTATTTGCATATTGAGACAATATTTGTCACAATGTGATGTTGGATAAGTTTTTGTACCATTCCAATGTTACAGTATTAAACCCTCGATACTATTCACTAATAAAACCAAGGTATTAATACTAAAAACCTAAGGGACTATGAACCCAAGTGAATAATATTAAACCCAAGGGATTAATATTATAAACCAAAGCGATATAGACTCTATGATAAATTTTATTAACCCTAAAATAAACATTAAACCTGAAGATTCATATCATGAACCTTATGATTAATATTATAAACCCAATGGATTAATATTAAAAACCCAAAAGATTATAAACCCATGGAATAACATTAAATCTTAGGATGAATATTAAACCCTAGGAATATAAACCATAAAATTAATAAACCCAAGGGATTAATATTGTAAGCTATAGGCTTAACATTAAACCCCAGGAATATAAATCCTATAATTAATATTATGAACCCAAGGAATTTAT
Organism: Pinus tabuliformis; assembly: GCA_031772625.1. NCBI lineage: Eukaryota > Viridiplantae > Streptophyta > Pinopsida > Pinales > Pinaceae > Pinus > Pinus tabuliformis. The sequence goes on from CM062808.1 coordinate 786,848,467, forward strand.
ATTGCAAACCCAATGGATTGTAAAGCCAAGGGATTTATATTAAACCTAGGATTGATATTATAAACCTTATAAATAGTATTATACCCTAGGAATATGAACCCTTAGGTTAATAAACCCAAGGGATTGATATTATAAACCCAAGGCAGTAATAAAAACAAGGGATTAATTCTCAAAAACCAAAACCCCAAAGGATTAATATTATAAACCCAAGGTATATAAACCTTAAGATAAATATTATAAGATGTAAAAGAAACATGGTTGACCATGGTTGATTTTCATATTGAGACAATATTTGTCACAATGTGACGTTGGACCATGGTTTACCATGATTCGTTTTCATATTGATAGAATCTTTATCATAATGTGACATTGGACCATGGTTGACCATGGATGATTTTCATATTGACAATGTTTGTCACAATGCAACACTCGATCATGGTCAACCATGGTTGACCATGGATGACCATGGTTGTGAAAATGTGACGTTGGACCATGAGACAATCTTTGTCACAATGTGACCATGGCTATTGACGATCATTGACCATGATTGACCATAGTTGACCATGATTTATTTTCATATTGAGAAAATATTTATCACAATGCGATGTTGGACCATGGTTGATAATGATTAACCATGGTTGGCCATAGCTGATGATAATTGACAATGCTTGATTTTTGTATTCATACAATATTTTTCACAATGTGATGTTGGACAATGGTTGACCATGATTGTCCATGATCGATTTTCATATGTACCATGATTAAGCCTAAGGGATTATAAACCCTAACCATGGTTGATGATGGTTGACAATGGTTCAACATCATAGATTTTCATATCGAGACAACATTTGTCACAATGTGACATTTGACCCTTGCTGACCATGGTTATAAAACGAAGGGATTTATATTAAACCCTAGGATTAATATTATAAACCATATAAATAATATTCTACCCTACGAATATGAACCCTTGGATTAATAAACCAAAGGGATTGATATTATAAAGCAAAGGGACTAATAAAAGTAAGGGATAAATAGTAAAAACCCAAGAGAATAATATTAAACCCAATGTATATAAACCCTAAGATAAATATTATAACTCCTAAAATAAACACAGTTGATCATCGTTGACCACGATTGATTTTCATATTGACATAATATTATAAACCAAATGGATTATAACCCAAGAAATTTAAATTGAACGTTGTGATTAATATTATAAATCTTATGAATAATATTATAGCCTAGGAATATGAACCCTTAGATTAACAAACCCAAGGGAGTGATATCATAAACTGAATGGACTAATAAACCCAATAGATTATAAACCCATGGGAATAATATTAAACAAAAGGAATAAATATTATAAATTGAAGGGATATAAATGATAAAATAAACATTAAACCCTTAGATTAGTATTATAAACTTTAGGATTAAAATTATAAATGTATGTGATTAATAAACCGAAGGGATTAATATTAAAAACCCAAGGGAATAACATTAAACCTTAGGATTAATATTAAATCCTAGGAACATAAACCTTAAGATTAATAAACCCAAAGGATTAATACTATAAACTCAAGGGATTATAAACTTAAGGGATTACTATTAAACCATAAAGGATAAATAAAGGATTAATATTATAAAGCCCAGAGATTTTAAACCTAATGGATCAATATTAAACCCTAAGATTAATATATCAAACATAAGATTAATATTATAAGCCTTAAGATTATAAACCCTAATATATTGTTATACATATTAGAGATAAATATTTTGAGCCAATGGGATTATCAATATTATAAACCCAAGTGATTAATATTATAAGACCACATGATTATAAAACCTACCATTAATATTGTAAATGTAAGGAATTAAAAACCTTAGGATTAATATTATAAAGCCTACAATTATAAATCTTAAGACTCTAAACCCAAGGGATTAATATTATAAACTCTAAGATTATTATATCAAACCCGAGATTAATATTATAAACCCTAATATATTATTATACATATTAGGGATTAATATAATAAACATAACGGATTAATAAAACTAAAGAGATTAATAATATTATAAACCCAAAAGATTGACATTAAACTCTAAGATAAATATTATAAGCCTAAGGGATTATAAACCTTACAATTAATATTATAAATCCTAATATATTGTTATGCATATTAGAGATTAATATTCTAAACTCGTGGGTTTATTAATATTATAAACCGAATGGATTATTTTTAAAAAACGAGGAGATTATAAGCCGTAAGGTTAATATTATAAACTCAGGGGATTAAAAAATTACATATAATATTATAAACCTTAAGGATAATATTATAAACTCAAGGGATTAAAAACCTTATGATTAATATTATAAACCCTATAGTTATAAACCTTACACCCGAGGGATTATAAACCTAATGGATTAATATTAAACCTCACGATTAATTTTATAAACCCTAAGATTATTAACATATTAGGGATTAATATAATAAACCCAATGGATTAATAAAACTGGGGGATTGGTAATATTATAAACCCAAGAGATTTATATTAAACACTAAGATTAATATTGTAAGCCTAAAAGAGTATAAACCCTAGGATTAATATTATAAACTTGAGGGATTATAAAACTAAGAAATTAATATTAAACTCACGGATTAATTTTATAAATCTTAATAGTTTTCTTTCCATGAGGGAAGACCTTTTCTTTTAATATTTAATATTTTTAATAATAAATATAAAATATTTTTCAATTAACAATACTATGAATATTAATTTTACAATTTAAATGTTATTAATAATTTTAATATTATTTGATTAAAAACATTAAATATTATTAATTTTTAAAAATCATTATTAATTATAATGTTATGAAGAATATTTTTCTTAAACAATATTAATTGTATTAATAATGTTATTATTATTTGCTTTAATATTATTATTTTTAATATTAATTTTAATGTTATTTATATTATTAATAATCATTTTATTTATGTTTTTTTTAAAAGATATTATTTGTTTATCTTAATAACTATTATAAAAATATAAATTATTTTTAAACTATTTTAAAAGTTTATTAATAATATTATAAATCTAAGGCATTAATATTATAATTTTTTGGGATTAATATTATATGTCTAAGGGATTAACATTGTAAACGTAAAGTATCAAATCTTTGGGTCTCCATATTAATCACTTTGGTTTATAGTTATAATCCCTTAGTTTTATAATATTAATAAAATAAAAAATGTATTTTTCTAATATTTAATATTTATAATATTATATCTATATATACATATATATATTTTTAACTACTAATATTATTAATATTAATGTTACAATTTAAATATTATTAATGATTTTAATGTTATTATGTTAATAACATTAAATATTAATAATTTAAAAAAAAAATAGTATTTATTAAATATGTTTAAAACATGTATTAACCAAAAATTAAAAGATGATTAAAGTGATTAAACATGATTATAAATTAAAATTGTATTAAATATGATTAAAACATATATTAAACATAATTAGAACATGTTTAAAACTCATTTAAAATTAGCATTTTATTAAACATGTTTAAAACGTGATTATTTTTAAACATAATTAATATTGTATTAAAGAGATTATTAATATTTTTTATTAATAATATTGTTAATAATACCATTTTAAATATTATTTATCTATGATAATGAATATTATAAAATAATGAAATACTAATTGTACACTATTTATAAACAAATATAAAAAATATAAAATAAATTATTTATAAATTATCATAATATTTTTTTTTTTTTCTCGATAACACTGATCTATTTATATTACAAAAAGTCAAAAATATTACAAAAATTACATCTGGGCCAAAGCCCTGTACCTTCAGAGAAGATATCAGTCATTGCTACCTTGCATAGAAGAGCGACACGTAGCATACAGTAATCGACACGGTGGATTCATTACATGACACGGTGAGTATCGAAACTGACACGATGGATGCATTACTGGACAAGGTGAACACAAATCGACACGCTGTGTATGGAAAACGACATGGTGAACATGTTGAACGACGCGTGGGCTGAGACTATGGTGATATGGACCGAAATTACAGACATAAACTCCATAATAGATATACAAAATCATGAAAATGAAAAGGTCAGAGAAATTCATTCCTTGCTGCCCAGACTTGGCGACTGCTGAGTTAATCGTCATCCGTGGTGTGAGGTTCATCAGATGCTGGACCCTTGAGCTTTTCCGCTGCATCCTTACCCTGGCACGAGCTCCTTTGAGCAGGTTCCTTACCCTGGCACGAGCTTCTCTGAACAGGTTCGCTGGGGCCAGCTTCATCCGTCTGAACCGGACGCGTGAAGTCTACAGTGGGAGTCTCCATGTCGACCCGCGGGACAGTCACCATATCCAAGCGCCCACGAGCACTGCTACAATGCTCCACAGTAACCGACACTATCAGAGTGTTATTAGCAAAAGCACAGGGAATTCTATAACGAATGGCCGGATGTTCCGAGTGACCACACTCCGGAATGCCCCAATTGCCTCTAGCATTGCGGCCTGGAGGCCTGTTTTGCTCAGAGGTAATTTCAACTGAGGACGTTGGAGAAATCTCAGGCCTCTGAGAGGCAGAATGCCCTCTAGCCATTCCTCTGCGACTGCTCATCCTGAGCCTCTCCCTTGGCATTTGGCGATGGCTTCCCTCACCTACAATTCCTCCAGAAACCTTGTTCCAAGCAATAACCCACTCAAACGGCCTGGTATGCGGCAGAGAGGTCAGGGAGGCAACCTTAATAGCTCCCATGCTCCTCGGATATTGCAGCGCATTGAATGGCGCCTGCAACCTCCTGTACATTCCCCCGTCGTTCCCCTGCTCCAGACTAGACAGCCTAACTACATTCCTCTCCTCGCAAAACATTGCGAATTTGCTGATTGCATCGCCTTCCGGCGAATTTAAGGAGCCTGCTCCTTGGCTTGGCGTGGCTTGTCCGGGCTGACAGAGGCCCATGTGACAAGCCACATGCCTCATAACTGTTCTAACACTCGGCATGGACAGTGATGTCACCCGCATCCGGGAGAAGGAGATCTTTTTGCACCAGAGAGATGCAATCTTTCTTAAGTTGATCATCTTCTACCAAATCCATGGCCCCCGAGAAATACGATGTCGACTGAATCGCTCCTTGATTAGCCAATCGATCTGCTACCTGGTTTGCTGATCTTCTGACATGCTTGAAGGTTATGTTGTGGGGAGTGAGAAGCTGTTCCTCCAAGGATTCCATACGGCTTAGCGGCCTCCAACTTTTTGCAATTTTGACTGCTCTGGCCCCTGCTTGTATTCGTTTGGCTGCCTCTATTAGTATGAGCGAGTCCCCTTCAACTTCAAGGGGAGAGAGGTTATATTGCTCGGCCAAACATATTCCTTTCCAAAGTCCTTCCAGCTCTGCCACGTTATTGGTATTTTTGCCTAGAGAGCCATAGTATAAGAGTTTCACCTCTCCTGAGTGATTTCTTATGACTCCTCCGAAACCTGCAGGGCCGGGATTGCCTTTGGCTGCTCCATCGAAGTTGATCTTGTAGGCATTTAAGGCTGGAGGGGACCATGATGAAGGAGAAGCCGATATGGAGCTGGGAGCCGTTTTTGCTTTGACCAGGGGCTTGAGATCTAGATCCCATGCCTTCATTATTCTGCATTCTTGAGGAAGATCGGGCCAGTCTGTGTCATTCCAGATTCGGATGGCCAGGGTTTCTTGGATATTTTGCTTGAGAATGAGCCAAAGATCATCCATGGAACGGTATGTATTGTTGAAGATCCGATGGTTACGCTCTTTCCACAGAGTCCAGTACAGGAAGCCGGGAATGATATTCCATAGAGAGTTTAGAATTTGACTCTTAAATGGATTTTTGACCCAGTTTCTTATGTTTTCCGTAACGTCCATCTGTCTGGGTATTGCTCTCATATTACAGTTTTCAACTTTCTTCCAAATTTGTTTTGCGAGTGGGCAGTCTTCCATTAGATGACTGATGGTTTCATTATTGGCATTGCAGTTTGGGCATCGGGAGGGCCCTATGAATCCTCTTTTTAGTAGATTATCCCAAGTAAGGATGCGCCTTTTACTTAAGAGCCAGATGAAGGTGGAGATCTTGGGCCATAGTCCTTTGTGCCAGACTTGCTTCCAAATTTGGTCTCTTTCCTCTTGGAGATTGGAATAACGCAGATGGTGAGCTTCTTTGGTGGTGAAGGTGCCCCTGGTTGTGTATCCCCAACGTAATTTGTCCTGCTGGTTTGAGAGACGAATTCTCCTTTCTTGGAGTTCCTGTTCTATTTCTGTATATGTTTCTCCTTGCCAATCTGTTTGCCATTGTTGCGCGGGTTTCCATATATGAAGATCGTGATTTGAGGAAGTCTGCCAGAACTGGTGAACCTGGGTATGACCAATTTGCTTCATGTGTGCCTGCCAAAGAGGTTTGTGGAACAAATTTGCGAGTTTTGGGAGCTGTTGCCAAGAGTCCTCCCAAAATCTGGCATCCGTCCCTGAGTGTATTTCCCAAAAGCTGTGTTCTTGAATGAAGCGGCTTTGCTTTTTTGCATTGTTCCAGATGAGTGAACCTTGCACCGTTGGGTTGATTCTGATGAGATCACTCCAACTGCTGCCTCTGGCATATTTTGCTTGCCATAGTTGAGCCCATGGGGAGTTCGGCTTGGAAACCCAGTTCCACCATATTCTGGCACCCATTGTATTATTGCTATGTAACGGATCCCGAAGTCCTAACCCTCCTTCTGACTTGGTTTTGCACACCTCTGTCCATTTGACTAGAGCCCATTTCCTGTTTAAAGCAGTGGAACCCCAGAGGAAGTTGCGTTGCAGAGTGCGAATAGCCTTCAGAATCCCTTTTGGAGCTGCCAGGATGGAGAAGAGATAGAGCGGCATTGCTTGCAGGACAGATTTAATGAGAACAAGCCTACCAGCTAGATTAAGAGCCCTGTAGGTCCATGAAGAAAGCTTTGATTCAAGTTTGTCCAGAAGTGCTCTCCAGGACACCTGTTTGATCGCAGAATCGGAAAGAGGGGCTCCTAGATATTTTGCAGGTAAATGGGAGATGGTGAATCCCAGAGATCTGGCAATGGATCTTTGCGTGGTGGGGGGGGTATTGAAGAAAAAGAGCTGGGATTTGGAGGCGTTAATGGAGGTACCAGAAGCTTCAGCAAAGATATTTAGAAGGGTTTTGAATGCGGCGGCTTCTTTTACAGAGGGATGCCCGAAGAGCAGAGTGTCATCAACAAATTGTTGATGGGACTGTGGAGGGCGGCCGTGGAGAGATAAACCTTTGAGCGCTTGGGATGAAACGGCTGATTTGAGTAGCCTACTTAATCCTTCGGCCATAAGGACAAAGAGAAAAGGCGAGAGAGGATCCCCTTGCCTTATGCCCCGAGAGGATTTGAAGGGAGGAGAGGGAGATCCGTTCAATAAGACTGAAAAACTTGGAGAAGTAATGAGGCTCATGATCCATCTGGTCCAAGTTGCGTTAAAACCAAAAGCTAAGAGCATTTTATGTATATAATTCCAGCTAAGTTTGTCGAAGGCCTTTGAGAGGTCAAGCTTGAGAAGCATACTTGGTTTTTTTAGGAGCTTTAGAGAATGTATGACTTCATTTGAGAGTATTATACCATCCATGATTTGTCTTCCCTCGACATACCCTGTTTGCTCTGGAGAGATTAGTATAGGTAGAAGAGGTTTGAGACGATTTGCAATGACCTTTGAAATGAGTTTGTAGATCACATTGCATAACGCTATTGGTCTGAATTTCTCAGGTTTGCTGGAGGCTGCTTCTTTGGGTACCAAGGCTATGAAAGTTGTGTTGAGGGCTGGGAGGACCCAGTGCATGCAACGAGATTCATCCACTAGATTCCATACTTCAACTTTGATGAGCTCCCAAAATTCATGAAAGAAGTTGGCTGTAAATCCGTCTGGCCCAGGTGCCTTGCCATCTTTAAGTTGGGCCATGGCTTCTTCGACTTCCTTCAGCGAAATAGGTTGGAGAAGCTGATTGTTGTGTTCCTCATTGATTAATTTGGGAATGTGCTGTGTGATGGCGTGGATTGCTTCATCTCGATTGACTTCAGGTTCCTTTAGAATGTCCTTGAAGTAGTCTGTGAATTCTTTTTCCATTTCTTCATGAACTTCAATTCTATCACCCTGTTGGTTATTGACAAAGGTTATTTTGTTGTGCATACGCCTTTGAATGGTAGTTTTGTGAAAGAACTTAGTGTTTTTTTCCCCTTCTTTCAGCCAACTGATTCGGGATTTTTGTTTCCATAAAATTTCCTCTTGTTGTTGGCGTTCTTCTATCTGTCTCCATAGGCTCTGCTCTTGTTGAATTTGTTCGTCGGTGCGTCCTGCAAGAATGAAATTTTGTTGAAGTTCTTTCATTTGCTGCTCCAGCTTCTGTTTGCTTTCCTGTATGTTGCCAAAATGGGTACGGTTCCATCGTTTTAATACTTGTTTCAGATGTTTTAACTTTTCCTGAAACTGATACATCTTGGCTCCCGCTGGTGGTGAATATGAAGTCCAAGCTTGAGTTACTATGTCCTTTAATTTGCTATGTTGTAGCCAGAAGGCTTCAAAGCGAAAGGGTCTGTTGCAGCCATGACCTGGTCTTGACCAGTGAAGCAGAATGGGCCAATGATCCGAGCCACTTTGTGGAATTATTGAGGTGCTGAAGTCTCCTCCCAGGTGGATCGCATTGTCAGATATAAGAAAACGATCCAACCTTGAGGCTATATGGTGTGCTCCTTTGCGCTTGTTGGACCAAGTAAAAATACCATTGGAGGTAGGAATGTCCATGAGCTGATTGTTCTGGATGAATTGCTTGAAGCCCGAACTGTCGCTGTCGAGCCGCACCCTGCCTCCTTGTTTTTCCTCCATTGATTTTATGATATTGAAATCTCCCCCCCCAATCCACAAGGGGAAACGTCTATCTGTATTAAGGAGAGAGATCGTGTCCAAGAGGTCCAATTTTTGCTGAATCGACTGAGGGAAATATACATTGGTGAGGTGCCCATGAATGTTGGTGCCTATAAGATGGAAAGTGGCTTGAATGAGATGGAGAGTGGCATGGAAATTGTCCAACGTAACTATCTGCGGATTCCATAAAATAGCCAAGCCGCCTGACGCCCCTGAAGCGTCGACAGAAATTGACCTACTGCCTGCCCATATTTTGTTGCCAAGTTTATCTATCATTGTGCTACTGCTTTTAGTTTCTTGGAGAAAGACTACTGCTGGTTGTTCTTGCATAATCAATTTTTTTATCATTCTGTGTTTTGAGGGACTGTTGAGTCCTCTAACATTCCAGGATGTGAGCTTCATGGAGATTTCGTTGAGGGTTTGAAGAACTGTGTCAGCTTGGGGAATAGCCCAGAATCCATTAGTATTTCCCCAACTTCTATTGTTCTTTGAAGGTCTGATTTCCGGCCTCTTTTCTTTGAGTCTTTTATGATTTTTTTTCCATCCCAATGGCTGCCACCTTGAATACCCAGACTCTTGTGGTGATGTACTCGTGACAGGACTCCTTCAATTTTATCAATTTGCCAGGGGGGAATTGATTCATATTCTTTTTGTTTGCATGCATTTTCCAATTTAGAGATATCCAGCTTGGAAATATCAAACTCTTTTAAATTTACATCTTCTCTGTTTTCCTCCATAATGACCGAGATGCTTTGCTCCATTTCCTCAACATTATCATGAAGACTTAAGGCGAGAGCGGCATCAAGATCCATATCTGAAGCTATTTGATTTTCATTCAATTTGGATTTCCCTTTGGAGGGGAAAGGGGGGTCGAGATCTGAGACAGATTTGGTGAGCATCAGAGGGGAAGCATCTGCAGGTTTGGAGATGGTGGGATCCGAAGGAGATAAGGAGATGGATCGGTTGGGGGGGGTTCAATGGGGATTTGATGGACCTGGTTTTCAGAGTGGGATGGATTTGGTGAGTCCTGAGAGGCAAGAACCGTGAATCGGTTCTGGAGGTTCACCTTGGGTCCTGGATCAGGAATGGCCTGGTTTTTCTTGGCATGCCGGCGACGAGTGGGGACTTTGGTATAGCCATCTTGATCCTTATTTGTCTCATTCGAAGGAATAGATGGCTGAACATTTAAGGGGCAGTCACGGAAGAGATGGCCGTGCTCATGACATTTTCTACAGCGAAAGGGGATATGTTCATAATCTAAAGACTGCTTCCATTCATAATCATCGTGAAAGAGACTTACCGTGTCTGCAAGCGTCTTGGTTAGGTGCATCTTGACGCATATCCTGGCATAGGAGGTGTATTTGCGAGATTTTGTTTCGGTTGCAACTTTGATAAATGTCCCCAGCTTGTTGCCTATATCAGCCAGTGTCTCTTCTTTCCAATATTCCACAGGAAGTGAATACATTCGAATCCAAACAGGGGCCCAGCTGAAGTCTTCTTTATCCGGATTGAATCTTGGCTTCCATTCAGTTAGATACAGACCGAAGGAGTTGAAGAAGTACGGGCCACCTTCAAATACTTTCGTTTTATCTTCGAGACAGTTGAAAATAGCTGTGAAGAAACCCTTTGGGCCAAGCTGCAACGTCACTTGTCCTTTTGGCTTCCATTTGGAAGCTATCCAGCCTTGTAAGGCTTTCTCTGTGGGCCAAAATCCCAGAAACTTTCCAATGAGAGCGTAGTCCTGCATGTATTGTATTTCGCTATTGATACGGTGGCTGGGAAGATCCACCTTGATTGATTCTACCGCTTTGGGTATGCAGGTCCTGGAAGTCGCTTTGGTCTTGGATGATTCCGCATTGGTGTATTTGTCCTTGTTTTCTGTGTCCTCTGCATTCTGGGCTGCATGCTGCTGTTCTGTCTGTGTCCTTTGCTGGTTTTCTTCTGTGTTTAAACCTGTGTCTGCAGTGGGCTGGATCACAGGCTTTTGCTTGTTGTCAGTCATATGTGTGTCCCGTGGAGGGGAGGCAGAGCTCTCCCCTCCTGCGTCTGGTACCATTTGCGGCCGTCAATGGAGAGACCTGCAGAATCGATGGCAGGTCGAAAAATGGCGGCTAGGTTTTTTGTTGTCCTCTAGCGTATCGCCTCAGAGCGCATTTTTTCCCACTCGATCAGAATTTTTTAAAAAAATATGCTCATAAATTATCATAATATTAATTATAAACTTATTTTTAATAATATTTTGTTTTATAAACAAATATAAAAAATATAAAATAAATTATTTATAAATTATCATAATATTAATTATAAACTTATTTTTAATAATATTTTGTTTTATATAATATGTATTAAAATCTAATTTTTTATTTTATTTTTTAATATTTCTTAAAACATAAGATTAAGATAAGTAAAATGAAATCACAAAAAATTAATATTTTGAAAATTTAAAAACTTAAATTTATAAAAAAACAAATAATAAGAAACCTAAATAATATATCATATAAATCAAATCTAAAAATTATAAAACCCAAAAATCTAAAACTTAAAATTATAAAAACATAAGCTACAACACTTATCAACTTGTTATTTTATATATATATATTGAATGAATGAATGAATTAGAATGAAGTTGATTATTTTTTCAATAGTTAATAACATAAAATTAAAACTATTAAGATAATGAAATTGTTATATATATATATATATATAAAATTGTAAAACGTAATGGGATTTTTTAATTACATTTTATTTATTTTAAATTTAATAACACTGAATGGTAAAAACTCGTCAGGTTTTTTTTTTAATATTATGTTTTGGGTCATAATTTATATTCAATTATGTATTTTGTATTTAATTTACAAATTGAAAGGATCTAATTTGCTTGTATCATAATTTTCATGGACAAAATATATTTTACTAATGATACATTCTTTTTTTTTTTTACTCGTCTTTGATTAGAATATTTATTTATTGATTATATTCATGTTAGTTGTTTATATTAATATTCATTGAATATATTCATGTTTTTATATTTTTCATTAATTCAAATTACTTTTCACAATATGTACATCTTTATTGCAGAAAAAATTCTGAAGTTATTTTACTCTTATTCAAACATTTTACATTGCATTGTATATGTATCTTTACTTCATACAAATTGACGTTTTCAACACCTATGGAAAAAATTAAAGGTATTCATCTTCAAAATATGTACATCTTTATTGCAGAAAAATTCTGAAGTTATTTTACTCTAATTCAAACATTTTACATTTCATTTTATATGTATCTTTACTTCATGCAAATTGACATTTTCAATATCTATGGAAAAAATTAAAGGTATTCATCATCATAAGTTGATGATTTTTTAATTCAGGGTTTCATATAATCTGTCTTTTTTTGCTCTACAAACCTGAGTGTGCATATTTTCAAATTTCTCACATAGAAAATATATCTTGATGTTTAATAGCAAAGAGAATTTGGATTTTGATTTATTGGGGTTTTAGCTAAGCTCTAGTAGATAAAACATAATGAAGGGGTGAAATTTATGGACAAGTTAATGAAACTGACGGACACTTGTATTTGGAATTGGACACACGTCATCAATGGTTTGAAACTGATAATCATCTTATTCCAAAATACACCTTTCCACTACCATGACAAGTGTATGTGTCACATTTTGTAGTCTTCCGATTCTCGTTAATCCTCATAGGTGTCAATTAACAAATGACATGGTAAATTTTTAATCAAGATTTGTAAAAATTTAATTTAAACAAGGTTTAATAATGTGAATTAGATATGCAGGGAAGTTAGTGGTGTGAATTACATCCATTGATATTGTGGTGATGACGAGAATATACTGGCATATTTAAACTTAAACCCTCCCATCAATTTTTTTAATTAGTAAAATGATTAAAGTGCCCAATTCGAATAGGGTGGATGCCTATCATATATACTCAATTCCCTAGGATTAATATTATACCCTCATAATATACATCGTATGATTAATATTGTAAACCTAAGGAATTTATATTACAAACCCAATAGATTAGAAACCCTAGGATTAATATTATAAACCCTATAAATAATATTATACCTAGGAATATGAACCATTATATTAATAAACAAATTATAAATCAATTAAAATGGTAAGTTTTAGGTATGTAATTTAAAGTTTAAATATCAAATTAATTTTTGTAGAAATTAAATTTATTCATATATTCAAAAGTAAAATATAAACAATTAAAATTTATATTAATATAACTTTAAGATATAAATACTCAGATTTGTATGGTAAAAGGAGAAAAAGATTATATAAATCTTGAATTAAAATCTCATCAAGATATAAGGATGAAGACCTTTAATTTTTATAGTAGATGTTGAAATGTATATACAGTACAATGTAAAATGCATGAATAAGAACAAAATAATAAGTAGATTTTTTTGGCAGCAAATATGCACATATTATGCAAGGTAATTTGAATAAAGAAGAGTACAAAGTGCTCCCAACAAGAAAGATAAATTCAAAGTAAATGCATATAAGGTACAATGTAAAATAGGTGAATAACAACCAAATAATGAGTATTTTTTATCGGCATCAAAGATGCACATATTATGCGAAGTAATTTGAATCAACTAAGAATATAAATGCACTCCAAACAACAAACATATAATCAGTAAATGAATATTCCAATGAAAAAAGAAGTAAAAATATACAAAAATCATATTTATGTCTTTCTCAATAAATTGAATGTAAAAACCTCATATGTGATCTCAACAATTTGTAAATTTAGATTATTAGATTTAGAAAAAAAAATAACATTTCCAATATTAAATATCGCTTTGCTAAATCCCATTGCTTAAGACTTTATAATTTTAGGTTTTTTTTATTTTGAATTCATTGACTTTATAATTTTAGGTTTCTAATTTCGAATTTTTTAAATATCACTTCATAATTCTAATTAATTACGGCTTTATAATTTATGTTTTAGATTTTAGGTAGTTTAAGTTATATAATATTGGGCTTTCTTAATATTTTATATAATTTGAATTTTTTATATTATTAAGTTTTTTTAATTTGATTTTAGTTTTGTCAACTTTGGTTTCTAATAAAAATCATCATTAAAAAATTTATAATAATATTTATGTTAGGATATTCCGACATATAGAAAATCGTTAAGTATAACTTAGTCTAGTGTAGAGTTAAGTAAAGTGTCTTTCTCCACTATGTATATTTGTAACTTACAATCTGATGGTCACAATATGTTATAGAGATGAACTGATCTGACGATTCATTCTCTCCTCAATATTATTGACACTTGATCCGTGGCTTAACACCCAATTGGTCCATGATATCTATTTAAACAGTATGGAGGCATTTGTATGGTGACCACTCATGAGAGAAGCTTATGTGAATTTTCTTTCTTTTATTAATAAATTGCCTTAAGTGGCCGCGATAGCTTAGGCCGTTGACTATTTTCCTCTTTGAGGATTTTAACCACATCAAGAATATTGGTGTATTAATCTATGAAATGTTTATGAGCGGTGTCCTTTGGTGTTCTATTTGAGGAACTTACCCAGTAAATTCGTACATGGTATCAGAGCTATTTGAGGGCCGCATCCGTTGGTGATCCAAATCCGAAGCTGTTAGAACTGCATCCGACTATCGTTTCCTAGATCTATTGTTTTTTACTGATTTGAAGCCAAGAGGACTGCTCTATTGTGTTAGGAGCATTTGTTCCAGTTAGGAATCCCTTTCACTTCACGCGAAAAAGTTTTTGGTAGCCCTAGATACGTCATTTTTAAGATCTAGAGGTATACAGTGTTTATTTGCAGTTTTAGTTATTCATCTCTCTATTTATTTCAGTTTATTTAGGTCTCTGTTTTTTATTATTAGATCTATACCTTTCATTTCTGCGTATGCTCTTTGCATTGCGACTTTGTGTGATCTGGGCAAATCAGAAACAGAAAGGAAGGATTTTTCTCATGCGTATGCTCTTTTCCACCACACCTTAGTGTGACCTCGAAAATCAGAAACATTGAAGAAAATATTTAGTTTCCAGCAAAAGCTAACTCAAGCCATAATGTTTGTTTTTTTTTTGCATGTCCACGTTGGGTTGTGTGGTTTTTTGTTTTGTAGGAAAAAAGAGTTTTTTCAAGTAGGCACGAACCCCAAAGCTTCAGTGACTTAAAGAAAAACAACCCTCCTTCCTCTTTTCCAAAAATTACTAACCTTTTAAACTAGCTCACCTGGTTCAATGTTACTTTATGAGAATAGAGGTCTTGGGTTCAAGTCTTTCTTTTTGTTGAGTTATTTTTTCAAAAAGCACATGTAACTTATGTTTTAAAGTTACTTTTATGTAAAAGTGTTCTTACCCATTATAGAAAGTGAGTCACTTATAATTCTAAATTCTCTTTATCTTTTATTTAAGTTACACTTTAGTGAGTAGCTCATAAAGTACCATTGTAGAAGTGATTTTTACATATTTATAAAACTGGGTCACATAAAACCTTTTTTAAGGTGAGCTAATTAGATTAAGTTTGGAGGGGAAGGGGGTGGGGGGGGGGGGGGGGAGGGTGGAGAGGTGGGGTTTAAAATATAACATTATCATTCACTTCCGCACATTCAAGCACTTCGTCGGCATCTTCAACAACTTTTCTTCAAAAAACCATAACTTCTTCATCCGGAAGCCGTTTTCAGAGCCGTTTTTTTTAAATCAGCCTAATGTTTCAAGATCTTTCCATCGGAACACTTAGTTTTAGCATCTACAACTTGAGTTTTTGTTAAAATTGAAAGTCCATGCCAAGTTATTCTTGACAACACCAACTACTTCTAATGGTGTTCCTACATTGTGGATTTACTTAGAAGTAAATGTCTTTACAAAATAGACTCGGGCCAAGAAATTAAACCTAAAGATGAATATAATGCATCCAAATGGGAAACTAGGCAAGATCAAGTATGTTGATTAATAGAGATGTTATTTCTCTAGACCTTAGATTCCATATCGCAGAACTTGATACCCTTAATGAAGCAATGAAACAACTCACTAAAGTTTTTGGAATTAAAAATCAAATTAGATCCCGTCAACTCGAAAATGAGTTGCTTACATTGGACCCCAATATTTTTTCTTACATTGAATATTTTTTGTCCAAGATCAAGACCCTTAGACTTCTCTTGGAAAGTGTTAAGGCTAAGAAAGTAGATGGTAGCCTTATCTATTACATTCTTCCTAAGTTGGGACCAGCCTACTTTGTGTTTGTTTCCACCTTTCATTCTACTAGAGAAGCCTTCATTTCTTAAGGACAAGACTATAAGTCCCCCTCTTCTGATTCCTTTTGTGATTCTTTAATAAGAGAAAAATAAAAACTCTTACATCTTGGTCTTCTTAATCTTCGAAACTCTTGTAAGAAAGCCTTAGCTGCCCAACAACAACCAAATTCAAAGAATCCTAAGAAGACGTATCCTAAAAGGAATGGTTCTAAACCAAACAAGGGTCCTAAGCAATTTCAGTCTCAAAATGAAAAATTAATTCAACAAAATGATAAGGCAATTAAAAAAAAGGGTAGAATACTGATAAACATTGCAAATTTTGTAATCGAGATGGCAACTTAGAATCCAAATGCTTTAAGAAGATGGAAGCCTTGGAAGCAAAAATGAAGAAGCATAACATCCATTTGGAGCATTCTGTTGTTGGGAAAAGTATCCATTCAGAATGCCCCTATCCCACTCTAAGGTGTGATAGTGCCTTAGAAAAAAACAAGGAAAACTACCTGAATATTCTTCTTTATGAAATGTAAATGAGGAGAAACGATGTAACTAACCTGTGTCTTTCGCTAGTTTGTTGGTCCAATCATTCCTCTCTTCAATGGCTCCCATCTCCCTGCTCCCTTACCAGCCCAGCTTCACCGAATTCCTGCAAGATCACAAGAGAGAGAAACTACACGAAGATATAGATATACATTCATAAAAAGCTTAGGATCAGATTAAGCTAAACATGCAAATATAACAAAACATCATTGATACACAGCATGTAGGAGAAACTCAAATAGTTTATTGATAGAATAAGAAAGTCCAAGAGGAGATACAACCAAGTGAGTCCCAATCCAACATCTACCTCCTAGCAAAGGAATCCCTTCCTCTCCTCCAACAAAGCATAAATCACCCAATGTACTAATCTCAATCTCAAACCAACAACAATTCTCTGCAAAGTACAAAATTCCAGCCTCTGGATCTCTGGGATGAAGGATCCATATATAGATGTAAGCAGAGAGGATGAGTCAGCTTATGTTTTGACTTGTGGCTTCTCTCTGTCAGTTCTTGTTTCCACTTGGAGGCTGAGAGCCTCTTACTCATCATTGGTCGAATTCATTGAGGCAAGTGTCATTGGAGAAGATTCTGGAAGCTTCTAGTGTCTGTACACCTCGCGGAATGACACTGCCATTTGGCATTTCTCACTCAGCGCACCCTGGTAGTGCATTTAGGTGCGTTGCAACGCACCTAGCTAGTGTACTGGGGTGCATTGCAACGCAGGCAGCTAGTAGAGCATCTGAATTGATCCTGAATTGACTGATTCTGAGTGTTTTTTGGTGGAGAACTTCTGGGAGAAGCTGTCATTGGTTGACCTTGTTCCTTTAGGGGTAGGAAAAAAACTTTTAGGGACTTTGGATCCCTTGGATTATGGACATTTCATGCTTAAAGTTGTAAGGCACAAAAATGTCTATAACAGTTGCCCCCTAAAGTATGAGGCCGTTTATCGGGTGAAATGCTTTATTAGGAGGATCCGAAGTTCATTCAATGCTGGGAGGAGACCTGTAATAAGATACAATACAATACATTATTTTTCATACTGTTTTCATGATCTAGTTGAGGCGGGCATTCCCATGCTCAGCTTTATAAATTCATTTTTATGTACATATGACAGACAATCGTCTGATGGTAGACTGATGATCCTGCTGAAATCATCATCCCTTTGGTAGGATGATTATCTGTGCTGCAATGCTGTACATGTCAATGTCTTTATTTTTCCTGAATATATATCGCAGCCCGGATGGATGAAACTAGATCCAGGGTCTTCAATCTCGTCCGATCTTCACTCTAAGTACAAGTCGATCCATGTGAGAAATGTTTTGAAGTCAAACATGGAAAGACATCGCTTGATTACCAGTCAATGATGTAAACTGTTAACAAGCGCGAGAGGAATCACTGATAATGATAATGACCCTCAAGGTATTGCAGTACAATTCACGTGGTGTGAATAAAGGACTTGGCGTCGAACACCACACAAAATCTTTCGGTCGAAGGTCATTGATGTATACCTGTCGCCGGAAGTGAGAAACTTGCCATTGAGGCATGCAAGCTTCAAAGTACTAAAGAGGTGTTCCTAGATCGACTTCTTGGATAATGAGCTGATGTCGACAAGAAGCGATCCGTTAAAGGAGGGCCTTAATGTATCCCACATCAGTGACACGGAACGGAGCAAATGATGTTGATGGAGGTGAAAACGATCTGATGATATATGGTTCAGGGTGGCAGTCATGAAAGAATGAAGTATAATGTATGGTAGTGGATGGGACACGATTGACTTCTCTGGATGACTTCTCTTGAACATATCGGCGACACTTATATGATGGATTGGTAGCATTTACCCCAAAGATGGATGGTATGGCGATACCATGGTGATGTGACCGGTGAATGAAACAACCCAACCCGACTCAGGCAAGGAGTGGAAGTGTCATGTTCAAGAGCGACTTGCTACCAATAAAGGTTCTTTGAGTTTCTTCCCAATCTTTCCCCAGTCAGCAATTAAAAAAAAGGGTAGAATACTGATAAACATTGCAAATTTTGTAATCGAGATGGCAACTTAGAATCCAAATGCTTTAAGAAGATGGAAGCCTTGGAAGCAAAAATGAAGAAGCATAACATCCATTTGGAGCATTCTGTTGTTGGGAAAAGTATCCATTCAGAATGCCCCTATCCCACTCTAAGGTGTGATAGTGCCTTAGAAACAAACAAGGAAAACTACCTGAATATTCTTCTTTATGAAATGTAAATGAGGAGAAACGATGTAACTAACCTGTGTCTTTCGCTAGTTTGTTGGTCCAATCATTCCTCTCTTCAATGGCTCCCATCTCCCTGCTCCCTTACCAGCCCAGCTTCACCGAATTCCTGCAAGATCACAAGAGAGAGAAACTACACGAAGATATAGATATACATTCATAAAAAGCTTAGGATCAGATTAAGCTAAACATGCAAATATAACAAAACATCATTGATACACAGCATGTAGGAGAAACTCAAATAGTTTATTGATAGAATAAGAAAGTCCAAGAGGAGATACAACCAAGTGAGTCCCAATCCAGCATCTACCTCCTAGCAAAGGAATCCCTTCCTCTCCTCCAACAAAGCATAAATCACCCAATGTACTAATCTCAATCTCAAACCAACAACAATTCTCTGCAAAGTACACAATTCCAGCCTCTGGATCTCTGGGATGAGGGATCCATATATAGATGTAAGCAGAGAGGATGAGTCAGCTTATGTTTTGACTTGTGGCTTCTCTCTGTCAGTTCTTGTTTCCACTTGGAGGCTGAGAGCCTCTTACTCATCATTGGTCGAATTCATTGAGGCAAGTGTCATTGGAGAAGATTCTAGAAGCTTCTAGTGTCTGTACACCTCGCGGAATGACACTGCCATTTGGCATTTCTCACTCAACGCACCCTGGTAGTGCATTTAGGTGCGTTGCAATGCACCTAGCTAGTGTACTGGGGTGCATTGCAACGCAGGCAGCTAGTAGAGCATCTGAATTGATCCTGAATTGACTGATTCTGAGTGTTTTTTGGTGGAGAACTTCTGGGAGAAGCTGTCATTGGTTGACCTTGTTCCTTTAGGGGTAGGAAAAAAACTTTTAGGGACTTTGGATCCCTTGGATTATGGACATTTCATGCTTAAAGTTGTAAGGCACAAAAATGTCTATAACAGTTGCCCCCTAAAGTAGGAGGCCGTTTATCGGGTGAAATGCTTTATTAGGAGGATCCGAAGTTCATTCAATGCTGGGAGGAGACCTGTAATAAGATACAATACAATACATTATTTTTCATACTGTTTTCATGATCTAGTTGAGGCGGGCATTCCCATGCTCAGCTTTATAAATTCATTTTTATGTACATATGACAGACAATCGTCTGATGGTAGACTGATGATCCTGCTGAAATCATCATCCCTTTGGTAGGATGATTATCTGTGCTGCAATGCTGTACATGTCAATGTCTTTATTTTTCCTGAATATATATCGCAGCCTGGATGGATGAAACTAGATCCAGGGTCTTCAATCTCGTCCGATCTTCACTCTAAGTACAAGTCGATCCATGTGAGAAATGTTTTGAAGTCAAACATGGAAAGACATCGCTTGATTACCAGTCAATGATGTAAACTGTTAACAAGCGCGAGAGGAATCACTGATAATGATAATGACCCTCAAGGTATTGCAGTACAATTCACGTGGTGTGAATAAAGGACTTGGCGTCGAACACCACACAAAATCTTTCGGTCGAAGGTCATTGATGTATACCTGTCGCCGGAAGTGAGAAACTTGCCATTGAGGCATGCAAGCTTCAAAGTACTGAAGAGGTGTTCCTAGATCGACTTCTTGGATAATGAGCTGATGTCGACAAGAAGCGATCCATTAAAGGAGGGCCTTAATGTATCCCACATCAGTGACACGGAACAGAGCAAATGATGTTGATGGAGGTGAAAACGATCTGATGATATATGGTTCAGGGTGGCAGTCATGAAAGAATGAAGTATAATGTATGGTAGTGGATGGGACACGGTTGACTTCTCTGGATGACTTCTCTTAAACATATCGGCGACACTTATATGATGGATTGGTAGCATTTACCCCAAAGATGGATGGTATGGCGATACCATGGTGATGTGACCGGTGAATGAAACAACCCAACCCGACTCAGGCAAGGAGTGGAAGTGTCATGTTCAAGAGCGACTTGCTACCAATAAAGGTTCTTTGAGTTTCTTCCCAATCTTTCCCCAGTCATTGCTGACCAGTACCTCTTTATTTTTGTCAAGCTTGAGGAGGATAACATATGCTTGTTCTATAATTTTCCCTTCGGGCAAACCCATCACTATGTTTTAACGAGCCTAGCGATAGTGAAACTCGTTCTCGTCTAAAGACAAGTTTGTCGCTATTAATGTTTTTAACGAGTATAATGACAAAGATAACTCGGTCCTTTTCATTTTTAGAGAGTCTGAAAAGGTACGTAAAGATAACTCCAAAAGTCCTTTTTCGTCATCTAATCCCTTAGGTCCGAAAAAGTATAAAACAATACAGAAGGGATGAATTTTCGATAGTTTTAACGAGCCGAACAAAACAAGCGCTCGATCTTTTTGTGCAATAATCCCTCAGGTCCAAAAAGATTAAAATTTAGAGGAGGGATAGCACTTTCGGTCGCTTTAATGAGCTGGAAGGCCAAAACTCGGCAATCTTTTCATATTTTACGAGTCAGATGAAAAGAGCTTAAAGAAGACTCGTCTTTGGAGGAACGAGTGATAAAACGGGTAGCAGCTGATTCCAGGTACGGGTTGGAATTTTCCAATCACGGCAGTGTCACAAGGATGGCTAGTGAAATCACTCTTCGCAGTTGTTCCTCAAAATGGGTAAACAATCAAATGGAGGTGAATGATCGGCCAAAGGAAAAGTGGAGGTGATGGTGCAAACATGACCAAGGCTTTAATGGCTGATAATGTTACATTCACGGTGGTTATTTATCGGAGGATAGTTCATTTTTTAACGAGCTTAAACGTAGGTTGAAACACTTGCTCGATCTTATGTTTATTTTTTAACGAGCATGAACTATGTGCTAAAACTGCTCGATCTTATGTTTATTTTTTAACAAGCATGAACTATGTGCTAAAACTGCTTGATAATCCAGTCATATGATAAGAATGTCTCATTTAAGATTCCATTTTTTATGGAGCTTGCGCCTTACAAAGCTTTGCTGCGGATCCTTTTGTTATGCAAGTTCGGAAACGACTAATCCTACGAGTTTAAAGGGTTAGACCTACAGGTTTAAAGGGAGGACCTAAAAATTTAAAAAATAAATAGCCGCCCCTTGCTTGCACTCCAAAAGGTTTGCATGCCCCTAGGTATAAAACAGAGTTTCAAGGTTACCTCTACTTCACTTCCGCCAAAAAAATTGTTTTACCGAGAGAGGCCTACCTCTTTCAGGTCACCCAAAGATTGTTCTGTTAATCTTTCAAACAAAACAATTCTTCGGCGATGTTTACCGAGATAAACAAAGGTGAGCGACGATGCCCACCAATTCACATAACTTTGACAAAAGAATCCTATTCTAGAACAACCCCTCTTCCAATCACAGACGAGGTACGGACTAGTCATATTCTCCCGCGGAAACCTATCCTATACCCAAAGTTTTCCTGCTGAAGCAGACCAGGACGCATGCCCCTTGGGTTCCAGTCATATCCTTCCGAATTATTCGCGCTCATCGGGAGAACAGACCGTGGGTTGAGACATTTCTTGCATGAAGATACCATTTAGGGACGGTATATGACTATTTGCGATGCGTGATCCGGGAAATGAAAGCTGGTCCATGAGCTTGACCACTCTTCCTTCGTGCGGAAAACACATTACTCTAAAGAGTGAGGAGAAGATGGCTCCCATGCAATAAATATAGTCTCGTCCAAGGAGTAGGTTATAATCCAAGGGTCCTTGAACGACCATCACGTTCATTTGAACGGTCTTCCCTTTCAATGTTATGGGCACATTGGGGAGGATCCCTAAAGGTCGACTAGTTCCTTTATCAAAGCCTATCATATTTCTCATCTCAGGCAAAAGCGATGGCGAACCAAGACCTTTCCAAGCAATAGAGGAAAGGATAGTCACAGATGCCCCCTTATCAATGATGGTGCCAGCCATGACCATTCTGTATATTTGAACGATAATTCGGAATGGTATGCTTGCTGGCAAACGAGGTCTACCTAGTTGGTTCCAGTCGAAGGATACAACTAGGTTGCTTGGTGGTGGGACCGAGTAGACGGCCGGGTATGACTCTGATGAACTTCCTTCCTACGATAAAGGAATGGGTATATTTCCCCCGTGTTCGTCGGAGTCTGTGTTGATGAAGAGAATCTGGATGGTGTCATCCTTATTCTCCTCAGTGACTGTATCATTCGAAGATAAAACCTCTGAAGGCAAGACCGGGTCAACTGCCGCCTCGACCTTTTGACTTTCGTCGGGTATGGATTCAGCTAGTTCATCTTCAATGACCGGCGCTTCAGCTGACCACTTGAGCAGGCCAGCTGGATTTTCAACTAACGAAGGACTTGGCAAGAGTTTTTTATATCCAGGAGGAAGTCGTAACGGTGAAACCGGACGATCATCCAAAACTCTTTTAGCTTCATCTAAGAAGGGACAACGGTGGATGGCGTGGTCGCCTTCGCACAGTTTACAGGGAGATCTAGCTCTCCCTTTTCGTCCTGGGACTTCACTTTCGCTAGTTGACGGTGTGCTTTCAACATGGCTATCAGAGGTTGACGCCACTGGATTGTGCAAACGGGGAGACCAGTCCCTTAGTATCCGAGGGATGTAGGGACAATCTCTGTAAAAGTGGTCTCCCTTGCAAATGACACATGGCGATTTAGGCCTGGTCAGTGCAGTGTGTGGATTCTCGTCAGACGACACTCGTTTTCCCCCAGTCACTTTTGGCTCCTTCTTCTTCTTCTCTTTCTTCTTCTTTTCCTTCTTCTCCTTAGGAACTTGGTTTTTAGCTTTACCAGTTCCGTCAAGCGAAGAGGAAGGAGGAGAGGAAGAATTAGAAGAAGTAGAAGGCTGGTGGCTAACTCTGGACTGGTCTAACTGCTGATTCGACTGTTCAGGAATAGTGGTGTTCTGAACGACATTGGTTGAGAAGAGCCAGATCGGCAAGCCAATTGTCAGTCCTGGAAGCGACAATGTGGCCATATGGGGTGCACCAACATCTCCCCAAGAGGAGAAGGGACTAGGATTTCCGCCAAGGGGAATTCCTTGGTTGGTAGGCTCCATTTTCTCAACCTAAAGATCAACGCAGGAAAAAAGGGTATGAATATTCCATTTAAAATAAATTTTAACGATGCTTAGACACAACTTGCTTTTTCAATTTTAAAGAGTCAAGAAAAAGCAAAATATGACTCTAGTCTCCTTCGATTTTTAATGAGCCTGAAGTGACAAGTGCTCAGATGGACCTTTTCCGTTAAGGAGTCTGAAAAGGAACGAAAGGGACTGCTCTGGAGTTCTAGGTAGAGGGTGTGCCAAACTTTTCGCAAAACCACAGAATACTTTTTAAGGTACGGGCGGTCAATCTTCCCGAATGCTGTGTTCAATGCATTGCGATCAGTAGGGCGGCCGACACGGCTTCCTATGGATAAAGGTTTTATGCCTATAGGGGTCTCCCAATATATACTCGACGGTACGTGGGAGCACAATCCGTACTGGCACTTGTTGTCTCTCAGGAGGAATCACCCAACCATCAGTGAGGCAACAGTTACCAGGTTTTACGACGCCGGAACACGTCTCTAGCCTAGACCTCTATGTTGTGCGTTAAGTTACAAAGCATTGTTAATTTCATTCAATTTATTTTAGGTTGATCTTTCTTAGAAGTTTGCCTTTTTGGATCACCACGAGATGTAGATACAATTCCTAAATGCAGTCTAAAGATGATAAGAAAGCTTATATCTCTTTTCAACAATGAAAATCCTAGCTACAAGGGGAAAAGAAAGACACAATCTTTTCTCAAAGAGCATAGAGCACACTGTAAATGCACTTTTCCTAAATCAACATACAAACTATCAAAATGCAAATGCACATATGCATGTATTTGTTTTCACTTTCTTAATATTGATGCCTAAAAAGAAAGCTGTTGTACAAATTTGAATTCGATTTCAAGTGAAAACACAGACAAGTTTCTTTTCGAAATCAAAAAGACGATTACAACACTTTATGATTTTGAAGTAAACACTTGTTTCGACACTATAAATTCAAAAATTCAAACCAAAAGACAAAATTAAAAGTGCAATCAACTGTCAACAGCAAACAAACTCACTTCTAAGATCAAAACGACACTTACGATAGGTCTAGATCTAAGGGCGACAGTATGACTAGTTTACTTTTGTAATGGGAAACTACAAATGATGTAACAAATACACAAAAACAAATATAGTTTCTTTTATACAACTGAGGTTGAATTAAGGCAGAGAAAAGGGGTTTTCAGATAGGTACACACACTGATAACAGGCTGCAAAAACAGAGATAAAACTGAGCAAAAAGAAGCAGAGAACCACAGCTGCACAAGGCAAAGGCTGATCAACGCACCCCTTGCACAGAGAAACTGAATTGCAGTGCAGGTATCCCTCTCGGGACCTGCGTTGAAATGCAGAACCTCTTCACAGAGCCTGCGCTGAAGCAGAAACGAGAATTGTCTCTAGGTTCTGGGTCACGGTTTGCAGTTTAATCTACGGTTTTTGGCCGGATAAAAGCTATCAATAAGGTACAATTAGGAGGATGATCTACAGGAGGACTAAGAGCTATCACAAAGGGTTGTTAGAGAATTTTTGGATCAGCTTGTTCAGATCATAAACAGGTCCAGTGAGTGGACTAGAGTGGCAGATCTCTACTTTGCATTTGTAAATGGAAAATGCAGTTCGATTCGGCACTCCTGAGTTTATGAGATGAACAAAAATAGAAACACAAATAAACTAACTAGATACGATCCCCAGCGGAGTCGCCAATTTGTTGTTGGGAAAAGTATCCATTCAGAATGCCCCTATCCCACTCTAAGGTGTGATAGCGCCTTAGCAACAAACAAGGAAAACTACTTGAATATTCTTCTTTATGAAATGTAAATGAGGAGAAAGGATGTAACTAACCTGTGTCTTTCGCTAGTTTTTTGGTCCAATCATTCCTCTCTTCAATGGCTCCCAGCTCCCTGCTCCCTTACCAGCCCAGCTTCACCGAATTCCTGCAAGATCAGAAGAGAGAGAAACTACACGAAGATATAGATATACATTCATAAAATGCTCAGGATCAGATTAAGCTAAACATGCAAATATAACAAAACATCATTGATACACAACATGTAGGAGAAACTCAAATAGTTTATTGATAGAATAAGAAAGTCCAAGAGGAGATACAACCAAGTGAGTCCCGATCCAGCATCTACCTCCCAGCAAAGGAATCCCTTCCTCTCCTCCAACAAAGCATAAATCACCCAATGTACTAATCTCAATCTCAAACAAGGATAATTTTAGGGGCGAATGTTCACCCTTTGGCGAAATTAAGGGGTTTTAATTTTTTAGTGGGCGAATATTTTGTATCATAGTACATTTTTACAAATCACCTCAAATAGCCCACCTTATTTTAAGGGAGAGGGTAAAAAAGGTAAATTTAACCCTTGAAATTAGGACTTAAACCTTCCATTCGCCCATTTTCGAGAATAGGTTTTATTTAAGTGAATCCATTCGCCCATTTTCAAGAATAGGTTTTATTTAAGTGAATCCTATGGGCCAAATACCATATTTATAAAAGAGGTATGGTAAATTAATAAAAATATAAATAAATGAGAGGTATGGTAAATAAATATAACATTTTTTATATTTACTCCATAAGTCACCTTATATACATGTAAGGGTGTAAACAAATAAAAATATAAGTAAAGTGGAGGTATGGTAAATAAATAAAACGTCTTTTTATACTTACTCAAAAGGTATGGTAAATAAATAAAAATATAAATAAACTAGATGTATTGTAAATAAATAAAACCTCTTTTTATATTTAGTCCATAACCCTCGTTCTATTTATGAAGGCTCAAGAAAGAGGTTTTATTTAAGTGAATCCTATGGGCCAAATACCATATTTGTAAAAGAGGTATGGTAAATTAATAAAAATATAAATAAACGAGAGGTATGGTAAATAAATAAAACATTTTTTTATATTTACTCCGTAAGTCACCTTATATTTACGAACACTCAAAAAATGGGTTATATTTAGGTGAAACCTATGGCCAAAATACTATGGGACAAATACCATGGACTAGATTGTTATTAATACCATGCAAAAAACCATTATTAACCCTAATATTAGAATTAATAAAAATAAAAATGGCACATGGTATTGACCCATGGTATTCACCTGGAATGTAGCCTATTTAAATGGGGGAATTAAACCAGCATGTAGCCTATGCTAAGATTCACTATGACTTTACAAAGTTCTATTATTTAGTGAAAGACTCGCCAAGATCTTACAAGATTTTATAATTGAGTAAAATATTCGCCATGCCTAGTGAGAGATTCGCCAAAAAATTATATATACATATTTTATTATTGATAAAATCGCCTTCCATTTTTCCTATATATCATGGAGATTCGCCCATTTATTATATTTATAAATATAGGGGGGGTTCTTAAAATTTTCCCTGATCTCAAACCAACAGCAATTCTCTGCAAAGTACAAAATTCCAGCCTCTGGATCTCTGGGATGAGGGATCCATATATAGATGTAAGCAGAGAGGATGAGTCAACTTATGTTTTGACTTGTGGCTTCTCTCTGTCAGTTCTTGCTTCCACTTGGAGGCTGAGAGCCTCTTACTCATCACTGGTCGAATTCATTGAGGCAAGTGTCATTGGAGAAGATTCTGGAAGCTTCCAGTGTCTGTACACCTCGCGAAATGACACTGCCATTTGGCATTTCTCACTCAGCGCACCCTGGTAGTGCATTTAGGTGCGTTGCAACGCACCTAGCTAGTGTACTGGGGTGCATTGCAATGCAGGCAGCTAGTAGAGCATCTGAATTGATCCTGAATTGACTGATTCTGAGTGGTTTTTGGTGGAGAACTTCTGGGAGAAGCTGTCATTGGTTGACCTTGTTCCTTTAGGGGTAGGAACAACACTTTTAGGGACTTTGGATGCCTTGGATTATGGACATTTCATGCTTAAAGCTGTAAGGCACAAAAATGTCTATAACACATTCTTCAACTTCAACTTCATCTTCAGGAATAACACTTTCTGCATGTGGTTTTCAAGCATATCGATTTGGTTATGCACTGAATGTATCTTATTCTTCTCATTCTCATGAGTGGCTCATTGATTCTGGAGCTTCTTATCACATGGCCAAAAACAAATCAATGTTTTCTTATTTAAATGATTATAACACCAAAAATATATATGTTGGTGATGATAGATCTCTTAGTGTTCTGTTGAAGCCTCAAAAATCATTACTTACAACATGGGGGAAAACCACCCAGTCCAGACCTTGGTTGGTAGTTCCTTTTCCATTCAGTGTAGTGGCTCCAACTGGGGATAATGGGATGAGTTTCCCAATCTAATTTATGATAGTTCTAATGGGGTTATATGTGATATTTTGTAGTAATGTTTAAGATGAAAGTAATCTGATCTAAACTAATAATCACATGTATATATCCTAAATTAAACACTATCTAGCTATGACTATGCCCGGGAATAAATTTGAAGTATTCGATCTACAATAATGTCTTAAAGTAATTGGTAATAAACACCATTCAACTGCAATAAGAAATGAAATTGTTTTAACAATAATCGTTTCGGATAAATAGTTAGTCGAAAAGATTGTGAAAGATCTATCACATAAGAAATTATTCATGTATTTAGCATAAAATTTAGGCCATCACCATACAAAAGTGCAATAATGCTAACCAAGATTCAAACTTTCATACATAAACAACTTGAAGTGAAGTTATTGCTTAATACATAACTAAAACTGAATTACGAGATAAAAGTACCATTTGTAATAAGTCATGCTCATGTGTTTCAGCAATATTGATCTACTTCAAATCAATCCAACACCATCTAAGAGTACGAAAGTGCATTTTGAGTAGAATATGCCAAATAAGATGAAAATAAATCATGTTCCATTCATTTCACCAGAACTTCCTCAATGGGACAAAAGTGCATGTTTTGAAGATTGTTTCTAATAACATTTCTGGACCCCTCTCTAAATGCATGATAGGGGTTTAAATAATAAACTATAAAACTAAAAATAGATTATTACAAAAATAGTTTAGGAGGTTTAAATGACCTTCCTCCAATTATGCAAAATAAAACAAAGATAGAAATAAACATGTTGACTGACTCCTTTGCATTTGGTCTTTGGGATCGCAGATGTCCGTCATGAGCTTGAGCTGTGTTGATCGATCGATTTCAGATTTCAACTTCCCGGTCAACACAGCGTCAGTGAGTGTTGGCACCATTTTCTCTATGGAAGTGGTTAGGCATCACAGGGTCATCCACTGGATGTGAGGTTTCACTAAATGTTGCTAGTATGCTTCCCAGTTTAACCTGGTCATTTACCTAATTGCTTCTCCTTTTTCCTCTATTACCTACCTCCACTATTCTTTGAGTTGATTGACATTTGGAAGAAAACCTGGAATGGACTCTGCCACTAGGTTAACACTATGTAAATTTTCATTGATGTTCTTGATAACACTTTTTGTTATTGTTGTTGCATCTGTTGTTGCCTTTTTTGCATCTAAGCTGAGAATCCTCGTGTGCAAATAAAATTTCCTTGTGTGATTCCTCCAGTTTAGGCAAGTCGACCTTTCTCCCATCTTTTGAATTCTACCAGGTAATGAAGTCAGAAACTATTTTCAATATTTCATCATATTCGAGTCTCATATCAATGACTTGACTCATCAATTTGTCACTTGTCTTGCAATAGGAATTCATTGTGAAATCTTCTAGCATAATAGTTCCTTTTGGTGCATCAACTCGAAGTTAAGGCTAAATGCTTGAGTAATAAACTGCTCAATTTTTGGATCATCTTTATGTAGATCAGTTATTCCTTATATCTGCGCTTCCTTTTCTGCTAAGCTCACTTGATGTTTTATTTGAATCTACTCGAATTCTTGTTGGAGCCTAGCTAACTACAATTCTGCTTGTTGGTTAGATTTTTCTTACTTTAACTGTTGTTCTAACAACAAAATTTTATTTTCCCTTTCCTTGAGCAACATTTACACCTCTATTTCTTTATCGATAGTCATTGTAGCATAGGCTCTTGCAAATTGTGATAGTATAGTGAAGTTCTCGAATGGGTCGATGCCTGAGTCTTTCCAAACAATATCCATCGGTTCATTATCGAGAGTAGTAGCAATTGTAGCATCCAACTTCCTCTTCTTCCTTTGTCTTTTAACAATGAATTTGTGGGTAGGGCTATAGAATACATCTAGAGGAGGAATCTCCTCAAACCTCAAAACAATTTCAGAGGTAGGAGTGACAAGAATGTGCTCTACCTCTTCAGTATTTATAGTTTTCTCTACTACAGTTTCTTGAGTTATTCTATGTTGTGGAGTCTGTAGCTCTGGCGTTTGTTCCTCTGTATGGAGATTTCTATTAAAGTGCTCCCATTCTTCGTCTAAATAAATCACCAAAGGTTTTATTGGTTGGGTGGAGGTGGAATGAATTTCAACCTATTTTTTAGCAGAAGTTTGCTTAGCTGTCTTTTGTGTAGATTGGGCTGTATCTTTTTCTAACTCCTTAATTTTGCTTCTTCCATTCTATGATTTTTGCTCTAAGTGCTCTAACTCTCTGGTAGAGTTTTCTTGGGATTCTGCTTCAGAATCAACTTTAGAATTTTCTTAGGAATTCCCTTCCAGACTTACGCTGGGTGTTGGCTTCCTTATTGGTTCAATCTGCAATTGGTCCAATGGGACCTTTAATAGTTTCCTTTCTCTATATTCATGAAAGGCCTAGAGATCTCTTGGGTCAAAAAGTAGTGATGCCATGTGCTTCACATCTATGAATGTCTATTTCTGTAAAAAGATGTCATCAAATGCATCTTTCTCATGAATGAATACCTACACTTTTACCATGGTAGTAAAGTCTTTGGCAGTGCCAAATAAGTCACACTGCCTTCCTGGGAATTTAGGTAATTGTAGAGATAACATGATATCTGCTTCTTTAAACGCACGCTCCACATCGTGTAGTGAAAATTCTCCACACTGCAAAGGGACTGTAGGTCAAATGGCATTTTTTACTTCCTTTAATCCTTTTCTCATCCCACTCTCACTAGCTATTTGATAGGCTATCAAACTGGCCATCAATTTGTCCAGAACATAGTATGGAAGGACATGCGGCAAGGTAATGCTTCCAAATACCCTGATATATGTGAATGTTTCCTCACCAAACCATCTGGCCACTAGGAGGATATCTACCTCAGCTTTCTTGGAAAACCTAGGAGCATCTCGGTTGTAAATCTGTTTATGGATAGGCAGCATAACTCCATGACAATTGTAAAATTGTGGGTGAAACAGAGATTCCCACATGTCTTTATGGTATATATGAATGGGAAGTGGATCTTTGACAGTCCACTTCCATCCCATGATAGGAAATTTTGAACCAAAATAGATAGCATCCATCACATATGCACTCATAAAAAATGGAGGGTAAACCCTCGAAGGGACACTTCTTTTCCTCCTATACTCCATTATCATTCATGCTAAATTATTAGACAAAATTTGGGCCCAATTAATTATAGTTGCATTTACAATGCCATCTATCAATGGCAGCCATTCTAGGGAAAATTTAGTTCTATCGGGCTTGTCAAATATCCTACATAGCATGGCCACTGCAAAACTATGAGGGGGAGAAATAGACACAGTAGAGTACATACCGTTTTTGTCCTTTTTTATTTTTCCGTCATTATTTGACTAGGTCCGGGTGCAATCTGCTGGGTCCTTTTTCTCTTTAGCAAACTTCTCAATGAACTATTTGTTGTAGATGACTTGTAGCTCTGGTAGATGGTACATAAATCGTAGGTTGTCTGGCGAAAAAGATCCCATAACCTCTTGGCTTCTGGTTTTGAATTCTCTGTTTGAGATATCGGCCTCATCAATAACACATTTAACCATATCTGTATAAGGAATTATCTTTGGGCACACAGCTATTCGATGCAAAAATGAGCATGCCGACTCAAAAATGGAGGCATATGAGGAATCACGATAGTCAACTGTGATTTTTGTTTCTAGAATTCTTGGTTCCTCTCGTAGTATGTTATACATGGTTTCCCATGTAGAGGTTCCCCCATCTCTGCTACATGTAGTATCTAAAATATAGAAGTCATTTTTTATTTCTCATACGCGACTTCCTTGCCTTTCTTCACCATCGCCCACAAAGATTTGTTCTGTGGATTGTTCCTAAAAGTGGAGAAAAATAGTAGCTATCGGATATACAGAGATAATAATGAATGTGAAATGGAATAATGCAGACAACTTGTAAAAGTGATAAAAGGGAGTTTTATTTAAACGCAAGTAAGAAGATATCATATCACGTTGAATGGTTCTTCACACATAAATGCCATTAACCTTCACTAAATTCCCACTAATGTTTCATTATCTATTAGGTTTAATGCTCATAAATGTCTGCATCGTAAGTTGGGAAGAAAGCTTCAAGGGTGGAGAGCTTCTGAATTGTGATAATGCCGATTTTGCGATTTGCGAAGAAATATCGCAGATCGCATTATCGAATTATGCCTTTTTTTCTTTTCTTATCATCTCTTATGTTTCTACGAAATACGAGATGCGAGCCGCATGTTATTATTTCTAAGACATAGCTCATTCGTTAGGTTTTGTATGTAAATAAATTTTTACTGAGCGAAGAACCTATACATTCGTTTGTAATGTATCTCAGGAGTGGGTCTGGATCTTGATCGTATTTTGCAATTTCGACCGATGGTAAGTTTGTGGTGCTCTTTTAAATGCTCGAAATGTGATGCAGTAAGGGAAATGATGCGATCGCAATTTTGCATTTCACCATTTTTTTAAGTAATTTATTAAGGCATGCCTTCTATGAATCGATATGCGATGCGAGACTTAGTTTTGATGAGAAATATCTAAGGACCTAGTTTATATAAGAAACTTAGTAGTTTCAAAGTGTTTTAGCACGAAGTCCTTCTTTGATTTCTTTTCGCTATATTTGGTAGGTTAGCAAGGATTTCAATCATGCTTAATCATGTGATATGTGGGAAAGGCAAGCATTTACTATTTCTTTTGAAAAGGGGTTCGATTAATATCTTGTTTTTATTTCAAAATTAAATAAGAAAAATGCCTAAATTCTAAGTTTATTTTTGGAAGGATTTTTTTAAAGGGTCCCATTTATTAATGTAATATTGACTACTACTATTAACAAATGGGGGGTTGTTGAATATCACAACAATTGGCGATTCACTTGGAAGAACCAATTATCTCTGAGAGTTTTTTGAAATTTCTAAAAACTTCCAAAATAAAGATGGTTTTGAAAATAAAAATTACATGAAATATAAGGTAAGTAATACTACTCTGTGAGTAATAAAACAACATCTACTTAACTATCATTCTTTTGATTATTCTCTTTTCATAAGAAAGTTACTTTGTCTACATCAATCATTACTTGGTTTTTAAAGATAAAAAAAGGGAGGCTCTTCTCATCCGTTTTTTGGTATACTCAGTTATCATAGGTGGAGCCTCTGCCACCAACAGGCATTCATAGCCTTGACAGCATTACCTTTTAGCCAACAATGATTCAGTATCCCACCTTGGTTAAAATGCAATTTTAAATATAAGCTCGGATTTATATACTTACTACCTTTTTATTTTCTAAAATAATTCTTTTTCTTCAATTTTTTATCTTTTAACCCTTAAAGGACAATGCCTTGGTTTGGTGACCAAAATTGACAATGCCATTCACTTGATTTATAACTTAACTAAACAAGCTGGCTCTTAATGAGATCGTTTGCCCTTTGATTAATACAATCTCAAGCCATTAACCTATTTTGATATGCAATATTGGTAATGTCAGCTAGTTATAACCTTATGACCATGGTAAGTCGGCTCTTGATGAGACCTCTTATCCTTTAAGTTTAAGTATATTTTAGAATTACACTCTAAAAATGAAAGTTGATTAGGTGGGGAGAATCATTGGCTCCTTAAGAGCTTCTAGATGACAATTGTAGAGTTTAAAGATGCTTTTCTATAGAGAGACTTTTCTTTGTTATTGATACTTTTCTTGACTGATGTAGAGGAAAGATTTATTTCTAAAGATAAGTTCTTCAAATATCAAATAATTTTGGTAGAGAATAGGCAATTTCAGAGAAATAGAACTTAACTCTATGTTTCATGCATGAAGATCATTTTCATAACAGTCTTTACTTATACAAACGAAAAGTAAAAATTAAAAAGAGACTATTATTTGCAAAGTCGAAAGTAAATGTTCTTCAACTTGTATTATTTTCTAAAAGAAAAAATAAAAAGGAAGACAATAATATATAAGGAATGGAAGAGATTATCTTCTATGGGAAATATCTCTTTAAGATCTGCCCATTAACAGGTAGATATTCTCTCTTACCTGATAAATTTTGTAATAGATAGGTTGATGGGCCTTTTTGTTCCACAATTTGAAACAGGCCAAGCCACATTTGTTGGAACTTGGCATGCTTACCTTTTTCTTCATGAGCTTTATCCCATTTTAATAGTAGGTCTCCGAGTTGAAAAGATTTTTAACTTATAGAATTTGAATCAAAGGAATCCTTGACTAACTGTTCATGATGTGTGTGTGTGATTCTGGCCTTTTCCCTTTCCTCTTCAAGCTTAAGGATTTGTAACTGTCTAGCTTGCATAGAAGAGAAAGGAGTTTCTTCAATGAACTAAACTAAGGCTAAAGAGGGAATAGCTACATTTGTAGGTAAGAAAACTTCTTTCCCATAGAACAAATTAAAAGAAGTGCCAATGGACGCTTTCTGAGTTATTCGATCTGCCTATAGAGCAAATATCCAAGACTTATGCCAGTTCTTCTAACTTTGGTCAATAGTTTGTTTAATAATCCTTATGAGATTCTTGTTTGTAGATTCAGATAACCCATTTCCTTGTGGATAATAGTTAGCAGAGTACTTAAGCTTAAAACCTCTTTTAAGAGAAAATTTTGTCATAGCATTGCCTGAAAAATAAGACGTGTTATAAAACATTAGGGAAGATGGTAGGCCAAATCTGGTAATGATAAATTGATCGATGAATTCAATAATGCTGTCAGAATTGGCTACCTTGAGTGGAATGGTTTCTACCCATTTTGTAAAGTATTCAGTTGCTGTAAGGATGTACCTATGATTCTTCGAAAAATGAGGAACAATCTCACTTATTATGTCCAATCCCCATTATTCAAATGGTTGTTCAATATTAACTGTTTGTAATGGTAATGTGGGTTTTCCCTGTCTCCCAGTAGTTGTTTGGAAAACTTTACATCTCCTTATATAATTGTGTGTATATTTGAATAATGTCGGCCAGTAATAGTTTGCATGCAGGATTTTATGTGTGGTGGTATCTCCTCCAAAATGTCCACCAGCTGGTCCATCATGAAGTTCCTACAACACCTTCTCTGCCTCAGATTTTTCAAGACATCTAAGTAAAACAAAATCATAATTTATTCTAAATAGCACATCATTGACGATTTGATATTGTCTAGCTTTTAGCCTCAAGGCCCTTCTCTTCTTGTAATTTAATTGCGTTGGGGCATATCCATTTTTTAAGTAAAATATGATATCAGCATATCTTGACTTAGTGTCGTTAAGGCTTACCTCATAGACTTGTACATCATCGCCTGAGCCTTGTAGTGCTGATAGATTAGATGTTCCTGCTAACATCCTGCAAAAACATTGACCTTTTATAATTTTTGTTCGTCTAATTTCAATGTCATATTCTTGCATGGTTGTTACCCAATTTTCTCTCTTCTCACCTACATCCCTTTGTATTAACAGATTTCTCACTGCTGAGAATGACACTATTACTTTGGTGTAGGTTTTGAGGAGAAAAGGTCTGAATTGTTTTATTGACTTGAAAACAACAAAGGCTTGTTTTTGAACATCTGAGTAATTCAATTCAGCCCCCTGCAAATTGGAGCTAAAGAAAGAGATTGGGGCTTCATCTTTTTCTTCATTGACTTGTGTCAATATGGTTGCATATGATTTCTCGGAAGCGAAAGTGTATAAAATGAAATGAATTGAAAAATTCAGAGTTGTTAAAGATGGAGCATTTATGATTGCTTGTTTAATCAAGTTAAAAGCTTCATGTTCTGAGTGTCCCCATTTAAACAGAGAATTTTTCTTTATCATAGATTGAAGAGGTAAAACAATTCGTGAGAATTCAGTGACCAATCTTTTAACAAAATTTATCTGACATAGGAAAGATTGCATTGATTTTTTGTTATGAGGTAAAGGTATTTCAGAAATTTCTCTTATTTTGTCAGGGTCTATGTGCATCCCTGCTTTGGACACAATGAATCCAAGGAGCTTTCCTTCACTTAATGCGAAGAAAGATTTCTTAGGGTTAAGAGAAATTCCATACCTTTGGAAACACTCAAAGATTTTTTTTAAATCTCTTAGATGATTACTGCACTTTCTGGAATATACAGTTATATCATCTAAGTAGATCACTACTCATTTGTTTACTAAACCTTTGAAAGCTATGTCCATGGCTCTCTAGAAAGTAGCACCAACATTAATCAGTCCAAATAGCATATTTTGATAAGCATAAGTGTCCCATTTTGTCCTGAATGTAGTTCTCAGCTGGTCATCTGGATGTACTAGGATCTTATTATAACCTGAGAATCCATCCAGGAAAGACATTAGTTTTGAGCGTGCAACTGATTGCAATATCTATTCCATAGGAGGTAATGGGAAATTGTCCTTTTGACAAACTTTGTTGAGGTTGCAGAAGTCTATACACATCTAAATATCATTGTTCCTCTTTTTAACTGGGAAAAGATTGGAGACCCAATGGGAATGTCTGACAGGGAAAATAATCTTGGCTTTCAACAGTTTATTCAATTCATATTTAATCTAATTTTCTAAATTAGGATGGATTTTCCTTACTAAACAGGTTTTTCATCAGATGCCATGGGAATAGTATGTTGAATAATAGAAGTGTCGTACGTTTTAAGATCTTCATAGGTCCATGCGAAGACATTCTTGTATCTCTTAAATAACTGTATAAAGGATGATTTTTCATCTGATGTAAGTTCGAGGCTTAGATTAATATTTTGAGGTTTCAGGTTAGTTCCAAGGTTAATCAATTCAAACCTCAGAGTTGAACTCTGAAGTTTTGAATTGGTGGGTTTTTAAAATATGTCTTTGAGGTCATATAAATCTTCCAACTTAACTATAGACTTTGGTATAGCATTATTGGTTGTTTCTTGTTTAAGTTGGTTATCATGTTGGTCTTCATCAACTATTTGGTCATCATAAGAGCCTTCTTATGTCAAAAAGCTTATGATATCTGGGTCATTATTAAAGACTCGCCAGTCGGTGATATTATCGGCAATAGAAGGCCTAAAAATCAATTCAATAGAAAAGAGATCAAGGTTATAATCTTCTCGTGGAATAAGCTAGGAAGTGACATTAGCTAGGAGCTCAACACTAGCATTTTGGAGTCTTGGAATAGGGGAAATATTAAACGTTGTAAAATGGGAAGTCAAGTCTTGGACCAATGACTGATAGTGTTTCAAGTGTCCTGACAAACATTGTATAGTATTTCTTACATGCTTAATCACAATTTTTGAATCTCCAATTACTTGGACGTGTTTGATATTAAGGCCAATGGCTTTATACAAACCTTGAATTAGTGCTTCATATTCAGCGGTGTTGTTTGTGCAATCAAATTCAAGTTTGCACACTAACATAGTCTTTTCCCCTTCTGGGCTAACTAATATGCATCTCGCTCCTCCTCCATCATTGGATTTCGATCCATCAAAAAATAATTTCCAAAATAAATTGATAACTACAGGTTTATCTACAAAATTTACGCATTTAGAAGTGTCTGTTTGGGAAAAAAATTTGACTTGAGATACAACAGAGTTTTCCAAGAAAGGTGAAGTATAAGCATTGAACTTTCCTAGAAATGATTCTATTGAGTAGTTTCCGATGATATTGTTTCTATACGCGACTGGTTCATTTTCTCCTTCTAGCTCTGTGGCTATGTACTTTTGATGTTTTTTGGGATCAACCCTTATTTGATTTGGCTTGCGATTATAGAGAAGCCACATGCGAGACCAGTTAGTTGCAAAATAACCATGAAGTTTCTCTGACCAGTCTCTACTAAGGATTAAGCCATAGAACTTAGGAATATCAGCCACAAGAATGTTAATGACTTGACAAACTTTAGGGTTTGACAAAATTCTGATGGTTACTTGATTAAGTTCCCCAACAACTTTGACTTGAGACCGATCTAACTGTACCATACGTATAGTATATTTTTGCAGCTGAACACTTAACTTTGCACAAACTGTTCTACGTAAAATGTTAGATGAAGCTCATGAATCAACTAAACAATTGTGTAAGTTCCTATTAAAAATTTTGAAAGAAAGGAGAAATGGAGGAGTATGATATTTATATTTTCCTCCAATCAGAGCAATGTCAGTTGGATCAATTTTGTCCAAAGAAGTGCGAGGGGGTCTTCCCATTTCTTGGGCAGCTTGTCAAATCATGACAACAAGAAGAGGTGATGTAGGTACTACTTTGAGTTCCTTGAGGAGTAGCTTCTGTTGATGTTTCAATTTGCTAAGCTCATGAAAGGTGATGTTTGCCCTAGTCTTCTTCATATCATCAACAATATTATATTCCATTTCATCAGAAACTATCAGGGTTTTAGCTGAAGGTGAAGAATCCAATTGAGAAGGAGTGGTTTGAGTGGATTTTGGTGAAGACTTCTTACCTATTGTTTTGTCCCTGGGAGGTGGCATTGAAGCCTTCTTCTTTGGATTTATTTGTGGCAAATCAATAGGGTTTTTACTTTGGTTGGAAACAGGCAATGCTTCTTGAGTTTCTTCATTGGGAAGTATAAAGTCCCACATTCCTTGTAACTCCACCACTTCTTCATTATCTGTTTGTTCTTCATTTGTTGAAACATTATCTTCCTCTCCATCTGATTCAGCATTTGATATGGCATTTGGAGGTTTAGGATTAGTAGGGGAATTCCTCTTAAATGGTCTAAAAGATTTCTTAGAGGAAGTCTCTACTACCTGTTTTTTGATATCAACCATTTCGTTAGACATGGTTTTGATGACTTTTTGTAAAACTTCAAGATCAAAAGGATATTTAGTTGGTTTCTTCTTGGAGTCATCCCTAAAAGTCACTTTTTTAGATTTTCATTCTTCTAATGTGTTTTTCTTTTCTACAGCTAAAATTCATTTTTCTACAGCTATTGCCTTTTTCATATTTTTTGCAAAAGTCATTTGGGAGCTCTATCAATTAAAATGGCTGTGTTTGAAGGGAGAGAAGAAATATACCACTCATTTTGGATGTCATCACTAGGATTAGATGCCATTGGTATCTTATTCAATAATTTATTGAAGCGAGAGTTGAAGTCTTTAATGGGTTCGACTTTCAAATTTGAGAGATCATTGATTAAGGTAGTCATGGATCTATCATCTCCAAGTTTAGTTAAGAATTTCTGTTGAAAAGCATCCCAACTATTCATAGAACCTGATGGTAATGAGAAGTACTATGATCCTCTTTCTCCTTGTAAAGTATATGGAAATAATCTTACAATTGCGTCTTCTTCTACTACTTCATTCAAGTTAATGGGCAACATGTAATTGTTTATGTGTTCCTCAGCAAGTAGACCATTATCAGGATTGAATTTTGGTAACCATTTCCATGGATGAGTTGGTAATTGATGTAAAGGCCCAACCATCCTAACACCTCTTGGGTTTGTCCATAGCCTCGAAGGATTCTGTGCCATTGCTGGTATGTGAATAGGAGAAGGTGTAGCAGTGGTTGAAGGTGATTGGGCAGAGGAGGATGTATCTCCTTTACCTGTGTGAATCACAATCTAGAGTGGCGAGGCAGATGATTGATCTTGTGATGGTATGGATGGAATGAATGAAGATGAAGATTGTGTCGATGAGAGAACCTCGTTGTTAGATTCATATGGTGTTTTCTTAGCTTTCTTACGGCTTGGCAGAGGGAATTTGAATAGTGGGATTCCAAATTTTTCACTATGTGCTCTAGTTAACCTTTGAGTTGGGATAAGCTGAGAGGTAACACTATCTTGGGATAACTCAAATTCTTCTTGAGATAACGAAATACCCTGTAATTTATGAATTAAGGATTTGACTTCAGCAGCTTCAGTAGAAGAAAAATGATCTGGATTCTTTGGGATTTTAGCTGTGGTTTCTACAGTTTTCTTTAAAACTTCTCACTTAAGATCGAGAGATTTGGAAGGTGATCGATAAGTTGAAGGTGATGGTGAGGGAGTTTTACTCTGAGAATGGCCCGTTATTTGGATTTACTTGTCATTCACAGTGAGGCCCTCCTTCTAGCGCCAAAATGTTGAAGCATCGAAAATCGTTGCTTAGAACATGGGGGAGAACCACCCGGTCTAGAGCTTGGTTGGCAGTTCCTTTTCTGTTTGGTGTAGTGGCTCCGACTGGGGATAATGGGACTAGTTTCCCAATCTAATTTATGATAGTGCTCATGGGGTGATATGTGATATTTTGGAGTAATGTTTAGGCTAAAAGTAATATGATCTAAACTAATAATCACATGTATATATCCTAATTTAAACACTATCTAGCTATGACTATACCCAAGAATAAATTTGAAGTATGTGACCTACAATAATGTCTTAAAGAAATTGGTAATAAAGATCATTCAACTACAATAAGAAATGAAATCGCTTTAACAATAATCATTTCGGATAAATAGTTAGCCGAAATGATTGTGAAAAAATATATCGCATAGGAAATTATTCATGTATTCAACATAAAATTTAGGCCAGCACCATACAAAAGTGCAATAATGCTAACCAAGATTCAAACTTTCATACGTAAACAACTCGAAGAGAAGTTATTGCCTACTACATAAGTAAAGAAAAATTACGAGATAAAAGTACCATTTGTAATAAGTCCTGCTCATGTGTTTCAAC
This sequence comes from Pinus tabuliformis, assembly GCA_031772625.1. Lineage (NCBI taxonomy): Eukaryota > Viridiplantae > Streptophyta > Pinopsida > Pinales > Pinaceae > Pinus > Pinus tabuliformis. The sequence continues at coordinate 786,889,407 of CM062808.1, forward strand.
AATATTGATCTACTTCCAATCAATCCAACACCATCTAAGAGTAAAGTGAAATTTCAGTAGACTATGGCATATAAGATGAAAATAAATCCTGTTCCATTCATTTCACCAGAACTTCCTCGAAGGGACAAAAGTGCATGTTTTGAAGATTGCTTCTAATAAAATTTCTAGACCCCTATCTAAATGCATGAGAGGGGTTTAAATACTAAACTATAAAACTAAAAATAGATTATTACAAAAATAATTGAGGAGGTTTAAATGACCTTTCTCAAATTATGCAAAATAAAACAAAAGTAGAAATGAACATGGTGACTAACTCCTTTGCTTTTGGTCTTTGAGATTGCATATGTCCATCACGAGCTTGAGTTGTGTCAGTCGGTCGATTTCAGATTTCAACTACCCAGTGAACATGATGTTGGTCAGTTCTGGCACCATTTTCTCCGTGGAAGCGGTTAGGCATCGTAGGGTCATCCATTGGCTATGGGGTTTCACTAAATGTCATCAGTATGCTTCCCATTTTAACCTGGTCTTTTGCCTAATTTCTTCTCCTTTTTCCACTGTTTCCCGCCTCCACTGTTATTTGAGTTGTTTGACATTTGGAAGAAAACCTGGAATGGACTCTGCCACCAAGTTGGTGCTATGTAAATTTTCATTGATGTTCTCGATAACACTATTTTTTGCTGCTGTTGCATCTGCTATTACCTTTTCTACCTATCTGAGCCAAGAATCCTACTCTGCAAATAAAATTTCCTCAAGTGATTCCTCTAGTTTAGACAAGTTGGCCTTTCTCCCATCTTCTGAATTTTACCAGGTAATGAAGTCGGAAACTCTTTTCAATATTTAATCATATTCGAGTCTTGTCTCAACGACTTGACTCATCAATTTTTCACTTGTATCACAATAGGAATTCCATTGCAAGATATTTTGGCATAATAGTTCCTTTTGGTGCATCAGTTGGGATTTAAGTCCAAGTGCTTCAGTAATAAACTGATCAATTTTTAGATCATCTTTGTGCAGATCAGTTATTCCTTGTATCTGATCTTCCTTTTCTGCTGAGCTCATTTGATGTTTTATTTGCATCTGCTTGAATTCTTCTTGGATCTTAGCTAACTGTGATTCTACTTGCTAGTTAGATTCTTCTTGCTATAACTATTGTTCTAACAATAAAATTTTATTTTCCCTTTCCTTGAGAAACAGTTGCACCTCTCTTTCTTTATTGATAGTTGTTGTAGCATAGGCTCCTGAAAATTGTGATAGTCTAGTAAGGTTCTCGGGTGGGTCGATGGGTGAGTCTTTCCACACAATATCCATCAGTTCATTATCGAGAGTAGTAGCAGTTGTAGCATTCAACTTCCTCTTCTTCCTTTGTCTTTTAACAACAACTTTGTGGGCGAGGCTACAGAATACATCTAAATGAGGAATCTCCTCAATCTTCAAAACAATTTCAGTGGTAGGAGTGATAGGAATGTGCTCTACCTCTTGATTATTTACAGCTTTCTCTACTACAATTTCTTGAGTTGTTTAGTGTTGTGGAGTCTGTAGCTATGGTGTTTGCTACTCTCTATGGAGCTTTCTATTAAAGTGCTCCCATTCTTCGTCGAAATCAATCACCAAGGCTTTTATTGGCAGGGTGGAGGTGGAATAAATTTCAGCCTGTTTTTTAGCTGAAGTTTGCTCAACTGTCTTTTCTGTAGATTGGGTTGTATCTTTTTCTGACTACTTACTTTTGCTTCTTCCATTCTGTGATTGTTGTTATGAGTACTCTGACTCCCTAGTAGACTTTTCTTGGGATTCTTCTTCAGAATCAACTTTAGAATTTTCTTTAGAACTCCCTTGAAGGCTTACACTAGCAGTTGGGTCCCTTATTGGTTCAATCCATAATTGGTCCAATGGGACCTTTAACTGTCTCCTTTCTTTTTATTCATGAAAGGCCTCAAGATATCTTGTGTCAAAAAGTAGTGATGCCATGTGCTTCACATTTGTGAATGTCTCTTTCTGTAAAAATATGTCATCAAATGCATCTTTCTCATGACTAAATACCTTCATTTTTATCATGGTAGTAAAGTCTTTGGCAATGCCAAATGGGTCATACTACCTTCCTGGGAATGTAGGTAATTGTAGAGATTACATGATATCCGCTTCTTTAAATGCATGCCCCACATCGTGTAGTGAAAATTCTCCACACTGCAAAGGGAATGTAGGCCAAATGGCCTTTTTGCTTCCTCTAATCCTTTGCTCAGCCCACCCTCACTAGTTGTTTGATAGGCTATCTCTCTGGCCATCAGTTTGTCTGGAACATAGTATGGGAGGAAATGCGGCGAGGTAATCCTACCAAATACCCTAATATATGTGAATGTTTCCTCTCCAAACCATCTGGCTACTGGGAGGATATCTACCTTGATTCCCTTGGAAAACCTATGAGCATCTCGGTTGTAAATATGTTTATGGATAGGTAGCATAACTCCATGACAAATTTTGTAAAACTGTGGGTGAAACCGAGATTTGCACATGTCTTTATGGTATATATGAATGGGAAGTGGATATTTGACAGTCCACTTCCATCTCATGACAAGAAATTTTGAACCAAAACAGATTACATCCATCACATATGCACTCATAAAAAATGGGGGGTAAACCCTCGAAGGGACACTTCGTTTCCTCCTATACCCCATTATCGTTCTTGCTAAATTATCAGACAAAATTTGGGCCAAATTCATTATAGTTGCATTTATGGCTACATCTATCAATTACAGCCATTCTAGGGAAAATTTAGTGCTATTGAGCTTGTCAAATATCCTACATAGCATGGTTGCTGCAAAACTATGAGGGGGAGAAATAGACGCAGTATATACCATTTTTGTCCTTTTTGATTTTGCCCTCATTATTTGACCAGGTCCGGGTGCAATCTATTGGGTCCTTGGTATCTTTGGAAAACTTCTCAATGAACTGTTTGTTGTAGATGACTTGTGGCTTTGGTAGGTGGTGCATAAGTCGTAGGTTGTCTGGGGAGAAAGATCCCATAACCTCTTGGCTTTTGGTTCTGAATTCTCTGTCTAAGATATTGACCTCATCAATAACCCATTTAACCATATCTCTATAAGGGATTATCTTTGGGCACGTAACTATGCGACGCAAAAATGAGCATGCCATCTAAAAAATGGAGGCATCTGAGGAATCACGACCGTCAACTATGATCTTTGTTTCCAGAATTCTTGGTTCATATTTTTCTAATATATTATACATGCTTTCCCATGTAGAGTTTCCCCCATATCTGTTGCATTTAGTATTTTATAATAGAGGAGTCATTTCTGATTTCTCAGACGCAACTTCCTTGCCTTTCTTCACCATCGCTTCCAAATATTTTTTCTGTGGATTGTTCCTGAAAGTGGAGAAAAAAAACAGCTATCAGATATTCAAAGATAATAATGAACGTGAATTGGAATAATATAGAATACTTGTAAAGGTGATAAAAAAAAGTTTTATTTGAATGCAATTAAGAAGATATCATATCACGTTGAATGGCTTTTCACACATAAATGCCATTAACCTTAACTAAATACCTGTTAGTGCCTAGATTTACCTCAGGCTGAAAAGGTAGGATCTAGGGCCAACATCAAACCACGCTCAGCCTCATAGCTAGCCCTACGAGGATAGGAGAGGGCTCTCTCCAGGTCAATCTCAGCAAAAGATGATCTATGGGCTTGAGATGACTGAAATACAAACTAATTTTAGCCTAGGTATGAAGTGCAAGAGAGTTTGATTTGATTTTTTGAGGATTTTGTTGGAATCAAGGGAAAGGCAAATTTGGGTCCGGGGATGAAGGCCAGTTTTGCAGAGATCTGATTGGGGCAAGAAAGTCAATCGTTTTGATGCTTTGATTTGTAAAGATGGAGGGTTCAGACTGGTGAAAAGCTGAAGAGGGCAAGAGGGTATCAAGAATCCTCTTCAAACTAAAGAAAACATTGAAAATTAAACAAAACTAAAAGGCAGAGCACAGCAAGCTAATGAATTCTACCTTTGTCACTCATTTGTTTAATTTGAGAAGCAAAAGAGAAAAGGAAATGATAGACATAAATATCAGTGAACTCACAAATTACATAGAGAGGAACACCATCAAAACACAGAGCCACAGGAATCCCAAAGAGTGCTGCAAAACCCTGGTCTTTCCTTTGCCAAAAATGCAGAAATCAGATGTACAATGGAGTGCCAAGCAATCCCAAGTGTCCAACCGTGAAAATGATTGAGAAATTACATGATATAGACAAGCCTAACTCCTTCTCATGCCTCTAGGGGTCAAGCTCATCATTATAGGAGCCGTTTCAACCATATCTAAACAAGGAACTGAAAAATAGGCAATGAAACAACTTGCCTCTATATGTTAGGAAACTGATTCATTCACTCACATTTCACCTTTTGGTGAATGAATCTACTAAGACAAGTAAAAATGTGCCAAAATTACATCAAGTTAGATTAAGAGTAACATAAAAAAGTAAAACTAGTCAAAACAGGTCAAAATTCTGAGCTGAAGAGTGAAAAATAGGCTAAAATTCTCTTTGCGCCACGCCCAAAACCTGTATGCGTAGCACAAATTTGAAGCTCATTTTGAGGCCCTTCCTGAAGTCCAAATTGAGCTCAAGATAGCTCGCTAGAAAGCCCCACCTGTCTAATTTCCAACCCAAGTGGAATTTCTAGATTTGGATGTCATTTGCCCCTCCAAAACTTCAATCTCCCAAGACTGCTTCTTGTGGGTGCAAAAGGTGGTAGAGAGGTCATTTTTTGTGTGTTTTTGACCCTTTAGGCAACCCAGAACCTGATGAAATCCTTGGGTAATTCATGAGCATGCATAAATTTTCATAAAAAATTTAGAAATGCAAAGTTTCTTCCAGAGGATCTCCCAATTATAAGCGCGCGCCAAGTGGCACTACGCGTTGGGCAGGAAAATCTGTTTTAAAGCCAAAAAATTCAAAATTGACAAAATTTTCTCCAAATTTGCTAAAATTTGGACTGAAGGTCCATCATTGAGTATCATGCTCAGCCAAAGAAGCCTCAACTAAGATTCAGAGCCTATCATGCCTTTTGCGTCGTTTTATTGCTCTCCTTAGTCTTGCCTTTAGGATTTTGATCCTTGCTTTGCAAACATGATTTCGTGCCCAATAATGATTTTTCATGTGCCTGAGCATGTCCTTGTCTTTGTTTGCTTTCGCCAATAGCTTCTCAAGATGAATATTGACCCTCTCAAGCCAAGTCTCTCGATCAGCCTCTATCTCCTGCTCCAATGAAGTGAACTCTATCCTCCTCCTTTGGGCAGCTTGGCGGTTTTGCCGAATGTTTTGTAACTCCATGACTGTATGCTGATCCTCCAATTGTTTGTTTCGCTGCTCCAAATAGTTTATGACCCATTGAGCTCTCTGCAACTTTTCGGTCAATGCATCTATCTCGACTTTCTGCTCCTGAATAATCTCCCTCAGCTTTGAGGTAGGAGAGCTCACATCATCATCAATGAGGATGAAATTAGTGTCTTGGCCTCCTGAAGGGCCCTCATCTTGCATAGACCTTTTGCCTCTGTCCTGTACCTGTACCTGTGTTGCTGATGATGGCAACGAGACCCCTTCCACCCCAGGTGGAGATAGTACTCGTCAGGCTGCTGCAAACAATCCTCTCATGCCTCTCTGATAGGTGACATATGTCGGCACACTAGTAGTCTCTACCTCCCGACCTCCATGGTGATGTGAAGGTTCACCTGCATGATGGAAAACCTCCTGATGAGCTGCTAAAGCTATAAAGAACTCACGGGAAATGAAGTCTTCCCATGTGATACCCTGCATGTAGGAATTTACAGGGTGAGTTCCTCAGAAAGAACACCAAAAGGACACCGCTCACAACCAGATCTCAAATCAATACACCAGTATTTTTGACGTGGTTAAAACCCTCAAAGAGGGAAATAGTCCATGGCCTGAGCCAACGTGGCCACTTCAGGCAATTTATTAATCAAAGAATGAAAATTTACATAAGCTTTCTCTCATAGATGGATTACCCGAACAATGACCCTCCATGCGCTTTAAATAGAACTCATGGACCAATCGGGTGTCAAGCCACAGATCAAGTGTCGGTAATACCGAGGAGAGAGTGAACCGTCAGATCACTACATATCATGACCGTCGGATTGTAAGTTAAAAAATGTACACCGGTAAAGAAACACACTTTACCTAACTCTATACCTAACTCTATACTAGACCAAGTTGAACTTAACTATTTCCTATGTATCGAAATATCCTAACACTGCAAACCAAGCTGATGCACAACAATGATCTTGATGAGCGCATAGTGGTAAATGTTGTTGTACTGTTGTTCAGGATTCTTCTTCTGTACAAGAGTAGTCATCCTCTCGATGTTTTGGTACATGAAATATGGAATGTTTATCATATTTACTCTCATGAAATGCATCAATAATTGGATATGGTATGCATAGAGGCATGCGAAGTGACCTTCACAACTAAAATATCTGATAATGAGTCTCATCAACGACGCATAGGATTGTTTCAAAAACCGGAATGGGATCACCCTACTGAGATATCTCACATAGCTAGGCCTGATATATGGTTCATAATGTACTCTTTCTACCTGCATTCTTTTGTTCCACTCCTCACCTACATTTGGTATTCCTGTTGCTTGAGAAATGGTCTCTGGTGTCAAGGTGAAATTTACACCAACAAGAGTTACCTGACCATCATGCAAATGCAAAACAAATAACCGAGCCAACTCCTGATGATGCTGAATCTGAGCAATCATTTCGCAATACTGAAAGCATGACTGTTGTTGGAAACATGCCATGGCAAGTGGGCAGGCTTGCAGTTCAGTCAAAGAGGTGGGCTCTTCTCTGACATGTCTGCCACCCTTACGAGGCCTCCTCGGTGCATGAAGCTCTGTGGTAGAATCACTGTCTTGTTCATATGATGACTCAGTGTCTGTCATGGTGTTGCAGGTTTATGCCACTATGTATGCTGATCTGTATGAGGTGAAAACAAAAATTTGGTGTATTTGCCTCCAATTTCCAAATGTGTGCTAAGTAGGAAGGGAGTGTGGGAAAAGAAAAGGGACAGTGGATAAAGTGGACTGCCAAGTGAAATTAAAATACAATAACAGTTACTTGACTGTGTGTTAGGAATGTGGGGTTTGGGGATTTTTTGCAAATGACATGGGAAAGTGATAGGGATGGGATATTGTAGGGTTTAGGAATAAGGATAGGAATAAATGGGGGAATAGGGGATTAGTGAATTTAGGGGGTAAGGGAGTCAAATGGAAACAAAGGGACAAGGGAATAAACTTGGTGGCAAAACAATCATCAAAACCCTAGGCAGCAATTTTGTTTGACAGTTTTGAAGAGATAGGGTTTGTTCTCCTTTACACATTCATCATGTAATAAACACCATCACACAATCATCACATTTGAATGCACAACAGTATTGGAGACTCTACCTACTTGAAACGAGGCAAATCTGTGTGTTGTTGAGCAATTTGAGCGAATTTTGACTGTTTTCGAACCTCTGGCTGTATGCACCACGCGGCATACCTAGTGCATCACACTGTCTATCTATGTCGCACATGTTCAAAACGACATTGTGAATGGCGGCTCTATGTGCCATGACCTCTCGGTGCGCTGCGACTACCTGCCAATGTGTCGCGCAACATTCCAACACACAGTCCCGGCCTCGGACACAAAATTCACTCCTCCATGATTTTCCTTTGGGTCCTTGACAACCTCTTGTGTGCAAATGACATTTGAATGGTGAAAATATCTTGTATAGTCATGGATTTGATTTTTATTTTGCAGAAACCCACTTTCTTATATTTGGAATTTGGCACTTTCCACTTTTTAATACAAACTCTATTTTTTGTTGTTTCCTTTGACGTTTGACTGAAATGATCAAATTCTTGGCAATTTTTTTTGCAGGGATGATGGCCTTGGATTTTGGCAAAGGATGACTAGGGCTGCACTGAAGAACTGTAGAACTTGAAAAAACCTTAAAAATTACATATTTATTACAAAAAATACATTTGATGATTTCTTCTTCAAAACAGAGTTTTGAAGAAGAATCATTCTCAAGCATTACTGATAATGAGAATTTATTAGGGACATCCTCATGGGCTTGCTGGCATTATTGGACACTTTGAAGACAAAATTTGCAAAACCCTAGACCTAATGACTGAAATGACTCTTGGCTGACCAAAAGACCTTCCATAATGACTATAAAATTGATTTGATGAACTTTGATGATCAAACATGAACCAGTAGGTACATGACATGAGGGAAGTATGGAGACAAGACCCTTCTGTCAGAAGATCGATGCTCCTAATGGAATGAAGATGATCAAGTTGAATGAGACACCTAAAATGAAATGCAACAAAAGAGGTTTTGATCTCTAATGGAGGGCTGAACATATCGACTCTAACAATGCCTACCAGTGTTTCGTTATCTCTTAGCTTTAATGCTCATAAATGTTTGCATCGTAAGTCAGGAAGAAACGTTTTATGGTGGAGAGCCTTTGAATTGTGATAATGTCGATTTTGCGATTTGCAAAGCAATATCGCATATCTCATTACTGCATTATGCCTTTTTTCTTTTCTTATCATCTCTTATGTTTCTGCGAGATGCGAGCCGCTCTTTATTATTTCTAAGACATAGCTCATTTGTTAGGTTTTATATGTAAAGACCCTTTTACTAAGCGGCGAACCTAAACATTTGTTTGTAACGTATCTCAGGAGTGGGTCGGGATCTTGATCATATTTCACAATTTCGACCGATGGTAAATTTGTGGTGCTCTTTTAAATGCTCTAATTGCGATGCGGTAAGGGAAATGATGTGATCTCGATTTCGCATTTCGCTTGTTTTTTAGGTAACTTATTAAGGCATGCCTTCTATGAATAGCGATATGAAATGTGAGACTTAGTCTTGATGAGAAATACCTAAGGACCTAGTTTACATAAGAAACTTAGTAGTTTCAAAGAATTTTATCACGAAGTCCTACTTTGATTGCTTTTCACTAGATTTGGTGGGTTAGCAAAGCTTTCAATCATGCTTAATTGTGTGATATGCGGGAAAGGCAAGAATTTACTAGTTCTTTTGAAAAGGGGTTTAATTGATATCTTGTCTTATTCCAAAATTAAATAAGAAAAATGCCTAAATTCTAAGTTTATTTTTGGAAGGGATCTCATTATTTGAGAATGTGGTGAGGGTTCACGGGTGCGTTTGCGGGCTAGGGTTAGTAGACGGTGCAGCACTCTGGAGTTGCAGGCGGAAATCGCGGGGCAGAAGCCGAAGAGAGGCACGGCAGGCGGATTGAGCAAGGTAATATCGAAACAGAAACGAATTAAGTGGTAAGTTTTCAGCAGAGAATCGAGGGTAAATATTATAAGTGTTAGTGCTGAGTAGGAAATGGAGAATGGGCAGGGGAGGGGAGAGATCCCCTCCTATAAAAATGTTGTTGCAGGTGAAACCAGTGTAAGCGAAATGCAGCGTAATCAGAAGGAAAACTACGCACCAGTGATGGGTAACCTATGGCAAAAGAGGATGGGTGGGAAATGCCTTCCAAGGGCACAAAAACAACCTAGATATGTCATTCCCTGCAACAAACTTGAAGAATATAACTGCTACATGAAGGACCATGCACTGATACGCAAGTTCGTAGGGTATTGGCCAACTGAGAAAGTATTATACAGGTGGATTTATCAAAGGTGGAGACCAAAAGGTCATATAGATCTGAAACTGGGAGCAAAAGGGTTTTTTACAGCCATCTTTGCGAATATGGAGGACAAGGATATTGTTTTTGACGAAGGACCGTATTTCATGAACAGTGCGGGCCTGTTTATGAAATACTGGGAAGAACGTTATAACCCTGAAAAAGAAAAAATGCTAGCTGGCCCAATCTGGGTTAGATTGTTTGGCTTACCAGTGGAATTTTGGGATCCTGAAATACTAGAGGGGATTGGGAAAACAATCGGGGGCTTTGTCAAAATAGCAGAAGCAACAAAACGAGGTAAATATACATCATATGCAAGGCTCTGTGTATACATGAATATAGCAAAACCCCTTCCGGAATATATTGAGCTGGAATATCACGATGAAATCTGGCAACAGCCAATAGACTATGAACATATTCCGTTCAGGTGCCGAAAGTGCCATGAGTACGACCATCTATATAGACAATGTCCTTTGTATAAGGAGGAAGGGTTAAACAGAAACCAAGAGGAACATCAAAGAGACTCAGAAAAAAGGGAAGAGGCAGATAGGGACTTTCAACAGGTTACAAGAAGGAAGAAATAAGGCAAAGAGGGCTCCAAAACTCAGACACAAGAAAAACCCCTTAATACAGCGAGTCAAAACAAGTTCCAAATACTCCAAGACAAAAACGAGGATTATGAAGTAAACCTGGAGGATGATGAAGATCTTGGAAATATGCCAATGGAAATAGTTAAAGAAACTAAGGGAAAAGAAACAAATACGGGGAAAGCAGCTGAAGAACGAGCTGCGGAAAAGTCAAAAACAGTAACAATTCAAACCCAGATGGAAATGGAAAGCCAGATGGAAAATGAGGTGGAGGAGGAAAAAATCATGAAACAGTTAATTCAGGAATGGAAAAACCTGGATAGCAGATTCATACCAGAGAAGCAGAAACAACTGTACAAAGAAGCATTTCAGAAGTACAAGGAAAAAAAGGGGAGAATATGGAGAAACAGATAACCATAGGAAACGAATAGGAGAATGGTCAGATGGGAATGGACGGCTCTGGAAAAAACAACAGGAAAAGAGGTCAGAAAACATTGAGTGAAGCCATTCAGACTGTGGGAGAAACGCTGATAAACTCAGGTAAAGTGATACCTCTGTCAGAGGTATTCTTCCCCTCCTATCAAAAGTTTTAAATGATTATCATCAGTTGGAATATTAGGGGTTTGAATAGTAAAGGAAAGCAGAGGTATATGAAAGAGAAATTGAAAAAGGATAAGCCGAGTATTATGATTCTTCAGGAAACGAAAATTACAGTGCAGCAGTTGGAAGGAATAATCGAAAAAAATAATCATCAATACGAAGTTATGGGGAAAGATGCTATTGGATCTGCGGGAGGAATTGCAATTTTGTGGAACCCAAACGACATCATCCTAGAAGGCTGGACCAATATGACCAGAATCCTTACAGGCATTGGTAGAATAGTAGGAACGAAAGAAAAGGTAGTCATCTCAGGGGTTTACAGCCCACATTCCCCAGGTGAAAAAGAAAGCTTTATAAAAAACATGAAAGTAATCCGTAGAATTTATCCAGAGGTTGCATGGGTTATAAGAGGCGATTTTAACTTAATCCGATCCCTTGAGGAGAAAAAAGGAGGGATAAGAAAGTCAGATCAATTCATGGATATGTTTAATGATATGATAGATGATTTAAGACTAGTAGACATTCAAACTATCAATGGGGTCTGCACCTGGAACAATAGGAGGGGTGGCAAGAATCGGATAGCATCGAGACTTGATCGCTTCCTAGTATCAGAAGCTATTATGAACAAGGACGTTTTCGTTGAAGCGAAGATCATGCCATCTCTTGGATCTGACCATTGGCCTATCAGACTAGAGGTGGACATTAAAAGGAATCGTGGAAGGAGACCCTTCAGATTTGAAGCCTTTTGGTTAAGGGACACGGGATTCATAAAGAAAATGGAAGAATGGTGGACGCAAAGTATAGTTCAGGGTAAAGGAAAGATGCATACATTCCAACTGAAACTTAAGGAGTTGAAAGGGAGAATCAAGAGATGGAATAAGGAGGAATTCAGAAACATTATGGAAGACAAACAAAAACTAGAAGGCGAAATGGAATCACTGCAACAAAAGATAATAACAGAAGGTAGGTCAGAGGAGAGTATTAGAGAAGAAGGGATAATTCTTGGAAAATTAGAGGAAAGGTGAAAGCAAGAAGAAATTCTATGGAGGCAGAAATCAAGAATAAAATGGTTAAGGGTAGGGGAAAGGAACACAAAATTCTTTCATCAGGTAATGATTCAACACAGACAAAGAAACAGGATATTATCCATTAAAGACCAAAATGGGGAAAGAGTAGTGGAGCAAGAAGGAATCGAGCAAGTGCTGGTGGAACATCATAAAGATATCCTTGCAGAGCCTCTTGTGGACAGATCGGAAGCAATAAAGGAAATATGTTCGGCCATTCCTCGTTTAGTTACAGAAGACCAAAATAAGGCTCTGATGAGAGCTGCCAACTTAGAGGAGATAGAAGAAGTTGTGAAATCCATGAAAAAAGGTACAGCTCCAGGTCCAGATGGCTTCACGATTGAATTCTACCAAGCAGGATGGCATTTTCTGGGAAGAGAAATCCTTGAATTGATAGAAGAATCTCGGATGAACCAGAAGGTATGGCCTGCCATTAACTCTACCTTCTATGCTCTGATTCCTAAGAATGATAATTTAGAAGATGCCAACGGCTTTAGACCCATAGCTTTGTGTAATGTTATTTACAAGATAATAACAACCTTGATCGCCAAAAGACTGAAACCCTTGCTGGACAAGTTAATATCTACTGAACAAACGGGTTTTGTAGAAGGTAGACAAATCCTGGATGGCCTTGTAGTAACCCAAGAAGTTATCCACTCTTTAAAAATGAAAAAACAAAAGGGCATGATGATTAAATTAGATCTGTCGAAAGCTTATGACAGACTGAATTGGAAATATTTGGAAGAAGTCCTGGAAAGTTTTGGCTTTAGCAGGAGATGGGTAAAGTGGATTCATAGTCTAATTTCAACTCCGAACTTCTCCATTCTTGTTAATGGAACCCCCTCAAAAACCTTTAATGCGTCTAGAGGAAGTAGACAGGGAGACCCATTATCTCCGTTTCTGTTCATATTGGCAGCGGAAGGCCTTGGTAGATATATTAAAAAAGAACGGGCAGCGAACAAAATCCAGGGTTTGCAACTTTGGGGTAATAATTTGCCCTTAACCCATCAGCAATTTGTTGATGATATTATGCTATTTGGGGAACCAACTGTAAAAGAAGTGAGACAGCTGAAGAGGATTTTGGACCTATTTGCTAAAGCTTCTAGATTGGAAATTAATAGAGACAAATCCTGTGTTTTTATATTTAATACTATGGAACATATTAAAACTCATCTTACAAGATTGATGGGCTTTAAGCGAGGAGATCTGCCTACGAAATACCTGGGGAATTTATTGGACTTCACATCCAAAAAATTGAAAAATTGGCAAGGAGTCTTGGACAAACTGAGAAACAGAGTGGCGAACTGGGCTTTTAGAACTTTAAACATGGCAGGAAGGGTAGTATTGGCAAAATCTGTCCTCCAAGCTATTCCCATATATCCTCTGTCGATAATGGTGGCACCTTTAGGAGTCTGTTCAAAGATTAGAGAGATTATAAGAAAGTTTATCTGGGGAGGGGCGAATCAATAGAAAAAATGGGCCCTAGTTTCTTGGAATCACCTAACAGAGAGGAAGGAAAAAGGAGGATTGGGTTTACGCGACCCGAAAAAACTCAACAAAGTGTTAGGAGCGAAGCTCTAGTGGCAATGGTTAAGAGAGGGCGACGACCTGTGGAAAGCCATTTGGAGACTCAAATACAATATGCCTGACACAATAGTTGACATTTTAAGACAGAGAGAAACCCCTAAGGGTTCAACAATCTGGGATCTAGCTCGTCAGAACAGAGACATAGTAGAAAACCATACATTCTGGGAGATTCGAGGCGGAGAAGAAGCCAACATCTGGGATGACAAATGGCAGCAAAAGGAAAAAATGAACAAGATCCAGACGGTCCAACAGCTTCAGGAAAGAGTAAAGGGAAGTTGAAAGTGTGTCAAAGACTACTGGAAAGATAATGAATTGGACGGAATCTGGAGAAAATGGATAGAACCAGTTGAATGGGATGGGGAGCTAAATCAAGAACAACAAGAAGCTTATATGAAAGAGGTGGATTCCAGGAAAATTAGAGCTCGTACAGGAAGGGACATTCTTAGATGGGGGAACTCCATGAAAGGATCTTTCACCATCAAAGAGGCATACTACTTAGCGGACACACAGGCTATAAATGAGGAGAATCTCGAATGGAAGATTATTTGGGGAAGTAACTGGTGGCCGAAAGTATCACTATTCATATGGCTGGCAACTAAGAACAAGATTCTAACTTGGGACAGAATTCAAAAAAAAGGTTTCAGTGGACCCTCAAGATGCTGTCTCTGTAAAATCGAAGAGGAGACCCGAAATCACCTCCTAATTAATTGCTTGTTTGCTAAGAAACTATGGATGGATACAAGAAGGATATTCGGCAAATCTGAGATAGTTCCCAGAGACTTTAACGCAATAATTTTCCAATGGAATAAAGAGAAATTCCAATGTAAAGTTGTTAGCAGAGCTTGGGATCTTATTGCAGGCTTCGTGCTATGGATGATATGGAAAGAAAGGAACCGCCGATTATTCCAGAACAAAATAAAGGATTCGGAAATGATATGGAGACGAGCGGTCAATCTAATGAGGGAAACAATCTTGGCGGAGAAATGGGACGTGGAAGACTGGAAAGCTAATCAAACTGAGGAGATGATCCTGAACAGATTAAACTTAAAATATGAGATGGTGTATCATAAGCAGGACATCAGACATAATGCGCGAATCCAAAATTCAGATAAATTTATTTATCCCAGAGATAACTTCATCAAATTAAACTTTGATGGAGCATCGAAAGGGAATCCTGGCAATGCTAGTTTTGGTGGCATATTCCGCGATAGTCAGAAGCAGGTAAGGTGGATTTACGCTGATTGGGGCGGAGAAATGACGAATAATGAGGCTGAATTTTGGGCGATCCACCAGGGGTTGCGAATTGCAATCCAAAATGGTTATACAAACTTGGAAATAGTTGGTGACTCCCAGATCGCGATTGAAATGTTGAAGAAGCTTAGCACTGGAAAAGATTGGGAACGCATTACACGCAATTGGAGAACTGCCATAATTGTCCAAGAGATAGCGGATCTGTTAAAAAGGATAGAATACAAACTGGTTAACCATGTTAGGAGGAATGGGAACCGTGCGGCCGACTTCCTGGCAAATTGGGGTTGTAAAAGACGAGGCAGCATTGTAGACAGCCAATGGAAAGCAGTGTGTGACAGCAGAGACTGGGCAAACTTGGCAAAGATTATAAACGAAGATCATGATCAGGCAACGAGCGAGAACGCCAGGTTTAATGAGCTGGATAAGTGAGCGGGTCTGGAGATCTCGGTTAATGAATGTAGGTCAGTATGGACAGAGGATTGACATGATGGCAATGCACAATGCAGTACATTGGCGGCGTGCGTGGAAAGCATCTCAGGATCACCCCCATTGTGATATAATTAATGCGCGCGATCGGAGAGGATGGTGGAGCGGCATGTCAGATCTTCAGACGGCAAATGATAAACATGGTATGATGGCCAGAAGAGGCATCATCCCGGATAATAAACGGCGGCAATGCAGCGCCGATTTAGTGGCATACTTCGAGGGCGGAAAGTTGATAAGTACCCAGACGGGCAAGGAAAGGCAGCAGATTAGTTTTTCCCCAATTCAGCGAGCAGAGGTCAGAACAACAGTGAGACAGCGAGACAGGAGAGTTTTTAGCCGGCACCAGAGCATACCCCGTGGCATAATTGGAGATAGCATGGAAACCAGGATGAAAACCAGGGTGGCAGAGGAGCTGAATAGTGCAGCTGACAAGAGCAGGGACCGAAAGGCAAGGCAGTAGCGATAGAGGAGTTCCCGGCCAAGATTTTTGAGATTGCGGACAAGTCTGAGGAGGAAGAACCCTGACGCGAAGCAAACAGGAAGCTTAACGCACAGGGCAGAGTAGCAGGAGGGGGGAGACAGCAGTTGAAAGAGGATCAGCTAGCTCCGCAGATGGAGTGTGTAAGAAGATATGGCATGAGAATAAGTGATAGGGGAACGGGAAGTAGGATGGATACGGGCGGTAAGCGAGGTCGGGGGCAGAGCAGGAAGGAAGGCAAGAAAGGCGAGAACACTAAGCAGGAAGTGGGACCAGCCAAAAAAACGAGGAGGATGATGGAACAGAAAATTCATCGGGCGGAGAGAGCATATCACCAGAATACAAATCCAGAGGTTAGAAGAATTATGTAACACTTGGAGGAGGAATCTCTTCAAGGCCAATCTGATGAAGAAATGGAGGACTGTGAATTCTTATTGCATGACCCAGGCAACACCAGGGGCAGAATGTCTCTGCTCAAACAATCTCTCCACATTTACTGGGTAATGAAAAGGTTATTGGCAAAAGCATTAGAGCAAGTTGCTACTGAGATGGTGGAGATGGCGCAGGGAGGCCTTGAATTGCGTAGGGAACTGAGGTTCATTCACATTGCTTTAGAAAGGCAAGAGTAGAAACTGGATGAATTGCAACAGCTGCTGAAGGGAGAACATCAGGGAGCAGACGGAGGAGCAAACCAACAACCTGCAACTGAAGATGTCTGATAAAAGATATGTATAGGAAAGCTCATAGTTTTGTTAACTATAGTTTTCTGCATGTTCTAGATAAGGAAATATATTTCATGCAGACCAGTAGGATTAGAAGTTCTCAGGATTGTCTAGTCCATCTTGCTAGGATAATCAGACTTTGGGCCTTTTATTTTTGGTCGGCCATTAAAAACTTTAGATGGCTTAATTGCTCAGTTTCCCCATGAGGGCGAGTTAACATGTTTTTGATACTATGTTCTGTTTTATTTTCTATCCAGTAATAGAAAGAGTACCACCTCAGCTTACAAAAAAAAAAGTTTATTTTTGGAAGGATTTTTTTTAAAGGCTCCCCATTTAATGTAATATTGACTACTACTATTAACAAATGGGGGGTTGTTGAATAACACATGTTGTAGGTACTGGAACTATTCATCTAGATAATGGTCAATTTAATGATGTATTATGTGGTCCAACCTTATCCTGCAACCTTCTTCTTGTATATGAGATAACTCATTTAGGTGAAGGTAAAATCGTTGAATTTTCACCTCATGATGTTGTAATTAAGGACCTAAGAGATCATAGACAGATTTTAGCTACTAGCATTGCTGATGATTCTACAAGGTTGTATAAGTTTAACAACTTTGGGTCATCAACTCTTCCCTCGGTATTTGTTGCTCATAATGATGAAGTGAGCAAACTTTGGCACGAGCGATTTGGTAACTTAAACTATCGCTCCCTTCAAAATCTATGTAAAGAAAATATGGTGACAGGTATTCCTATGGTATCTTACAGAGATACTCTTTGTTCCAGATGTGTACATGGAAAACATCATCATGATAGTTTTGAAAAACGTGCCTCTTGGCATGCCTCAACCCCTTTACAGTTTGTGCATAGTGATTTATGTGGTCCACTTCCAGTTGTTTCATTCTCTGGCTACAAGTATTTCTTAACTTTCATTGATGATTTCTCCAGACGCACTTGGGTACATTTCTTAAAACTCAAGAGTGAAGTATATAGCATGTTCTTGGCCTTTAAGCCCTTTGTTCAGAAACAATCTGGACGTCAAATTCTTAAGCTAAGATCTGATAATGGAGGAGAATATGTTAACAACAAATTCATTAACTTTTGTACTGGGCATGGAATTCAAATGCAACATATTGTTCGATATACTCCACAACAAAATGGTGTAGCTGAAAGGAAGAATTGCACCTTAAAGGAAATGGCTAATTGCATGCTTCAATCTAAAGGACTTAGTCTTAATTTTTGGGAAGAAGCAATTAACTGTGAAAATTACATAGCAAATCACACTCCTACTAAGGTTTTAAAGAATATCACTCCAGAAGAAGCATGGAGCTCAATTAAACCATATGTAATTCACTTTCATGTTTTTTGAAGTGAAGCATGGGTCCATATTCCCGATGAGAAACATAAAGCCTGAGAACCTAAGAGTAAAAAATGTATTTTTGTTGGATATTCTAAAGATGTCAAAGGATATAGACTTATTCCACTTAAGTCCAAAAAATGTTATCATTAGAAGAGATGTAAAGTTTGCTGAAAATATATCAGCCTACAAGCCTAGTTTGGCAGATGTGCCACCTCTCTCTATCCCTTCTACTTTTGAAAGTATTTCTTCTTCAGATGATGACAGCATGGATGACAATCCTCCCCCACCTTCTCAAGATCCTACTTTAGGTCCTCAGCTTCTAAATGGATCCATGCTACTCGAGATGCCACTGGTGCTCTTGCAGGTGATCCTACAGATCAATAATGCACACATTCTCAATTCGATGGAGCCTCTTCTTTACTGGCTCAAGCTTCAGTGCATTATGATCCTGACACCTTTGCAGAAGTTTAAGGCCATCGAGATTGGGGCGCAGCTATGAATGAAGAATATCATTCATTATTGGAAAATGATACATGGGATCTTGTTCCTCTTCCAAAGGGACGAAAACTTGTTAGGTACAAATGGGTTTACAGAACCAACTATGGACCAGATGGAAAAGTTGATAAAAATAAAACTCATCTTGTTGCTAAGGGTTTTTCACAAGTTGAAGGCATTGACTATACTGAAACCTTCTCCCCTGTTGCCAAAATGAACTCTATTCGCCTTGTTCTTTACCCTATTGCCTCTTTCAAATGGGAATTCCATCAGATGGATGTTAAATCTACCTTTCTGCATGGGGAGTTGCATGAGGAAATCTATATGGAACAATCTCTTGGCTTTATACAAACAGAGCCCAACCTTGTATGTCATCTTAAGAAATCCCTTTATGGTCTCAAGAAAGTCCCTAGGGATTGGTATGCCAAAATGGATAGCTTTCTTTTAGATACTAGCTTTTCTAGGTGTCATTCTGATAATACTGTCTACACCAAGAAAGTGGGTAAGTCTCTTATCATTCTTGTTCTTTATGTTGATGATCTTATCCTTACTAGTAGTGATCCCAACCTTATAAACCATGTGAAGTCCAACCTTAAAAAGTAGTTTGAAATGACAGACTTAGGACACTTGCATTATTTTCTTAGTCTTTAAGTCTTGCAATCCAAGCAATGCACTTTCTTTTCCCAGTCCAAGTATTCCCGTGATCTTCTATGCCACTTTCACATGGAAGACTGTAAGCCAGCCCCTTCTCCCTTTTAGTCTGGAGTCAAAATTTCAGTCACTTGTACTTTCCTAAAGCTGATGCTACCGTATATCATCAACTTGTAGGAAACCTTTTGTATCTGACCCATACCCGTCCTGACCTTTCCTTTGTTGTTGGCCTTATTGCTCGGTTCATGCAAAACCCACATGAAAGTCATTGGAAAGAAGTTAAAAGAATACTTCGTTATGTTTGAGGTACAGTTCAGTTTGGGATTCATTACAGTGCAGAAGCATCTCCTCTATTGGTTGGTTTCACTGATTCTGATTAGGCTCATGACCCTGTTGACTGGAATTCTACTGCAGGTTATGTCTTCACTCTTGGTTGTAGACCTATTACATGGGCTTGCAAGAAACAAAGTGTCATTTCTCTTTCTTCAGTAAAAGCAAAGTATCGTGGCACTGTAGAATCTAGTAAGGAAGCCCTGTGGCTTCATCAGATCCTGTCAGAGTTTGGCTTTCAATAGTAGCATTTGACTACATTTTGGTGTGATAATCAAAGTGCCATTCAACTATGCGAAGATCCAACCCAACATAAACACATCAAACACATTGAAATACACATGCACTTCATCAGAAAGCTCATTCATGCCCATGTTCTTGAAGTGCAATATTGTTCAATTGATGATCAAGTTGCATACATCTTTACAATGGCTCTCACAGTGGTGAAGTTTACTAAACTTCGGTTTATGGTTGGAGTTCAGGAAGTTGGCACTAAGGGGGGATAGGTTCTAATGCCTCCTTCTTTCTCCTATTGTTTCATATTTGTACATCCTTCAATCATATCCCAAGTTGTTCTTAAGGAGGGATGTTAGGATATTTCGACACATAGGAAATAGTTAAGTATAACTTGGTCTAGTGTAGAGTTAGGTAAAGTGTGTTTCCTTACTATGTACATTTGTAACTTCAATCCAATGGTCACGATATGTTTTAGACATGAAGTGATCTGACGGTTCATTCTCTCCTCCGTATTACCGACACTTGATCTGTGGCTTAACACCCAATTGGTCCATGATCTCTATTTAAAGAGCATGGAAGGTCATTTGTAGGGTGATTGTTCATGAGAGAAGCTTATGTAAATTTTCTTTCTTTTATTAATAAATTTCCTGAAGTGGCTGCGTTGGCTCAGGCCATGCACTATTTCCCTCTTTGAGGGCTTTAACCACATCAAGAATACTGGTGGTTTAATATTGTGATCTGTTTGTGAGCGGTGTCCTTTGGTGTTATATATGAGGAACTTACCCTGTAAATTCCTACAATTTATTATAAATAAATTTATAATAAATGTCAACTTATATTTATAATTTTTTATTGTATATTCTTAAATTAGTTTATAATATATTTTTGATAAATTTATAATAGTTAAATTGTTATAAATAAATAATATTTCTTAAGAAGATATAAATACAAATTATCATTAATAATAACAATAATATTCAAATTCATATTGAAAACTCTTGGGTTCAAATCTTGTTTTGTCCTTGAGTTCGAGGTGAGAAGTTGGAGACGATGAAGATGTAGTCTTACCAATTTGTTCAAAAAAAACAATAATATTCAAAATTATATTCAAAACAATATTATTAATAATATTTTTAGATTTTAGTTTTGTTAATTTTAGTTTTTAATAAATATTATCATTAAAAAATTTATAATAATATTTATTATAAATAAATTTATAATGAATATCATCTTATATTTATAAATTTTTATTGTATATTCTTAAATTAGTTATAATATTTTTTTTTATAAGTTTATAATAGTTAAATTATTATAAATAAATAATATCTCTTAAAAAAATATAAATACAAATTATCATTAATAATAACAATAATATTCAAATTCATATTGAAAACTCTTGGGTTCAAATCTTGTTTTATCCCCACGTTCAGGGTGAGAAGCTCGACATGATGAAGATGTAGTCTTACCAATCTTACAATAAAAACAATAATAGTCAAATTCATATTGAAAACAATATTATTAATAATATTTTTAATTAAAAAACTATTAATAACATCATTAATACAATATTAATCATGTTTTAAAAATTAATGTTTATAACATTATTAATAATAATATCAATTCCTTGGGTTTAATATTATTCCCTTGGGTTTATAAAACATTGGGTGTTTTTAATGTGTATGATGTAATATCAATTATATTATTTTTATATGGCATTTTTCAACTCCATAAAAAGTAGTGAAAAATTTATTTTTTCCCTTTACTTTCAATTACCTTATCTCTATATAAAGTGGTTGTAAATTAACCTGGAAATATAAGTATTTTATTTATGATCTACATTGTTTTTTTTTGTTATTACAGTTTTTTGTTAATTCATTATTGAAAGCATTGTTTTATTATTTTTAAATATAACATTATGATATAGAGTGCTTCTTATTTAAAACGGATATTGAGATAGTTTATTTGATTAATACCATATTTTTATCTTAATAACATATTTTTATTTTAAATATTACATGTTCACTAAACCTAGAATGAATATTTTATTTACGAAGAACAATATTTGTTTTTTTGCTTTTAATATCAACATTATTTTATTATTTTTAAATCTATGGTCTATAGTGCACCCCTCAACTACTCGTTGGTTCGAAACGCGTCGAAAAATGATTTATCTTGTGATTTACGCCGAAAAATTTCTCTTAAAATTGATATGGATCACAAAAGCCTCAATTCAACAATAAGAATTCTCTCATATATATCTCATATAATAAGAATATCCCCTTATACAATATTTCTTAAGAAAAGAACATAACAAATCTAAGCTATTACTGGGATAAAAGAATTATCTATAGATAAATTTGATATTAAATATTTTTTTATTATTAATATATCCTAAATGTTATATATCAACTTGATACTAAGAATGGAATAATTTACATGTATTTCTTACAATAAAAAATGAATATATAGAAAATAAATAAACAATTTTTTTTTTAAATGTGAACTTACATAAAACTATATTATTTAATATCGTCATTAAAATAATTTATTTATGGTTCATATGCCATAAATTATATATATATAGATATACAATTAATTTATCTTTATACAAAGTCTATGCCAAATTAAAGTATATTATTTTTACATGTCATATGTCATCTCATATATAGTGGTGGCCATATATATATATATAATTAATTTTATCTTTATACAAAGAAGTGGCTAGGTATTAAAATAATTAATTTAATTGCTATGCTATTACATGACGCCTTGACAGGGCTAATATTCATCCAATTTACCGTCTGTTTTCAATGCCCAAAGGCTACAATTTATACATGAAATTACAATATTGTGGATCATTTCAAGATCCATGATCTTCTCCATAAATCTCTCAAAATGATCGTCTCCATAAATCTCTCAACATGGATTTTTTTCACAAAACTCTTAACAAATTTCTAAGATCCCTCATGGATTTGATTTTTCAAGCTTTTTAACAAAACCATCGCCTTTTGACGCGCTTTTTCTTATTTTTTCTTTCTAGAAATGGTTCTTGTTGATTTTTCAGAAAATGAGTTGATGATCCTGCATCACTTAGTCTTGTATCCAATGTGCCAGAAAATGGGGATCTTGAACACCTTTATCACTTCAACATTTAAAATATCAAACACATAACATGTAAAAATGGAGCTAGACTACATAACCACTTAAAATATGAAATTTGTTATTCATATATTATTATACTCTTATTTAACTATATTATATTATTCCTCCTTAATCTTCTAGGGTTTCCCTTAGGTTTTATTTCCCTCTTGTTTGATGTTTTAGGATTTCGCTTTCGTTTTATCACCCTATTATTCCCTAGCCAAATAGATATTTTGGTTTCTCTCCTATATTAATTTTATATTTTATCACTTCCCTTGTCTCGCAACACCTTGTCAAAAAATTGGTCTTCAGGATGAATTTAGTTCTAGATTCGAAACATCGATCTCAAATATGAACAATGTAGATTATTCTCCAATTTTGACTAACAAAATTGAAATTGATAATAATATTTTCCTTTATAGTGTATGTTTAGCTCAAAAGTCACTAATCTGGATAATCGATTTATTATTAAAGACCATATATTTTAGAACTTAACAACTTAGATAATCACATTTTAGGCTAGCATTTAGTAGCAACATTTTATTATTACTTTATTAAGAAAGTTTTAGATGTTGTTATTAATAACTTAGAAGGTTATATTAACTTATAAATTGTTAACACATGTATTATGAGGGAGATGATTTCACACTATATTTTCTTTTCGAATGTCATCATCAAGATTGAAATCAAATCCCCTTCAGGGTTCACAAAATACAAACTAATGTATCATCAAGATTGAAGTCCAATCCCCTTCGGGATCATAAAATGCAAACTATTGTGGAATATTAATGGTCCATCGTTATTTTCTAGGAAAATCAAAGCGATATATCTATAGCCATAAGAATAATCTTAAGTAATATTGCAACGATGAAAGCCAATGTTATTCCAACCAAAGTTATAAGACCTTGTGATTTAGTCATTATTCCCAATCTTTTTTAACCAAATCCATTTATGTGAAAATCATATCCTTACTTACTCTTAAGAAATAAGGGGGTGTTTTTCATATTTAACCTAATTTAGATAATTTGATGATAAAAATAAAAATTATTTGGTTTGTGGACTTTATTTCTATAGATTTGGTTATAAAGGTTAAGAATGTTAGGCTTCATGCTAAAGAATAATTTTTTATTTATCATGGTAAAAGAGATTAGATGAAAATGGTTTTGACAATAAATGTCGAATATTAACTATGATAGAGAGATTTGCTTTATATCACTTTTGAACTCTCATAATTTTGTCATATGCTTTATATATTATTCATGGATGTTAATGTTATCGTATTGAACATTTTTTGTTGTCTTATTAAAACAATTAACATTATGCATTATTTTGATTTAAAAAAAAAATATATTTGAAAATGTTCTTGTAACACACCGGTGCTATAAATATTATTATTAAGGTCAGTTACTTGTTTTACTAAATGTGGATATGGTAATTAAGGTTTGGATGCAATCCAAGTAAACTCCAAATGATAAAGTTCATGTTATTACTTTTTTTTATTAATTTGCGACAACTCGTGAAACTCCTCGGAAATACCCTAAACGGATTTTAAAACTTCCAAATAGTTACGACAGTTACCTTTCTGTCACTCTCTTCTTTCCTTATAGATAAAATATCTCAGTAGGAAGGATAAGGGGTTTTTTTCGCTAGAAAGAAAAAAAGGAAAACACATGGAGAGAAAATCACCCAAACAAGACGTTGTGAAGGTATGGTGGGACGCTCCGTGAGGAGTATTTCCTAAGCTGGAATTGGGCCAGGAAAAATATGATACAAACAGAGCTATGTGAGTTCTAGGCTTGGTTAAACCTTGATGTATTTGGACTAACCCAAATAAGGTTCTTGCTGAAATAATTGTTCTGGAAAGTTAAGAGTTCGGGAGGAGAACTGGGCATGATTTTCGTTGTTGTTGGAAGGGAAGTGTGGCATTTCCCTGACTGAATTTATGGGGCATTTAAGTTTGATACAAATAAGTATTTTAATTCTCTTTATGATGATATGAATGCTAGAAAATGTTGTAACTGTTATTTTCTAGAATTGATGTAAAATTTACCGTGAATGTGTTAAAGAAATAGGAAGTCTAACTTAAAGTAAATCAAAGAGGAAAGAGTAATGTTGTGAAGTACGTATTTACTTGGAATCGTTGTATCTTGATTGAAAAAATAATTTAGTCACTTTTGGGTCACGGGGTGATCCTGTAAAGGGTCTGGAAGAGTCACAAGTAAAGTCCTTATATAATTCTTATACAACGAAAATAACCACAATGTAAATTCCCTAGGTAGTCATGGAATGATAGTTAATCTGTGAAAGGGCGCAGTTAACATGAATGATATAGACGAGATGGCAGGAAATAAATTCCGGCCTATGCTTGTGAATCTCATTAAACAAGATAAAATAAATCAATAACAAGAAGGACATGAAGACAATTATTGGATTACGAGCCTGATTAAGTCCTAGCCAAGTAAACTTGGGTTTATCAGCGTGGAACAATCAAGGGATCAAATAGAATAAGTTTTTTCAGAAAATATTACCCCATGGGCATAGACAAGGTCCTCAAAATTGAGGTCCTATTCCCTGTCAAGCACTAAAGAAAAATAAAATGAAATGAACAATGTAGTTATATAACTCAGAAAAACTAATAGTGACGTACATAATCGACAAATATAAACTAAGAACTATGAAATGTGTTGGAAACACTGAGAAGGGGTGAATAAGTATTTATTTTCAATTTTTATTATGTCCAGTGAGATTCTACACAATTTAAAATCAGAGAAAGGAATAATCTTATTATAGAAACAAGTAGGATAAAAATCCTTTTATCAAATGAAAGAGTACAATAATATGCAAGGGTTCCAACCCTTCAAAAACTTAGGCACCAACCTATCGCCAAGCACCTACTTTTTCTTTGGTGAGGCTCTAACCTCTAGGGCTTCGACCCTATCTTATCCAAGGCTCCAACCTTGTGTTTAGGAGCACCAACTCCAAGGACACCAATCTTGTTTTTTAATAGAGAATGTGTAAAGTACTTACTTGAATGCTCTAGGCATATTCTTCACTGTCTTCACCACTTCAAAATTTCTTTCCAATCACATAGATTAGCATAGGAGTTCACCATAGGAGGGATATTCCATAGTCATGTGACGAGCTCCAAAAACTGTGTTTGACTGTCCAATGTAGGTCTCCACCACCTTCCTTCATTGTAGCTATATCTTCACTATAGATATAAGAGTGTTGATGCTACAATCATAATTCAACTCAGAATCTAGGCTTGATCTCAACAGTCCGAGAGCAACATTTGTCACAACATTGTTCCTTCAATGCTTCATACAAACTGAACCATTTGAGCCACAATCCACTATACCTGACCCACAGAAATTCTATGTCCATAGTATCTGAGCCTTCTTCAAAGTTTAACGATGCTACATGCTCCAAAGTTGTCACGGGCTCTGAGTAAAGGATTTGAGCCTCTATTTTGACATAGTTCGAGGCCAAAACAAGGGATTCGAAACACAATCTAAAGCTACAACAAGGGATCCGAAGAATAGAATGATGATGACACAGTCCAATGAGAAGATCTAAGCCTCTATCCAAGAATCTGAGCTACTGTTTTGACTTAGGAGACACAGCTCAAATCTATTGATCACAGGGAGGCCAAGAATTTACTTATGTATGGTTCGAGCAACAGAAGTTTCCATAGTTAGCCCAAAAATCACAGTGAGATTCCCTTATCTTCTTTCTTGTAGTTTTATGCTCCTTTTCTCCCTTTGTTCACGAGTTGTGAACAATGATTATGTTTCCTGTGATTGTGTGCCAAAGTTCCATATCAAAATGAGGTTGATGTCCCATATTTATAGTGTTTTAATAGTTGAACAAGAGAAGATACATGTCTCATAGGTAGGCGGACATGAGAGCCCAATATAGGTCGGCTCACTTTCATAAATAAATTATGTAACTTCAAAAATCCATTTCTCCCAAACCACTTGGAGTTTTGGGTGAAGTAATAGCTTGTTGGGAACGAAAAAATGTGCTCTAAAAGATGTTGTAGGTGTCATAATGAAATTCTGCCTCTAAGGTATTGAAAACATAATTTTTTTAATGTGACTATTCATTTATTAATGAATAATTTGAGGTAGGGAAATTAGGCTTCTTCATCATAGGATTATAATATCATCAAGATAATGATATGCCATTAATCATATGAAACATTGACTTTTCCATGTCATCATAAAGTCTTCCATCATCAAGATCATACGAGGTAAGAACATCTAAGGTTATGGCTTCATCATCAAGATTGTCAAAGGTACATGATTGACACTTCTTCATTAGTGTCTTGATATCCTCAAGAGTTATGACATCATTTGGCATCTCAAGAATATTTGTCATCCTAGCCAATACCATATTGACATCAATGACAACCTATATTAACATTCTCCCCCTATTTCATTGATGGAAATATTCTTTCCCTTTCAACATTCTCTCCCCCTTTGACATCAATAGAAAACAGGGTGCCCAAAGTACTCCCCTTGGCAATCTACTTCTTTTCTTCATGACTAGTAGTTCTTCATATGTATCTTACTCCCCCTGTCATGTTTCTCCTTAGTAAAAAATGTCTACTTAATGTGATGCAAGAGCAATAACCCCCATCTTTTAGCGAAGGTGTTCAAATTCTTCTCATGGAAGAGGCTTTGTGAAGATATCTACAATTTGTTATTTTGCATTGATGTACTCCAACTTGATGTTTTGTTCAGCGACCCATTCACAAAGAATGTGATATTTGATTGGAATATGTTTGGCCTTTGAGTGCATGACTAGATTTTTTGAGAGACTGATGGCACTAGTGTTGTCACAATAGATGGTGATTAGTTGTTTAGTTTCTATGTTGACATCCTTCAAAGCTTCCTTCATCCATAGTATCTATGTACAACAATCTGCAGTAGCTATATATTCAGATTCACCTGTGGAAAGAGATATAGATGATTTATTTTTGCTGAGCCAAGATAATAGACAATATCCCATGAAGAATGCATTTCCATTGGTACCTTTTCAATCATCAACGCTTCCATCCCCAATAAACATTGGTGTAAGATGCCATTGTAAGAGTTGTGATTTTGGGATACCAAAGACCAAAGTTAGAAGCTCCTTACAATTAATTGAGAATTATTTTCACAGTGAACAAATGAGATTGTTTAGGAGTTGATTGAAATAGTCCCACCATTCCTACTACTTGCATAATGTCAGGTCTTGTAGGAGTTAAGTATAGGAGAGCTCCAATTATTGACCTGTAAAGAGTTGCATTTACTGGGGGGGATTCATCATCTTTGCTCAATTTGTAATCTGTGGTTATCGGTGTGCTCATAGGTGCACAATCTTCCATCTCATATCTTTTAAGAATATATTTAAGAGATTTTGCTTGGGATATGAACATGCTTACTGTGGTTTGAGATAAATGTAGTCCAAGGAAGTAAGGTAACTCACCAATCATCAACATTTCGAACTTTTTTGACATATTTTGAGCAAACTCATGGCCTATCTCATCATCATTTCTAACAAAAATCATATCATCAACATAGACAAGAGTGACTAATAATTTATCCTCGTCCATCTTCATGTAGAGATTACTTCCTACGACCCCCCTTTTGAAGACTTGTTTTTGTAAATAGTGATCCAATCTTGTGTACCAAGCTCTAGGAGCTTGTTTTAACCCATATAATGCCTTTTTCAACTTACATATAAAGTATTTTCCTTCTGCTAGATCAAACCCTTTTGGTTGCTCCATGTAGACTTCTTCCTTGAGTTCCCCATTCAGAAATGTTGATTTTACGTCCATTTGATAAACTTTGAATCCTTTTGAGCAATAAAATGCCAATAACATCCTTATAGCTTCCATTCGCACTACCACTGCAAAGGTTTCTTCAAAGTCGATTCCTTAAATTTGTGAATAACCTTTACAAACAAGCCTTGCCTTATTTTTGATGATTTGTCAATTTTCATTCATTTTGTTTTTGAACACCAACTTGGTTCCAATTATATTTTTATCCTTTGGACGAGGTACTGACTCCCACGTCTCATTCTTCTTGATTTGAGACACTTCTTCTTCCATGGCTTCCACCCAATTAGGATCCTTGCTTGAGTAAAAGTTTCTAGTTCTATCATAGATAGGAGAGAAACATCATTTTTCATTGGTGTACTTGTCATCCTTCATCGGATTTGTATTCATGTATCTACATTGCCAATAATCTTCTCTTCCGAGTGATGTTTTTGGAGGAATTTAACTTTTGAAGGAGTTTGAGATCGTTCTTTTTCCTTTTGTTTTTCTTGAACTTTTTCCCCTTTCTCAGGTTCTTCTTCATTTTCTTCAATGAGGGGGTCAACTTCATGATCTCCAATTTCCTTTTTTGGAAGGGCTTCATTGATTTTCACATCAATGCTTTCCACTATTTTTCATAGTCAATTATTGGAGCATTTGTAAGCTTTGCTCCTAGTAGAATATCCAAGGAATATTCCTTCATCAACCCGAGAGTCAAATTTTCCTGGTGAGTCATCATTGATCTTTATAAGGAATTTGCTTCCAAAAATCCTAAAGTATTTTACTCAAGCAGGTCTTCCTTTCCATAATTCATAAGGAGTCTTCTCATTATTTGGTCTTAGTTGGGTTTGTTTCAAAGTATAAACTGTTGTCCCAACTGCTTCTCTCCAAAAGTTTGGCTGCAAGTCAACTGCTAGTAGCATTGTCCTTGCCATTTCTTGAACAGTTTGGTTTCTTCTTTGAACTACCCCATTCTTCTTGGGTTTTTTAGCAACAGAGAGTTATCTTTCAATTCCACATACTTTACAAAATCCATCAAATTCTTTTGATGTGAATTCTCCCCCTCTCTCCGTTCTAAGACATTTAATATTAGAATCCTTTTCGTTTTCTACAAGAGTTTTAAGATTCTTAAAACATTCAAATGCTATGGATTCACATTTTATGAAATACACCCACATCATTCTAGTATTGTCATCAACAAATAAAGAAAAGTACCTTTCAAGTTGGAGCACTGGAGTTCTAGTTGGCCCACATAAATCTGCATGAATGATGTCCAATGGTTTTGATGTTTAGAACTCCTTAATATTGTGGTTGGTTCTAGTTTGCTTACCATGTTGACATGGGCCACATACAACTTGATCTGGTTTGAACATCTTTGGAATGTCCCTTACTGTGTTATTTTTTCTAATATTGATCAAGTTATCAAAAATTATATGCCCCAATTGCTTGTGCTATAACCAACTTTCATCTGTTTGACTAAAGTAACATTTATCTTCGTGGATTTTTCTTAAGATGTAAATGTTATATGATGTTCTTACTCCTTTAGAAACAAGTTATCCTAAGGATGAGTTTCTTATTTCACAATCTTTAGTGCTAAGGACATCATTATGTCCTTGGTCACAAATTTGGCTAACACTCAAGAGATTGTGTTTGAGTCCTTCTACCAGCAAAGCATTCTAAGCCTTTCCTTTTCCATTAACAAGGGAAATAGTCCCTTTTCCAGTGATTTTAGTGGATTCACTTCCAAAGGATACACTTCCATCCTTATTGTTCAATGAGGCAAACTTCTTTTTGTCTCCTGTCATATGTCGTGAGCATCTATTGTCCACAAACCAATGGTTTTCATCACTATGAGAACATATATCTATGCCACATTTATTCGTATTGAGATTCTCCCTTTTAGCTTCTCTTCTCTTCAGTGGACAATTTTGTTCGTTATGTCCATAATCATTACACAATGAGAAAATTGGATCAAGCTTGGTCAAAGGATCAAAGTAGTTATAAGTCTTGACTTGTCCTTGCTCTTTGAGACCATGTGGTTGATTTATTTGATCCTTCAATCTTGGTGTTTTATTGTTACGAGCCATGCAATGTTTAGCTTGATGACCAAAATTTTTATATTAATAACAATACGGAGAAAACATAGTTTGGTACCTATTGTAATAGCCATTATTTGAAACACCATTCTTCCTTGGAGTTACTCTTTCTTCATTCTTTGGATTTGAGATGGGCCTTTGATGAGATGAATTTTATTCTTTTAGATTGCTGGAAAGTATGTCGGCATAGCTTCTTGCATTATCTTTAGTACTTGATGATTCTCCTTTAAAACCAATCCCGAATTTGTCATATTTAGGTTTTTGAGAAATAAGGATATTGTCAAGTGTTTGAGAGGTTTTCCAACTCTTTTTTATTCGCTCCAATTCCTTCCTTAGAGATACTATTTTAGCTTCACGATTTTCACAAATTTCTTCCTTTTCTTTTAGCTTACTTTTCAAGAGGTCTTCCCTTGTTTTTGCTTCATCCTTTTCTACCTTGAGAGAAATCATTTTATTTCATAATTTCTCATTTTATTCAATGGAACTCATTAAAAATTCATCTACATTTCCTTCTATTTCTAAATCATCATCATTTGCGAATGCTATGAATAATGCTTCTTGGCTTCTAGCATAGTCATTTTCTTCATCTGATTCATCATTACATCCTTTGTGATGAGGGAAATTTTTAGTTGATTTATTTTTTATGACTACAAATTCATGTTTATCAGACTCATCTTGCTTAGAGAATAAATTTTTCTTATTAAACCCTTTCTTTTTGTATACCATCCTTTTAGAATCTTCCTCATAATCATTATCATGTTTACGAGGACATTTTGCAGTATAATGACCTATTCTTTCACAAATGAATCAAATAAGAGGGTACTTACCTTTTAGTTTGGATACTTTCTTGAGTCTTCGTACAAATTGTGCTAATTTGGTTTCAGCATCAGAGTCATCACTGCTGGTACTCCATCCTTTTCTTCCTCTGGTTGATTTTAAGGCTTTGAATGCTACTTCTTTGGAATTTGAGATTCCTTTCTTCATTTCATAGGCAGTGAGAATTCCATGAAGTTCATCCATCTTGAGGGTGTCTAGATCCTTCATTTATTCTATAACACTTACTTTGGAGTCAAATATGTCAGTAAGAGATCTCATAATATTTTGAACAACTGTACTTTCTTCAACTTTTTCTCCTAACCCTTTAAGGGAGCTGACAACTTCAGGCACATAGAGAAGGTATGATGAGCTTGAAGCTTTACCTTTTTAACTTTAGAATCCCCATCATATATGACAATCAACTTGTCCCATACTTCTTTGGCCGAGTCACAATTCATGAATTTTGTAGATTCAGAATCAATGATTCCACTATTGATGGAATTTAAAGCTTTGGCATTTGCAATGTAAGCTTTCCTTTCGCCTTGATCTGTTGGAAAAGTGGAAGGAGTAGTGTACCTATTCAAAATATTATGCCAAACTTAAGGTCCAAGGGACAATAAGTAGTAGGAAAGTCTTTTTTTCCAAAAACCAAAACTTGTGCCATCGAAGAAAGGAATCCTTCATGATACTTCTTGATTTTCCATTGTGACTAAGAATCCTTCTTCCAGTTGTTAGGATGATTATGAAGAAGCTAGCTTTGATTCTAATTGTTGGAAATACTAAGAAGGGCGTGAATCAATATTTCTTTTCAATTTTTATTATGTCTAGTTAGATTCTACACAATTTAAAACTAGAGAAATGAATAATCTTATTATAGAAACAAGGAGGATAAAAATGCTTTTATCAATGAAAGAGTAAAATAATATGTGAAGATTCCAACCCTTCAAAAACTTAGGCACCAACCTATTTCGAATCACCTACTTTTTATTTTGTGAGGCTCTAAACTCTAAGGTTTCGACCCTATCTTATCCAAGGATCAAACCTTGTGTTTAGGAGCACCAACGTGAAGGACACTGATCCTGTTGTTTAACAGAGAATGTGTAAAGTACTTACCTGAATGTTCTAGGCATATTCTTCATTGTCTTCACCACTTCAAAACTTCTTGCCAATCACATAGATCACCACAGGATTTCACCATAGGAGGGCCATTCCACAGTCATGTGATGAGCTCCAAAAATTGTGCTTGACTGTCCAATATAGGTCTCCACCACCTTCCTTCATTGTAACTATATCTTCACTGTAGATATAAGAGTTTTGATGCTTCAATCATAATTCAACTCTGAATCTAGGCTTGATCTCCATAGTCTGAGAGCAACATTTGTCACAATGTTGTTCCTTCAATGCTTCATACAAACTGAACCATTGGAGCCACTGTCCATAGTACCTGACCCACAAAACGTCTTTGTCGATAATATCGAGCCTTCTTCAAAGTTTAACGATGTTTCATTCTCCAAAGCTATCACAGGGTCTGAGCAAAGGATCTGAGCCTCTATTTTGACATAGTTCGAGGCTACAACAAGGGATCCGAGACACAATCTGAAGCTACAACAAGGGATTCAAAAAGAAAAATGATGATGACACAGTCTAATGAGAAGATCTGAGCCTCTGTCCAAGAATCTAAGCTACTATTTTCACTTAGGAGACATAGTGTGAAGATATTGATCACAGGGAGGCCAATAATTTACTTATGTACAGTCTGAGCTACAAAATTTTCCATGGTTAGCTCGAAAATCATAGTGATCTGAGGTTCTGAGATGCCCTTACCTTCCTTCTTCAAGTTTTATGCTACTTTTATCCTTATGTTCATGAGTTGTGAATAATGTTTATGTTTCCTATGATTGTGTACCAATCTTCTAGATCAAAATGAGGCTGAACATCCCATACCTATAGTGTTTTTGCAGTTGAACAAGCGAAGAGACATGTCTCATAGGTAGGCCAACATGAGAGGCTAGTATAGGTCAGCTCACTATCATAAATAAATTCCTTAACTTCAAAAATCCATTTCTCCCAAACCTCTTGGAGTTTCGGGCCAAGTAATAACTCGTTGGAAAGACAAAAATGTGTTAGAAAAGATGGTGTAGGTTTCATAATGAAATGTTTCCTCTAAGGTAGTGAAAACATATTTTTTAATGTGCCTGGTCCTTTATTAATGCAGAATTTGAGGTAGGGCAATTAGGCTTCTTGTTGGGCTTCTTCATCCTAGGCTTATAATGTCATCAAGATAGTGATATGCCATTAATCATATGCAACATTGACTTTTCCATGTCATCATAAAGTCTTCCATCATCAAGATCATCAAAGGTACATGATTGGAACTTCTTCATTAGTGTCTCAATATCCTCAATAGTTATGACATCATTTGGCATCTCAAGAATATTTTTCATCTCGGCCAATACCATATTGACATCAATGACAACCTAGATTAACAAAATGAACCCATTATAATTGAAACTAAATAAATATTCACTAAGAAAATGAATGCATGCTAGGAATAATATATGTAAAATTATCATAAGGCAAAGAAGATGTTTCATAACTAAATGCTCGAACTGCTATTAACCATTAACTATGAACTGCATGGATATAATTGAATTTCTCCTATATTAGAAACTTTTAAAGAACAACTGAGCACGAATAAACTTAAAACAATTTCTTTAGAGGAGAAAAATCTATTATACAAGGATTGTCATAGAAAAAAAATCCTGTTACTACTTGTTCATATCAAAACCAATATAAGGACCTTACGATTGCGGCAAGATGCCTTAAACCAAACACTTATAACTTTATAGCAACAACAATACTATACTACAATGTACATAGAAGTACCAGTAATCAAACCCTAATACCCCTAATCTAAAAACTACTTTCTATGGGTTCTACTCAATGGTGGGGAAAACGCTCAATAAAACTATAAATTTTGAACCATACATGCTACTCTGTGAGAAAAGAAGACGAACTAAACCCTCATTTAAACGACAAATAATTAGAGAACTTGGAAAAAAAAGAGAGGGTGTAAGCATATCTCTGGGGCCATGCCGAGGGTTTCATGAATTAATTTGTAGTAATAAGGGTAGTTTCAAACCCTACCCGTGGAGGAACAAAGAAAAATAATTAAAAGTTTTCTTTAATCTTAAAAAAGGTAAACAATAAACTGACCGAAGAAACTCAGAATTTCTTTCCTCGAAGAGTAGTTGAATACCACTGTCAAGCATAATCATTCTACAGATAGAATACACCCTTGGGTGTTAGAACCTGAATATATCAAACCATAATAACAACTAAAAGAGCTAAGTGTAGTGAATACCGAGAACTGAGTTTCCTCTATGCGCAGAAGAGGAGGTCAACAGGGCCACATTCCACCATAGAAAACCCCAAATGGGTTGAAAAACTATAGACGTAGAATACATTGACTAAAAGTTTACCCTTGTAAAGAAACAAGCAGTGAAACATGGCACAAGAAGATTAAAATAAATGAAAAATGCATTAGAAAACCCTAGTTATGGGAATAGGTTATAGATAAGGTTCTTAGTGGAGAGGTGACAAAATGAGTGACCAAACGCCGATACTAGGGAAAGATTAGTTACCCTAAATACTCTCAACAATCTACATTGTCAGATAAGGTGGTGTGAGATCACTGGTCACAATTTAACCCAAGTGTCACAAGGATCAAGTTTGTCATAATTAAGGAATTTGAGAAGCTTCGACAAGATAATCAACAAATTATGTAAAATAATTAAAATACATGAAAATGTAGAATAACGTTTCCAGCATTATCATACTATTGAACATTTAACATCAATCGAAGATGCCTAAACCCGCAATAGTTAATGTATACACCATAGAGATATAACTTGTTTTTTAATTAAGGATCCATTACACACTATTGCCATATTCCAGAAAAATAGATATCATATCATACTAATTACTTTAGTCAATTAGCTAGTTGTTGAAGAAATTACCTTAGAAAATAAAAAATTGGTATGTTTTTCTATGCATGTTACAAGTGGTATCAGAGCCATGGTTGCAACACTGTGGCATATTTGGCGAACTATGGAATAAGGAAATAAATATTAATGATGCACAAAGGAAGCAATATGAGAAGAGGATCTCAAATCACTACACCTGGGAGATCATCTGTAGGAGCAACAACTATACCTCATACAAAAATTAACCGAGAGATGTGGGTGTAGTTGAGAGGTCAAACTCCCAACATAAATGCGCTATTATTAGAAATCATACAACAATTACGACATATATGATGAAATTAAGGGCTGACAATGAAAGGCTAAGATTGGAGAAAGAGAGAATCAAGAAAAGTCTCTCTGACAGACAAAATCAAACAAACCCAAACCCTAGTTCAGAAGATGGAAATAGATCTGAGTTGCACCAGTTGAGAGAGGACAACCCAGAAGTCAAGGGAGGTAGAATCAACAATGAGGAGGAATCTAAGAATGCCTCAGGTGGTAGGCAAACTATGAAGAAAAAAGTGCAACTGCAGGGAGAATTCATGAAAATTAAACCTCCAACATTTGATGGGGAAGTGGAGGAGGATGTTGAGGCATGATTATTCAATATAAACAAATACTTCCAGATCTATGGATATGATGATAAGTTGAAGGCTAGATTGGTGATGTATCAATTACAAGGTAAATCCACTTTATGGTGGGAAGAAATTAGAACAATGTGAGGCATTGATGAACAAGAGCTCACTAGGGACAGTTTCCAGAAGCACTTTAAAGATAAATATTAAATAGACAAATTTTATGATGAGAAGGCAAAGCAGTTCCATGATTTAAGATTGGGACAATAGTCTATGGATGAGTTCGTAACTAAATTTACCTCCTTGCTAAGTTATGTACCTAATTTTTGGGAGGATAAAGCTAAGGTGTAATGATTTATCAGTAGTTTACCAGTCTTCATGAAGGAAAGGTTGGAATGTGATAATCCAAAAACAATTGATGAGGTTATTTGAAAGGCCCAAATATGCTACCAACAGATGAAGCAGAAAGGGGAAAGTGGCAAAGGGTGCCCAGGTAAAATGGTGTAGAGTAACTTCCAAAGTATTAAGAATGTTAAACCTTTAGGAATCAAGTCTACACACAAGAAATAGTCAAAAGGACCTCTGGATTGGAATCAAACAAAGACCAAAGTACAAAATGAGACTAGATAGTCTAAAGTGTCAAGTAAAACATAAATTTACCAGTCTTAGAAACCACCCTTGCAATGTTGGGGTTGTGGGAAGCCCCAATATTATAGAAAATGTCCTCACCATACTAGAACAAAACCAACTAACAATGTTCAATAAAAATATATAGTAGGGGAGGTAACGAGAGGTATTTTGAGGATTAATGCTTCCTTAGAAGATGATCAGGCTAAATATCAACCTACAATGGTAGAATTTAAAGGTATTATAGCTAACCATTTTTTCTCTATTTTGATAGACCCAGGTACAAGTATAAGTTATGTTAGTCCAAAGATAGTTGAATTGTGTCATTTACAAATTGTTAAATTTAAGAATTCATGGTTTTTCCAACTGGCCACTGGGGAAAAAGGAAGGTTACCACCAAGGTAGAAGACTGTCCTATGGAAATAGGAGGGCAATAAATAAAGGTAGATTTTAAATAAATTTCCTTTAAGATCATATGATATGCTCATAGGTATGGGTTGGCTAGAAGGAAATTGGTCCTTATTGAACTGTAAGGACAAGACTATTACTTTCGACACCGACGAAGGTGTTAGGCAAGAAATATAAGGTATTAAGAGGGCCATTAAATTACAATTTATCATAACTAATAAGTTAAGTAAATGCATATGGAAAGGTTGTCAAATTTATGATGTGCAGGTAAGCTATACCAATTCTAAGGATAAGATAGATACCATGAAGAAGATAAAAGTTATCTAACACTTTGTAGATGTCTTCCCATAAGAAATTTTGGGGCTACCTCCAAAAGAAAAAATTGACTTTACCATATAATTATTTCTGGGGGAAACTCCAGTATCCAAGACCCCTTACCAAATGAGTATACCTAAATTGATAGAGCTTAAGATGTAGCTGCAAGAGCTACTTGATAAAGGGTACATTCACCCAAGTATGTCACCTTCAAGGGCCCCAGTGTTGTTCGTAATGAAGAAGGATGACACCCTATGACTGTGCATCGATTATAGGAAACTAAATAAGCTAACTATAAAGAAAAAGTACTCATTGCCAATAAATGATGATTTATTTGACCAGGTCAAGGGTGCTACTATATTCTCTAAAATTGACCTACAGTAAGGGTACCACCAAATGAAAATAAAAGAGTAAGACATCGGTAAAAAAACATTCCAAACTCACTATGGTCATTATGAATTTGTTGTAATACCATTCAGGCTTACTAATGCCCCAGCAATTTTCATGAGTCCAATGAATGTTATTTTCAGTCCTTATTTGGACAAATTTGTTCTAATTTTTATTGAAAATATTCTAATATATTCAAAGAGATTGGAAGAACATAAAGAACATCTTCAGATAGTGTTACAAAATTTAAGAGAAAATCAGATTTACGCTAAATTCAAAAAATGTGATTTTTATAAGGATCAAATTTAGTATTTGGGACATGTAATCTCATCTGAAGGAATAACTCTGGATCCTGAGAAAATTAAAACCATCATGGAATGACCTATCCCCAAAAATGTGTTAGACATTCAACCCTTTATGGGCTTGGTTGGGTATTATTTTCATTTTATAGAGGTGTTTTCAAGAATTTCTTACCCTTTGACTTCGTTACAAAAAAAGGAAGAGTATTTAAATGGAAAACATAGTGTCAACATAGTTTTTAACGACATAAACATGTATTAACAACAACCCCTGTGTTGAAAATAACAGATCCACAAAAATAATTGATTGTTTTCACAGATGCCTGTAAGGAAGGTGTCGGGGGGGTGTTAATCCAAGTAAATAAAGTAATAGCATATGAATCCCACAAGATAAAGGAGCATGAAAAAAAATTCCTCTGCTTATGATTTGGAACCAATAACGATTGTTCATGCTTTAAAAGTATAGAAGAATTATTTTTTGGGAAAACGATTCCTCTTATTGACCGATCACATTAGTTTGACTAGTTTCTTTAATCAACCTAATTTTAATTCCCACCAAGCTAGGTGGACTGCATTCTTACGAGAATTTTATTTCTACATTAATCATATTAAATGGAAATAAAACCAAGTAGTTGATGTGTTAAGCAGAAAATTACGATATGTATATGAAATTTCCTATATCCAAGTGGAAATTGATCCTTCTAATCAGATTAAAGAAGTTACTCTTAAGGATCCAGAGTATGAATTCATATGGCACCAAGATAAAAAAGCAAAAAATTCTGTAAAAACATTGGAGTATGGCATAAACCATAATAATTTGTTGACTTTCAGAGAAAGAATATATGTCCCTAATCAGTTGGAAATTATACTATTATTGCTAGATGAGTTCCATCGGAACTCTTACATTGCCCATCCTAGATATCAGAAACCATTATCTGCAGTTCAAAAAGACTAATTCTTTCCAGGTATGAGAAAGGATATTGTTGAGTATCTAGCCAAATTCTTGCAGTGTCAACAAGTTAAGGTTGATCCAAAAAGAAAAATGATTCCATCATGGTAGTGGTGGATAAGTTGAGTAGCACAACCCATTTCATTCTTGTTAAATCTACTTATAAAACTGTGGAAATTACAGATATATCTATGAAGGAGATATTTCAGTTACATGGTATATCTAAAGTAGTAATTTCTAATTGGGATGCCAAATTGACTTTTATGTTTTGGAAAGAAATTTTTGCTAGATTGGGTACAAAGATTCAGTTTAGTACTGCATATCATCCGCAAATAGATGGAAATACTGAATGAGTGAATGAGGTCCTGGAATACATGCTAAGAATGTATGTAATGCAACAAACGATCAAGTGGGAGGAATAACTTCACTTGTGGAATTCACTTATAACAATAGTTATCATGAATATTTGAAAATGAGTCCTTCTGAAGTACTATATGAAAAAATGTGTAGAACTCCTACAAACCAGAGTAATCGAGAGCATAAATTAATCTTATGGCTTGAAGTAGAGATAAAGAATACGGTGAGAAAACTTTGATATAATTTAAAGGTTGCCTGATATCAACAGAAAGCATATGCAAATAAGAAAAGGAATTATAAATAATTTCAAGTGGTAGAGCATGTTTATGTACAAATTAAACCCAAGAAAGGCGCCTTAAGGTGGGGTGGTTGTGCCAAATTATCACCTTGATATTGTGGACCCTTCAAAAAATTTTAAAGAGTGGGGCCCATAGCTTACCAACTTGCATTACTAAGCCATATACGAGTTCACAATTTATTTCATGTTTCTTTGCTAAAGAAGTATGTGTATGATTGTCGACATGTGATTAATTGGTAAGATGTGCATGTAAGATAAGAAATCAAATATTATATAAATATAAATATATATAATCTTTGATTTCTTATCTTACGATGAATTGTGACTGTGTGACAGGTCGAACGAGATAGAGAGTTCCTGATAGAGACTCTACATATCCTCTATTAGATAGAAATAATGTTATGGAGTTGAGATATCACCCAGGTTAAAGTGCAGTTGAGACACTTTAGCCCAGAGGAGGCCACATGGGAGGATGAAGGCTTTATGCAAAAAAGCATACCCTAACTTGTTCCAAAGGGAAATAATGAACACTTGGGATGATGTTTCACACAGGGGAGATAGATGTAACATCCCAGTGCTGCAAATATTTTTATTACTACCAGTTACTTCTTTTTACTAGATGAGACTCTGGTAATTAGATATTAGAGGTAAGCTGAGTAAACTCTAAATGATAAAGTTCATCTTATTATTTTTTTGATTAATGAGAAATTGTGACAAGTCATGAAACTGCTCGAAAATGATCCTAAATGTATTATAAAACCTCGAGAAAATTACGGTAGTTAACTCTATATCTCTTCCTTACTTGGAGATAAAATATTTGAACGGGAAGGATAAGGGGTCCTTTTTGTTGGAAAGAAAAAATGAAAAAACCTGGAGAGAAAATCACCTGTACATGACACTGTGAAGGTATGGCAGCACACTTCGTGAGGAGTATTTCCTAAGTTGGGCTACGGCCAGCGGAAAACTCTGATATAGATGAAGTCATATCAGTTATAGGCTAGGTTAAACCTTGATTCCTGTGGGCTGACCCAAATAAGGTTCTTGCCAAAATCAATTTTCTAGAAAGTTAAGAGCTTGGGGGTAGAACTAGACATGATTGTCGTTGTCATTGGAAGGGAGATGTGGTCTTTCCTTGGCTGAGTTTCTAGGTGATTTAAGTTTGATATAGATAATTATTTTAATTCCCTTTATGATGATATGAATGTTGGAAAATGTAGTAACTGTTATTTGTTGTACCTGATGTAAAAGTTATTGTGAATCTGTTAAAGAAATAAGAACTCTGATCTCAAGTAAATCAAAGAGTAAAGAGTAATTTTGTGAAGTATGTATTTACATGGAATTGTTGTATCCTAATTGTAAAAATAAATTAATCACTTTTGGGTCATGGGGTGATCTTGTAAAGGGTCCAGAGGAGTCGCAGGTAGGTCCTCATATAATTCTTGTACAACAAAATTAACAACAATGTAAATTCCCTGGGTCTTCATGGAATGGTGGTTAATATGCAGAAGGGGGAATTTAACCTGAATGATATAGATGAGATGGAAGGAAATAAATTCTGACCTGTACCCATGAATTCCATTAAACAAGATAAAGTAAATCAATAAGAAGGACAAGAATACAATTACTAGGTTATGAGCTTAACTAAGTCCTAGCCAAGTAAAATTGGGGTTATCACCTTGGAAGAGTCCAGGAGTCAAGTAGAATAAGTTTTTGAAAAAAGATTTCCCCATGGAAAGGCATAGAAAGTCCTCGAAATTGAGGTCTTGTTTCCTGTTAGGTACCAAAGAAATAGAAAAAAATAGAATGAAGAATGTATTTATTAACTTAGAAAATACTAATAACAACATGCAAAATCGATAAATATAAACTGTGAACTATGAACTGAACCCATTATAATTGAAACTAAATAAATATTCACCAAGAAAATGGATGCATACCCAGAACAATATATGTACAATTACAATAAGGTAAAGAGTATGTTTAGGAACTAAATGTTGAAACCGCTATCAACCATTAACTATGAATTGCATGCATATAACTAAATTCTCATATATTAGAAACTTTTAAAGTATAAATGAGTGAGAATAAAAGATAAAACCAATTTCCTCAGAGCAGAGAAATCTATTATATAATGTGTGTTATAGTAGAAAATTCTGTTACTACATGTTCATATCAAAATCAATATAAGGACCTTACCATCCCGACAAGATGCCTTATACCAAGCACTTGTAACCTTATGACAAGAACAATATTGTACTACAGTCTACATAGAAGTACCAGTAATCAAACTCTAATACCCCAAATCTAAAAACTACTTTTTGAGTGTCACGAAAATTTGTAAGGATGGAAAATTATCTTGAATTTTAAACACATTGGCGAATCTCACTAGTCCCTAATATGAAAATTATAAAATGTTTATTGATATATTTGTAAAAAATTTCAAATTTATAATGATTTTATAGATAGCCTCTATATATTGTTGCAGTTTTTAAGGTAAAATAATTTTATATTGTAAAATTTGGGTGAATCATTTTTATAAAAAATGGAAGTTAGAGAATCTTTTTTGTGTAAAAATCACAGAAATTAGCCCCCCTGCGAATATTAGACCATAAAATTTTCCATGCTGAGGGTTTCACTGAGTGGCAGGGAAAACCTTCAATAAAACTCTAAATTTTGAACCATACATGTTACTTTGTGAGAATAGAATATGGACAAAACCCTCATTTAAATGATGAAGAAGTAAAGAACTTGGAAAAGAAAAGTGAGAGTGTAAGCATACCTTCAGGACTGGGTCAAGTGTTCCAAGAATGAATTTGTAGTTTTAAGGGTACTTTCAAACCCTGCCTATAGAGGA
This sequence comes from Pinus tabuliformis, assembly GCA_031772625.1. Classification (NCBI taxonomy): domain Eukaryota; kingdom Viridiplantae; phylum Streptophyta; class Pinopsida; order Pinales; family Pinaceae; genus Pinus; species Pinus tabuliformis. The sequence goes on from CM062808.1 coordinate 786,931,942, forward strand.
ATAAAGAAAACAAATTAAAAGTGTTCTTTAAGCTCAAAAAAAGTAAACAGTAAAATGACCGAGGTAACTTAGGATTTATTACCTAGAAGAGTAGTCGAATATCATCGTCATGTAAAACCATTCTAGAGATAGAATACAACCTTGGGTGTCAGCACTTGAACATATCAAATCATAATAACAACTAAAAGAGCTAGGTGTAGTGAATAACAAGAACTGAGTTGCCTCTATGCGGAGAGAAGGAGGTCAACAAGCCCACATTCTACCATAAAAAACCCCAAGTGGGTTGAAAACCTACAAACATAGAATACATTGATTAAGGATTTACCCCTATAAAGAAAAAAATAGTGAAACATGGCATAGGAAGAGGGAAATAACTTAACAATGCACTAACAAACCTTGGCTTTTGGAGTAGGTTACAGACGAAGTTCTCAGAGGAGAGGCTACAGAATGAGTAACCAAACATCGAGACTGGAGCAAGAGTAGTTATCCTAACTACTCTCAACAGTCTACACTGTTGGATCAGGTAGTGTGAAATCAATGGCAACATGTAGACCCAAGTATCACAAGGATAAAGTGTGTTATAATTAAGGAGGTTGAGAATATTTGACAGATATAATCGACGAATTATGTAAAATAATTAAAATACATGAAAAAGTAGAATAATGTTTCCAACATTATCATGACATCGAACATTTAACATCAACTGAAGATACCTAAACCTTCAACAGTTAAAGTATACTCCTTGTAGATATAACATTTTTGCTAATTAAGGCTCCATTACACATTATTATCATATTCCAGAAATAGATGTCATATCATGCTAATTACTTTAGTCAATTAGCTAGTTGTTGAAGAAATTAACTTAGACTTATTTTTTTTGGTATGTTTGTCTATACATGTTACAATTTTACTACTTAGATTAGTAAATGTAATTTATAACAATTGGTAGGATTTAAAGAATGTTTGAATCACACACCAAAAAATTCTAACATATCAAGGTAAATATATGTCTTCGATGTTTTTTACTAGTGACTTACCAAAAGTCTTGCAATAATTAAAGGCACATAGGGAAAAAATGATAAAGATAAATACATTTGAGAATGATTTAAATGACATAGTGCATTGTGACATTTATAGTTGATGTATTACTCTTTTTAAAAAATTCAACTCATAAAAACATATACCTATCATGTGAAGCACTAAATTGCAAAACATTTATGTATTATTTTATTTAGATAAATGATATAATAGTATAAAATTTGCAACAAATTCACTTAAAATAGATAAATATTTGAAGAAGAAAATGCTTCAAATAATATATCTTAATAAATCAAAAATATTTTAATAATAAAATTTATATGATTAAAGTTTTGGTAATATTTTAATATTAATTAAAAATAACCATTGTAATCTATTTTTTTTATTTTATTTTTTAAATAAAAATATAAAACATGAAAAATACATAATTTTCTATAAATACAACTTAAACTTATATATATATATGATTGAATGTAATTATATATTATGAATAAATAATGGATTAAACTATTTAATTAGAAAGAATAAAAAAAATATAAAATAGAGAACTAAATTATATTAAAAATGTTATCATATAAAATTGGTAATAATAATAACAACAATTACAACAAAAAATTATTATTAAATATTTAAAAATAAATTTATTAGATTTTTAATATATATATATGTGGGATGAAATTAAGAATGAAATTGTATAGGTATGTTGTACTAAAGATAAATAAAGAAAAATTAAAAATAAAGAAGAAATATAAAGAAAATTACTAACTAAAAATTATATAATTAAAGAGAAATATAAACATTTTATTAGAATAAAAAAATGGTAAATATCAAATAAATATAATTAAAATATAAAAAATACAATATTAATAACTTAAATATAAGTGGTAAAGAGTTTATTATTAAAAAAGGTAATAAATTAAAAAAAAAAAACTACATCAAATTTAAAACTTTAGGTAAACAAAAGAAGTCAATGAGATTTAAATTGGGGTTATCTCTAACGAGATTTAAATTGGAGTTATCTCTTATGGTAGAATGATTGTTATTTCCCTACTCATTATCTTGATAAAAATAAAGCCAACAAAATTGAAAAGTGGAAAAAAAAAAAGATTCAAAAGATCCCAAAAAAAGAACTTTAAATCATTAAAAGTAAAATTTTAAATGGAAAATCAAAATTCTATGAAATAATGGGGAAACAAAAGTTAAGAATTAAAAAAAAAATTAATGAAAAACATCAAGATAAAATAGAAATATGCCTAACTAAATCAAGAAAAAGGGGAAAATAAAAGTAAAACAAAGTGGTTATCTTGAAGCTTATTTTTTACACTAGCTCTATTTGTAACTCTTGGGAACTTATTGATGTCATCTTGTTAAACTTGCATGTCATTATCACAAACTTCATAATTTCAAGCACATTTTCTCTTTTCCTACCTACAAGGAGTGACTAATCACATCTTGTACCTCTTCAATATGCAACCAATCACTCTTGCTCTGATGCAAAAAGCGACTATTGCAAGAACTTTCTAGATTCAAGGAGTTCATCTCATAATTGGCTATCCATGATCTATCACAAGACTTGCAACCTATGTATGTCCTTATTTTTATCAAATTCCAATCTTTATAACTATCTCTAAAACTCCTCCATTATTTTCTAAAACGCGAGGGCTTCACTCAATGAACCTCTGACATAGCACATGTGTTCGTGGCATACTAAACAATACCCTTAATTTGAATACATATTGAAAAATTCCTCTAAAAATAATTTTATTTAACTCCCTACCAATATGAACCCAACACATATTCAAAATTCAAAAACCCTTACTTTCACTAAATATTGTAGGTATCCATTTTTTCATTAACATTTTTTATACCGCTTGATATTTTTCATTAACTTTGAGCTCCATTTTTTATACACAAAATATAAAAACCCTTTACCTCCCATTATATGCTCAATATATTATGTCATTATTCCTCAATATGTATCCCCCAATATGAATGCATGTAGTATGAAATTTCTCCCCAGTAAAGCACTTGTCCTCTAAAAGAAGTTTGAATCAAGGGGTATGGGAGCTCAATTGGTTGATCAGCTTATGATTTCATAATATGACTAGAGAGATATACTCTTGATTGGAATCTAGATTAGGGGCAAAAATTTTCTCAAAAATAAAAGTGTTCAGAATCTCTCAAAACTTGAATGACCGCATCCATCTCGGTGATACAATCCCAACGCAACTTGTTTCACTCAAAACAGAGCTCGTATGAGAAACATATCACGTTTTGATCATTTTGTCAAACATGCAAATTTTGGGTATAGGCTGAATGGGATGCTAACTAGGCATCCGTACAACCCAGTCAACAAAAAAATATTCCTTGGAATATTCTTGATATATTCCCACAGGTGGCTCAATCAAATGGTGACAAGTGTCGACACGTCATTTGATCAAGGGCATTGGGTGGACCAATGAGAGGCTGACATGTGGAAAGCCCAGAGGCTGCCACATGTCCTCTGAAAGGTTATTTAAAATTTTTTGGTAGGCTAGGGAATCAAACTCATGGCATCACCCACACAAACTCGAAGCCTTACCGCTATGCCACACCATGTTACTTAACAATTATGGGCTAAAGGTTTCATTTAAATTTTAAGCACCAAAGGTTTGGGAGGTGGGCGCTAACCTTAACCTCAGCATGTGAACACACCAATGTTAACCTCTAGCAGTTACCATAACCATCAGGGTAGCCTAACCATTGGGTAACCGCTAGCATGTGACCAACACCGAAACTAAGAGTTGGCATTAAGTGCTAATAGCGCCATTAACGCGCTAAGTGGAGTTTAGCGTTAATTAACCCATGTTTAACCATTAATTAATTTTGGTTCAGCTTGGCGGAAGTTTGGCTGGTCCGCTAAATTTGGAACTACTACAAATTTGGCGGGTTAACTGGAGTTTCCCCAGATTTGGTGGAGTTTTCCTAGGAAAAATTGCGGGACCATAACTTCTTCAATTGTCGACCAATTTTGGCTCAAAAAGAGTCATTCCTAGATGATTTGGATGCTTTGAAAGTAATGGAATAGGTTACAGAGGTAGAATGTCACTTATGTATGATATTTTTCTATGTTGAAGTTTAAGGAAGCCAAGGGCCACCAAGAGAAGAGGTCAAGCCTAGATTAGCTGAAGTCTAATTGCAGAGCTTGGAAAGTCATTTTTGGGGTTTTTGGGTCTTCTGAATCCAATGGAGTAGGTTGAAAATCCATTGGAGTACTGTAGGTGCATGTAATCAGAGAATTGACCATTACTCCATAGAGGGCCTAGACATTGAAGCAGGTCCAAGGAGATGTAACCCAGGAGGGGTGAACTCCTTTATCAGCTTTGTGTTATGAGTTTGTTGTGTTTTACTTCTCTAGAATTTACTTGGTGTATATGTGTTTTAAACAACTAATTAACCTCATAAATTTCTCATAAAATACACTTAATACTTGACACATAGATCCTCACATTTTGGTTAATTTAAGACGATCCTAAACACATTTTTTTAATACTGATTATTGGCATTATGATGTATGTGTTGTACTTGATGGAAACCCACTTGTAGCAAAACAACTCGCTTTTATATGGTAACTAGATGAATCTATAGAAGAGATATCAGATGTAACAGAATGCATGACAGTAGTGTTTACAAATGTGATGAAATGCAGGGCAGCTTCAAGAAATAAGTTCAGAAGACAACTCACTCAGATGAAAGATCGTAGTACAAGCATGACAATAGCAAAGAATTTCAGATCAGACTACACAGAATGAAGAAAGAGAGGTCTACATAGGTTAACCCTAACCAAGTCGTGTATACACATAGGTTAACAGACAAAAGGAGCTTATAACATACACACGCACTTTCACAGAAGGAAAAGCGTGTATACCTTGGAAAACTAAGTTTTGGTCCAAAGTATTTGGTCCATGGTATTTGGTCCGAGGTATTCACCCTGGGTATTTGATCCAAGGTATTGATCCTAAGTGGTTTTGGTCCATGGTATTGAGAAAGGCCTAAAACTATAAAAGGAGGAGAAGATCATTAGGCCAACACACACAAGCATTGAATATCTAATGAAGTGTGAGATCTAGTATGTAGAATTTTTGGGTTATGCTGCATTGCTGGATTTGAACCAAGGAGGAACCTTAATGGTTGGTGAAGGGTAAGATCTAATGATGGATCGAGATCTTAAGGCGTAAAATGAACTATCATTATGTGTTTTTCTCATGAATATTCTAGATCTGAACACTGACGCACATATTATTCTGTAAATGATATGATCTAGGTATAAATGAAGTCTGGTATAGGTGCATAATTATTGATTAATATTTGCAGATGTATATGATGGTTGGCTTTGAGGAAAGCGCGTATACGCGCAAGTTCGGCACATGAAAGTAGTGTATAGCTTATAAAATATGTTTTAGTTGCTGTTGTTTATTGTTGTAGAGTTCTGGGTTCTAGTCTGGGTTCTGGTTACTGTATTCTGGTGACGATATTCTGAATGATCACATTGATCGGTTGTCAAAGTGATTGATTGATTTGGTTGTGGTTGGTTCAAAAGGTGATTGGTTGATGCATATATATTTGATATGATGTTGTTGATGGATCCAGTCTAAAAATTTATGAAACATGGTCCTTGGAAGAAAAAGGAGAAGGTTGTAGCCTTCTGTACGTCGGTGCCTACTTACTAGTAAACACATTGGCTAGTACAAGAGCTAGGGGGTTGTAGCTCCCTTCCAGTAGAAGCTGGAGAATGAGAGGTGTTAGCCTTCTGCAAGTAGAAGCCTGTGTACTAGTATAAGACTGCATTAGTACAAAAACTGTAAATAGAATCTTCTTATTAAAAGAAGACAGAGACGATTGTAGCATGTGGCTTTCACCCACATTGGTTTTCCACCTTATATCTTAGTGTTCATGTGTGTTGCTTATGTGTGATGCTTTAATCTGTTTTTACTGCACTATCTAATGAATTCCCGATATAATGATTAAAGTTCAATACATGATAATCTGGGTAAATCAAAAGATCTCTGCATATACGCTGGTTGCATTAAGTACAGTTGCATATACACGCTAGTTCATTGAGCTAAAGTAGCGTATACAAATCAGTTTTGAAAATTAAATTATTGATCTGATAATACTAATTCACCCACCCTCTCAGTATTATTTCCAACAATTGGTATTAGAGCATGTCCTTTAGAAGAAGCTTGATCGCTTGAAGGAAGATCCATCATCATGAGTAATCAAGAAAGCAGGGGATCCATCAGACCACCAATCTTTGATGGGAGATACTTTGTTTATTAGAAGGTAAGAACCAAAACCTATATTCAATCACTTGGAATAGATGTCTAGGAAATCGTGGAAGGAGGATATACATTTCCATCAGCAATTCCTACAGATACGGTAGGTAAAATGCAATATGAAACCAATGCCAAGGCTGTCAATACATTATTGGGAAGTCTGTCACAATTAGAGTTTGTCAAAGTTATGCATCTCAAATCCACCAAAGAAATATGAGACAAAATCATTCTAAGCTACGAAGGAGACTCTTAGGTAAAACATGCTAAACTGCAAACTCTCAGAATTCAATATGAAACTCTCAAGATGCACAATGATGAAAGTATAGCTAGTTACTTCTTATGTATAGATGAGGTTGTTAATTGCATGAAGAATCTGGGTGAAGAGATAAAGGAAGTTACCTTAGTTGAAAAAGTTTTAAGATCCTTGTCTACTAAATTTGAATCAAAAGTATTTGCCATAGAAGAAAAGTAGGATCTACATACTATTACTATGACACAACTTCACAGAATGTTAACTGCCTTTGAGATGAGAAAAGGAGGTCCATCAGATATGAGGGAAGCTACATTTAAAGCTTTAGCAAAAGGAAAAGAAGAAGTCAATTAATCAGGATATATTTTAGAAGAAGAAGAAGAATCAAACTTTGTCAAGAACCTTCAACGGGGTTCTAGAAGATTCAGAGGTAAACTACCTTTCAAATGTTTTGCCTGTGGTAGAGTCGGTCATTATGCTGCCAAATGTCCTCATACAGATAAATATGATAAAGGGAAGGAATCTGCAAAATGGAATAGAAAACAAAGTGTAAGTAAAAAGAGCTACTATACTCATGAAGATAGCGATGGTTTATCAAATAGTGATGAATATGAAAATAGTAATGACTATAGACTTCTGATGGCTTATGAAGTTGATGATTTTTTGGATGCTTTAGATGAAGATGACCTTTATGAAGAAATCTCTAAACTCAAAATCATTTTAGAAGAAAACAATATGGTTATAGATACCTTGACATACCAACTTGCAGAAAGAGAAAAACACAATGAAAAACTAGAATGTCAAATTGTGGGTCTAAGAAAGGATCTTGAGAAAACCAAAGCTCTCAATCTTAGATTTGCTAAAGGATCAGAAACATTAAATGAAATTATCAAAGTGCACTATTTTCCTCTAATAAAGACAGGTCTTGGATATACTGAAGAAGCATCTCAATCATAGAAGCTGTCAACCTCCACCAAAAGCTATGTTGATGCAGCAAAGAGTAGTGAACAATTTGAAAATCGTCAGAAAATGCATAAAGTAGATCACCAGGTAAATATTAGGCTCAATTTACTTCAAGGATGAACAGAAGACATAACCAACCTCAGGTAAATCATACTCAATTTGCCTCAAAGATGGATATCAATAGAAACTACAGTCACCACGTTAGTAGATTCGATAATCGTAGGAACTTCTTTAATGGTCAATGTTTCTCATGTCATAACTTTGGACATAAAGCTACTCAATGTGTTTCTTACAAAACCATCATGACTAGAGAAGCAGGAAATCAAAGGAATGTGATAGGGATCAAGAAAAGTTCCTACAATAACTTTTCTCTTCTTGAAAATGAAATAGAATGCTCAATCTGTAACAACTTTGGCCATGAAGAATCTGAATGCAAGAGTAAATTTCAGCAAATATCTCAAAAGGAGCAAACTCCATTAAATCCAAAAATATTGAGAAAGAAATAATCTCAAGCAAAAAGATGTGGTATAGCCTTGTATGCAAAAGGACAAGAAAACTAATGGTACATCGACAGTTGATGCTCAAAACACATGACAGGTGAGAAAGAAAAGGAAAAGAGTGTCTCATTTGGAAACGACACTCCTGTTGTCATAAAAGGTAAAGGCTCTGTTTTCTTGAAGAAAAAGAGTTAATGCTGGGAATGTTATGTATGTTGATGGTTTAAAGCATAACCTGTTGAGTGTGAGTCAAATGTGTGATCAAGGAAATGAATTAGTGTTTTGATCAAATGGATGTGTTGTTCGTGAGCTTGATACAGGAGAAACAGTGATCAAAGGTACAAGAAATCCAAACAACCTATACATACTCAAGGGAGGACAACAACAATGCTATCTAAGCAAAAATGATGAAAACTGGCTATGGCACAGAAGATTGGGACATCTAAGCTTCTCTCAAATAAGAAAGGCATGCAGATTCTAGGCTGTTCGTGATCTTCCAGATATCAACATTCCTGAAAATACTATATGAAAATCATGCCAATTCGGTAAGCAAACCGATCTCACTTCATCGAAAAGGAAGGGTTAGCTACTAAGCCTCTTGAACTTGTTCATACTTATTTATGTGGACCATCAAGGAAAAATTCACCTCATGGAGAAGAATACTTTATATTGTTCATTGATGATTTCTCCAGAATGTGTTGGATAGGTCTTCTAAAGCATAAACATGAAGCATTTGAAAAGTTCAAAGCCTTCAGAGCTTTGGTTGAAAATGAATCAGATCGCAAAATCAAATGCCTCAGATCTGATCGATCAGATCTGAGGCATTTGATTTTGCGATCTGATTCATTTTCAACCAAAGCTCTGAAGGCTTTGAACTTTTCAAATGCTTCATGTTTATGCTTTAGAAGACCTATCCAACACATTCTGGAGAAATCATCAATGAACAATATAAAGTATTCTTCTCCATGAGGTGAATTTTTCCTTGATGGTCCACATAAATAAGTATGAACAAGTTCAAGAGGCTTAGTAGCTGACCCTTCCTTTTCGATGAAGTGAGATCGGTTTGCTTACCGAATTGGCATGATTTTCATATAGTATTTTCAGGAATGTTGATATCTGGAAGATCACGAACATCCTGGAATCTGCATGCCTTTCTTATTTGAGAGAAGCTTAGATGTCCCAATCTTCTGTGCCATAGCCAGTTTTCATCATTTTTGCATAGCATTGTTGTTGTCCTCCCTTGAGTATGTATAGGTTGTTTGGATTTCTTGTACCTTTGATCACTGTTTCTCCTGTATCAAGCTCACGAACAACACATCCATTTGATCAAAACACTACTTCATTTCCTTGATCACACATTTGACTCACACTCAATAGGTTATGCTTTAAACCATCAACATACATAACATTCCCAGCATTAACTTTTTCTTTCAAGAAAACAGAGCCTTTACCTTTTATGACAACAGGAGGGTCGTTTCCAAATGAGACACTCTTTTCCTTTTCTTTGTCACCTGTCATGTGTTTTGAGCATCAACTGTCGATGTACCATTAGTTTTCTTGTCCTTTTGCATACAAGGCTATACCACATCTTTTTGTTTGCGATTATTTCTTTCTCCATATTTTTGGATTTAATGGAGTTTTCTCCTTTTGAGATATTTGCTGAAATTTACTCTTGCATTCAGATTCTTCATGGCCAAAGTTGTTACAGATTGAGCATTCTATTTCATTTACAAGAAGAGAAAAGTTATTGTAGGAACTTTTCTTGATCCCTATCACATTCCTTTGATTTCCTGCTTCTCTAGTCATGATGGTTTTGTAAGAAACACATTGAGTAGCTTTATGTCCAAAGTTATGACATGAGAAACATTGACCATTAAAGAAGTTCCTACGATTATCGAATCTACTAACCTGGTGACTGTAGTTTCTATTGATATCCATCTTTGAGGCAAATTGAGTATGATTTACTTGAGGTTGGTTATGTCTTCTATTCATCCTTGAAGTAAATTGAGCCTAATATTTACCTGGTGATCTACTTTATGCATTTTCTGACGATTGTCAAATTGTTCACTGCTCTTTGCTGCATCAACATAGCTTTTGGTGGAGGTTGACGGCTTCTATGATTGAGATGCTTCTTCAGTATATCCAAGACCTGTCTTTATTAGAGGAAAAAAGTGCACTTTGATAATTTCATTTAAGGTTTCTGATCCTTTAGCAAATCTAAGATTGAGAGCTTTGTTTTTCTCAAGATCCTTTCTTAGACCCACAATTTCACATTCTAGTTTTTCATTGTGTTTTTCTCTTTCTGCAAGTTGGTATGTCAAGGTATCTATAACCATATTCTTTTCTTCTAAATAGATTTTGAGTTTAGAGATTTCTTCATAAAGGTCATCTTCATCTAAAGCATCCAAAAAATCATCATCTTCATAAGCCATCAGAAGTCTATAGTCATTACTATTTTCATCTTCATCACTATTTGATAAACCATCGCTATCTTCATGAGTATAGTAGCTCTTTTTACTTACACTTTGTTTTCTATTCCATTTTGCAGATTCCTTCCCTTTATCATATTTATCTTTATGAGGACATTTGGCAGCATAATGACCGACTCTACCACAGGCAAAACATTTGAAAGGTAGTTTACCTCTGAATCTTCTGGAACCCCGTTGAAGGTTCTTGACAAAGTTTGATTCTTCTTGGAGTGGTAGAAAGGATGAATAGAACTATTCAACAAATGGCTCGTGCTATGATAGATGAATCTGGAACTCCTGCAACCTTCTGGTGTGAAGCTGCATTCACTGCCGTCATTGTTCTCAACCAAGCAAATGTTCGAGTAAACAACACTCAAACTCCACGTGAACTTTGGTATGGTAAGACTCCTACTGTAAAATACTTCAAATTTTTTGGAAGCAAATGTTACATCAAAAGGACTGATGAAAAACTTGGTAAGTTTGAACCCAGAGCAGATGAAGGTATTCTTCTTGGCTAGTCTTCCCGAAGTAAAGGATATAAATGTTATAATAAAGGACTTGGGAAAATTATTGAAAGTAATGATGTTGTAGTCGATGAAGCATGCAAAAATCCAAAACAGATAAAAACCGAAGATTATGACAATGAAGAAGATGAGGATCATTTTCCCACATCAAATCACATTGATTCTGAAGAAGAAATCAATGAAGCACCAAAAGAAGAGATAACAAGAGAAGAAAAGACTCGATCTAGGTATGTTCAGAAAAATCATCCGGAAACTCAAATCTTAGGAGAAAAAGCAGGAGGTGTACAGACAAGAAGAACTATTGCCGAAACCTCAAGCTATCTAGCATTACTATCTTCCACTCAACCTCAAAATGTAAATGAATCATGCAGGGATGAATTTTGGGTCAAGGCGATGAATGAAGAACTTGAGAAAATTGAAAAGAATAATACTTGGGAATTATTTCCTAGACCTCATGATAAAAATATCATAGGAACCAAATGGATATTCAAAAATAAGTTGAACGAGAATGGAGAAGTTATTAGAAACAAGGTCATACTTGTTTGCAAACGATATGCTCAGTAAGAAGGTATAGATTTTGAAGAAAAAATTGCACCTGTTGCTAGACTTGAAGCCATAAGAATGTTTCTTGCTCTTTCTAGTTTTTAGAAATTCAAAGTATACCAAATGGATGTAAAATCTGCCTTTCTTAATGGAGACTTAGAAGAAGAAGTCTATATTGAACAACCAGAAGGATTCATTCTTGGAAATTATGCAAAACTTGTATGCAAACTCAGAAAGGCTCTATATGGTCTAAAACAGGCTCCAAGGGCCTGGTATTACCATTTTGACAAATATCTCCATCAACAGGGTTTTTCAAAGGGGTCAGTCGATAGCAATCTATATAGAAAGATGGACACTGATAAATTGCTAATAATTGTTGTGTATGTTGATGATATCATTTTTGGTAGCAATGAAGAATCCATGAGTCAGAATTTTGCCTCAGTAATGCAGCAAGAATTTGAAATGTCCTTGCTTGGTGAGCTTACCTATTTTCTTGGTCTACAAGTTCAACAAAATAAAGATGGTATTCTTCTCTCACAAACCAAATATCTCAAATAGATCCTGAAAAAATATGGCATGGAAGATTCTAAACCAGTGTGTACCCCAATGGTAACAGGATGCAGTCTTAGCTCAAATGATGAATCGGCAGTAGTGCATCAACCAACCTATAGATCCATGATTGGCAGTCTACTTTATCTAACAGGTACCCGACTGAACATCATGCATGCAGTGGGAATAGTTGGAAGATTCCAAGAAAATCCTAAGGAAACACACCTTCAGGTAGTCAAAACGATTTTCAAATATCTCCAAGGAACACAAAACTTTGGTTTATGGTATCCTAGAGATATCGATCTTACACTTCATGCATATACATATGCAAATTGGGCAAGAAGTGTTGATGATAGAAAAAGCACTAGTGGTGGTGCATTCTATATGGGCTCCAAGTTAGTGTCTTGGTTCAGCAAGAAACAAAGTTCAATTGCATTATCTACAGCTGAAGCAGAATATGTGACTGTTGCATCTTGCTACACATAACTACTTTGGATGATGCAAACCTTGCAAGACATTCAGATCACATGTACTCCACCTATCTCCATTCTATGTGATAATACAAGTGCCATCAATATTTCAAAGAATCTAGTCATGCACTCCAAGACCAAGCACATACCCATCAAATATCATTTTCTACGTGAACAAGTGCTTGAACAAAAATTCAAACTGGAATATGTTCCCTCCAAAGAACAAGTTGCTGATATATTCACTAAACCACTGCCCAGAGAGACATTTGAATATCTTAGACAAAAGATGGGAGTAGTTGCTGCATCATCCTGTTGCTAAATCTTATTGGCTTCAAAGAAAGGTGGCTATACGCGAGTTTCATAATGTGTAGTTGCGTACATACGAGGGTTTCTGTGGGCACAGTCATATATGTGTTGGTTTGAAGGTAGTGGGCCAGAGTCAGAAGAAAAGGGGTCTGCCATGGTTTTGTCAATTATCTGCTCTGTTTGATGACTATTTCACTCTACTAATAACATGTGGAAATATATTAGTTCTCATAAAGTTGTTGATAACTTGATGTATATCTAATTGATGATGAAGCTTTGATATCTCTTACTGACATATGCAATGATCATATCTGACAGTGAACAAGTTGAATAGGTTTGGGGGGAGAACATGGTTGATGATAGTTTGGGAACTAATGATGGACATATAAAGGTTGCTGGTTTGGATGTTGATTGACAGATGCTGCTGATGGTGCAGATCATATGATAATTGATGATGACTATCATGGTCTTGTTTAAGATATTTGGTCTCTGTTATATATGTCATATACATATTTTAATGTAAAGGTCATGAAAATACCTAATCTGTAACCCCACTATGCATGGGATGGATGATGTAATGTTTGTGTTTTGACAAATTTGGTATATCCCCACTTGGTTGGGAGATGGTTGTATGTATGAGTCATTGGTGATAGGAAGGTCACTTGTGATGTATGTATAGAATCATGTTCTTCTTTTAGAACATATTTTTGTAGACTTTGCCTATGCTTAGGGGGAGCATGGACTCGATCATGGGAGCTCCATCAGCACACTTTAGCATATCAGAAATTTCAGCATGCACTCAGGGGGAGCATGACCCTTTGCCCTTGATGTCAAAGGGGGAGAGTGACTTGGTGTGGTTGTTGTTGCTGTCAAGTCCAAAGGGGGAGATTTTTGGCATTATGGTGTATGTGTTGTACTTGATGGCAACCCACTTGTAGTAGAACAACTCACTTGTATATGGTAACTAGATGAATCTACAGAGGAGATATCAGATGTAACAGAATGCATGATAGTAGTGTTTACAGATGTGGTGAAATGCAGGGTAGCTTCAAGAAATTAGTTCAGAAGGCAACTCACTCAGATGAAAGACCACAGTACACGCATGACAACAACAAAGAATTGCAGATTAGACTACACAGAATGAAGAAAGGGAGGTATACGCAGGTTCACCCTAACTAAGCTACGTATACATGCAAGTTAACAGAACAAAAGGAGCGTATAACGTACACATTCACTTTCACAGAAGGAAAAGTGTGTATACCTTGGAAAACTAAGTTTTGGTCCAAAGTATTTGGTCCATGGTATTTTGATCCATGGTATTGGTCCATGGTATTTGGTTCGAGGTATTGACCCTAGGTATTTGATCCAAGGTATTGATCCTAAGTGGTTTTGGTCCATGGTATTGAGAAAGGCCTAAAACTATAAAAGGAGGAGAAGATCATTAGGCCAACACACACAAGCATTGAATATCTAATGAAGTGTGAGATCTAGTATGCAAAATTTTGGGTTATGGTGCATTGCTGGATCTGAACTGAGGAGGAAACTTATCGATTGGTGAAGGATAAGATCTAATGATGGATCAGGATCTTAAGGTGTAAAATGAAGTATCATTATGTGTTTTGCCCATGAATATTCTAGATCTGAATAATGACGCATATATTATTTTATAAATGATATGATCTGGGTATAACTGAAGTCTGTTATAGGTGCATAGTTATGAATTAATATTTGCAGATGTATATGTTGGTTTGCTTTGAGGAAAGTGTGTATACACGTAGGTTCGACACATGAAAGTAGTGTATACCTTATAAAATATGTCTTTGTTACCGCTGTTTGCTGTTGCAGAGTTCTGGGTTCTCGTCTGGGTTCTGGTTACTGTATTCTGGTGACAGTGTTCTGAATGATCACATTGATGGGTTTTCAAAGTGATTGATTGATTTAGTTGTGTTTGTTTCAAAAGGTGATTGGTTGATGCCTATATATTTGATATGATGTTTTTGATGGATCCAGTCTAAAATTTTATGAAATGTGGTCCCTGGAAGAAAAAGGAGAAGTTCGTAGCCTTCTGTAGGTCGGCACCTACTTATTAGTAAACACATTAGCTAGTACAAGAGCTAGGGGGTTGTAACTCCCTTCCAGTAGAAGCCTACGTACTGGTATAAGACTGCACCAGTGCAAAAACTGTAAACATAATTTTCTTATTAAAAGAAGACAAAGACGATCACAGTAGGTGGTTTTCACCCACATTGGCTTTCCACCTTATATTTTGGTGTTCATGTGTGTTGCTTATGTGTGATGCTTTAATTTGTTTTTACTACACTGTTTAATGAATTCCTGATATACTGATTAAAGTTCAATACATGATAATTTGGGTAAATCAAAAGATCTCTACATATACGCTAGTTGCATTAAGTACAGTTGTGTATACACGCTAGTTCACTGAGCTGAAGTAGCATATACAAATCAGTTTTGGAAATTAAATTATTAATCTGATAATACTGATTCACCCCCCCCCCTCTCAGTATTATTTCCAACACTAATGAGGGATCTTGCATAAAATTAACAAGTTTGCCCAACATTGCAGATCATACTCTCTCTAAATTTTTAAGGTAATAGCACATATATAGGAGCACAAATTTCTCAATTGATTGAGATCTCATACTATTGATTTACCCTTTTTTTGTGAAACAATATAAGAGTGCTATAGATATGTTAAAATTTTGAAATTTCATTAACAATAGGTCTTACAAACATTCTAAGGATCATGATGGATCATGACTAAACTATCCAAAGTTGATCTCTTTGAAACTCCTTGAATCTAGAAGGTTCTAAGTTGATCACATTTTGATGAGAGAAGCAAACGAATAGTCACACATAAAACAAATAAAAAAAGTACAAGATGCGATTGATGACTCCTTATATTGTGAAAATAAGGATTATGCTCAAAATGATGAATTTTGGGCCAATAACATGCAATTTTATAAAAATGGTTTCAGTAGGTCCCCTATGAATCCTAAAGTGACAAATAGAGCTATAAAAACACTTGGACATAAATATAGGGATGCTATTCTCATTGACATTCTAACCATCATCTTTATCTACATTATTTGGTATCTCTTATATTTTAATCATTTCCCTACATTTTCGATGATGATAGGAATAAAAATTTTCTAGAACATTAACATATTCTATGCAAATATTATGCTCTCTTGTCTAAGTATTCTGACAAGGTAGAGGAACAATAAATATTGTGCTTAATATTGATAAAATGGATATGATTTGTATTTTAATGGGACATCTAGTTTCACTCATGTAATTTTTACTACATGAGTAGGGAAGTATGTGGAGACCTATTTGATTGGAAAGATCAATATGGTCATTGATGGTATATATTTGAATGGTGAAAATGGGTTTGAAAGTGGAATAATATTCTTCCTCCTTAAAATATAGGAAAGCTTGTTTGTAGTCCCTTATATGTAGGGTAGGAAAAGTTTGGAAAACTCATTATTGATGTCCTCCTATTCTCTCATTATTTTACTAGTGTACTTAAATGTCATATTCACTTTGTGGTTCTTACAACCATTGTTATTGAGAACTATAAGGTGATGACTTTTTTCTTCTTGTTATTAGAGATTTTCAGGTCTCTATTTTGTCATAATTTTACTATTGTTCTAAAAGGCCTAAATGACTTGGTACTTCTTATAGCCATTATAATGATAATTTTGAGGAGATGAGTTTTTCATTCTTATTATTAGAGATTCTCTAAACTCTATTGGGCAGAGTAATGTGAACCCCAAGTTTCTAATCCCAAAGGTGATGGATATAGTGTGGAGGTCTTATTTTATGCGGGCCTCTTTCTTCGCAAATTTATTGTGCCATGAGGCCATCATTTTTTTTATAGTGACAAGAACATCTAAAAGAAGAAGGCTACTATAAATGTAAATATCCTTCATGAAGTTGATGTATTTGATAGACCCTTATGTAGGGGAGATTTTAGAGACTAAATTTTTACTCATGGACTATTTTTTCATGATTTTTGCCAACAATACTCTTGATGAATTTTTAATATTTTATAAAAGTGATTTACTCAAATTTTATGGGATTAAATTGTTTTACCTTACAGATCAGCAAAATTTTGTAAAAACTATATAAAATCTTTAGAAAATTTGAATATTTTGTGTAAATATTGCCGAACATTTTACAATTTGCATAATAAGAAGTAGCAAGATTAGCAAGGATTTCTACACATTAAAATAAATTAACATATATTTTTCCTGGATATTAAGATAATCCTTAAATATTTACAAATTTTCATGACAGTGCGAGATGATAAAAATATTTTCCATAAATCTCCATAAATCTAATCAAAATCCCAAATAGAAAAGAGGAAGTAATATCGACATTTTTTACAGAATCTTCCATAAACAAATGAGTCACTATAGAAGAGAGAAGAAATCATACTTACACCCTAGGTTATTTATATATTTCCCATTAAAAAATAGAAATTATAAATCTCAAACAAATTTCAAATTATCCTACAATATCTTAGTCCATAATCTTTTCGATAACCCTCATGGTATCGTTAATAAAAAAAAATCTACAATAAAACTTACAAAATGTCATTCCAATTTAATTATTTTATTGGGAAGAAAATATATTTAAATTTTTAATATTATATGATTTAGTTTATTTATCTTTAACTTTAATTGTATCTTTCTAATACTCTCTATGTTTATATTCACGATGATTTTAATCGTTTTATTTACCCTTTTTTTCTCTTTAATGATATAATTTGTGTTATCTTATTTTTTTCTATTGTCTAATTTTATTTATATATATATATTAATTTTCTTAAATATATTTTTATGTGATTATGATTTCTTATATATAATTCCATTATATTAAATTAATATTTTCTACTTCTAGTATTTTAATTCAATTTTTATTCAATCTCAACTATGTACGAGATTCCATTTTATTATATTTTTATTTTATTATTTTTATTATTATTATTTTAATTTTAATGTTTATTTATTTTCTATTTTTTTAATATTTACTTAATGTTTAATGTTTACTTAATGTTCCTTTTAATGTTTATTTATCTTAATATATTGATTTTTTTGTTTTCTTAAATATAATATGTTGTGATTATTATTTTTTATATATGTAATTTTAGTATTTTACAATTTTTAGTATTTTTAGTTAATCCTTATTCAATCTCTCATATATATATATATATATATATATATATATATATATATATATTAATATTTTATTATTTTTATTTTAATGTGTATTTATTTTCAATTTTTTATTCATTGGGTGTTATCTTTTATATATATATTTATATATATAATATCAAGCTAAATTAGAAATTGTTGTATGATTTTTTTACTTGTGGGAAAATGGATTCACCTCACTACAATGATTTGACTATGAATGTCTACTAAAATATATTTATACTTTATCAAATATGTAACTACTTAAAAGAATGTAACCACATGTGATTTAACTATTAAATATACTTATAATATATTAAACTAATATTTATTTTTATAATTATTTCTTAATTTAAGTTCTTTAAAATAACATATTTTTTTTATATATATTATCTTTTAAATTTTCAGTAAATATTAATTTATTAATTATAATTATATTGTGTTGTTTATATATATATATATATAAATTAAATTTTCTTCATTATTCATCATTACAATATATCACACTTATTTAATTAAAACCATTTTAGTCTATGAAGAATAATAGCTCAATTATGGATTGCCATATTATGTAATAATAAGATCCCAACTTTAATTCCAAAACGCCTGACGCAATATAACATGAAAATGACTTAATTTAATTAACCGAAATGCCTGATGCAATCTATAACAGACTGGCACCAATAACAGACATAAAAAGAAAACGAAAATATGCATCATATACTATACAAAAAAATACACCATAAACCTTCAAAAAAAAAGTGGGTTGACGCTAAGTGAAAAGGATAATCTTAATGTTCCTGCAACTTATACATGAAAATGACTTAATTTAATTAACCAAAATGCCTGATGCAATCTATAACAAACTGGCACCAATAACAGACATAAAAAGAAAACGAAAATATGGATCATATACTATACAAAAAATACACCATAAACCTTCAAAAAAAAATGGGTTGTCGCTAAGTGAAAAGGATAATCTTAATGTTCCTGCAACTTATACAGTGGGTAAAGTATGGTTATTACACTCTGACAACTCCAGGAAATGAAAAGAAGAATGTAAAAATATTCTAAGTGTAAATTTGCGGTTTCCTTAAGATTTAACTTGTATATTGTAAATTGTTATTATTATTATTACAGGCAGACTCATCATAGGGAGTTGCCCCTCCCAGTTATACTGTTGTGTATTTCATGTTAATGTTGATTCATGGTGTAATGAAGTTAATATGATGAATGGTATAACGAAAGATATGCTTAGCTATTGAAAAATAAACTAAGTATAGAAGTAAGGCGTAGTCCATGATCGTGAGTATTGGTAAAAAGAAAAGGGTCGATGGTGCCGCACCTCCTATAGTGCGGTTGGAAGAGTACCGCTAGTATAGGGGAATTACAAGTGGTATTAGAGCTGATGAATGACGGGGAGCTGAATACTTGACATTAGTGACATGCGATTCAGAAAATCGAGGAGGATGTCTATCTTGCAGAAAATGGGTTTTGCAACCTTTGAAGAATGGCAAGGAAGTCTACTTGAAGAATCAAGTGAGTTTGAACAAAGAATTGCGGAAGTGGGCAAGGACTTGTTCGAAACAAGGGATGCTCTTCATGCCTTGGTCAAGGAAGGGATCTCTGACATGAATAGGGATGAAGCCTATCGACTTGCAGGGAAAGTGGACTTGTTTGATGCAGAATTCAAGGAGTTGAAGATAAGGTAGGACTTGATTCGAAAGAAGCGGGAATCGCTAGCTCTTAAGAAAAAGTAGTTCCTAGCTTTCGTTAAGGATAAGGAGAAAGCTGCAAACTGCAATGATGAGAAAGAGGAAGTTGTGATAGTTGAAGATGTGACAAAGATAGAGCATGAACTTGAGATCGATCAACTTGGACCAGGATCGTGCAGTGTGCAGACATTGGTGGATGAGGAAACTCACATGGAGGAACCTCATGATGAAGTAAGTACTTATACTTGTGTTTTAGTGAGACTTTTGGAAGGTGGACTGAAAGCAGGGAAAAGCAAAATCAGTTTGTCAATGCAAGGGAGGATCTTACCATGGATGTCTAAGATGAGACCTTGTATGGAAAGGCTAGAATCATTGACTGTTGCAGGGCTTGTTGGGGTTGTTTGTGACCTTATGGTGGAAGGTGCAAAGGCCCGTAACAAGGGAGGAATGTGATGATCGTTGTAGAGGAATGGGTCATGCTTTAGCCACATGGAGAATTGACTAAGTTCCCGGCATGACTCATGAACAAATTGGAATATGGCACACACTTGAGTATGGTGATACTTGGGTGGACTTCTCATGGCCGAGACCAAGAGGAAGTCTTGGTGGAACCTTTAGTGTGGGAGCTATGATGGAAGAGACTCATGTGATGAAGATATGGTTGGGTGACCGATTTCACTAGACCAATTTAAAGGCTTGGATGAGGATGACCAATTTCTGTGATGGGTCTACCTAGTTGGACAACATGGGCAACTTGAGTCATGGACATCAGGTTGGAGACATGGAGCATGGCAGTCTTATGCAGGGACATTATGCAGGAGCACTTGTAGAGGTGTCATTTATGGGCATCCAATGAGGAGTGCCAAGGCAAGGATGTTTTGTAGGTGGATTTGCTGATGTGACATGGAGATGTTTTATTTATGAGCTGATGGAGATGTTGTGCACTCTTGTACAACAAGGCCATGGACTGGTTGGACTTGTGAGCAGACTATGGAGCATTCCTACTACATGGAGAGCCGAGGCATTTTGCAGAGACCTTTGGGCCGAGACATGTATGCATGCTAGGGTGTTGGTTGGAGATGACTCATGGAGCTCATGATGACATGAGGTTGTGACTTTTCGGGACTCATATATGATGGACTTAGAGGATCTAATGCATTGAGGAGTTGCGGTCAGAGAATTTGATGTAGGATGGGGTGCATACTTTTGAGTACATGTATGGGTGTGCTTGAAAGAGTGAGTTGATGTGGGGGACCGATATGAGACACTTTGGAGTGATGGAGTTACAATGATGATGATGCCTTGGTGGCAACACTTGGGCATGGGTTGAGCCAAGAATTAACCACTTTTTACACATGGATGGCTGAAACAGGTGTATACTTGTTTCTATGGCAGACTTAAGGGATGGCACATTGCAGATATGATGGAGGTTGCTTCATGAACCTGGATGTGGCATATCGAGAGTCGGGGTTGATGAGAGGATCTCTTCATTTTGAGGAGATGGATCTTATACATATGGATGGTGATGTTGGATAGATGCGGCTGATTTCATGCAACACATTGATACCAAACATCATGGACAACATGTTGCAGATGGAGACTACTTCATGGACCTGGACATGGCTTACTTAGATGGAGATGGATTCTTGATCGAGTTGATTATGTGATAGGATGTTTTGAGAAAAGACTGATGATGGCATAAGGATTTGCATTCTTATGGTTTGAGTGTGACAGTTGGACTGATCACCCAACTAGTTCAAATCATGGGGCTCGAACAGTGTACAGAGATGTGTTAGCATTATTTTGGAGTATCATGGCAGTAGTTCACACGATGGTGACACATGATGAGGTCGACACAATATGTTGCAGTAAGCATGTAGCTTGAGTTGGAGGGACCAAACTTCCACAGGGGGAGGAGCATGTGGAGATTGCGACAGATGTGGTTTACGATCATGGATTGAGGATACTTTCTGATGTATGACATACCGATGGTTTATATAACATTGGTATGGATATCTTGGTGATAGATAGTTTCTAGGATGAGAGATTGTCATGGACGACAATGATTTCAAGTAAGGGAGAATGTAAGGGCCATGAGCTGCAGGTGGATATGCACGAGCAAAGAGCTGTGACATGGTGGATAAAATATGACCAAGTGCGAAGTGTTTGGTGTACATACCCTGTGGGCGGTCCCAGGAGAGCTGACGGGCAGGTGAGCTGATGGACGAGTGAGCCGATAGGCGGGTGAACCGAATGATGGACACATGGTTGGGTCAGCCGATGGGAGAGCCGACCCATTCGAAAGTTAAAACAGTGAAACGTATGGTTGGCCAAATGGATGGATGCGTTGGTTCATTGTTGGGCGAGCCATATATGTAGGATGGCTTGGCATGGAGCTAAGGCATCAATCAACCAAGCTTTCTAAGCATCCAAGGGTGGAAAGGCGAAGAAGTGCGAAGTTGGTGGACTGAAATAGGGTAAAGGTGCAGGCAGACAGCGTGCAAGGCCGAAGCACCCGAGCCGAGGAAAAGTCATGCGAAGTCATCTGGGCGAGGGCGTCACTTAGGAAAATTGTTCAAAGGCGTTAGGTGAGGGCGTCGTGTAGAAAAGTCGTGCGAATTCATCGAGCGAGGGCGTCGTTCAGAAAGTCATGCAAAGTCATCGGGTGAGGGCATTCGTGCAGGATCGTTCAAGGGCGTTCGGATAGGATCATTCGAAGTCGTTCGAGGGCGTGGCATGGCCTTTGTTTGAACGGTCATTCGAGGAGTCGTTCGAGGGCACAGCAAGGAGTCTGCTCGAACGACTCAAGTTGGTCAAACGGTAAACCAGGAGATGTCTTGAAGGGCGGCACGACCTGCCAGTGGACAAGTTGGGCATTCAATGGAAGTGCCCGATGAGTTGGACGAGTTAAACGACACGCATTCAGGTGAACGTGCGGAGGCAAATGAAGAGTTGGGAAGAGTAGTTTGGGTGACCGTGTGGGCGCGCCAACGAGTTGGGCTAACCGAGTTGTGACGATGAATGTAAAAATATTCTAAGTGTAAATTTGGGGTTTCCTCAAGATTTAACTTGTATATTGTAAACTGTTATTATTATTATTATGGGCAGACTCATCATAGGGAGTTGCCCCTCCCAGTTATATTGTTGTGTATTTCATGTTAATGTTGATTCATGGTGTAATGAAGTTAATATGATGAATGGTATAACGAAATATATGCTTAGCTGTTGAAAAATAAACTAAGTATAGAAGTAAGGCGGAGTCCATGACCGTGAGTATTGGTGAAAAGAAAAGGGTCAGTGGTTCCGCACCTCCTATAGTGTGGTTGGAAGAATACCGCCAATATAGGGGTGTGACACTCATGGACATGAGCGTTCGACTTGCTCACCGAAAGCTTGAGTATCTAGCTCGTCTCCATGGTGCCAAGAAAATCATGGCCTTTAGCTTGGCCTCAACACCAACTATGATTACATCGGATCCAGACATGGCCAGAGACATGCTCAGCTCGCCTCACTTTGTAGACCAACCACTCAAACAACCCGCTCAGCAGTTATTGTTTTGGTAGGGCGATGGGGTTTGCGCCCAACGGTGACTATTGGCGGCTCCTGCGAAAAAATTCTGCTACTCATCTCTTCTCTCCACATTGAATTGCAGCCCACGAAGTCGGTCGTCAGGTGGACTGCACGACAATGCTTTCTGACATAAGGGATGATTATGATATTAATGGCAACGCCACCATGCTCCATCGACATCTCCAGAAAGCGACCCTTAATAATATAATGGGAAGTGTCTTTGGTCGACGGTTGGTGGATGCCGAGACTAAGAAGAATCTTCGCGAGATGGTGAATGAGGGCTTTGAGCTCCTTAGAGCATTCTACTGGGCTGATCGTCTACGATGGCTACGAGTACTCAATCCACTCAGAATCCACACCCATTGCGCTCAGCTTGTTCCGTGTGTTACATCGTTTGTCAAGAACATCATCGACGAGCACCGACAGGGGGACGACACGGCCGGCTCAGACTTTGTGGATGTCCTCCTTTCACTCCGAGGAGATGAAAAGCTAGACGACGATGATATGATCATAGTTCTATGGGTAACATAATTAAGCACGACACAGTTATTATTTTTGTGCTACAATTAAAAGTTTTAGTGTTAGAATTAAAATTTTTTGTCTCTTATTTTGTTTTGATGTAGGAAATGATATTCCACGGCATAGACGCAACGAATTTTCTTACAAAATGGGCAATGGCAGAGCTGTTGCTCAATCCGCAAGTGCAAAGCAAAGTTCAGTGAGATCTGGACGCGGTTGTTGGGGGAAACACAAGCATAACAGAGGATGACATCGAGAAGCTGTCGTATCTACAGGAGGTGGTGAAAGAGTGTCTGAGGATGCATCCACCAGTGCCTCTCTTATCATGGGCCTGACTCTACATGGAGGATTGGTTCATGGCAAATGGGATGTGCGTTCCAGCAGGCATGACAGTGATGGTGAACATGTGGTACATTACCCATGACCCAGAGATCTGCGAACATCCCCATCAATTCCATCTAGAGAGGTTTCTCCCATCTGAAGGTAGAAAACATGTGGATGTCCAAGGAAACGACATGCGGATTACACCTTCTGGTGTCGGTCGTCACGTGTGCCTGGGCAAGGTTCTGGGTCTCCAGACCATTCAACTATGGGTGGCTAAACTATTTCATCATTTCACATGGGTGCCATCTCCTAAACATTCGGTGGACCTGACAGAGAAGTTTAAACTATCATGTGAAATGGCAATGCCCCTTACAGCCATACCTGTGAGTAGGATCCCACTTCCTTCAACTTAAGAACAATTCCATGCAGCTATACTATGTCCTAATTCGCTCATGATTGCATATATGAAGGGGGCTTTTACTGTATTATTCCCTATTATTCCCTACTTACAACCACCAAATTATATATAAATCAATGTGTTCTTTATAATTATTCCCTTATTATAGCCACAACCTTACACATAGAAACAACGTTTCCTAATTCATTTTCTCGTATATGACTGTAAGAAATTTCGATTTTGTACAGACAATAATAAAACTTTCGAGTTATTTCAATTTTGTACAAATGATTTTAAGATATTAAAAGACTTTCGAGTTATTTTGACTTTGTATAGATGATTTTAAGATATTAAAAGGCCCGGTATAATTATTGTAATTTTGATTTTGTAGAGATGACTTTAAGATATTAAAAGGCCTGATATAATTATTGTAATTTTAAAGGAAATTCCGGTTAGAATTTGGTGAAACAATTTGCGAACAAATTTTGAATTTTAATCATTTAAAATATGTTTAATTTTTAATTATTCAATTTTTTTATTATTATTGTAAATATATATATATATATATATATATATATATATATATTAACTTTAATTGATAATATATATTTTTAATCAACTATAATATAACAGTAACAATACAATAAATGTAAACTTTGAGGATTAGTTTAATTGGTCAATCCTCATCATTAAAGAACTTTTTCTATTGACAAGTCACGAGTTCAATTCTCTCGACACCCTTGGGATGAGGCTCGATGGTTGAGCCGATATGAAGTGAATCCTTCGGGTGGATCTCCCTAGTACAAATATTCCTTCATTCCTTTTGAGTGGATCTATGAGGCTTCCTTCATTCCCTTTGAGTGGATCTATGAGGCTCGATGGTTGAGCTGATATGAAGTGAATCAATATTCCTTCATGGTTGAGCCGACAGGAAGTGATCCCTTTGAGTGGATCTATGAGGCTCGATGGTCGAGCTGATATGAAGTGAATCGAATATTCCTTCACGGTTGAGGCGACAGGAAGTGATCCCTTTGCGTGGATCTATGAGGCTCGATGGTTGAGCTGATATGAAGTGAATCCTTTGGGATCCCTTTGAGTGGATCTATGAGGCTCGATGGTCGAGATGATATGAAGTGAATCAAATATTCCTTGATGGTTGAGCCGAGAGGAAGTAATCCCTTTGAGTGGATCTATGAGGCTCAATGGTTGAGCTGATATCAAGTGAATCCTTTGGGTGGATCTCTCCCCGGTACAAATATTCCTTCATGGTTGAGCTGAAAGGAAGTGATCCCTTTGAGTGGATCTTCCTAGTACAAATATTTCACGGATGTAGCGGTCACTAATTGATAGAGATGTCTATTTTACAATAGGAATCCCACAATTTTGATTTAGTTATTAATAATTTTTAGGTGGATGGTAGGAATTTAACCTCCATAGAATATTTTTGAATATTCTAAGTAGTATATACAAACCAAAGGCTGAGATTTATTTTCCAAAGTAGTTATGTATTTTTTCATTTTTAATTAAATTCATTAATTAAAAAAATGCCATATGAACAAGTGCCATATGAAATTAGTTATGGATTTTTCGGCTTGTGCTATTGATAAGCCATGGTATTGTAACAAAACCTCTTGACAAATTAAGAATCTCTAAGAGAAAATGAACATGAATATCTATGGTTTGGAATCTTGCTACATGTTTTTCTAAATGTATATATCTCTAACTTATATTTAATTATTTTTATGATATTTTTTTGTAAATTTTTCCCATTAAGGGAAAGATTATATCGTTTTTCCTAGTTTTCACAAAAGTATATTGACGTCACACTAGCTAGATTTGTTGGTTGGTATGTTAACTTCCAGGTTTTTTACATCCAATAATTTAGACTACACAACCAAGCATGATATATATCTTGAAGACAAAAAAAACAACATAAAAATATTGAAACAGACAACCATTTACGATTCAGATGATGTCACAAGATCAGGGTTGTCCGACCTAGTACCCAGGGGCATCAAAAACCTAAGTTGACATTATATGTTCTTTTCCATATGCCTCATGTGAGCTTCTAGACTATATAGGCTATCTTTTATTCTCCATTATTTCCTTGAATACCATTAATGAAGGAAATTATTTCATTTCTATCATCATGGTTCTCCTTGACAACTTGCCCCAAAAAAATTTTTAGCTACCAAGGAAGAGTGATCATATTCATTTACTAATTTCTCCTACCCCTGTTATGCCCAAAATCTGGAAGCCATTGAGAAAATTCTTCCAAAAGCTCAAAATTTTAGATTGCCTATTTGTCCCTACGAACATTTCTTTAGAGCCTTTAAATATTAGCCTATGTGAATGGAACGATCATATCTTAGTGAAGAATGGTCGCCTCCCAAGCAAGAGCTTTGGAGCAAGACTTTCTAGACTAGCTACACTCCCCAAAAGTTGGAAACAAAAGCCACATTTAGGACGCGTGATAAACTAAATAATCCACAACACCATTTTGACTCTGAGAAGGCCACATATGCACTTACCTTGAAACCTAATGAAGTCAAACTTCTTAAGCATGGAAAAACAATTCCCACAATTGTATGGATTTAGACTCTCCTTGCTTCCACAAAACCATATTTTAGATATAACAGTCAAAACCCCTGCCACATAAATCAGAAGAAAAGTAATACCAATAAACCAAAACCAACACCATGAAAGAAGAGTGAACAGGTGATAGGAAATTATCACATGAAAATAAATATAATTCAAATGTAAAGGAGCATTTAAAATAAAACCAACTAGGGTATCCACTAACTCTACTAGAGAAGGGATAAAAGGGTCCAATATCACCGAGAAAATGAAAATAATGAGATGAAAAGATGCACGAATATAGGAACATGTTGTTACCCTAGAACATGACCAAGAACAAAGGAGGATGCCTATTTGCAGACCAACTTTGAAACACGGAGCCGAAGTGGCCCTCCAAATCAGGGTAGGATATGTGAAACTAACATAGGCATGCCTTAAATCAACGTTATTTTTATTATGAGCATCCCTCGAGCAAGAACCATTTATCAGAAAGAAATAAGATGGTAGTGTTTTTCCTTCAAGAGGAAGCACTAACAAATAAAATTTAGTAACACTTATCCCCTCTATGCTTTCCTCTACAAATTCCCTCATAACCAATTTTTTACCCTCATCCAGAACATAATTTGGGCTTGCGGAGATTTCATAGAAACTCTCTTGTGGTTGATGCTCACCCTTCTCCACACACATTGGCAGTCAAAACATTCAAAGGATCGAGAGATAGCAAACTAACATCAAGTGTGCCATTATGACAAGTGACGACCTTCACACATATAGTACATTGAGAGGGCAGGCCAAGCTACTCCCCTCCTTAATGGTCTCAGGAGTTGATAGGAGAACTCCTCCCTTGTGTGTTCCTCAACCTCCATTGGGCTAGTTATTTTTATCATTAATAAAAATAGTAATGATAAAAAATTTAAATAAAGTTATAATTTAGTTATAATTCTTATCATTTTTTTAATTTTAACAACTTGAGATGTATGATGAAGTAAGTGTTTTGATGATTATTCTGATTGTTTCCTATCAATATTTACTAGTTCTAGGCTGGGTTTGAGTAACCCCATGAATTTTATTTTACATTAAGAGAAATCATGAATATATACTAGGGGATGGAGACTATTGGAATTTGTATTCCAATGTCTCTTAGTCTTCTTTATTTTCCTATTTATAATATTTACAAGAATTTCCTAATACCAAAGATAAGGTATCAACATTCCCTTTTAATATGAAGGGGTGTTCGTGAGTCCAAGCATCATTTTGAATCTTTCAAACTTTTCTCTTCCAAGTGCTTTGGTGAAGAGGTCTACAATTTGTTCATTTGTGGAACAACAATGTAGGTGAATAGTTTTGGCCTCAATATGATGTAGAATAAAATGATACTTTGTATTGATATGCTTGGTTTGATCATGGAACTTTTGTTTCTTGTCCAACTTTACGGCAAAAGTGTTTTCAATCAAAAGAGGAAACAATGTAAACTTTGAAACGGGAACTATAAACTCAAAACGAGAACTCTGCCCAAAAATCCCTGAAAAAAACATGAAAAACAATGCTAAAAATGAAAAGTGTGTATACTAGAACGATGACTTTTTTTAGGGTCAATTTTGAACATGTTTTAAAAATCGCAGTGAGAACGGATTTTTTGTGCAAAAATTCTGCAAAAGCCAGCCTAAAAATGAAAAGTGCTAAAAATGTCACGATGGATTTTTCTTTTAGCGTTAATTTTCAACATTTTTAAAAAATGCCAGTAAAAGCAAATTTTTATGTGCAAAAATTGTGCAAAAAACACCCTCAAAATGAAAAGTGTTGATACTCGAATAACACTTTTTTTTTTGTTGGGGGGGGGGAGGGGGGGGGATAAATTTTCAACATTTTGAAATAATGGTGTAAAAGATTTTGTTATGACTCCGAAAAACATTAAAATTTCAAAAAAGTAATGAAGACATAAAATTAAAAATAAAAACAGTGAAAAAAACACAAAAAAAAAAAGTTAAAAAGAAATACCAAAACGTAAATAAAAATATATATTAAAAACAAAACATAAAATAAAAAAAAATATCAATCATAAAAATGTAAGGAAAAAAAACAAAATTAACCTATAGAATATAAGAATTAAAAAATTAAAAAAATTTAAAGAAATAAATAATAAGAAAAACATATTTTCAAAAGAATAACATCTTTTTTTTAATGTGGTAAACCATAAAAAAGTTTGGGAAAAAAAAAAAAACTACTATAAAATTAAGTAAAAATAGGAAATTTTAAAAAAGCATTAAGAAAAACTAAAAAAATTAAATTAAATTAAAAACAAACTAGATTAAAAAAAAGAAGAAAAATAACAAAAAAAGAGAAGAAAATTTAAAAACTACAAAAATTAAGATTAAAAACATTTTCAAAAAACCCTAAAGAACAAAAATATGTTGAAATTAATAATAAAATAAAAACCCGAAAAACAATTAAAATTTAAAAAAAAATACATATTTTCAAATTAAATATCGTTTTCGAAAAAACATTAAAATTAAAAAAAGCTAAATATATTTTTGATATTTTTTAAATAACATTTAAAATATATATATATATTTTACAAATATATATATATATATATATATATATAT
The DNA here is from genome assembly GCA_031772625.1 of Pinus tabuliformis. Lineage (NCBI taxonomy): Eukaryota > Viridiplantae > Streptophyta > Pinopsida > Pinales > Pinaceae > Pinus > Pinus tabuliformis. Next base: position 786,961,792 of record CM062808.1, read on the forward strand.
ATATATATATATATATATATATAAAAAAAAAAAAAAAACATTTAATATATATATATATAAACATATTTAACAAAATTTATTTTTTATTAAAAAAAATAATTTCATCAGCCACCGATGCCATGGGTGGCCGGGCGGTGGCTATTCGATTCTCGGAATCGAATAGCCACTTCCCGGCCACCCCCCTGAGTGGTTGGGTTGTGGCTATCCAATTCTCAAAATCGGATAGCCACCACTCAACCGCCTGTGGGGGTGGCCGGGTGGTGGTTATCTGATTCTCAGAATCAGATAGCCACCACTCGGTTGCCCGTGGGGGCGGCCAAGCAGTGGCTATCTGATTTTGAGAATCAGAGATCCACCTCAAGGGCAATCAGGGGATGGTTATCTGATTCCGAGAATCGGATAGCCACCGCTTGGCCGCTGGTCGGGGTGGTTATCTGATTCTCGGAATCGAATAACCATCGCTCGACCACCCATGGGCGTGGCTATCTGATTCTCAGAATCGAATAGCCATCACTCGGATGCTCGTGGGGGTGGCTATCCAATTCTCGAAATCGAATAGCCATTGCCCGGTTGTCCATGGGGGTGGCTATCTGATTCTCGGATTCAGATAGGCACCGCGCAGCCACCTGTGGGGGTGGCCAGGTGGTGGATATCTGGTTCTAAGAATTAGATAGCCATTACCTGGCCACCCCCATGGGTGGTCGGGCGGTGGCTATCCAATTCTGAGAATCAGATAGCCACCCCCATGGGCAATCGAGCGGTGGTTATTCGATTCTGATTACAGGAACATGCATTCAATATTTGTAATATGTGATTTTAGCATTAATTTTTAAGTTAATCATTATTTTTTGAAAAAAAAAGTGATTATTATTTTTTTTTTGACATGAAATTCATAAAAAAACTATTATTTAAACATTTTTAGTTAAAATTTTCATATAAAAATTGTGATTTTGACATGTCCATTCTAGTAAAAAATTATCAAGATGTGTAGTTTTTTAGTTATATTTATGTTAAAAATGGTTATTTTTATGTCCATTGTTAAAGAATATTGTTTTTTAGAAACAATTATTCATGTGGATTGAAAAATTAATTAAGGATGTATAAATATGTAGAATATTGAAAATTCAAAATATCGACCTTCTAATTTAAAAATGCAAAACAATAAAAACCTCACTACAAAAAAATTAAAATTAAAATAAAAACAAGAAAATATGAAGAAAACGACCACTTCAAAAAGTATTAAATTTACAAAATAATTCTTTACATTTCATACATCAAAAAATTAAAAGTCAAAAAATAGGTCTTTTAAAAAAAGGGTCTGATGCAGAATTACCACTTTTTTAAATCAGCATGAAAATCACTACCATTCTAAAATGCAATGCACATAAAAAAAAATTAAAGTGCCAAAAACTATGCTCTAAAAATACATGTGTGTTCCACATCACCCCTTTTCAAAATTAGGTCACTTTTTTGCTATCTCTATGAAATGGGTAACAGTATCAGTTCCCGTTTCAAAATTTACATTGTTAGGAGTAGAATTCACTTATTTCTCCTGCAAATCTTCCATAATTTTCCCGAGTAACACAATTTCCTTCGTCGCTTCTACAACTGCCACATTTTCTACATCAGTTGTGGAATCTATTGTAACTAACCATTTTCCTGACCTCCAAGAGACAACTCCTTATCCAAGTCTCATAACATAACCTGAGGCAGATACTCCATTTTCTTTATCTACATCAAAATTTGAATTAAAGTATCTAATCAAAATGAAGTCATCCACCAATATATACTTGAGCCCAAAGTATTAAATTCCCTTCAAGTACCTTAGAAATATTTTTGCAGCAGACAAATGAACCTCACAAGGCTTTGCATAAAGTTGGATAGGATTCCAACAACAAATGAAATGTATGGTCTAGTAGTAGTCAGGTAGTTGAGACATCCTAAAAGATGTTTGTACTTTATTGCATCCTCAAATTCATTTCCTTCAGTGGATGTGAGATTTAAATTATTTTCCATTCGAGTGGTCAAAGGATTATACTAAGCCATGTCAAACTTGTTCGACAAATCTCCAATGTACTTCTTTTGAGAGAGGAATATAAACTTCAAATTTTGGGTTACTTCAATACTAAGATAATAGTGAACATATCCCAAATATGTCATTTCAAAACCTTTCCTCAATTATTTCTTTATGGATGCAATGTAATCTTCATTGTTCCCAATCATGAAAAGATCATCTACAAACACCACAATATATACAATTGTTTTTCCAACTTTCTTCATAAACTAAGTCGCATCATCAAGATCATAATGTTTGAATTTTAGTTTCAAATGATGCTCAGTCAATTTCTCGTACCAAGCTCATAGTGTTTGTTTGAGGCCGTAAAGGATTTGACAAGCTTACATAATTTGTGTTCCTTAACCTTCACAACAAATCCTTCTAGCTGAGACATAAAAACATTCCCATTCAAATTTCCAAAACCTTTTGCTAGGAGGATAGCTTTATGCTTGTTAAATGAGCCATCTTCTTTATACTTGATCTTATAGACCCACTTGTAGCCTATTGATTTGGTTCCCAATGGATAATCCACCAATTTCCAGGTTCCATTATCTATCATAACAACATACCCTTTTTTCATTGATTATTTCAATTTAGCATGAGAAGTAACTTCTTTGAAGGAAGTTGGTTGAGAATCTATAGCAAAATTTAATTCACAATCATAAGCAACACCAATATAAACTGGTGAATCAGAATCATCTACATCACCTCCATTCTGTCCAGTAGAGCTTCTTGTTGCTATAGTTCCAACCTCATAAGGACTAACACTTTCAAGTTTAGTGGAGAGCCACTTTGGAGCACCTTTATCAGATGGACGAGGATGATAAATTGACTAAGATGGGGATGAATCAACATTTAACCTTCCAATTCTCTCAAACACATCACTAAAAGTGTCTTCTTGGTCAATTGTTGGAGCTTCTTGAGAGGGACAGAGTGCATCCAAAGGAGGTTCCACAGATTGATCCAAGATAGGGATGCCCCCTTCAAGATGTCGAATCTCATAATCAAATTCATGAATGTAGAAATTTGATAGAAATTGCAACTGCTCAAGATTTCAAATTGAGAAACAAGAGACACAATTCTACTTTACTAATTTTTGGAATGGAAATCACAATTTAGAACGATGTGCATAGACATGTAACAAGAAAATCACAAATACACATTGGTTTGCAGGGGAACCCAAGTGGGGAAAACCCCTCAAGCCTCTTTGCATTAATCAGTTGAATTGGTAAACTATTACAATTGCTTGCTCCATCTCTGAGCACAACCTGCAAAAGAATAATTGTTCTCCTACCAACTAACGACCTTTGGCAAACACTTAGCCTCTTTATGCCTTTATCAACCTCCTATTTCCTAGCAGAATCCTTGAGCAAATTAGCTCCTAAAATATAGGAATTTCCCCCTCTTTGCTTGCACAATTCCTAAGGATTGATCTCCTTACTCATGCAAAACTTGTACACTCAAGACTAGCATACAACACATGTTACATTACCTTCTCATATCCACTTCAGTTGAGGAATTCGAATTTCATGCATGCATTAGCTATTTTGGGTTGATTGATCAGTTAACTAATAGATCTATGAGTTAGACTTCTATCCCATTGCACAACTGACCTTCAACTGACTCCTACAATACTTATAGGAAAGTTATCTGAATACAACTAAAAATAACTAAACTAGATTGCTAAAATTTAGCAACTACACATTCATAAATGAACTCCAAGCCCTGTAACTCGAATTCACTGAGCTAACTAAGTGACAAGGTCATGTCACTCAACATAATTTCCTCCAAGTTGTCTACTGATGTGGAATTTTGATTTTACTCGATTTAACTGAGGCAAAAGTCAAATTGTGTTTTCTTGCACATTTTTTCAACACTCTATCTTAGCAAGAAATGGATTTTGCACCACCCCTATCCTTTACCTGTGGAATGTATTGTAGCACTACCTCTCATTGTTTTTTCTCCTACTGCAACAACGACTATTTGGAAACATAAAGAAAACACCGAATCAACTGTGTCTCTGCAATTGTCTATTGGGAAAACTGCACTGATGTTGATTCTGCACTTTGCCTCCTGCATTGCTATCAACATTCCTTTGTGTTCCTCAACATCTAACTACACCAACTGACACTGATCCTTATTCTATTGAACACTATGATCCATGAGGAAAGTAAACAGAAACTACTCTCCTATGGATTCTACCCAATTTGTTGCGACTCTGGGACTAAGGCCCAACATTTCCCCACCTCACTCCTAGAGGTATAGTTGCATGCATGGAAAAATATATCTCTAGCTTGTAGATATTTTTCACTCTAACTTCAATATGTTTCACTTTCTTGGTGGCTACATGTTTCAGAAGAGCTTTCCTCTTACCTAAAATAACACCAGAACCTCTATCCTCCAAAACTGCTACAAAGATCAAGTTCTTATTCATCACAGGTACAAAAATAAAATATTTGAGGTGAATATGGGAGCCATACTTCCTCTTAAAGGTTACAACACCAATTATTGTAGTAATCCACCTCCCATTATCCCCTAATTCAATATGCATCTGGAGATCCTTCTCCTCCAAGGTAGTGAAAAATTCCTTATTTCTTGTTATATGGTAAGAGGCACTAGAATCTAGGTGCCAATCACTCCCTCTTACTGTGTTGGTCAAGCAAGCAAGGAGGGTGAAACCTAGCTTAAATTGGGAAGCCAAGGCATTTGATCCTACTCCTGTTGTAAGCTCCTTGATAAATTTTCTTTGAAGACACTTTGTTGCATAATGTCTAAATTCATGGTAGTGAAAACATTTGATCTTACTTATATCCTTCTTCTTGTCATTGTTCTAGCTAGACTTAGCCTCACCTTGGGACTTATTTCCCTTGACCTTCATTCCTTTTGGAACTACAGAAAAGTCCTCTTCCTCTTCTTTGGATGTTACTCTATCTCTGATATTTCTCCTAAATTATTCTTGAACCAAATCGAGCCATAACCTTTCCCAATTTGGTATTTTTTCCCTTCCATTCACTGTGTCCTGGTAGCTATGTCAGGATTTTGGAAGGCCTAGAAGAGCTAGGCTCGCCAAGTCATCTTCTGCTACATCTACCCCAACCCCTCCAAGCTCGTCTTGAACTTGAGTAATCCTAGAGAGATAGTGTAGAATAGTGTCATTTTTCCGCATCATAATGTTTTGAAGTTTGTTTTTCAAGGCCAATTTTCTATGGTCACTACTATTTTTTGTATAGCTTAGTTAGTGATTTCAACATAGAAAATTGTGTCTCTTTTCCATGGAGATTTGGTACTATGTGGTTTCTCACACCATTGAGGATGATCCTCTTGGTTCTAGTAACATCCTTCTTCCACTGGGATAATTTATGTGCATCAAACTGTTGGGGTTTTACAATGTCATTTTTAACATATTCTAACACACCATTATCATCAAGCACTTCTTCCATATGGTCCTTCCAGACTAGAAATTTGAGCTACCCTCCAGGGCATACTCCAATCTCAGTTCACTGAAAGTCAATCTCCCAAATCTGAAGAAAAAACTATTACATTGAAGCTGCAATTCGAAATTCCCGAAGTACACTCTAATGTGATATAAGTGCTTTGATACCATGTAGAAATTTTATAGAAATTGCAACTGCTCAAGATTTCAAACTGAAAAACAAGAGACATAATTTTAATCTATTGATTAGTGGAATGGGAATCACAATTTAGAACAACATGCATAGACATGCAACAAGAAAAATAATAAATACACAGTGATTTGTAGGGGAACCCAACTGGGAAAAAATCCTCAAGCCTCTTTGCATTAATCAGTTGAATTGAGAAACTATTACAATTGCTTTCTCTAGCTCTAAGCACAACCTGCAAAACAATAATTGTTCTCCTGCTAACTAAGGACCTCTGGCAAACACTTAGCTACTTTATGCCTCTATCAACCTCCTATTTCCTTCCGCAATCCTTAAGGAAATTAGCTCCTAAGAAATATGAATTTCCTCCTATTTTCTTGCGCAATTCCCAAGGATTTTTTCTCAACTCATGCAACACCTGTGCATTCAAAACTAGTATACAAATAATGTTACATTGCCTTCTCACCTCCACTTCAACTAAGGAATTTGAATTTCATGCATGTATTGGCTAGTTCGGGTTGATTGATTAGTTAACTAATAAATCTCTGAGTTATATTGATGTCCCACTGCACAATTGAGCTTCAACTGACCACAACAATAGTTAGAGATTAGTTAATTGAATACAACTAAAGATAACTGAACTAGATGTCACTCGAGATAACTTCCTCCAAGTTGTCTGTTGATGCAGTATTTCAATTTAACTCAATTTGACTAAGGAAAAAGTCAAATTGAGATTTATTGCTACAATTTTTAAATACTAAAAATGCTTTTCATGCCCAAATATATCCAAGTAACCAATTTATTGCCCAACAAAATTGTCAGTTTTGGAAGATTCAAGAAAAATCACATCTCTAGATAATATAAATTTCTTATTTACTTCACCATAGATATGATATGATTTGGAGGTATTTGAGTGCCGCATGATGATACATTTCTAACTCCTTGCACCAAGTTTGTTTATATGTTCCTTGTTAAATAATGAATCCATACAGGTGAGGATAGTTTAAGATAGAGGAGGAATAACCTATTATAGAGTTTTATGAACCCAACGTTTCAGACTACCAAGTGAGTCCATCATCAAGAGATGTGTCAATAAATATTCTAAAGATAATAATGATGTATCCATGAGCTAAATTTTTGGCTATATAGATAGGTTATGAAAGAATTAATCTAAGAAATTAGGTCGGCCATTATCCAATTAGTTTGTTAATATTCAGATTTTTATTTTTATTATTTATTTATTTATTTTAATTAATTAATTAATTTGTTTAATAAATTAATTAGTTTGTTTATTTGTTTAATTAATTAATTAATTAATTTGTTTAATTAATTAGTTAATTGTTTAATTAATTATTTAATTTGTTTAATCAATTAATTTGTTTGATTAATTCCCTAATTAATTTGTTTAATTAATTAGTTAATTTTTTAGTTAATTAGTTAATTGTTTAATTAATTAGTTAATTGTTTAATTAATTATTTAACTTGTCTAATCAATTAATTAATTTGTTTGATTAATTCCCTAATTAATTAATTAATTTGTTTAATTAATTCCCTATAATTTTATATATAATTCCTAATGTTAATTTCTAATTGTTTTAATTTGACTATATGCTTAATTTAAATTCATATGTTACTATAATATTATAATTAATTATGATTTTAGTTTATTTTAGTATTTATCAAAAGATTAGTTATGAGATAACTAATTATTTATTTATATGTTTGTATTTGTTTTCGTTTTATTCTTTAAGGAGGATGTTAGATGATGTTTCCTTCTTCTTTTGATTTTTATTTTATTAATTTTTTAATGAGAGAGGAGGGATTAAATTATTAATAGGGATATGAGTTAATTATTGATTCTTTAAGATTTCAAGTAAAGGTTTCGAGGTGTTGCCTAGTTTTAATCCATCGTCTTGGTTCAAGTTGTTCTTCCTTTTTCCTATTTCAACAGCTTCTTTGATTTTCCTTTTAAGATAGTGGTCTTCTTTTCTAACTAGTTTGACTTCTTCCATGCAGATGTAATGAGAGGAAGAGTGAACATGTTTTGTTAAGACCGATTTTGAGGTCCTTTCTCTTCTTAAGTCAGCAGTGTGTTCCTTAATGCTGATATTAAGAGACCTACCTGTTTCACCTATGTATTCCTTTCCGCATGAGCAAGGAATAACATAAACACCTTTTTGAAGGTTAGGGTTTATGGGATCCTTGACTGAGTTGAATAATTATCTGATGGTGTTGGAAGGGGTGAATGCTACATTAATGTTGTGTTTATTAAGAATTTTAGTAATTTTATCAGTGGTGCCTTTTATGTACGGAATAGAGACCTTAGGAGTTGATAAATTTTGATCTTTGATATCATTATTATTCTTGTTTAGGGATAGGTACATGGCTTTCTTAATGGTATTCATATTATAGCAATTTAATTCAAACACTTTGTGAAGATGGTTGAGTTCATCTATTGACGCATCCCCCGATGATGGACTCACTTGGTAGTCAAAAACATTCGCTTCATAAAACTCTATAACAGGTTATCCCTCCTCTATATATGTTCCTTACCAAACGAATTTGGCCATAACACATTTCATAGGGAGTCTTGTTTTTGAGAGCATGAGATGGACACCTATTCTTAATATACACAACACATAGAACTGCATCAGTCCAAAACATCAACTTTACATTTTTTTAAAACATCATTAAATGTACCATATTTAAGATTATGATGTTCATTCTTTCAACTACATCATTCTATTGGAAACTATAAGGCACTATTGTTTTTATGTTTGATCCCATTCTAGAAAAAATTGTTTTCTAATTCATTTGAAGTATATTATTTTCAATTATTAGTACAAATAGAGACAATATGAGATTGTGTATCATTTTCAATCCATGTATGAAAGTTTTTGAAATTTTGAAAGGCTTTAGGTTTGTTCTTCAATAGATATACCCAAGACATTATGTTGTAGTCATCAATAGAAGTCATCATGTATTTATTACCATTTGCAGAAGGAACATGCATAGGGCCACACAAGTCAGAATGAATCAGTTCAAGTTTTCTATGTTATCTAGAATAAGAATCATGAAAATATTGTTTGTTGTGCTTTCTAAGATATAAGGACCACATTGCTTAAGTTTCCTAGGAATGGTTGGAAAACTAGTAACATCACTTATCTTCAATAAATGTAGATTCTCATAGTTCATATGTCCAGATCCAACATTCCATAAGAGACTGGATGGTATTTTACCTTCATCATATCGAGAATTGTACGGAAAATGTTTTACGTGAGCAAAGGTTCCTTGCAGCTTCAAGAGTCTTTCTTCTTTTATCCCAGTCATGACAAGTGAGTTGTCTAATGCTTTTCAAGCCTCAACCTTTCCATCAAACATATGGATGGAGTGTCCTTACTGGTGGATGTGAACCAAAGACAGAATGTTTCTCCACAATTCTAGGAGGTAGAGAACATCATGTAGATGAAAGTTTGGGAGACCATGTAGTTTCAGCATGATGGGGCCAAGCCCTAATGGCTTGAGTTTTGACTTGTTTGTGAAGTAGATTGCTCCATCAACATTATCAGTGAATTATTCAAAGAAATCTCTTCTAAAATTCATGTGGCAAGTTGCGACCAAATAAAGCAAAAATGCATCTTTCCATGAAACAAATGAAGCATTGAACTAATGTTCAGTTATTCAAATATTGCAATGTGCCACAACATAATGAGAAGATTCAAGTGCTTCACCTTTCCTTGATATGGTGATTTTTCTTTCTCTTCATCCCTTTCCTCTCTGATCTTGTCCCAAGAGAGCTTACATGTGGAAGCATCATGTCCATTTTTGTTGCAATGTATGAAATGAAGATTAGGTATTCCGCCTTGGTAACATTTTCCCCCTACCTCTATTATTCTCCCTTCCACGTCCTCTTCGACCACCTCTTTGTCTAGAAGAATCATGTGCCTAATTCTTCCCTTTCTATGCAAGGCACACAACTTCTTGATAAGACTAAGAAATTGTCTTCTTCTTCCAAAAATATTTCTCTCTTTCAGCAAACTTCTCCACAAGAGAGTCAAAAGAAATCTCATTGAGTTTATTACTAGCTTGTAATGACTCAAAATAATGAGAATAAGTGGGATATAATGCCTTGATAAAAGCTATGAGAGGAAAATCCATTTTAACACCGATGGCTTTTATATCATGCATAATGGCTCTTATTTCAGAGGAATGGGCAAGGGATCATCATATTTCAATTCTAAATTAAAATTTTTGACCATAAGTTGGACTACTTCAAGCTCAGAATGTGAGTCATATAAATATTTCAGATTCTTTAAAGCTTCAAAAGCATTTGTAAATGACGTAATATACTGAATCACCTCTTCAGTCACTGATGCTACCATCAAGTGATAGGCCTTGTTGTTCTTGTTCTCCCATAGTGTGAGATCCTTGTCTTAAGTGGTATTATCAAGATGATTGACAACTTCTCCTTCACATAGTCCTTTCCACAACTCATTAGAAATCAAGTTATGATTTATCTTTTAAGATCATTCATGCTAATTTTATTTACAAGAGAAAACTACTCCAACTATAAAGATGAGTGAATGCATCATTAAGAAAAATGACTATCTTCTTTTAATTTCCAAAACAATCACAACCTTAGTTTCTTTGTTTTATATGACAACCATCAAACCGATATGACAACTAACAAACCAAACCAATGTACATATAAATCAAGGTATATGAAGAACAGCATCAATATATTGAACTCCACACTCATATAATACCCATGTCATATCAATATATTGAGCATGCAATGTACGGCTCAACGCATATACCATACGTAAATACGATTGAGAACTTAATGCACGGCATATACCATACATTCATTAACACATATACCATATATACATACCATTACATGGTCTCCAATGCACAACATATATCCATAACCTGTCATTACATAGTCTTGAATGCATATATTCATCACTAGTTCAGGAAATTCATGAACTCGTTGTATATATAATATATATATTCTCTTGCAGGAGCACATGCATCATTGAAACCACATTCATGACTTGCAGAGATTCGACCAACGTACATACATTCCCACGCATACAATCCAACTTGCACCTCAATGCAGGGAAGGAATATTTTGAAATGTAACAGCGTTTCCTTGGCAATTTTTCCTTGAGTTTTATGGTAACTTTCGGAATTACATAACTGTACGTGATTTCGCTCTTATTATTTTAAAGCAACTTGAGATACTAAATAGTATACTTGTCTTCTGCTGAATTTGGAATTGATTGCGTGGATTTCGGTTGTCCAATCATTTAATTTTTATTATTTATTATTTATTTCACAATTTATTTTTAATTTAATAAAATAATATAAAAACGTAATTGACCACTAATAATTATAAAATATATAAATAATAACTAATATACATTACAAACGTTTAATCCTAGTACACAATTATCAGAATAAGCTTTCAATTTAATAAAATAATATAAAAACTTGATTGAAAAATAATTATGGTTTATATTAAGATTGAAAGTTTATGATAATATTAAATATTGTGAGTTTAATATGATTGTACTTCAAGAATTTTGTTTTGTAAAGTAAATAACGTTTGAAATTGGAAGTAATTAAGCAGAAAAGTAATTTTGATGTGTTATATGTCATTATTTTTTTATAGCAAAAGTTTATTAAGTTTTATTTATTATTTATTTTGAAAAATAATTAAAAATTAATTTGTCATTTTTATTGAACTCTTTAGATGATGTGAATAAAAGTAAATCATGAACTTTTAAAAAATTGCCAGGACTAGAATTTAATTAAACATAAAAAATTTCAAATGATATTAATATTTTAAAAAAATTATTAGAAAGACAATATAACTCAAAATTTATGTTTAGAAAATGATATCTATTTATGGATCTATCTACATATACACTAATGTTAATATTTTTTAATAAAGAATGACAAATAAAGTAATCATACATTTATGTACAAATAATAGGAGGAATGTTGCTCTCGCAACTGCTCAAATACTATATCAGAGACTTGGAGTCTAATATTGTAGCTATGTCTTTAAAGTTGTAGGACTTGAAATTTTTTATAATAGAATGAGGAAGCCTCAAAATGAGCTGTGGGAATAGGTTTCATTAGTGAGATTTGTTTTATCCAAAGAAATAACACACTCATGGGAGGAACAATTGATGATAGTACTTTGGGTAATTGTTGCAAATATCTTTGATTTCTCTCACATTTCTATTTTTTTCCAAGTTTTTCAGATTGACTATATTTCTGATATTTTTTGAGTTTTTTAGCTTCAGGTTTATGCTTGTCAATATTTTCCAGTATTTCCAATAAGTTTTTTCATGACCCATTGGAGATATATCCCTCAAAATGATATTTGAAATGCACAGTGGCACTCCAACAAGTCATGAAGATATTGTATAAACCAGTGTTCAACTCCTTATCAAAGGGCTATGATTTTTGTCATGCTATGGAACAACAGTAAAACATAATTCTAACACATATAGTGGGACACAACTAAATATTGTAGTTCCTACCAAAATAGAACTTACAAAACAGTCCATGATGAAAGAGATCTTTCGAATGATAGAGATTGTTGTTGTCACTACGCAGGAAAAAAATAAAAGATAGAGATGACAAAAAGCTTATGTGATAAAGATTGTTGTTGTTTCTATGCATGCAAAATGACCTTGCAGAGCCATGGATGTATTCATTTACATCTTGCAATTAGATTTTTACTCATAAATATTAGAGAGAAAAAGAAAAAAATTAATTATATGATACAAAATGATAGATCCTAGGTCAAGAAAACCTAGGCGTAGAGATGCATGTAGACCAACGTAGGGCCTAAGACACTGACAAAGAAATGAGCGTGGATATGGGTGAGAGTTTTGGAACAAAGCTAGGATTTCATATGGGTGCAAGAAATCCAAGCAAACATATGGGAAACTATTTTGAGAGTAGTTTTGGAAGGCTCTATAGAGTGGCAGGCTCTAGAGAGCACCCCCTTTGATAGTATGTTAAACTCACTCACAAAAATATGCAAAAAATAAGAAAAGATTGAGATGAAATTTTATTCACAAAATATGCATATACATACATTTTCTGGAACGATTGGATTCAATTTCCATGGTTTCTTTCACTGCTCATCATAATTCACATTTCTTTGTATTGAACTCCTTTGTTCGTAACTGTCTATTTGAGCCTCAACTTTTCCAGAGCTTATTAATTTCACTTTTGTAAGCGTAAGTTTATTTTAGATGTGCATTCTCACTTACCTATCTAAATTAAAAATATGTACACTATCCACACACATGCATTGTCACCATTATTCTTGAATACAAAAACTTTTGTAACAACTCAAGTATCATTTTATACTTCTTGTCTTTTCAATTCTTCTACTTTATGCATTCCTAATAGAAACTACATTGAATTTATTTTAAGAAGTCTTCCTCATGTCTTTTAGTTGACGGAATCAACCTATTGCAGAGAGTCTTCTGTTAGTCACAAGTGCTCTTGATTTCGAATAAGGCGGATATGTAGCCAACCATCAAGCACAGTTGTGTAGGGATAAAGTGGGGTGATGAAGTGGGGCATGGTGAAACAACCCCTAAGCTGACTATTCACTCTTTTATCAGGTGATCATGTAAAATATGTTAGCTTTCCTTAAAATTTAGGTTATACTTCCTCTCTCTAACATCCTTCTAGGTAAGGGTTTGGGTTTTATTCATTTCAAATTCTAGATTCTGCTACTTTCCAATCTCTGTAGCAGCTAATCCATGGACTATTTGTAGGTATGCTACATATTTTGGTTCACATTGTCATGCATTAAGTGGTCATGAGAAAATAGTCCAGTAATAAAAAATATACCAAATGCTCCATTCCTCATACCTCACTCAATTTGACAGTGATACTTGACTAGGAGAATGAAGTAAAGGAACTCCCAAAAGGGAACTCCCAAACCATGGTGGGAATATGAATACCTAATAAGCATGGGGTTCTGTTTAAGCACTAAGTTTTTTCTAGCTCAGTACTGTCATTAGAGGAAAAACATTAAAACACCTTAGGTACTTTTGTCTACCTCTGATTCACCCTAAGAAAGGTCTACTTTACAACCCTCTCCAACTCCACCCTTTGCAGTGCTAAAAAATACTTAGTGTTCATCTCAAAGCTTACAAGAATATTTAGGTCGGGGATTAAAGATTATCCCCAACGTGAAGTAATGATAAGGGCCTAAGATTTGTAAATAGAGAAAGTTGGTACGTAGTTTCTTTGATTTTCATAATTTTTGATCATTTTTCCAAGGTCTGTTAGTGTATTCTCTTCAGTGGAATGTAATTAAAAGGTGTAATTTTTCGAACATTTTTGGGCATTATATTTTATTGATATTGACCATGTTGGAATATAAAGTATTATGGGTGGAGTAAAATCCCCCCAATTTACGGAATTTGAAGTGCTTGTGGGATGAAATGGCTCTATATATTTTGAAATTCCTATGAAGTTAGAATCTTATTAGAATTTACTTTGGAAAAATTAAATTTTTGTTTTTTTTCTTATTCAAAAAAATCTTATAAGTTGTCAATAACCATTTTATTAAATACTATAAGATGTGTCAATCTCCCTTTTATCGAATCTTATAAAATGTAAGTCTCCCTTTAATTTTAATGAAGAGCATTTTCATAAATCCTTTAGAGTTAAGATATTGTGCATTACCTACATTTTGAACATATTATTAAACACATTATGGAATATTGACCTGGTTGGAATCTCCTTGAAACACAACAAATGATTAAAAAAGGAAAAGAGTAAAGAAACAAAATTGCATAAATTTTTTACTTCTTTCTTCTATATTATTGTTTCCTATGCTACCCCCTAGCTGTTTCCTTTGCAACATGTGGTGCAATTGCTAATTTTAATACTTTATATTTATATTCATGATAATTTTAATCTTTCCTTTTATTTTTATTTTTTTAATCTTTAATCATATAATTTTTGTTTTCTAATTTTTTCCCTTATTTTAAATTTTTTTTTTTATTAATTTTAAATTTAATTTGATTTATTTTTAGTAAAATTTCAATGATAATTTATTTTTATAATTTAAATTTTTTATATTTAAGTTTTATCTTTTTCTTAATTTTTATTTTTTTTACTCTTATTTCTTTTATACTTTTTATTTTATTTTTTTCTATTTTTTTTACCTTTCTACTTTATATTAGAGTTTATAATATATATGATTCCATTACATTAAATTCAAATTTTATATTTTTTATATTTTAATTAATCTTTATTCAGATGAAGTAATCATTCCATTCCATTATATTAATTTTTTATATTTTAATTTTAATCTAATTTCAATGAGAAGTTCCATTGCATTATGTTAATATTTTATATTTTTAATATTTTTATTTATTTTATATATTTTAATATATTTATTTATTTTAAATTTTTTATTTATTGAGTATTAGAATTATATATATAGAAGTTAGAGATTAATTGGTGTATGCTTTCTTTTTCTTCTTTTATAGAAGAGATTCACCTCAACGTAATAATTTGATTATTAATATTTATAAAAAAAATTGATATTTATATTTTATTCTATTTAAACTGGAATATATAATTATTTATAAGAAAAAACACATGTAATTTAATTATTTAATTTATTTATAAATTGAATTTATGCTTCTGTAATCCATAATATATTTGACAAAAAAAATTCTATAAAAATTATATAAATAATTTTTTTTATAAATATGTTTTGAACTAAATAATGTGATCCATGTTTAAAACAAAATATTATAATCATATATAATCCATAATTTTTATTTCTTAATTAATATATATATATATATATATATATATATGTTATTTTTATAAATAATGACCGACGACAGTTTTACATCGATTTACAAGCAACGTATTAGACTTTTTTTTTAGCAAAGTAAGAGGTGTGCGTGAACCGCTGTGAGTGTAAATTGTTTTTACGATGATTAACAATTTTAATGTAAAATAGTCTAAACCATCGCATTTAAAAGATGGAGATTGCTTTGTGTGGAAATTTAATTTTGGTGGTAATGATTATATATAGGTTTGTTTATTATTAAGTGAAAGGGAGAGATTTAATTTTTATTAGAATATGTTTAATAGTATATAAAAATCGAAGAGTGGGAATTATTTTTAAGTTATGTTTTTTATGGTTTTAATTAAATTTATTAATTAAATGAAAATATTATATGAACAACAATCATAGAAAAGGTGTTATAGTTTTTTTAGCATGTGGTATTGATAAGTGATATTATTATAATAAAAGCATTTACAAATTAAAAATTTCTATGATAAATTGGGGTGAATTTTTATGGCTAAAAAGCTTTTTACACATTTTTTTAAAATATGTATATATTTAATTTGTATATCATTTTTTTATAATTAATAATAACAATAATAATAATACTTTAAATGAAATTATAATTTAGTCAATTTTTAAATTTTTTTGAATTTTAACAACTTGAAATATATAATGAAACAATATTTTGATATTTATTATATTCATTATATATTTTGATATTTATTACCAGCATCATGTTCATCTTCTTTGTCTTGATTTATGTTGCTAATTTGTTTATAAATTGTAAGTAATTTCATTAATTACAGATCATTTGATAGTAAGTAATTTCTATTTTGTATTATATGATTTTAAGATATTAAAAAGAATGGTATAATTATTTTATATTTTGGAGAAAGTTTTTTATTAGAATTTGGTGAAATATTTTTAATAAAATATTTAATTTAACTAAAATGTCCTTTTGACTCTATGTATAGATTAAGAATCTGTTAAAAAAAAAAAAAGCGAGCTAAAATGTTAAAATTTACAACTCAATCTTAAGCCGAAAAACCAAATAACCTTCAAAATAGGATGATAAGCCATAATATATTTCACTTGCACTGAATTCGGAAACATATTTCTCAATCACGTGGGTTGCCGTTTTCCAATAGTATTGTTATTTGATTTTTATATTTTTTTTAATATATAATTTTAATTTAATACAATAATATAAAAACATAATTACCCAGTAATAATTGATAGGAAAGTTTATATTAAAATTGAAAAGTGACGTCAATATTCAATAACGTGTTTACTTTTCAAATTGGCACTAATTCAGGGGATGGGTGATTTTGAAAAGTATACGATGACAATCCATAATATATTTGACTTCCACCGAATTTGGAAGCATATATCCCAAGCACGTGGGTTTTCGTTTTCTAATAGTATTGTTATTTGGTTTTTATTTTTAATTTTATTGTGAAATTAAAATATATATTTTTTTGCACAATCACATTTATGTTATATTAGTAAATGTAGTTAATATTAGTATTATTAATTATGGACTATGTAAGTTTAAATTTAGAAATTATAAATATTGTTTTTTAATAATTTATAGTAATTATTATCAATTAATTAAATTCAAGGATTTGTAACCCAAAAACTAATATTAAAAAGTTTATAAATAACATTATACACAATGAATATGAACTTTTATATTAATAAATCCAACGGATTGATATTATAAACTTTGGGAAATAATAAATCAAAAGATTTACACTAAAAACTCAAGGGATTATAAACCCATGGAAATAATATTAAACTCAAAGGATCAATATTATAAACTCAAGGTATAAAACCCTAAGATAAATATTATAAACCCTAAAAAAATCATGGCTAACCATGATTGATTTTCATATTGAGACAATCTTTTTCATAATGCAACGTTGGACCATGGTTTACCATGACTGATTTTAATATGCGCACAATCTTTGTAAAAATGCGACGTTGGACCATGGTTGATTTTCATATTGAGAAAATCTTTATCACAATGTGACATTGGACTGAGGTTGACCAGGATTATAAACCAAATGGATTTATATTAAACCAAAGTATTAATATTATAAACCATATGAATAATATATACCCAAGGGAATGATATTATAAACCCAAGGTAATATTAAACCCTAGGGATAAAAATTATAAACCCATGATATATAAACCCTAAGATAAATATTATAAACGCTAAAATAAACATGGTTGATCATGGTTGAGAAAATCCTTGTCACAATGCGACGTTGGACCATGGTTGACCATGCTACATCATTATTGATTTTCATCTCACGACAATTTTTGTTATAATGCGGTGTTGGACCATGGATGACCATGGTTGATTTCATATTGAGACAATCTTAGTCACAATATGACATTTGATCATGGTTGACCACGGTTGGCTATTTTTGACCATGGTTGACCATGATTGATATTATAAACCCAAGGGAATAATATTAAACCTAAGGGACAAATATTATAAAACCAAAGTATATAAACCCTAAGATAAACATTATAAACACTAAAATAAACATCGTTGACAATGTTTGACCATGGTTGATTTTCATATTGGGAAAACCTTTATCACAATGTGACATTGGACCGAGGTTGACCAGGATTATAAACCGAATGGATTTATATTAAACCAAAGTATTAATATTATAAACCATATGAATAATATATACCCAAGGGAATGATATTATAAACCCAAGGTAATAATAAACCCTAGGGATAAAAATTATAAACCCATGATATATAACCCTAAGATAAATATTATAAACGCTAAAATAAACATGGTTGATCATGGTTGATCATGGTTGAGAAAATCCTTGTCACAATGCGACGTTGGACCATGGCTGACCATGCTACATCATGATTGATTTTCATCTCACGACAATTTTTGTTACAATGTGGTGTTGGACCATGGATGACCATGGTTGATTTCATATTGAGACAATCTTAGTCACAATATTACATTTGATCATGGTTGACCACGGTTGGCTATTTTTGACCATGGTTGACCATGATTGATATTATAAACCCAACGGAATAATAAACCCAAGGGAATAATATTAAACCTAAGGGACAAATATTATAAAACCAAAGTATATAAACCATAAGATAAACATTATAAACACTAAAATAAACATCGTTGGCAATGTTTTACCATGGTTGATTTTCATATTGAGAAAATCCTTGTCAAAAAGCAACGTTTGACCATGGTTGACCATGCTTAACCATCGTTGATTTTCATATCAACACAATCTTTGTGACAAGGCCACATTCGACCATCGTTGACCATGATTGACCATGGATGGTCATGTTTGATTTTATAAAACATGGTTGACCATGGTTGATCAATGTTGACAATGATTGACCATGCTTGACCATGGTTAACAATGATTATCATATTAAGACAAGCTTTGTCAATGTGATGTAAATTATAGACCCAAGGTATACAAACCCTAATATAAATACTATAAACCCTAAAATAAAGATGGTTGAGCATGGTTGATTTCCATTTTGAGCTAATCTTTGTCACAATGCGATGTTGGATCATGGTTGACCATGGTTAACCATGATTGATTTTCATATCGAGACAACCTATCATAATGCGATGTTGCATTGTGATTGATCATTGTTGATTTTCATATTGAGGCAATCATTGTCACAATGTGACATTCGACCATGGTTGGCTATAATTTACTTGGTTGACCATGATTGATATTATAAATCCAATGGAATAATAAACCCAAGGCATTGATATTATAAAACCAAGGTAATAATATTAAACCCAATGGACAAATATTATAAACCCAAAATACATAAACCTTAAGATAAATATCATAAACACTAAAATAAAGATTGTTGACAATGGTTAACTATGGTTGATTTTCATATTGAGACAATCCTTGTCACAATGCGGCCTTGGACCATGGTTTACCATGCTTAACCATGGTTGATTTTCATATCAACACAATCTTTGTGACAATTTGGTCTTCGACCATAGTTGAACATGATTGGCCATGGATGACCATTTTTTATTTTATAAAACATGGTTGACCATGATTCACCAAGGTTGACCATGATTTACCATGGTTGACGATGATTATCATATTGAGACAATCTTTTTCATAATGCGACGTAAATTATAAATCTAAGGTATATAAACTCTAAGATAAATATTATAAACCCTAAAATAAACATGGTTGAGCATGGTTGATTTCCATATTGAGACAATCCTTGTCACAATGCGACACTGGACCATGGTTGACCATGCTTGACCATGCTTGATCGTAATTTATTTTCATATCGAGATAATCCATCACAATGCAACGTTGGACTATGGTTGACTATGGTTGGCTATGATTAACCATGGTTGAACATGATTGATATTATAGACCCAAGGGATTGATATTATAAACACAAGGGAGTAATAAACCTAAGGGAATAATACTAAAACCCCAAGGGATTATGAACCCAAGGGAATAAATTAAAACCAAGGGACTATGTTGGGTCCCTATAATACTAGTGATTACACCATTACTATTGTAGTTATACCCCTTATTTATATTGTTGTGCCCCTATTACCCCCATATTATTATTTCTGTGCCCCATAGAATCCCTCTATTGTTATTTTTGTGGCTTTATATTATTATTGTTAGGTCGGTTGGATTATATTGTGACTCCTTAGACTCCTATATATAGAAAGGAGGTTTTGTCATTTGTAACATCCAAGAATTTTTCATTTATGTAATGTAAAGGAGGTTGCCCCCTCGAAGAGGCTGAATTCTAAGGCGTTGATCTATCTTTTCTATCTTTTCTTGAGCTGGTTTCATAACATTTGGTATCAGAGCTTTGGATTCTAGGGTTTCGCTGCTCCAAACAGGTCATCGTGGAAGTTTCGCTATAACTTTTTTTCTGTGACATTTCAGAAGTCGCAAAAAAAACCCATTTGAGAAGAATTGGCGCTGAACCTTGGGTCCGAATTTCAGAGCCTTTCGCGTGATATTTTCGGAGATATGATCTGAGGAAGTTGGTCTTTTTGCAGACTCTTGAATTACATTCAAACAATGTGACCTGGGGAAAATCGTCATAACTTTCTCTCTGAGGATCAGATTGAAATTTCGTAAAATGGTACAGAAAGAGGACGGACTGTAGTTTCTTGTGGGAGTTTTTTAGATCCAAAGGTCGAAACAGTGACTCACGACACGTCGTACAAGTTAGCTCTACTGAACTAGTCTATAATCAAGTCACTGTGGGAGATTTCGCATAACGCTTCCTTGGAGAATCCAATTTGGGTCAGACTTGTGGCATTGGAAAGAGGACACAGGGAGCTACTACAGGTCACAAGTTCAGAACTAGATGACTGGAAAGTACAGAGATACATCAGAGGTAATATCGAGCTCCTACAAAGTGAAAAAAGGTGTGTAGATTTTTTTAATTTTTGCTTAAGCTTGGTTTGAAAATTTATTTTGAAGGAATTCAAAGGGCATAGTAGAGCATTATTATCGGTAACTGATGCCCCGAGGAAAGAAAATGCAAACACCTAGTAAGGAACCTGAAAGCTCTAGCATGACTCATGAAGAAGAGGAAGAAATGCTACATGATATATCAAAATTACAAGAACAAGTGCAACAAATGTCACGCTCACAAAAGTTAACAGTTGCTAAGATAAATGGCGTGGAAGCTAAGATGAATGGCATGGAAGCTAAGATGGACAATTTGAAGATAGATTTGAACACAAATTTGAAGACAGGCATGGCAGATTTGAAGACAGATTTGACTAATTTTCTACAAGAAATACTTACTAATGGTGAAAAGGTAGTAAAGGAAACTCATGATGAGAACAAAAGAAATGTTAATCATGATTCCATAGACTCTAATGTTGGATCGAAGAATCACCACATTCCAAAAATCGATATGAGGAAGTTTGATGGCAAGGATCCCGCCACATGGATATTACAGATGGAGCAATTCTTCGATCTCAATAATGTGCAAAACACACAAAAGGTACGTATGGCAACTTTATATTTGGAACCAAATCAGTTTGTATGGTATCAATGGCTTTGTTCTCGTAAACAATTTATCACTTGGGCAATTTTTACGGAAGAATTGATAGCACATTATGAGGATACAAAAAGCAACACTTTTTTTAGCCAATTGATAAGTCTCAAACAAAAGGGTTCAATAATGGAGCACATTGAGGAGTTCCAAAAATTGAACATAAGGGTAAAAGATATTCCAGAGGAGCATAGGATTGATGTGTTCATAGGGTCTTTAAAGGATAATATCCAACATGATGTGCGCCTTTGGGAACCTGATTCATTAGAGAAGGCATTCAGGTTAGCAAGAAAAATGGAAAGCAAAATTATGGCAACTAGGAAGCATACCATTCACAACTATAAAGACGGAAGTGTTGTTGCCCATAGTCTTCCACAACCTACAAGGTTGACACCACAACAATTGGAAGAAAAAAGAGCAAAAGGGCTTTGTTACAATTGTGATAGCAAATACACAAAAGGTCATAAGTGTGCTGAGAAGAAATTATTCTACATAGATTGTGAAGAGGAAGAAGAAAAGGAGCAAGAAAGGTCAAAAGAAGAGGATATATTCCAGGAACAAAGCCTAGATGAAGAACAAATAAATCCGACCATATCTTGTAATGCATTGGCGGGAATTACCACTCCTCAAACCATCAAGATAGAAGGACAAATCAAGAAGAAAAAGGTAATAGTGTTGATTGATTCAGGAAGCACCCACAATTTTATTCATTGTAGGGTAGCAAAAGAATTGAATTGCTTCCTATATCCAGCACCAGAGTGTCAAGTGATGATTGCAAATGGAGGAACAATAAATTGTTCTGGAAAGTGCCATAATATCAAGCTATCCATGGGAGAATATGTATTGACTAGCCCAATGCTTTCCATTCCAATGGGAGGTGCTGATGTTGTACTAGGAGTCCAATGGCTACAATCCTTGGGTACAATAGCTTTTAATTTTCAAGAACTTTTCATGAAATTTTCTGTGGAAGGAAAGGAAGTTGAATTAAGGGGTATTGCAGGGAAACCAGGAAAGATAATCAGCTCTAATGGCATGACAAAGCTTCTAAAAAAGGAGCAAAGAGGTGTAATTGCACAATTATGTTCGCTAGATGTTTCCACATTGGAATCATCTATTTCTCCAGATCTCCAAAAAGTCCTGGACAATCATTCCAAGGTATTTGAGACTCCCAAAGGTCTCCCACCTATGCGTGATCATGATCATGCTATTCATCTGATTCCAGGAAGTGTTCCTCCAAACATCAGGCCGTACAGATATCCCTATGTCCAAAAAAGTGAAATTGAACGTATGGTTGCAGAAATGCTAGAGGCTGGTATAATTCAACCGAGTCAAAGTTCTTTCTCAGCTCCAGTAGTATTGGTGCACAAGAAGGATGGATCATGGCGCATGTGTCCAGATTATAGGGAGCTCAACAAGCTCACTATTAAAGATAAGTTCCCCATTCCTGTCATTGATGAATTACTGGATGAATTGCATGGATCAATTTACTTCACCAAGTTGGATCTTCGTTCAGGATATCATCAAATCAGAATGAAGATTGAAGACATTCCGAAAACGGCATTTAGAACTCATGAGGGTCATTATGAATTTTTGGTCATGCCTTTTGGCCTTACCAATGCACCTTCAACATTTCAAGGTTTGATGAATTCAATTTTCAAACCATTCCTTAGAAAATTTGTGTTAGTATTTTTTGATGATATACTAATCTACAGCAAGTCTTGGAAGGATCATGTTGAACATGTTGACAAGGTGCTACAACTATTGGAGGAGAAACAATTATATGCAAAAAGATCCAAATGTTTCTTTGGAGTCCAGGAGGTGGAATATTTGGGTCATATTGTATCTCATGAAGGAGTTAAGGTAGACCCTAGCAAAATTAAAGCCATTAAGGAATGGAAAATCCCCACATCCATAAAGCATCTGCGAGGATTTCTTGGGTTGACAGGGTATTATCGCAAGTTTGTTAAGAATTATGGGAGAATAGCAGCACCTCTAACAACATTATTGAAGAAAGATTCATTTTCATGGACTCCGGAAGCAACAAAGGCCTTTGAACATCTTAAAGAGGCAATGTGCCAAGCACCGGTCTTAGCTACACCGGACTTCACAAAAACCTTTATTGTGGAATGTGATGCTTCAGGAAATGGAATTGGTGCTGTTCTAATGCAAGATGAAAGACCCATTGCTTTTGAAAGTCGTCCAATCAAGGGAAAGTTTTTAAGCAAAGCTATTTATGAGAAGGAAATGTTGGCAATACTCCATGCACTTAAGAAATGGCGACCCTACCTAATGGGAAGACACTTCAAGGTAAAAACGGATCATGATAGCCTTAAATACTTTTTAGAACAAAGATTATCCTCTGAAGAGCAACAAAAGTGGGTCACAAAGATGTTGGGTTATGACTTTGAAATCATCTACAAAAAAGGGAAGCAAAATGTGGTGGCAGATGCACTCTCAAGAAAGGATGAGGATGTGGAAGCATTGTTGTGTGCCATTTCTATTATCCAACCAGATTGGATAAACGAAGCAAGGGAGGAATGGAAGAATGACGAAGAAGTGTGGGCACTTATTCGAAAGCTACAACAAGATTCCAGTACTTCTGATACATTTAGCTGGCAAAATGATTCGTTATGGTACAAAGATCGCTTATACCTCTGTAAGAATTCCCAGCTAAAACAAAAGATTCTTATGGAATTGCACACTTCTCCCTTAGGAGGGCACTCAGGATTTTTAAAAACTTACCACAGGGTTAAGAAGGAATTTTTTTGGGATGGCCTTAAATCAGATATTCAAAAGTTTGTGGCGGAATGTTTGGTTTGCCAACAAAATAAAGTTGAAACAATTAAGACACCGGGTCTATTACAACCTTTATCCATTCCAAGCCAACGTTGGGAGGAGGTTTCAATGGATTTTATCACAGGTTTACCCAAGTCTGAGGGAAAGAGTGTCATCATGGTGGTAGTTGACAGACTTACCAAGTATGCACACTTTTGTGCATTATCACATCCATTTAAAGCCAGTACAGTTTCTACTGCATTTATGGAAACAGTTCAAAAGCTACATGGAAACCCAAAGATTATTGTAAGTGACAGAGATCCCATTTTCACTGGAAATTTTTGGACAGAATTATTTTCTTGTCTTGGTACTCAGTTAGCTCATAGCTCATCTTATCATCCTCAATCTGATGGGCAAACTGAGATAGTAAACAAATGTTTGGAAGGATATCTTCGTTGCTTTGTATCTGATAAACAGACACAATGGGTCAAATGGTTGCCTCTGGCTGAATGGTGGTATAACACTTCCTTCCATACAACAACAAAAATGACCCCATTTATGGCACTTTATGGGTATCAACCACCATCAATCACATCATATTTAAGAGAAAATTCTAAGGTTCAAGCAGTGGAACATCACATCGAACATCAACAACAAGTCCTCCAACTCTTAAAGGATAACCTCGTGTTGGCACAAAATAGAATGAAACAACAGGCAGATCAACATCGCAGTGAAAGAAGTTTTGATGTAGGTGATTGGGTATTCCTACGGCTACAACCATATAAGCAAATGTCCCTAAAGCAAGCTAAGAAGGATAATAAATTATCACCAAAGTATTATGGTCCGTACAAGGTGTTGGAAAAGATTGGTACTATGGCATACAAATTGGAGCTTCCTGCAGCTTCTCGATTGCACCCAGTTTTCCATGTTTCATGTTTAAAGAAGGTTATAGGCGACAAGCTCCCAGTTCAAACAATATTGCCAGAACTTGACGAGGAAGGAAAAATTATATTGGAACCGGAAGCAGTCACAGAAACAAGAACTCGACAGCTACGAAATCGATCAATTTCAGAGTATCTTATCAAGTGGAAGAACTTATCTGCTGAAGATTCCACATGGGAGGATGAGAATTTTATGCAGAAGTATCCAGAGCTACTCAAGCGTTGAGGACAACACTTTTTTGAAGGAGAGGGGCATGTTGGGTCCCTATAATACTAGTTATTACACCATTACTATTGTAGTTGTACCCCTTATTTATATTGTTGTGCCCCTATTACCCCCATATTATTATTTATGTGCCCCATAGAATCCTTCTATTGTTATTTTTGTGTCTTTATATTATTATTGTTAGGTCAGCTGGATTATATTGTGACTCCTTAGGCTCCTATATATAGAAAGGAGGTTTTGTCATTTGTAACATCCAAGAATTGTTCATTTATGTAATGTAAAGGAGGTTGCCCCCTCGAAGAGGCTGAATTCTAAGGCGTTGATCTATCTTTTCTATCTTTTCTTGAGCTGGTTTCATAACAGACTAATATTATAAACTGAAGGTATATAAACCCTAATATAAGTATTATAAACACTAATATAAACATGGTTGACCATGGTTGATCTTCATATTGAGACAATCCTTGTCACAATGCGACATTGGACCATGCTCAACCATGGTTGATTTTCATAACAACACATTTTTTATGACAATGTGACGTTCAACCATGGTTGACCATGGTTGACTGTGATTATCATATTGAGATAATCTTTGTCATAATGCAATGTTGGAGCATGATTGAGAAAATGATTGATTTTCATATAGATACAATCTTTGTAACAATGTGACATTGGACCATGGTTAACCACAATTGATTTTATAAAACATGATTAACCAAGGTTGAGCATGGTTGAATAATATTAAATCTAAGGGACTAATATAATAAACCCAAGGTATATAAATCCTAAGTTAAATATTATAAACACTCAAATAAACATGGCTGACCATGGTTGGTTGTGGTTGATTTTCATATTGAGGAAATGCTTATCACAATGTGACAATGGACCATGCTTGACCATGACTTATTTTCAAATCGATAAAATCTTTGTCACAATGCAACATTGGACCATGGTTGACCATGGCTGATTCTCATATTGAGACAATGTTTGCTATAATCCGACATTGGACCATGGTTCACCATGATCTATATTATAAACCAAAGAGAATAATAAACCCTAGGGATTAATATTAAAAGCCTAAGGTATATACCCTAAGTTAGATATTATAAACCCTAAAATAAAATAAACATGGTTGACCATGGTTGATAATGATTGATGTTATAAACCCTAGGGATAAATACTAAAAACCCAAGGTACAAATATTATAAACCCAAGATATATAAAGCCTAAGATAAATATTATAAACACTAAAATAAGCATCATTGGCAATGGTTGACCATGGTTAATTTTCATATTGACACAATCCTTGTCACAATGCGACATTCAACCATGGTTGACCATGTTTAACAATGGTTGATTTTCATATCAACACAATCTTTGTGACAATACGGCGTTCGACCATGATTGACCTTGGTTGACCATGATCAATATTATAAACCCAACGGAATAATAAAACCAGGGGATTGATCTTATAAACTGAAGGGATTAATATTAAAACCCCAAGGGATTATGTACCCAAGGGAATAATAATAAACCTAAGGGACAAATATTATAAACCCAAGGTATATAAAGCCTAAGATAAATTTTAAAAACACTAAAATAAACATCGTTGACAATAGTTGACCATGGTTGATTTTCATATTGAGACAATCCTTGTCAAAATGTGACATTCGACTATGGTTGACCATGCTTAACCATCGTTGATTTTCATATCAACACAATCTTTGTGACAATGCAATGTTCGATCATGGTTGACCATGATTGACCATGGATGGCCATGTTTGATTTATAAAACATGGTTGACCATGGTTGATCAAGGTTGACCATGATTGACCACAGTTGACTACGGTTAACAATGACTATCATATTGAGACAATATATGTCAATGTGACGTAAATTATAAACCCAAAGATAAATATTATAAAGCTTAAAATAAACATGGTTGACCATGGTTCAACATGGTTGATTTCCATATTGAGATAATATTTCTCACAATGAGATGTTGGACCATGGTTGACCATGGTTAAGACAATTATTGATTATAAATACTAAAATAACCATGGTTGGCTGTGGTTGATTTTCATATTAAGGAAATGTGACATTGGACCATGGTTGGCCATGATTTAGTTTCAAATAGATAAAATATTTGTCACAATGCGACATTGGGCCATGCCATATTAAGACAATATTTGTCACAATGCGACATTAGACCATGGTTCACCATGATCTATATTACAAACCAAATAGAATAATAAACCATAGGGATTAATATTAAAATCCTAAGGTATATAAACCCTAAGATAAATATTATAAAGTCTAAAATAAAATAAACATGGTTGACCATGGTTTATCATGGTTGAAAATGATTGATATTATAAATCCAAGGGAATAATAAACCCTAGGGATAAATACTAAAAACCCAAGGGAAAAATATTATAAACCCAAGGTATATGAAGCCTAAGATAAATATTATAAATGCTAAAATAAACATTGGTGACAATGGTTGATTTTCATATCAACGCAATCTTTGTGACAATACGACATTCGACCATGATTGACGGTGGTTGAACATGATTGATATTATAAACCCAATAGAATAATAATCACAATGGCCTTATCTTCTAGACCCGAGGGAATAATAAACCCAAGGGATTAATATTAAAACCCCAAGGGAATAATATTAAATCTAGGGACAAATATTATAAACGCAAGGTATATAAAGCCTAAGATAAATATTGTAAACGCTAAAAAAACATTGTTGACAATTGTTGACCATGGTTGATTTTCATATTGAGAACATCCTTGATCTAATAGACCAAGTGAATAATAAACCCAAGGGATTAATACTAAAACACCAAGGGATTATGTACCCAAGGGAATAATATTAAACCTAAGGGACAAATATTATAAACCCAAGGTATATAAAGCCTAAGATAAATATTATAAACACTAAAATAAACATCGTTGACAATGGTTGACCATGGTTGATTTTCATATTAAGACCATCCTTGTCAAAATGCGACATTCGACCATGGTTGACCTTGCTTAACCATCATTGATTTTCCTATAAAAACAATCTTTGTGACAATGAAACATTCGACCATGGTTGACCATCATTTACCATGGATGACCATGTTTTATTTTATAAAATATGGTTGACCGATTGACCATGGTTATCATATTGAGACAATCTATGTGAATGTGACGTAAATTATAAACCCAAGGCATGTCAACCATAAGATAAATATTATAAGCCCTAAAATAAACATGGTTGACCATGGTTCAACATGGTTGATTTCCATATTGAGACAAGCTTTCTCACAATGTGACATCGGACCATGGTTGATTTTCATATTGAGACAATCGTTGTCACAATGCGACATTTGACCATGGTTGACCATGGTTGGCTATGATTGACCATGATTGATATTATAAACCTAAGGGAATAATAAACCCAAGGCATTTATATTATGAACCCAAGGGAATAATATTAAATCTAAGGGAAAAATATTATAAAGTGAAGGTATATAGACCCTAATATAAATATTATAAACACTAAAATAGACATCTTTGACAATGGTTGATTTTCATATTGAGACAATCCTTGTCAAAATGAGATGTTCGACCATGGTTGACTATGCTTAACCATCATTGATTTTCATGTCAACACAATCTTTGTGACAATGCGATGTTCGACCATAGTTGACCATGATTGACCATGGATGACCATGTTTGATTTTATAAAACATGGTTGACCATGGTTGATCAAGGTTGATCATGATTGACCATGCTTAACCATGGTTAATGGTGACTATCATATTGAGACAATTTTTGCCAATGCAAAATAAATTATAAAACCAAGGTATATAAACCCTAAGATAAATATTATAAACCCTAAAATGAACTTGGTTGAGCATGGTTGATTTTCATATTGAGACAATCTTTGTCATAATGCAATGCTGGACCATGGTTGATCATGCGTGACCGTGATTGATTTTTATATCGAGACAATCTGTTGCATGCGACATTGGACTATGGTTGACCACGATTGGTTTTCTTATTCAGAAAATCATTGTCACAATGTGGCATTCGACAATGGTTGACCATGGTTGGCTATGATTGATCATGGTTGACCATGATTGATGTTATAAACCCAAGGGAATAATAAACCCAAAGCATTAATATTATAAACCCAAGGGAATAATATTAAACCCAAGGGGAAAATATTATAAACCCTAAGATAAATATTATAAACACTAAAATAAACATCGTTGACAATGGTTTATTTTCATATTGAGATAATCATTGTCACAACGTTATGTTGGACCCTGGTTGATTTTCACATCAACACCATCTTTGTGACAATATGACCTTCAACCATAGTTAACCATGATTGACCATTCATGCTCGTGTTTGATTTTATAAAAAATGGTTAACCATGGTTCTCCAAGGTTGACTATGATTTACCATGTTTGACGATGATTATCATATTGAGACAATCTTTGTCATAATGAGACATAAATTCTAAACACAAGGTATATAAACTCTAAGATAAATTATATAAACCCTAAAATAAAAATGGTTGACCATGGTTGAGCATGGTTGATTTCCATATTGACACAATCCTTGTCAGAATGCGACGTTGGACCATGGATGACCATGGATGACCATGATTGATTTTCATTTCGAGACAATCTATAGAAATGTGACATTGGACTATGGTTGACCATGGTTGATTTCCCTATTAAGACAATCAATGTCACAATGTGACATTTGACCATGGTTGACCATGGTTGGCTATGATTAACCATGGTTGACCATGATTTATATTATAGGCCCAAGGGAATAATAAACCCAAGGGAGTAGTAAACCTAAGGGATTAATACTAAAACCCCAAGGGAATATATTAAACCAAGGGGCTAATATTATAAATCGAAGGTATATAAACCCTAAGATAAGTATTATACACACTAAGAAAAACACGGTTGACAATGGTTGACCATGGTTTATTTTCATATTGAGACAATCCTTGTCACAATGCGACATTGGACCATGGTTGACCTTGGTTAACCATGGTTGATTTTCATAGCAACACAATCTTTGTGACAATGTGACGTTCAACCATGGTTGACAATGATTATCATATTGAGACTGTAGAAATTATCACTATAGATTAAATTGATTATGCAATGTACTAAAGCAAAATACTTAATCTACTTCTACAATCAAACTTGCAAAAGCTTAATCGATTTTGAGAAAGATCAAACAGAACACATATAACAGAGAAGAAGAAACAATCACACATGAAACACAAAATAATACTCTGGGGAAAGCCTCAGCTAAAAACCCCACTATCTGTATTATAATACAAGTGGAAATATCTCACGATTACACAAAGCTTTAGCTCTCAGTACAATCCCTCACTGCTGTTCATAGACAAAATAGACAACACATGTGCCTTCTCCTCTGTCCTCCAAGCCTCCTATTTCCTTGTGCAGTTTCTCCTGGGTCCTCCAGCTGTAACCTGTGTGATTCTCACCTCACACATTGCTCTAACCTCTGTAGTAACTGCACAATCTTGAAGGAATGAATTCCTTCTGCATGCAAGAGATATTCACATGGGAATATTCTAGCAACTGATAGTACATTGTCCCTGCCTTTAATCTCAACTGGGTCTTTGTCTGAACTGACATGCATGAGTTATTTATGAGAGAATATTCAGTTATCTGGAGAACACTAGTTGCATGCATGCATGCATTAACTGACTAAACTCATAGTTAGTTCCAAAAACTGTTTGGAACTAATTTAACTGGACTTAAATCAGTTAACTGAGCTAACTAATTACAACTCAAATACAAATCATCCTTCTCTCCTTAATTAAGGGATAACTTCCTCAATCAAAGGGATAACTGTTGTATGTCATCACAAAGACTTCATGTTTGAATTTCTCCAACTAATTAACTCAATATGAAATAATTAATTATTTCTCAAACAGCTGGTGAGGCGAAATTCGAATTTTAATTCAAGGACAAATCAAAATTGGAATATATCCTGAAATGATATTTATAGCAATGATATTTTTAGCATTTCTATTTTTATCATTTCTTGTTGCTATTTTCAACAAAGATAGTCTTTGTCATAATGTAGTCTTCGAGCATGGTTGAGGAAATGATTGATTTACATATTGATACAATCTTTGTCATAATGTGACATTGGACCATGATTGATTTTATAAAACATGATTAACCACGATTGACCCTAAGTTAAATATTATGAAGACTAAACTAAACATGGTTGACCATGGTTTATTTTTATATTGAGACAATCCTTTTCACAATGCAACATTGGACCATGGTTAACCATGGTTAAGACAATTATTGATTATAAACATTAAAATAAACATGGTTGGTTGTGGTTTATTTTCATATTGAGGTAAGACTTATCACAATGTGACATTGGACCATGCTTGACCATGACTGATTTTCATATCGACAAAATCTTTGTCATAATGCGACATTGGACCATGGTTGATTCTCATACTGAGACAATATTTGTCACAATGCGATTTTGGGCCATGTAAACATTTAAAGTCAAGCATTTAAACTCTTATCATTAGACAGATACAATCACAAACCTACACAGCTCCGAAATTCATTCAATGAAATTTGAAAAATTCAGAAACCTACGCAGCTGCCAAATTTATTCGATGAAATTTGAAATGAGGGTAATAATAGTTATGAAATAGCATTTCCCACTTTTGAATATACCAGCCTCATTTGTGTTGAGTGGCCAAGTGTTTGCAAATGGTTATGTCTAGTCAAATCTTGAGGTATAAAAGACTCTCAAAGTTATCATCTGTATTTTTTAATTAAATCTAATTTTTATCATGTATTTTTATGGTTCTAAAACCATGACTTCAAGGTTCTATAGATAAATTATGTCATTTGGGGATCATATATATATTGAGAAAATGGGAAAAAATTAAAATGAGTGTATTATAAATATTTTAAAATAAAAAAACCGAAAGGTTTATTTAGGATATGATTAGAAATTGTGGTAATTATGCAAAATTTCATATTTATTATTTCTAATATTCATCATTATAACTTTTAGCTAAGTATTAAGTTTAAAATTAACAATTATTATACAAAAATACTTTTACAATGTTCTTATTCACAAATTGTTTTATATCTTATCAACTAAAATAAAAATTATTATAATATTTGGTTTCTCTATTTTAGAAATATATTATACAAATATAGATAGATTTAGTGCCAATACATTTATTTCAATTATGGATTCTTGAATTATATTATAATATGAAAGATAGAAATAAATTTAACTTCACACCCTACAAGCCTTAATCGTCGGCTTTAAGGTTTTAAATGACACAACAGGATGCATGCAGAGCCCAAGAACCACTCACAACTTGGGAAATTTATCAACCGACTGTTGGGAAATATTTCATCTCCAATGATCCTCAAAAATTATATTTTCAATAAAAATATTTTAACTTACTAATAAAAAATTAATTAAAAATTGAACTGAAACTGAAAATAGGATAAAATTGATTCATTATTAAAAAAACCTACAACATTAATTAAAAAACTAAAATAATTTATTTACTTTTATTAAATTTAACAAAATAATTAAAAAATAAAATTTTTAATTTTTAGAGAATAAAAAATAGAAAATGTTTTCTCCTTATCATTATTAAATATTAATTTTCAAAAATATTATTAAATTAAAATATTTCTCATATACCCACTCATAAAAAATAAAATTAGCATAAAATAAATAATTTTCTTATTAAATTATTTGATATTAAAATTTTAAAACAATATAATTTGTTAATGAAAAAACCATCCCTTTTCATTGTAAAAACCTCACACCAATGTTCCCATCAATAAAAAAAAAAATGATCACATCATCAGCACAACTTATATTTTTTTAAATAAAATAATTAATAAAAATAATATTAAATTACTTTTGAATTCCCTGATTTCAATATAGCATTGTCCCCCGAGAAAGCATGAAATTTTATTTCCAGCCACACACAATTAAAGTCAATCCAGAGGTAATCAATTATATACATTTTCTATTATATTCTCTAAATATTCAATAACTAACTATAATATAAAATATAAAATATAATATATATATATATATATATATAAATAATATTTACATCATTTTCATTATTTTTAACAGTTATATTTTATACTATTTATTCATATTTTCTCTTCAGTATCAAATTAAATTTTGAGAGACGAAATGTTAAATCTTAGAATATCTCAATTGAAACACACAATTATCTAAAAATATTACGCATCATCTAATTATAATTAATATACAAACCATCAATAAATATTAAAAAATTAAAACTACTCAAATAAATATAATTTATATTATTTAGAAAAATATATATTTTAAATCATAATATGAAAGACATAGACATATTAATTTAAATTATAAAAACCTTTAAAAACATGTTAATTTAAGTTTTAAAAACCTTAAATAAATTAGATTTAAGGAGCACTTTGCTACATTCTGTCACATGCAATCTAATCCGTCTACAAGGAACGAGACATTTTGAATAGACATTTTGAATAATGGTGAAGAAAAGCATGAATTAGAAACTTATGTTTAATCATTTAAACAAATTAATTAATAATCGGTTTAGACCACATCTTTTTCATAGTAATGAAGTCCTTTTCCTATGTATTTGAATTTGCAAATGATAAGCCAAATTTTACACACGTTTATTTACTACTCAAATTGAAAATTTCTTAAAAAAAATTGATAACAGTATGAGATAGGTTAGTGAAGATATATAAACCTAAACCTCGACAATGGAATTATAATTGTTAGTAATTCTATGCCCATTTTTGTAACCAAAACCCAAAATCAGGAGAAGTATAACAATGTGATAACATCCCAATAGTTCCAAGTATGTGGAAGCCTTTCCCCATAAGAAAACTATGGAAAGGTTGCAAAACAACTCTATGTGTTTTTATTAATGTGAATTCAATTTAATCATCTCAGTCCCCAATGCCTGAGCAGTTATATCTTAATATCTGAGATATATGCATCGTAATGCCAATTGAAATTCTAATTGGTATCCCGTTACTAAGTTTTTTTTTAATTGGTATCCCGTTACTAAGTTTTTTTTTAATTGGTTAAAAGGGCTGAGATCATTCATCTCAGCATTGGAATTATACTATCAAACTCGTAATATAATAATCATAAAAGCATTGTAATATAATAGTCAGACTCGCTCTATAAAAAACATATAGTAATAATTTCACATTAAAACATACAGTAAAATGATTACATATAGCGAACCTCCATAATCTCATATGGATTTTAAGAAATGGATGGTCTAGATTGCAGACTTTGGAATAATATTTTTAGAAATCCGATAAATAGCAGGCCCAAGATGGCCACATTACACATTCAATTTAGTGGTCATTTTACATTACAATCTGGACATCAACCCATTTCGTCTACAATCGTTTGCACTGGCTCGGATTTCGATGCCTAATCTTTGCGACTGTTTTACAGGAGTACAGTACTCCGTTGGCTCAAGCTATGCCTCTGCAGCGAATTTGTGCTTCCGAACGGTGTGTATTGCAATTGCAGCAATGCGTTTCAGAGTACTCTAATGGAAGGAACAAGTCCTAATAGAGAGATTCAGAGTACTCTAATGGAATTACTCAATCAGCTGGACGAGTTTGATCAACTGGGAAAAGTATATCATAATATTCGAAGGTGTGTTTTTATTGGATGAAAGAAATTTACTAGTTCACAATGCATTGCCATATATAGTATATATATGTGATTTAAGAGGGTTCCGGTGTCTTTCTGTTTTTTTTTTTCATTATATCTAGAATCTCTGGATTATTAATATATTTTGGTTTAGGTAAAAATGATCATGGCCACTAGTCAACTCTACGATCTAGACCCTACCTTGCTTCGACCAGGTCATTTGGATCAGAAGATTGAAATTATGTTACCAAATGATCAAGCAAGGATGGAAGTTTTGAAAATACATGTTGCAGGAGTTGAAAACATGGAGATATAGATTATGGATCTGGAGTAAAGCTAGCTAGGGTGTTCCTCTATATGTTTCATAGTTTTTATCTGAGATTTTCTTTTACAGAAGCTTCTTTATCTTACAATGTTTCCTGCATTGAGAATGTTTTTTGTAATATGTACAGGGATTCAATGGAGCAGACCTTCGAAATGTTTGCATAGAAGATGACATGTCAACCGTTCCAGCAGAGCGTGATTATGTAATTCATGAGGATTTGATGAAGGTGATTTGTTTTGCCTTCTTTTCTCGACATTCCCAAGAAGTAAATTTGCTTTTGCTTTAGAAAGTTGTCAATTTCTCCCTTTTAATCTATTTGTTATTCATCTTTATAATTTCAGGTTGTTCAAAAGTTAAATGAAGCAAACAAACTGGAGTTGAGTTCACACTACAATGCAGACATTGGAAAGGACTACTAAAATGATGAAGAAATAACAAACCAATAAGAGATCAAGTTTGCGATTTCAGTTCATTTCAAATGCATTTTCCTCTACAGTGATTATGGTTTCATGACAAAAGATGTGTTATGCATCATCAAATCTTGACTGCCATTTGGTGACATTGATTTGTATATTCTACTGAAGATCGGTCATTCAAGAGTATGTAAATAATATATTGTTGTCTTTTAGTAGATGAAGATTTCAAAGCTTGGACATCTTTATCCAAACATCTAGGTAATTAAGTGATCAGGTTTTGGGGAATTTCGTGATATGTTTCTTGGGACATAATCAGTTTAACCTTTCATCAAAAGCATGGTTGAAATATGAACTTCTCATCAAGGTGCTTTCACTACTACATGTAGGGGGTTTTATAACAATATTTACGACAATATTTGAGTCAATTGTCTTAACTTAAGACAAAATGAAACTTGTGTATTGTCTTAAATATTGTCTCTAAGTGGGTGTGTCAAAATATAATGTCTCAAAAATTTGTCTCTATAAAGACAATATAGAACACATATTATTATTGTCTATATAAAGAGAATTTGATTTGTCTCTCTAGAGACAATTTCATTTGTGTCTCTTTAGAGACAATTACATTTTTGTCTTTTTAGAGACAATTCCATAATTCAAACTATTGTCTCTCTAGAGACAATATAAACAATTATTTAAAAAAAAAATGTCCATAATTCAAACTCTAGAGACAATAAAAATAAATATTTAAAAAAAAAAAAAATTCCATAATTCAAACTATTGTCTCTCTAGAGGCAATATAAAAAATTATTTAAAAAAAATAAATGTCCATAATTCAAACTATTGTCTCTCTAGAGAGAATATAAAAAATTATTAAAAAAAATAAATGTCCATAATTCAAACTATTCTCTCTCTAGAGAATAAAAAAATTATTTAAAAAAAATAAATCTGCTCAAACTATTGTCTCGGATTTGCTCCTGCCAAAAATTATTTAAAAAAAATAAATCTGTTCAAACTATTGTCTCGGATTTGCCCCTGCCAATCTATCTGTGTATCCATCTCTATCTACCTATCCATCCATCCATCCATTCAACTATATGCATGTCTGGATATACATATGTAAGCCTGCAGATTAATGTTTTATAGTGTGTGCTCTGCTAAAATTTGGGATATGCGGGCACATTGCATTTATAGGGTGTGCATTGGGAAGTATGTATCCATTTTGACTTTTTCTCCATCTCATTTGCAAGGAGAAAAGATATATCGAACTGGTTAACATTAAATAACAAGGACTTGACAAACACTGTAAAATAAATAAAACATGCTCATCCTGATTCAGGGACCAAATAAATTCCCTGGTCCATTAAATCAGAGAAATATACACCAAATAAAATTCAGGAAAACAAAAATATTCGATAATACAAAAAATTACAAGCTACACAGGCAGCATCCTCAAAACTGCCAGCACTCTAGTTGCACCTCTGCTTCAGTTAGGTCTTTCTGAGATTTCTTCCTACGATAAAATATTGGGCAGTCGCGATTGCAATAAGGATAGGACATCAATGTAAGTATAAAAGAGATAGTAATTGTAAAAAAAAAAAAAAAACATCCTATTAATTAAAAACAAATACATGATCACACAAATGTTACAAAATACATCCATAATGTAAATTTAAATCATGTTATGAAAATGTAATACTTGAAATATAGCATTCAAAAAACTTGTGCAAAGAACATCTTGGTGCAGAGAGCCTGGGCACCGCTGACATTGTGTCCATAGTTTACCAAAGATCATTTCTAATTCCCTCACTGACATTGATCAAATATTAGTGTCATATGATAGAAAATCTAGGTGAGAAAAATAGACACAAGGCCTACTTTAAATTCTCCAAATAAAGAGTAATGGTATTAGAATACTAGCTTACCATTTGCAACTGTTTTCTAATACAATTCTGCTTCTCTTCCTTTACAATGTGAACAAAGTGTCTGATCTTCTTTGCTGCAATGGCAACATGAAATCAGGTAACATCATGAATTTCAATATGAAGCAACCTAACTAGACATTCTTATTATAAGAAAGCTAGACAATTTCTTACAAGGAGAGTAGGCATGGAATCATGCAACCTCATAGATTTTTCCACATCAAAAAGATGAACCCTAGTAGCTTTCTAAAGCGCCAAACTGAAATAATAGTTACTCTCAATTGTGCACTACTATAAGCAAGGCAACCACATGCAGGACAACCTCTACTTGTATTAACTAAATACCTGATAGGTGTTTTACAACCAATACAACTGAGTTGTTTCTTGGCAAATTGCATAATTCCACTATTTGAAGGAGTTGATATGGAATCTGCTCGTGTGTGACTACCATGAAGAAGCTCCTTTCTTGCGTTCTTCAAAATGGGCTCAAATATTCTTAACAGCGGCTATAGAGAAAACACAGGCACTAATAAAAAACACTTAGCTGGAAAGAATTACTATCTATCAATATATATTTGAAACACTGGTGAAATTTTCAAAAAGAGCATAAACTACAAGTGATGATGCTTTGGTCTTTCACCTTGCTCAGTTGATTCTCCAGCTAATATTATGGATCAATAGGGATGTTATTCTCCAGTACATAAATTGGATCCTCAGATTTCTCATATGCCTGAGCCCAAGTAAACACATTAGTCATTATATCCATAATCCCTCTGTAAATTATGCCTCCAAATAAAACATAACAAAATAATTAAAATAACCATTTTTTAGTGCAATATCGAGACTTATGTTGAGCACAAAAGGGGTTAATTATTGCCTTAGCACCTTTTGCAGCCTTTTTTGATGACATATGGAACATGATCACCCACAGTTGGAGCAGTTGCAACATCCCTCTGTAAACCAAGGGAAACTTGGCTTTAAAACACAACATCAATTTAAAAAATCCAACAATGGACTCATTTTCAATAAAAAGCAAAATATTACAAGAGTCTTTAGATGCACTGCAGTAATAAAAATAGAGATATAGAATTGAAATGGAACCAGAAGGCATTGCACCATTCATTATACTTGTTCTTAGAAGTTATTTCCAGTATTTACCTTCCGCATGCGCTCAGCTAGTTCCACATATGATGCCTTGACTACATAGTCATCTCCAGTCTTTGTCAGACCCTGACTCAACAAAGAGATTGTTAGCACAGGAAAACAACAATGCCCTTAAGAATATACTGATAGCCTTGATAAAGGATATGACCTGCAAACATCTGTTTCTGCCGCAGCTAAACAGTAATCAATTTTTCTCAGCATGAGATTAAAAATGCAGATATATTATATATTGTCATGTTTTGATTCTCTTCAATTGTATAAAAGCCTCCCTTGACACTTCTTCCTCCCATTGCTAGCAGTAAATATTGACTGCATCCCTTCCAAGTACATAATGTGTTAGATTCGGTCTGGTCAGCCCTTCGTCAAAGAGCAAAACTCTTTGTGCATTTCAATTTTAGGTGTCCCGCTCCATTCACTCAGCTGCATTTCGATAGGGACATGCCATGATCTGATGGAGAAAGTCATGCTAGTCATTTTCCCTCATTTCTGGCCCCTGCTGGCTCAGGTCTTGGTCCATAATCACTGAAGCTCATGACAGTCCAGGTCTGGTCCTTTATAGGACAAAGTCATTTTTATGATTGGGTCCAAGAATTCATCAATTTGGTCTTTGAAAACATGTCCAGAACAAGCCATGTAGGCTAGAGGGAGGCCTTACACAGCTATGGTTCAGAAATCTTCATCATCACCTGGAGAGACATGGACCCTTCTTCAAAACTCTGTTTTGAAGAAAAGTCAAACAAGGTCAATTATGACAAAATTTTTTCAAAAATCACCAGTTGACTTTTCAGATGCAGTTATGATTTACATGGCCCAATGCTCTGTGGTACAGTCCCTGCAAAGAGGTGCCAAAAATTTCATCATTTGAGCCAAAATGTCAAAGGGAAAGTGAAAATCAATGTGTCTAAAGGTCAATGAAAAAGTGCAAAACTCAACATTAGAAAAGGGGTTTTCAAAGAGACAAAAATCAAACCCATCTCCTCCAAGGCTATAAGTACATGTTTTGACCCAAACCAAAAGCATTGTGCTCTTGCAAGACTTGGAGAAAGCATTTCAAAGGTGTGAAGGTGAGATTGGGAGCTTGAGTGATTGGAGGCAGGTTTTGGGAGTGCGCGGTGCATACACCAAGGAGCACAGCGCACACAGAGGGCGCAGCACACACGCAGCCAACCCATAGTGGAAAATTTACAAGGGCATGACGCACACCCAGCGTGCAACGCACTGGGCTTGGCGCGTGACGCACACAGCCAGGGGCATAAAAGATTTCCAAATTGCTTCAAGTCTTGGTGAAGGCTAGCAAAACAAGAGGTAGGCCTTGTGGACACCTCTTCTCCATCAAGTTTTTCATTTATATGGTGTTTATGAGATGTTTAAATGTCACCCAAAAGCATAAGGATAACCATGAAAAAAAATCACCAACAAAACGATGGCTGGGGTTGCAAAAATGTGATGATAGCACCAAGGTTTCACTCCACTCCCCTTGTCCCCTCACCCATCATCTTTCTCATCTCCCCTTGACCATTTTTCCTAAGAACCCCACCCTGAAACCACTAAATAACCCTTTCCCTATCCCTGCAAGAAATTAATGGTGAAATTCTGAGCGCGC
The DNA here is from genome assembly GCA_031772625.1 of Pinus tabuliformis. Classification (NCBI taxonomy): domain Eukaryota; kingdom Viridiplantae; phylum Streptophyta; class Pinopsida; order Pinales; family Pinaceae; genus Pinus; species Pinus tabuliformis. The sequence continues at coordinate 787,002,557 of CM062808.1, forward strand.
GGCGCACACACAAGGAGGCGCGGTGCACTCATTTTGCGTGGCGCACTGGGAGCCGATTCACAGTGTAAAAATTCCACTGGCATGGCGCACTCAGAGCATGCGGCGCACTCAAAGCACGCGACGCACAGAGATATAAGCCCAGAAAACCACCAATTTGCCTAAAAATTTTGTGAATGCCTATCAAACTTGAGAGGTAGACCAACTACCTTCACTCTTGGCATTAAACTTGAGAAGAATACCATGATTTTGATGAGTATAAATCTAATGCCAAAATTTTTTTTAGTAAACAAAAGAAGACACAAAGAAATCAAGCTCCTAGGGTTTTTGCTACAGTAACAGTGTTGTCAAAGTGTTCTCCTACCCTGCCCGTATCACCATTTTCCCTGCATCATTTTCCTCTTATCATCACCCTAACACCACTGTAATCATATTCCTTTTCCCCCCTCCTCCTATGACTAAAAAAACCCAAACCCTACCAAAATAAATTCAAACCCTACCCCATCAATACTATACCCAAAACACTCCCAAATCCCTGATAAATCTCTCCCTTTAGCCCCTATTCCCATTTCATCATTCCTCTCCTAATACTCCCTGTTTTATTTTCCCCTTGGTGACAGATTGTCAGAGCATCTACCAGTTCCATTGGATTCAGAGGGCAACATAAAACTCAGGGTACAAACAGCAGTAATGGCATCAGAAGTTTCATCAGAGTATGAGGTGGGGACCCACAGTGACAAATCTTCAGGAGAGAGGGCCCATAGGAGACATCACCAGAGTGGCAGACATCTTAGAGATGAGCCAAACACCCTCACTGAGCTGCAGGCATGCCCACTTGCCATGTCTTGTTTCCAGCACTTGGCATGTTATGAATTTTGTCAGAGGGTGGCAAATGTCAGAGTTCATCATGAGTTGGCCCGACTTTTTGCACTTCACCTACATGGAGGACAGTCCATCTTGGCTGGGGTCACTTTCACATTGACACCTAAGACCATGTAAGTGGTGACAGGCATACCCAACATTAGAGAGCAGTGGCACAAAAAGAAAAAGGTGGAGAGGCATCATTATGAGCCTTACATCAAAGACAACTGTTTGAGCCAACTCACGAGAGTGTTTCCATTTAGATTTCTGAAAGATGAGTATGCCCTGCTCATGAAATTGATCATGAATTACTTCAGATGTGAAGGGAGGTTTTCTCACCTCTATGCCTATCACATCAGGTTGCTCATGCACTTTACCAGGGTACAAATGATGAACCTCCCATTTTTCATCTGCGGGAACATAGAGAGGATGAGGAACTTTATGCAGCACAAGACCCCTCCACAACAGCTCAATAGTGTGTATCACTTTGCCCTTATCCGGATTTTGGTAGACCATCAGTTGGGATTGCAGGGTATTTCTTAGGAGGACTTCATCTCCCGTGACTTTTTCAGCACTCCACAGGTAGTTTTAGAGGCAGAGCATGAGGTAGGGGGCCCATCTCATCAGTATGAGCGACATGAGACTGCCACTATGCCAGTATACATCACCTATTAGAAAGGCAGTAGACCCTTATTTGCAGCAGAAAAGTGAGTGTTATCTCCACCCGGGGTAGAAGGGGCCTCGCTTCCGGCATCAGCACTAGAGGAGCAGGGTAAGGGTAAGGAGCCAGTGCAGGAGGAAAGACCATCAGGAGAGTGAGAGACTGAGTTTGTTCTCCTCCGGGATGATGAGATAGATGCTGAACCAACAAATGAGGAGCTCACAGAGATCATCCAGGAGCAGCAGTCAGTTATTGAATCCTTTTCCCTTGAATTGGAGAGGGACAAATGGAACATGAACTACCTGGAGCGGAGGAGCAAATAGCTTGAGGACCAACAGATGATCTAGGAGCTACAGAACATCCATGAGCATCGCCAAGCTACTTAAAGGAGAAGAGCTCAACCCACATCACTGGACCAGGCGATCAATGAAGATCGGGAGGCCTATCTGGATATCAGGAATATGCAATTGGAGAGGCTACTAGACAATGCCGACCAGGACCTTGCTCTATTGATACATATGGCTTTCCGTTACAGGGTGTGAAACATGAGTGCACAGGCCCGGATAAGGAGTTTAAAAGAAAAACCGAGGAAAGCCACAAGAAGGGAAAAGCGGGCAAAAGAGAAAGATAGGATTAGAATCTTGGCTGAGGCTTCCTTGGCTTAGCATGGCACCCTGTAGGGAACCTCCAACCCAAATTTCAAAAAATTTGGCAAATTTTGGTCATAGGCAAATTTTTTGGGCAAAAAACAGGGATATTCTCCCTGTGCGCCGGGCCACTGGCGCGACGCTAAAATTCTAGGGCTCCAATCGAGGAATGGTTTGCATTTTTGGATTCAGCATGGAAAATATCAACTACTGGTGTCCGGGCAAGAAATTTTGACAAGATCTGGGTCTCATAAAGGTCAAAAAACACCCAAAAATGGCCTCTCTACCACCTTTTTGATACACAGAAAGCAGTCTTGGGAGAATGAAGATTTGGAGGGGAAAATGAGCACTAAATTTGGAAATTCTAGTGGCGTTAGAAAGTAGACAGGACAGAATTTCCAACAAGCCCACTTGAGCACATTTTAGACACCTGCAAGTGCCCCAAAACAGGCCCCAAAGTAGCACAACACACAGGTAAAATGGCGCGGCGCAGAGAGGAAAAATAGCCAATTTTGTTCTGTTTCGCGAAATTTTGGTTCGCAACTTCTCCAAGTGGGACCAATCATCTACACTTTGGTTTTTTTGCACCACAGGTGGCATTTAAAGAGTTTTTTCTCCAGATTGGCTTCTATCCAAGTGGCGAAGGAAGGCAAACGATCACCCAATGCCAAATGTCATGTTTGCAGCGCTGCACCTGTAGGTGATGGTTGGCTCTCCATCTCCATTTTGTAATGATTCGAGTAACTTCCTAACCCCTAGGCATTCTATCTCTTCCCCACACATTCTATATATTGTATGCATGTTATTTGCAAAGGGTTGGTTGGCTTGTAACTTCTGGGAGACTGTGGAAAAGAAACTTTGTTTCTTCACTATGTATTTTAGACAAAGAATTAATGAAAGGCAGCGACTTTGTTTCATGAGATTCTTGTGGTTGTGAGTGTAGCGAATGTATTTCTTATGTGTTCATATGTATTTAGTTATGTTTTGTAATTCATTTCATGCTCATTTCCAGTGAAATTTTCTAAGTGAGATTAGGTAGAATCCAATTTTTATTGCTCTGCCTGTGGGAAAATTTCATGTTTCAGCGTTATGTGTTGCAGACATTAGTGGTTTCAAGCTGGAGGCATGCAATACTCGGTGAAAACTCAACCTTCACTATCAATGATAGTATTTTATGTTTGATAAATAGACATAGACGTTTGTTTCTCACTGTTATATTTATTTTCTTCTGAATAACTAGCAAGGAGTTGGAGATGGAGTTGCTAGATAAGGTGGTTAAATGTATGTCAGAAATAGTGAAAAAGCCAAAGTTTCCCATGGCCGACTATCCAACAGGCTTGAATTTTAAGCTTCAATATTTTGAAGAGACAGTCCTGTTGCAGCAACAACAAAGGGGGAAATCTCAGATATTGGGGATAGTGGGGTTAGGTGGCATAGGAAAGACAACTTTTGCAAAACATTGAAAAAAGATGAGATTTTAACCCTATTTTTCATGTGGCCCCATACCTTTTAAAATTGAAAAATATATTTGGTGTAAACATGCTGAAACCTTTGCACTACTCTACTAGGAATGGAAAAGAGTATATATCAAGACTATTGCATACAAAACAACTAGTACCAAAATGATAATGTTGATGTCACTAAGTTCTAAACATTGAAAATAGATACAATGAAAAGACAAGCACCTAACTCAATCAATATTTCCATACTATTGAAATATATGTCCCCCAAATCTAGACTAAATGACCTAAATTCACTACCCAGTGATAGATAGAGAAATAGGTACTTTGAGGCCAAATGTTTTCAGAAAAAACTAGATGATAACATGGGTAAAAGTATGGAGAATATTATGAACCCATATGTTAGAAAAAACAGATAGGGAAACTTGTAGTAGAATTAGTGTTGGTAATCTTCCAGTATGAACGTCACTAATAAATTTAGCTCCGATTGTACTCAAATATTTTTATAAATATCCTCCATAATATTCCAAGGAATTTAATAAAAAGTTTTGAGATCAGAACTAGTTTCAAAAATCAATTTCAAGAGACACAATCCAATAGTCCTAAGAATAAAAAAGACATACCAATTCCTTCCCTGTATTTTGGGATTAACACTATCTTCAGGTTGAAATAAATTTACATTTTTCCAATTCCCAAGTGAAATTTCAGATCCATGTTAGAAAATTTGTAAACTTAGATACATGTAACCAGTATCATGTTTGCACCAAAAGAGCCTAGGTTCCTTCTACAACATTCATGGAAATGAGAAGAGCCATCATCTCTTTCATGGCACATTAAATAAGGAAACTAACACAATCTCATGTAAATCAAGATCTAGAATGCACCTAGACATAGGAAACTCGAGGATGAATATCTATCTTGAGTTCACACAAATGGTCAATGTATGCATTATTGCAAATCTAAATATCCAACCTAAATTTAAATAGATTTGGCGAATGTATATGTTAATTTATAGAAATGTACTTCAAAGAAAACCCAAGTGCCTAGAGAGGGGCTGATGACATAAAATTGAAAACCCAAATCATGGTTACAATACTTAAATATAAAATGCTATGTTGTTTAGTTTGAACATATAAAGGAACTTACAACCATATCTTGCATGAGAAGTGTAGGAAGAGGTTTGAAAGAAGGAAATATGGCATCATTTAAAACAATTCTTTTCTCAAAAACCACTGCGTGCAGATTGTGCATCTTTGAAGCTCTCCTCCTTTCCATTGTCTAGAAAACTTCATAAACCATTTTTTCCATCTATACATAACCATCTTGAGAGACGACAATAAAGATGGGACTAGACCTTCCATGTATTACCAACTTCAATTCTGCCCATTTTATGTTGAACTCTTGGAAGACCTAGAGGCCACAAAATTGGTGCAACCTAAATTTTTAAAATGGGTTTATGAGCAAACTACAGAAAAACCCACAACAGATTGAGAATGAGTAGTTATGTAAGTATAAAGGTCCCCAGAATACAAAGTTCCCATTGATAAACAAAACGAAACCTCAATACCCTTTGAGGGGCCAATAATAATGCAGAAAAGCCCCCGAAAATTTAGATTGAGATAGTAAATTTGATTATCACAAATTTGTCTACTAATCCATGATTCAACTGTAGAAAATTATAAGTTTCTTCCATGGAAATAAATCAAGTACTGCTAGAAACACGAGAAAGAACTTGTTGACTCAACAATAATGTAAGATGAACAAAACACATCCAAAAACAACCAACTCCATCAAAACCTTCCGAGAGAACACGCGAGATTCTGGGGGGTGCTACTTTGGAGGTCTGTAGTAGCATATGTAGGAGGATCAGCCTCGTGACATTACTCTAACATTTCCTTGAAATGTTTCATGACCTCCTCATACTTATTAGGTGGATCAAAGCCATGGAATTTCTCTAACATTTACTTGAAAATCCTCATGATCTCTTTATACCTATTTAGCGTCAAATGGGACTTCATTAAATGATTAAAAGTCAATGTACTCAGTGTCATCTCAGCCTCGTAGATGGTTTTCAACATATTGAACCAGGCTTCCATGTCCAACCTAACAATGAGTGCTCAAAACTATGTTATATGTAACGAGATTCCATATAACACCAAGTTATTTAATATGTTTACAAAGAGAAACAACATTATGCCCTAATAAACATTATTTCCCTAAATTTACACTCAAATTCAGGATGAAAGGGTTAAATGTATATCGGAAATACTGAAAAAGCTAGAGTTGCCCATGGCCGACTATCTAACAGGCTTAAATTTTAAGCTTCAAGATTTTGAAGAGACAGTCCTGTTGTAGCAACAACAAAAGGGGAAATCTCAGATATTGGGGATAGTGGGGTTAGGTGGCGTAGGAAAGACAACTTTTGCAAAACATTTCTTCAATATGAAGAAATCAGATTATCACAGAACCTGCTTTTTATTTGAAGTTAGAGATAGTGCAACTAAAAACTCTTTAAATTTGTGGCTGGGAATACTTCTTAAGGCCAACATCTTTGCAAGGGAAATACATCAAATTGAAAGGAAAATACCTGTGGAAAATAAACCCTTTGCTATCTTCCTTGAAACTTCTAGCTCAGCTTCGAGTTCCTTTGCAAAATAATAGTGAAAGCCCCAGCATATAAAAACTAAAACAATTTAGTACCAAAAAGATTTTTGGCCTCTACACCAAAAACGTTTCGGTGGTTTCAGCGGTCTTGTTTCCATTTTAAGATGGCCTAGCCCATTGTTTCCTGTTATTTCTCACCCATGTCTCCCACTTTTCATAAGAATGAGGGTCTTAATATCTATCTCCCGCCACCGACGAATAAATGAGTATGTACTCTGCTGTCGTTGGACCTCATGCCCTTAATGCCCATCATAGAAACCCTAGTCTCATGGCTTTAATAGATCAATAACTTAACACAAGCGCATTCTTTGCAACAGGACTGCAATTGCATAACCAAAACCAAAAGTCTGAAAACGAGGAATTATTCCTCTGAGTTCGGCCCAGTCCCTCTGAGTTATTATAACAAAACCCTCAGTCTTAGGCCAGAGAAACCTTTTAAAAATAGATTACAGGGATATTGTTTCATCCAATTCACAGATGAAGGATGTTAACTAATATCCCTAGCCTAGTTCGACAAACAAACACATACCTGGTATTGGCCACCGAGAAACTAGTAGACCCAACCGCAATTCGGCATGACTCCAAGGACCCACACCATAGCCAACAGGCTGCACATTCAAGTAGAAAACAAGATGAATATGTGATGACAAAACAAGAGAAAAGCTATAAAACTCAGAAACTATTTAAGTTTAACACCTAAAACGAATATGCGCTTACCTGAAGATACTATCCAAGCTGGAAACCCAATCTGAAAATAGAGACTGTGTCTTAGCACACATCGTGTTATACCAATGAAAAGAACCAATTTCAAAGGCAACCAGAAGTGAGCAGCTTGATCAAAGGCAAACTGTGGCGAGGTAAAGCAGCGGGTGGAGAACCATAACAAAGAAAGACAGAAGTGAACCATTTGAGCACTCGACAGACTAACACTCGCGGCTCGACAACCCTGGGAGATCACCTCAAGACACACAATGTACCAGGATCTAACACGACAGCTGTTGGATTTGGAAGAGGCATCTGCACCATAGAACCGATGCATATTCCCACAGAATGATTCCAATTGGAGGCTCCTGGGCAGTCGAACCATGCATAACCCTAGGCATACGACAACCAGGGTACCAACTGGGGGCTCCTTGGCAGTCGAACCATGCATAACCCTAGGCATACGACAACCAGGGTATTAATGTAAGGTTGAAAGGAGGCGGTATGGCCATAATTGCCATAACACTTAAACATTTATGGAAGGTTAATAAATAAAGCCGGTTCATGGCGTCGTCGTCTTTCCGGCGTTAACAGAGAAAGCGAGAATAGCTCAGGGAGAAAAATTCAGGTCGATCACATTTATTGGACTTCCTTCCAGGGGTCTCTGTAGCACAAAATCTTTGTTTCGTTGGCAGAGTAAAACGCTCAGTAAATCAAATCCTGTTAAGTCTGAAGTGCCTTTAATTATGGCGTCTACAAAAGCTAGGAGCAGTAGAATTTAAATAAGGAGGAGGTGCGTCCATGTGTAAGATGTACTGTGAATTGTGTGGATGCATCGACGCGTTTCTCATACAATTTCTACAGAAACCTGTATGTTGTATTTGATAGACATGTACAAAATTGTTAAGACGTAGGATTAGGATATGTGGTTTCGTTGGCACCTCTCCATAAATTTAATGTCGGTTCCACGTTCCCGTTTTCTCTTTGCATTCCGTTTACTCCTTGCCTGAGAAAGGAGACCTCCGAACACACGGGGAAAAAATAAAAAATCACCTAAATATCCACTTGGTGGTACGTTCCCGTTTGCTCCTTGCCTGAGAAAGGAGACATCCGAACACACGGGTAAAAAATCACCCAAATATCCACTCGGTGGTAAACCCTTATTAAAATATTACATGTTTATTAATTTTAAAAATTTAGCAGACAACTTTGTTATGTGATTTTGTAAAGAAAATTATATCAACACTGCATATTCGTTAATTTTTATTTTAGTTTTAAATATATAATAGAGTTTTGTAAAATCTAGATTTGTAGGGTGGGTGTATTTTAATTGTTTTATATTTTGAATATTTTTTTTGAATATTTTTTTTTAAGTAAGATTATATGTCTTTTTGAATGTATAAATGGATTTAGTATTTGAAAATTTCCAAGATATTTGAATTGTGTAGACTATAACATTTCCCATCACCATATTCTTACCAGTATTTCCAACGAATTTACCCACTGCTAAAAGCCCTTCTGTTGTAATTCCCCCATTTAATGTGGAGCATTTGCAAGAAATAAGGGCACATTTTGTCCAGTTGCTTAACAAAGACACATCTCTGGAAGACCCCCCTTTAATGTGGAGCATTTGCGAGAAAGAAGGGCACATTTTGTCCAGATGCTTAACAGAGACACATCTCTGGAAGACTTGCGAGACAAATCCAACAGTGGAAAACTTTGACAGATCCAATGGTCGAAAATGAAAAGGTAGACGACGGGTGGTGGCTTAACTCATTCAAAATGTACACCTTTGGTGTAAAAAAAATATCATCTGCTATTTCTGGTGGCAAAGCGGACTGGCCTGCCCTGATGTGTGCAATTTTGAATGATTGATTGGATTTTATTATATAAATAATTGAGAGAAAAGAAAGATAATAATTTGTATAATTTTGATTAAGGATTTATTTTATTTTGGGCAATTTATTGACAAGGTTTAGTTTGAATGATTGAATTATTATAATATTTATTATTTTGAACCAAAATACAATTCTTTCAATTTAACATTTCTAGTTTGAATGATTGAATTATTATAATATTTATTATTTTGAGCCAAAATACAATTCTTTCAATTTAACATTTCTATCGGCCTCTCTTTGCACCTTTTGGAGCAATTGCTAGTAAAATATCAGGTTATACGTTAAATCACACCAATAAACGTGAAGTTGCCAGCTGGATTATGGAACTTACAGTCATGTATAATGGTAAATTATATATGTGCTGAAAAACCATAGTCCAACATTTCTTTGCAATTTAATTTAACGAATTACGCCATGTTATTTTTAAATTGAATAACCATAATGCTATTGGTAATTCATGGATTATTATTAATATAGACAAATTTTATTTTACTATAAGTTACCTTATTAGTTAGATGTCTGACATTAATACTTTTATTGTTTTTATTGTACCATTAAAAATAATAAAACTATGATTGAAATTACACTAATTTTATATATTTATATACTCTCTATCTATTTTGTTATTTACACTCAATTTAATAATAATAATTAATAATTAGCACATATTTAACTTTATATATTTAGTTTATTTTCACTTATCTTAATACTTAATATATTTTAATTTAAATCTTTTATGTTAAATTTATTAATAACAAACATATATTTAACTTAATTTGATTTCTTATAGGTTTAAGAATATTAAATTCCATAAGAATTTTAAAATGTTATGTTATTTTACATAGGTTAAGGTTCCATAAAAATAAGGTTTGAAGTTGCTTTTTTGAATTGACTTATTATTGATCTACTTGTTGTACTATAGGTAGTGTATCTATTTTATAGTAAGTAATCATTGTACTATAGGTAGTGTCTAGTCATTTTTTAAGGAGCATTCATCAAAACAAAGAAATCTAATGAGCGATAATAAATATCATATTTATTGAAGGGATTTTATCATCATAAATTACCAAAATGTTATTTGAGTTACTAATAAAATTCTACTATTACAAATAGATAAAAAAAAATCATTCCACATTCATATACACTTCAAGGTGGAATGTGCTATTCCTTAGTAATTACACCTTATTATCTTGACATCTTTGCTTATGTAATGACTATCAATCCTTCACTCTTTATTTGATTATTGTGATTTATTGTAATTGTTTTGCATGTAGGTAAATTATTTAAATAGAAATGCATCCAAAAAGGAAGGGTCAATAAACTAAATTTTTTTTATGTATATTTTAAAACATCAAAGACTTATAATGTTAAAGATATTCCATATATACCTCATTTGAATGATGATGCTAATGAAGATATGAATGAAGAGTATTTTGTTGATATAAAAATTCTTGGCAATAAAAAGGAAGGATACGATGGTGGATCTAGTAGTTCAAGGAGGAAGGCCTTCTCAAAACGTGAATTCTGAGAAGAGTGGATGATAAAACATCCTTGGGTGTATAGTATCAATGTTGAATATCACAAGACTCATATGAAGTGTAAAAGTTGTGAGAAATACAAGGCTCAAGGTCCATGGGGTATTGGAGATGGATTTAATACGATTCAATATGATGTTACGAGAACTCATCCAAAATCCATTATTCATCAAACATCAACACAAAGAAATTTGTATGACACTGAAAGGTTTGAAAATGCCATTAAAGAACACATAGTAGTTATAAGTGAGGCTAATAAGGAAATGGTCAGAACTACCATTTAGTTAGCATATTTTATTGCAAAAAAAGATATTTCAATTTTTACTTATGAAGATCTTTGTCATATTCAAATGCATCTACAAATGCCTAATATGCCTTCTTGAGTGCAGTATTCTTCCTACATAAATAGAAAAGGAGCTACTAAATTCATTCACTCTATATCAAATTATCTTGAAGAGGTGCAAACTAGAAAAGTGTTAGATCCCTTTTTCTCTATAATGTTAGATGAAAGTATAGACAATGGTTTGGAACAACACCTTGTTGTGTATTCTAAACATCTAGATTTAAAATGTTTGGACCCTCCAATCACACAATTTATGAAAATGATTATTGTTCCTAGTGGAAAAGGAAAGACTATATATGATACCATCGTTAATTTAAAGGAAACAAGGTAGTTGGAAAATGAGAAACTAATAGCAGTTTCGACTGATGGTGCTTCATCTATGGTTGGATGTGAAAATAAATTTGTCACACTGCTAAAGAATGATTTAGTAAATTTGATTGGCACTTATTTCATTTCACATATTGAAGCACTTGTAGCATCGTATGCTTTGAAAAAGATACCTGAGTATTTGTATGTTGAGACAATAACAAACAAGGTATACTCATGGGTTGGAAATTTAGAAAAGAGAAATAATAAGCTCATTTCCTTATTAGAGATAATGGAATTAGAATCCTTGCAGGTTCTTCAAATACATGGGATTCTATGGCTCTCTATTTTGAGTGTGTATAAGAGAGAAAGAAAGAATTCATTGTATCATAAGGCAAGGATTTTTTTAATTCAATTTTGTTTAAAAATGCTTGCTGATGTTTTGAAGGAGTTGAATAATCTAAATGAAAAATTTCAAGAAGATAATGTGGATATCACATTTCTTGGAATAGCTATTAACCATGCAATAAATACTCTTAAAAGATATTTTTGTATACTAGATTCTTTTGTAGAAGGTGTTTTACATCTTACTAAATTCTTGAAAGACTCCAAAGATGGTTTCCTTGAAAATGTTGACAAAGAGGGGAATATCCATAGACATGATCTTTTGTATATTTCAATCCATGATGAATAATTGTCACAACCAATGCTAGCTTGCATTGAGGGCTCCCTTCAGAGTTGCATACAACTTACAAGAAATTATGTCCAAGCATTGATTGAGAGTTTCAATTCAATATTTCCAGATCTTCATCTTTTTAATCCAACAAGTTTGTTTAGTCCTTGTCATTACCCATCAGATATTTATGTCAGAGAAAATAGTGTAAAGCATTGGCTTGAAATACTTTTTTCACATTTGCAACATAAAACATGTAATGAAGGTGAAAATGTACTAATGTTTGATATTACAACTTGTAAAAGAGAATTATATCAATTTATTGACGTGGTTTATTTGAATAGAGAAAGATTCTTAATGGAAGATGCATGGAAAGTATTTTCTCAAACAAAGATTGGCACTTTAGGTATCCAAATATGCTAAAATTATGGCAAGCAATGCTTTTCATACCAATGAGCATCGTCGCATGGGAATGAGGGTTCTCTAAGAAAAATATGATCAAAGATATAAGGATAATAAGACTATCAATTAACACACTTGATGCATTGGTACATGTATCATTAATAGGTCCTAACACGATAGAGGTGAAATGCGAACAAATTTATGAGATTTGGCAAGCTGCAAAGGAAAGAAGGCATTTTGACATGTGAGGATTATTAAGTTATATGTTTTTTTACTTTGCACAAAGTTTATATGTGTGTGTGTGTGTGTGTGTGTGTGTGTGACTTTTGTTGTCCTTTACTATATGTATATTTTTGATATGAAATTTTAATATTCTTTGTGTATTGATGGAAGGTGGAATACATTCATGAATAATTACATGGATGATGGCTACTATAAGAAGAAATTGAAGATATCATTTGAAAGTTTTTTCATGTGCTATTGTTATTGGTTGATGACACATGAAAAATGCCATAAAGTTTGAAAAATGTCCACATTTTACCAAGCTTTTAGAAAACATAGTAAAAGATGTGATGCATTTGGATTGAATCATTTTGGTACTATGGCTTAGCTTTTCTCCCTTTATGCTTCTCAAGATGCATTTAAATATGAGGAGATTATTTTGCACAAATATTCAGTTCCCCTCTTTCTTTGGCTTTAATGCATACCTTTCATGAAACTAGAGGAATTTCATTGCTTTCATTATCATTGGAGCAATAGAATTTAGAAACCTGTAAGTTGTGACATTATTTTGGTGTAACTGGACTTTTTAGTAAACCATCATTTAGAATAGTATGTATATGTATCAATTAATAATTTATTTCCTAATTCCTTTCTCTTATTGGATGGATTTGAAAGCTAAACATTGGTGGCATGCTATTTTTCCTTCTTAGGGTGTCATATATTTATATTTTGTATCAAATATTATATTAGATAATGTCAAAAATTATCTTTGAATTTTCATGGAACTTAGTATTATTATGAATCTAAATATTTTGGTGGTCCATAATATAATTTTTTTGTTTTAAATGATGATTTAAAGATATGAAATGGATAACCATCAAGTATTTTATCTATGACTAATTATATACTTTCAATAAGAAAATGTGTTCTTCTATGCTGAGTTCACTGACATTTATACTTCTCAGATTCTTAACTGAGATGATCTCAAGGGCAAGACTCCTTGCCTTGATGCAAAGGCTTCTAACAGTCGAGTCCTTATCCTTAAAAACCTTCTGATTTCGTGCCAGCCAAATATTCCATAGCATATTGTGGGGAAGAATGTCCCAGACTCTCTTCACTGTGTTATTTTTCCTATGCTACCAGGGGTAGTTTTTTTTCCATTTGTAAAGAATTTCTCCTATGGTGTTTTGGGTGTTCCATGGGATTTGAATGTTATGAGACAAGTTCCTCTAGAAGTTGATGGTGAAAGGGCATTCAATAAAGAGATGATTCATTGACTCTTAAGAAGCTAAGTAGTTAGGACAACGAGAGGGGCCATTAATTCCCCTCTTTTGCAAATTTTCGGCTGTGAGGGTTTTCCCTTTGAGGAGGGTCCAAATAAAAAACTTGATTTTTGGAATTGCCTCGGTTTTCCAAACCACCTTCCAGTGGTGCCAAATTGGCATGGGGTAGCTGATGTTGAAAATATAATGGTGAGTAGCTTGGATGGTGTAAGAGGATCCCGATGGGTCCCAACGAAACACATCAAGATCGTTCTTTTTGACAGGGGCTATACTGTGCAAAAGGGATTGAAGGATAGAAAGACTTGCGTTAAGATTATTGGGTATGGCTGGGAAGGCCCAACCTGACCAAAGAAAGGTGTGAGGATCCCGTTGGGAGATCTGGTCTAGGTAATGAATGCTTGTTCTTTCAAAAAAGGAAAGGATAGGGTGGACTACCCCATGTCTGTTTACTGGCTGCTGACCCATGATTCTGTCTGCTCCAATATTGATGATTGCACCTCCCTTGGGGATTTTTGAAGTATTTTGAGCAATTAGTGGAATTTCTCTCTTGCATAATCGCAAAATTTAGGAGGATTCTCTATTGGGAATATCTTGATCAAGAAGCTGTTATCTAGGAAAATTGAGGTATTTAATTTCCAAAAAAAATTTCCACCATGTTGGGAGTCCAGTAATGAGTCTCCAGACAATTTTGCCTCCAAAGGCTAAATTGAGAAATTTAGGAGATCTAATTCCAATACCTCCTCAGTCTTGGGGTTGGATCACCTGCTTCCGATTTAATCAAGTTGAATTTCTTTTTATCATTGCCCCCCCCCCTGCCATAGGAATTGGCGAAGGACGATTTCCATTTTGTTGTGGAAGGAGGCCGGAGCTTGAAGAAGAGAAAAATGATATAGGGGGAGCGAAGATAGACCTCACTTAAGAAGAGTGAGGCGACCAGCTAGGTTGAGCCAAATAGATCCCCACTGCTACACTTTTCTTTTCATTTTTTTGACTACTGTGTCCCAGACTTCTACTCTCAAAGGTCCAGCACTTATAGGCATGTGCAAGTAAGAGAAGTGAGTCCAATCATACTTGCATGTGACTCCAAAGATGATGGCGATATTGTGAAGCACCTGTACTGTTGTGTTCCAGCCATATATGCAGCTTTTCAAATTATTTACCATTCCGCTAGAGTAGCTCATGTATTTGTCAAGGAGAGATTTGAAGTGCTTGGCTATTGTGGTGGAGGCCCCTCCAATCAGCAGGGTGTCATCAGAAAATTGTGAATGATTTATGTTCTTGACCCCATCCCCAAATTTTATTCCTGTGATTAAGCCAACCCTCCGGCTGAAGTCCAATGCTCTGCTGAAGGATTCAGCCATTAGAATGAAGAGATGAGGTGAGAGGGGGCAACCTTGTCGGAGGCCTCTAGAGGATTAGAAAACTTCTCCAGGTCTGCCATTTACAAGAGGGGAGATCCATGGCCCCGAAATAAAGGCTCGAATGAGGTTGAGAAAGTGGTCATCAAATCCCATCTTCTTCAAAGCTTCCAAGAGGAAGGAGTGTCTCACTCTGTCAAATGCATTGGCCAGATCAAGCTTGAGGATAAACCCTTTCTCATTTCTGGTTTGACTCGAATGGATGGCTTCTTGCACAAGTAAAATGGAATTAGTTATTTTTCTGTTGGCTAAGAATCCCCCTTGATTTTCGGAAATGAGAGAAGGGAGGAAAGGCTTTACATGGGTAGCAAAGATTTTTGTCAAGATTTTATAGGAGGATTTATAGAGTGATATGGGCCTGAAACGAGCAAAGGAAGATGGCATGTTTTCTTTGGGGATGAGTTCTATATGAGTAGCATTGGTATATCCTCCTATTTTCCCTTTTCGTTGGATCCAATTGAGCATTTTTGTCAAGTCCATTTTAATAATTCCCCAGAATGCTCGATAAAAGAAGATGGGAAAGCCATCTGGTCCCGGGGCTTTATTAAGTTGAAGAGTCCAGATTGATCTCCTGATTTCCTCCTCATCTATCTCCTTGCTTAAAATGTCATTCCTTTCACTGCTTATCCCTGTTGGGAGATGCTTTAATAAATCTGTATAATCCTTTGCTTCCTTTGTTTCAGTTAGCAGGTCCCGATAGTGATCTATAGCAGCTCTTTGAATGGCTTCCTGAGTGCTTTTTCTATCACCTTCTGCATCCAGGATGGAGCTTACATTATTCCTTATCTTTCTGGCTATCGTTTGCTTGTGAAAAAAAACTGAGTTCTTATCACCCCCTTGTAACCATAATTGTCTCGACTTGAGCCTCCATTTTGTTTCCTCTTCTCCGTTAACTCGGTATAGCTATAAGTAGAGTTCATTTTCCTGTTGTTTGATCTCTTGGGAAAGGCCATTATCCTCTATTTCTCTTTGGATACTCTCCAGATTGTTCTTAATTTATTTTTTTACCTTCTCTGGTTGTTGATACTTTGTTTTAGCCCATTCTTTGATGGCTTGTTTTGTTTTCTGTAGTTTTTTTTCCCAAATGAAACCGGGAGAGCCTTCCATATGCTAAACTAAACTCTAACTCATCCACCTCAAATTTATTAAGAAATCTAGGTGACTCAAGCCATGTCACACAAGTTAACATCGTCCAAGTTGTTTGTTGATGTGGAAAATTGAAGTTTTTCAACTTAATCAAGGAAAAATAAAATTCATAATTTCTTGTTGCATTTTTCAACACATAGTTCATTGGAATGTATTACTTTCACTATGAACTTGGCACAGTTCACATGTTGAGATCATAAGGTTTTGGGTCGATGTAGTTCTATATGTTGTGTATATAAAGAATAGGTGTCCATCTCTTGCTATTAGAAACAAGACTCCCTATTAAATGTGGTATGGCCACATTCCTTCTGTGAGGTATCACAGGGTTTTTGGTTCCTCCTGTTATGCCTTCATACCTAAGCAACAAATAAAAACACTCAAGGCAAGGAGTCGCAAATGTATCTTCTTTGGGTAGTCATACCTTCAAATCATACCATCTCTATGATGAAGTGAAAGAAGTTTATAATATCTAGAGATGTGATCTTTCTTGAGTCTTCCAATATTGACAATGTTGTTGAGTTGCAACTTAATTGTTTGAATAGGTTCAAACATGAAAAGTATTTTCAAGAGTTTGATAGTGATATTCCACATCTCCTTCTCTTAGCTCTATACTTTCTATGAAGAGCCTTGAAGAAATCAAGTTGAAGGAAATTCCTACCCTTGCTTTGTCAGGAAAGAGCTAAGAGACTACTAGCAACAGGTAGCCAAATTTGATAAGTAGTGAGGGTACATGCCAGATACAAAGCAAGGATTAATGCAAAGGAGTGTACTAACTATATACATATCATTAAACATATTTCATCCCACATAGGATGCCTTGCATCGTGCCTGGTTAGTCGTAAGATCATGTTGATCACAACCTCTGTAGCTTAAATAAACAAGTGGTATTTCTCTTCATCTTCTAAGCTATGTAATAAACAAGTGAAAGGGAGCAAGACATGTACATGAAACAATGGAATTACTTTCAGTTCTTGCAACCATGCATTTCATTGAAGACAGAATGATATGACAATGATAAGCAAACTTTTAAGCTACAATAAGAGGTGTATTTCAAAATATGTGCTTTGTTTTCCATACTTAGCCTCCAAAGGGTTATGCATCAGATGGAGTATTCATGCAGTCTCGATATTCTATCATACCTTGGGTTCCTTGGTCTGATTATTTTTATCCTCAGCTCCTTGAGAGTCATCTATCATGTCATCTTTCTTCGTGGCCTCTGAGAGACATAATTGTGTATTTTCAGCGAGAAGTGACCGTTGTGGAATGAGGCCCTGGGAGGAAACATTTAAAAAAATTTAGCTGGATGAAAGGCACTACTATTGGATGAGGTCGTGGGAGGACACATTTATGCAATTCCAGGATGCAAGGCAGACTGGGTACTCAAGGGAAAAAAACTGCACAGTTTCTGGAGACATTGGGTTCTGTCTGAGGGAAGGACATTGGAGGAAACCACTCAACAGTTTTGAATGCTAAAGGAGGTTGGGATTTGTGTGTGTTGCACAATTCCAATAGGCAAGGGAAAATCTTGAGGGTTATGTATGTGAAGTGCGCAGTTCAGGAAACTTGGTTGAGGCTAGGTTGATAAGGATACTCCGAAATTTGGCTAAGTGTGGGAGCAGTGGAACTGATGTGAACAATGATAAAACTTGACTACAATCACACACTTGAAAACTTAGTGATACAACATAGACCATCTAGAAGATATAACACGTACTTCGCTTAATGAAAAAACATTTGTGGCATCTTACGACAAGTGTGGCTCCGATGATAGACTTTGGGATGATGATAGATTGTGTGAAATGAGTTTGAAACATGTCTATGTGGTGAGGACAATCCATTCTCATAAATATTTCCGCTTGAATCAAAACAAATCTCCCTTTGCATGACAAGCGATAACCCACATGCCCAAAGATGACAAATTCTATGTAAAAATAAAAGCATGAATGACTCTTAAGATTGAAAAGGGGAGATTGAGATCATGATCAACTTACAAATAAGTGACTAAGGAACGATTGATCACAATATCCATATTAGGCTCCAAAATTTAAGTGCAGGCCAAAATTTACGAGAGTGTTGTGACCGCTACAATTGAGACTTCACCTTCTTGGTAGCTTATTTTTCAACCAGTGCCTTGAGTTCTACGAACTTGGAGAATATCTCATCTTTCTTCCACGTGAAAAATATCCAACACTTACATGAGAAGTCATCAATAAAAATGACAAAATATTTGTGTCTAACAGTGTAGATTGTCGAGAAAGGTCCATAAATAGCATAGTGGATCCTTTCTAGGACTGCATGTGCTTTGTTGTCCTGATCATGGAATGTGGATTGTATGTACTTTTGTAATGTACATCCTTTGCATATATCCTATTGCTTAAGTGCTCCTTTAGAGAGGCAAGTGGTTATTTGTTCTATAATATTCGAGGTACCATGATACAAATGACCAATTATTTTGTGCCAAAGTTCATCGACATCGCGACCTTCACTTTCTCCGCCTTAGTGCTTAATGTAGCAAATTCTTCCACATCTAGCTTATACAGTTTCTTCACATGAACCCCGATCTGCTTCACCTGCCCCGTGGCTATGTGTCTCAGGAATGCTTTTCCTTCGTTGAATATCACTTCACAACCATGGTAAACCAACCACTCAGTGAATTCCAGTAGATAGACCCCTAATCCTTTACCTTTACCTTTTTTACTATCGCCTCATATTGAAATTTTGGAGACAATATTTTTCTCTTAAAAAATTGTCTTAAATTTCCCCTCCATGTAGTAGTGCCGAATGCAACAATAAACAAGTTGTCTCTAAGCATATCGGCATATATGAAAGGGACAGAAGAGGAATTGATGTCCGAGAAATCTTGTCAGTAAAACTTGTCGCGTTCTTCTTAGTCAACTACCCCCACAAAACAAAGATCCCAACAAATTGTTGTCTTTATATAAGATAATGTGAATGGTAAGTAAAATAAAAACCTCGGTATAGGTGCAAGATAATAGTTGTCTACAATTTGGCCGACTTAGGGCGCACTGTCACAGTCAATTTTTCAGTTGTAATAAGATAATATCATCTTAAATTGATATGTTTGTGTCTTAACTGTTAATTGTATATTAAACATAGGTTTTTTTTTCTTCTAAGTAGTACTGATCTATTAATATAATACAAAAAAAGTTATAGAGAAACCTGATCTCAAAGATGTTAAGCATCAGTCATCATCACAAAATGCAACTGTTGGTATTGGACTACACCAACAGAGGGGAAACCAATCCAAGAAGCTTTGAAGGCTTCCCCTGTTATGGGGGAAACCAGCCATTGAACCATAATAAATATTTCAAATTAGACCTTGGTTTTCCAAAATGAACAGAGAGGAATGTAATCCTAAACCAAAAAGACAGGGACATAACCAAGTAGCAGTATGCCATTTCCACCTGGTAGAGAGTCAGCCAAAGAATTCAAGACACTTGGTGTGAAGACAGAACACATCCATACCACAAAACCATGAATCATAGAAACATATCCGCCTGGAAGCCAGACACCTTTGCGAGAGACCAAAAACCACAAAAAGTGAGACAAATCCACTTAAGATCCGGAGACCTTTTCATGAGGCCAAGTGTTAGGCTGGTGGTTCCTCCGAAGCTGACTCTTCCTCAATCCGACAGGAAAACTAATACCAATCGTCATCCTCTTTAGACATGCCGCGACCTTGAATAGTTGGAGCATCTACAGTGCCTTCAGCATCCATCTGTCGCTTACCAGCATCCCCAGCTTTATCTTTGTCATGCAGAGCCTTACTGCTTTCACCTTGCTACTTGTTTCTGATCCATAACTAACTGTCTCTTCCCTATTCTGCTTGTTCCCATGACTGGACAGAGTAGCTTGCATCACAGACTCTTCCTTGAAATAAATTGTGATGGTAGCAGTGATTGTAGGCCTGTTTAGTGAACTGCAGAAACGAAATTGTGTGTTGTGAGGGCCAGAAAGAGGAGGAAGTGGGAGATCCACAGTGTGGATAGTATTGTCCCTCCAACCTCTCCCACTTCTGGTATTCAGGTAGCTATGAGTGGGGTTAATAACCGAGTTGGGCAATTCAGTAGTTGAGTCTGGGGAGTCAAAGGTGGAATTGGTAGAAGCTCACGAGTGGTTAAAACCTCCACACAACCCTTGACGCCTACTATGCGTGTGGTGCCTGAGGCGAGCCATGGCTGAATTGACAGCAGAAGAATTGGAATGAAGACGATGATGAGTAGGAGCAAGGGTGGGCAAATCACAATCAAGAAGACAATGACGAAAATGCGAAAATGAAAACCATTACCAAAATCCTGACAAGGGAGAATTAGGCAGCGACTGCCTGTAGCCGTTCTGAAACACGGTTCAGCCGTTTGTGGTGGACAAATGCCATGGAAAAGGGGAGGAGTAACAAAACATTTTGCAGGGGCCATGGTGTTGAAGGAGCTCAGCTCGTCACAGCTTTTGGAGTCAATAAATGTCACCTGTACCATGTGTGGTGGGGGTGGAGTCCATTTGTCAGGTGTATCTCCAGAGGGAGGGATTTTCCTTAGGTCTACCTGCTCATGGTTCCACTGGAGGTTCCAGTTCAGCCATATATTTTATTCCTGTGGTGTGGATGGGAAATCATCATCAAATCACGTTTGGACTAGCAAGGTTTCTCGTATGTTTTGACATATATTGATCCATAGAACTTATATGGGAGAGGAATGGTCTTTGATGATGCGGCTATTTCTCTCTTTCCAGATTTTCCACATGAGGAAACCTGGTATTAGCTTCCATAAGGCATTTAAGATTTTTCTTTTATAAGGGTGAGGTGCCCAAGAACGAATAATGCTGGTTGAATTCTCCTTATTTCATCCATCTCTTTGACATCTAGAGCTAACCTTCTCCCAAAGTTGGGTTGCTAACAAACATGAGTTTAGGAGATCTTCCTTAGTTTCTTCTTCCTGTTTACAATTTGGGCAGATGGAAGGTCTGTGAAAACTCTGTTTCCTAATATTATCCCAAGTAAGGATTCTATTTTGGCATAGCAACCAGAGAAAGGTGGAGATTTTTGGCCAAATTGGTGGTTCCCAAACTTTGTGCTAGAGGATATCCTTGATAGTATGGTCCCTTAGTATTATATGATATGCTTCCATGGAAGTGAAGGTACCTCTCGTTTCATAACCCCATTTGATGATGCATTTCTTATCTGGTTGGTGAATTTTCCTGTTTGAGAGTTTCGTATCTAGGTTATCTTTGATGGATTGTGTGGCTTGCCCAAGAATGAGGTTCAAGCATAACCATTGCTTATAACCTTGGTTGTGAACTTCCTCCCAAAGTTGATTTACTTTGATCGTGGGTTGCTCTACCTAATCCTCTAGCTGGTGGGGCATGAGTACGTCCTTCAATTTTGGTCTTTGCTGGCAGGAGTCCTCCCAAAACCTCGCATTATCTCCATTCCTGATTTCCCAAAAACTGTGTATTTGTATTAGATCTTTATGTTTTTTGGCAGCATTCCAAATTAGAGAGCCTGTGCCAACTTCTTTGAGCCGAGTTAAATCATCCACTGGTCTATTATGAGCATACTTAGCTGTCCAGAGGATTGCCCACGGAGTTTATGGGTTCGAGAGCCATCTCCACCAGATGTGCTCTCCCATGACCTTGTTGCTATTCTGAGGATCCCGTAATCCAGTGCCTCCAGAGGATTTTGGGTGACAAACCGTTTCCCACTTTACCAGAGCCCATTTTCTTTTTTGTTTCGTATTCCCCCATAAAAAATCTCGTTGAAGATTTTTGATTGCTTTAAGAACCCATTTGGGTGTTTCTAGGACCGTGAAGAGGTAGAGCGGCATAGATTGTAGCATTGCCTTGATTAGAGCTAGGTGACTCGCCATATTGAGAGCTCTGAAGGTCCAGGAAGAGATATGGGCTTCCAGTTTTTCTAAGAGAATTTTCCAGGATGAGTGCTTTAAGGCAGAGGCTATCATTGGAGCTCCTAGGTATTTGGAGGGCACAGATGCAATCGAGAAGCCCAGAATTTTGGCTACAGAGGCTTGAGTGATGGGAGGTGTGTGAAAGAATAAGACTTGAGATTTTTATTTGTTAATGCAGGCACCAGAGGCATCCGAAAAGTCAGATAAAATTGATTTCAGCTTACGGGCTTCCTGGACCGAAGGATGACCAAATAACATATTGTTATCCACAAATTGCTGGTGGGTAAAAGCAGGGGTATTCTAGAAAGAAAGGCCACCTAATTTCTGGTTTTGAAGGGCATCTTTGATGTAATGTCCATAATAACAAATAGAAAGGGTGAGAGAGGCTCCCCTTGTCGAATACCTCTGGACGAGTGGAAGGGGGTGGAGGGGGTCCCGTTGACAAGAATTGAGAAAAAGGTAGAAGTGATGAGACTCATAATCCATCTTACCCAAGGGGGGGTAAAGCCAAAGGCTAGCAGTATTTTTTGAATATATTTCCAGCTTAAAGTATCGAAAGCTTTTGAGAGGTCAATTTTTAGGAGCATACCTGCCTTTTTGGTTTGCTTTAGGGAGTGAATGATTTCATGAGTGAGAATTATACCATCGGTGATCTGCCTTCCTTCCACGTAACCTGATTGCTCTGGTGATATAAGAAGAGGAAGCAGGGGCTTGAGGCATGTGGCGATCACTTTGGAGACAATTTTATACAATACATTGCATAGTGCAATAGGTCAGAATTTGTCTGGAGTCTGGTTGTTCTCCTCCTTAGGGATGAGGGCGATGAAGGTGGCATTCAAGGATGGAAGCATCCATCTATTAACTGTGGACTCCTCTACTACTTTCTAGACTTCCTCCTTGATTAGATCCCAGAAGTTATGAAAGAAGTCCAAAGTGAAGACATCTAGTCCGGGTGCCTTCCCAACTTTGAGTTTTCGCATAGCTGTCTCCACTTCTTGTAAAGAAATAGGCCTGAGGAGTATTTGATTGTGTTCCTTAGTTACAATCTTAGGAATAATCTTGATGATCTTCTCTATAGCTGGCAGCCGATCAGTCTCTGTTTCTTGATGCACCCTCCGAAAGTGGGTGAGGATTTCCTGTTCTATATCTTCATGCTTCTCTAGATGTTCCCCTTGTCGATTCTAGAGGAGAGTAATGTTGTTGTGCATTCTTCGTTGGACAGTGGTATGGTGGAAGAAATTTGTATTGCATTGACCCTCTTTACGCCATCGGATCCTCGATTTTTGTCTCCAAAGAATCTCTGCCTGTCCTGCTCTTTCTGAGATCTGCATTTGTAGTTGACGTTCCTGTGTTGCTATGGTTTCGGATCTGCCTTCAGCTATGATTCTCTGCTATAATTTTTTCATTTCGTGTTCAAGGGTGTTTTGTTCCTAAAAGATATTGCCAAAGGTAAAGCGATTCCATTGTTTTATTTTTTCCTTGATATGTTTTAGCTTTTGTTGGATCTTGTACATTTTTGCACCTTCTGGTGGTGTGAAATTTCTCCATGTCTTTGTATCAGGTTATGAAAATCGGGGTGATTCAGCCAAAAGGCTTCAAAGTGAAACGGCCTACAAAAATTGTCTCCCGGTCTTTGCCAGTGAAGCCTAATAGGCCAATGGTTCGAGCCAGAGAGTGGAAATATAGAGGCCAAGAGATCCTTGCCAAGATGTATTGCGTTATCAGAGATCAGGAATCTGTCTAACCGAGATGCAATTTGGTGGGCATCTGCACGCTTGTTGTTCCAAGTATAAACGCCATTGTTGAATTCCATATCTATAAGCCTATTGTTATGAATGTATTTTTTGAAGTGTGTGCTTTCACAGTCCAACTTGATCCGCCCTCCTCTTTTTTCCTCCAATCTTCTAATCATGTTGAAGTCCCCTCCTGTGATCAAAAGTGGGTGGGATCTTTTTGAGTTGATCTGAGTTAGGGTGTTCAGTGTGTCTACTTTGTTTGTTGCCTCCTGGGGGAAGTAGACATTAGTTAAGTGTCCATGAAAATTTGTCCCTGTTAAATGAAACTTGGCTTGAATAAAGTGCTTACTGGCATGTATGTTGGTAAGTGTTATAGCTCTATCATCCCAAACAATGGTTATCCCTCCTGAGGCTCCCATGGCTTCCACTACCACTTCTTTACTTCATGGCCATGCTTTGGCAAGGATCTGATCCAACATTATGGAATTACACTTGGTCTCCTGCAAGAAGAGAATTTGAGGCTTTTCTTGTTGTAGAATGTTCTTTATTAATCATCCCTTCCTCAGGCTGTTGAGCCCTCTGATGTTCCATGAGATGAGCTTCATTATTCATGATTGGGAAGGGGATTATAGTATTTGGTGAGCTTGGAGTATCTTCCAGATTCCACCAGCATCTTCCCTATGCGGATGGTTCTCTGAAGATCGGTTTTCCATCCTCATTTCTTGTTGTCTTTGAAGATATTTCTTCCATCCCACTGACTACCAGTTTGGATGCCTAATGATCTTTTCTTCTGTGCTCTTGAGAGAATTACTTCTAAGTTCTCTAGTTGTCGCTCAGGAATTTTTTCATATTCCTTTTTCTTACAAGCCTGTTCAAGTCCCAGTATATCTAGATCTCTGATGTCGAAGCTCTCTGGTTCCTCTTCCATGTGTTGTACTATTTCCTACTCTGCCTCTATATCATCTACAATCGTGAGTTGTATCTGAGTGCTATCTACCTCCATACCTTGAGCAGTCCTTTTCTGCATGTTACTGGGAGAGGGTGTTTTGGTGTCCGCGGGTTGCTTAGAAGTGAGGGTTTTCTTTGAGCTTGATGGAGCAAAATGGGCAAAAGTCTTAGGAATGGCTTCAGGTTGTTTCTGATTATCTAAAATATGAACCTATGGCTGGAGCAGGATTTCAAAGCTGTTGCTTATTGAAGGTAAGGAGGTGCTGGTGACAGGTTTTTTGACTGAGGTAGAGGGCTTTTTATGGGTCATTTTGCGATTGGGAACTTTTGTGAACCCATCCTAGTCAGATTGTCCATTGAAGGGGTGGTCATGGATTTCATATTGGAGGGACAGTCTCGGAATAAATGGCCTAGGGCGTGGCATTTTCGATAGCGGAATGGTACATGCTCGTAATCTATTGTTTGTAACCATTCATAATCATCATGGTAGAGGCTTACCACATCCGGGAGAGCTTTGCTAAGTTGCATGTATACACAGATCTTCACATAGGAGGTGTATCGCTTCAGCTTTGTCTCCTCTGCCACTTTGATGAATTTTCCTAAACCATTCCCAATGTCTCGCAAGGAGTCTTCATCCCAATACTCTAGAGGGAGAGAATAAATGTGCAACCACACCGGGGCCCAACTCAGATCTTCTTTGTCCAGGTTAAAGCGCTTGATCCATCCTCTTAGGTATAGCCCTGCTGTATTGAAGAAATATGGTCTTCCATCCAATACCCTGTTTTGGTCCTCTAAACAATTGAAAATGGTAGTAAAGAAGCCCTTAGGCCGTAACTTCAGTGTTATGTGCCCTTTTGGCTTCCATTTGGCTACGATCCCGCCATGCAAAGCTTTCTCTGTTGGCCAAAGGCCTATGAACTTTCCTATCAAAGCATGATCCCTCATAAACTGGATCTGAGTGTCGATGCACTGACTTGGGAGCTCGATTTTGGGTCTATCAACTGCTACCGGATTGCAAGTGTTTGACGTCACTTGTGGTTCTTCATTTGTGTTGTTATTCATTGGCGTATTTTCATTCTCTGTTGCTGTATCTTCTGGATGGTTCATCTTGACATTTTCAGTCTGTTGCAGGCTTTTTTCCGTATCAGTGGGGGGAGGCATCATGTCCTCCCCCTGAGGGGGTTCCATTGTGCGATAGTTGTTCCTTGTTGTGTTGTAGCTACCTTATGGCTGAAGGTTAATGGTAGAAAAACGCAGTCTGTGAAGGTCTGCCAGTTGCAGAGCAGCATCAAACCCTAAGCACTCTGCTCTCCATTTTATTTTTCTTTTTTTACATAAACGGTTAGTTTTTATTTAAAATTCGGCAAATCAGCTACCGAGGACTTTAACACTGAAACCCTGTATTTCCTTGTTACGGTTGGTGGGGAAAGAAGATTTTGCTTTTAAATAGTCCATTGAATGAGTTACAATGTGAATGCATATAGAGGCTTGAAAAATAACTTGAATTGGTTTCAGAATGGTGCCTTGAAATTCTGTTTCTTTTCTTTTCGTGACATAGCTCTGCTTCCTATCTTGCAGAGAGGAGATCCAACGCACCAGAGTGCTGGATCATCCCAAGAATCACTGTGTTTTATTTTTGAAATGTCTGTTAGAGTGTTATATAGTGTTCAAGAATGCCAAGAGCGGTAAATTGGCCTTGAAGAGGCCCTCGTGAACTCCCCAGCACCTACCCAGATGTAGCAGTGAGTTCCAACGACGAACAGAGATCGAAAATGCCACGGTTGCATTCTGAATTTTCCCTTGTGGATGAGTCCGCATTTCCTAACAGCAGCCAGCTCAAAATGGTTTGGTCTCGAAGTTTGGAGAATCTGAATCAGTGAAATTCTCAAAGGAACAGAGGCCCAGACAACTCCAAAATTAAGGAATGCTGCAGCCCGATTCAACATCATTTACTAACAAAGATATCCTGCTCCTGAGAGAGCCTAGGTTGGTTTCCAAGTCCGCTTGTGAGTTTAACTTCCTCAGAACATGATAGAAGGAGATTTTGTGGAACTTGGGCAAAAGTAGTCTGTTTTTTTTAGGATGGGGGCTAACTACACCTAAGAAGGGATCTTTTGAGAGTTCATAGCCTGTATAATTAGTCTGGAGTCTCCAAAGACTGAGATGGAGAGGAGATTCCTCTTGATAGCCAGATTTAGACCCTGCCACATAGAAAGAGCCTCTGCTCTATTGTTTTTTTCATGCCCCAAACCCCAAGAAAAGCACAGCTCAGTTGAGCCACCTAGGCTTAAGATAACTCCCCCGCCACCCGCCTTTCCTAGGTTACCTTTAGAGGCCCCATCGAACAATAGGCAGTGATCATCCAAAGCAGATCTCCATTTGATGAATTCATGTTCTTCCAAACGAATTTCCTAATGAGAAGGGGCTTTAGCAGGAGGAATGGATCTATTCTGATGATTTGGAACAAGCTCTTTTAACCATTGATCTTCCTCACTGTCCAGAATCATGCCATTTCTTATGGTGGGTTTGGTTTCTAAGGCCTCCCCCAATAGAGCTTTGATCTTAGTGATAATTCTGACCGGGTTACAACTCTCCTCCCTAAATATTCTGTTGTTCCTCTCCAACCACAGTTTCCAGCATGTGAATTTGGGGATCCACATCCATCCAGTCTTGAGAAGGATTTTTTTGGAGAGACAGAACATGAATAACTTGGCCCAGTTTCTTAGCAGGTCCTGAATATTTCCTGAAAGCTCTATTTTGTCAGGTCCTAACATCAGGACACCCTTCCAAACTTCTTGAGCAAAGTGGCACAATAAGAACAGGTGGTTAGCCATTTCTTCATCCAATGCACAAAGAGGGCACCTGGAGGGACCTTCCATTCCACACTTCCTCAGGTTATCTCTAGTGAGGATACTTTTATACGCCAGAGTCCAGCAAAAGAAGTCAATTTTGGGGAGAGCAGGAAAAGACCAAATAAATTTCCATTGAGTTGGCTCTGGGGGGATGCTAGGGACAACCATCATACTTTTGTAAGCTTCTGCTGCTGAGTAAGAGCTTGAAAGAGAACCTCACCCTCTTTTGTCCTTAGAAGAGGCCTTTAAGGGAGATTTTCCTTGGAGAAAATCCAACAATAAATTGGCTTCACCATCCAGCCAATGAGGGACCTCCCCCAAATTCAAACCATCCCATAGACTTTCTGCATCATTTTTCCAATTGGAGATGTCCCAAAGGGTTTCCAGATTGTTGGCCTAAAGCCAAGCTCTGATATTTTCCAATTCTGCCATCTGATTCAAGGGCTGATCTCCAAGAATCGAATCTTCCCAAATTTTTATTTTTTCCCCATTAACTGGGATCCAATAAAGCTTATGACTGAAAAGTTTCAAAGTTGTGAGATAGAGTTTGAGAACTGGTGATCCTTTGGAAATTCTAGGAGGCTGGTCCAAGCACCTCAAACGCTGCCCATGAAAATATTTTTTCCATAAAACTCTCTTGCTCCAACTAGGATTCCTAGAAACAATGTTTCGAAGGAGCTTCGAGCCCAGAGCAAGTTTTTGGGCTCCCAAATCCCACATTTGGAGACCTCCTTCCAAGAATGGCTTCTTAATAGTGTCCCAATTAACTAAATGGAGCCTTATTCCATTATTTTTCCCTCCCTCCCACAAAAATCTTCTCAGGAGACCATCCACTTTACCAATAAAGGTTTTAGGGGCTAGTAGAATGGAGTTCTAATAAACTAGGAGACTTATGAGAATAGATTTCATAAGGATTACCTTTCCAGCATTATTCAACCATGAGGCTCCCCAAGCTTGTATTCTGAGTTTTAGCTTGTCTCGCAGGGGCATCCAATGAGCTACCTTAGGATTTATTTGAAGATTGGGATCCCAAGATACTTAAATGACTCCCAGGTTAGGGTTCTTTCCATTTCTAATAGGCTTGCTATGTCTGTCAAATCTTGTATCGAGCAAATCCAACCATAGATCGTGCTTTTTAGATAGTTAATCTTGCTGCCCGAAACCTCCCTATAAATGTCCAGCTCCTTCTTGAAGGTTCTAGTAGAATATATGCTAGCTCCTCCAAGCAATAATGTATCATTAGCAAACTGGGCATGATTTATGTCTTTAACATTGTGAGCCAGTCAGGCCTGGCAGAGTTTGGATCTGTTGACAGTAGTCTAGCTAGAAGCTGAGCACCAAAGCTTGAATGGTGTAAAGAAGCGGGGATAAAGGGCAACCTTGTCTTAGCCCCCTCGAGGCTTGTAAAAATTTGGTTGAACGACCATTAACCAGAGGCGCTATACAAGGGGAGGCAATGCAGGCTTTCACCCAAGTTATGAGAACTTTTGAGAAGCCAAATTTCTCCATCACAGAAAACAGGAAATCATGTCTCACCCTATCAAAGGCATTTGTCAAATCTAGCTTAATCACCATGCCTTTCTCTTTTCGATGACAGCTTGAATGAATTGCTTCTTGCACCAACACAATATTGTCAGTAATCTTTCTCCCTTTTATGAATCCTCCTTGGTTTTCAGGGATGATGACCGGCAGAATTTTCTTAATACGGTTGGCTATTATTTTTTTAATCAGTTTATAACTTGTGTTACGCAAAGAGATGGGCCTGAATCTGCTGAAATCGATGGTGCCTTTGTCGTTCGGAATTAAGGCAAGGAAGGACGAGTTGGTACTGCCTCCAATCTTCGTGCAGGTCTGAGATTTACGGATCATTCTCAAAAGGTCTTTTTTAATTGTAGGCTAGCAAGTCAGGCAGAACCTTGTAATGAACCCATTAGGCCCGGGGCTTTATCTGGATCCATGCAATCCAAAGCTTCTTTAATCTCATTCATATTGATCGAAGCAGTCAGCATAATATTGTCAGAATCTTGAACACGGTGAGGAATAAGATCAATCAGATAGGTTTGAGAATCGATAGGAGGGTCTTTCGGGGCAGAGTAAATATCTTTGAAGAAGGAGTGGGCTGCTCGCTTTATGCCTTCAGAATCTTTAACCACGATGTTTTGATAGTGAATTTCATTTACTGTTTTGAAGTGCTTGCGTGCTTCAGCTTGCTTATGGAAGTAGCTTGTATTTTTGTCTCCGGCCTGTAACCAAAGATTTCTGGACTTCTGTCTCCAGAACTCTTCTTCATCCCTACTTGCTCTATGAAGATCCTTTTGCAGCTCTACTTCTTTTTGAAGAAGGATTTGAGTTACATCAGAATTCTCCATTGTTAATTGATGGCCTGCTAAACTATCATGCATCTCCTTTCTTTTGGCGGTGGGTGTTTTCAACCTTTTAGCCCACTCCTTGAGCTCCCTTTTAAGTCTCCTCATTTTTTCTTCCCACACAAAGAAAGGGGATCCTTGAACTTGCCGGTTCCAGGCCTCGGAGACCACCTCCTGGAATCCTTCTTGATGAATCCATAGAGAACTGAATCTAAAGGGAATGGGGCCAAGATTTCCATCCAAGGAGAGCTCAAGAAGAATGGGTTTATGGTTATAGGTGTAGTTCGGTAGAATTTTAGAGGTGGCCATTAGACCAGAAGTCAAGAAGGAGGATTGGACTAGAAATCTGTCCAGACGGGCAAAAATGTGGCCGAGGCCTATCCTTTTGTTTGACCAGGTGAATTTCCTAGATGTGGGCTTGATATCCTTCAATTCCCAATCTAAAATGAGGTCTTCAACCCATTCTCTAGCTGGGTCTCTAACCAGCAAGCCCCCCTTTTTCTCTTCTGCAGCTAGCATAACATTCAGATCACCTGCAATAATAATATTTTTTGGGTTGTGCAAGAAAAGATAGGACTGGAGCGAGTCCCAACAATTTTTTTTCTCAGATGGTAAGACCGGAGCATAAAGATTGAGCATACTTACTTGGTGGCCAGATTCTTTATGGAGGAGCTTAGTGAGTAGCCAATGGGGGCAACATTCTTCGTGAATCAGATCATATTTGGAGCTATCCCAAAAGGAGGAAATCCCTCTAGAGGCGCCTCGAGCTATCCCAAAAGATGGCAATCCCTCTAGAGGCATTGACTACTCTCCCTTGACCTTTATGCTAGAATGCTTTGCTTGCTTGGAGGAGTAGAAGGTCCTCCATTTTTGTCTCCTGGATGAGAAGGATTTCCGATGACTACATCCTTACAATGTCTTTCAGAGCTTCTTCTGTCAACCTGCTGCCTAACCCTCTGCAATTCGAGGAGACATATTTTATTATTTACTAGCTTGGAAGGTTGTGGCTCCTTTTGGAGCCTGACCATGCTTGCACCTAGATCTGGTATTCATCATTCCTTTGAGAGTTTTCTGAGAGCCTTAGAGAACATCCAGATAAGTTTGTTCCTCTCTCTGTTTCTTCTTGGACTTTCAACCCTTGGCCGACTTCATAGGAGTGACTTGCGAGCTGTCTAAATCTCCCTCAGAATCAGAGCCCAAACTGATGCGCTCCTTGTTTTCTTCTTTTTCCCCTTGTTCATCCTCCGATGGAGGAAGAGTTGACTTTGCCTCTGCTTCTTTCACTTTCTTCAACGGGTCTTCTGGTTCGTCTTGGGTTCCAATGGCATCTGTCTTTACCCCAGATGAAGAACCCTCTTTTGGAAATTCTTTGGCTTTTGGTTTAGGCCAGGGCTTCACCAATGGCCCTGAATTTTTCTTCTCAGTTAGTTTTGGGACTGCCTTGCCCTTTTTGATTTCTTTCCATCCTTCTTCATCCACTTTGTCCCGGAGGCCGCAGAGCTGTAATCCCCGGCTTCTCACAAATGGGAGGAGAAAAGTGGCCTACCAGTTAATGGCCTGTAGGATCATGTGGAAGTAAAGCAAGGGAAAATGCACACTGGACACACTCTTGGTGGTAGAGTGTCATATTTAAGGGGTGCTCTTTAACTGGTGCACCTTACTACCGAGAAACGCGGAATGAATAATAATGATAAGAGAATATAGTGCATAGAATGATTGGGGATCTACCTCTCCATATTTCAAGGTGGATGATCGGTTCTGACACCGGGCCATCATGTTAGGGAATGACGTATAAAATACACGAATGGTTGCATCGGTCGAAGGGCGGGGCGTAAGCACTCGACAGATCAACCTTTGAAACGGGCCTTTAGGCACTCGCCCCATTGATAGAGAGGGGGTTGGAGCTTTTGGGCAATTTCGTTGGAAGTGTCCATGTTCATGACAGGTTCTGCGTTTAAAAAGTAGTTGCTCGTAATCCAATTTTTGATAGTGATGCCATTCTCTGACTATAAGTTTTACCACTTCGGGAAGTCTAGCTTCCAAATCGACTTCCACACAGATTCTTGCGTAGGTATATTGGCCCTTGTTATCTGCTTTGTCAATGAAACGGCCTAGGCCATTTCCAATCTTCTGCAAGGTGTGATAGCTACAGCAATGGATCGGAAAATTGGGAAGCCGGACCCAGACTGGGGCCTCTTTAGGAGTATCGATTGAGGGGTCGAAGTCGGGGGTCCACTTATTAAGATACAGACCCTGATTTCCCATAAAATACAGACCGTTTCTGAAAACCAAATCTCGATCTTCTTTGGAGGTGAACTAGAAAATGAAATACCCTCTTCCGAAAACATAGCAGATCACATTGTTTTCCAGTTGGGGCCTCTAGTTGCATTGGATCCAGTCATCTGTTGTTTTTGTAGAGGACCAACATCCCATAGATTATCCTACCAACCCTCTGTCAACCAGGGCTAGGGTGATTTTTATCGGTTGGTCTTCTGGCAGGGCGATCTCAGGGATTTCCTCCAGTTTTTTGATGAATTTCGGGACTTCTGGAATCAAATGTTTCTTCCCTTTCTATGAGAGCAATCTTCTGAATGCTTCTTCTAAAGAGATTGGTGGAGTGGGAGAAGGCTCCCCACCCCTAGGCACACTCATGGTGGAAGCTACGCTCCTCTGCGATCGCAAAACCCAGATGCGGACACTGTACCAGCAGTAGCACTGGCCGGAGGAGGGAGGCAGAGCCCGATTGCGGGGATGCTGGGAAGGATTGAGAGCCCAACAGCAGGGGCTACCAGGCAGGGGGGTCTGTGGATGGCCGCAGGGGCCGAGGAAGCAGAGGCGTTGGAGCTCCAGTTCAGAACGCGCGCGCAGATCACCCTAAAACTCAGTGTTGTCCTCCATTTTCATTCGAAGTGAAATATCGTATTAAACATAGGTTTGATCTAAAGTGGTCATTGTATTAAATTTAAATTTTTGTCTTAAAATATTTTTGCCTCAAAATGCTTTTGTCTTAAATATAAAGTTTTGTCTTAAAATGAATTTGTCTTAAATTGTTTTTGTCTTAAAATAATTTTGTCTTAAACTATTTTTGTCTTAAATATAAAGTTTTGTCTTTAAATTTTTGTTTCAAACTACTTTTGTCTTAAATATAAAGTTTTGCCTCAAAATATTTTCGTCTTAAATTATTTTTGTCTTAAATATAAAGTGTTGTCTTAAAATATTTTTGTCTTAAATATAAAGTTTTGTCCTAAAATATTTTTGTCTCAACCTATTTTTGCCTTAAAGTTTATATTTAAGACAAATCAATTGATATTAATTTTTAATGTAAAATAACTAAAATAAAAAATAAGTTTTTGAGACAAAAGATTTATTTTGTCTTAGAAAAATGTCTCAAAAGTAATTTTTAATGTAAAATAACTAAAATAAAAAATAAGTTTTTGAGACAAAAGATTTATTTTGTCTTAGAAAAATGTCTCAAAAGTATCTTTGGTTAGTAGTGTTTGTTTAACAAACCTTCATAGAAGGACGTGTTGAGCTCTTATTATGATGGTATTCCTTGACTCGTTGTTTTGATATTCTCAACATATATACATGTTTAATTTCTTCACATGGTTGCTTGCCATTTCTTCACATGGTTGTTTGCTAAAAGGTGTAATTTAATTAGTTTTATTTATTCTGTATGTTGTATTTTCTGCTAGTTGTCATTATTACAAAGTGAAAAGTCTATTCATGAACCTGACATATATTTTACTATATTTTATTATCTTTTTGAGAAATTCCAGAAATTTATTTTTATTGATTTAATATTTTCATCTGAATAAGTCAGATACATTCAGTTTACGAAAATAGGATACTTGTTTGCTAAAATTTCAAAACATGATACATAGGTGAAGAGTTAAATAGCTAGGCATTATAGTCAGCAAAATATGTGTTTTAGCAACATTGTGTATGCATTTTGAATTGGCCTCTCAACAATTTTGAACCACACAAAATAGAAAGAAACAATCCGATATTCATGGTACAGCGTACACTAATGCACACAAAACAAGACACACCTTGAATTCCTTGCCAAAACTATGCCGTCTATATAGAAATAACATGAACGAACTCACATTGATAATGTTTTTCTATATATTGGAGGTGAGGAAACAACATCGTTACACACAAATCATTATGTTCAAGAGACTCACAGGTATTAATGTCTGAGATGGATATGCACTTCCATGTAGAAAAATATGAAGATGCAACCAATACCATGTACATATGTGCCTGCCCCTTTTCAGTTCTCGTAGGCCGTCCACGTTGATTTACAGCATATGTGGCACAACCATCAATGTATCTTTTCAATTTGAGTGCTAAAATGACATTTTTATTTATAAAGAAAAACATCTATAGAAATGTGCGTAGTGACTGCCACAAATTCAAAAACGTTTGAGTTTAAATATTTTAGTTTTATTAATTAATGATAAGAAATTCTAGTTCGTCTTTTTTCTTTGCAAATAGCTATTTAAAATTAATAATTGAAAAATAAAATGAAATTCTTTTATTGGGCCACCATATATATATATAATTATAATTACCATATATCACATATCTCACTCACCCCACACACATATATATCGCATACTCCATATCTATATATATATATATATATATATATATATATATATAATTATATTGGAAGACTTATTCATATATATTTCAATTATTTTACTGCAAAAACATTGAAATTATTGAATTGAGACTTCTGTGATCCATAAATTTATTCAGGAATCTTCGGCGAAAATCACATAGAAAAACTTTTGTCGACGCGTTTCGAACCAGCTAGTGTGGTTCATCGTCAGGACAGTTTACGATGTTTCCTGACGATGAACCACACTGGCTGGTTCGAAACGCGTCAACAAAAGTTTTTCTATGTGATTTTCGCCGAAGATTCCTCAATAAACTTTGAAATTGTTTTTAATTTTTTATTTGATTTAAATAAAATAATTTTTTTTTTATCATATAATGGAAATTTAAATCAAAATAAAATTAAAAACAAAATATTATTCATATTTAATCTATATATATATTATAATAATTATTTAAAATATAATAAAGTTTAATACAAGAGTTTCATATTGCGTTTAGAGTATAATATTGAAGTTTATAACATTGGGTTTAATAATAAGATTTATTATTAAGGTTTAATCTTGTTTTTAATATTATGGTTTATTATTAGTTTTAGTGTTAGGATTTTTAATATTAAGTTTAACAATAGTCATACTTTGTTAACCATAGTTTAACTATGGTAAACCATCATCGACTATGATCACCATAGTTGAGTATGATTAACCATAGTTAGCTATGATTACCATACTCAACCATAGTGGACTCATTGGGTTTATAATACTAATTCCTTGGGCTTATTAATCCGTTGGGTTTATAATATTAACCCCAAGATTTAATATTAATCCATTAGGTTTATAATATTAATTCCAAGGGTTTATTGGTGCCTCCCATTTATAAATCCCTTGAATTTATAAAATCAATAATCCCTTCTTTGTTGATAATATAAATAATATTATCATATAAATATAATATAATAATTATTATTATAAATTGTTATTATAATTATAGTATAATAATAATTTGTAATATAATCATAATTATCAATATTAATATTAAATCCACACTTATGGCTATATAACAACCACATTTCCTAATGTGGTTGTGCATATGATTGATATACATGTATTAGTGTATATGGACTACATTGATTAATATGGTTGTGCTAGTTACCTACCAATAATCAATAGAAAAGTTTGTATTAAAATTGAAAATTTAGATTATATCAAATAATATATTTAATTTTCATTGTTATGTTTTTTAAAGTAAGCAATGTATGAAATCAGTCTAAAAATAAGATTATATTAATTGTTATATAAATTAATTGTTTGATTATAAATGTCTTCATTTATTATGTTGTTTGATATTTATATACTTGAATTATTGGATTTATTTATTTATTATGTTGTTGCATAATACATTTAATGTGTTTTTGTGCAAGTAAGTTTTTTTTTTTTTTTTTAATAAGCTTGGTAGAGTTTTTTATTTTTATTTTTAGTTTTATAAAAAGTTGATTAAGTATTTTTAAAAATAAAAAAACATGAAAAAAAATATTGGTTTTTATTACAAAATTTAATATAATTAGACATAACAAACATTTATTGATAATATATATTTATAATCAACTTTACAATCAACTATAATATCATCAGTAGAAATACATTAATTATTAATTTAATATTCATAGAATATTTTTGAATATTCTTAATAGTATACACAAATCAAATGCTCAGATTTATTTCCAAAGTAGTTATGTCTCTTTTATCTTTTTAATTAAATTAATTAATTAAAAAAATGACATATGCAAAAGTGCTATATAAATTTATTTATGGATTTTTGGGCATGTCGTATTGATACGTCATGGTATTGTAACAAATCTTTTTTACAAAATGAGAATCTGTATGATAAAGTAGGCATGAATCTCTATGGTTAAAAATCGTGTTACATATTTTTTTAAATGTATGTATGTTTAATTTACATATTAATTATTTCTATAGTTTTTTTTGTAAGTTGAGTTTTGTCTATTAAGAAAATAGAGTACATTGGTTTTCTTAGTTTTCACAAAAATATAGGAACCTCAATCTGATTATATTTTTTGGCTAGTATGTTAACTACCAGGGTTTTTACATCCAACAACATCGATTGCACAATCTGACATATTATATATCAAGAGATCAAAAAAAACATAAACATATCAAAACATACATCCATATATGATTCAAAAGATGCCACAGAAGCAGGGATGTTTGGCCTAGTACCCAAGGGTGTCATAAACCTGAGTTCATAGTATATGCACTTTTTCATATGCCTCATGCAAGTTTCATAATAATTTAGGTTGTCATGTATTCTCTAATAGTTTCATTGATTATATTAAGAAAGGAAATGATTTCATTTCTATCATCATGCTTCTCCTTGAGAACTTACCCCGGTAATGTTTTCAGTTGCCAATGAAGAGTGACCTTATGCATGTACTGATTTCTCCTACCATTGGTGTATCTAGGGTAAGGGAGCCATTAAGAAAATTCTTCAAAAAGCTTAGAATCTGAGGTTGTCTGTCTATCCCTACTAAAATTTCATTCAATCTTTTGAATATTAGCCTGAGTGTATGGAGGGATCACATCCTATTCAACAATGGTCACCCCCTAAGCAAGAGCCTTAGAGTCGGACCTGTTACATTAGCCACATCCGTAAGCACCTTAGTGGAAACAACCACACTAATGAGGCATGAAAAATGAAATAATCCACAGCACCTTGTTACCCATGAGAAGACCATAGATGCACTTCCACTGAAACCTTAAGATGTCACACTTCTTAAGCATAGATGAAGAATTCCCGTAATTACAGGGGTCTAGACTCTCCCTTCTTCCCCAAAAAAGGATGCCAGATACAACAATCGAACCTCCTGTGGAAAAATTGAAATAAAAAATAGAGCAATACAAGCACACTAGAATGAACACCACAAAAGAAGGTTGAACATGAGAAAATGGTGATAGGAAATTATACTAGGAAATGAAATAGAATTCAAATGGAAAGGAGCCTTTAAATGATAACCAAATAGGGCGCCCATGAAATCTACCAAAGCGGGGATAAAAATATCCAATATCACCTAAAAATTGAAAATAACAAGATAAAAGGACACACAAAGCTAGAAACACCGTGTTACCTTGGCAAATGACCAAGAATAAAGGAAGAATCCTAGCCACAAAGTAGCTTCAAAAAACCAAGTTGAACTAGCCTTCCAAGCAAAGCTAGGATCTATGGAACTAACATTGGCATGTTTTAGACCAATATTACTTTTATGATGATCATCTGCCTAGAAAGAGCCATTTACAATTTAATGGATACAATTTAGTAAACCTTATCCACTCTATACTTTAAGAGGAAGGAAGTTTTAATGGATACAATTCAGTAAACCTTATCCACTCTATACTTAACATTGTAGAATTCCTCAGAACGAATTTGTCACTCTCAGCCAGACTAGAATTTGATCTTACAAGGATATAAAAAGACTCCCATACGGCCCATACTCACCCTTCTCCACATATATTGACACTCGAAACATTCAAAAGATCAAGAGATAGAAAACTAACAACATGTTTGTCGACATGTATAGTGCATGTAGGGGAAGTCATACCACCTCCTTCCACACCCCTCCAAAAAAATCCCCCATTCAAACATACTGCAACCGTTCGGAGAAAAACTAATGAAAATTATTTTATACATAGAAACAAAATAGCAAAGGGATATTACACCCTATCAATTTTATGCTCGGTATATATTTCTAATAAACATTAGTTTCTATTTTTATGTTATACAAGAAATTTGTTTTACGGCTTCCTTGTTTCGTGTACTTTAGGTTTGCTTTTTAGTTAATACATGATAATTTAAAAATAAGCTTTCATATTAGTGTTTAGTATTAATTTTTGAATTTAATATAA
Source organism: Pinus tabuliformis (assembly GCA_031772625.1). Lineage (NCBI taxonomy): Eukaryota > Viridiplantae > Streptophyta > Pinopsida > Pinales > Pinaceae > Pinus > Pinus tabuliformis. Next base: position 787,041,141 of record CM062808.1, read on the forward strand.
TTTTTAAATATATTAGAGAAAAGTTATATAGCAGTTAGTACTTGCTGCTTTATTTAAATATAGCTTAATTAAACTAAAAATAATAAAAAGAGAATATATCACAAAAATAAAACAATTAATAAAATATTGTATTATTGAATATCATCACCAAAATTTAAGAAATATGATTAACTAATATGGTTTATATTAACACATATAGTTTTAATATATATATTTATTTTATGTGTGTGTTTTATTTTTATTAATATATATAATTTTTAATAATTAAATTTAGTAATATAAGTTTTAATAAAATAATAAGTTGTCTTGAATTGAAAATATGGACAAAAAAAAACTATAATTAGATTAATAGAAAAGGAAGCTACTAAATTTCCCAAAATAAGACCTCAACCAATCACTTTAAAAATAAATAAATTTAAATAATAATAATAAATAACAAAAATTGAATTTCCAATATAAATATTTGGTAAAACCAAATTAATATGCTGTCAAAACAAAATTAAATACTTAATACCATTAATATAAAAATCATTTCATCAAATATAAAATGAAAATTGAAAAATAACTATATAATTATATAAATATTAAATAGCTACATATTTTATATATAAAGAATGTTGATCATTTGTACATTATATTTGTATGGATTCTTAACTCTTAGACTCTAATCATAAACAAGGTATTTATAAAGTATAACTATAAATTAGATTATAAAATGTAAATTAATAGAAATGGAAGTTACTAAATTTCCCAAAATAAAACCCCAACTAATCACTTTACAAATAAATAAATTTAAATAATAAAAAAAATAATAAAAATATAATTACCAATATTAAATTATGAATAAACTATAGAAAATTTCGATAAAAAAAAATAATATACATTCAAAACAAAATTAAAACAAAATAATATACATTCAAAAAAATTAAATGCTTAATACCATACCAATACATTAATATAAAAATTATTTCATCAAATACAAAATAGAAATTGAAAAATAACTATATAATTATATAAATTTTGAAAAAACTACATATTTTATATATAAAAAATGTCGATCATTTATATACTATATTTGTATGAATTCTTAACTCTTAAACTCTAATCATAAACAAGGTATTTATAAAGTATAATTACAAATTGGATTACAAAATAGATTTCCTGTTTCATGTCAATACACTTTTTAAAAACGTTGGTTTATCTATTTATTTTAAATATTTATAATATAATATAAATAATGAAACATATTATATTTCCATCATTGCATCAGAGTTTCTGGAGTTCCGATGTTTAAGGAACATGGCAGTGTCCATGGAATATCTAGTTTGACACTATTAATACAAGTGATCTAATTTGATTACTGTAATATCCCCTCGATATATTTTTTTATTTTTATTATCTAATTTCCAAGCAAATGTAATATCTAAAATTTTCACTTTTAAAATCTTACAGGTATTTACTTGTGGTAATATAGCCTTATGTAGCATCATATTAATAATTATTTATGTTAGTTTGGGCACGTTGTTGATATTATCATATTAATAAATTATTTATGTTAGTTTGGGTACGTTGTTGATATTTAAAGTACCTTGGATTTCCATTAAAGTCTCTTAATGGTCACATAATTCAAACCTATATAATTTTACGTATTAAGGGTTCCGAATTCCTTGTGGATATTATAACTATTTACTGTATCTTGGGTTTCCATTAAAGTCTCTTAATGGTCACATAATTCAAACCTGTATAATCTTAAGTATTAAGCCTTCCGAATTCCTTTGTCGGTATTATAACAAGGGTCGTGCTCTTGCCCATCTTACATATATGGAGTTTCAATTATCATGTATTAAATTTGTATGTATGTTTCATTACAAATTACTCAAAGTTTTACTCCTTAATCACACAGTATGGTTAGAATTTGGATTTCTCTCTTTACATTATATTTTTTTTTTTTTATTTTTATGTTTTTGATTTTTATGTTTTCTATCGAGAAATATTATGTTTAAAAATTTTCCCAAAAAATGATGTTAATAAACTAATTTTTCACCAGTAAAAACTTATTAAAAAATACACTTCAATAACTTAATTATTTAAAAAAATACACATTCATTATAAAGACAAATGATCATAACATACAAATGAATTATTAAATCTTAAATTTTGGTTTGAAATTATATGGAACACTCACAATAAAATATTCAAAACTTGTAATTAAGTGTGCTTGACCAAGACATGCCATAACATTTGTATATATGATATATGACTAAGGAGATCTTATGGGACATATAAGATGATAAAAATAATAAAACTATTGAATCTTATCAATAAAAACTCAAAAATACATTAATTAATATGATTTATGTTATTATTTATATAGTCCAATATACATTATTGGATCTAACAGACAAAGTATACATTTTAACGTATATATTTTGGCATTGTTTTGAATCATGAGATAGACACTGATATTAAAGAAATCTAATGCATAACATCTGAACTTTTTAAAAATTAAAAGACTAAATTTACTATAAATAAATGTTGAATCACCAATTCCAAAAATTATGTTTTCAAGAAAAAACCAAAAATACAAAATATATATATTTTTTCTTTAATAATTTTGAGAGCCATGGCCTTAAAGGTTGTTGAAGACTAGAGCTTTAGTGAAAAGCCAAAAAAATAAAACCTTATTTTCTTGTATGGTTTCCACAACTACCTCCTATGATGCTACTTGTTCGTCTTCCCATATGCAATCATAAATGTGGAAATGAACTACTAATAAATTTAGTATCATTTTTTTGGTAAAGAAAACCTTTATGATTAGTATACAACTAATATTAGTATCATTTTTTTTGGTAAAGAAAACCTTTATGATTAGTATACAACTATTTATAGGAAAGAACCATCACTCTATAACAATAGGATTTTCTGTATAATTAAATATCATTATTAAAAGTAAAATAAAATATTAATATTTATTACTGAAAAAATAAAATATATAAATTAAAAATTAAATTCAAATATTCAAAGACGAGAATCGAGAGGGTCAATAACATGATTGAGGAAATCATACCTCGTCATAAGTTGCCTTAAAGTACGGGAACATCACGCCCTATGCAACAGACATGGCCTTCCATTAAAAGAATAGAATGTGCAGGTAATGATTATAAACTGCTGCTAAGCATATTTCGTCTAATAGCATAATTATCGTATCAGTTTAATTAGAATTTCCTCTCCTAGTCCTAATAAGAAGATTTATTCTATAAGTAATAAAATCTCACAGCAAATACTCTCCCGAGCATAGTATTTTCGCATACTAGTGAAGGAATAAATCCTATGAAGAGAGAGAACATAAATAGAGGTCAGTGAATAAATCATATCAAGAGAGTAACAGAAATAAAGGTTAGTCCCAATAAAGGTCAACACAAACATAAATATATTTCATGAGAGGATATATATATTGCTCAACTGTACCACATTAGAGGTAGTACAGGGTTATATATTTAGCTGATGGTTTATGTAAGTGCAATTTGAACCTGGGTCGAGGGTTTCATAAGTGCAAATAAACACGCAGACAAAACAGGTGGGTCTCAGCAAGTGGGGGCTGCTATCGCTCACGGCTGGGTGCAATCGAAATCGCCACAGTCATTTGCAGTTTAAGTATAGCGTCGTTTGACCTGAGAGAACCCATGGAAGTTAGGCAGGGGGGGGGGGGGAGAAATCCCCTCCTACAGAAACGCAATGTTAGGCAATAGAGGAATTGCAGAAGGGCAAAGGGGAAAAGCGGAATTGAGTAGTGAACCTCCAGTATTGGGCAATAAATGGCAAGCAAGACTGGTTAATCGATGCCTTCCTAGGGCACAGAAAAAACCCAGGTATGTCATCCCTAATAATAAATTGGAGAATTACCGGTGTTATATGAGAGATCACGCCTTAATTTGCAAATTTATCAGATACTAGCCATCTGAAAGAGATCTTACGAAATGGATTCAGCAGCGTTGGCGTCCAAAAGGGAATATCGATCTCAAATTGGGGGCGAAGGGTTTCTTTACAGTTATCTTTGCCAACCTTGCAGATAAGGACCGAGTCTTTGAGGAGGGACCGTACTTCATGAACAATGCGGGTTTATTCACAAGATACTGGGAAGACAGATACAACCCGGATGAGGAGAAGATTATGGCTGCACTGATATGGGTTCGATTATTTGGGTTGCCGGATGAATTTTGGGATCCGGAAATTTTGGAAGGCATAGGAAACTCTATTGGTACTTTTGTCAAAGTGGCAGAATCGATGAAAAGAGGTAAATATAATTCTTGTGCTAGAATCTGCGTGTATATGAATATTGCAGACCCCTTGCCGGAATCAATTGAGCTAGAATATCAAGATGAATTGTGGCAGCAACCCTTAGATTACGAACATGTCCCGTTCAGATGTAGGAAATGTCATGTTTATGGACACCTTGCCAAAGAATGCCCACAGAATCGACCAGTGGTGGTAGAGCAGACCAATAGGGAGGATACAAGGAAAGCAGAGGGAGTGGAAGGAACGGGAAATGAATTTACAGAGGTACAGAGGAAAAGGAAACAAGCTCCGGGAACCTCAAAACCCCAATTTAAGGCTACTACTTCATCAACTGAGAATCGAAATAAGTTTATTACCCTTCAAGAGACAGGAGAAGAGCATGAAGGGGAAAAACAGGAAGCGAAGGGTACAGAAATTATTCCAATGGAAATCATTAAGGATGGCAAACGGAAAAGTAGGAGTCCAAGTAGAGAAATGGAGGGGGACATGAGTGAGAGGAAGGAGACTACAGAAGAACAATCAATGATCATTACGGAGAATGTTACGGAAGTGGGCGCAGATGAAGAAAGGATTTTGAAAAAATTACTTAATGAATGGACAAAATTAGATGAAAGATTTATCCCGAAGAAAGAGAAACAATTGTATAAAGAAACCTTTCAACGATATAAGGAGAAGAAAGAAGCATTGGTAGGCAATAGTAGTGATCAAGTGGGGAACCAGGTGACCCAATCTTTAGAAGGGGAAATTCAAGGCAAAGGAGGTAGGAAAAAAGGGAGAAGGACCTTAACTGAGTCAATCCAAGCAGTGGGTGAGACCTTAGTCAATTCAGGAAGGGTGATACCTCTATCAGAGGTATTTCAACAAATTCCTAAAAAGTTTTAATGATTATTACTAGTTGGAACATTAGGGGTTTAAATAGTAAAGGTAAACAGCGATATCTAAAAGACAGGGTGAAGAAAGATAAGCCAAGTATAATGATCATTCAAGAAACAAAAATGGAAAGCCAACAGTTGGCAGGTACTATTCAACAATTAAAAATTGGATATGAGGTTATGGCTTTGGATGCGATCGCAACAGCAGGAGGTCTGGCTATTTTGTGGAACCCGGAAGAGGTAATTTTTGAGCACTGGTATAGTCTTCCTAGAATCCTTTCAGGAATGTTTCGACTAGTGGGAATGAGTGATAGAGTGCTTATCACCGGTGTCTATGGTCCTCATAATCATAGAGAAAGGCCTGTTTTCTTAAAGAATATCTATAATTTGAGAAGCTTAATTCCAAATGTCCCATGGATAATTGGAGGGGACTACAATATGATCAGGGATCTACGAGAGAAGAGAGGGGGTATACGGAGAGAGGACCAGAATATGGAGGCGTTCAATGACATGATTAGGGATTTGAGGTTAGTTGATATTCCTACAAATAATGGAGTTCATACATGGAACAACCGCAGAGGAGGACAAAACCAAATTGCTTCCAGACTGGATAGATTTTTGTTGTCTGAGGAAATTTTGAATAGATATGTGTTTATTGAGGCGAATATTCTTCCTAGTGTGGGCTCAGATCATTGGCCTATACGCTTAGATATTGATATCAACAAGGTTAAGGGGAAAAAGCCTTTCCGATTTGAGTCGTTTTGGCTGAGAGATCCGAAATTCATTCAGAACGTGGAGGAGTGGTGGAGTCAGATCACTATCAATGCGACCGGCAAAATGCATACTCTACAACTGAAATTAAAAGAAATTAAAAGGCGAATAAAAGACTGGAACAGGAAAGAGTTTGGGAATATTTTTGAAGCCAAGCTAAAGTTAGAAAGAGAAATGGAGGATATCCAACAAAAGATTATTCTGGAAGGACGGGATGAAGTCTCAAGTAGGGAGGAAGGCCGAATAATAAGTCAGTTGGAAGAGCGACGGAAGCAAGAAGAGATCTTGTGGCGACAAAAGTCAAGGATTAAATGGCTGAGGGAAGGGGAGAGTAACACTCGATTTTTTCATCAAGCGATGATTCAACATAGACAGAGGAATAGAATCTATTCAATCAAAAACACTGAGGGAAACAGAGTAATTGAACAGAAGGACATTGAAAAAACTCTAATTGATTACTTCAAAGGAATTTTGACAGAAACTCAACGGGATAGAGGAGAAGCTATCAATACTATTTGCAGGGAGATACCGAGGTTAGTAACTGTGGAGCAAAATATGGCTTTAATGCGGGCTGTGACAATAGAAGAATTAGGAGAAGTTGTTATGAGTATGAGTAAGAATAAGGCTCCTGGCCCAGACGGGTTTACGGTGGAATTCTTCCAGGCTAGTTGGAATTTTATGGGCAAAGATATACTAGAGGCTGTAGAAGAATCCCGAATGAGACAGAGAATATGGCCTGGAATAAATTCGACTTTTCTGACCCTAATTCCAAAAAGTAATAGTTCGGAGGAACCACAGGGTTTTAGGCCCATAGCCCTGTGTAACGTTATTTATAAGATAATTTCCACATTGATAGTGAAAAGACTAAAACCTCTTTTACCTAACTTAATAGCGCCTGAACAGACGGGGTTTGTGGAGGGTCGGCAGATCCTGGATGGAATAGTGGTATCTCAGGAGGTTATACATTCTCTGAAGATAAATAAACAAAAAGGGATGCTCATGAAGTTGGATCTATCCAAGGCTTATGACAGATTAAATTGGGATTATCTTAGAGCGGTTTTGGAAGCCTATGGTTTTGCAAGAAGATGGATAGCATGGATTATTAGTATGATCTCTACTCCAAGTTTTTCAATTTTGCTCAATGGTATTCCTACAGCCCAGTTCAATGCTAGCAGGGGAATTCGGCAAGGGGACCCAATTTCTCCGTTTTTGTTCATCTTGGCTATGGAAGGATTAAGTAGGAAAATCAAAAAGGAAGTTATTGAAAGGAGAATCAGAGGTATACGACTGTGGGGGAATAATCTGACTATCACACATCAACAGTTCGTTGATGACTTGATGTTATTTGGTGATGCATCGCTGAAGGAGGTGAGGAACTTCAAGAGGATCCTAGAAGTCTTCAAGAACGCATCAGGTATGGAGATTAACAATGATAAATCTTGTACTTTTATCTTTAATTCGCATGAATCTATCAAATCCCATTTAACCAGAGTTCTAGGTTTTAAGAGGGGGGAGTTACCCACGAAGTATTTGGGCATTCAATTGGATGCAAACCCCAATAGGATTAAGAACTGGCAAAGTTTGCTGGAACGAGTTCGAAAAAGATTAGATAGCTGGGTATTCAGATTGTTGAACTTACCAAGTAGAATTGTCCTATTGAAATCTGTCCTATTATCTATTCCAATATATCACTTGTCAATTATGGCTGCCCCAAAAGGAGTCTGTGTTAAAATGCGAGAAATCTTTGGAAAATTTTTATGGGGTGGTCCTAAGCAACAGAGGAAATGGACTTTGGTTTCATGGAAGAATGTAATTATGCGGAAAGAGGAAGGAGGCCTGGGTGTGCGAGACCCTGAAATTGTAAATAACATCTTAGGGGCAAAACTATGGTGGAGATGGGTCCAGGGAGGAGATGATGTCTGGAAAAGAATATGGCAACACAAATATGGAATGCCTCAGTCAACTATGGAACGATTAAGATTAGAGGAAACCCCCAGAGGGTCACAGATTTGGGATTTTGCAAGCAGAAATAAGGCTCTCGTTCAGGACTATGCCTTTTGGGAAATCCGGGATGGAAATTTTGCCCGTTTTTGGGAGGATAGTTGGCAACAGTGGGGTATTTTGAATAGAATACCAAGCCTGCAAGAAATCAAAGAAATAGCGCAAAGAAGAGGATTGAATTATGTGAAATATTATTGGAAAAGAGTTGAATACAATGATGTATGGAGAACATGGCGAAGCCCGGATGAATGGGTGGATAACCTCGGACAAGAGGCTCGGCATTCGTTTGATAGAACCATAGAAACACGAAAAATCAAGTTTAGAGAAGGTCATGATATTTTGAGGTGGGGTAAGGCAATGATTGGAATGTTTACAGTAAAAGAAGCCTATTACTGGGCCACGAAGGAGGATAGAGCGGAAGAACCAGTAGGGTGGAAAAATATCTGGGAAGGTAAATGGTGGCCTAAAGTTACTTGTTTTGCTTGGCTGGTATGCAGAGGAAAGATCCTCACTTGGGACAATATGCAGAAACGAGGAACGATTGGCCCATCACGATGTCATCTATGTACCAACGCTTTTGAAACCCAGGAGCATTTGCTGAATCACTGTAGGTATACTCTAAGCATTTGGGAGGAAATGCGAGTGCTCTTTGGTATGACGAGGAGGGATCCTGGTAGCATCAGAAATACTTTGTTTCAATGGGGCAGAGGCAACTTCCAAAGTAAAGTTGTAAGGAGACTCTGGAATCTCGCACCTGGTTTTGTCATTTGGGCGATCTGGAAAGAAAGGAATCGACGAATCTTTAGGGATACCTATTGGCAAGGGCCGCAACTTTGGGAGGAAATATGTCGATCTTTGAAAGAAACGATACTAGCAGAAGCCTGGGACGAAGAGGATTGGCGATTGAATCCGGAGGAACAGAGGATTATTTCTAAGTTAAACATGGATTTTCAAATGATTTATCCCAATCCAGAGCGGAAGCTTAAGAAAGAAGTACCGAGCCCTAACCATTATAGGATGCCTGGTGAGCGGCGAGTTAAACTCAATTTCGATGGGGCCTCAAAGGGCAACCCGGGACAAGCAGGTTTCGGGGGTCTTTTCAGGGATAGTAGTGGTCATACGAGGTGGATTTTTGCTGAAGATGGAGGAGAGATGACAAACAATGAAGCGGAGTTATGGGCAGTTTATCATGGACTCAGGATAGCAGTTAGAAACGGTTATATGAGTTTAGAAATAGAGGGCGATTCACTAATTACCGTTGACATGCTGAAGAAGTTAAGGGACGGGAAGAGTTGGATATCCGTGTCGAAGAGCTGGCGGACAGCAGCGATCCTACAGGACATTGAGCAGCTCCTGCGTAGGATCGAATACATCATGATAACTCATGTACTACGCAATGGCAACCGGGCAGCCGATCTACTGGCTAATTGGGGTTGTGGAGGGCCGAATAGGAGTGTAGATTGTAGCTGGATGTCATTACAAGACGATCCAAGCTGGAATGATTTAAACAATATCTTACACCAAGATTATGACGATGCGACCGCTCAGCAGAGGAACTCGCTGGAATGATTTAACCACTATTTTATACCAATGTTATGATGCCACGACCGCTCAGCAGAGGAATCATTAAACGACCTAGGATTATAATAAGGAGGAGGAAGGACAGAGCACTTAAGGTGAGATTACGCCACCCACTAGTCCGATATTATGTGATTAATGGTCTGAAGGCTGGCAGCATTCGACCCATGGGAAGGTTTAGCATACCAAGGCGAAATCCGGCCAAGGTACCGAGGAGAAGTGGTAGCTATGGCGGCGAAGTACTATTACCCTCCCATCATAGAGGTGTAACTGGAATGGACATTAATGATAGAGCCAGGCAGCGAACGTTCACGATGGCAAGGTGGCAGCCTCACGATTGTTTAAGTAATGCATGTAAATGCCCGAACCTCCATATGCAGAGGAGTAGAGTGAGGAAACGCAAAGCAGAATTGCAGAAGAAGACTGATTGTAAGATGGCGGAGTACCAGGAGCGGGGGGTAGGCAGGTTGACGCGGAGTAAAACGGCGACCCCCATGGAAAAAGGCAAGAGCACTGTTGAGGAAGCCATGCAGAGGGTTTATCTTGATATCCCGGAGGATTCGGAAGAGGAATTTGACATTAGGAAGTTCTTTGCAGAGGAGGAGCCTCCACGGGGAGGGAAAGGCAAAGTGGGCTTGGGGAAGACCCAAATGAGAAAAGCGGGAGACAGTGAGGACGAGAGTGAAGACCTCAATGACGAAGAAGAGGTGGAGGAACGAGGCCGGGGCAGAGGAGCGCGGGGAAGAGAGAAGCAGCGAGGGCGAGGGAGACCTGCGGGACGAGGTGGTCGAGGCAGTAGAAACTCAAATCTGCGTTCGGAAATGGAGGAAGGTGCAGCCAGTGAGGCACGTGGAAGAAAGCGAGGGAAGAAGGATGTGAGGAGGCGTCTGCAAGAAGCAGAAGCTGCATATGTTTTGGATACTAATCCTAATATTAGAAGGATGATAGCGCAGATGGAGGAAGAAGCATTGCAGGGGTATTCAGAGCCAGAGATGGAGGATTGGGAACAATATCTCCCTGACCCTGGACATACACGAGGTAGAATGTCATTATATAAACAGTCTTTGCATGTCTACTGGGGTATGAAACGTTTATTAGCTAAGGCTATGGAACAAGTCGCTTTAGAGATGGCAGAATTGATTCAAGGTATTCCAACTATGAAAAAGGAACTGAAAAACATTCAAGTGACTCTTATGATGCAAGACAAGAAGATGGATGCTATCGTGCAGCTGCTCCAAGAAGGGGGTCTGGGCATCAAGTTAGAGAAAGAACCAAAGGATGTACCGAAGCAGTAACAGTTTGCAGTTCAAGGGACGAGGTTTTTATCTATGTAGTAGATTTTCTGTGTTTTGTTTATACATATTTTGATGATACTGTCTCAGAAAGAAAACTTTAAACTGTTGGTCAGGATAGATGTATATTTAGCATGGATAGATAGGATGGTGACATACTGTTTTTGGATGGCTTTGAAACATTTCAGATGGTAACGAAGCCCGGTTTCCCTTAAGGGCGGGTGGAGACCTGTCCATTTTTGTAATTTTCTCATGGTTTTTAGTAATGGAAAATAGATTACCGCAATAGCTTACAAAAAAAAAAAAAAATTGTACCACATTAGAGGAGGAGCACCGAATATTAACATATTACTTTTCTCGTTTATCTGTGAAGTTGTTGATGAGTCTCATTAATAGGTAAATTATGAAGATGAATATGGTATTCTCCAGCCTCAAAACTATCTTTTTTTCCATTAATTCACAATTTTTGTTATATTATGCTTGGTAAGAGGAGTAAAAGGTGTTTGTCATAGTATGTGGCCTAATGTGGTTTAATTGTAGGAAAATGAAGCATTTTTTAGGCTATTACTATGCATGTCTCCATGGAGACAACTAGGAGAGAATATAGGGGGTTGTCCACCTCCTTAGCTCCCTAAAATTAGCTTGGGATCACTATATCCTCTCTCACCAATTTGAGTTCATTGGAAGTCGAGTGACTCCTAGTCTAAGTGAAGATTGGGGAGGACAAGATCCGCTATTTTTGAGATCAAGGAGGGAACCATTCCTATTTTCAAGGGAGATTCTTCAACTACCCTTTTGTATATATAAACTAGACGGAGAGCTCATAAGGATTCAAAGCTTTTGTTTGACTAGGTGTAGCTATTTAGCTCAAAGAATTGACATTCTTATTCTCAACTTGTATGTCATGTACAAAAAATGAACCTTTTGATAATGAGAAGCTGGATACATGCATGTGATTAATTACAGGGAAGATTGATCTGCAGGGAAGGGCACCTTCATCACTTCCACGTTGAGCTCTTTCGCCTTCTCCTTCCATCTCGAAGATCTGTCCCAAGAAAACCCTGTTTTATAAGCTATTTTGTCAAGGTCACCAAGAGCACTCATCCTAGTGCAATACAGGCCTCCAAGAGGTCCTGAGCTTGGCTAGCATCTCAAACATCCTTCCATTTGCTTCAATTACTATTCACCTCATCATACCCTCAAGCCAACATCTTCACCTTCAACAACCACTTGGATGCCCACCTGTAGCATTACAAGCCTGCCTATAGGATTACAGGCCTCCTGTAGAAATCACCTGTAGAAAAACCTATTGTAGCCTTTTTATTCATTAGTTTCAACCCACACTACAACTTTGACTTAACATAGATGCATGATGACCTCCAGCTATGATAATATGATCAAGAAAAGTTCTTATGCCACTTCAAACTTTCCTTATCCTCACTGCAAAAACAAAGTAGAGTTGGTTTCTTTATCATGCAAGTAGGTTATTGACTTATGAGAAAGTATGAACTAGGTAGATGGTACCTATGATTCTGATTGGTAGTTTGACGAATTATGAAATATATATTAGTTTTTTTTTTTTGCAAGTAGATGAGGTAATTTGATCAATTTTACAAGATACCATAACTTCATTTCTATAAGTAGGTTAGCATTTATCTTTTCATGAATTGAGTAATTAGGGTTTTATAGGTTGAGTCAATGGAATTTCTACTTTCATACATAGAAGAAATTTCCATTTTTTCCTTTTCTCAAGCTTTCATTCTAATTCAATAGAAGGAAGGGCCTTTGAGCACTTTTCGATCTCATGTCATAACTGAGTGTGGCAAGAGTGGAATCTTATATGATGTGCATGTAGCACTGTCACCTCGAAGTCTATACGAACCCCGGGTTAACAATTTGAGTTGAGGATCCATTGGGAGTTGCAGCATTCTTGGTGTAATACGAGGGCTCACCATGTTTTGGTGGCATTGTTGGGAAGGTTTCTAGGTATATGTTGTTTGTGGTTAAGCATTGTTTTCTATTTTGCATACAATGTTTGAATAAGTAACAAGAAAGAAAAAAAATTGAAACAAATTATTTAATGTCTCGTAGGAGTAGAGAAACTCATGGAAAATTGTTACCAAAAAGCCCCACACCCTCAAGCAATGAACCTTCACTCTTCTTCGGTGAGTGTCAGCTTCCCTCTCTAACTACAAGGGAGTTAGAAGACCCTCTAGGTGAGAAAACTAAAAATTTTGAAGAACCTATTAGGGAAGAAGAAGAACCCACTTCACCTACCCAAAATATGGATGAAAATAGGGACAATGAGGTTTTCCCTATCAGAGAGATGAATGGAGAGGCTAGAATGAAGAATATAAGCCCTATTGCCCTTCTAGGCTTCCATGGATTAACCTCTGAGTATCATGATACCTTCAGGTTTGAATTTCCTGTTCTCTTTAGGACGTATGACTATGCCTCTAATGAGCAAAGGTTGAAGTTATTCCCCTTTACCCTTAAGGATGCAGCCTTGCACTAGTTGATGGGTATGCCTAGGGGTAGCATCACTACCTAGGCCCAAATGCAACAAGTCTTTAATAACAAATACAGGGACTACTGTAGGTCCAAAGAACCAAGGAAGAAATCTTTAGGATGACTCTTGGACTTGATGAATCCCTTGAATACTATGACGATAGATTTCAACTCAATTATAGGAGGGCCAACTACACCCCTGATCCTGAATCACTCAAACTAGTTCTTCTTTGAGGGATCAGGGAAGACATGTTGGAGACCCTAAAAATGATGTCTGGGGGAGATATCTACCAGCTATCCTATGATGAAATTAAAATTGTGTTCAATAATCACTCTAGGGCTTCTAGAAAGAAGGGTAGGGCTAGTCAAGGCTTGGTCAGTTCCTCTCCCTCCACAACTTCCATTAAGAATGAGATAGGAAACATGTTGGAGGATTTCAAGAGTGAAATGTTGCATACCTTTTCATTGCAAATGGACATAATGAAAATCAAAAGAAAATAGGAGGAATTAGAAAGGGAACTAGCTATTTTCTGCCTAATATTCCCCAAAAGGCATCCCAGGAATGAGTGTCCCTTAAATATCTTAGAAGTATCCCTAGTATGTGAATAAAATCATGCAAAAGACAAGTTCCCTTCTTTGCTATGACTAAAATTTGTATATCAAGGAGAAGAAGGGCGGTCAGAGCAAGTTTGTTTCATCAATCAAGGAAGACCTCAAGGACCTTGGCCATATCAACAAGGCATGTAAGGTGAGCACTACTCTTATTATAATCCGAATTAGAAGACAACCTTGCTACCTTAGTACTTTTAGAATTAATATTTTGAATATTAACCACAGTGGTCATCTTTAATGTCGATGTTTCAAGTCTACAACAAGACTCATCGTCGGGACAAATCCACTGAGAAGAGTAAGGAGGAAGGGAATAAATAGTGTAAGAAAGGAAGAGCAGAGAGAAATGGCCGACCATATAACCCTAAATTATTAATAGTAGGAATAAACAAAAAAATGATGTTTAAAAATGTTAAGGAATAAAAATGATGAGGGAAATTAGAAATGAAAATTACAAATGATAATAATAATTATTAATAAATGATATTACTATTTAATAATTATTAATAAAGCTTAATTTAGGATAATGGTTAATTAATAAAGTTAATAATCATGTTATTATTATAAGAATTAATTATTATCATTATTGGTAATAATATTTATTACTAATAATGAGGTTGAATTAATCATATAATAATTATATTATTAACTAAATTAATAAACATTGCCAACTTACACATGGAACATTTTGAACAAATGGCCCTTAGGTCTTTCCCCTTTACCCTTGAAGAATGGAAAAGATATGTAGATGACATTTTCACTAAATGAAGCCATGGTTTAGATAAACTTAATGAATTTTTATCACACATAAACAGCCTCTCTGAACACATAAAATTCACAATTGAAATTGAAAAGACAACCAACTGCCCTTCCTAGATGTCCTCCTTACCAAGAAAAATGGTAAACTAAGCCACCAGGTCTTCAGGAAACAAACTCACACCAGCAAATATCTTCATTCAAATTCCCACCACCATCCGAAGAAAAAAGTCAGTGTCATCAAAACCCTAGCTACCAGAGCTTCTAGAATCTCTGACCCCAAACATTTAGAGGAAGAGCTTAACCATCTCTACAAGGTCTTTATAAACAATGGTTATCAGAAAAACATTATCCAAAAAATAATTAAATAATCCACAACCAAAACCCAAGAAAGAAAAACTCTTGAAAACCCTAGAATCTCCTTACGCTATATAAAAGGAACCACAAACAAAATTGCCAGAATTCTCACCAAACATAACATCATGGTTGCCTTCACTCCCCTAAACACCATCAAAAACATGCTTGATTCTGCCAAAAACTTAATAGACCCAAAAAATCACAAAGGAGTATACTCTGTTCCCTGCTCATGTGGAAAAGTATATATAGGTGAAACAGGGAGATCCTTGGGCATAAGGTTAAAAGAACACATTAATGATGTTGCAAGAAATAGGTCAGAAAAATCAGGCCTAGCAGAGCATGCATGTTCTTCCTCACACTATATTTGTATGCATTAGGGAAACTCAATTCACAAAGAAGACCATTATTTAAAAAGAAGGGTGAAAGAGGCAATTGAAATTGAAAAATCCTTCAACAACATGAATAGAGATGACAGGCTAAAACTAAGTAACACCTGGAAACCCTTATTAAATAAAATAAAAAAGCAGTAAATATATATATAATTTAATGAGTAATTAACAAACATTCATAAATTAATTATAATCAAAATTAAAACTAATCACAACTAACACCCTATTTAACTCTCTTTTAAATAAAATCAACTAAGTCTACATAAATAAACCTTCAAACTGTAACTTTAAAATTGTATATATTATTAACAAAACATTTAATACATAGCAAAGAATTTAAATATATAACATATAATTAAAACGAATTTACAAAAAAATAAACAAATAAATTTAAATATATACATAATCAACAAAGCATGATAGACTTTTAAATCTATCACTAAAAAAAAATAATAATAATAATTATAATTATAATTATAATAATTAGTTAGTCATTTAAAAGATGAAATCAAATATTTTTCTCAATTAACTATTAATAGCTTCATGATTTCACGCTCTCTCTTCTCAAAATATAAATCACATTGCCCTAATGATGGACTCACTAAGTTAGTCCGAAACATTAGTTTCAAAAATAGTTCACAGGTTTTTCCACAAATATTAAAAAACATGATACTAAATTAAACCTTGGTACTCTTCCACTCACCCATCCTGGTCCACACCCCCTTCTTGGCCTTATGCTCCTCCATATCCTCCTCAACCTGTCAACCATCCTTTTCAACCATTATTCTAAATGTGGCAACCCATCACAAGGGTGGAGGCCTCAAGTTAACCAATCTCCTACTTTAGTACTTCCACCCCAAACTCAACCACATCTCACTCATTCTAATCCACATAAGAAACCTCAAATGCAAGCTCAACCAAATCCGAACCCGAAAAACAAGCAAGCCTAACAGGTCTACAGTGGAGAGATATCTTACCCTACTTATGTTGTGGAAATCCAAGAGATCAACCTTCGATCTAGGAGAGTGCTTCCAAATAAATACACACCTTCTCCACCTGAAGAGCTTGAAGGAAAGAAGGAAGAGAGTGTTCCTCAAGTCAATCCACCTACTTTTATTGAGAGGTTGATCCACCCTAGCCAACACACCCCAGAATAGGTTGAACTTTTGGGAGAATTGAAGACTTTGTGTGTTAAAAGACCCCTTCTCCAGGCTATTAAAGATGTTCCCATCTATAATAAGCTCATCGAGAAGACACCGGAACCATAAATGTTATTGGGCAATTATTTGATTTGATGCTTGAGAGGGTGATCTCCCGAAATATCTAGACCTTGGAATCACTATGGTAGATGTGCACATTGATGGCATTATAGTCCCTAACAACTTGATTGATCTTGGGGCTACCATCAATGTGATGACTAAAGAAACTATAATAAAGCTAAACCTCCAAGGATATTTGATAAATACCACCACAGTGTTGTAGCTTGGAAACAGATCCATAATAGCTCTTGAGGGATTTGTTGAAGATGTTATGGTCTCCATTGAATCTTGGTTGTATCCTACTGATTTCCTGGTTCTCCATCCCAAAACCAAGTTTAATTTCTATTCTCTCATCTTGGGAGGGTCATGGTTAGCCATTGTTGATGCTTACATTAGTTGTAGGGCTAGGAACATGACCATAAAATATGGACATTTGACAAAACAATTGGTATTGTATCCTCCTACTCAGCCTTTCATTGAGCATGACTTACCCTTATGGCTAGAAGAGCAGGAATAGATGAACTATATCACACCACCCCCCACCCAATATTCACTCTAGACATCATTATAGGAGGGGGGAACCTAATGAAGATGATCTCATTGCCCACATCCTTCAGAATCAACCTCCCACTCCCATACCCATTGATGAGTTGATGAAAGGATATCATAGTAATGCTTGGGATGAATTATGCCATATTGACTCATGTCCATACCATGTCAATATTCTAGAGTTTGGCCCATCCAAAACCGAAAATATCAACCCTTCTCTCTCGACCAAATAGGAAGAAAAATTGTTCAAAGTGTTGAGGCAACACCTGGATGATTTTTCTTGGGATTATAAGGAAATGAAAGGAATGAATCCCTCCCTATGTACCCGCCATATTTACATCAAGGAGGCATGCAAGCCTGTGAGCCAACCCCATAGGAGAATGAACTCAACTTTTAAGGATATGGTGATGTAAGAACCGCAAAAACTACTGGATGCAGTGTTTGGCATGTACCTTATTTCAGATAGTGAGTGGGTGTCACCTCTTGTGTTAGTTACCAAGAAGAATGGGAAGTGGAGGATCTGTGTGGATTATAGGGAGCTCAAAAAGGCCATAAAGAATGACCATTTTCCCTTTTCTTTCATTTCCCAAGTCCTAGATGGCATTGCAAGGAAGAAATTCTTCTCCTTCTTAGATGGATTTAGTGGATACAATCAAATCCAGATTAGCCCTGAAGACCAAGACAAGACGACATTCACATGTCCTTAGGGTACTTTTTCTTATAGATTCCTTCCATTTGATTTTTTCAATACCTCTTCTACTTTCTAAAGGGTAGCTTTGAGTATTTTTTCTTGTTGGGCACAACCCAACGTGGCCTAGATTTTGGCAAAGACTCTCCATTTTGTGGAGCATGCAATGGAGTGCGAAGCGGACCGCACAGTGGAGCGCAGTTTGAGGAAGTAAATAGACCGCATGGTGTAAGGGCTTTGGGCTAGGTCGAAGCCTATTCTTCTTGAAAAAGAATGTGATGTTTTAAAAGATCAATGGGTTTTGGACCATAGTTACTTGTTTTAGGGAGTCCATGGTATTTGGACCATGGTATTTTGATGATGTAACCCTTCGATGTAATAGTATATATAGGGTAAAATAATAAGAAGAGAATCATCTATCTTTGAGATCCAGATCAGTGTTATGGTTGTATTATTTTGATTTGTAATTTGGTAGAGAAGGCAAGGCTCTGTAGCTGAGTGGGCAGATAACCTGCAGCTTAGTGCACATGCCAATAACTGTTTGTTGTTCAAAGATTCATTATATTAGCAATAGTTTTTGTGGACGTAGCCCCACATTGGGGTGAACCATGGTACATCAGTGTTTCATGTGTATATTTTTTATTATCTATTGTATAGTAGCAGTTATTACAGTTGCATTTTACTTCAGCACAGTGATGGTTTATGGTTTTATATGACATGTTTAAGTGTTTAATTTAATGTGGCGAATTGATTTATAAATGTCAAGAATAAGATAGATAATAATACCACATCACCTAATCCTTCAAGGTTGCAGAAACGTGGTTTTGCATCCTCCTTTAGTCACTTCAGGTGAGACTGTGATCTGCTTGCAAGTCGTTGCTGAAAGGGCTAGGGATTGAGGGTTTTGTTGGTACAAAGTATAGATTGAACCTGGGTCAGTCCAAACCAATCCAACAAAGGGTTCCATTGCTGAGACCGGGATCTTCTTGAGGGATCTGTCGAGGAAGTAGATTCAAGACTTGATATAACTGAAAGAGCGAGAATTTGCAGGTCAAGAAAATAGAAACCTCGTCTAACATCCAAATCTAGGTTACAAAAGTATTTTACAGATCAATACGAGATTTTCTTCACTTCATTTACTGTCAAGATGTATGAGTGGATATTGAGGTTGACCGAGACAAAGAACTGTTTAAGGGTGAAGAACCTATGGTGTGAACTTGTCAACTGGTACAATGACTCAAGAGCACTGACAATAGGATTTCAAGGGTTGCTGATTTCTCGATTGATAGAATCTTGGGAGGATTCATTACTAAGTCCGTCGTAGACTCGACTGTGTCCTATAGTGAACAGGAAGGACTATCTTTTAAAGGACCACAAGGTAATGATTTAAAATATCTAAAACTTTGGATTAAGATGCTTCTGTGTGAAAAGGGAGTTCTAGAAATGCAGCCAGATTGCTAGTTTACTTATGTTTAGAAGAAGAGAGAATAAATCTAAGTAAGAGAACACAACAATGCAAAGTGGAAAGAGATATAGAGTAGATATGAGAAAGATATCTCATGGAAAAGATCTGAATACCTTTAGAGAAATTGATTATAGTCCTCTTTTGAGTGAATCTGAAAGTGAAAGAGAAGAAAGCCACCCTGATAATCCCTAGGTAGATTCACAGTATTCACCCTTCCAGCCTATGAGTTCACAAATCCAGAATCCATTAATATCCAGGGTAATTTTGGCTCTCCCCCTCCCCTTCCCTCTATCCCTCATACCCCCCATCCCCCTCCCCTTACTCCTACCCCTCCCCCTCCCCCTCCCCTCCAAGAAGAAGCATGGCTTATGATATTAAGCTACCTATTTTCAAAGTAGTTAGGTTGGAGGATCCAGAACAGTTTTGATTTTATGTGAAGTTGTATGGACAAAAAAGTAGATCAACGATGAGAATATAAAGAAAGAACAGCTCGTTATGATGTTTCGAGATAGAGAATTGACATGGTATATGAAGTATTCAAATATTCATAACAAAATGTTTGCAAATATTAAAACATCATTGATAAGAGAGTTTAAGAAACCAAAGTCCAAGTTGTAGTGCATCAACGAGTTGAAAGAGATCAAACAAAAACCTACTAAGTCTATTTGGGAGTTCAATCAAAGATTTAAGGTGTTATTGGATCAAGTAAGCTTCCACATAGATCCCTAGAAACATTAAGAATGGTTTATAGTTGCATTGCTACCACATATCATATTGCCATTGATGCAACAAAACATAGAAAGTCAAGTTGAACCTCTACAAATTGCGATGAAATTGGAAGCTCCGCCTATAGGAGATACTAATTCTGGCATGAAACAAATTCAGAGTTAGCTGGCAAACCTAACCCTACCAATACAAGATATCAAGAAAAAAGAAGAAGTTAGAGAAGATGGCGTACGAAGTGCAGATCAGAGGGCCATTCTACAGAATAGTGCCCTATCTTCAAAAATTACATGGATAGTGGGGCACCAAATACCTTGAATGC
This sequence comes from Pinus tabuliformis, assembly GCA_031772625.1. NCBI lineage: Eukaryota > Viridiplantae > Streptophyta > Pinopsida > Pinales > Pinaceae > Pinus > Pinus tabuliformis. Next base: position 787,061,576 of record CM062808.1, read on the forward strand.
AAGATCCAGCCTATGGTTCAAAATATGTAAGACTAGAGGCCAACATCATTTAGAATACTTTTACTTTGCTACAAAAATATGTACAGACTCTAAGGAATCTATATTGTAAATTTTGTAAATCAGTAGGACAAGATGAGAATAATTGTCAGGCTTACAAAGTAATGATGGAGTGCGGTGTTGATGTTTATAGAATGCAAGCAAAAGAGCATGGACATGAGGAAAATTAACATCATGGTGGTCGAGGAGCTTATGAAGGAAGAGGTCGAGGTGGTGGAGCTGGTCAAGGATGTAGACAAATTATTTGATATAACTATGGTGAGCCATACGATTTTGCGAGAGACTGCCAGAACTTTACAACGACATGTAAATATTTTGAATCCTCTGACCATGCAATTAAAGAATGTCTTTTATTTATGGTGGAGACGCAAGAAAAAAAGAATCATCATCTGAGACAAGATATTCAAATAACGACTACTGAAAGGACGACCGTTGAAACTCGAATTAGTATTTCCACTAGAACGGGAGCTGCGACCAGTAGTGATAAAATGGATGAAAAGAAAGAATATGAAAGTACATGGGTTAGAAATACTACTAAAAAAGTTCATTTTTTTTATATTCAGAGAGAAAAATAAGTATTTATAGAAGCAAAGCGAAGTTTTATGGATGCTGGAGCTTCGACCTCTAGTGCACAGCCAAAGCACGATTAAAAAAGTAACTGTGATATGTCATATTCTTCAACACAAGACCGAGCTTTGACAGAGGACCAAGATCCAACACAGGAACAACCTCCGATAGAAGACCAAAATTCAACAAATGAAGTATGTATTTTAAAGTATTTTCTGCAGACTTGTATGAAATTGTTATGAGATCAAAACACTGTAGAAGGGCTTCAGGAGTTGATAGATTACTTTTCATCCAAAGAAACATCGCAAAGTGAGATGCGCGCAGTCAATAATTTGCATCAATAGAAGGGAGATGAGGGTTAGTGCGTAAATAGGAGAGATAATATGAGATGGATTAGATTATTCTGGATCTAGGATCTAATGCTAATGTCTTAATGAAGCAAACATCGGAATTAATGGGTAAGATGAAGCTACAGTGGTCACCTAAAGGATGGAAAATCTACAAAAGATCTTCCCTCTAGGAATACTATCAAGTATCATAGTGGATATTGAAGGAGTTCGCACTACTACTGATTTTGAAGTAATAGAGATCGTCGATGAACCCTAACCCTGCATTGCTTGGAATTGACTGGGCATTTGATAATATGGTAATAATTAATTTGAAGAAGAGACAAATGATATTTGAAGGATACAATATGACAGTAATTGTTCCCTTGGATCCACTAGAAGGAGTACGATATACATAACCAATCAAAGAAGAATACTGTGTAGCTGACATAGACAACATCTATCAAATTTCAGTGAAAGAACATGAAAGTGTTAACCCTACTGCAAAAGGAAACTTGAGTTGGGAGCGTGATAGTTCTTGTACCTCAGACGCAGAAGAAGAGTTGGAGAATTGGGATAATAGGCTACATGAAGTATCCACAAGGCGTTGTGTAAGAATTACTAAATCAGTTCATTGTATGATATCTGAGGTATGTAACCCACATTCTTATGATGGCTTAGATGATGTAAATACTTTTCCTAATGATTATGAAGAACAAGTTCCATAAAATTATAGGTTGTCAGCCTTAGATATAGCCTTGAAAGCTACCTCTGCTAGATGGTGGAATGAACATAAGAAGAATATAGGAGGTTGGCAGGAATGTCAAAGATTGATGTGGATAAGGTTCAGAATGATAGATACAGAGATGGAGATAAAATATGATGGTGAAAATAATCCTAGGAAGCATATCCTGCTATGCACTACAACATGGAAGGAGATTCCACAACAAGAATGGGTACATGGATTCATTAATACATTAGAGACAATAACTAAGAACTGGTACCTAGAAATAAAGCTTCGACATGGTACCATGAATTGGGTAAACATGGTTGATGGATTCATATTAACATTCACATTTGAAGATGATTGCCCATACATAGATTTGGTCCTTCAAATAGTTAAGAAGAGGATCTTTGAGAATGTAACCCCACTGACATGACAACAACTTGATGGCGTTGCACAGATAGAAAATGCACTAGAGTGCTATAACCTTACTGCAGATGAAGAAGAAGATCCTAGAAACATCAACAATAGCAGAGTCAAAAGGATACCATGAAGTAACTGGACCGTAGATAGTGATACCAGATATAATGAATCCAATGAAGACCAAGAAGGTGAACATAGGATCAGAAAAGGAACCCAAGTTTGCACTAATAGGAGACTATTGTGATGCAAAGACAATCAATAAAGTTACAAAGTTACTTTATGAATATCAAGAACTATTTCTCACCAAGTTTTTAGAGATGATTTGTATAATACGATATCTAGTAGTCATGAATATTCCCCTTAAACTTGATGCGAAGCTAGTCAAACAAAGACCTTATAGGTTGAACCTAAATTATAAGGAGAAAGTGAAAGTATAGCTTGATAAGATGATAGCAATAGGAATTATTGAACCAGTAGATGAATCAGAATGGGTGTCCTATGGTGGTGCAAGAGAAGAAGACTCAAGGAGATATTAGGATTTGTGTTGATCTGAGAAAGTTGAATGATGCATGTTTACATAATCCCTTCCCTATCCCTTTCACATATGTAGTGCTAGACAATGTAGGAGGTCAGGAATCTCACTCATTTATATATGGATTCTCATGTTATCATCAAATTAGGGTTGAACCTGAAGATCGCCATAAGACCACATTTGGTATATAATGGGGCTCATATCAATACACAGTAATGCCTTTTCGATTAAAAAATGTTGTGCTATATTTTCTAGGCTGGTGGTCGCAGCTTTTAAGGAATACATCCACAAGTTTTTAGAAGTATATTTTAATGATTTGACAGTATTTAGACCATTGAGAAAACATGTTGGAAGTTTAATACTCATGCTCAACACACACAGACAATATCAGATCTCTTTGAACATAAAGAAGTTCATATTTTGTGTACCTTTTGCATATTGTTGGGACATATTGTTTGTAAGAAAGGACTAATGGTGGACCCTGCCAAGATTGCTATCACTATGAACTTGTCCCCACTGAAGACAATAAGACAGCTTTGCACTACGTTGGGACATACTGGGTATTATAGGTTGTTCATCAAGGGGTATGCTCAAATCACCATGCCTATGGATAGATTATTGAAGAAGGATGTAACATTTGAATGAATAATGTCAGAAGAGCTTCGGCATATTGAAAGAAAAAATGGTAGTTGCACCTATAGTAGTGTTCCCTGATTGGAATAAGGAATTCCATGTCCGTGTGGATGCCTCTTGTATAGCTTTGGGAGCGGTACTGACACAACCTAGTGCAAGAGAGATTGATCATCCTATAGCTTTTGCAAGTAGAAAGTTATATAAAGTAGAAAAGAATTACACCACTACAGAAAGGGAAGGACTGGCCATGGTATATGCTTTGTAGAAGTTTAGACACTATTTGTTGGGGTCAATCTTTAAAATGTTTAAAGATCATTCTACACTGAAGTATTTGATTAATGATACTGTCTTAGGAGGAAATATTTGTAGATGGTTACTATTATTCCAAGAATATGACTTTGAGATCATTGTTAAACCAAGGAGATTGAATGCATGACTTGACCATTTGTCAAGACTAGAAACAAGGGAAGAACTAACCAGCATAGAGGATAATCTCCCTAATGCATCGTTATTTACAATTAGAGTTATAGATGACCATTTTGTAGATATCATTCAATTTTTTACCAAGAGAATGGATCCTTCATAGTATATTATGCAGCAAAAGAAAGAATTAGTGGTTAAGGCAGTTGAATTCTCATTAATAGAAGGACATTTATATAAGAACTAGATGATATACTGCGTAGATATGTTCCTGAACATGAAAGACAGATGATTCTAACAGAGGCTCATGGGGGTGCAGTTGATGGACACTATGTAGGAAAATTTATTGCACAAAAGATTTTGAGAGTAGGATTGTGGTAGCCTACACTACATCAATATGTGAAGCAGTACTACTGAGCATGTGATGTGTGTCAAAGAACAAGGAAACCTTCCAGAAGAGATGAGATTCCTTTGGTACCACAAGTTACTTTGCAGGCCTTTGATAAGTGGGCATTGATTTTTTTGGACCCATCAACCCACCTGGAAAGAGGACTAGTGCAAGGTACATAATTACAGTGATTGATTACTTGACAAGATGGGCCAAAGCACAACCAACAAGGAACTGTAGTGCAGAGGCTATTGCGAAGTTTATTTTTGAGTACATATTGTCTAGATTTGGATGTCTGAAGATTTTGATGAGTGACCAAGGTTCACTCTTCCTAAATAAGACTATTGAAGCGTTGAATGAGGAATTCCAAGTTTATCATCAAAAGAGTACCCCTTATCATCCTCAAGCAAATGGAACATTAGAAGCATTTAATAAGATTTTGGAGAATGCACTTACTAAGGTATGCAGTGTGAATAGGGATCATTGGGACCTTAGAATTCCAACAGTATTATGGGCTTATAGGACCACATGTAAAAAGTTGACAGGTAAGACACCCTTCATATTAGTTTACTGGTAAGAAGTTGTGATGCCCATGGAGTACACTGTGCCTAGCTTGAGAATTTCATCTTTTATAGATATGGTAGACCATTATATAATGGAGGAAGGATGTTGTAGTTTCTTGCTTTGGAGGAAGATAGATTTATAGCAGGATTCCATTAGCAGGTACAAAAATAAATAGAAAATGTCTAGCATGACAAACATATTAAGAAGAAGAAGTTCCAGGCAGGAGATCTTGTTCTCCTTTATGACAGTAAGTTTGTAAAATTTCTAGGAAAATTAAAGATGTATTCATTGGGTCCATACATTATCAAGAATATTACTAATGGAGGCGCAGTTCAATTAGCAAAGTTAAATGGAGAATTGGTTCAAGGAAGAGTAAATGGAAGTAGGTTGAATTGTGTAGGGATAACCCTGCCTCTACAACTTCGCTATGAAGAAAGAAGAAAATTATTAGTGCCACCTACAGTTGAAAGTGGGCACTGGACTATAAACTACGCTGCAAAGACAGCTTCAATGTAGGAAGTTAATTTGCTACAGTCTGGATTATTTTGATGTTTGTAGGAGCCTTGGTGTAAGATGGGTTGTTCACTACAATATGGGATGTGTCAAAGTTTCCAGAAAAATATGACCGTTGAAAGGGAAAGTTAACATTAAAATACGCAGAAAGATGCATTTATGAGGAAAGATTGACTAAATCTAGTGATAGATATGTTATTAATGAACACAATCTGAGCTAATGATGGGATTAGATATTTATATTTATTATAAAAATGTGTGTCCCGCCAAGATTTGACACTTTATTGAATTGAGAATTCGAATATTGCTAATCCAAAGAAGTTGCAGAAATTTTCACAAGAATATCTTGTCGACTGAAGAATTTATTTGTATATTTAACGAGAAGGGATTAGCCAAATTCACAGAAGAAACAATTGATGTAGTAGCTTATATGCCCACACTAGCATCACCTGAAAAAGCATCATCATGAATGTAGAAGATATCCCCACAAAAGAAATCAACCAATGAGGTGAGAACAAAGAAGAAGCAAGACAAGAGACCTGTTGAGAACCCCGAACAAGTGAGGGATAGTGAAGAAGAAATAGAGCAAGTGCAAATGGAAAGAGATGGTGCAACATTTCTATCAAGAAAACCGGATGCAAAACTAGTAAGAGTTGAAGAATGCGAAGTATGGCACCTTCACACCTTTACTGCTGGAGTTAGTGCCATTTGCTAGAGAAACCATTGGGAATATTCCACAACTAAAGTTCATGGATTATGATTTCAATGACAAGAATAAATATCAATAGTTTGCACCACACATGTATTTAAAATAAGTGCACTACCCTGAGAGTGGTGTGACGAGGTTAGAACCACATCACTGGGCAGCTAGATTGACATAGTTGGGGTTAATGAACATCTTGAATGTGTCGCACTTCAGCAGTAGTCTAGGGAGCACAGCATGTGTGAAACAACTGCTTGTGCTGGTGTACGATGGATGCCTATGGATGGGGAAGAGGATCCCTATCGACCCAATGCTGATATGGAGAATCAAAAGATTGTCATATCAAGGGTGGAACCTCATAGAAGAATTTGTTGGGAAAGATTAGGACATAGAAATAGCCAAAAACATGAAGAAGAAGTTCGGACTGACAAAAGGAAATAATCGTTATGATATCAACTTGCTCAGTGACGAGAGAGACCGCTTTGCATCACACATATTAGCTAGGAAAATCATGAGGGAGTGTCGGACTAATGAAGTCCCTGCATCGGTGGTTTCATTAGTTGCGTAGTGTGCTAATGGAGTTCAGTATAATTAGGCCACATATCTATGCCAAGAGTAGGATAAATTACTACTGTGAAGCTCAAGGGAAAGGTATTGCATTTCATTACACATGGTTAATTTTGATAATTTCTATGCTTGCATGGAGAGAGCCGGAAGATTCATAGTTCCCTCCGATACCCTTGGATGTTTGTGAAGCCACGCAGTATGCCTCGATGTGGTATACCACTATACCGACGCGAGCACAAGAGAACATATTGTTCTTTGTATTATACCATATGGACTTACACATGTTGATGAACCAACACCCTCACCTGTCACCGAGACCATACCAGCAATATAGCAATATTGTGAAGTATAAGGTTGACTTCCATAGAATTTATATACAGGCTCGTAGGGACACAAAGAACAAATGGCATTCCCTGCAATATTTAATGAAAGAAGATGATCTCCTAGCAGATATACAATAGTGGCCTGCATAGTGGATGATTGCACTAGAGACACATGTAGAGGATAGTTTGACAAAGGAGGATACATCACAACATGGGGAAGCTAGTGGGAAGGATAAGGATGATCTAGAATCAGAACACGAGGAGAAATATGACGAGAGTCACCAGGATCCTCTTGAAGGTGATGAGTAGAACAAAGAGTCTGAAAAGATAGAGATAGAACCAACTGTCATAGAGAATACAAAGGCAGGTGTCGAATCTGCCATAAGAATAAAAGAAGCAGAAGGCAAACAAGACAAAGGACATAACACCAGTGGTCCTCACTAAGGGCGACTTGGATTAGATTAGGGATAAAAGTCAGGAAGTGATGACAGAATCATCGAACAAGTTAGAGGATCTCTATGGTTCACTTATAACAGGTTTCAAAGAACACATTTCCTAATTGAATATTTTGGCACAGACGGTCAGACCGCCAGTGCAGATAGAGTAAAATCTTGGAGAGGGAAGATCAATAAAGCCTACACTTGTAACACAGATATCACTGATACCTATTGGAGCCCTACAGTTTGACTCTGCTGAGGTACAACAATAGGCTAAAGAGTAGAGATATGTGAATATGAACATCGCAGTAGTTCCACTTCAAAGATTACAAAAGATCCATCAAGAGATCATAGATGAGTTGAAGCAACACGAATAGCTCACTTCAATGTTAAACATACAAGTAGAGAGAGAACAAGCCTCACTATAGTAGAAGCTTGAATAGGCAATCCAGGAGAGGGATCAAGCATTACAACAACAACAAAAAATCCGAAGGAGGTTTATGAAGACATGTCATGAGTTTCTGGACATTGAGGTTTGAGAAGAGGAACACGTGGAGGAAAAGGTAGCGAAGCTCAACCTTGTAGTAAAAAGGTACAAGGATAAGATTGCAGAGGTGAAATTTTCATATGAGATGAAGATTAGTGAGTTGTAAATGAAGCTATAGCCAACCACACCATAGGAAGTGAGGGAGTAGAGGGGGACCAACCTGAAGGCTACAATGGCTGGCATCTCCGAAGCAATGGTAGATTGTGGGAAGCTTTTGGATGAGAGATTACAGATTTGGACTTTGTTGTAGGAAGATCCAAACATGCAGAAAATTCAAGAGGACATTCAACAGAAGCAACAATAGCTGGAAGAAATTCAGGCAAATGCGAAGACCTTACCAATCTTGCAGAAGCTCACTAAGGTTAATGAGGGAAATGCCCTCTAGGAGAAGATAGACGAGTTGAGGAAGGAGGATCAGGTCTTGATAGAGAGAACTCAACCATGGTAGGATGAGCCTCTCCAACTATCCGAAGAAGTGGATGAAAATCTTCAATAGCTTCGACAGAGGGAGACAACAATGATGCAAAAGGCTACAGAACCTGTGAGAGAAGCATTGCTGGAGCAAGTGAGCAGTGAAGAGAATCAAGTCACATACATTCTGCAACAATTCAACAATGCCTACAACACCATTGCAACAAAGATCAGAGGAAAATTTGCTGAGTGACTCAAGACGAGTCACATGTGAGTGTTGGGGACCTGTTGGGCGCATCACAACTTGGCCTAGATTTTTCCAAAGAATCCGCATTTTGTGGAGTAGAGTGCGCATTGGAGCATGCAGTAGTGTTTGAAGTGGACCATGCAATGGAGCAGCGGATCATAGTTTGAGGAATTAAATATACCGCGTGGTGTAAGGTCTACAGGGTGGGTCGTAGCCCCTCATTTTTATAAAAGCACATAATTTTGTAAAGGATCAATGGGTTTTGGACCATAGTTGCTTGCTTTAGGGAGTCCATGGTATTTGGACCATGGTATTTTGATGATGTGGCCCTACGATGTAATAGTATATATAGGGTAAAGTAATAAGAAGAGAATCATTTATCTTTGGGATCTAGATCAGTGTTATGGTTGTATTACTATGATGTATAATTTGGTAGAGAAGGCAAGGCTTTGCAGTTGAGTGTGTAGAGGCCTGCATCTATAGATGAGTATGCCGACAACCTATAGCTTAATGTGCGTGCCAGGAACTCTTTGTTGTTCAAAGATTCATTATATTAGCAACATTTATTGTGGACATAGCCCCACAATGGGGAGAACCTTGGTACATCGGTGCTTCATGTGTATATTTTCTTATTATCTGTTGTACAGTAGCAGTTATTACAGTTGCATTTTACTTCAACACAATGATGTTTTATGGTGTTATATGACATGTTTAAGTGTTTAATCTAATGCGGAAAAGTGATTTATAAATGTTAAGAATAACATAACGTAATAATACCACATCCCCTAATCATTCAAGGTTGCAGAAACATGGTTTTGCATCCTCCCATAATCACTTTGGGTGAGACTGCAATCTGCTTGTAGGTTGTTTCCGAAAGGGCCAGTGATTGAGGGTTTTGTTGGTGTGCAATATAGATCGAACCTAGGTCAGCCCAAACCAAGCCAAAATTGTTGAATTGGTTCATGATTTTGTGTAAATCTACATGGATGATTTCGCTCTGTTGAGAAATGGCAACTAGAAATTCTAGTTTAATTTATCCTTGAATTAAATTGAGAATTAAAATCAAATTATATTCTCGTAACAACTTGTAAATAGTTAATTAAGTTTAATTGACTTAATTAACTTATGAATTTTGAGTTGGAAGTCTTTATGTAGTCATGTATGTGTGATCTCTAAATTGCAGGGATCTAGGATGAGTTTATTTGAGCTGTAATTAGATAACTCAGTTTGACTAAGTTATGGTCAGTTAAACTAGTTCTATATGTTGGAGGAACTAGTATAGGTCTAGTAGTGAGTTGGTGCACTGGTGCATCATCAGTGCTACTCCAGCTAACTAGAGAATAACTTAAGAGAAACTCATGCATCTCAATTCAGAGAAAGACCGAGTTGAGTCTAGAGTGCAGGGATAATGTAATATAAGTTGTATGATTTTCCGATTTGTACAGATCATGCATGCAATCAGTTATGGACCTAAGTTTGGATTGTGTAGTTTTAAAAGAAGTATTTCCCAATTAAATATGGGTTGATCCTCTTGGGATTTGCACAAGGAAATAAGGGTTTGGCAGGTATCAACATTGACTAAGTGTTGGCTAGAGTGGGCTTCTGAGGTCAAGAGTTGATTATACTTGTGAAGGGATTGTTCTAGTGAGAAAATACTTTGTATTTTCATTTTGTATTTCTGATTAATGCAATATAGATAGTTGGGGTTTTGAGCAGTTTCCTTCCCTAGGGAAATATTGTGTCATGTGCCATTGTTTATCATCCTCTTTTTGATTATTATTTTCAACAATCTATTGGTTTCTGCTGTTGAAAATAGAGTAGATTCTTGTCTTGTGTTTTAGAAAATTACATGAGCTATTGAATCTACAGGAAGATATACATGGTATCGAAGTTGAAGATAGTATACTAGAGGAGATTTTGAGTTTGGGGTTACATGTGAAATTCGAATTTTCAATTCATACTTCAGGATCGACAAATGGCTTTCTACGGTTTGAGACTCGAATATGCCTTGGAAGGAAAGTCAAATTACATAGCATGGAAGGACAAGATGGAAGCAGCGCCAAAGGAAAATGGCCTCAAGGAATTCATTGATCAATACATTCCTAAGCCACTAGCATCGAATGCTAATGATCTAGATGAATGGAAGAAGTGTGTGGGAAAGGCAAGGCATATTCTTCTTGAGGGAGTTTGAGACCACATTTTCTCGAGTCTCCATGGAAAGGAAACTCCATAATCAATGTGGAAGACATTGAAAAACCTGTTTTAGAATAGAAATGACCATAGGAAGTTGGAACTGAAGGAAAAACTCAGAAAGATCAAGATGGAGAAGGGAAACCCAATTCAAATATACTTGACCAAGTTCACTCATTGTGGATATGAGCTTCAAAGTGTTTGGATTACCATTGTCGAGGATGATATGGTGAGCCTAACTCTTCTAGGACTCCCCAATAGTTGTCATAGTTATCAGGACACTGTCAATGGTAGGAGAAGCTACTAGATTTGGAATGAATGTGGTCATATTTGGTACAGGAAGAGATTCACAGGAGCACTAGGGACAAATCCTCATCAATGATTGATGATGAGGAAAATTGTTCCTTAGCAGGTAAGGGAAGGAAGGTTATGGGAAGGCATCCCATTCCAAATCAGATTCTTTTCATGGAGGCAAGAAGAATGACATGTTCAAAGTCAAGTGCTTTCATTGTCACGAGTTGGGACATTTTGCTACAAATTGTCCACTCAAGAAGTCCTTAGGAGGAGCGGTGGGTGAGGCTCTTGCCTCTCTATTCGAATTGGAATTTACCCTCGTTGCATGCATTGTGTCATCAATGATGGGGTAGTGTATAGTATCTAGATAGTGGAGCTTCATTCCACATGCCTGGAAATAAGGAGCTCTTCAATGATCTAGAGGACAAGGATCTCTAGATGCATATCGAGATGGGTGACGATGGGAGGTATAGTGCTACTGGATTGGGTACAATTACCTTTTAGAGGGAGTCGGGTGCTCCTCTCACCTTGAGAGATGTTATGTATCTTGGCGGGTTGAAGAAGAACCTGGTATCCATTGCAATGATGAAGGATAAAGGCCATGATGTAATATTTAGTGAAGAAAAGGCATTCATTTCATCACATATCCACGGTACTGGTAAAGAGGACAGGGATTCATGTGAAGAATATCTACAAGATGGAGGCAGAATATTGTGTTTCCTTGAGCACGAAAGCAGAGAAGGTGTAGAGCTAAGACATTGAGTCACTTGCATCATGGGGCTTTGAAAATCATGCAACAAATTTCTACTGGTCCTCCCAAAAGTACGCTAGACCAAGTTGATATATGCAAGGGGTGTACTTGGGGAAAAATCACCAAAACTTCCTTTCACAATAGAGATAACTGAGCACAGAAGGTTCTAGAATGAGTCCATTCATATGTATGTGGACCACTCTTGATAGCATCCACGAACAAAAATAAGTATTATGTTATATTTGTTGATGATTTTTCACGTAAATCCTGGATATTTTTCATGGAGAATAAAGATCAAATTTTCACAAAGTTTTGTGAAGTTAAAGCATTGGTTGAGAAAGATTCTGGCAAGAAGGTTAAATATTTGAGAAGTGATAATGGTGTTGATTATGTCTCAAATGATTTTGAGAACTTCTATGTAACAAAAGGGATTAAACGGGAGTTGACGATACCCCATAACCCACACTAAAGTGGGGTGGACGAAAGGAAGAATAGAATCATTCTAGGGGAAGCACAGGTGATGTTTCATGATTAGGGCCTACCACTACACTTGTGGGCTGAGGCATGAAACAAAATTGTTTATTTCATAACATAAACCCATGTCAGATTCTTGGGATGAGTACACTAGAGGAGGATTTCTTAGGGAAGAGACTAGATGTTGGTCACTTAAGGATTTTTGGGTCATCGGTATATTTCCATGTGACTAAATATGTAGGGAACAAGCTTCAGCCGACAGTAGAGTTGGCGATATTTGTGGGGAACACTGATACACCTCACAACTATCAAGTGTACATGCCAACCAGCAAGATGAAAATGGTTCACAGGTATGTCAGATTCGATGAAGAGAAGGCCGTGTGATGTTCCCTTGAGAGGGAGCTTCAGCTACATGAAGTTGAGGAGCTTTTAGCTCCTAATGTTGAGGAGCCTCAAATTGATGTGGAGTAGCCACATGCAGAGGATCAGGGAGTGGAGACATCCACTCAGGAAGATTCTTTCAGAGATGGGAGAAAGTGTACCAGAGAGGCTGACAAGTTATTACAGGATGCAAGAGAGAATGTGGGAGCACCCACATCACAGTGCAGACAGAGGAGGTCACCTGAGAGGTACACTGGATACATGGCTCTTATGAGCAGATGTGTTGAGTGATCCGGATTTAAACAGGAACGCAACAAACTACAGAGATAACCATATACACAAAGATGCAGCGGAAATAATACTTCATTTCATTAATGGAAAATACTAAAATATGCTTACAACCAGAAATGGAAATAAACTAGCTACGACCATGGTAGCTTATCTCTAAGAAGAGATGTGGTGGCTACATGCCTCTGAACTGTGTTACAATGAGGCTCGAAGGCATTTTTATTGTTTAGAAACAATGGAAAACCCTTAACATTCCAAAACCTAACCCTAGGAGATGAAACGCCAAACTGTGGGCCCCGTTTGGGTAAATTGGTACATCAACTTCCCGGGGTCATAACTTTGGCATACAATCTCCGCTTGACGCGTACAATAGCTCGTTAGAAAGATCTATCCGAGCACTACAACTTTGGGAAGGGCAACATCGGTCCATGGACCCATGTTGGCCCCAGATTTCCCAAAAAACGTCGTTTAGGGCCTCAAAACGGCTCCAGAAGTTCAGGACCTGAAAAACTTCTAAAAATAGTAAGTTGTGCTACAATTAAGGAAATTGAAAATGCTGAGAGAAACAATGGTGGGGGTCCATGTGGACTTGGTAGGTGGCCACCAATATCCACCTGGATCATTCCTCCCCCCTTAGGAAGCAATGGTCCCCATTGCGTTGAGCTCCTCCATGAGATGAGGAAACTTTTGCTGAACTTGTTCCCTGGTGAGCCACTTACCCTGCTGAAGGAGTTGGCCTGCTTTAACAACTCGATACAGTTGGATATTCTGTTGGCGAGTGTTCTTGATCTGTGTGTCCATGATCCGATCAGTTGCAGCTTCTTCCATGCAATCTGGATTTAATTCTGTGGGTTTGAGCTATTCTGCAATGTCCGATGTGTCTAGCAATGGTGGAAAGCATGGCCGAAGGCGGTCCACATTGAACACTGGGTGCAGGCCAAGGAATGGGGGAATGCTGAGCTCAAATGCATTGTCTCCCATAGCCTTAGTAATCGTGTAAGGACCATATCGGAGTGGTCTCAATTTCTGATAGGCTCTAGTAAGGCATTCCTTTTGCAAATGCAACCAGACTTTGTCGCCCACATGAAACTTGTGTGGCACCCGATGTTGATCATGTCGCTGATTGTACTTGACATTTGATTTCTCAAGAATGTCATGGACCTACTGGCGAATATGTTAGATGCGCTCAATGAAGCTGGTGGCCTTATCTGTTTCGGACTAGACATGAGCTGAATTTATGTGAGTAGCTGCAAGTGGCATGGCCACATCAATGGCGCATAGTGGCTGGAATCCCAAACCCACCTGAAAAGGGCTATGGCTAGTGGAGCTGTGAAGAGCTCGATTGTAGCTGTGCTGAACATAGGGGAGGCTCTCGTCCCATGTGCGTGGATGCTTTGAGTTATACATGCGCAGAATGTGCACAATCATCCTATTGACAACCTCTGTCTGGCCATCAGTTTGAGGATGGAAGGCTGTGGACTTCATGAGTTTGGTGTCCAGCATTGACCAGAGACTGGACCAAAATTTGCTGAGAAACCGACTGTCCCGATCTGAGATGATAGACTGTGGGATCCCAAAGTGCACCCACACTCATTCAAAGAAGAGTTTAGCAGTGGCTTCTGCTGTGATATTCTTCTTGCAGGCCATCATAATGGCCATCTTCGAGAACCTATCGACGACCACAAAAACACAGTCATTTCCATGCTTAGTGGAAGGAAGGCCTGACATGTAATCCATGGAGATGGATTCCCAAGGTCGATGAGGGGTAGGCAACGGGGTATAGAGGTCGTGCTTCTTAATGGTTGGTTTGGCAATGGCACAGGCAGTACATGATCTGATGTACTTCCCAACATCCTGTCAAAGATTCGGCCAATAGAAATAATTTTGCAGTACTGCCACTGTTTTCTCGACCCCGAAATGCCCAGCAGCTCGACTGTAGTGTGCTTCCCAAATCATCTTGGCACGCTCGCTTGAGGGAACACAAAGGTGACCCAGGTGGCATAACAGGGCATCCTGGAGGTGAAAATCTGGAACATGCCGATCCTCCAAGAGTGTCTAGTATGTGTGGCCGAATTCTGGGTCGCTTTTGTAGAGAAGTGGCCAATCAGAAGTCTCGTGCTCACAAGAGTTGAGTACGGTGGTTAACGCCATGATCGGTGGTCGACTGAGGCAATCTGCAACATTATTGGTGTTGCCCTTCTTATACTTGATATTCAAGTGGAACTGTTGCCGGTATGTAGACCACTTCTGATGGCGATCATTATGCAATTTCCCTTGGGTCTGTATGAACTGCAGGGGTCGGTGGTATGTGTGGATGACCGTTTCCTTCCCCAAAATGTAATGCTTCCATTGTTGGCAGGCCTGTATAATGGAATACATCTCTTTATCATAAGTGGGGTACTTCCGGACTGTGTCTGAAAGTGTTTCACTATGATATGCCACTGGATGTCCATGTTGAGTAAGGACTGCCCCAATAGCATAGTCAGAGGCATTTGTCTCGACCTCAAATGGTTGTTGTAAATCAGGTAACGCGAGCACTGGTGCCGTGCAGAGGCGATCCTTCAACTCCATGAATGCCTTTTGTTGAGATTCAGACCAAAAGAATTTTGCTTTCGTCCCTCCCTCGGTGACTTGACTCAAGGGCCAAGTAATATGAGAAAACCCCAACACGAACCTGCGGTAGAAGTTGGCAAGACCTAGAAAGCTGCAGAGCTCTGTTAGAGTGGTTGGAGAGGGCCAATCCCGAATGACTTGGATCTTGGATGGATCGACATGCACCCCCTGTTCATCAATGATGTATCCCAGATACTAAACCTGGGTCATGCCAAAAGTGCATTTCTCCAAATTGGCACATAGCTTGTGTTGCCGCAGTGTTTGGAGAACCTGTCGAATGTGGTGGAGGTGCTCTTCCCAACTCTGGGTGAAGATCAGAATGTCATCCAAGTATACTACTACAAGGGAGTTGGTGAATGGCCGCAAGATGTCATCCATTAGCCTCATGAAGGTTGCAGGAGCATTCGTCAATCCGAAAGGCATAACCAACCATTCGAAAAGGCCCTCCTTGGATTTGAAGGCAGTCTTCCACACATCAGAGGGTTCGATTGGTACCTGGTGATATCCTGACTTCAGGTCGATCTTGCTGAAATATTTTTCCCCCTTTAGTTGGTCCAGGAGATCATCGATCAGCGGGATCAGGTACCTATTACGGACAGTGATCTTGTTGAGCACCCGATAGTCAATACAGAGTCTCCACGTCCCATCCTTCTTCTGTACCAACACGATCGGGCTCCCACAAGGCGATGAACTCGGACGGATGTGACCTTTCTGTAGGAGCTCCTGAATCTGCCTCTTGATTTCATTGTCCTCTAGAACGGAGCGCCGATAAATTGGTCCATTGGGTAGCGGCGCACCTGGGGTCAGATCGATGGAGTGCTTGACCTGACAGTGCAGAGAAACCCCTGCAGGGGAGGTGAAGATGTCCTCGTACTCCTCCACAACCTTGTCCATCTGTAGTTGTCGTGCAGAGGGACCTCGTCTGGAGGTCGCGGCCACCGTCTTCTTCTTTCCTTGAGGGCGTATCATCAGGAAAACAAATTTCCTGGTTTTGGAAATGATCTTACTGCATTGTTTTGCAGTAATCAAAGAGATGGCCGTAGGTGGCGCTACCTCTGGTATCATGTACAACTTATTTCCCAATGTAATAATAACAACACGGGGCCTTGTTCATACACAGCATGTCGCTTCCACAAGTATGGCTATCCTAATAATACATCACAAACTTCGAGGGGAGCAATGTCACATAATACCTCATCCGTGAAGGGTTTGATGTTGTATGGAAGGCGACACTACTGGCTCACGCAAAGATCTAGTCCTTGGTGAAGCCACCCAATGGTGTATGGTTGTGGATGTGCTGTGGTCGGTAAGCCCAACTGCTTCACGACCTCTGCCGAAATGAGGTTCTTTTGACTCCCGCTATCAACAATGAACTGTATCGGGGAGCCCTTTACCCACATCTGGTAGTGGAAGAGACGCTCCTCCTCCTCTGCATCTTCGGGTTCATTTTTCTGGATCTTGGCGATAGCAATAGTGGCGTTGGGATCCGCATCAATGATATGCTTTCCTTTTTCATTCCCCTTATCGGGTTCTGACTCAGAGTCGGAACATGCATCTGATTTTGAAACCTTTAGCTCAGCCACCAGTGACTGCTTGGCCCGACACTCACTTGTGTTGTGAGTGGAGCTCTTATGGAACTCACACCATTTTCCAGTGTCCTTTTTCGGCTTCGCGGTGCTGTTCTTTGCTTGCAACTTCGGCGGGTTGTCTTGGGCTGTCCCGCCTTGGATTTTTCCTTTGTTATGTGGTTTAGGGGCACCTTTCCCCTGCTTTGGATTCGCAGATCCAAAGTCTCGCTTCTTTTGTTTAAACTTCTGCTCGACCTTGACGACATATCGGTATGCTACGCCGAGCGAGGAGATGTTCAAGAATTGTATTTCTTCCTGGATGTACTTGTGCAGGCAGCCACGGTATTTGAGTATCAAATGTTGCTCTGAATCCTTGATACCCAACTTTGTGCGAAGGGTATGAAAAAGATTGATGAACTCTGGCACGTCTTGGTCCCTTCCCTGCCGCAGCGTGGTCCACTTTATGTATTCATCCTCATAGCTTCCGACAGGGTAGTACTGCTCCTTGATGGCATCCCGGAATGAATTCCAGGTGGGTGCGGCTGAAAATAGTGAGCCAGTACTTTCATCCTTTTGCTCGTAGTAGGTTTCCCACCAGTCCTTGACGTGGGGGGCTGCTTTGAGAAGAGCGAAAACAATCTTTTCCCGACTCGAAAATTCATGAACAGAAAAATAACCCTCTAGTAGATTTAACCATTTATCTATGGCATCTGCGTCTATCTGACCCTCGAATATGGGGATTTCAAAATTGACTTGTACCTTAAAGGGTGTGGCATTTCCAGAGTAGCTGTTGGAAGCCGATGCCTCGCTTCTGGGTAGCCGCTGAAGGATCTAGGCAAAGCTGTCCATCATCGCGTTCCGTTGTCGCTCGAGAGCTTCTTCGAGCAAGATTTTGATGGGATCTCCTGCCCCCTCGTCTTTCTTCTCATCCGCCATGGGAGGCCGTTGGGATTTACGAGGCTGGTATTGCAAAGGTTCAACCAGTTCAAGCCCTAACTCCTTATATCCCGACCTTGTTGGGGACATGCAAAGAAAAACAGAGAAAAAGCAGACCGCTCTGATACCACTGATCTGGATTTAAACAGGAACGCAACAAACTACAGAGATAACCATATACACAAAGATGCAGCGGAAATAATACTTCATTTCATTAATGGAAAATACTGAAATATGCTTACAACCAGAAATGGAAATAAACTAGCTAGGGCGATGGTATCTTATCTCTGAGAAGAGATGTGGTGGCTACATGCCTCTGAACTGTGTTACAATGAGGCTCAAAGGCCAATTTATTGTTGAGAAACAATGGAAAACCCTTAACATTCCAAAACCTAACCCTAGGAGATGAAACGCCAAACTATGGGCCCCGTTTGGGTAAATTGGTACATCAACTTCCCGGGGTCGTAACTTTGGCATACGATCTCCGTTTGACGCATACAATAGCTCGTTAGAAAGATCTATCCGAGCAATACCACTTTGGGAAGGGCAACACCAATCCATGGACTCATGTTGCCCCCAGATTTCCCAAAAAACGTCGTTTAGGGCCTCAAAATGGCTCCAGAAGTTCAGGACCCGAAAAACTGCTAAAAATAGTAAGTTGTGCTACAATTAAGGAAACTGAAAATGCTAAGAGAAACAATGGTGGGGGTCGAGGTGGACTTGGCAGGTGGCCACCAATATCCACCTAGATCATTGAGACAACACCATCTTCCTTTGAGGAGGCATTACAACAAACGGTTTGGGTTGATGCCATGGTGGAGGAGTATGACTCAATTTTTCATAACAATTTTTGGGATTTGATCCCATGACTGGAAGACAATTCACTGTTGAGTTCTTGATGGATTTATAAGGTAAAGAAAGTAGTGGATGATAGTTTGGAGAAGAATAAGAGCAAGTTTGTGGCCCGAGGCTTTTCTGAGGTAGAGGGGATTGACTATGATGAGACCTTTGCTCTTGTTGCAAGGTACTCATCAATCAAATCCATATTGGCACTATCAACACAGATAGGTTGGAAGATACATCAGATGGATGTAAATACAACCTTCCTTAATGGAAATATTGAGGAAGAATTGTACATTGAGTAGCCTGAAGTTTTGAGACCTTCCATGAGTTGCATGTGTGCTGAATCAAATGAACGTTGTATGGGTTGAATAAACACAACGTGCTTGGTACACCAAGATTGATAGCTACTTCACTAGGTTGGGCTTCACCAAAAGTGACGCGGAGGCAAACCTGTACCATATTGTGGTGGAAGGTAAATTTTTTATAATTGTTTTATATGTCGATGATTTGATTCTAATAGGTGATGAGAAGTTGATCAAGTCTTGCAAGTAGGATCTTACAAGAGAGTTTGAAATGAAGGACCTGGGGCTCATGCACTACTTTCTGGGTATGGAAGTATGGCAAGGTGATGGGGAACTTCTTTTCTTTCAAGGGAAGTATGCCAACAAGATACTGAAAAGGTTCAAGATGGAGAGTAGTAAAACCATGAAAGCTCCTCTAACAGGTAACTGGAGGAAGGAGGATGCTATTTCAGGTGAAGTAGTGGAAGCTACCTTTCACATGTATCTTGTGGGTTCACTCATGTATTTTGTGAACACATGACCAAACATGTGCTATGCAGTTAACCATATTAGTCAAGCGATGGTTAGGCCTACCAAGCTGTATTGGAAGGTAGCCAAGAATGTGTTGAGATACCTCAGAGGCACTACTGAGTATGGATTGTGGTACAAATGGATAGAGGTAGTGAATCTTCAAGGCTTCACCGATGCAGATTAGGCAGGAAGTCCATTCGACAGGAAGAGCACATTAGGATGGATCTTCAGTATTGGGTCAGCAGTTGTTTCTTGGTATAGCAGGAAATAGAGATTGGTTGCACTCAATTGACCAAAGCCAAAGTACATGGTTGCAATTCAAGCAGCATGTGAGGCCATCTAGATGAGGAAGATTCTAGTTGGTTTGATTAGTTAGCAGATGGATCCAACTGTGATTTACTGTGATAATCAAAGTTGTATCAAACTCTCTGAAAATCCAGTTTTTCATGATTGGTCCAAGCATATTAATATCTGATATCATCATCTTCGAGATTGTGTATTGCGGCAGATTATGTTGTTAGAATACATTCCCACAAAGGAGAATGACGCTAACATTTTGAAAAAGGCATTGTCAAGATGTAAATTCAAGTTTCATAGAGACAGGATCAGGGTAGATGATAAACCCTTTCTTGTTGAGAGGGAGTTTTGAGAAACGACAACAAGAAATTCCAATTTAATTTGTCCTTGAATTGAATTGTGAATTAAAATCGAATATTATTCTCATAGAAACTTGTAAATAGTTCATTAAGTTTATTTGACTTAATTAACTTATGAATTTCAAGTTGGAACTCTTTATGTAGTCATGTATGTATGATCCATAAATTTTATGGGTCCAAGATGAGTTTATTTGAGTTTTAATTAGATAACTAAGTTTGACTGAGTTCTGTTCAATTAAACTAGTTCTAACCATTGGATGAACTAGTAGAGGTCTAGTATTGAGTTGAGCACTGGTGCATCCTTAGTGCTACTCCATCTAACTGGAGATTCACTCAAGGGAAACGCATGCATGTCAGTTCAAAGAAATACCCACTTGAGTCTAGAGTGCAAGGACATTGTACTATTAGTTGTATGATTTTTCGAGTTTTACATATCATGCATGCAATGAGATATGGACCTATGTTTGGATTGTATAATTTTGGAAGAAGGATTTTCCAATTAAATATGTTGATCCTCTTAGTAATTGAGTAAGGAAATAGGGCTTGACAGGTAGCAGGCTTGGCTAAGTTTTGGCTAGAGCAGGCTTGTGAGGCAGAGAATTGATTATACTTGTGCAGGGATTGTTCTAGTGAGAACAAGAACTGTATTTTCTTCTTGGATTTCTAATTAATACAATATAGATAGTCGGGGTTTTGAGTATGTTAGGGTCCTATAATTTATAGGATAAATTGATGATTATCTATTGATTTTCATGTCATAAGATGTTGTAAATAATGTTTCATTCCACAAATTATTTTCAAAAAGAAAAATAAAAAATATATATGAAAAAAAAGAAAATAAAACAAAAAACAAAATGAAAGGGTATATTAAAAAATAGATATATTAAAACAAATAAATAAAAAATGATGAAAAACCCTTAGAAAAAGTAAAATATGCGATGCTAGCTCAAATACCGCATTAGATGTTAAATAAATTGAGTTTAATTAGTTAAATCGTAAATTTTAATCGTGATTAACTTAGTTGTTAATAAAGTTATTTGACACAACTATTTTTGACGTATGTAATAAAACTCATGTTGAAAACGATGGGCACGATCTATCCCACCCAGATTGACGACTCCCGATTATTTCAGACCCCCTTTGTCCCTCCGACATTTACTCAAAGGGGGGATCTGAAAAGCAGATTCTATCAACCTCGGTTTAGCAATGTGTCACTCCTGCATCAACTTATGATCGCCCTCCTACTAAACCACTTACAACTCACCCCCCTCCGAAATCCACCTTCCTCCTTACCACCTAATAAAAAACTATAAACTTCGCTCCCACTACTGTCACATCCCCCTCACTTATAATTAATTGTTAAGTATCCATTTAGAATTATGATCGTTTCCAAATTAATGACTCTACTCCATGAAATAGAAAACTTTCAATGGTAAATGATCTCACTCATAAAACAAAGCAAAACCCGTTCAGTTTTCCTTCCCTCTACTGTTCCAAGACACTGAACGATAGAACCTGCTACTGCAACCAGTTATCAAGCCACACAATTTTTCATCCGACCAACTCTCAGGTAATTATTGTTTTCCATTTATTTTCTTTGCAACATGTCTTCAAAGGGTAAATTGAAAGCCACAGTGGAAAACCCTATGCTTCCCCTTGTAATTGACCTAGACCACCAGCCCTTAGTGGATCAACAGTACAAGATCTCAAACCAATTATGAGTTCAATCTCTATGAACTCCACAATTGTTTAAAACAAAAATATGTTGATATCAATGAAGAATTGAGTTTATGAGACTCCTTCCTACTTGAATTCATCTTTCCTCAAACCCATAATTTTCCAGAATTTTTTTCATGGTGCCAGTTGAGGTACATACCCAATCAAAGAGAAATTGTAGCCCAGAACAATGACATCCTGTTCACAATTACCCCTAACTCCATATTTCAGATGCTTCAGATCCAAAATTCAACCTCTCTGAAACCCTTTTTAGTAGATTCCCTCATAGAAATCTACAAAAACCTGAATTTTCCCCACAAAGGAAAAATTATCGAGACATTTCTACCTGAGAATGTCCAATTGCCAAAAACAAACCCTCCCTATCCATCCTCAATGTTTCCTGAAATGACAAAACAAGTCATTTCTATAGTTTCTTGTTTATTGGGCTATCAAACCAATCAATGGGGGTATGAAGCCATTATAAGTTTTCTATCTGTGTTCTCAACAGGAGAAAAGACTTCAATCATTTTTCATTACAGTGAATTCTTAGCAGAGGTCATCCACGAAAAGTTCCTCAAGTATTCTACAGAATGAGTCTTCAAACATGCTTCAGTTTTAGTTTACTTGTTCTTATTCCATCAAGCAGATAGATTTCAATTTCCACTACAGAAATTGGATGAACAGGGAATTGCACAGTCAATGATTCATTGGACTTCCTTGGTAAGAAAGCATGCCAATGAATTCACATTCAGTGATTATGTGGACCATTTTTTGTACAAAGTTTCTTGCCTACTTAATAGTGATGTTGAACCTAGAATTGGACATAATATTAAGATAATTCTACATCTCAGTGAACAAACAACGACAAGTGACTCATATCTATATCAAAATTACATTCAGATTAGAGTGTATGGATGTGAATGGCCTCCATATAAATTGCTTAAATTTTCTCCTATAAGAATTTTTGCATTAGAGTATATTAGGAAAATGATAAATATGGATGAGCGGCACCCTGTGACAGCCAAAAATAAATCTCAGTTCAAAATCAAAACACAGGTTGGGCCTTTCATATGTAATGCCAAGACAACAACAAAAGACACAGATCTTCTCCTTTAACAAATGAAATTTAAACTCATTTTCACTTGGTCATTTGATCCTTTGGGAATAATCTCAAAATTAAGAGTAGGGCATAAAACTATTCCTTACACTCATACTCCCAGACCTGAAATTGAGCAATATATGAATCAAGATCAATGGTAAGAAAATAATTTGCAAGAGGGAGGAGAACAGGTACCTTCTACTATGACATCACAGACTCAAGTGCCACAGGAAAAGTAGCATAAAAGAGCAAGGGAGGATGTTTCCCCTTCAGTCATAGACAAGGAAGAGAATTCCAAATTTACAAAAAGAGGAAAAAAACCAATCCAACAAAAGATTTTTTGCAGCAAGAAAATATACACTCTATAATAGTCTTGACAGGTCCTTATATTTCTACTTTCCATCGAAATGAAGGCATTTTCGTAGGGTCACCATCATCTTCATCTTCTCAAGAGCCACTGGAAACATCTCAATCAAGAGAATTGTTTCATGATCAAGTTGAACCAATTATATTTGAAAAGTATAAGGAAATTAAAAGGAAGAATGAAATTCTAAAACAAACAACATATTTTCAATTCTAGAAACAAACAACATCATCACAACACATACTTCTCTCAGCTTTTGATATTGTTAGGATGGGGTCCCCTAGGTTAGGTTTCGGTTTAAGATAACCCAAGTTTTGAAACATGTTGTGTAAATAATGTATAGTCTTCATGATTTGTGAATGCAAAGTACATAGATGATTAGGAGTCAAAGGGGTTCTCGCCCCTTGTTTGTGTAAATTTTGACTCAGTTTTGAGATCCACCCTTGGTCCGCGGACCATGGGATTATATGAATAAGGATATAAATAGGTGTGTCTTAGAGAGTCTAAGGCATGTCTTTGATGTAATGATAAGTAATGAACATATAGAAGAGAAGTGACACCGAAGAGAAGTGTGTCAGATAGGAGAAGAAAGGATCTGTAGTTAAGTCCGGAGAGGCCTAGGTAGAGTCTGCAACTGAGTGCGTGGGCCCCTACAGCTGAGTGCGCATGGTATTTTTGAGTTTGTAATCCTGAATTGAAGATCAATAAAGACGGTTTCCGTAGAATTATTGTGTATTTCCGTTTATTACTGTTAATATTATATGCTGTTGATGAATGATGTGTTTTATGAAATATTGGTTGAATGTTGTGTGATTCTATTGAGTAAGTGTTAATGATGTACGCAATGCATGTTTATGTGTTTTTGTGAAGACTTTGATGCATTATCTGATGCTTAGAAATAACTTAAGTAACTCTGCGTGAACCCTAATTTAGGATTTCTTTCTGGTGTACATGAAGGCAGATCTGAGGCACTAAAAGACATCACAGTAGTCCTTGGATGCAGAAACTTGGCTCTTATATCCTCCCATACTGCTTCGAGTGAGATTGTAGCCTACAGTATGCGGGTTGTTGCTGAAAGGGCCAATAGTGTATGGATTTGTTGGTTGGCACAACTAACTCTGAATCTGGGTCAAGACCCCCTAAGCCAACAAATGTTTTCATTGCTGGCACCAAGATCTGGTTGAAAGAGATGTGTGATGTCGCATCATTGGAATCTAACCAAGAAATAAATTGAAAAGTGGTTGGATCAGAAGATTTAGGAGTTCACAGTGCAAGAAAATAGGAATCCACGCCTGTCAAAGGAATAGTGGTTGAACAGTTATCTGTATACAGAGATACACGAGATCTTCTTCTACATGTTCCCCATTGAGCTATATGAGTGGTTGGCTAAATTGACAAACAATGAAGGAAGGTGGAAGCTCGATAATATAATAGTGTGGACTCTAGAATTAGTGTGATTGTTAGAATATTTTGAAAATAAGATTGTGCAGGCCGTCAATCAAATTATAGGAGGATTTGTTACAGAATTTGCAGTTGATACCTCAGTCAGCCACAGTGAAGCAGAGTAGAGATTTTTGAAAAGATCGCGAGGTAAGTATTTAAGATCTTTGAATAATTGGATTAAAATGTTGTTATGTGAAAACGGGTGATGCCGTTACCTTGATGTTTGGAGCTACGCAAAGTGGATGACTCTTTAGAAATCATGAAGGATCAGGACCCAAGTATAGTCCATTGATTGGAACTCCTTTAAGTGATGACGAAGGGGCGAAACGAACTTTGTTTTGAAGCTCTATTTAGCTAATCACTTAGGGGTTTCCTTGAATAATCATCCATCCACTCTACCTCGATCTCCACCTCCACCGCATACACCTTCGCCCACACCTCCACCTCCACCCCCACCATTCAACATGGTGAACACCATGAAGTTGCCAATTTTCAAAGGCATAGGGAGTGAAGATATAGAGCAATTCTAGTTTTTTGCAAGTGTTGTGTGGACAACGAAACAAATTATTGATGACAATATCAAGAAGGCACAGTTGGTTACCGCTCTACAGGATCGCACACTGACTTGTTATATTAAGTTTTGTTCTGATAATCCTCTTGCATCACTAGCAGAGTCTAAGTCTACTTTAAACAAAGAGTTTAATAAGCGTAAGTTTGAATCGAAGCTAGTAGTTGGATTTAAGGAAATCATGATGAGGGTCGATGAGACACCTTGGCAATCAGATCAAAGGTTGAAGTGTCAGATTCAAGAAGCTAACATGCATCTCATAGATGGTCAGCATCGTGAGTGGTTTATAGCTTTGCTACTGCCCCACCTGAGAATTTCTCTGTAGCAACAAAAGTTAAGAGCTTAGGAAAAAGTTTTTGAAATCACGATGAGGTTGCATGCAATGCCTATTCAGGATGCGACCTTGGGGGTAAAACAGATCCACTCTCAGTTATAGAGCCTTTGCTTAGAATTACAGATCTTGAAGAAAGACAAGGAGACTAAACCAAAGGTGCGCACGGAAGTATGGTGTCTGAAGTGCAAGAGCTAGGGGCATGATAAATACCACTATCCTATATTCACAAATTATATTATAGGAGGGGGACTAATTCCCCTGAATCTGGAAGCCCCAGCAGGGCCGAGCATGGGGGCTCCGCTATGGTGCGTTATTTTTCAGGTTGTTGGATAACATGTGACAGATGATTGTCATTTACTTTAAAACTTTGTCTAGACACCTCAACAGTTGTTTTGTAAATTCTACAAATATGTGGGCCACAATTGATCTAAAAATTAGATCTTAGATTAATATTAAGGTATTACAGACTCATGTGCAGGATTTTCATATATTACTTAGTGCAATGGATCGAAAAGATTGTGAATAATATAGACAATGAGCAGTTAGAGAAACATAACAGAAACACATACATAACACAGTAAATAATCAAGGAGTTCACCCAAAACTCTTGGGCTACGTCTCCTGGTCTAGATTTTAGTGGTGACCTCTCTATTATGTCTTCAAGAGCAGAGTTTTTACAAATGTGAGCTCAAATTGAGTCTCAACACAACAGGAACAAACAACAAGGGTTTTCTTGAATCCCTCAAGTCTCTCTGAGTACACAGACTCTCCCTCTCGCTCTATATCTCTGTTTTCTCTCTGTCTCAACACTACCTGCCCCTATCTCTGTTATTCAGTGGCTTTTAAGCCAATCGTCACTTGTCTGTTCATTTTCCCTTTTGGCTCTCTGGCTCCTGGCCTCTATCCATTCAAATCCCCTCTGAGCATTAAAAATTCATTGTGAACCACCTTCAGGTATGGTGGCCACCTCTTTTTAAACAGAAAGGACCTTTGGCATGGTTGAAATCCCCGGTAACATGTTTCCCTATTTACACAGAGAAATACACTAAAAACAGGCAAAAACTCTTTCTATCGGACTTCAAAAATCATCGAATCCACCCTATAATCCTATCAGATCCACCTTTGGTCGTTATTGCAAGTCCACTATTGATCTATGTGATTGTTGATCCAACCATTGATATACATTTCAGGTGGCTTATTGTTATCGGGAAAACTAGTGTCTATGCAGAGCTACTAGTCCCACTAAGGCTGGTAGCTACCTTAGAAACAAACAAACTAAAAACTACTTTCATTTTCCTTTATGAGAAATAGATGAGGGAGGAATAAGGAGACCAACCTCTGTCTTGCGCCTGGTTCCTTGCTTGATTCCTCTCCCTTCTGATAGGTCTTCGCCACTCGCTTCCTTGTCTACCAAGCTTCAAAGAGCACCTGTAGAATCAAAGCAGCATAACACTATCCAAGAACATAGATCTATTATCATAAACAATATAGGACCAGATGTATGTTGACCACACAAATGCATATAACATCAATCATACAAGAATGTGGAGGAAAACTTGAATAGCTTTATTGATAACCAAGAAAGAGCAAAGAGGATTACAACCAGTTGTTCTGACCCAGCATCATCCTCTCAGCAAGAAAGCCCTTCTTCACCTCATGAAAAGCTTAGATCACCCAGCACTATGATATTGCACCAAGAAACCAACAGCACTTCCTTACAAGATACAAAATTCCAGCCTCTGGATCTCTGGGATGAGGGATCCATATATAGATGTTTGTAAGGGGAATGAGTCAGCTTTTGAGATTTGATTAGTTTCCTCTCTCTGATAGTTCTTGATTCGACTTGGAGATTGATGATCTCTTACTCATCCCTGGGCGAATGTAGAGAGGCAAGTGTCACAGGAGAAGTTTCTGGAAGATTCCATGCTCCTCCACCTTGCGGATTGACCCAGCCATTTGTCCACTCTCGCCCATCGCACCCCATAGAAGGGCTTTTCAACATGCATCACACCTACTGTGTGTATTCAGGTGGGATGCAACGCACTTTGACCATGGAGCAGGTGAAATGGTCCAGTTTTGACTAGTTCTGAGTAGTTTTTCGTGGAGAACTTCTGGGAGATGTTGTAATCAATTGACCTTGTTCTTTTAGGGGTTGGAACAACACCTTTAGGGACTTAAGAGCCCTTGGTTTATGGACATTTATGATTGGGGTTGCAGTGCCCAAAAATGTCTATAATAGTTGCCCCCTAAAGCATGAGGTGGTTAATCTTTTGATGTTGGGTGAAATGCTTTATCATGAGGATTTGAAGTTTTTTCAAGTTGGAAGGTGACCTGTAATAAGATACAATACAATACATTATCTTCATAATATTTTCATGATCTAGCTGAGGCGAGCATTCCCATGCTCAGCTTTATAAATTCATTTTCATGTACATGAGACAGACAATCGTCTGAGTGTAGACTGATGATTCTGGTAGAGCCATCATCCCTTAGATTGGATGATTATCTATGCAGCAATGATGTGCATTTGATGTCTTTATTTTCCTGAATATATATCGCAGCCCTGATGGATGAAACTAGATCCGGGGTCTTCAATCTCGTTCTATCTTCACTCAAAATACAAGTCGATCCATGTGAGAGATGTTTTGGAGTCGAACATGGAAATACATCGCCTGATTACCAGCCAATGATGTAAGTTGTTAACAGGCGCGAGAGGAGTCACCGATAATGATGATGACCCTCAAGGTACTATAGTATAATTCACGTAGACAATTCACGTGGTGTGAATAAGGGACTTGGAAAAGAACACCACACAAAATCTTTTGGTCGAAGGCCATTGATGTAAACCTGTTTCCGGAAGTGAGAAACTTGCCACTGAGGCATGCAAGCTTCAAAGTACTCAAAAGGGTTGTTCCTAGATTGACTTCTTGGATAATGAGCTGATGTCAACAAGAAGCGATCCATCATAGGAGGGCCTTAGTGAATCCCACATCAATGACACAGAATGGAGCAAATGATT
The DNA here is from genome assembly GCA_031772625.1 of Pinus tabuliformis. Classification (NCBI taxonomy): domain Eukaryota; kingdom Viridiplantae; phylum Streptophyta; class Pinopsida; order Pinales; family Pinaceae; genus Pinus; species Pinus tabuliformis. The sequence continues at coordinate 787,090,307 of CM062808.1, forward strand.
TTAATGGAGGTGAAAACGATCTGGTGATATAAGGTTTAGGGTGGTGGTCATGAAAGAATGGAGCGTAAATTTATTGTAGTGGGTGAGACACAGGTGAATTCTTTGAGCGACTTCTCTTGAACATATTGGTGACACTGCCATGATGGATTGGTAGCATTAACCCCAAATATGTATGGTGTGACAGAACCATGGTGATGTGACCAGTGAACGGAACAACCCAACCCGACTCGGATGCGGAGTGAAAGTGTCATGTTCAAGAGCGACTTGCTACCAACAAAGTTTCTTCAAGTTTTCTTCCCAATTTTTCCCCAGTCATTGCTGACCAGTACCTCTTTATTTTCTTCAAGCTTGAGGAGGATAACATATGCTTGTTCTATAATTTTCCCTTCGGGCAAAACCGTCGCTATGTTTTAACGAGCCTAGCGATAGTGAAACTTGTTCTTGTCTGTTATGGACAAGTTTGTCGCTATTCGGTTTTAACAAGTTTAACGACAAAGATAACTCAGTCCTTTTCAATTTTAGAGAGTCTGAAAAGGGACGTAAAGGAAACTCCAAAAATCCTTTTTCGTCATCTAATCCTTTAAGTCCGAAAAAGTATAAAATAATACAAAAGGGGTGAATTTTCGGTAATTTTAACGAGCCGAACAAAACAAGCGCTCGATCTTTTTGTGTAATAATCCCTCAGGTCCAAAAAGATTAAAATCTAAAGGAGGGATAGCACTTCCGGTCACTTTAACGAGCTAGAGAGGCCAATGGCTCGGAAATCTTTTCATATTTTATGAGTCAGTTGAAAAGAGCTTAAAGGAGACTCGTTTTTGAGGAAAGAGTGATATATTTGGGTAGCAGCTGATTCCAGGTAAGGTTTGGAATTTTCCAATCACAGCAATGTCACAGGGATGGCCAACAGGATCACTCTTCGCAGCTGTTCCTCAAAAGGGGTAAAAAATCAAGTGGAGGTGAATGATCAGCCAATACAGAGTGGAGGTGATGATGAGAACACGACCAAGGCTTCAAAGGCTAATGATAATACATTCACGATGGTTATTTACCGGAAAATGGTTCATTTTTTAATGAGCTTAAACGTTGGGGGAACACTTGCTGATTTCTTATGTTTATTTTTTAACGAGCTTGAATTCCGCGTTAAAACTGCTCGATATAATGGTCATTGATTTTCTTGATTTTACCATTAATAACTTTGTTCCTTCAAAGGTTGTACTGTCTTCTCAATTGCTTCATCAAACTAGTTAGAAATGAACAATATATGTTTAAAAAATGAGTTAAGACACTAATATTTTACTTGAATTATGTGAAAGGTAATTTAAAAGTGCTTTTACCCCTCATTTTACCATTTCATTTGAACTTTGGTTTGTTGGAGTTTTGGAGGTGTTTTCCCCCTTGATTTTCACCAGCTAATTCCGGGAGATTCTGTGGACAATTTTCGGCACCGTCTAGACCAGGTAGGAGCTAAACCTGAGCTCTTTCATTTCATCCTTTCCATTTTTCAGTCTGAGCCTAATTTATGGCTTTTTTGAGCCTCAGGGGTTTGAAAAACTCGCCCTGGCTCCATCGCACCCTTTCTATATCGAAAGGTGCATTGCATGTTGGCCTAGCCACTGGACAGTTAGCATGCAACGCACCCAGAACACTGTTGGGGGTGCGATGGGCGCAAGGGGGGAAATTTGTACACATTTTTCCATGGATATTTTTGCCTGTTTTTCACCAAATTAGGATATAACTCTTCTCTTGCTTGTTTTCAGAGAATCATTGGAGCAAAATTCCTGTTACATGGTGAGAATGGGAGCATGAAGAAGAGGACATGCTGCTTTACATGATCTGGTTACGTAAATGCATTGCGGAACTGTGGCCTGTTCAAGTTTTTCCGCATCTCTAGCATGAGGCAACCAATCAACTTGTTGCAGTATTTTCTCGATGCCTGGGATCCTACCAGCCAGGTGTTCCAGATTAGGAGAAAATCTATCCCCTTGACTGTCGTGGACATCTATTTTTTGACCGGCTTATCGAGGCGGGGTGCCCATATCTCATTATGAGGTTCGGCCCGTGGGGGTGAATGTGCGAGAGATTACATTTGCAGGTATTGCAGAGAGGGATATCAACCGAGTGAAGATGGAAAGATCAACATCTGAGATGTCACTGACGGGCCCTTGAGGACCATTCTATTCACTTTTGCTAGGATGGCTGGTAGTGCGGCTCTTCATATGGCCAACCGGTCTTATATGCAGTATGCCTTAGAATGCCTTGAACCAAAGGTGTTCAACTAGTGTGATGCAGTACTCTTTGTGATGAAAGAACAATTGACCAAGGTGAAAAATGGAAGATTGAAGAAATTTGGGTATGGTTCTATTTTGACCACTTTTGCCTTGGAGAAGATCCCGCTGATGCAGCCGCAGTATCTTTCACTTGGTTTACCTCCACCGACTGAGCCACGGATGCAGAGATGGACCGACCATATGCCCAGACATGCTGGTCAGTCTCAAGTTTCATTTTTTGATACCTTCTTCGGGGGGTTCAATCGTCAGGAGATGGTTTTTTCGGAGTATCCATATGCTGGTATGGTTTTCCGGGGTGACACAGATTTGGTACTGCCGGCTGGCGAGCAGTGGGGCGCTATTCGTAAAATTTTTGACCATATATTTGTTTATTGTTTCTCTTTATAATTGTGCTTTATTCTATCGAGACTAATCAGAACTCATGTGCTCATGCAAATGTTGGACCAGTTCGGCCAGTAGTACGCCTAAGAGTGCCAGCTGCCGCTCCAGCAGGAGAGGCTGTGGGAAGGGCTATCCTTCGTGACCTTGATGTGGCTGAGACTCTTTCAGCATTACAGGATCACGTCGAGGGCCTCACTCTTGGTATTCCATATGTGATGACTGATGAGCTACCTCTGAGGTTGCAGTGACATACTACTAGCGTGCCAAGTCAATGGACTAGGCTTTTACGCATGATTGCACAGGCGGTGACTTGTTATCACCAGCATCATTAGACTAGGGTGCCCCCTAGTGTTTTGAGTTTTGGGTCATTTGACCAATTTTGTCTTGGTTATAGAACATTATGTGTAAACCATAAACAGTTTTATATATATTTTTGATTTTCAGATTTTTATTTTGGTTAAGTTACATGATCCGGATGCAAATATTGATGAAATGCTTCTTTTTATAAATGTTGCAAATGTCTATCTAACACATAATTTGCGAAAGAGTCTGTTAATGTGTTTAAGTTTCTAGAAATATACTGATATTGAATAAAATCAAATTCTCTTTCCAAAATCTTGACCCTTAGGAACATGAGATAGATAGCTGGATTTCGGACGGAGTAGATACCAGTGAGTTGTAGTATGACGAGCTGTGAGTCTAGCCTGACGACAAGTCGGCGTATGCCATGTGTGATGGGATCAGAGAGAAGTTCTATCAACGCGCTATATTCAACGATGTTATTTGTTGACCGACCAATACATAACCCTCTGAAACTTACTAACTCGCCGCTTGGATAAAAAATGGCCCAGGCCACAGAAGATAGGCTCCACGAACTACGACTCACTCCGTCGGCATATCCAACTAATGATTCCAATAGGTTCGACATCTGCAACAAATGTAAAAAGTGGATTACTCGACCAAAATGATTACACTTAGCGAAAACAAAAATGTAACAAAAGCATATGGGTTACTACACTGTATCATGTGTAGTAACGCTTAAGATACAACCTCTTATGGGGTTGCGCCAGCGGAATCCCGTCATAATCCATCAACTCGTAGGCTCCTTTTGCTAATACTCGTTTAACAATATAGGGGCCCATCCATAAAGACTTGAATTTACCTGCTCCCAATTTATCGAATTCTTGGTCGTAAAGCAAGACCAAGTCACCTTCTAAGAAGACACGGGGTTGACATTCTTGTCGAATTGCGCCTTGAATCATTTCTTATGGGCTTCGTTAGCCAAAGTGGCATCACGACAGGTTTCATCCAATTGGATTAGTTCCAAGAAATGAGCCTTCTCTTCTGAAGTTTCGGGGAGAAGGTCGATTACGAGTTTGAGGGACGAGATTTCACACTGAACTGGTAAGATTGCTTCTAGGCCATACACCAGTTGGAAGGGTGTAAACCCGGTTGCATTCCTTACCTATGTCCGGTATGCCCACAAGGCTGAGTACAGGATCAGGTTCTAACTCCTTTTGTGGACTCCAATCATCCTTTGCAGCATGCGCTTGAGGACCTTGTTGATTGCTTCAACTTGTCCGTTGGCCTGCGAGTAATATGGAGTAGAGCTGTCGTGAGACAACCCTAATTTGGTAGCTAATTCGGCCATCATGTGATTGCGAAAATGCGATCCATGATCTGTGACAATAGCCTGTGGAACGCCGAATCTGGCGACTACATGATTGAAAAATAAAAGGGCAGCTGTTTCACCAGTGTTATCTAATGTAGGCATCGCCTCGGCCCATTTGGTAAAATAGTCTACAGCAACTATGATATACCCATGCCCCCCGGTCGAGGTGGGGTTACATGTCATGAAATCAATGCCCCATTTGGAGAATGGCCCAACAACAACTATTGGCTGCAGAGGTGTGGGTGGTCTCCTGGTTTTGCTATCGAAAATTTGACATGCATGGCAACTTCTGACTGCGGTTATGCAATCTTTGAACATTGTTGGCCAGAAGTATCCTGCTCGTAAAAATTTTTGCGTCGTAGCGTAACCAGATTGATGCCCCCCACACGCGCCTGAATGGGAATCATTCAGGACTTTTTCGGCTTCCTCATGGGTGAGGCACCTCCTCAGAACTATATCGACACCACGATGGTAAAGCATATCACCGATGATCATGTAGTCTTTTGATTGGTATTGAATACGTTTTTTATCTGAGCGAGAGGTATTAGGTCTATATTTTTGGGTTTGGAGATAGATGATTATATCTCCATACCACAGATCGCTTGAAAATATCAGAAACAAAGATTCATCCACAATGGTTTCTTTGGATGTTTCATCATTGGACAATGATGGGAGATCACATAGTAATTCCGCGAATACCAGGGATTTCTTCGATTTCGATTTTACAAATTCCAGATCAAACTCTTGAAGAATTGCTATCCATTTTGAATATTTGCCCCCCAGCAACTGTCGCGACAATATGTAAGTCATGAGGTTGCAATCTGACAGAACAGTAGTTTTTCAAAATAGGATATAGTGTCGAAATCTCTGTATTGCTTGAACAGCTGCGAGTGCCAGCTTTTCAACATAGTAATATTTTATTTTTGTATCATTTAAGTTCCTACTTAAATAATACATAGGATGTTCAATTTCGTCGTCTTATTGAACTAAAACCATTGCGATGGTTTTATCCGCTGCAGCCAGATACAGGTTAAAGTCTTTTTGATAATCAGGAGTGTACATTAATGATGCTTTCATTAGGGATTCTTTTAAAGCATCAAAGGAAGCTTGCGCGACCTGATCCCAGATGAAGGGTACTTCCTTTTTCAATAGACATGTATAACCTTTAGCAAGTTCTGCATAATTTGGAATGAACCTCCTCAGAAAGTTTGCTTTCCCTTGGAGTTTCTGAATCTGAAGCAAATTTGAAGGTGGAGGAAAATTTATGATTGCCTGAACCTTACATGGGTCGAGACGAATCCCATCCTTTGAGACTACAAAGCCAAGTAAACGACCAGAACTGACACAGAACACACATTTGTGTGGATTGAGTCGTATCTTGTAGTGTCGGCAACGTAGAAATATCGCTCTCAAATGCTGCGGATGATCGATCCGCTTTCACGAATGAGTTGGAAGGTCGTCGAGATATGGTTGAACGATGTTTTTGATGTCATGGAAGGCATAATTCATTGCCCTCTGAAACGTTGCCCCTGCGTTCTTTAAACCAAAGGGTAATTTGCGATAAGCAAATGTGCCCCACGGACAAATAAATGTAGTCTTTGACTGGTCCTGTGGGCAGATATTTATTTGATTATACCCGGAGAATCCATCCATAAATGAAAAGATTTCACATCCGGCGCATTCATCAATTATCTGGTCAATAAAGGGTGTAGGGTAGTTTTCTTTTGGACAAGCTTGATTTACATCCCTGTAATCAACGAACACTCTAATCGTTCCTTGTTTATTCATCACAAGAACAATGTTCGATACCCAATCAGTTAGAGGAACCGGGTAAATGAAACCAGCATGGAGAAGCTTTTCAACTTCTGCCTTGATGGTAGCGACTTTCTTGGGGTGCACATGCCGTAGCCGTTGTCGTACCGGTTTGACATCTGGATACATCTTGATTTCGTGTTCAACTATACTCGAGTCAATGCCTGGCATTTCATCATATGACCAAGCAAAGACATCTCTGAATTTGCGAAAAAGAACTTTGTATATTTCCAATTCTGAAGGAGAACAAAATTTGCCAACATAAATATTCTCTACAACATCCGTTTTGGTCGAGATATTTATGGCGATAGTCTCTTCAATATTGGACAAGTTTCGCTCGGAATCCATCGTGTTTACAGTATTTGATAGGAAATCAAAAACTGAGGATGATGAAGGTCAGCAAGAGTGTCTTCTTGACAATCCGGAAGATGGGAACAACGGTGGTAATCTTCCCATGGCACCCCTTTAATTACCATTGTCTGAACAATTCCTTCGTCGGTGTAATGCACTTGTGACCAAGGATCTGAAGGGGTACCATATTCCTTATACCTATATATCCAAACTCTTGATGAGCGTTGATTCAGTTCTGCCTCCCATGCTGAAAACATTGATTGCTACAATATTTCTATTGGGCTTGGAGGCAATACCTATGGATGATCCATGTTTATATCGTTTTCTGAGATCTTTTGAATCGAAGATATCATATTGTAGGTTCCTACCATTGCCACTTCCGCCAGATTGATTGGAGGTGGGAGGGAAAAATTCCCCATTAATTTAGGGTCTTTTAGTAGGCCTACTCCGATATTTTGAAGTGTATGGGGGCTTCCATGGATCATCGGAATGCTTCCCGTAACTTGGGAACTATTGGGGAGAAACATTTGTTGGTCAACGGTTTTAATTCCTCCTTGAAAAGGAAATGCAATCTTCCTAAAGTAGGTCGACACAACCGCAACCATAGCGTATATCCATGGTCTTCCTAGTAGGATGTTGTAATCGAGGTTTCTGTCGATTACTTCGACATCTATTTCTATTGTTTTCCCCCCTAGTTCAACTTGCAAGTTACTTAGAATACCATATGGGGTATACGTTCATCCATCAAATGCTTTTAATGTTGTCGAAGATCGCGACAAGGTTGGAGATCCTAAAGTTTTCCAGCAACTCATCGACATAATACATGTAGATGCCCCCTCATCAATAATTGTTCGATGAATAGTTTTGTTGAGGGCTTTCACTTGAATGAGGAAAGCTAGTTGAGCTGATAACTGAGGATCGTATCCTTTGTGATTAAAGGACACAAGATTAGAATCATTTGGGTCTATCCCACCTATAGCTGATAATAAAACCTACTTTTGGGATGGAAAATTTTGTAGTACCTCAAGTGTCAACATAGCGGATGGCGATTGGGCCAGATCATCCACTATATTATAATGTTGTGCTGCTCTGGCACGAGGGTCAAATTTCGACTTGTGTACTACTCCCTTTGGCGGTTTTATTGTTAGCTCTGGAATGATGGGCGGTGCAACTTCTATTGAAGTTGTTGTCGAACTACTAGGTTGATCTTTATCCTTGTTGTTAGACAGCTGTGGATTCCTGTAATCTTTATTCCTTGTCGATATCAAAGCATCATTTTGTTGTTTCAAAACCGACAAAATCAGTACTTGGGACGGGGAAGCATTTTCACTAGCAACCAGATTTGTTCTTGGATTTGGAAACGGATCAATCAATACTGTCGAGGTGTTTGAATTCTTGAAGAATCTTTTAAGCTCAGCTTTATGCGGACAATTTTTTGTCCAATGATCCTCATCACATATTAAGCATGGATTTTTTGGTTTCCTATCTCTAGGAGGGTTTGCAGAAGAATTTTCAGGTGATGATTCCTCATGTTTCTTCTTCTTCCCTTTGTTTTTCTTCTTGCCTCCTGGTTGCTTGGTTTCTTTGCTTGTATCAGTCGAGATGGCATTTACTTCTGAGGCGAGAAGTTCTTCTTTTGCATTTTGACTAGAAATCTTACGGGCTTTTTTAGATGTAACCTTTGTTGATTTCGTTTCTGTCATACCAATCACGCCATCACCGGCATGAGAGTCATTGTTCGATTTAAGAGGAGGAGGGACGGAAAATTCCGGTCTGGGAGTGTCAGGGATTTTATCGTAGAGCATGCCAGACTGAGTATAAATCAAGTCTAAATATTGTGCATGAGCAATTACTTGCTCTTTAGTGACGACTCCTCCTTTTGCCACATCTTCTGTAATGGAAGGTAATAATGACTTAATAAACCATTCAGCTAAAAGCTGATCAGGAACATACATTTTTACCATTCTACGACGACGTCGCCACTCATGAATATGATCGGATATGTGAGTGGATGTTGTTTGCTTGAAATTGATAAGATGTTCTGTTCCCGTTTCGTACCTTATTGGTAACTGAAAATGGGTTAAAAAGGTTGTGGCCAGGGTACTGAAGTTGTCAAACGTAGCTCTGGTTAACTCGCTATACCATTTTGCTGCCGGACCAGTTAACGTCCTCTGAAAAAGGCGAAGCCTAATCGAATCATCGTTTAGGGTGTTTGATGAACACCACAGATGAAATGTCATCACATGATTCGACAGGTCTTCACCCGAATTTCCATTAAATTTAGGAATATCTGACGGAAGTTTATGTGGAATCGCTGGCCACCAAGGGGCGTAAGCAATTGGATCGTTCGTTAACCTATTTAGATCCGGTAACTCCAAAGTTGCCACAAAGGGTAACTGTTGATTCAGGTTTGGCGCAGCATACCCAGGATAAGATGGGATTGCCTGAGCTGTTGGTCTCTGCATAGCAACATAATGCATTTGATGTTGGTAACTTTGGTAAGGTTGATGGGCATAACCATTGTAGAATGATTGATTTTGACTGTTTTGAATATACAGCTACCCACTATTTGCAAATATTTGTTGCTCAGATCCTTGGTATACTTGTTGGAATTGCGGTTGTTGGTATTGCACCAACCATGGTTGCGAAGCCATGTGCTATTGTCCAATACTAACCGTTTGACTAAGATGATGGGTAATTGTACCCGTTTGGGCCTGTGTTATTCCACTAGTTGGCAATTGTGGTTGAGTCGCAGGGACAAGAGGCTGTTGTATTACAACCTAAGAAGCTTGAGGTTGGCATACAATGGCAGCGCTTGTACTTGTGACACCATCACAATAGCCGGCGTAGTTGGTATATTTGACATAGGTAAACATTGTTGCATCGAATATACAACTCTTGGTCGTTGAGGCAGTATCGACACCCAACCACTAGATGTAATTCCAGGATAACCTGAATTTTGTTGTGAACTCTCATATGGTTGTCCTCCCGGAGGAGACAATGAAAGGGTATACTGCCCCCCATACAGCGGTAATCCAGTACATAAAGGAATTGTTTTCCCTTGAGGACCGGACTACCCAAATTGACACCTTGAAGGATCAATTTGCTGAGACTCAACATAAGAGTTCCCAGATACTATTCCGGATGAACAAACAGGAACAGACCATACTCTTGAAATAGCCCGTGAGTGGGCCCCGTCTAGCGATTGAGAGCTAGTTGGGATAGATGGTATACTGGCGAACATTGTTGGAGTGACAGCAGGAAGTTTTGTCGTCGCTGTGTCGGATGACATAGTCCTAGATGTTGACGGTTGTTCAGACATTTCTAGTCTATCCAAAAGATTGCCTAGAGATTCTATAGGAGCTTCTGATGGCAGTAGACTAATTTCTGAGGAAGAGGGATATAGAGTGATCCCGACTCCAAATCGCGATGGAGTACTAGATGGAGGATCCTCCACAATATCTTCTATAGCAATCAGACCAGGTGGAATAGGTAGACCAACAGGTCCATAAAATATTTTTGGTGCGGAAGAAGGTATGGAATCTGCAGCGACAAATGTTTGGGCAATAACACCCTCTGAATCAGCTGTAGATGGAGCTGGCTCAGTAACACAAGTGTTTACCTTCACACTAGGATCAGTTCTACTATCCTTTGGTGGCTACTAAACTTCTTCTGTAAAGGTAGGGATACCAGGAATGTTTGGAGTAACCAGAGTCTCTAATGGTGTTGGAACACTTGTTCTAACTTTACCAGGGGATTTGGAACTGGTTAAACGAGTTCGCTTTGCCCGTAACAGTTTCGACTCTGGAGACAAAGACGGTTGACTCGTAAGCCTCCGTGAACGACGGGGTTTCAATTGACTTTCTTCCATGATTGCGGATTACTCGATCAACTGAAAATCAAGGGGAAGTATGTTTCCGAATTAGATGAATTTTAGATGCTTTGACACAACTTGCTTTTTCAATTTTTAAGAGTCGAGAAAAAACAAAAGATGACTCTAGCCGCCTTCGATTGTTAATGAGCCTGAAGTGACAAGTGCTCATATGGACCTTTTCTGTTAAGGAGTCTGAAAAGGAATGAAAGGGACTGCTCTGGAAATCTAGACAGAGGGATTACCAAACCAATCGCAAAATTGCAGAATACTTTTTACGGTACGGCAGTCAATCTTCCCGAATGCTGTGTTCAGTGCATTGCGATCGATAGGGCGACAGACACGGCTTCCTATGGATAAAGGATAAAGCCTATTGTGGTCTCCCAAACTATAATCGACGGTATGTGGGAGCACAAGTCCGTATTGGCACTTGTTGTCTCAAAGTGGAGGAATCACCCAACCAACAGTGAAAACAACAGTTACCAGGTTTTACGACATCGAAATACGTCTCTAGCCTAGACTTCTAGATGTTGTGCGTTAGGTTCCAAAGCATTTTTAGATTCATTAAATTTATTTTAAAGTTTATCTTGCTTAAGAAATTTTCCTTTCAGGTTCACCGCGTGATGTAGATGTACAATTTGTAAAATGAAATCTAAGATGATAAACAGTCATTTAATCTTCCTTTTGCAATGAAAATCATAGATACTAAGGAAAGAGAGATGATTTTTCTGTCAACAAAGAGCAGAGAGCACACACTATATGCACTTGTACTAAATCAAACCAACAAACAGTATAAATGAAAATGCACATGCATGTATTTGTTTTCAGCCTTCTTAATTTGTAAATGATAAAAAGAAAGCTAAGCACAAATCTGAATTATTTTTCAAAGCGATAATTACTAACAAGCTTATTTTCAAAACAAAATGAGGACAATGACAACACTTTGCTATTCGGAATTGAAAACCTGCTTTCGACAGTTGAAAAACTACTAATTCAAATCAAATACAAGAGTAACATTGTAATCAACTATCAAGAACAATCCGATTTTCTTCTATGACTGAAAACGACACTTGCGACACTTTCAAATCAAGAAACTATAGTACGATTACGCTACTTCTTTGTAAAGGAGAACTGAAAATGACTCAAAAATACATAAAAACATTTACATTTCTTTGCACAATGGAGGCAGAATAATGGCAAGGAAGGGGGTTTCAACAGAGGTGTACTAACTACAGGCAGCAAAACTCCTGAATAGAGTTGAAAAGTATGAACATAGAAGCCAAAATCTAAGAGCAGAAGAGGTCTGATCAGCACACCTGTAGCACAGGGAAACTAAAATGCAACACACCTACTACACTTGGGAAGTGCGATGCATTCAGGTTTCAAAGAAGACACAGTGTGATGGACCAGGGATGAGACTTTAGTTGGGTTCCGGGTCACAGTTTGCAGTTCAGTTCAGGGATTTAGGCCGAGCAAGTGGTAATCAGTAAATCAATCACAGGGGTAGATCTTATGAGGTTACTAGAGCCACCACAAGGGCAATTAGAGAGCTTGTAAATCAATTGTTTAATTCATAAACAAAACCCGGAGATAGACTGAAGCAACATTGATCTACTTTGCATTTGCATAGCAAATGCAGTTCGAAGGCTAGCTGGCTTGACTTCAGGTTCCGTCTGTAAGTTTATAAAGTAAAAAAATGTAGATAAACAAACAATCTATTCTCTCCCCAGTGGAGTCGCCATTTTGTTGTCGGGAAAACTAGTGTCTATGCAGAGGTGCTAGTCCCACTAAGGCTGGTAGCTACCTTAGAAACAAAGAAACTAAAAACTACTTATATTTTCCTTTATGAGAAATAGATGAGAGGGGAATAAGGAGACCAACCTCTGTCTTGCACTTGGTTCCTTGCTTGATTCCTCTCCCTTCTGATAGGTCTTTGCCACTCTCTTCCTCGTCTACCCAGCTTCAAAGATCACCTGTAGAATCAAAGCAGCATAACACTATCCAAGAACATAGATCTATTATCATAAACAATATAGGACCAGATGTATGTTGACCACACAAATGCATATAACATCAATCATACAAGAATGTGGAGGAAAACTTGAATAGCTTTATTGATAATAAAGAAAGAGCAAAGAGGATTACAACTAATTGTTCTGACCCAGCATCATCCTCTCAGCAAGAAAGCCATTCTTCACCTCATAAAAATCTTAGATCACCCAACACTATGATATTGCACCAAGAAACCAACAGCACTTTCTTACAAGATACAAAATTCCAACCTCTGGATCTCTGGGATGAGGGATCCATATATAGATGTTTGCAAGGCGAATAAGTCAGCTTTTGAGATTTTATTAGTGTCGTCTCTCTGATAGTTCTTGATTCCACTTGGAGATTGATGATCTCTTACTCATCCCTGGGCGAATGCAGAGAGGCAAGTGTCACAAGAGAAGTTTCTGGAAGATTCCATGCTCCTCCACCTTGCGGATTGACCCTGCCATTTGTCCACTCTCGCCCATCGCACCCCATAGAAGGGCTTTTCAACATGCATTGCACCTACTGTGTGTATTCAGGTGGGATGCAACGCACTTTGACCATGGAGCAGGTGAAACGGTCCAATTTTGACCAGTTCTGAGTAGTTTTTCATGGAGAACTTCTGGGAGATGTTGTAATCAATTGACCTTGTTCTTTTAGGGGTTGGAACAACACCTTTAGGGACTTAAGAGCCCTTATTTTATGGACATTTATGATTGTGGTTGCAATGCCCAAAAATGTCTATAACACTTATGCGCACGGAGATTACCCACCTAAAAAGGTGGTTTTCTCTCTTCGGCGCTAAGCCACATGTCGGCTAGTGTATGGGCTCGAGCGGAGCCCATCCAATACCACTTATTTCCTGAGGCCCACCCAAAATCCTGCTCATTACGGAACTCAAAATATATGTAGTTTCATGTATAAACCTTTCGGGTTCATTTTATCGCTCCGAGCGCATTTCCTTTGTATTTCGTTTATTTAACGAAAATGTGAATTCACATAGAAAAACCCTTTTTTCCGGAACTCAAAATATATATATTTCCACCCATAAAACCTATTGGGTCCAGCTATTTCAAATTGCATATGTATTGGCCTCACTCCTTTATATTGTTGCGATGCGATTTTGATGCGATATATCGCAATCGCATATCGCATAGTCCTCAGGCCCCCGGTAGTCCTTCTATGTGTGCATTAGCAATGTGATAGCGTGATTAGATATGGATGGTTGATCTGCGCACTTGATCAATGGCCTTGGTTTAATCGTGCTAATCACTATCGCAATTTCCCATTAGGCCGCTTCCGATGGACTGCGCTTGTCACCTCCGATTGCGATATGTCGATTAGATCTGGACCGTTGATCAGCCAGATCTGACAGCTCCTGTGCAATGTTGCTTAAGCCTCTGCTTAACTCTGTTTTCACCATTTCTTCTTGTTTTTCCCTTGCAATAGTGTTTTCCTCCATTTTCTAATGTTTTTCCCTCGCGATAGTTTTTAAGTATATGAAGACTTAGAGGGTTTTAGGATCCATTTTGGATCACGCCTTCCCACTAAAAAAGCTTTTGGACCACCAAAAGTTGGTTTTTAAGCATCGATCAAGTGAGGATACAACTTCCTCACTTTTCCAATCTCTATCCATCGTGCACTACTTGGTTTTGAACCTTTGAGTCCGATTCTCAGGTACTCAACATCCCCTCTGCGTGTAGTTCTCACCTTCCTGTCCAGAACTGTGTCTTCCTGCAACTCATTGAGATATTCAGGCAACAGATCATTAATAGAAGGCAACTGACTTTGCTCTTCGGGATCTTCAATCAATGAAGGTTCATATAGTCTCAAGTTCTCTGCATTAATGACTAAATAGATATGCATATAAGCTGGCAAATCAAGGTGAAAAGCGTTTTCACAAATTTTCTCAAGTATCTTGAAAGGCCCATACCTTATTGGTTTCAGCTTCTTACCTTCACCTTTCATTCTGTGTTTGCTAATGTACAGCCAGACTTGATCACCAAATTGGAAACTATTCTCAATTCGATGCTTGTCATGCCTTGCCTTGTACTTGGCCTAGCTTCTTTCCAGCTGTTCCTGCACTGCTTGGTGAATTTCTTAGATATGTTCAATGAAATTGGTTTCTTTGTCCACATCACTGTGTCCATCAACTACTATGTCTTTACTAAAGACAAAATCCAAGGGAGACTTTGGCATAAAACCAAAACAAGTCTCAAAAGGAGATCTCTGAGTAGAAGAGTGCTTCGTATGGTTGTAAGCATGTTGCACATAACCCAAATGCTCATCCCAAATCTTGGGATGCTTGGTGCAATAGCCTCTGAGCAACTGGATCACTGTCCTGTTGACCACCTCTATTTGACCATCTGTTTGTGGATGAAATGTTGTGCTCTTCTTCAATATAGTGTCCATCAATTCCCACAGACTTGACCAAAACTGCCCAACAAATCAGGAATTTTGATCTAATACAATAGAAGTGGGTAACCCAAAAAGAACCCATACATGCTGAAAGAACAAATTTGATGTTTTTTCAACTATAACCTACTTATTACAAGGTATCAAAGTACACATTTTGTTGAACCTATCCACAATAACATATAAATAATCATGACCCTTTCTAGATTTTGGCAATCCCCCAACAAAGTCCGTGGAAACACTTTCCCAAGGACGAGAAGGAACTAGAAGTGGGGTTTACAAGCCTACTTTTCTATTACTGGGCTTTATTTTAGCACACATAGTACACCCTTAATATATCTAGAAACTGTTTCATGCATTCTTGGCCAATAACAGAACCTTTGCAACTGTACAACTGTTTTACTTACACCAAAATGACCTCATATAAGAGAAGTAGGTGCTTCTCAAATTATGTTAACTCTTTCAGTTTGTGGAATGCATAACTTTCCCAAATGATATAAGAGTTGGTCCTTAACATAATAATCCAATTCTTCTACTTGCTTCCCATGACTTAAAGTTGCATATATATCTTTAAAACCTACATCTTGAGCATATTGTTCAATGTAACTTTCATGCATCACTGAGTTATGCTTAAGTATAGTAGATGCATTTATCATTGGCCTTGATAGCATATCTGCAACCTTATTGTGTATGCCTTTCATATATCTAATGAAAAGATGAAATTGATGTAGGAAACCCATCCACCTATAATGTCTTGATTGCTACAATTTAGTTTGTGAGTGCAAATATTGAAGTGGTTGATGATCTGTATGTATAATTGTTTCCTTACCCATTAGGTAATGCTTCCACTTTTTCACACTCTGTACTAATGCACACAATTCTTTATCATATGTGGGATAATTAACTACTGCAGAAGTAAATGTCTCAAAATGATAACATATATGTTTACCATGTTGCATCAACACTGCTCCCATGGCATAGTCATTGGCATTTGTTTCAATCTCATATGGACGTTGAAGATCTGGGAGTGCTAGTACTAGTGTTGTACTAATTTTTTGTTTTAAGGTGTCAAAGGCTTTCTACTGTTTGCCTCCCCACTGGAACACCTTGTTCAATCCTATTAAAGCATGTAAGGGAGCTGCAATCAAGGAAAAATTAGCAATAAACTTTCTCCAATATTGTTCTGCTCCTAGGAAACTCCTAACTTCTGTAGCAGATTTGGGTTTAGGCCAATTCACAATGACTTCAACCTTAGAGGGATCTATCTTTAATTCACCAGCCCCTACAATATGACCCAAATAATTTAAAGATGTTTTGCCAAATTAACATTTTGATAACTTCACATAGAGATTTTCTCTTTTCAAAACATCTAAAGTCTGCTTTACATGCTTCAAATGTTATTCCCATGTTTTACTGTAAAAAAGAATGTCATCTAAATATACAATTACAAAATCATCCATAAAATGTCTGAGTACATCATTCATAACTCTCATGAAAGTGGCAGGAGCATTAGTTAAGCCAAAAGGCATAACCAGCCATTCATACAGCCCTTGCTTTGTCTTGAAAGTAGTCTTCCATGCATCTTGTTCTGCAACTCTGACCTGATGATAGCCACTACGCAAGTCTAACTTGGAAAAGTAAACTGCTTCTTTCAACTGATCTAATAGATCATCAATGCAAGGAAGAGGATAACGATTCTTGATCATTATTTTATTCAGTGCTCTATAATCAATGCACATCCTCCACGAACCATCTTTCTTTCTCACCAGTACGATTGGAGATCCACATGGTGATGTGCTTGGTCTTATGAACCCTTTATCGAGTAGCTCTTGTACCTGCTTCTTGATCTCTGTATTCTCTAAAGTGGATAACCTGTACATTCTGATGTTAGGTAATGGAGCATCTTGCTGCAAATGAATATCATGTACTATTTCCCTTTTGGGTGGCAGACCATTAGGTTCTTGAAATAGGATATCATATTCTGAAAAAACTTTAACTAAATCAGCTTTTTGTTTAGCATCGCGGCCTTCAAATACATTGGTTTTACTAGGGTTCTTTTCCTTTACAACCATTAGTAAAAATTTCTTGGATGAATTTGCAATTCTTTTCATCTGCCTTCAGTTTATGAGAGAATAATTAATTTTGAGTTTATGAGCTCTTACAACATATTCTATTCCATCTTTAGTGAGATGATACTTATTTCCAGCTCTATAGAAAATGGCTTCTCTATCATACAAGTAAGGACTTCCTAAAACAATACCACATATATCCAAGGGAACTATATCTAACTCAACCTCATCTACAAATGTTGACTCAATAGCAAACCTAAGTTTACATTGTCTAGTCACTTGTAGCTTTGCTTTATCACATACCCAACCTAATGGATATGGCTTCTTATGAGATGTTGTTAGTAATCCCAACTTCTTTACAATTGTTTTAGAAAGCAAGTTTACTTGTGATCCACTATCAAATAAAGTATCAATCTTTTGGTGATTGGAAATAACTCTAATATGAAAAAGCTCATGTCTTTTCCTCTCATTATCTTTATTATCAATAGATTGTGCAGAATTACTTGTATATGATTCAGAATTTTTACCTTTTACACCTGTGGCTGTGACAGTTGTTTCATCACCTGAGTCTGACCCCAAGTCTTTCTGAATAGTAGCAACATTCTTCTTCTTCTTACCACTGAACTTCTTAGGTTTTAGCTTCAGATGCAAAGACCAGTAGTGTTCATCATCGTGTCCATCATTCTTGCAATGAGTGCATGAAGGTTTGTCCTTCTGTATAGCATTTGTCTTCCTCTCCTTCCATTTTAGCTTCTTCTTTTCCTTGTTCTTGCTCGCAAAGTGTTTATACGATCCCCCAACCTCTGGGTTCACATTCTTGCCTCTAGCTTCTAGATGTGTAGCTTGAATTGATACATCATCTAGGCTAGTGGGATTAAACATGAGAATGGCGTGCTTCAAATAGCTATGGAGACCACCTATATACATCAGCAAAGTTTCAGGTGAGTCTAGAAATATGCCCAGAGTTAAAGCTCTTTTTCTAAATTCCTGGGTATAACTTTGTACACTTTGGCCCTTTAATTGGCAAATAGTTTACCAACTCATCTTTACTTGTTGCATATAAGCTAGAGGATAGAATTCTTTTTTGATGGCAGAAACAAATTCATTCCAGGTAGAAAGAATTTTACCATGTCTCTTCAGATCATCTTGTGTCTTGCCTTCCCACCACACTAGTGCAGTTCCTCCAAGGCAAATGCTAGCCAACTAAATCTTTCTCCTTTCTGAATCAATGTTCTGCAAACTGAAATATACATCAATCTATCTAATCCACTTATCTAGCTTTTCTACATTTAGTTCTCCATCATAAATTGGAAAATCAAACTTTACATCTAATTTAATCAAAGAAGTTTTCTTTTATTCTTTTCTGGGCTAGGAGATGAGGGTGATGAAGGAGATGGTGGAGGAGATGATGGAGGAGGCTTTTCCCCTTTCCCTTTGCCCTCAGGAGGGGCATCTAGAGAAGGTTCTTATGCTCCTTTGTCTTGTTTGGGTGTTGAAGTGCTTTCACCTCAACCCTTCTTAAATTCCTTATACATCTCTTCCATCGTGGCTCGCATGGCTATAAAATTGTCCATGAACTGAGATTCTGATTCCAATGGAGTTCCTTCTGTCATTCTCCTCTGAGGATAGACTCTTCCAATTTCTGGTTTAGCCTCAACAAGTTCTCCTTCTCCTAGTTTGAGATTTGACCTAGTTAGCATTCAAAAATCCATCATAAGCTTGTCTAACCTTAGCAAACCTAAAGCTCTGATACCACTTGATCTAAAAATGACATCTTAGATTAATATTAAGGTATTATAGACTCATGTGCAGGATTTTCCTATATTACTTAGTGCAACAGATCAAAAATATTGTGAATAATATAGACAATTAGTAGTTAGAGAAACATAACAGACACACACATAACACAGAAAATAAACAAGGAGTTCACCCAAAACTCTTGGGATACATCTCCTGGTCCAGATTTCAGTGGTGACCTCTCTATTATGTCTTCAAGAGCAGATGTTTTACAAATGTGAGCTCAAATTGAGTCTCAACACAATAGGAACAAACAATAGGGGTTTTCTTGAATCCCTCAAGTCTTTCTGAGTACACAGACTCTCCCTCTCGTTCTCTGTCTTTGTTTTCTCTCTGTCTCAACACTTCCTACTCCTGTCTCTGTCATTCAGTGGCTTTTAAGCCAATTGGTTCTTGTCTGTTCATTTTCCCTTTCGGCTCTCCGGCTCCTGGCCTCTGTCCGTTCAAATCCCCTCTGAGCATTAAATAATCATTGTGAAATGCCTTCAGGCATGGTGGCCACATGTTTTTAAACAAAAAGGACCTTTGGCATGGTTGAAATCCCCAAGAACACATTTCCCTATTTACATAGAGAAATACACTAAAAACACGCAAAAACTCTTTCTATCGAACTTCAAAAATCATTGAATCTACCCTATAATCCTTTCGGATCTGCCTTTGGTTGCTATCGCAAGTCCACCGTTGATATGTGTGATCGTTGATACAAAGGTTGATATACATTTCGGACGGCTTATGTGCATGGATATTACCCGCCCGAAAAAGAGGTTTTCTCTCTCCGATGCCAAGCAACGTGTTGGCCAGTGTATCGGCTCGGGTGGAGCCCATCCAATACCACTTACCACCTGAGGCCTGGCTGAAATCCTGCTCATTACAGAACTCAAAATATATGTAGCTACATGTATAAACCTTTCGGGTCCATTTTATCACTCCGGGCGCATTTCCTTTATATTTCGTTTATTTAACGAAAATTTGAATTTACATAGAAAAACCATATTTTCCGAAACTCAAAAAATATATATATTTTCACCCATAAAACGCATTGGGTCCAGCTATCGCAAATCACATATGTATTTGCCCTGCTCTTTTGTATTGTTGCGATGCGATTTTGCGATAGACGGATCCCCTATAGTCCTTCTGTGTGTGCATTAGTGATGCGATAGCGTGAGTAGATATGGATCGTTGATCTGCGCGCTTGATCAACAACTCTCGTTTAATCGCATTGATCGCTATCTTGATTTCCCATAAGGCCACTTCTGATAGACTTCGCTTTCCACCTCCCACTACGATATGCCGATTAGATCTGGACTGTTGATCGGCCAGATCCGACAACTCCTATGCGATGTTGCCTAAGCCTCCATTTAACTCTTTTTTGGCCATTTCTTCTTGTTTTTCCCTTGGGATAATGTTTTCCACTATTTACTAATGCTTTTCCCTTGTGATAGTGTTTAATTATATGAAGACTTAGAGGGTTTTAGGATCCATTTTGGATCAACGATGAGCGCCACTGTCGAAGCTATGAACTGATGTTGGAAAGAACACCTACATACCAGATGCAAATAGAAACTCAGCCTCCAGATCAGGGCACCAGAGGGGTACGTGGAGGTTACCAGGGAAGAGGACGATGTCGAGGAGGAGGACCTAGTAGACGCCGTAGTCAACTCATCTGCTACAACTGTGGAATGCCAAGGCACTATGCACGAGACTGTCAGAATCAAACACACCATCATGTCAATACTACAGCCAGTTTAACCATACTATAGAAGAATGCCCGATGCTGATAACTAAAATGCAAGAGAAGAAAGCACAACCTCAACAACCTACGCAGAACTTACAAATGATGAGAGCTAAGCTCCGCAAAGAGGATCAAAGCGTGAATATAGTGTTGAGAAGTGGAATAACAACTGGTGATGATAAAGGAAAACAACCTGAAGAGTGTTGAAATATGGAAACAAGAATATTCCAATTTAATTTGTCCTTGAATTAAGTTGTGAATTAAAATCGAATTTAGTCTTAACAACTACTTGGAAATAATTAATTAATTTATTTTAAATTAATTAGTTGGAGAAATTCAAGTTAGAAGTCTTTCTGAAGTCATGCAAGAGTTATCCCTTCAATTAAGGAGATAAGATTGAGTTATATCAGTTTACTGACTTAAGTTCAGTTAAATTAGTTCGAAACTGTTTGAGGAACTAATAGTGAGTTAATAGTCAGTTGATGCATTAATGCACTCAACTAGTGCTACTCCAGCGAACTGAAGATTCCCTCATCAAAAACTCATGCATGCCTATTATGAGAAATACCTAGTTGAGATTAATGTTCAAGCACAGTGTACTATCAGTTGCATGTGTTTTCTCATGGAGAAAACTCATGCATGTAGTCAAGGTTTTAATCCTTGAGGATTGCATAGTTTTGGTGGGAAGAGAACATCCACTTGGTAATAGGAAAATCATCCACAAGGAACAGCACAAGGAAATAGGAGCTTGGAGGGTAGAGAGGAAGGCTGGAGAGAAGCCAAGATTGCTTGTGAGCATCTGTGAGGATTGTATTGAGAGCTAGCTAGATGTGAGAGCTAAGGCTTTGTATAATTCCTATGTATGTCCACCATGTATGATAATAAAATAGTGTGGGGTTTTTAGCTGAGGCTTTCCCCGAAGTATTTTCATGTGTATTTTTCCATTGATTCTTCTTCTTCTGGTTATGTTGTTCAGCTTGATATTTAAGCTTCCACGAATTGATAGTAGAAGTAGGTTATAGTATTATACTTTGATTTATATTGCATTATCGGGTTAAACTACCATCAGATTTTCTACATGGTATCAGAGTTGGATCTGTAGAAATTTTCTACATGGTATCGGAGCTTTGAACAGTATATTGAGAAGAGAATTCAAAATTTGACGTTCAGGGTTGCAGGTGCAAATCAAATTCATATCATACTTCAAGGTTGGCCAATGGCATTCTATGGCTTGAGACTCGAGTATGCCTTGGAAGGTAGCTCGAATTACATAGCACGGAAAGATAGAATGGAGGATATATTAGAAGACAATGGCTTCAAGGAATTCATTGATAAAGAAATCCCAAAGCCAGCTTCAACTAATGCACAGGATTTGGATGAGTGGAAGAAGTGTGTGGTGAATGCGAGATGGATCATCCTTGAGGGAGTTCGAGAACATATTGTCTCGAGTCTCCATGGGAAGGATACTCAATTTTCAATGTGGAAGACATTGAAGGACCTCTACCAGAACAGTAATGACCAGAGGAAATTGGCACTCGAGGTTAAGCTTCGAAGAATCAAGATGGAGAAGGGTGATACTATTTCCACATATCTGAACAAGCTCACCACTTGTAGATATGAGCTTGGCAGTGTGGGAATAACTACTTCCGATGATGATATGGTGAACCTTGCTCTCCTTGGCCTTCTAAAGAGTTGGAATAGCTACTAGGACTCTGTGAATGGAAGGGAGAAACCGCCATATTGGGAACGACTGTGGTCAGATCTTATGCAGGAGAAGATCAGGAGGAGCACACGAGATGGTTCTGCATCCAAGAATGATGATGAATAAAATCTGGCCTTAGCAAGTAATGCATGGAAAGGGAAGGGGAATGCTTCCCATTTCAAATTGAATTTTTCTCATGGAGGGAAGAAGGGTGACATGTCTAAATTAAGATGCTTTTTAGTTGTCATAATATGGGACATTATGCAACTAATTGCCCATAGAAGAAGTCGAAGAAGGGATCCTCGAAAGGATTGGAAGGTGAGGAATTGGCCTCTCAGTTCAAAATGGACTTTGCCCTCATCGCATGCATGGTGTCATCGATGATGGATTGTGTCTGGTATCTTGATAGTGGAGCCTCATTCCACATGACCGGTGACAAAAATTTACTCAGTGCCTTGGAGGAGAAAGACCTCAAGATGCGCATAGAGATGGGTGGTGATGGAAGTTATAGTGTTTCACAAGTGGGCACAGTTGCTTTTCAGAGGGAGCATGGAGCTCCTCTCACCTTGACAGATGTGATGTATGTGCATGGACTGAAGAAGAACTTGGTATCAGTAGCGATGTTGGAGGACAAAAGCTACGATGTTGTCTTCAGTAAAGGAAAGGCATTCCTAAGACACATAGACACAGGTCAGACCAAGAGGATAGGGATTCAAGTGAAGAATCTCTATAAACTAGAGGTAGTTGATTATGCAACATTGAGTACAAAGGCAGAATTGGTGCAAAGCCAAGACATTGGTGAGTTTTGGCACGGGCAGTTGGGCCATTTCCTTCTTGGGGCTTTGAAGATAATGCAGCAGATATCTACAGGACTTCCCAAAGGTAAACTTGAGCAAGTTGACACATGCAGAGGTTGCACCTTGGGAAAGTACACCAAGTCTTCCTTTCATGATCGAGACAGTGGAGCAGAGGCTATCTTAGAGCAAGTTCATACTGATTTGTGTGGACCATTATCGACAGAATCGACAGTGAAGAAAAGGTATTACGTGATTTTCATTCATGACTATTCTCGTAAATGTTGGATTTATTTCATGCAGAACAAGGACAAAACCTTCAAAAAGTTTTGTGAGCTCAAAGCTTTGGTCAAGAAAGAGTCAGGGAAGAAGATCAAGGCCTTGAGAACTGACAATGGTAGAGAATATGTCTCTCAAGAGTTTAATGACTTCTGTGCAATGGAAGGAATTAAACCAGAGTTGATGGCACCTCATAACCCACAGCAGAATGGGGTGGCCGAGAGGAAGAACAAAACTATTGTAGGGGTAGCACGGGCAATGCTGCATGACCAAGGCCTACTACTTCACTTGTGGGCTGAGGCATACAACACAACAATCTATTTGCAGAATAGAAGCCCGCATACATACTTGGGATGAAGACGCCAGAGGAATCTTTCTCCAGTAAGAAACTAGATATGGTTCACTTTAGGATCTTTGTCTCATCAGTATATTGCCATGTGACAAAGGATGTACAGAAGAAGCTTAAGCCAACAATAGAGTTGGGGATATTTGTGGGGTACGCTGATACACATCACAACTGTCGGGTGTACTTTCCCACCAGTCGGAGGAAAATGGTTCGCAAAGATCTCAAGTTTGATGAGCAGAAGGCCATGTGAGTTTCCCTTGAGAGGGAGCTCCAACTACAGGCTGTCGAGGAACTATTGGTTCATAAGGAGGAGGAGCCTCAGACTAATGTGGAGCAACCACATGCATAGGTTCTAGGATTGGAGACAACCACTCAAGCAGAGTCTTCCAGAGATGGACAGAAGCACATAAGAGAAGCTAACAGATTGTTGGAGGATGTGAGAGAGAATGTGGGAGCACCATCTTCTTAGTGCAGACAGAGGAGGTCACCTGAGAGGTACACTGGATACATGGCCCTTTCTGTAGAATGTTGAGACCGAGCCATCTTCCTTTGAGGAAGCAGTGCAGCAGCCGATTTGGGTTGATGCTATGGTGGAGTATGACTCCATAGTTTGTAACAGCGTTTGGGACATGGTTCCGAGACCAAAGAACAAGTCAGTTGTGAGTTCTTGTTGGATTTACAAGGTAAAGAAAGTTGTTGATGGTAGTGTGGAGAAGCATAAGGCAAGATTTGTTGCCCGTGGCTTTTCACAGGTCGAGGGGATTGACTATGATGATACTTTTGCTCCTGTCACAAGGTACTCATCTATCAAATATATGTTGGCACTATCAGCACAGATGGGTTGGAAGATCCATTAGATGGATGTGAAGACTACATTCCTTAATGGACAGATTGAGGAAGAGGTGTACATAGAGCAGTCGGAAGGTTTTGAGACCTTCGATTGTGAGTCTCATGTGTGTCAATTCAAGAGAGAATTGTACGGCTGAAGAAAGCACCTCGTGATTGGTACACCAGGATAGACAACTACTTCACCGGGTTGGGCTTCACAAAGAGTGAAGCGGATGTGAACCTGTACCACATCGTGGTGAAAGGTAAGTTGTTGATCATCATACTTTATGTTGATGATCTCATATTGTCTGGTGATGATCAGTTGATCATGTCTTTCAAGGAGGACCTTGCAAGAGAATTCGAGATTAAATAAATGGGTCTCATGCATTACTTCCTTGGCATGGAAGTGTGGCAAAAGGATGGGGAGTTGTTTGTGTCTCAGGGCAAGTATGCCAGCGAGATACTCAGGAGATTCCACATGGAGAAGTGCAAGCCCATGCAGACTCCTCTAGCAGGTAACTGGAGGAAGGAGGTTTCTACTTCAAGAGAAGTGGTAGAGGCTACTGTGTAGAGGTAGCTTCTAAGTTCACTGATGTACTTAGTGAACACACGACCAGATTTGTGCTATGCGGTGAACCAGGTGAGTCAAGCGATGGTTCATCCTACCAATATGTTTTGGAAGGCGGTAAAGCATGTATTGAGATACATCAGAGGCACATCTCAGTATGGATTATGGTACAGACGGATATAGGGAGTGAATCTACAGGGCTTCCTGATGTAGACTGGGCAGGGAGTCCATCAGATTGGAAGGGCACATTAGGAGGGATTTTCAACCTTGGTTCAGTGTAGTTTCTTGGTACAATAGGAAATAGAGGTCGATTACACTCAGATCGGCAGAGGTAGAATACATGGCCACAAGTAAGGCAGCATGTGAGGCCATCAGGATGCGGAAAATACTAGTTGGTTTGTTTTATCAGAAGATGGATCCAACTATGATCTATTGTGATAATTAGAGTTGTATCAAACTCTTTGAGAATCCAGTATTTCATGATAGGTCCAAGCACATCAACCTTCAGTATCATCATCTCTGAGACTCTGTAGTGAGGAGGATGATGTTGTTGCAATATATTTCGATAGAGGAGCATGATGCTAACATTTTGACAAAGTCGTTGTCAAAGTGTAAATTCTAGTTTCATAGAGACAGGATCGGGGTGGCAGATAATCCCTTTATTGCTGAAAGGGATTTTTGAAATATGGCAATAAGAATATTCCAATTTAATTTGTCCTTGAATTAAATTGTGAATTAAAATCAAATTTAGTCCTAACAGCTACTTGGAAATAATTAATTAATTTATTTTAAATTAATTAGTTGGAGGAATTCAAGTTAGAAGTCTTTCTGAAGTCATGCAAGAGTTATCCCTTCAATTAAGGAGAGAAGATTGAGTTATATTTGAGTTGTAATTAGTTAACTCATTTTACTGACTTAAGTCTATTTAAACTAGTTCCAAATTGTTTGAGGAACTAATAGTGAGTTAACAGTTAGTTGATGCATTAATGCACTCAACTAGTGCTACTGCAGTTAACTGAATATTCCCTTATCTGAAACTCATGCATGTATATTATGAGAAATACCTAGTTGAGATTAATGTTCAAGGACAGTGTACTATCAGTTGCATGTGTTTTCTCATGGAGAAAACTCATGCATGCAGTCAAGGATTTAATCCTTGAGGATTGCGCAGCTTTGGTGAGAAGAGATCATCCACTTACTAATAGGAAAATCATCCATAAGGAATAGTGCAAGGAAATAGGAGCTTGGAGGGTAGAGAGGAAGGCTATAGAGAAGCCAAGATTTCCTATGAGCATCTGTGAGGATTGTACTGAGAGTTGGCTAGCTATAAAAGCTAAGGCTTTGTATAATTCCTATGTATTTCCACCATGTATGATAATACAATAGTGTGGGGTTTTTAGCTGAGGCTTTCTCCAAAGTATTTTCATGTGTACTGTGCCATTGATTCTTCTTCTTCTGGTTATATTGTTCAGCTCGATATTTAAGCTTCCGCAAATTGATAATAGAAGTAGGCTATAGCATTCTGCTTTGATTTATATTGCATTATCGGGTTAACCTACCATCAAATTTTCTACAAAGAGGAAAGATGGGTCCCCAAGACCCCGAAGGAGGACATTGGTTTTGATCTAGAGTGTGATAAGGAAACTTTTATGGAAGCCAAGAAAAGCTTCATTGAGGCCTCCACCTCAGGAAGCCAGAACAAGGTACAAGAAACCAATGCACCTATAGAGGTTGACCCCTCTGTGCTTACTATGTTTCTAGAGACCTGCATAAAATTGTTACGCGATAGCAAAGCTGTGGAAGGCCTACAGGAGTTAATAAATAAATGCACCAGCAAAGAAAAGGTCCCTGATGGGCACCACATAGTCAGAAAAAATGGCAAACATAAGGCACAAACAGGGCACGAGATGAGGCTCACCACACAGATCGGTGATCTTGGATCTGGTCATCTTGGATCTGGGATCTGATGTGAATGATTTTCTAAAGCAGACATGGGAAAGGATGGGAATACCTACACTAAAGTGGTCTCTGATTCAGCTCAGAATGGCGATCCAACAGAAGATCATTCCTATGGGACAATTATCTGGAGTAACAATTGATATAGAAGGTGTGAGCGCGATGGTCAACTTTGAAGTTATAGAGATCGTTGATGATAGTAATCCATACCCCACGCTCATGGGAATTGACTGGGCCATTGATATGAACGGGGTCATCAATTTGAAGAAGAGGACAATGTCTTTTGAAAGGAAATCACTTCAGGTTGTAGTACCGTTGGACCCTGCAGAAGGGGCGCGCTATAATGAACCAGTCCTTGATTATGAAGAAAGTGAGGATGAACTAGATCAACCCGATGGTAGATCGACAGATTGCGTGGGACTGAGAGAGTTCCTTCACCTCTGATTTAGAAGAATAGTTGGAGCATTGGCAGAATCGACTGCATGAAGTATCCACATCGTGATGCACTAAGATGATGAAGTCGCTGCGCTGTGTTTCGTCAGAGGTAAGGAAACTACCCTATTGTGATGGTTTAACTGATGTAGATAAGTTTTTGGATGAATTTGACGGCGAAGTACCTGAGGATCACTAATTCCAAGCATTGTATTTGGCACTGTACACTACACCTGCACGATGGTGGGGTATGCATAAAGATAATTTTGCTGGGTGGAGAGTGTGGTGAAGTAAAATTATAAGTGCGGACACGAATGAAATCCTCTAGCTCGATAATGGGTCTAGCCACAACAGATACATTCTATGGAATATTTCCTTATATTAGAATCAATCAAGAGGGCCTACCTCTTGGTCACTTATCCTGCTTGATGATGTCCTTGCTTGCTGGCTCCAACAATATCTTGCTTCCTTCTTCAAGTTATTGAAACAAGTAAACAAAAACAAAACACAAACAGAATAATAGACAAATTGCAATTCAACCTACTTAATGAGTCAATAAGCATCAAGACATGAATATGTAATATTACAAAACATGTAGGAAATCAATAGATACTTGCATATATTAATATCAAAGAGAGATTACAACCATTCATATTGATGTCGCAGTCTTCCTCTGACAAGACCAGGTTCCCACACACTTCTGCTAGCACTTCATGATGGCTTCAAACAAAAATAGTTTAAAGACTCTTCCCTTTAGGCTTCACTCCAAACCAAACACACTTCTCCCTCACACAACTAGATGGCTACAACTAGTAATAGCTTGCTTGTCAAATCAAAATAGTATATTCACACTCAACCAACACTCTAACTAGCTTGTGCTTGGGAAGAAGGGAGGTTTATATAGAAAAGATGGATGGGAGATGGATCCTCTTCTCATGGGAGAAGGACTTATCCCTTGGGGTAGTTCCATCATTATAGGGGAAAGGAACCCAAAATATCATCCTCAACCCCATTCGGCCAAGCCATTTACCAGACTTCCATTACAGAGCTTCTAGAGATGGAAGCTTTAGCTCCAATCTAAAAGACATTCCATAACAGGACTGGCGCGACTGGAACACAGCTCAGTCGCATCGATCGGCACAGTTAATAGTGCTAATATCTTCACATCCGCATGGGGGAGACAAAGGCCGTTAGCGCCAGTCTTGTAAATTAGGCAAAACAGAAGTTTCAGGGGAAATGGTGCAAAAGGGAAATGATCTGCTCATGAAGAGGGACATAATGGGAGTTTCTGCATGAAAGCAAAGCATGTAGGGTTCACTGTAGAGGTCCTCGGGGATCGAAATTCAGTCGCTCTAATTGTATAGTTTTCGGAGTCATATGCCTACTAACCGCGCAACCGCAACCGCAACCCCCCACCGTAGCAGCACCTCGATATGTAACAAGAAACCATTGTACCTATTCATTATAGCACCCATGCGGACATACATCTCCCCACAGGGCATGATCGATATGATCCAAGGATTCTACTGGGGTGTTGAAAGCATCCTAGTTTCGGAATCCAAGGATCCGAAGGTCAGTATCCCAGATTTCCCGACCCTCTTGACCTACATTATTGGTCTCAAAAATCCCATATACACCTTTCAGGATCTAAAGATACTGCTCTTAAAGGAGTTCAAGTCCTTGGTCATTGGGGGGAAACTACACTTTTTGTTTAGCAGCCCCAGTGAGTAGCGCGGGAGGGAAAATCACCCAAGAGTAGAAGGAGGACCGAGGTAAAGGGAACGAACAGGGAGTACATGGACAATGACAAAATGTTGTGTGATAGATTACCCTTAAAGCGTGACTGACGAGTCAGAGCGAGGGATGAAATGATTTATAAATAAGTGGCGGGAACCAGTGTGCCATCAAAAAACCTACAAGCAATTACAGATACATATACATAAACTAAGATCTCTATAGAATGATACATGAATCGTGGCATGGACGCAACCATCCAGAGATTGATCATGTAAATGGATCCATGTATGGGCGCAACCATCCATCAAAGAGGATCATAACGAAACCAAGATATGGTCACAACCATCCAATAATGAGAAGGATCACAAATGATAACTCATGGTTTGGTCGCAGCCAGCCATCTAATAGAGACATGCATATCATCATAACCATTTCACACCAATTCACAACATGGACTTTTTGTAATCTGAGTCCAGGGTCTTATGCTCCAACATGACCTGATCAAAGTACAGATTCTAACATGTGAATAGATGTGTTGACGTCGAACATGCTACAAAGTCGCCTGATTACCAGTCCACGATGTAAATTTTTAATAAGTGCGAGAGAAACCACCAATAATGACAATGGCCCTCAAGTTACTATTAGCACAATTCAAGGAATGTGAATACAGGAACTAAAATCGAACATCTGTGAAATCACTCGATCGAAAGCCAATGATGTGAACTTATCATCGAGTGCGAAGAACTTGCCATTGAGGCATGCAAGCTCTAAGGTACTAGAAGGGAGACTCTCGATCAACTTTCTAGATAATGAGTTGATGTCGATGGAAAGTGATCATGTTGAAGGAGGGCCATAATGAATCCCACATCATCGACGTGAGACGAGAGGATGCAAAATGATTTTGGATGATACAGAGAAACAAAGGTAAGTGTAACTATAGAAGGGTTAACTCTTGAACATATCAGTGACATAACTTGGAAGTTTGGTAGTTTTTGGATCCACGGGATTGGTGGTCATGGTGACATAGCAGAGATCAGATGGAAGTCAAAAATGAATGGCCCAAACCCAGGAAAGTCAACGATGTAAAGGAGGAGGTCCCAACCCGACGCGAAGCAAAGAGTGTCATGTTTAAGGGTGAGCTGCCAACACGACTAGATACATTTCCAAATTTTCCCCCACCATTTCTGGAAAGTATCCAAATTATTTTTTATCGCAAGCTTGAAGGGAATATCATGTGCTTGCACTGTAAGTTCATCCTACGAACAAATCCTACCTAATAATTTTAACGAGCCCTAGGAAGGAGAAGCTCGTGTTCGTCATGGTGACGAATCCGATGTTGTTTAATAGTTTAACGAGTCTGAGAAAGGTGTAACTCGATATCTTTTTCATATTTAGAGAGTCTAGAAAACACACATAAAAGAAAACTCCACATGGTCCCTTTTCATATATTTGTGTCTCTCAAGCCTGAAAAGGTAGAAAACAATACTTGAGAGAACCGCTCGACCATTTCAGTCAAGGAGTAATTTTTTTGTAAATAGTGCCTCCCAGCCCGAAAAAGGGGTAAACTTATACTAGACGCATGATGTTTTGCGTCCATTAACAAGTTCGAAATGACAAGGGCTCGACCATCTTTTCATTTTTAAAGGGTCGGAAAAGAGCTGAAAGAAGATCCCCCATTTTTATTCTCTTTAACGAGTCAAAAAGGGAAAAATACTCAACGATCTTTTCATATGAGTTTAATGAGCAGAGAAAAGAGCTGAAATATGACTCGTCGCCATCATCAAACATCCATCACCTGTCGCCGCACAAGCAAGGCAAAGTGTATTATCGAGTCCTTGCGGCAAAATAGATCAAAAATATTTACATAACCTGATATTTTCATGAAAAAATGAATAAATAGGGGAAAAGTAAATATTTTTTTACCATTTACCTTTTTACCTTTGCAGTGAAGACTTTTACCCACTTTTGCCCTAGTTTTTCTAGAGCAAATTGCAAGAAATCCAGAAGGCCAATCGACGAGCCGTCAATTCCAGGTAACAGTGGAAGCCCTGAGCTCCATTTTCATGCTATTTATCTATGCTTTTAACCATTTTTTGGATTTTTAGGGAGGTTTTTGAGAAAACATTTCTCCAACGGTCGGTGCGAGTTCTGGGTACGAGATCGCACTGACCGAGGGTTATTTTCACGGCCATCCACACCGATCAGTACGACTATTTCTAAAAAAGGCACGCTAGCGTCGTGGATAGGGAAAAAACAAGTTTTCTCAAGAATTTACTGTTGAGATTTGATTTTTATGTACCAAAATTGATGATTGACACAAATAAATTGCTTTTGTAGGAGAGAAATCGCAAAAAATGGTGGATTGGAAGGAAAGAGAACACGAAGATGTGGACACCTAGGCAATGAATGATCCAAATTGCATAGAGGATTTGAGGGCTTACAGGCCCCTCAAAATTTTCCTTACACCAGGGATGCGGGCCCAGCCTGGATTGCTTGGGTATTTGATAAGCCTTTGGGACATCAATCGTGAGATTTTTGTCATTGGGGACCAGGAGCTGGAGTTGACAACTTCAAACATCTACTTCATCATTGGGATGTCTCGTAGAGGTGAGCTAGTGAATTTGTATGGATCACGTCCGGTCGGGGCAATCATATCTTCCATGCTTGCCGCACATTTTCCTGAGGCCTTGAAATCCAAAAGTGGGAAGATTGAGATTTCTAGTGTACAGTATTTGACATTGAGGGTGCTTCTGTTGACCATCAACAGAGTGGCGGGGTCCCAGGCGGAACATGAGACTAATAAGTCAAAGTTCCTTTATGGTATAGACTGCATAACTCCCACGATCTTCAACTGGGAAGAGGCCATGAAGATGAATATCAAGCTCCAGTTGTCCAAAGCAAAGGTGGGAAATCTAAATCAATTTTGCTTAGATCAGTACTTGTGACCTTCTTCCTGGAACGAGTGCCACTATTCCAGTATTAGTTGACTACGGTTAATCCTTCTGCACCACGCGATCCGTGGATGGCCTGTTGGAGTCGTTTGATGCCTAGGATCATTGGGGGTCAGCAGATGTCCTATCAACCAACATTCTTTTCGTGTTTACGATGACAGAAAGTCATCGTGGAGGACTGGCCATACAGCGACACTGATTTCCGTGGAGACCTGAATATGCCCTTGCCAGATGGGGAGGACTTCGATGAAAAAGGTAAAAAACCAAACCAAATTTTGATTTTGATGTTTTTTAATTGGTTTTTAGTATATGCATGCTTATAAAATTTTCCTTGTGTATGAAAATGTTGGATGAGAGTGCCCAGCCGAGATGTCCCCGATAGCTAGGCACTATCCCGTCCTATTAATGGTGTCGCCCCTTATCAAGAAGGGAGCGATAATGAGGATGAGATTACGAGGAACCTTGAGGGGTTGACTCATGGTATCCTTGAGTATGCTCAGATAGGAGACATGCCTCGGTGGTACCAGAAGCACACAATGGGAGTCTCAGATCAGATCCACTGATTGCTAAGTCGCGTAGTACGAGCCATCTCGTGCTATCATGACCACCATGCTGAGTAGTTCCTAGGTCCAATATTTACATATTTTTTGAGGCCTGCGTGCCACGGATGTACGAGGCCTGCAAGCCGCTGATGTTATTGTGGACATACATATTATTTTTTGGGGTTTTGATGTATCAAACATTCTCACATATGTACATATCTTATATTCTCCTGTCTATTATGGTACAAATGGTTTCTCTTATCTTTTACATGTTTCACAAATGTCTATCCAACACGTAATTAGCTAATGCATATGTTAATGTATTCATGCGTCTAGGAATATGATGATATGTGATATGATCAAAATTTCTTTCCAACAGACTGATACGGGATACATTTGTAATATTTGAGGGTTCCTGACAGAATATTTCCCATTGAGTTGAAGGACGAAAAGCTATGAATCTAGGCTGACAACCAATTCTCTGATGCCCAGAGTGATGGCTTCTGATAACATTTCGATGACCACACTGTATTCAGCAATGTTGTTGGTTGTACGACCTAGGTAGATACCTTGAAGATCAATCAACTCACCATTAGGGTTTTAGATAGCCCATGTCATGGATGATATGTTCTGGGTACTTTGGCAAGAACCATTAGTGAAACCAGCGTGAGGAGCTGCAAACATCTGCAAAGCACGAAAAGCATAGTAAATAGGAAAGTTGTTTGAAAACTTCCACACAAAACCACACTGTACGAAAATGAATCAAACACTAATGTACATAAGTAACCATGCAAGATGACCTAAGCGTAGTACTTTTTAAGTTAAATCCCATTTCAGGTCTTATCAAGAGGATTTCCTTCATAATCAATAAGTTCATAGGCTCCTTTCTGCAAAACACATTTTACAATGTAGGGCCCGTGCCACATAAGTTCGAACTTGCCTGCCCCCAGCTTATCATTAGCTTGGTCATATAGCAGGACCAAATCACCCTTAGAGAAAATGTGAGGGGAGACCGACTAGTCGAAATGGGATTTGACCCGTTTCTTTTATGCTTCAATGACCAAGGCAGCGAGACGACGAGTCTCGTCCAGTCCTTCCAAATATAAGATGTGTTCCTCTTGAGGTGATGTTTTAGGGAGGAGTTCAACAGGTAACTTAAGTGAAGGAATCTCACATTCGATCGGCAATGTTGCTTCCAGACCATAAACTAGTTGGAATGGTGTGAAACCATTGGCGTCTTTGGTTGAAGTTCGGTAGACCCACAAAGCTGAAAAAAGAATGAGATGCCAATTTGACATGCGCATTCCGATAGTACGCTGAAGCATGGTGACCAAAACTTTGTTCACGACTTCAATTTGGCCGTTGGCCTAAGGGTAATATGGGGTCGAGCGATCGTGGCAGATGCAGAATGGAAAAGCTCCAGGTCCAGATGGTTTTAACGTGGACTTTTTCAAAGCCTACTAGAATGTTGTCAAACAGGATATTTTGGATGTGGTTGAGGACTCCAGAAGAAGAAGATCCATTCTGAAAGCCCTCAACACCTCTTTCATCTCCCTAATCCGAAAACAAGACTCAGCCCTGACTCCTGATAAGTTCAGACCCATTACTTTATGCAATGTTTTTTACAAAATTATTTCTAAGATCCTAGACAACAGACTCAAACCTCTTCTACCTTCTTTGATTTCTGGGGAACAGTCTAGTTATGTGGAAGGAAGGCAAATCCTGGATAATATTATCCAGGACCACGAGGTTCTTCACTCTCTCACCAGCAAAAAGCAGGCCAATATGACCATGTAATTAGACATTGCAAAACCGTATGACAAGGTGAACTGGATTTACATAAAAAAGGTCCTTTCCGCGTTTGAGTTTGATCATGACCAGATCAGATGGGTTATGGCTATGGTTACTTCACCTAGCTTTTCAATTCTGGTGAATGGCTCGCCCTCAGAGATCTTCACTCCTTCCAGAGGCCTCAGGCAAGGAGACCCACTCTCTCCCTTTCTTTTCATCCTCATGATGGAAGGATTGGGCCGAACCATTAAAACTGCTAAAGTTTTAGGAAAGATCAAGGGACTTCAATTAACAGAGAATAGCCAAGCCTTGACTCATCAGCAATTTGTAGATGACACCATGCTACAGGGTATCCCCACAGTTAAGGAAGCTACAGCGTACAAAAAAATCTTAAATGACTTTGCCTCGGCTTCAGGTATGGAAGTCAATCTCTCCAAATCAAATTTTTTTTTCTTTAACACTAACATTTCTATTCAAAGGAACATTTCCAGAATTCTGGGCTTCCAAAGGGAGGTCCTCCCTTCAAAGTATTTGGGAATCCCCCTTACGGATAAACCAATGTGCAAGAGTATCTAGGAACCGGTGCTCAACAAGATGCAAGACAAGATCAAAAGATGGAATTTTAGAGTGTTGAACCTAGCTGGCAGATTGATTTTGACGAAGACAGTTCTTTAATCCATCCCTATTTTTTTTTATCAGCCCTGTTAGCTCCCAAAGGGGTTTTACAGCAACTCAGGAACATTCAGAGAGACTTTCTCTGGGGCAAGGAGGAGACAAGAAAGAAATGGGCCTATTGGCATTATGATGCATTTGTTGTACTTGATGGCAACCCACCCATAGAAGAACAATATATAACTAGATGGTTCTAGAGAAGAGATATCAGATGTGACAGGATGATAGTTCTCAGTATGACAAGTTAGCTTTGCCATCAAGTCCAAAGGGGGAGATTGTTGGCATTATGAGACAAGTGTTGTCCTTGATGGCAACTCACAAAGATGACAGATTATAGTGCAACAGGTCAGTAGCAAAGAATTGATGATCAAACTACAAAAAAGAAAGAAAAAGATATATACGCAGGTTCACCTTGACAAAGTCGCGTATACACGCGGGTTAGACATTCGAAAGACGCGTATGCATATACACGCACTTTCAAGCAAGGAAAATCACGTACATGTGGGAGAACTTATTTTTGGTCGATGGTATTTAGTCCTTGGTATTTGAACCTATGGTTTTGGACCATGGTATCTCGTCAGATGTGTTGATCCCAAGTATTGGGTCCATGGTATTGGTTCTAAATGGTTTTGGACCATGGTATTGAGTAAGGCCTAAGAATATAAAAGGAGAAGAAGATCATTAGGCAAAGGTATGAAGAAAGTCTTGAATATCTGATGAAGGATGAGATTCAGTATGCAGGTTATGGGTTCATGATGCATTGCTTGATCTGAGCTAAGGAGGAATCTCAGCAGTTGATGGAGAACAAGATCTAAGGACAGATCAGGATCAAATGGTTTGAAATGAATTATCTCTATATGGTTGATTATGCTTATTCTAGATCTGTATACTAAAGCATGTAATGTTTGGAATTGGGTATAATAGCTGCAACTCATGATTGAATATCTATAGATCTGTACGCAGGTTGGCTTTGGTGAAAGCACGTATGTACGCGGTTTTGGTTCGTCATAGTAGCGTATACATTATGATATATGATATTTGAAGTTTTAGTTGGATCTGGTTATTTTTGCAGAGCTTTGTTGGTTGTTCTGTGTTCTGGTTTCAGTTTTTCAATGATTCAGAGATTGATGATGCTAGTATTGATTGATTTTGTGCTTCAATGATATTGATGGGTCCAGTATGAAAATTGGATGAAATGTGGCCTTTTATATTATAGTGTTGTGCTTTAGGAGTATCCAGTCTAAAAATTTATGAAACGTGGTACCTGGAGGAAGAAAGAGAAGGTTTTAGCCTTCTGTAGGTCGGCACCTATGTACTAGTATATCAGCTAGTACAAGAGCTAAGGGGGTTGTAGTTCCCTTCCAGTAGCAGCTGGAAAACGAGTAAATATTGGAGCATTTCAGTAGGCCAGCATCTATGTACTAGTAAATTGATTGGCACCTATGTATTGGTACATCAGCTAGTACAAGAGCTAAGGGGGTTGTAGCTCTCTTCCAGGAGAGTCTGGAGAACAAGAGAAGGTTGTAGCCTTCTACAAGTTGTAGCCTGCGTATTGGTAAAGGACTGCACTAGTAAAGAATCATTGTAAAAAGAAGTTTCTAATTGAAAGAAGATAGAGACACATTGCAGCAGGTGGTTTTCACCCACATTGGGTTTCCACCTTATATCATGGTGTTCATGTGTGCTTCTTGTGTGTGATGATCTGTTCTATTTTACTGCACTTGCTTACTGTTCATATGGATAATGAAGTTCTGATGCACTAACTAAAGATCAACATTTAATGGATTAATTGAATCATAAGTATTCTGGATATACGCTAGTTGCATTAGACACAGTTGCATATACACGTGGGTTCCATTAACTGAAGTAGCGTATATGAATCTTAATATGGAAATGGAAAAGTTTTATTGATTTGATAATACTGATTCACCCCCCCGCCCCCCCCCCCCCCCCCCTCTCAGTATTATTTCCAACAATTGGTATCAGAGCAGTTCCTTTGGTAGAAGCTTGATCTCTTGAAGGAGATTTGTAGATCAATGGGAAAGAAGCTTAAGAAGAAAGCACCTAAGAAGAAGAATACATCTCAAAAATACTATGACAGTGGGAGCATCGATTGGGGAATATGTGGAAGAAGAACTTCAGATTCAGAATCACTTCAAGATGAAGATCTATCAGGTATGAATTTGTTATCCTCTAGTGATACATCTATTTATCCATTTGAAGACAATGAAAGCGATAATGAAACAACTGAATTTTCTCTTATGGGTGATCAAGAAAGATATCAAATAGAGGCAGAATTTAAAAGGTTAACAGACAAAATTAGAGATCAACAAGATCTATTGAGAAAAAGGGAATGTGCCTTCAAAGAAGTAGCTACCAAACTAAAATCTCAACTAGAGGAAGGTAACAAGGTAAGGAAGCTATTCAAAGACAAAATTAGAGATCAACAAGATCTATTGAGAAAAAGGGAATGTGCCTTCAAAGAAGTAGCTACCAAACTAAAATCTCAACTAGAGGAAGGTAACAAGGTAAGGAAGCTATTCAAGGAAAAATATCGAAAGTTGTAGGATGAAGTGACATCATTAAGAAATGAAGTAAATGAAAGAATCACAACAATCAAGAAACTCAGAGATAGATCCAATTACTATGAAAGGCTTGAAGCTACGATCCTCTCGCTAAAGGAAGATCTTGAAGAATCAAAGAAGCAGAATAAAGAACTACTCCAAGCTCATGAAAAAAAAGGAAATTAAGTTCTTGATCTAAGACATCAGTTGGAAGAAGGAAGAAATGTTGAAGAAAACATGAAGAAGCAGTATCTTGAAAAGGAAGAGCAACATCAGGTTGAGGTAAATATTCTAAAAGATAAATTAGAAGAAAAAGATAAGCTCTTATGATTTCAAGATAGTACTAAGATCATGGATGATAATTGATATTCTTAGTAGTCAAAGATCTCCTGCTATCAAAGCTGGTCTTGGTTTTCATGAATCTATTGAAGAAGAATCTAGTTCACAAAGTAAAACAAGGGAATCTAATGATAAATCTGAAATGCTCAACAAGGAGATGAGAGGTCAACCCCATCAACAGCCAAGGAAAGAAATTCTTCAAAGAAAATATTTTACTCCTCCGATGAATAATGTTGAATGTTATGTATGTCATAATCTTGGACATATTGTAGCCAAATGCAGAAGAAGAGTGGTTCAAGACCATCATGCAGAAAGATCATCACATTCCAGGTACTTTAATGGATATTGTTTTTCTTGCAATATGTTTGGTCATGTTGTGGCCACCAACAACCCCCCTCCTTATTTAGTATTAGCAATAACACTAGGTAAGTGGGGACCCTTAGTAAAAAATTCAAAAATTCAATTAAAACTCATGTATTATACTCCTTAAGAAAACATCGCATCGCGCAAAGAAGATAGGACATTTCCTTGTGAGTAGAATGATAAACTGCGAGAGTGCGACGCAAAATCCATCGCATCGCATGCATTAAGAAATGCTCATAAACGAAAACCTTAAGAAATCGCCGATGGCCGATATGCGACATCGCATATCGCAACATCGCATAAACAACACATAACCATTTAACGAATTGTAACAATCTGCGATCTTGCGATAATGCGATACTGCGATCGGCGATCTTGCGATCGCACGAAACAACAATCTGCGATTCTGCGATAAACGTGATCGGGCAACCCTACGATAACACATCTTGATGAAAATGCGATAACATGATAACGCGATGATGCGATGCGAATCACAGAAATCATCCATCGCAGATTTTCCCCGGCTCAACATTCAAGAAAAATTGGATAGGCACGTTAATGAAAATTAATGAATGTACGCCAAGTATTAATGAAAGACAGTTTTGTGTTTTTCGAAGAGTTAGTTCACGTCAGGTGGGATGTTTTTTTACATCCGTAGAGCTCAAAGCTTTCTTGTCAATTTTTATTATCATTACTCTCTCCTTATGTGTGAACTGCAGGAATGAAAAATAGAAACAATATGAAGCAATGTGCAAGGAACGATTAAGGAAAAAGGTAAAGCTCCAATGCTCAGAAGCAGAGAATAAATGCCCTCATGAATGGATACAGCATGCAACAAAGCCGCAAATTCCATAGCACTACTGAGCTATCCATTACAGATCTATCAGTCAGAGCCATGGTTCAATGAGTAGTTGAACAATGCTGATATCAATAGGCGATTTAACACTTAAGGTTAGAAGCTCACGAAAGCAGTATGTTTGCAAAATTTTAAAGCTTATACCCGGTGAAGGAAAAGGCGCTAAAGGCGAAAAACGCACCAGAAAGGCCCGCATCAAAGAACGGAGGAAGTTTTCGATGCGCTGAG
Organism: Pinus tabuliformis; assembly: GCA_031772625.1. Lineage (NCBI taxonomy): Eukaryota > Viridiplantae > Streptophyta > Pinopsida > Pinales > Pinaceae > Pinus > Pinus tabuliformis. The sequence continues at coordinate 787,129,677 of CM062808.1, forward strand.
AAAATTGCTCAAAAAGCAAAGTCCCTAACTGCTTAGTCAATCGTAAGCCCAGAAAACGCAAGAAAGCAAAGGTAGAGGCAATTTGAGGGTTAACCAAGTGGAATTTGGGTTATTACTGACCATACACAGTAAATCCACATAGCCAGAGATGATTCTGAAGTATATCTGCTATTTTGCTGGAAAAAATGGTGCCAGCACTTGCCATTTTTGTTTGCTTAGCTCAACCAAAAGCGAAAGATAGTCAGCCGACTCTACCCAGGCAAATATTGAATGCTCACAACATTAAGGACCAAATGCAGAAATAGTTAGATATTAGATTTAATTTTTAGAAATAATTTTGCTTAGAAAAAGGGCGGTCATTTAAACTGTATCCTTAATCTGTGTAATTAAGTTATTTAGTTAGTAGTATTTAAACCCTTCTCATGCATTTAGAGAAGGGTCAAGAAATTTATCAAAAACTTGTCCTCTGAACATGCACTTTTGCACCCTCAGAGGAGGTTTTGGTGAATGAATGGATCAAGATTTATTGATGTTTGCATTTGATATCTGCTACTGATGTTTCACTTCTATACTCTTAGTAGATGTTAGAGCAAGGAGAGATAAATCATTGTTGCTTGAAGCTTATGAGTAGGACCAGTCATAAATGGTACTTTTATCTCTTGACCATTTCTGCTTATATGTTAAAGTGATATATAGTTTTTAGTTGTTTATATGTTATTTCATGAATGCTTGAGTTACCATTTGGCACTTTTGTACGGTGGTAGCTATTTATTTATGTTTAATGTATGAATAGCTTATTATGCGATATGTTGTTCACAACTGTTTTGCCTAACTTTTTATGTGAAATAGTTCATCTTAATTGATTTCTTTTCTTATAATCGCTGAATGATCTTTATTACCAGTTGTTATATGAAATCTCTTTAGATCGCATAACAAAAGAATTACATCCCGGGCTATCATAGATTAGATGTGCTATTTTTATTAGATTACCATAGCATAGAATTAGATTAAAGTTTGAATTAGAATAGCTTAGATAGGAACTGTTAGATCAACAACATCCAATTCTACACACACACATCCATAGATTGGGAAATTGGTCCCATTATCCCCAGTCGGACCCGCTATACCAAATGGATAAGGAGCTACCAACCAAGGTCTGGACCGGGCGGGTATCCCCCTTGTTGTCGACCCAATTTTCGGGGCTTCAACAGGTCACAAAGTTGCTGATTGCTACAAGAGGAATATGAAACATGTAAGATGTTATGCATGTAACAAGCTTGGACATACAACAAAGGAATGCAGGAACAAAGTACGCGCACCATACTAAAAGGAGAAAACATCATCATCACACTTGAAGATATGGAAGAAGAAGGAAGTATAGTCAGAAAGATGTGGCACAGCACAGTATACAGACATAACAGACTCAAAGGGAGTTGAAAGTGTAAAACTTCAGTGTCCTAAATCATGTACGCAAGTTTCACAAAGGGAAGTCACATCTATACGCGAGTTATTCAGAGCACAGTCACGTATATGAAGAAAAGTAGTGGGACGAGCTTAAAAAAAGGGTATGATATGATTCAGTCCATTTGCTCTGTTTGTTGATGATGTGTGGAAATGTCTTGATACTTGTAATATGTTTAGAAGTGTTTTGATCCTAACTTGCTGATGATGATACCTTGATACTTCTTGCCGATATATGCATGATCAGATCTGATAGTGGACAGTTGGCACAGGTTCTGGGGGAGCATATGCCTTTAATAATGCATTGTTGGCATTATCGTTAGTAGTCCTTGGTGATGATGCTCATATGGCTAGATGATATATCTTGCTATGATATGGTTATGATTTGTCCATCTCATATGATTCTTAGGGTTACATAGTGGATTTTCAAATCAGACTTGTGGTTGATTCTCTGATGATGCATATACGGTGTTTACATGGTGATCTTCATAAGGATAAGGAGAAGTACAAAGTACTTGGTGATGGGCCACTCATATGCTATTGTCGTCATGTGCATAAAGATCATATAATACAGTTATGATGCAGGATTCCTATAGTTCTTGGAACTCATGTGGATAAGGATTGTTGCTGTTGATGATATCAAGAAGTCTTGACAGATGATCTTGAGCTCAAGATACATAGTGTTGATACATGTATGATTATTCAAAGTTGCATTGTTCGAGATATGATGATGATAAAAAGGATGAGTAGATATCTATATGCAGACATACCTTGTTACAGGACATTTACAGGTTGTTGATCTAGAAGTGGTTGTACGCGAGTTTTATCCACGTATATACTCCCGTTTCTGTGAATACAGTCGCATATATGTTGATTAGAAGGAAATCAGTGGGCCAAACTTAGGATGAGAAGAGTCTGATATGGGCCTGACAGAGACCATCTGGCACAGATGGAACAGGTGCAGAAGGAGAACATGGTTGTTGATCTGGATAGTGTTGCTAATATTAGTTATTGGTGACTTTCATAGTCTTGCTCTAGATATTTCGTCTCTATGTCATGTATATCTTTTATTATTATCAAGGTCATGTAACAACCTAGTTTGGTTTCCCCACTATGCCTGGGATGAATGATGTAATGTACTTGGTTATCATATGTAAATTTCTGATGTATCCCCACTTGGTTGGGTGGATGATCCCCACTCGGTTGGGTGATAGATGTATGTATAGAGTCTTTGATGATAGGAAGGTCAGTTATGATGTATGAGTCATGGTTTTTTCTTGTAGAACATCTTTTTGTAGACCTTGCTTACAGTCAGGGGGAGCATGAACAACACACTTCAGCAAGAGCAGAGCTTTCAGCATGTACTCAGAGGGAGCATGGACAGATTGGTACACCTTGGCATATCCAAAGGGGGAGCACATTCAAAGATTTCAGCAGGTGCTCAGGGGGAGTATGGACAGAAGAATGTTTATCAAGGAGAGAGAATATCTTGGTCCGCCCTTTGCCCTTGATTTCAAAGGGGGAGAGTGATTTTGTGTTGTTGCCATCAAGTCCAAAGGGGGAGATTGTTGGAATTATGATGCATGTGTTGTACTTGATGGCAACCCACCCATAGAAGAACAATATATAACTAGATGGTTCTACAAAAGAGATATTAGATGTGACAGGATGATAGTTCTCAGTATGACAAGTTAGCTTTGCCATCAAGTCCAAAGGGGGAGATTGTTGGCATTATGAGACAAGTGTTGTCCTTGATGGCAACTCACAAAGATGACAAATTATAGTGCAGCAGGTCAGTAGCAAAGAATTGATGATCAAACTACAAAAATGAAAGAAAAAGATATATATGCAAGTTCACCTTAATGAAGCCGCATATACACACGGGTTATACGTTCAAAAGACGCATATGCGTATACATGCACTTTCACGCAAGGAAAAGCGCGTACATGTGGGATAACTTATTTTTGGTCCGTGGTATTTAGTCCTTGGTATTTGAACCTATGATTTTGTACCATGGTATCTCGTCAGATGTGTTGATCCCAAGTATTGGGTCCATGGTATTGAGTAAGGCCTAAGACTATAAAAGGAGAAAAAGATCATTAGGCAAAGGTATGAAGAAAGTCTTGAATATCTGATGAAGGATGAGATTCAGTATGAAGGTTATGGGTTCATGATGCATTTCTTGATTTGAGCTAAGGAGGAATCTCACCGGTTGATGGAGAACAAGATCTAAGGATAGATCAGGATCAAATGGTTTGAAATGAATTATCTCTATATGGTTGATTATGCTTATTCTAGATCTGTATACTGAGGCATGTAATGTTTTGAATTGGGTATAATAGCTGCAGCTCATGATTGAATATTTATAGATCTGTACGCAGGTTGGCTTTGGTGAAAGCGCGTATGTACGTGGTTTTGGTTCGTCATAGTAGTGTATACATTATGATATATGATATTTGAAGTTTTAGTTGGATCTGGTTATTTTTGCAGAGCTCTGTTGGTTGTTCTGTGTTCTGGTTTCAGTGTTCCAATGATTCAGAGATTGATGATGCTAGTATTGATTAATTTTGTGCTTCAATGATATTGATGGGTCCAATATGAAAATTGGATGAAACGTGGCCTTTCAGATTATAGTGTTGTGCTCCAAGAGTATCCAGTGTGAAAATTTATGAAACGTGGTACCTGGAGGAATAAGGAGAAAGTTGTAGCCTTCTGTAGGTCGGAACCTACGTACTAGTACATTAGCTAGTACAAGAGCTAAGGGGGTGGTAGCTCCCTTCTAGTAGCAGCTGGAAAACGAGTAAAGATTGGAGCATTTCAGTAGGCCGGCACCTACGTACTAGTAAATGGATCGGCACCTACGTACTAGTACATCAGCTAGTACAAAAGCTAAGGGGGTGGTAGCTCCCTTCCAGGAGATTCTGGAGAACAAGAGAAGGTTGTAGCCTTATGCAGGTTGTAGCCTACGTACTGGTAAAGGACTGCACCAATACAGAATCATTGTAAAAAGAAGTTTCTAATTGAAAGAAGATAGAGACACATTGCAGCAGGTGGTTTTCACCCACATTGGGTTTCCACCTTATATCATGGTGTTCATGTGTGCTTCTTGTGTGTGATGATCTGTTCTATTTTACTTCACTTGCTTACTGTTCATATGGATAATGGAGTTCTGATGCACTAACTAAAGATCAACATTTAATGGATTAACTGAATCATAAGTATTCTGGATATACGCTAGTTGCATTAGACACAGTTGCGTATACATGCAGGTTCCATTAACTGAAGTAGAATATATAAATCTTAATATGGAAATGGAAAAGTTTTATTGATTTGATAATACTGATTCACCCCCCTCTCAGTATTATTTCCAACCCGGCCCTCATTTCTTGGGATAAAATCTGTAAACCCAAAATTCATGGAGGCCTAGGCTTAGATGATCAGGAGATTCTAAATAATGTTTTAGAAGCCAAACTCTTGTGGAGATGAGTTAAAGAACTAGGGACGCAATGAGCTAAAACCTGGAAAGAAAAATATGCAAGCTCCTGGAAAACGAGTGATCTCATCAAAATGTCCAGGAACATAAAAGGCTCTCACATCTGGAATAAAGCCTGGGATAATAGAAGCCTAGTACAGAACAACAGCTTCTGGGAAATCAGAGCAGGAGAACAAGCTCTCTTCTGGGAAGATAAATGGAAACAAGAACCAATGTTGTTGAGGGAGGACTTTATGAGCATCACGCAGGAAACTAATTTCCAAGGACTAATAAAAGTCAGGGATTTCTGGAATCTTCCTCATGACACTGAGAAATTGAGAAGCTAGAGGAAAATAGAATGCAGAGGGGACAACCCCATAAAAGCAAAAATAGAAGAACTCGTGAAAATTTTAGAACAAAGGAAGATCTTGGTCACAGATGGGCAGGATCAGTTAAGATGGGGACAAAATAAAGAAGGCATCTTCAATATCCATGAAGCAAAAAGAATTACCCTTAACCTAGATCCCTGCATTTTGGAAAAGTCCTGGCAAAAAATTTGGAGCCACCAAGGATGGATGAAGATCAAACTATTTATGAGGTTAGTTCATCACAAGAAAATATTAAGTTGGGAAAACATTCAGAAGAGGGCGGTTATGGGGCCCTCTAGATGCCCATTATGTGAGGCTCAAGAGGAAACAATGGAGCATATTCTCAACAACTGTACCTATATCAACTGGTTGTGGGATTCTTTCAACATCATTTTTAAACAGACAGACAGAGATAAAGGTAGCATCATTAATACCCTGAACAAGTGGAGAAAAAACTTTTTAGAGAATAAGATCCTCAACTTGGCCTAGACCTTGACACCAAGCTTCATTATCTGGAATGTCTGGAAGGAAAGTAATAAAATAATTTTCAAAGATGAAAAAATTACTACCCTTTTCCTGATGGAATTAATCTTAAAGCAGATTAAGGAGACCATCTCCACCATCATGCATAGTTATCCCTCGAATCCTTCCATTGCGCTCATATTGAGAACTCTCAAGCAGCTGGGAATGCATGAGATCATCCTCCAAGATCTTAGCAAAAAAGAAAGAGTGTTGGAAAGGGAAAAGGAATTCTGGCATCCTCCACCAAAAGGTTATCTGAAATGCAACATTGATGGGGCTTCAAAAAGCAACCCAGGGACTGCAGGTTATTGAGGTGTGTTAAGAGATGAAGAAGGAAAAATAATTTTCACTTTCCACTACCATTTAGGAAAATCCACCAACAACATGGTTGAATTAATGGCGTTGGAACAATGTCTGGAGTTGCTTAAACTCAATCACAGCTCCAATGTTCTCATAGAAGCAGACTCCAAGATTTCTATAAATGCAGTTAAGAAAATCAGCTATGGAACAACGCCTGAAAGGGTCTCAAAACAATGGAGACTTATACAAGTGTACCAGAGAATCCAAAAACATCTCCAATGCCTTCGAACGGTTAGCTTCAATCATGTTCGGAGGAAGGCCAATAAACTTGCAGATCTACTGGCTAAGTAAGGAGTGATTAATTCCAAGTGCAGAATAGATATGAAATGGCAGGAGATGCCTCCTAGCAGGCTAAAAGCTATCTGCGAGGCTCAAGCCACAGAGGACAAGGAAATTTATGATTATTGGGCTCGCGGGGCAGGAAATGATTAATTGGAGACAGTGAGATGGATATCATAGTTCATCAGGGTGAGCGTAATGGTAATCACAATTCCTTCTTTAAGGGAGTGTTCCTTTTCCTTTCTGGATTCCAGGTTCAGGCAAGGAGAAACAGTAAGCGCGGGAGGAATCTCGGTTCTCCCAGCAGCAGGGATATTCTGATTTTTGGGGTTTGGAGGGATAAACCGCTTCACTGGCAGTTTTCATCTGATCGCACCGCTCTCACACGGGAAATGGTATTTGCTTTTTCGGAGTGATCACAATCAACTTCCTACACGTGGCAGGGAGGTGGTTTGGGAAACCGCCCTTCCCCGCACACTATCGCGGGGTCTACTTGTTTGGTGCGATATAATTCTCCACCGCAGGATTCAGCATATGTTAATCAATAATCTTTTCGTGCATCTTGGAGGTTTGGTTCCACTATACTTCGATTGTCTTGTTGGAACGTTGTCAACCTCGTGTTGGAAATAATACTGAGAGGGGGGGGTGAATCAATATTATCAAACTTTTTTCAATTTATACAAATATTTTCAGTTCTGATTAATGAAACTTGTGTATACCTTCCAGACTTATAATTTATTATATTCTTTAGATGTGGATCATTAATCTGTGTGTCAGAACCATATAGCAGTAAACAGGAACAAGAAAAATAGAGTAACCAATCACACCAAAGAACACAAGATATAAGGTGGAAACCCAATGTGGGTGAAAACCACCTGCTGCAATATGTCTCTATCTTCTTTCAATTAGAAACTTCTTTTTACAATGCTTCTGTACTGGTGCAGTCTTATACCAGCACGCAGGCTTCAACCTAAAGAAGGCTACAACCTTCTCTTTTCTTGCAAGGACCACGTTTCATGAATTTTCAGACTGGATCCATGAATATCAATCAAATATCAAATAGATCTGCAATTAATCGACTTCCTTGTGCAACTACGGAATCAACAACTTCTCAGAACACAGTACCAGTAATCAGACACCAATTCAAAACCTAGAACACAGCAGTAACAGAAAGAAGCTGTTAAAACAAATTTCAAGAAAAGTCTTCAACTTCACCAATAGAAACCTGCGCACATCTGCGGCTTCTCTGTGTCTAATCTGCGGGTCTCCGCGCCCACACTGTGTTAGTCCTGTGAAATTCACACCTGCGATGTGCAAAACCTACGAACCTCCGCACCTTTTCCTTGATAGACCTGTGGATCTCCACACTTTCTCCTTGTCTGCCCTGTGGTTCTCCACACCTGCACCGTGTCGTACTTGCGGTCCTGCGGGTATAGATAGTTTTCAGACTTCAAGTATACCCCAGACTATCAGATTTACAGATCTGATCATGCACCAAGGAGATTTCGACCCATCAGTAGATCCACCTTATAATGCTCATCTTTCTCCTTAATTCAGATCCAGCTATCACTCACCAACTAATCACCAGAATTTCAGATCTTGCTCTCCTTAAGATATTCAACTCATAAGTGCCTAACCAATTGATCTCCTTTCCTTTTTATAGATAAGGCCTTACTCAAACCATGGTCCAAAACCATAGAGATCTAATACTAGGGACCCAAAACCTGGGTTCAATATTTTAGATGCAATACCACAGACCAAAACCATAGGATCAAAAACGTCGGACTAAATACCATGGATCAACAATAAAATTTCCCACGTGCGCGCGTTTCTCTGCACAAAAGTGTGTGAACTTGACGTCCGCACTTTTTGTTTGGAGAACCTGTGGGTATGTCCGCACCTCTTGTTCGAAGAACCTGCGGGTCTATGGCTTTTGTTTGGTGCACCTACGAGTATCTCATTTTCTATCATTTTGAGATCCTGAACTGTGATTTGTCACCAGAGAGAGTTGCCATGCTTGAACTATGACTTGTCACTAGAGATAGTTGCCATCAAGGACAACACCTGTGCCATAGCGCCAAACCTAAGTCATAATGCCAACAATCTCCCCCTTTGGACTTGATGGCAACAACACCAAATCACACTTCCCCTTTGACATCAAGGGCAAAGGGCAGACCAAGATATTCTCTTTCCTTGAAATAACATTCCGCTAACCATACTCCCCCTGAGTACCTGCTAAAATCTCTGAATGAGCTCCCCCCTTTGTATATGCCAAGGTGTACCAATCTATCCATGCTCCCTCTGAGTTCATGCTGAAATCTCTGCTTTGCTGAAGAGTGTTGTTCATGCTCCCCCTGACTGTAAGCAAGATCCGCAAAAAAGATGTTCTAAGAAGAACATGACTCTATCATAAATGGCCTTCCCATCACCAAAGACTCATACATACATCCATCTCCCAACCAAGTGTGAATTGACTCATCTACCCAACCAAGTGGGGCTACGTCAAGGTTTACACATGATAACACAAGAGTATAACATCATCCATCCCGGGCAAAGTGGGGAAACCAACATAGGCCGTTACATGACCTTGACAAAAGAAATATAAGACATAGAGACAAAACATCAGTAGCATAATAATGCCAACAATGCACTATTAGAAGAATATATGCTCCCCCTGAACCTGTGCCAGTTGGTCTCTGATAGATCCATAAACCAGTGAATGTATACTCCAACAATTTATGAAACAGATAAGATTCAACAGCAAGATGATGCATCAACTACCCCCAGCTTTTGTCTGAGGTATTCAAAGGTCTCCCTGGGCAGTGGTTTGGTAAGAATATCAGCAACCTGTTCCTTAGAGGGAACATACTCCAATTTGACCTTTTGTTCAAGCACTTGTTCCTGAAGAAAATGATACTTGATTGGTATGTGCTTGGTCTTTGAATGCATGACAGGATTCTTTGAAATACTGATTGCACTTGTATTATCAAAGAAGATGGAGATAGGTGGAGTACAAGTGATTTGCATGTCTTGCAATGTTTGCATCATCCAAAGGAGTTGTGTGCAGCAAGATGCAGCAGCTACATATTCTGCTTCAGCCGTAGATAATGCAATAGAGCTTTGTTCCCTGCCCAATCCACATTTGTGTATGCATGAAGTGTGAGGTCTGTATCTTTAGGATACCATAAGCCATAGTTTTGAATTCCTTGAAGATACTTGAAGATTCTCTTAACTGCCTGAAGATAGAGCAGACTACCAATCATGGATCTATAGGTTGGTTGATGTACTACTGCCAATTCATCCTTTGCGCTGAGGCTGCATCCTGTCACCATAGGGGTACATACTGGTTTCGAATCCTCCATCCCATATTTCTTCAAGATCTACTTGAGATACTTGGTTTGTGATAAAAAAATATCGTCTTTGTTTTGTTGTACTTGCATACCAAGGAAATATGTGAGCTCACCAAGCATGGACATTTCAAACTCCTTTTGCATCACCAAGGCAAAATTTTGACGCATGCCTTCTTCATTGCTGCCAAAGATGATATCATCAACATACACAACTAGTATTAGCAATTTCTCATTGTCAACCTTTATATATAGATTGCTATCAGTTGATCCTTTTATAAAACCTTATTGATGGAGGTACTTATCCAACCGATAATACCATGCCCTAGGAGCCTGTTTAAGGCCATAGAGAGCCTTTTTAAGTCTACATACAAGATTTGGATCATTTCGAAGAATAAACCCATCTGGTTGTTCAATATATACTTCTTCATCCAAGTCTCCATTCAGGAAAGCAGACTTCACGTCCATTTGAAATACTTTGAACTTCTGAAAGCTAGATAAAGCAAGGAACATCCTTATAGCCTCAAGTCTGGCAACTGGTGCAAATGTTTCTTCAAAGTCTATGCCTTCTTGTTGTGCATACCCTTTACAAACAAGTCTTGTCTTGTTTCTAACCACATCCCCATTTTCATTCAGCTTATTTTTGAAAATCCATTTTGTTCCTATGAAATTTTTATCTTTTGGTCGCGGAACCAACTCCCAAGTGTTATTTCTTTCGATCTGCTCAAGTTCTTCATCCATTGCCTTGACCCAGCATTCATCTTTGCATGCTTCTCTTACATTTTGTGGTTCAGTGGAGGAGAGCAATGCCAAATAACTTGAAGCTTCTGCAATTGTTCTTCTTGTTTGTATACCTACCTCTTTCAGCCCCAAAATTTGAGATTCTAGATGATTCTTTTGAACGTACCTGGATGGAGTTTTTTCTTCTATCCTTATCTATTCTACTGGTGCCTCATGGGTTTCTTCTTCATCATGAATCTGATTTGATGTTGATGGATAGTCCTCATCATCTTCGAAATCTTCAGATCTTACCTGCCTAGGAGTGTTTTCTTCATCAACCACTACATCAATACTTTCAACAATTTTTCCTAGCCTTTTATTGTAGCACTTGTAAGCTTTGTTGTGGGGAGAGTAACAAATGAGAATGCCTTCATCTGCTGTAGGTTCAAACTTGCCAAGATTTTCATCAGTATTTTTGATATAGCATTTGCTTCCAAAAAATTTGAAATATTTTACCGTAGGAGTCTTACCATACCAGAGCTCATGACGAGTTTGAGTGTTGTTTACCCGGACATTTGTCTTGTTGAGAATAACAATTGTAGCAAATGCAGCTTCACCCCAGAAAGTTGCGGGAGTTCTAGATTCATCCATCATAACACGAGCCATTTGTTGAACTGTTCTATTCATCCTTTCCACTACTCCATTTTGCTGAGGAGTCCTTGAAGTAGAGAATTCCCTTCTTATTACATGTTCTTCACAAAAATCAAAAAATTCATTTGAGGTAAACTCCCCACCTCTATCAAACCTGAGGCATTTAATTTTGTGATCTGATTCGTTTTCAACCAAGGCTTTGAAAGATTTGAATTTTTCGAAGGCTTCGTCTTTGTGCTTCATAAGTCCTATCCAACACATCCTGGAAAAATCATCAATGAATAATATAAAGTATTCTTCTCCCCGAGGTGACCTTTTCCTAGATGGACCACATACATCAGTATGGACAATTTTAGGTGGCCTGCTAATTGATCCTTCCTTCTCAGGGAAGTTAGTCCTGGTTTTCTTACCAAACTGACATGATTTTCATATTGTATTGTTTGGTATTGTGATGTCTGGAAGACCACGAACTGCCTGGTATTTGCATGCTTTCCTTATTTGTGAGAAGCTTAGATGCCCCAATCTCTGGTGCCATAGCCAGTGTTCATCATTCCTGCTTAGATAGCATTGATGTTGCCCTTCTTTGAATATGTATAAATTATTTGGAGTTCTTATGCCTTTGATCACTGTTTTTCCTGTATCAAGATCACGAACACTACATCCATTTGATCGAAATATTACCTCAGTTCCTTGATCGCACATCTGACTGACACTCAATAGGTTATGCTTTAAGCCATCAACATACATAACATTTCCAGCTTTGACCTTTTCTTTCAACTGAACAGAACCTTTACCTTTTATGAGCATAGGGGTGTCATTTCCAAATGAGACCTTCTTCTCCTTCTCCAAGGCACTATATGACTGAAGTTTTTCTTATCATCCGTCATATGTTTCAAGCATCCACTATCGATGTACCATTGATTTTCCTGCCCTTCCGAATATAAGGCTATACCACATCTTTTTGGTTGTGATTCTTTCATTCTCCATGTTTTGGCACTTGAGGCTTTCTCCTTCTGAGTTGTCTGCCGAAACCTGCTCCTGCATTCAGAATCTTCATGAACAAAATTGTTACAAATAGAACATTCTATTTCATTTTCAAGAGCAGAAAAGTTATTGTAGGTCCTTTTCATGATCCCAGTCATACTCCTCTATTTTTGAGCTTCTCTAGTCATGATAGTTTTGTAGGCAACACACTGAGCTACTTTGTGTCCAAAGTTATGACAAGAGAAACATTGGCCATTGAATAAATTCCTGCGATTATCAAACCTGCGGACCGAATGATTGTAGTTTTCATTGCATCCATTCTTGAAGCAAATTGAGGATGATTTACCTGTGGTCTATTGTAGATTCTGTTTATCCTTGACGTCGATTGTCCTTGATTTACTTGGTGATCTCTGTTCATTCTTGAAGTAAAAGGTCCCTGATTTACCTGGTGAGCAACATTGTGCCTTTGTTGTCGATTGTCAACTTGCTCACTTCTCCTTGCTGCATCAAGATAACTTTTGGAGGTGGATGGCTTCTGCGCTTGAGATGCTTCTTCATTATATCCCAGACCTGTCTTGATTAGTGGGGAGCGCTGCACTTTGATAATCTCATCTAAACTGTCAAATCCTTTAACAAATCTAAGGTTAAGAGCTTTTGTTTTCTCAATCTCTTTTCTAAGTTCCATAATTTCACATTCTAACTTTTCATGATGTTTTTCCTTTTCAGCAAGTTGGAATTGTAGAGTATCTATGATCACATTCTTCTCTTCTAAACAAATTTTGAGTCTAGAAATCTCTTCATAAAGACCTTCTTCATCTCTAGCATCCAGAAAATCATCATCTTCAAAAGCCATTAAAAGTTTATAATTATTACCTTGCTCATCTTCATCACTATTTGAAAGTCCATCACTATCCTCATGAGTGTAATAGCTCTTCTTATTTACATTCTGTTTTCTGTTCCATCTAACTGGTTCCTTACCTTTGTCAAGCTTATCTTTATGAGGACACTTGGCAGCATAGTGACCGACTCTTCCACAAGCAAAGCATTTGAAAGGTAACTTACCTCTGAATCTTCCAGAGCCCCATTGAAGATTCTTGACGAAATTTGATTCTTCCTCTTCTTCTGACATATGTCCTGAGTCATAGGAATCTCCTTTTCCTGAGGTCTTGAATGTAGCTTCTCTCCTGTCTAATGGTCCTCCTTTCCTCATTTCGTAAGCAGTTAGAATTCCATGCAGTTGTGACATGGTAAGGCTATGTAGATTCTGTTTTTCTTCTATTGTAGAAACTTTTGATTCAAACTTAGAGGACAAAGATATTAGAACCTTTTCGACCACAACAGCCTATTTTATTTCTTCACCCAAATTTTTCATACAATTAACAATCTCATCTATTCGTAGGAAATAGTTAGCCACACTTTCATCATTGTGCATTCTGAGATTTCCATACTAAATTCTAAGGGTTTGAAGTTTTGCTCATTTTACCTGCTCATCTCCTTCATAGCTCAGAACGATCTTGTCCCATATTTCTTTTGCATTTTTGAGCTGCATAACCTTGACGAATTCTGTTCAAGATAGACTCCCTAATAGAGTATTGATAGCCTTTGCATTTGTTTCATGCTGCTTCTTACCAGCCGGATATGTAGGAGTTGCTGATGGAAATGTGTACCCTGTATCTATGATATCCCAGACTTCTGTACCAAGAGATTGAAGATAGGTTGTGATTCTTACCTTCCAATAGACGAAGTTAGTCCCATCAAAAATTGGTGGCCTGATCGATTCTTCTCTCTCGTAGTTGCTCATGATGATAGATCTTTCTTCAAGCGATCAAGCTTCTTCTGAAGGACCTGCTCTGATACCAATTTTTGGAAATAATACTAAGAGGGGGGGTGAATCAGTATTATCAAACTCTTTTCAATTTATACAAATATTTGCATTTCCGATTAATGAAACTTGTGTATACCTTCCAGACTTATAATTTAATATATTCTTCAGATGTGGATCATTAATATGTGTGTCAGAACCATCTAGCAGTAAATAGGAACAAGAAAAATAGAGCAACCAATCACACCAAAGAACATAAGATATAAGGTGGAAACCCAATGTGGGTGAAAACCACCTGCTGCAATATGTCTCTATCTTCTTTCAATTAGAAACTTCTTTTTACAATGCTTTTGTACTGGTGCAGTCTTATACCAGCATGCAGGCTTCAACCTGTAGAAGGCTACAACCTTCTCTTTTCTCTCAAGGACCACGTTTCATGAATTTTCAGACTGGATCCATGAATATCAATCAAACATCAAATAGATCTACAATTAATCAACTTCCTTGTGCAACTACGAAATCAACAACTTCTCAGAACATAGTACCAGTAACCAGAGACCAATTCAAAACCAAGAACACAGCAGTAACAGAAAGAAGCAGTTAAAACAGATTTCAAGAAAAGTCCGCAACTTCACCAATAGAAACCTGAGCACATCCGCGACTTCTCTGTGTCTAATATGTGGTTCTCCGCACCCACACTGTGTCAGTCCTGCAAACTTCGCACCTGCGGTGTACAAAACCTATGAACCTCCGCACCTTTTCCTTGATAGACCTATGGATCTCCGCACTTTCTCCTTGTCTGCCCTGCGGTTCTCCGCACCTGTACCGTGTCACACCTACAGTCCTACAGGTATAGATAGTTTTTCAGCCTTCAAGTATACCCCAGAATATCAGATTTACAGATCTGATCATGCGCCAAGGGGATTTCGACCCATCAGTAGATCCACCTTATAATGCTCAGGTTTCTCCTTGATTCATATCCAGCTATCACTCACCAACTGATCACCAGAATTTCAGATCTTGCTCTCCTTAATATATTCAACTCATAAGTGCCTAGCCAATTGACCTCCTTTCCTTTTTATAGACAAGGCCTTACTCAAACCATGGTCCAAAACCATAGAGATCAAATACTAGGGACCCAAAACCTGGGTTCAATATTTTAGATGCAATACCACAAACCAAAACCATAGGATCAAAAACGTCTCACTAAATACCATGGATCAACCATAAAATTTCCCACGTGCGCGCGTTTCTCTGCATGAAAGTGTGTGAACTTGACGTCTACACTTTTTGTTCGGAGAACCTGCAGGTATGTCTGCACCTCTTGTTCGGAGAACCTGCGGGTCAGCAGCTTTTGTTTGCCACACCTGCGGGTATCTCATTTTCTATCATTTTGAGAGCCTAAACTATGATTTGTCGCTAAAGAGAGTTGCCATGCCTAAACTGTGATTTGTCACCAGAGACAGTTGCCATGCCTGAACTGTGATTTGTCACCAGAGAGAGTTTCCATCAAGGTAAAGACCTGTGCCATAGCGCCAAACTTGAGTCATAATGCCAACACCTCGGCCGTCGGTTTGATTACAGAATGAACAACCCAGATCGATGGGCTCTTCTAACGGTAGGGCGACAGAAGTCTTCGTGGGCTTCCAGAAGGCCAAGAGGCTCTTTTGGTTTATTCTTCTTGGGATTAAATGTTTTTCCATGTTAAGCTAAATGGCTTGCCCTAAGGGCTTTTTTCTAAGTTTTTTGTCTCCTTGGCGTCGGGGAGATAATTGTTTATATTGTAAACTATTTTTCCAATTAATGCAATAGAAGGATCGACACTTGCTTCAGCAAAATGTGTGTGTGTGTGTGTGTGTGTGTGTGTGGATATTAATATATTGTATATATAATCAATATTAAATTATTTTTTTTCAAATAATATATACCATTTTTATATAATTAAAAAAGGAATTGGACATCCTTCTCAAGTGCATTTTTATTTCAATTTTGATTATTATATATAAATAAATGATATTAAAATATTTTATTAAGTGAACATTAACATATTTGATTTATAATCAATATTAGAATATTTGTTTATTTTAATAATATTTTTTAATACTATATATTACTTTTATGTAATTAAGAAAGGAATTGAATACCTTTCTCAAGTGCATTTCTATTTTATAGAAAACATTTTTATTTTCAATTTTTTTAAATAAAATTAATTTTAAAATATTTTCTTTATGTTAAACACAAATTGAGAAGACAAAATATGAAGGATAAGCCTTGAATACATATATTATTCACAATGATACATATTTATAATACATTGGAGCAACCCTTGGTTTCATATTCCAAGTGGTCTCTTGGACTCCCTTTGACTGTCTAACTTCCACACCAACCCTTAGAGGATTAGGTGTTCAACATTCCCCCCTTAATCTGAAGGGGTATGTATGAGTCCAAGAAGATAGATGTAATACAAACTATGCAAAAATGCATGGCATCACTAGGTTGAATGTGGTCTCTAAATATTGGTATAAGGGGGTGGTTTAAGGATAACCACCAACACTGGAATGCTTAGTGCAGTTCCCAGAACTCTTCCAAATTTGACAAGAAGCTGAAATCTTCTGCTAGAGGAAGTGTCCATAATGATTTGGGGAGGGAGACCTTCAACCTGGAAAAGGGAGGTCTACAACCTACGTAAAAAGGGAGAACCACAACCTGAAAAGGGAGCTCTCAACCTGCGGTGGTTTAAGGATGACCACCAACTCTAGAATTCTTAATGCAATTCCTGGAACTCTTCCAAAAATGGCATGAAGCTGAAGTCTTTTGCTAGATGAAGTGTCCCCAATTTTTTGAAGGGGGAGAAACTCAACCTGAAAAAGGAGGTCTCAACCCTGCATAGATGGTTTAAAGCTGACCACCAACCAAATTCATGCTCAAGGGCATCTCTATCTTTAGCTACATATCTGAATATGGTATGGCAGGTTGTGGCTCAAGCTTACTTGATGAGGCTTTCAAAATTGTAGATGAAAATCATTTCCTCCCCTGTCAGATACAAGGCGAGAAGATGGAGAAAACTCAACTGCAAGACTATTCAATACTCTAGAATAAATTCTGACACATGAATGCAATATCTTCTTTGTTGTTGAATCTCATTGTCAAGAAGCGATCCATCCAAGGTGCATCTTTGTTCTTGCAAAAGGTTTATTTCTGAAGCATATGTTTGAATGTTGAGTGGTTTTATGACAGTTCTTACATGGATGAAGATCAAAACAATGGTCTTTCATATGGCTAACTTGGACACAATGTTGGAATTTAACATTCGTTGTTGTTGTTGTGGAAGAGGACTAGAATTTGAAACAATTGTAGTGAATTTTCATGAAGAAACCCAACACTTTGAAATTGAATGGGCTTGGAATAGTCTAGAATATGAAAGGATGCCTCCTTATGATATCCAAGACCTGATCTATGCTTGTTGCTAATAAGCTCTTCCCAAGGTCTGATCGTTGGCTTGGGAAGTGCAGGCTGAATTTCTACTTTTGCATGCAAATCTTCTCTTGAACTAAGCACTGAATGTGAATCAACCTCAACTTTGAATTCTTGTTGTTGATGGGAGCTTGTCTCAACATTCTGAACAAAAACAAGTTCAGAATGATGACTCCACTATTGTAATTCTTCTTGCTTAAGCTAAGATTCAAGCTGTAAAAAATAAATATTCTCTTGTTCATTTTGTAGATAGATTCTAATGTCATCAAGAGAGGATTTGTTGAGTTTTATTGTGTCATTAGTAGTAGATTGTATCAGAGTGTTCAAAAACTCTAATAATTCATAAATCTTGGCCATAATTGCAATAGTATAGACTCGGCGAATGAGATGTTGTCTTATATTGAAGTTTTTCTTTTCCCAATATCGAATAGCTAATGGCCAAAGAAAGAAACTTCTTCAAAAGGATAATTATAAGAGAATAATGTAAAGAAAAAGAATTACCTCCATCAGACATTATATGGAAGATGTGAGAGAATGATTATAGGAACCTAGATCTAGCCCCGTTGCTCGAACCTGTAGCCATTACCTGATAATGGTGGCTTCCTTTAAATTTTGGTTTACATAAACTTCATCAACATACTGTTATTATTTATTGAAATACAAAATGTGATGGTGCTAGCATAATCATGGAACCACTTGAACGAGCTCTCATAAATTTTTCCAATGGTTACAGTGGAATTTCCCACTGATTTACTACATCACTATTCTGATTGCTCCAATTTTATATTGCATTCACCATTCAACAATACAACTGCAACAATGTACAACCATTTCTTTATAAGCAAAACCTCATGCACAGTGTCAAATTCCCTTCGAGTCTTGGTTATTTAGCTCAACTCTTCAATTCTTTCTTCACATAGACACAACCTTTGTACACCAACAATACAACCCATATTTGATCCTGGAATTGGAAAACAGTCCCAGAAAATGAAGTCACAACAACAATGTGATCTCACAAAGGGGAGAGTTTTCCTTTCGGTGTCTCTTCATTGCTCATGGTCATCGCAGAAGCAAAGAATGGAAGGAGAGGACATGATTTTCTGTTGTTGTCCCTTCAAATGCACCAGAAGCAAGAAGAATGTGCTCACAACCTCCACCAGAGAAAGAAAAATGTTTACCTTCAATACCCAATGCGTCCTTCAGCTGAGAAAATTGTCTAGCATTCCATAATGACCACAAATAATCACTCCAACATGAAGTTCGTGCTTCTTGAACCAGGGAATTATTCTTTGGCACAACCACGAAATTCTGGGCATAGTGGTAAAGAAAATCAACCTCTAGTAACTCATCCTCTTCAAGGGTCTTGAGCTATGCTACAACAGCCTTGATTTCCTCACAAACTCGACCTTAGACTTTGCTTGGCAGTTCAATGCTTTTGGCAACTTCCGCAACTTGATGAGAACCATCTACCAGGCTTGGTTTGGGAACCATCTAGTATCAGTGTAAGAATCCACCATGGACAACATGAAAATTTGCAATGGGGAAGAAGTCTGGAGAAGTTTGGAGGGATAGTAGGGTCAGTGAAAAGTTGACGAAACTAGTAGGAGGTGATGTGGTGGGGCGATATCAAACGATTCACAAAAATTTCATGCTTCTCAGCTAATTGTGCAAGTAAGGATGAAAACTCAATGAATAGGTATTTCCATCAATCAAACCCTTCAAAATTAATATTGGGGATGAAATGATATGAGTAGTTTGTCGGCTTATCCCAGAGCCCAAATTAGCAGCAAAAAAAGTGGCGGCAAATAAATGAGAGCCAAACCTAGGGAAAAAGAAACTCACTATAAGGGAATGGAAGCTAAAAAATGTTTTTAAGTCTAGACAATCTTTGGATGCTCGAGAGTGGGATGTTATTGTATTCAGTGATAGTGCACACAATTATGTGAAGAGAATGATACGTGAGATAATCATATCTTACTCCAAAATGTCAATCAATTAATTTTGGAATCATGATGGCCAAGGGAGGGACTATGATCTGTGTATCCATACCTTTGATTTCGAATCCTCTGATAAATTGGAAACAACTCTCATACCAATGACCTAGAAACATCCGTACAGGCTAGCTAGAATTCACTTTGTCTTATGTATGTTCCACATAAATTTTCCCCAAACCTTGTACGATGTAGTGAAGCGTGTATGCGAGACAATGAGTGGCTGGATAACACAATGTTGTGTAATGGAGCGTTTCAGTTTCAGGTGCGCGACAATGAAATAAGCAAAAACAATAGAACTAATATGCAAAGAAGGACTACAACACAAGTGGCTCAAATTGAAGCAAGGCTAGAATTCGACCACTCTAATACCACATTAAACACACATGGAGAAGACAAAATATGAAGAATAAGCCTTGAATACATATATTATTCACAATGATACATATTTATAATACATTTGAGTGGCCCTTGGTTTCATATTCCAAGTGGTATCTTTGACTCCCTTTGATTGTTCAAATTCCACACCAACCCTTAGAGGATTAGGTGCCTAACACTTTATAACCCACATAAATATTTTTTATTTATTAATATTGAATCTTTTAAATGTTATATATCAAGTTTGTACTAATCCCATGTGGAATTACACAATACCTTTTCATTAAACTATAAGAAGTACCAAGACTTAGTTAAGGATAATAAATTTTATTTGGAGGTCATATATTATTATTTCCAAATTTAAGGAAAAGTTACGTAGGAATAAAATGTTATAGAGGAAATTGAAACTAATATGTTATATAGAAGTGATCAACCCAAATCTTGAAAACCATATTTATTTATCAGTGTTGACTAGTGTTAGTAAAAAAATGAACATTTCTAAAATAAGAGCTAATTTTCATGAACTTTATAGTGAAATTGGGCATTGATCTATTCCAAAAACAGTATGGGAAGAAATAATTAGTCACTTGTGCTATACTAATAGGGTTGAAAATGAAAAGCACTTTCTCTTATATTGACCAACTTATAGTTAAATCTATTCTAATTTTCAAAATATGTATCACACTACCAACTTTTTTCACCAATCACACTACCAAAATATAAATAAAAATTTATATTCTAATCTTATATATAACTAATACAATCACAATAATAAAAAACAACTCCTTAATCTCATAAATATAGGCATATAGTATAATTATAAGTTGGACATACATTTGATTATATACACTTGGAAACAAGTGATAGAATTCACGATCATTTAATGCCATTAATAGGCTAGGTTCATATGAAAGTTAAAAATAATCATGGATAATAATTATGAAAGATACCGTGATTATAAAATTGATGGAGTTAATTGTCTTTTCAACAAGAAAGAAAATTAAAGACATATAAATTACTTGTAAGTAGAAATTGTTGTCAATGTATAAATTGCAGTATTTTCCTTTTATAAATTCAACCCATCATGGATGTATTAGAAATTAACAATGATATAGATAGTTATTAAATTATAAACTATAATTATGATATTAGAAAAAATTTAATTCATTATGGAAATTAAAAGTTAAAGTATAATAATTTCTTAATTAAAGTGTATTGAAAATTTACTTTAATTTTTAAATTAAAGATAAATGTTAAAAAAAAATATGGTGTTATTTATAAGTTTAGTTATATAGATGTTTTACAATGTTATATACATTTTTGGTATTACTATATTATCCTTAGTAGGTGCAATACATTCTATCCCCTTTACATGTTTTATTTTAAAAATATGGTAAGAAACCATAAAATATGAGGGGCCAAGCAATGTAGTCATCTAATACCAAACAGTAGCATTTATCAATCTCGATGGCATGTGAACAAGAAGTCTAATTGCATTCCTTACATGTTGATATGGAATTTGGTTAGTCCTTACCATGATATGATATGTCTCCATGTGTCTCTCATCTAGTTGTTATTATAGTGCCATGTTGGTACACCCATGCCTTGATGTTTAATGATTGAATAAGTTTGGCTTGGACACTTGAGCTTAATATTCCTTATCTTCTTCTTCTTATTTATGCCCTTCCCATGACTAGTTTTGAGGTGCTATTGTATATCCTTCTTTCGATTCAATTACAAACATGAACTCTACCATTGGGTTCATTATAGAGGCTTCTATATGTGTCCCTTTAGGCCCTTCTAGTTTACCAAGAGACGTATCCTATAGTGTGATCTCCTTTTTCTTGTACTAAATCTTCATAAAATTATTTTGAAAAATAATATTCATTGTACCAATTGATTCCATCTAAGGATATATAAGAATAATATCAAAATCATGCATATCTATAACACAAAAGGTTGAATGCAACACATATTAATTCATGGATATCTTAAAATATTTTAAAAAGTGAGCATTTACACCATCAACATATGTGCTTTGAATACTCTTCACTAGTATTTGCAATACTTTAGTCAAATTAACATTGATCAAATTATATTGTCTACTACGACCTATAGATATAACCAGTTACTCTTTCTAAATACATACATGAACTTGTAATATAGATTTTTAACATGAAAAGAAACCCTTGATGCTTTCCTTATTGGTCCTATTAGCATGATACCATTTATCTAAAACTACTTTTTCAAATTATTTTTTAAGAAGTGCCATCATCTTCCAAATTTCGAATACTTTTGACCATATCGTGAAATCTTATATAAAATGCAAATGTAATGCGAATTTCCACTTCTCTTTCCATAATAAATTTCAATTTTCACAATTCTTCAATAAGAGTACCATTCTCTTTTCCTATAAAATATTGCTTTCCATAATTATAAAAATAGAATTACTGTTTACAAAAAAATTACTTACTAGACAAAAATGGGCATAGTAGTGACTATATCTTTCCAATTTGCTATTATGACCACACTAACAAAATTATAGAGCCACTTTATATGTAATGAAACTTGTTCATCTTTCAGTTCATAAAAATATATCATATATACATTTCTTGTGGTCTTCCTATGTTGATGGTTCCTTGTAGCAAATGTTAGCAAAACACTATTATGGATTACCCATACTCCAACAAAAAAATGTGAGGATTGTGAATTTAGACCCTAGAGTCTACTGGTTGCTCATTTTCATGATGTGATTATGATTTTGAATTAATATTATAGAAAATAAAAACATAAACATAAACCATGAAACAAACAACCAAAGTCCAAATAATACCGTGAATTGATTTTATTGATAACATGTGTGTGAATACCTCTTAGCCAAAATGAAACTTACTGGACCTCCTTCTTAGGAGGGGTTTTTGAGAATTCTCTAGCTGCAAGAAAATTTTGCCCCTAAAAAGGGTAAATGAGAGAGAAAAGAAATGAAAATGCAAAAAAAAAATGGTTGAGAGCTCAACTATTGAGGAGAACTCAAATATTATAAGTTCAAAAGTTGTACAATGAAAATTGTCATGGTTAATGAGAATAATTTTTTTTCCTATTTATAACAAAATGGTTGCTAGATTTGATGAGGTTAAATATAGAAAAATATTTGTTAGATCCAATCAAGATCTAACTACTTTTGGTATTTTATTATTTTTGTGAGAGAAAAATTTCCAAAAAATGGTTAATGGCCTTTATTATGGATAATTAACTGAAAAAATAGTGACTTATTGAGAAACTTAATGAAAAATGTCCAAGTAAAAATGGTTTATTAGATTATTTCCAGTCGAGGTAAAACTATTAAAAATAATTCGCAACTAAATATTCTACCAAATTATTTATAGTTTATAAGATAAAATGGTTGGAAATAATTCATAAATAAATAATTTAATAAATTATTTCAATGATAATAAATACAATGAGTGAAAATAATTAGACTACCTTCACATAAATGGGTAAAATTGTGAGAATAACATATAGTTAATAAATTTATGTTTTATTCTAATGTAAAGAGTTAAATTAATGGAAATAACTTAGGTAAATAGGTTCTTTAGTCTATATATTTAGGTGAAAGTGGTTTTAATTTATGAAAGCCATACTAACATGGTATAATTCAATCAACAAAACATTTTTTTTCTAGGTGGTCACTTTTTATGTAATAACATATTCGAGAAACCCTTGAAAATCTTTGATTTTAAATCATCAATATCTCCATTTTCCATACTCTACTTTGGTATATATTTTTCCTTAACATATAAGTTTTTTCAATAGGATATAATATTTGTACTCAATTTCTACAATTTCTGCTAAAAAATTATATATATTTAATTTATGTGGTCCACTTTCGTTTTGGTTCCCTGAAAAATCAGCGAAATGGGAAACATTTATACCCTTTTTTTCGCTAAGGTCAATTCTCTTACTAGACCTCAATCGATCCAAAATATAGCATGAAATAAACCCTTAATATTCAAGAAATAAATTAAATAATCCAAACACAATAATAAACATAAGAGATCTTAATAAAAACACTTGAAATAGGGTAACACCATGTATTATTCCTTAAGGAATGAATTCACTCCTCAATCATTAATTTTTTAACTTAATTAGAATATTTTTCACAGTGCCTATTACATTATTTACTCTTTTATTTATGATACTCTGTATTTACTAAGAACAAAATAAAGGAAGAATATTCTAGTAGGTGGAACCTTTTCTTAACTCCTTGAATCTTATAAGAACATTAACTTTATTTACAATATAATGATACATATAAATTATCATTGCCTTGGGTAATCCCCTAGGTACCCCCATATTACACCACATAGGTACACTACAACTTGTTAGTGATCTGTAAAGGGATAGAGTATCACTCATGCGAAACATGTTTGGGTCGAGGGTCATTAACATGTTTCCTTATGTGCAAGGAAATACATAATAGGAAATCAAAATTAATCAATAGAAAGGATTATGTCTTACCGTAGGATAATAAGGGTGATTTCAACCTCTTACAATATCTAAGCATGTAAGTTGTCACAACTAGTTATAATGTTTCTTAATCTTTTTGGAGATAAAATATGTATAAAATTTTGAAACATCTTATGTTTGAAGTGATAACTCTACCCATCATGAGGAACAAAATAAAATTGAAATAATAGAAAATAGAATTGGAATTGATATTAAAGGATGGAAATTAAAGATGACAATTGTGAGAAAACTATTACAATTTCATTGGAAAATAAGATTAAAATATTAAAGTATTTATTATAAATACAAGTAATTTAATGTTAAAATTGAAGTTACAAAAAAATAAAAGATTAAAAAATAAAGTTTGTTAGAAACAATGGAAACTAGGACACTACTAAGAGGGAGGGTGAATCAGTAGCGTCACCAAATTATACAACTCTTGACAATTTATACTTTTCAATCACTTAAGAAATCACTCATGTAATCAACAACATAACTTAGTCATGTAAAACATATCATCATAATCATTATCATACACATGTGCAACATATATATAAGGCATCAATATTCATTTTATTTCTTTGGAAAATACAAGCTTCAACTTGCTATTACATCATTGCAGCACAATCTTCCACTTATAGGTTTATCAATTGCTACTGAAAAGAACTTCTATATCTACTTGTTTATAAGCTACCACTGAAAGGGAATACTTCCCCTGCTAGTTTATCATCCAGTACTGAAAGGTACTATTTCCCCTACTTGTTTATCAATTTTCACTAAAAGGGATTGTTGTACTTGCTCGTTTGTTAGCCATTGTTAAAAAGAACTATTGCCCCTAAAATGAAAGATACCACTTGATATCCCTAGTGATCCATCTTTCATCCATTTTCAAACTCAAATCAATAGGCTACTTTTTTTTCATAAACAAATAAATTCCTCACCTCAACCACTTCCCTCAAACACCATAAAAAACACCTTCAGCAATCTTTGATTACTGAAAAAACCACCAAACACACCAACGACATCAATCTTTACTGATTACTAATTTCACCATAGAAACATATTTGTTCAATACATTGAAACACCATTCCACAGTTCATTATCTAACTTCTCAACCACCTTTTAGATATCAAAATTGGTGTATGATTCATCCATGATGCATACTAACATTATGTATCTCATTGCTCCAACAAGTTATTTCCTTCGTTATTTGATTCTGCTTATAAAAAAATGGACTGGTATTTTTGAATTAAAACTTTAATTATCTTCATCTATTCATCATGCATAAATATTTTTTTTATCCTTTGTCCTGATTCAGTTAATCCTTCTAAGCATTCTCTCCAAGTCTTCTAACTCTACTCTGCTATCTCTCTAGGAAAAATTGAGCTTAACTGCTCAATTTTGCTATTCTATAATATTTTAGAATTCAACAGTTCTCCTTCTAAATTTGGCTATTTGCGCTCCCAACGCATTCACCAAATATGAAATATAACTCAAATTTTAAGTTGTCTACCTACTTTCATGCTAAACCTTTTAATTGTCCCGCCATCATTTGTTTTTAGCCCCCAACGGGATTTAAACTATGTTGTTTTCTCACTAACACAAAACCCTTAAACATTGCCCAAGGCGCTTAAGATTGCAACATTATAACTCCATGGACCCATTTCTCTTTAATCCCCAAATGGCTTATTTCTTTTATAATTCTTTTGAGCCCTTGGTTTTACACCTACGCAAAAAACCATGTCTCGGTCCTTAAGCTTTAGCCCATGGCTTTATTTCCTTCTAGGATTACATGTCTGGTGGGTCTAACAATATTAACTTATTCTCTTTTCATTGGTTGTCAGCTTCAACCATATCTGCCACCATTTCCTAGAGTTGAATCATCTCGGGAATCCTCTCCTTGTGCCTTTTAGTTTTCTTCCAGGGCGACGCCTCTAGGATGACATGTCTCGAGTTTCTTCTTATTGATTCTTTTCTTTGACACCATATGCCACCATTTTATGACTCTAAATTGGCCCAAAGATTCCTTTATTTTACTAACTTGAAACCTTTTGGAGTCCGAGGACTGGGATGAGGTGTTCTGGTGGCAACCACTGCCATGGCTGTGAGCCAATAAACCACTAGCAAGAGTGATTTGTCTACCACATATGCCTGGTGCCTAATCATCTCAACAAAAATTTGCATGCACACATTGTAAACCTTTCAGGGAATCCCATCTAGGGTGGTGTCATGCTCATTTCATTGTCACCACGTGGTGCCATCTGGGTGGTGACACGTGTCACTCAGATTTGGCACCTTCGACCACCTAAAAATGTCAAAAATGCCTTCCATGTGTCCCCGGGTCTAACATCATGTTTACATCATCATGCGCTAATAAAATACTGCCACAGAATTGCTAGTGAGGAGAGAGAAAAGGGTTTAGGATTTTGGTTTTGCAATAAATTTATTCGTTAACAATTACAACACAAAACCATCAGGTCCAATCCTTCTCTTCTCATTGTGCCATATTTCTTGGCCCTATGTCACTCTGGGCCTTTACCTCTGTTTGCACCTTGTTTCTGTCGGGGAAGAC
This sequence comes from Pinus tabuliformis, assembly GCA_031772625.1. Lineage (NCBI taxonomy): Eukaryota > Viridiplantae > Streptophyta > Pinopsida > Pinales > Pinaceae > Pinus > Pinus tabuliformis. The sequence continues at coordinate 787,156,584 of CM062808.1, forward strand.
TTGCCATGGTGGCATGGTTGTGGGGACCACTTGCTATTGAACTCCACTAATGAAAGCCTTTGTCATTGTTGTGTGGACTATCCACCTCTGCATGGAGCTACTTCATTCTAAGCCTCAACTTTACACGTAAATTTAGATCCTTCTGGGGTACATCCAATAGGATGAGATATATAGTGGGACCTCTGCTAGCAAATGAGAAATTTTTTTTCCACTGACATCCACTCGGGCTTACACAATCCTAGGCACTCCCCTTGTGTGCATCTTTAAAACCATCTAGAGAACATCTTCCAGGATGAGATGTCTGCATGGGATCTCCACCACTAACCAATATAAATTCATTCAGTCACTGCATTGTAAGCCACATTCTCCTGAAGTCTTAATTATATTCTCCACTAAAAAACTCCACCACCTTTAGCAATGACACAAAAATTAACTTGCTCCAAAAATTTCCTTCATTAACTTAGCTCTTTTACTTTGACTCTGTGGGTTATCACCTTTGACTGGAAATAACTTATGATTTAGAAGTCCTTTTTCTAACTTATATATACCACTAGAAATCTCTTTTAGAGCTCTATCCATTCAAGTGGGTTCCAACTACATTTGAGGTGATATGTGATTCCATAAATGGCTCCAAAGCCTTTGCACCTTAATAATTCTTTGTCTTTACCATTATTTAGATTGATATTCATTCTCCTTGCAACCATTTCTTCTCTCGCCATAGCCTCCTTTGACATTCTTGTTAATATTCTTGTGACACCACTAATCTAATGACAACGCCTTTATTAATACTTGTTCAAAATCATCCTTATGCCCACAACACCTTCGATAGTGACAACATATCAATACTTGACATCAACGAACACCTCCTTTGACAACATATTCTAACAATCTCTCAGCATCTTCTTTGCATTTGTCATTAATGACATCATATTCTAAAAATATCCCCCTTTGGCATTGATGGAAACATCATAAGTAAAGATAAGTGCATTTTTCTTCTCTTCTCTTCTTCTTTATGGATGTTGCTCCCCTTATGATGCACTTCTCCTTTGTCTACCTGTAGTATGGTGTACTTCTCCATCTTTTTGTTTTGTGTTGGGTGTTATCCTCCCCCTTTGTTTTGTTTGAGGTACTTCTCCCTCTTTGACATCAATGGAAATGATTACCAACATGCTCCCCCTCTTAACAATATTCCCCTATCATGTTCCTCCTATGGACCTCCCAACTACTTCTTCTTATGTTTAAAACTTCAATATCTTCGATCTAATCGAAGAATCTTCCTTTCTGTCCTATGGAGAAGATTGAGTTGAAGAAAGAGGAGTAATTAATCCCAATTTATTCCTTAAGTATTCAAGAGAGAGCTCTTGCTAACGCAGTTCATTCATGTACAACTAAGCCATAAGAAAAATCATGCATATTTTTCTATGTCTCAGCAAGGCTTACATTCATAATAGTGCATCCATGGACACATACACCTGATCTCTAGCAACAAAAACAATATATCTTATGCATGATTGACACCATCGACTTGTCAACTAATAAAGAACAAGGTACAACACTTAGAAGTGCTTATATGACAAACATAGAGGGACTCTCACCAATGAATTCTTAGACTAACAACTCATCATATACTTTATTTGACAGACATCTAATGGAAGTATATTCACCACATGAATTTGACTCAACATGAAAATTAGCACCATATAAATCATGACTATTTCAACAACACTTGAATTGAAAATCTCCTACTAACAATATGAATACCAAACTCACAAAAATCTAATGACAGGTAATACCTATTATTAGTACATGGTACCAAGTTTTAATTCCTTTCACACCAATGATACCAAATTCTTAATTGATACTATTGTTATAAGTTATTGAGAAATTTTTAACTAAGTATTCTCCCCTTGTGATTATGATCTTTTCACCAATATTCATTCTCTCCACAAATCTGATGTCTGGTACCAATCACTAATTAGCATAGTCTAAAAGCATTACAACAGTCAAACAATTCATCGTATCTACAACAAAAACTTTGACTATTCAAATAACATTAATTTCTAGCCATAAAACCATTAGCCTCTATCTTCCACACTTATCCTTAAGTAGTAAACAACTAATATCAGTTGATGATACCAATTGTTAATCAATTAAGTTGATACCTAAATGTTAACTTGACTATAATCCCCTTGTGGTTATGCTCCCTCTTTGTCACTAAGAATTTGTAATCATACTTGCACAAGCCAAAGAAACTTCAATAGTAAACAGATCAACACCTTTTTTCTACCATCCCTATATATATATATATTCAAACTAACAATATGATTTAACAACAATATTGAGTCATCCAAAAGACATAATGCTTAAGTCCTTTACAATCAACCACAATTCTCAGCAACACTAGTTTACTTCAGCTATTTCAAAAACTAAGGAAAAACATAAGGGGCATACTTCCCTTAACCTTCAAATGCACTACATGGAATGTTCCTTTCTACTCCTTGCATTTTTCCTTACTAGGTTCTCTTGAAGCTAACCTCTTCTTCTCAATGAGGAGGAACAAGGGATCTACTCCTCTTGAGTAGATTTACTCCCTTTTTCTTCCACACCCGGGTATGATAAGTTTTTACTTGGTCAACACGATGAGCTTATTTCCTATGCTCATCTCATATTCTTACCTAGCTGAGTGACTTCCTGCCACAATTTGAGCATACAAACCACTGACCATGCCCCTTGTTAACATTAATTAAAGCCAATAAACAAATTATTTGTTGCTCTTATTTCTCACTATTTGTGTTTTCTTTCTGCTTGTACTTCTTTGGGGACCTGTTTAGGATGTTGCTACTTCTTTTATTTGATTGAAGTCTTTATCTATTGTAACTTATATAGGAGAGATAAACCATAGAAATTTCAGGCTCTGATATGCTAATAATATTTAAGGCCGAACACTAGTTTTTGTTTCCTCCATGCACCGTTAGACCTACCTCTCTTATGATTGTTGTAATAACTCTTGCGTTGTTATCCTTGCTTGCTCTCAACATGATCCATACCTTTGTTTCCACTTTTTGGAAAGAGGATTCCTTACCAATTTTTCATGTAGTTCCATACTACAAAAAATTCTTACACCTATAGCATTCAACTTTATTTATAAGGGGGGAAATGAATTCTTCTTATCATATATTCTGCTCACCGAATCTCTTTGACCGATGCTCACTCTCATGGTGCTTTTGATGCTTTGATCATTTTTCCTTTGTGGGGAAAGTGCTCTTTGTGCATTACCATTCAAATTTCTCTAAGAAACTCATGGTTGTTTCTAATAAAGAGTGTTCCGAATATGCTATTACAACTTATTTTTCCTCTTTGGACACTTGGAGGAAAAGTACCATACGTTACCACTAAAAAACTATATGAGTGTTTGCACACCTTTGTATTTACCTTCGGAAGTATGTTTTTCTTCTTGTTGTGTTCTCTTCTCCACTATTGTAGTGTTTTTGGGTATTTCTTTAACAAATTTGATGGGTCCCTTTGATGTTGTTGTTGAGTCGCTTCCACTAATCAAACTTGTCCTGTCTTGAGTGGGGCTTTGACTACCACGAATTCATCCAAAGATTCATAACTCTTTGCATGCTTCTAATATTTCAACATCTACTCTTTTAATATAATGATATCAACTTCCAGATTCTGATTTGAGGTTTTAAGCTTCTTAATCTCCTCAAAATCTAATATGATTTTATTTCTTAAATAAATATTTTCTTCAAGATCTTCCAACTCAATAAAAGAGCTACCAGATTCACAACTGTCTATTTCACTATCTGCTTGTTCAAGAACTTGTTCCCTTGTTTAATTTAGCTATTCTTTTGTTGACACATGAAATGTCCTATCTAGCCCTCTACTAGAGGTGGGACCATCGACTTATTGAACAATGTCTAGATCTTCTATTGCTATCAAAGGAGTTCCTTCTTCACTACAACTACATGAGGAATTATTTCTTTCATTAGAGCTTGCAATTGAGAAACTTGAAGATAAATGGCCTATTGTTCTACAATAATAACATGAAAACAACATACTTGTAGATTGTATCTCCTCGACATTATTTATGTGTTGATAAGCAACTTGGCCTCTTAATACATGTAAATCATCCTCTAATTCATGATCTTCAATACCCTTTGAATCTTTAACTACTCCATTCTTTAGAGAAACTCTCTTGACATCACATGCATCTTGTATGTTTGTATCATAGATGGGTTGCAACTCATTCCATGTCTCCTTGGTAGTCTCACAACATATTACTTTCTCAAGATCTGACTTGGAAAACCCTCTCAATATTTCCTCCTTTTATATTTCATCAACCTCATTATCTATTAATCCATTCTCCATAGCTATTCATACATCCAAATCAAGAGCTTACAAGAAGATTCTTATTTTTACCTTCCAAGTTATCTAATTTGATTCATACAAAAATGGAACTTCATCTGAGGTAATCCAATCTTGATTCTCCATGTTCCTTGATCTTCCTTCCAGCTATTAAACTAATCCTAAAGGAACCTGGTTGGTCTGATACCAATTGTTATAAAAAATGGAAAACAAGACACTACTGGGGGGGTGAGTCAATAGTACTAGGGGGGTGAGCCAATAGTGTGACCAAATTATACAACTCTTGACAATTCATACTTTTCAATCACTTTAGCAACCACTAATGTAATCGACATCATAACTCAATATGTAAAACATAACATAATAATCATTGTCATACACATGTGCAACATATATATATACATACATATATATATACATATATATATACATATATATATACATAGATATATATATGCATATATATATACATATATATATATATACATATATATATATATACATATATATATACATATATATATATATATATACATACAGATATATATATATATATATATATATATATATATATATATATATATATATATATATATATATATATATATATATAAGACATCAATATTGTTTTTATATCTTAGGAAATACATGCTTCAACTTGCTATTACATAATTGCACCACAAGCTTCGACTTGTAGGTTTATTGGCTACTACTGAAAGAAACTTCTATCCCTAATCATTTATTAGTTATCATTAAAAGGTAAAAATGCCCTCGCTCATTTATCATCCACTGATGAAAGGAACTATTTCCCTTTCTCATTTATCAATTTTAACTAAAAGGGATTGTTGCCCCTGCTAAAAGGGATTGCTGCCTCCGAAATGAAAGCTACCACTTGCTAACCATGTTGATCCATCTTCTATTCATTTTCAAACTCAAATCAATAGGTCATTACTTTCATAAACAAATAATTTTCCCACCTCATCCACTCACCACAAACACCATAAAAATAACCCTCAACAATCTTTGGTTACTGAACAAACCACCAAACACACTTAGTAGCCTAAATCCTTAGCAATTACTAATTTCACCATAAAAACATCTTTGTTGAATACATCAAAACACCATTCACCAATTCATTCTCTTCCTTCTTAAACACCTTTTAGACACATAAATTGATCTTTGATTCACTCCTAATATATATTGATATCATGCATCTCATTGCTCCAACAACCTAACATCTTGGTTGTTCAATTCTACTTATAAAGAATTTGGAATGATATTTTTGAATTAAAACTTTAGTTACCTGAAGTTATTCATCATGCATAAATATTTATTTATTTTTTCTTTTTTCTTTTTCAAATAAGTCTTTTAAACATTCTCTCCAACTCTTCTAACTCTTAATTGTTGTCTCTCTAAGAAATACTGAGCTTAATTACTCAATTTTGTTATTTTGGAAATTTTCAGAATTTAGGAGTGATGCTTCTAAATTTGGCACTTCTTGAAATTTAGTTATTTGGCCAAATTTGTCTCTAGATATGTCCATGTCACTATTTGCGTTGCCAACTCATTCATGCATATTTTATATTATTTTTAGTGTTGTTTATTTGGTGCATCTTCACCAAATATGGTGTATAGCTCCAATTCTAAGTTTTCAACCTGCATCCATGCCAAACCTCCTAACTGGCATGCCATCGCTTTGTTTTTAGCCCATAAAAGGCTATAAACTATGTTTTCTACTCATTCACATGAATTCCTTAAACATGGCCCAAATCCCTTAACACTGCAACATTATAACTCTACATGCCCATTTCTCTTTAAGCCCCAATTTTCTTATTTCCTTTGTAATTCTTTTGCGCCCTTGGTTTTACACTTGAGCATAAAACCACATCCTAGTCTTTAAGCTTTAACCCCTATCTTTATTTCATTCCAAGATTACATGTTCAGTGGGCTTGACACTCTTCTCTTATGCTCCTTTCATTGATCATTGACTTCAACTATACCTGCCACCATTTTTTATGTTGAATCATCCTGAAAGTCCTCACCTTACACCATTTAGCTTTCTTCTAGGGTGTCACCTCCAGAGTGACGTGTCCCAACTCTCTTCTTATTGATTCTTGGCTCTGATCTTATATACCACCATTTCAATGCTAAATCAGCCCAAATCTTCCTCTGCTACACTAACTTGAAACCTTTTGGGGTCTGGGGACCGAGATGAGGTGTCCTAGTGGGAACCAATTCCACACATGTGAGTCAATCAATGACTAGCTAGGGTGATCTTTCCACCACATATGTCTAGCGCCTAGTCATCCCAACAAAATTTTGCATGCACACCTTATGAACCTTCTAGGAAATCCCATCCGGGGTGACGTCATGTTCACATCGCCGTTGCCACATGATGCCATCTGAGTGGTGACACATGTTACTCAAATTTATCCCCTTTGACCACCTGAAAATGTTGAAAATGCATACAATATGTCCCTAGGTATGACATCATGTTAACATCATCATGCCCTAATTAAATACTACCACATGTTTGCCAATGAGGAGAGAGAAAAGGGTTTAGACTTTTGGTTTTGTATCGAATTTCTTCTTTAACAATTAAAACATAAAACCACTAGGTCCAAGACTTCACTGCTCATTGTGGCATATTCAGAGACCCTACATCATCCCCAACTTTTAATGATGTGTGCACCTTATTTCTTATGGGGAAGACCTCCCAAGGTGACATGGCTCTAGGGACCACCTACTATTGAACTCTTCCAAGGAAAGCCTTCGTCGTCATTGTGTGGACTCTCCACTTCTGCCTGGAGCTACGTCATCCTCGGCCTCACATTTACACTCAACTTTGGATCCTTACGACGTACATCTATTAGGATGAGCTATATAGTCTGAACTCTACTAGTCAATGTGAATGTTTTTCACTGCTGACATCCTCTCGGGTTTGCGTCATCTCGGGGGCTCCCCTTATGAGCAACTTTGAAACAATTTGAGGAATGTCTATCATTATGAGCTATCATGGGGGCCTCTAGCAATGGCCAATAGAATCTTATTGTACCACTGGATTGTAAGCCACGTTCACCCAGACGATTGGTTAGTAGCTTCACTAACAAAACTCTGCCAGATTTTATCGCAACGCCAAACTTAACTTCCACCAAAGTTGTCCTTCATTAACTTAGCTCTATTACTATGACTTTGGGGGTTCTCATCTTTGACTGGAAATAACTTGTGATTCAGAAGGCCTTTTGCTAACTTCTATATACAATTGAAAAGCTCTTTTAGAGCTCTATCCATCTAAATGGGTTCCAACTACATTTGAGGTGATCTACTATTTTAGAAATGGATCTAAAATCTCAGCACCTTAACAATTATTTTCCTTAATATTCTTTGAATTGATCTTCATTATTGTTGCAACCATTTCTTATCTTTCCATAACCTCCTTTGGCATGCATGTCAATCCTTCTGTGATACCATTGATCTACTGAAAACACCTTTGTCAATACTTGTCCGACATCAGCCTTATGCCAACAACACCTTTGACAATGACAACATATCAAAACTTGACATTAGTAAACAACTCCTTTGACAAGATATTCTAACAATCTCCCATCATCTTGTTTTCCTTTGTCATAAATGAAAACTTATTCTAACAAAGCTTAATATGTATAATTTATTTATTTTCAGTGTTTAAAAAAAGTTATGAAAATAAAAATATTTCAAAATAATAATAATAAAAAATAATTAAATCCATGAAAGAAAGTAACTAAAACTTAAATAAGAAATTAAAAGAAAAAAGAATAATTAATAATTAAAATGATGAATAATGAATTTATCAAAATAATATAATAATCATCTTTATATCTAAATTATTAAAAAAAAAAATTAATAATTTATTTTTATAATATCTTCATGATACCAAATATTTCTTATATTCCAATATAATTGAAATTAAATAATGGTCATATACTTTTATTTATCTATTTTAAAATAACTTCATACATAGAACTAGCATATCATAATCATTATAATTTTACCATGTGCTTAAAAACCAGCGTACTTCCATAAATATGGGAATGTAAATATTACAATTATATTATTTGAAAAGTGAACAACTATTTTAAGGATAACCTTCTACCATGATTCTTGATTTTTTTTAAGTTGTTGGAAAGAGTTTTCTATTAATAAAAGAAAACATACATCATGGATACATCCGAAATCACTAGCCTCCACCAAAACATTCACCAACATTAAATAATATCATAATTTGACCAAGAAAGACAACAATAAAATCCAAACTAACTAGACCATTAACCTTGACAGCTCGAAAGCGATGAATGCACCAAGACAAAAAAAAAAATATTTGATCAAGACACATACAGGCACAAAAATATATTTAGCCTTTTCAAAACAAGCTATAGCAACATCTGTGTCCCAAACTGACCATCCATCCTACCAACCAACGATGGTCCCAAAGGTCAGCCACACCCTCCCTACAAACAACACATTCATTCCACGAAAAACAAATGTGGCTACCAAGCTCCAAGACATGAATAACTAAACAAACAAAAAAACCTTGTCAAGAGGTAGCACAAGCATAACTCCAAAAAAGGAACCAAAGAGTACCATCATATATGCACCATAATTTTTAAATGAGAGATTCAACCCAACAAGAACCAACAATTAATGTGTCTAATATGCACAATAAAAATACCTGTCCTTATGGCGAGCAGAAAACCCACTCTAAACCCATCAAGAACCAAAACAAGATCTAAGAAGGTCCATCAACAATGTGGTAACATAAATATAAAAAGAGAGACAAAAAACATTTTCCTAGAATTTAATCTTGATCCGATGAAATGATGGTAAGGTCCTGAATGTTGTCAATAGGTGGGTCAATATCATCGCAAGGATCACCAAGAGGGTTGGTTAGATCCCTAGAGGTAGAAGCTGACACAAGAAAACCTTCCACCCAAGCGAGCCTTGAATCAACATATCAAGACAAAACCATAGATTCCACAAATGCTTAATATCCTCCAGTCCAGAAAATTGATATTAAACGAAGAATTGTATCTATTTGTTGATGCAAGGTGAGGGATTACAAGAAATGGATTCTCTTCTTATGAAATCGACCTAGGTCTGAGAAACTTTGCAAGTCTGAACCTGTCATCTGAAGCTCAAAATAAAAATGGTAGGGGTGGTCCTCAGATTGTTTTTCCTCCAAAAGAAGAATTTATCTCTACACTTCAAGAGGGACCACATCAAAAAGCATTCGAACTTATTCAAATGTAGAAGCCCATGTTCACTTATAGCCAAAATAACCCATACCATCCCTCCTACTTATCATTATTTGATGTCAAGGCGTGATGGATGTAATAGGAGAGCAAACTAAAAGGGACATGAATTATGACCTGCAAAATAAGAGGATGGATAAACAAAAAAACCTTTCTCCCTTAACCTCAAAACCAATAAATCATCCCCCCAGCGCCATGGAAGAGGGCCAAATTTAAGAAAATAATCAAATTTAGGAAAACTAAACAACATAGGACTCTAAAGCCCCCCCACAACCAAACTACACAATTATAAAAACTAGAACCGAAACTCACAACATGACCAATTTCCCTCCCCATACTATATAATTTCCTACCCAAATTGGGATTGAAACAAAATAAAAAGGATATCCCTGAGATAAGAGGAAAGGGTGCCTAGTAATAAATAACTAGGAGTTCTTAAAAAAGAAACTAGCTAAAACCCAACAGAGCCGACACTTTAAAAATAATATAACACCCTTATAAAATATAAAGGCACAATTAAACAAAACAAGGTTGAAGACCAAATTCACCAATATTATACGCCAGATATCATCCCAATAAACTCGACAAAAAACAAATGAAAATGTACAACATAATATAAAGCCAAAAAATAGTCTTACTAAATGCAAGGAGGCAATGGAGCATAACTAGAGTAGCATTATTTAAAGACAATTAGTCAAATAGGGTACACAATATGTCTTTACGCCTTATCATCCTCCCGAGAAAGGACGCAAACTCCTAAAGAAACCCAATTGCACTCACATGCAATAGATACACAAATAACAACAACACTAATCGATCAAAGGTAAATGAGGGTGAGGATGCATCCTCACCTCCTTTCTCATAGGGTATGTACTTCCACCACCCCAGAGACATAAGCCAACATTTATAACAAGTAAACTTTCCGTACGCCTTCCAATGCCATCCACCAACCTTTTGACATGCCATAACATATTTGAGACAGTTGTATAGAGGTCTCCCCTTACAAGGAGGCATCATTAGCACTTGTAATAACACCTCCATTGGGGGAGAGGTTATCATTACCCAACAGGGCTTGGGTTTGCTGAATATACCCACTTAAAATGGAAGGAGGCCAATCATCATCCAACACCATTTGTCTATATCTACACCTTAAATTCACCAGGAAATCAATCACCATATTCCAAACTCACTTGGTATGGGAGGCTAGTAAATAATCCACCTTTGGAAACAATGCACTAATTCACCCAACAACACCCTTCAAACACAAACTCCATACAATTTTCCCTAGAGGTTTCCCATTAATGAGGTGTTGGATACACTTGATCACCACTTGGGAATCCCCATCAACCTGTAGTAGAAGATAACTCTCACAAATGGGTATCAAAATACCCTCCTCCACAGCCAAAAAAACTGCCAAATTATTGCTCCTAAAACCACAACTCTGAGCAAAGAGACGTAGTAAATTATTATTTGAATCTTGGAAAATACCATCAAACCCAATAATTCCTAAGTTTCCCTTAGAACCTCTATTGAAGATGAATTTAATAAAACATGTAGGAGGAGGGGCATAAGAGGAGTTAGATGAAGGCACCACCATCTAATCATGTTTAGCTATAAATGTAGTCATATTTTGGTGTAAATTCAAGCTAGTCAGTATCAAAGCCTCATGATCATCTACCTTCCAATATTCCATAAACTAAGAAGTAGCTAAAATAGTTTCTTGAATATTGTGAATCACCAAATCATTGATCACAAAAATCACCTTCTTCTGATGCTAGAAAATGTGAACATTTCTTTCCTTCCACACATTCCATATAATAAATCCAATGGTTAGGCACCACACATGACGAAGAACTAACTAAATCATCTTGTTTCCACTTACCAATAGCCAAAATATAGATATTTCAATTCCACACTTCTTCCATAAACGAACAATAATTGAGCAGATGTTCCATCAATTCTTATGCATTTACACAAAGAGGGCAATAGCAAGGTCCTTCCACACCTTTTTTTCCTCATCACCATAATTCTTGATATACTCATTGTTTTTTAAATATGCATGTATGTATATTCTTGATATGCTCATGCATGCATATTTAGAAAATATTGAGTATATTCCATTATATTTAAGAGCCTAAAGTTAAAAACTATCTTATAGAGTATCTAATTTTAACTAAATTTACATAAACTTGATAACTCTACATCTCACAAATAAGCAAAAAGTTCTTCCATTCAACATTGAAATTAATCTCACTTAACTTTATTAAAACTAAAGGAAAAAATGAATCCAATACATTTTAAAAAGTATATATATATAAATAATATTAATCAAACTTTTTTAAAAATATAAACTAATAATATAACAAAATAGAAAGTCAAAATCTAATGTCAAATTTATTATACATATATTCTTAAAAGACATTACACTATATTCTATTTACATATGTGGAAAATATTTAACTAAATATAAATCAACTTAATATATAATAATTCCTTCTTAAATATTATAAATATTAATCAAACTATTTTTTAAATATAAATTAATAATCTTAAAAAGATATTCAACAAAATATAATATGTACTGGATCTCTCTGTGAAAATAGAGGGAATAAAAAAGCCCGACACAAAAAGTCATTATAAAATTATAATAAATTTACCTAAATTTACCTTAATGATTATGAACGAAGGAAAAATTCTACACATAATCTATTGCAATTTTTTAATCTTCTTTTTTACGAAATTGAACATCTTTATAAATATTGCTCTACGACACAATAAATTGTAAATAAATTGTTTACGACAAGATCTGCAATTTTTGTATATTCTAATAAAGACCCTAAATTTTGCCATGAATTTTTTAAAAAATATTCTTTATGACACCATCCTTCTTTTATCTACGTTACTATTCTTAATTAGTAAAGAGATGAATGACAACTCTTTCCAATTTCGAAGGCTCTCGTCGTTTCCAATTCTTTTTAACACATCCAATAATTAAAATTACTTTATATCTTGAAGGTTCCTTTCTTCGTAAGTGATTGATTCTGATTGAGAGAGCTATAAATAGTCCATGGCTTAGAGAGTGGTTAGGGAATCCAAGGATTAGGGTAGTCAGGTATTTTCTCTAGATTCTTCTGCCTTACTTTGAGGTGAAATGGCTCATAAAACCAAATATTCAAACTAATTTTAATTTTTAAATCCATGGTCAATCGTAAGAGGAGGTTTTCATAGTTATTATTGTTTTAATTTTCTTTTCATAGCTACGATTTTTTAATTTTAATTTTGATGGTTTGTTGTAAAGTTTTAAATTTTAATTTTGATGGTTTGTTATAAAGTTTTGGGAAAAAAATCTTGATTTAATTTGGTTTTTATAATTATGATGGTTAAATTTTGATGGTTTGTTTGGGAAAAATTATTAAACCAAGATGGGTATGAAGAATAAAAAAATTGAACCATATGTTGTTGCATTTAAACTTTTGTGATCTATATCAAGTTTTTGAGAAGATTTTTTAGTGGAAATCACATTATAATACTTTTGTCAATGCGTTTCGAACCAACGAGCCTGGTTCATAGTCAGGACAAGTTGAATAATCAGAGCATGGCTGCATGTTAAATAGGGAGAACAAATCCTCCAAAACGCGTTATATTATTATATAAACTATATTGTTTTGTATTATTAATGTTTTTTTATTATATTTATATATATATAAAAATTTATTAGAGTATCAAGTAAAATGTAAATAAATATTAATAAAATATATTAAAAATTGTCTCGATTGAATTTTGTTGTCTTATAATTATAATAACATAGTTATTTATAAATAAATATTGATAATTTTAATTAATTATATTTAATGCTAATAAGAATCATATAATTTTAGTTAACTATGTTTAATGTTAATAATAATTCACTATTTGTCAACTAACACAACTACATTAATAAAATGGTATCACTTTCCACTTTTCATATCCCAATAGACATCATTAATTTTAAAATATAGAAATTCATACTAATCTATTTTTATCAATCACTTCAATAATGTTATTGTCCAAAAATATGTTAAAGATATAAAAAATATATAAACAAATGAATATATATAACAAAAGAATTGATTATAAGATTAATTAAAATGCAAATAAATAGTAATAAAGTATATCAAAAGTCATGTAAAATGAATTTCATTATTCTATAATTATACTAAAATATATTACTATAAAGTAGAAAGGAAAAAAGGTATGGAAGGCAAGTGAGATTTCACCATTGTTTCCAATAAAAATGTAGAAATATTAAGATAAGGAAGACAAATTCTTCTCCAGAGAAATTTATTATATCTTTATTAATGAAAGATATTCTTATATATAGAACAATAAGATAACTTATTATAATTGAAATGATAATGACACTCATGTGATTACAACTCACACTTACATTGGTAAATGAAACTCTCCATAATAATACATTACATTGGAAGATGATGATTAAGATGAACACATTAAAACATTAATGCATAGGAACCATACATTTCTCTAATTGATTCTAAGTGCTAGGTGAAGTAGATACAAAAATACACTCTCCAACTACCACCCTAGAAAAATGAATCCATAAAATCACTTTCTAGGATGCTCTCATGAGAGTGCAAGGAGGAAGTGAGAGTATAGATTACCTCACCACACGTTTCACCTCATAACACAAGATTGGGTTTTGTGGAGAATTGTGAAGGTAGGCACAAGATAAATAACTTATTATTTTGAAAAAGAAAATATTAAGCACAATGCATTAAGTTAATGACAAGCTTATTGATTTTTCATTTTGTTTACTGAATATCATTTTATCCTTATCCAACTAACAACACCTAAAATAATAAACCAAACATTAAATTATTATATAACATCGGCTAATTATTATTTAAATAAACAACTCAAAGCATAAATTCTACATTATCTACTTACCTTTACCTAAATGTTTTTACTATGATAAGAGAAATAGGCAAATGAAAACGTGTATCATTAAAAGGTGGTTCATAAAAAGGTACAACCATGATATAGACAAAGTGAAATTAAATAGAGGGATGCTCATTTCAATTAATGAAATGAGTGATGAGGGACATTCGTTCACCAATATTGAAGGTTGATAGGTATGAGGGAAAAACCTATTCTTCTACATACCTTCCTCCAACTATAAACTTTAGTATTAATTATAATTATGTTTCTATATTGTTTCTATCAAAGTAGAAAATGAAATAATCCAGTTTCGTAGATATAGAGATGGACTAAAAATAAAAACCATAATCCAGTTTCGTAGATATAGAGATGGGCTAAAAATAAAAACCAAATACCGGCAATATCGGAGTACGAAATTCGTAGTGTAAAACATTTACCATTTAAAAGTTATAAATTAAAGAGAAAATATTTCTGGCTAATAAACGTAATATCTAGGTAAAATTGAAAACAAAAATCAAACGCAGCAATGAACAGAAATCCACGCATTTGATGTAAGTTTTTCCAAAGATTAGGGAATGGTAATATATTTACATATTATCTAAGTAATATTGAAAACAAAAATCAAATATGGCACTGAACAGAAATCCACGCATTTGAGGAAAGTTTGACAGAAGTTTAGGGAAAGATAATATATTTACAATTCCCTGTACAAATTCGAAATGGATTACAGTATGGCATGTATGTCGTATATTTAACGACTGAAAAGAAAATTACTAGAAGCTGTTTTTGTATGTAACGTGGTGGGTGTAATTAGGGAATTGTACTATTATGACTCTGCATGTGAGAGAGTTTAAAAAGCAGCAAATGACAAAGACGACGAGTCTGAATCACAGAGGGAGAGCTGGGTGGTTATTAAGTGAAACTAACAGGGATCCTACTCAGGGGCATGACTGTAAGGGGCGTTGCCATTTCGCATGATAGTTTAAGCATCTCGGTGAGGTCCACCGGATGGTCAGGACAAGGCAACCATGTGAGATTATGAAGCAATTGAGCCATCCACAGGTGAACCGTCCTGAGGCCGAGAGCCTTACCCGGGCACACTCGCCGACCTGCACCAAAAGGCGCAAGCCGTAATTCGTTTCCTCGTACATCCACATGTTGTCCACCTTCAGACAGGAGGAACCTCTCCGGACAGAATTGATGTGGACGTTCCCAGATCTCCCGGTCGTGGGTAATGGACCACATGTTCACCATGGCTGTCGTGCCCGCCGGAACGCACATCCCGTTTTCCAAGTGCCAATCCTCCGTGCAGAGGCGGGCCCATGATAAGAGAGGCCCGGCGGATGCATTCTCAGAGACTCTTTCACCACCGCTTGAAGATACGGGAGCTTCTCGATGTCGTCCTCCCTTACGTTTCTGTTGCGCCCGACAACCGCGTCGAGCTCGGCGTGAGCTTTGCCCTGCACTTGTGGGTTCACCAACAGCTCTGCCATTGTCCATGCAAAGCGGTTGTGTCTGTGCCGCGGAAGATCATTTCCTATACAGATATCAAATTATTATTATTATTATTATGATCCAACTGTAAGTTCACCGTCAACTCAGAAGATACCAAAAAAAACACCCATTTAATGAGTAAGACCCTTTATTTGAGACCCACTCCCACTCTCAGTGATTGGACCAAAAGAAATTTAATTCTAAAACTGAAACTGTAAATTTATCGAAAGAATAGTAAAGTTTTTAGTTATGATCCCATAGAACTGCAATCATGTCGTCGTCGTCGAGCTTGTCTTCTCCTTGGAGAGAAAGGAGGACATCGACAAAGTCTAAGTCGGCCGCGTCGTCCCTCTGTCGGTGCTCCTCGATGATGTTTTTGACAAACGATGTAACACGCGGGACAAGGCGAGCGCAGCGGCTGTGAATTCTGAGTGGATCGAACACTCGTAGCCATGGCAGATGATCAGCCCAGTTGAATGCTCCAAGGAGCTCGAAGCCCTCGTTGACCATCTCGCCAAGAATCTTGTGAGTCTGAACATCGAAGGACCGTTGACCAAAGACACTTCCCATTATATTATTGAGTGAAGCTTTCTGAACGTGTCGTCGAAGCTGGACGGCACCACCGTTGATAATAGATTCGTGTCGAATGTCGGAAAGCATTGTCATGGCGTCCGCCTGACGACCGATCTCATGCGCCGCAATTCGGCGTGGAGAGAAGAGACGAGTAGCAGATATTCTTCGCAGGAGTCGCCAATAATCACCATTAGGCGCGAATCCCATCGCCCTGCCGAACATTAACTGCTGCGCGGATTGTTTGAGCGGTCGGTCTGCAAAGTGAGGGGAGCCGAGCAAGTCTCTGGCCACGTCAGGATCCGATGTAATCACTGCTAGCGTTGAACCCAAGCTAAACGCCATGAGTTTCTTGGCGCCATGGAGACGAGCCAGATACTCAAGCTTTCGGTGAGCCAGGCTGACGCTCATGTCCATGAGGCTTCCGATTATCGGCCATCCTTTGGGGCCAGGAATTGCGGTGCCTTTCTTGTGTCTCGCAGCCCATGCACAGCATCCAGGGCGGAACCAAGAGACCATATGAGCGCAAACAGCAGAGATGAGCAGTGCCATATAGAGAGGCCATATATCCCATGAAAAAACATGCGCATTGGATTCTGAAAAATAATCACGTACTCCAATCTTTGTGACAAAAGGAATGGCGTGTACCCACCACCCCCCTGTTGCAGAGGTTTCAGGATTCTCCATTGCGTAAGATACGGAGAGGACAAGGATGGATGTTAAATTTGTAATTTTAAACAGCGCGGCAGTTTTGGTAAAACCGCCCCGGTCTCCCCGCACCGCCTTTGGCAAAAGGCTGTTTCCGTATGAAGGGTTCCAACACAATCAAACTCCGCCACGCGTCCCTTGTACAAACGCCAATACCGCCTGCTCCCCGGCCGTTAAAGATCATTTTGTTTGCGCGAGGTTGGCTTGCGAAATCCGTTGGATCGGGTCAGCGAGCTCATATCTGCGCGAAGCTGGGCGGACGTTAACGGCATCGATTTCCGCCGTCCGATCTGGGCGTTTGCTCTCCACCGTTGATTTCCGATGCTGCACCCCGCCGCGTCAAATCAAAGTTTCTTTTGTCGTTTTGTGTTGACCGCCGTAGGTGATGAACTTATGGTTTTTAATGTTTTTACGTAGATTAGGTGGAGGCGCCTTTAATATGGTTATGGGCATATTGTTATATATGGTTTTTATATATGTTTTATATATGTCGTAGAGAAAAGTCTACGTGTGGCAGTTTTTGTGTATCGTGCCTGCGCATGATGTGTGTGTGATTTTTTTTTGTATGTATGTAGTCCTCGCGTGTAGTGGTGCATGTAATCTTTGTGGTATATGTTGAACGCACAGCAGTGCTGAACGCACAGCAGTGCGAGATATCAAAAAAATGGGGATGTAATGTTTTAGCTTGCCATTGTAAAACAGAGGAACATCATGAAATTCCTTTTGTAATATCCACAGCAGTGGAACCAGAAGCAAGTGAGACAGAGTTCTCCCGGTGAATCCCTCTCTGCGCAGAGGATGAAGTTTGTATCAGTTCTTTTGTTTTAAATCAATAGAAGTTTTTTGTTTACTGTGTAATGGACTGTTTTGAGTTAATTAGTTTTTAAAAAGCTTCCCTGTGTAAAGATTCTGGACAGAGGAAACAGAGCACTGTCTCTATGGTGGTTATTTTGTTTGTTTTTGGTATTTTCCCATCAAAAATACCCAACAGTGGTATCAGAGCATGTCCAGGCTCTTTAAAAAAGTTAAAGAAGCTAAAGGGAGAAGGTTGTTGCTGCAGCAAAACTTCTCAGGCAGACAGAAGACTCAGACAACGAAGGATTCAGGTATTTGTCAAAGTTTTTTTTATGTGTTGCTGAAGAAGCAGTCAGTTGTTTTAAATACACAGTCAAGGAATGGCTAGCACAAGCACTGGTATGGGTATGTTTAATACCCAGCTCCCACAGTTTAATGGGAAGAACTATGACTACTGGTCAATAACCATGACAGCCCTGTTTGCCTCTCAAGATTTATGGGAAATAGTTGAATCTGGGTTTGAAGAACCAGCAGATGAAAATGAGTTCAATGCATTAACTCAGGGAGAGAAGGATCTGCTGAAGAGCAATAGGAAGAAGGATTCAAAAGCCCGTATGTTGTTGTATCTAGCAGTGGACCAGAGTGTGTTTCCAAGGTTAGCAGCAGCTAAGACAACAAATGAAGCATGGCAAACCCTCAAGACAGCCTATCAAGGCATGGAGAGAGTGAAGACAGCAAAACTACAATTGCTGAGAAAGGATTTTGAGAACTTGAACATGAAGGAGTCAGATAACATTGACTCATTCTTCACTCATGTGATTGGTGTAATCACACAAATGAGAACTCATGGAGAAACCATTGAAGATAGAAGGATTGTGGAGAAAATATTGAGGGTCTTACCCTCAAGGTTTGATGCCATAGTCACCACCATTGAAGAGACAAAGGATCTCTCAAACTATTCAGTTGATGAGCTACATGCATCACTGATAACACATGAGCAGAGGTTGAGTAGGAATGAAAACTCATCTCTTGAGCAAGCCTTCAAGACCCAGATGTCCTTTGGAAGAGGAAGAGGTCAAGGAAGAGGAAACCGAAGAGGAAGAGGCAGAAGCCAGAACAGAGGTGGAAGGAACAGCCCATCAAATGCACAAAGAAGAGGCAGCAATACAAATCAGAACCAAGGCCAAGGCAGCAGCCAACAAAGAGAACAATATCATGCTCAAGGACAAAGATATGATAAATCTAATGTTCAATGCTATTATTGCAAAAAGTATGGACATTATGCAAGTGATTGTAGAAAGAAACAGCATGATATGAACAGTAGACAAAATGCAAATGTTACAAGAGAAAACAACAGTCAAGAAAATGTCCTGTTAGCTTGTAACATGGCTGAAACACATAGTGAAGACATATGGTTTTTAGACTCAGGTTGCAGCAACCATATGACAGGAAACATTGCCCTCTTCTCAGCCTTAAATCAAAACTTGAAGTCAGAGGTCACACTAGGAACTGATAGTAAAGTGTCTGTTATGGGAAAAGGAGAGGTAAAAATATTTTCAAAACAAGGAGAAAGGAAAACCATAGCAGATGTCTACTATGTCCCCGGAATGAGATGTAACCTCTTGAGTATTGGACAACTTATTCAAAAAGGTTACAATGTCTTTTTTGTGAATGATGTATGCACCATCATGGATATACCACCCAGCAAAAGATGCATTGTTGAAGTGAAGATGACAAGGAACAGGATGTTCCCTCTCCGGATCAGGGCAGACTTGAAGAACAAGAAGGAAATGGCAGCAGTCACCCAAGAGGCCTTCCAAAGCGTGCCAAAGGATGAAAATTGGTTATGGCACTTGAGATTCGGGCATCTAAATTTTGGAGGTCTAAACCTATTAAGCAGAAAAGGAATGGTAAGAGGATTACCATTGATAGAGAAGCCGGACAGCCTTTGTGAAGGTTGTATATTGGGCAAACAACATAGAGAAAGTTTTCCATCAGGGAAAAGCATAAGGGCAAAGGCACCCTTAGAGATCATCCACTCAGATTTATGTGGACCGATGCAAGCTCCATCATTAGCAGGCAGCCTATATTTCTTAACATTCATTGATGACTTTACAAGAAAAACTTGGGCATATTTTCTTAATAACAAAAGTGAAGTGTTTAAGAAATTCCAAAATTTCAAAGCATTTGTGGAAAACCAAAGCGGGCTGCATATAAAAGTTTTGAGAACTGATAGAGGAGGTGAGTATATCTCCAATGAATTCCTAAAGTTTTGTAGAGAAAATGGAATTCATAAACAGTTTACAACTCAGTACACCCCACAGCAAAATGGAGTTGCTGAAAGGAAGAATAGAACCATCATGGAGATGGCAAGGAGCATGTTGAAGGCAAAGCATTTGCCAAATGAGTATTGGGCTGAAGCTGTAAATTGTGCAGTGTATATTTTGAGCAGGTGTCCTACAAAAGCAGTCATGAACAAAGTGCTAGAAGAGGCATGGAGTGGGAGAAAGCAAGGAGTCACCCACATGAGAGTTTTTGGGTGTGTGGCCTATGCACACATTCCAGATAAGCTAAGGAAGAAGTTGGACAACAAAGGGGAGAAATGTATCCTTGTTGGATATAGTGATGAATCCAAAGCCTACAAGTTGTATATCCCATCTACCAAGAAATTTTTTGTAAGCAGGGATGTTCAATTCATTGAGGAAGAAGCTTGGGATGGAAGCATAGAGAAAACAGTGAATGTTAAAAACTGTTTGTCTCATGATGAGGATGAAGAGGAGGTGGCTGAAATGAATCCCCAAACAGCAGCACCAACACAAGAACAGCAAGGTACACCATTGAGGATCAATGAGAGTGCTTCTCCAAGCACACCACAAGGAGGAAATTCAAGTGCATCTTCAAGCACTTGCACACCAAATGAAAGAGGTAAGAAATTCAGAAACTTAAGTGATATTTATGATGAAGGAATGAATTCCTTATTTGCCTTGTATTGTCATGTTGATGATCCTATTCATTTCGAAGAAGCAATTAAAGATAGGAAATGGATAGAAGCTATGGATGAGGAGATCAATGCCATAGAGAGAAACAAAACATGGGATTTGGTTGAGTTACCAAAAGGCAAAGAAGTCATTGGTGTGAAATGGGTCTACAAGACCAAGAGCAATGCTGAAGGCAAGATTGAAAGGCATAAAGCAAGGCTGGTTGTCAAAGGCTACAAGCAGCAGTATGGAAGAGATTATGAGGAGACTTTCGCCCCGGTTGCAAGAATGGAAACAGTGAGAGCAGTGTTGTCCATAGCAGCCCAAAACAAATGGAAAGTCTACCAAATGGACGTGAAGTCAGCATTCCTAAATGGAGTGTTAATGGAAGAGGTTTATGTTGAACAGCCTCTAGGCTATGAGAAGAAAGAAGAAGAGCACAAAGTGTGCAAATTGAAGAAAGCTCTTTATGGGCTGAAGCAAGCGCCAAGAGCATGGTATAGCAGGATAGATTCTTATCTATTGGATAATGAATTCGACAAGTGTGAGGGAGAACCCACCGTCTACATCAAAGAAAAAGATGGTAAAATTTTAATTGTTGTCTTATATGTTGATGATGTTATTTTCACAGGAAATGATGATCAGCTCATTAAGAATTTTAAATCAGTCATGAAGGATGAATTTGAAATGACTGACATGGGTTTGTTGAGATACTTCTTAGGCATAGAAGTAGATCAAAATGAAAAAGGAATTTTTATATCTCAAGCAAGATATGTAAATCAAGTTTTGGGCAGATTTAACATGCAAGAATGCAAGGCAGCCATCACTCCCACAGTGATGGGATTAAAGCTCAGCGGAGAGGACAGCAGCAAGGATTTTGATCCTAGCTTGTATAAAAGCATTGTGGGCAGCCTTATGTATTTAACAGCAACTAAGCCTGATTTAATGTATGCTGTTAGTTTGATTTCCAGATTTATGGAGAGGCCAAAGGAGGCACATTGGCAGGCAGCGAAAAGAATTTTGAGGTATGTCAAAGGTACCAAAATGTTTGGAATTTTATATAATGTCTCAGAAAGTTCAGATTTAATTGGATACACTGATAGCGATTGGGCTGGAAGTGTAGATGATCGGAAGAGCACCTCCGGTTATGTTTTTCATATGGGTTCAGGAGCCATTTCATGGGCTTCTAAGAAGTAGTCCATTGTAGCATTGTCTACAACAGAGGCTGAATATGTGGCAGCAACAGCAGCAGCATGTCAAGCAGTTTGGATGAGAAGGATGTTGAGAAGCCTAGGCCAAGAGCATGCAAAAGCGACAGTGGTTTTTTGTGACAATAGCTCAGCTATTGCTTTGTCAAAGAATTCAGTGTTTCATAAAAGAACGAAACACATTGATACAAGGTTTCACTACATCAGAGAATTAGTGAACAATGGCGAAATCGTCCTAGAACATTGCAGGACCCAGGAACAGGTTGCAGACATCTTGACAAAGCCACTGGTTCAGAAGAGTTTCGAATTTTTGAGAAAATGCTTGGGAATGACCGAACGTGCGGCTGTTAAAATTAAAGGGGAGTGTTAAATTTGTAATTTTAAACAGCGCGACAGTTTTGGTAAAACCGCCCCGGTCTCCCCGCACCGCCTTTGGCAAAAGGCTGTTTCCGTATGAAGGGCTCCGACACAATCAAACTCCGCCACGCGTCCCTTGTACAAACGCCAATACCACTTGCTCCCCAGCCGTTAAAGATCGTTTTGTTTGCGCGAGGTTGGCTTGCGAAATCCATTGGATTGGGTCAGCGAGCTCATATCTGCGCGAAGTTGGGCAGACGTTAACGACATCGATTTCCGCCGTCCGATCTGGGCGTTTGCTCTCCACCGTTGATTTCTGATGCTGCACCCCGCCGCGTCAAATCAAAGTTTCTTTTTTCGTTTTGTGTTGACCGCCGTAGGTGATGAACTTATGGTTTTTAATGTTTTTACGTAGATTAGGTGAAAGCGCCTTTAATATGGTTATGGGCATATTGTTATATATGTTTTTTATATATGTCGTAGAGAAAAGTCTACGTGTGGCAGTTTTTGTGTATCGTGCCTGCGCACGATGTGTGTGTGATATTTTTTTTGTATGTGTGTAGTCCCCGCGTGTAGTGGTGCATGTAATCTTTGTGGTATATGTTGAACGCACAGCAGTGCGAGATATCAAAAAAATGGGGATGTAATGTTTTAGCTTGCCATTGTAAAACAGAGGAACATCATGAAATTCCTTTTGTAATATCCACAGCAGTGGAACCAGAAGCAAGTGAGACAGAGTTCTCCCGGTGAATCCCTCTCTGCGCAGAGGATGAAGTTTGTATCAGTTCTTTTGTTTTAAATCAATAGAAGTTTTTTTTTTACTGTGTAATGGACTGTTCTGAGTTAATTAGTTTTTAAAAAGCTTCTCTGTGTAAAGATTCTGGACAGAGGAAACAGAGCACTGTCTCTGTGGTGGTTATTTTGTTTGTTTTTGGTATTTTCCCATAAAAAATACCCAACAATGGAATGAGTGAAAAGGAAGGTGACACTAAATTGAAAGTGGATGGGGTCTTTTATAGGAGGAGGAATGTACGTAGAATATACTGGGCCGTCAAAAGTGCAAAACAGAACGTCAGGAGGAATGTCTGGGGAAATGGGTAAATTGTTGGCTGCACGCGTAGTGCTAACCCTTCGGACAAGAGGAGGAATGTGCGTAGAATATGTTCGGCCGTCAAAAGCGCAAACCGGGACGTCAGGAGGAATGTCTGGGGAAATGGGTGGACCGTGGGCTGCACGCGTAGTGCTAACCCTTCGGACAATTCTACCGAGGGTGGAGAATTGTAAAAAATGTTTGGAATTTTGGTTAAAAATAAATAAATAAATAAATTTTACAAGATTATCAAAAATAAATTTTTAGGTACTTAAGATTTTGAAATTTAACCATTATATTTAAATTTACAAAAATCTCTACTAAAATTATTATAAATTTACACAAGTCTCTACTAAAATTATTAAAATATTAGCAGAATAACTTAAAAAACAATCGACTACTACTAACGTTCACGTGGAAACGACGGAGAAATAACAGGATCTGACACGGTTGCGTGTAGATGTAATAGAATACCACCTCCATTGAATGCGTCGCACCTCAGCTTAGATGCAGACATTGGAGATTCGTCATGTTATTATATTTATCAAAAAGATTTATATATATATAATCTATTAAATTAAATTAGACATTCAAAACACAACCCGAAAATCGTAAGATCAAGAAACACCATGAAAATGATAAGCGAAAGGATAAAGAAACAACGTGAAAATGATAGAGCGCAAGTTCTTTGGAGGAGAGTGTCCGGTGCGTGCGTGGTTATAAATTAAGGGAAAAAGAGTTATGTGAGGGAGGCTTTTGCATATATCTGCTATTGAAAAGTCAGAGGTCAAGGAACAAAGATAGTTCACTGTTTCCACCTAAAACTTTTCATAAAAAGCTACTTTAAATAGTCCCACAATAGTACATTCAATTACAAAGCCATACGTGAACGTTCATGGAAGTTACAAATAAAAGCGTGGAAATTTCTTTTAATACAATCTGTTCATGTTGTGTCGTTTTCGGAAAAGAGAATGTTATTAAATCTCGTAAAATATCAAAAAATATATATAATATCAATAATAATCAATTAAAATCATAAATTGGAGTTTGATGAGTAGTTTCGGGGTTATTTTAGTTGGTCATGTTGGCGTTGCTAAGTTTCTCGCGAGTCGGGAGGTCACAGTGTCAAATCTCTTCGACTCCATGTGTAAGGACCTGCAGTCCTAAACGCGTTCCGCCAGAAGTGCGACCGCAACCGACGAAGGGCACGTGGTTGGAAACCTGAACGAATGATGGAAGAGCAAGCTCACGACTTCATGTGCGATGGTTATGTGTGATAATGCGCGCAAGGAAGGGAGCGAGGACGAGTTTATATGTGTGAAGGCATGAGTTATAACTTATGGAGGCCGACCTACAACTTAAGGCAAGCCGACATGTATTTTGACGAGTTTGCAATGGAGTAGGGGTGTTGGGCAAGTCGGCTGGGCAGCCAAGACTTCACCCTACGATTGGTATATATGGAGGTGCGTTGGAGCTCATTTGAACACAATCGCTCATCGCTCAAACATGTGAAGTGCGCAGAACAAGAGCTGGGCGCAGCAAGAGGAAGGTGTAGTTTAGGAGATTCGCCCATTCTTGTGCAAGGCCGCACGGAGGTGAATGCGCATCTTGGTTTTGTGTGAAGGGCACGGGCAGGGTCGCCCGCTATTTGGAGAAAGGCGTGCACGGTGTGTGGGTGCCCGGTTTGTGCAACGACTTGGCACGGGTTCTTGGGTGACTCGAGGGAGCACCCGCCCGTCGTGCAAGTGTGCACGGTGACTTGGTGAAGAGCTGCGATTATGGACAAATGTGTGTCTCGGGTGGAGGCGCGCCCAAGTTGGGAAAACAACACGATCGTGCGACGAGGTGAACGAAGGGTTGGTGAGTCATGCGGCGACTATGCAAAGGCGTCGACGAGCTAGGCAACCGAGTTTGCCGAAGATTGTAAATCTGGCTAAGTATGAAACTTGGAGTTTCCAAGTATATTTGTAAAACTTTGTAATATTGAAAGACTGTATAATATATTATCAGGCAGACTCATTGTTCAGGGAGTTGCCCCTCCCTTTATACTATGCAATTTTTTTCTTCATTTACAATTGCTGATGTTAATGAATGTGTATGGGTGTTCATTGGTATAAAGGATAACATTAATAATACTTGGTTGCAAAACATAAACTAAGTAGGATAAGTGGTTAGGCGTAGTCCACAAACATAAGTATTGGTGAAAAGAAAGTGTTCAGTGGTGCCGCACCTCGCCAAGTGCGGTTTAAAGACTACCACCAGGTTGGGGGTGTGACAGGTGGTATCAGAGTTCGGTGAAGAGCTTATGAGAGCAAGGTTTCTCATGAAGAAGTGCAGATATTGAAGTTGATTCAGGGTTGAAGAAGCTTGACAGTTGATGACAATGGAAGCAAGTACTTGCAGGTGAAGGAAGTTGTTTCACATACGAGTGGAACAAGGGTTGGTTCAGGTTGCAGGCATCTTGGTGAAGCTCTTGAATGGTTGAAACTAGATCGCAAAGGAGAAGGAATTTGTTAGCAATGGCAGTTGAATCTCAGGCCGGGTCTAGTCACGATGCGAAGGATGCTACTATGGCATTCATGGAAAAAGTGCTGGAGAAGATGGAGGACTTAGAAGCTTCTGGACTAAGAAGATGGACTTGATCGAGAGAGATCAAGAGGCCAATTCGAAGATGAAGGAAGAGCTCGATGAAATCCGGACTCAACACGAGTACATTGATCTTATGTGTACACAACTTGAAGTAAGGGTCAAGGAGGTTGAAGAGGCAAGAGATCAGGGTCTTGCAGAGATCATGGGCTTGTGAAAATCTCTTAACGAAGCGAGAGATGAGATCACGGTGTTGAAGAAGGCCGTGAGGCATAACTCAAGAGGAGTGCCTCATGTGAAAGTCAAGGAAACAGAATCTTATGATGGTACAAGGAGTGCAAAGACTCTGGGAAACTTTCTATGGGACATGGAGCAATACTTGGAACGCAGGGTTATCCAATGATGAGACGAAGGTCAAGGTAGCTGCTCAGTTCTTGCCAAAGGATGCTAAGATGTGGTGGGGAAGGAGGATGGATCAGATTGCCAATGGCAGTGTTGGTGACATTAATTCGTGGGATGAGATGAAGAAGGCTTTGCAGACCCATTTCAGTCCTCGGGATGAAACGTGGGAAACAAGGATGAAAATTAAGTTCATAAAGTAGACTGGGAACCTACAGACATATCAGCGGGAGTTTGCAAGTGTGGTTCTAGAAATTCCTGACATGGTGGAGAGGGACAAGGTGTTCAATTTCATTACTAGATTGAAGCCTTGGGCACGCAATGAAATGAAGAGGCGGAGGATTAGAACACTTGAGGAAGCTTTTTCTGCTGTGGACAGGTTGGTGGAGCATTATGATGAGACTTCTAATGATAGGAAGAAGAAGTCTGACAAGCCGAAAGGGAAGAAGAAGGATGATGCTTTGAAATCGGATGATAATTCGAAGACGAAGAAAGCCTTGAAGTGTTGGATATGTGTTGGACCACATACGGTGAAGAATTGTCCTTCTAAACCGAAAGTGGCTGCGATTGCACAATCTAATACGAAGAAAGAAGAACCTTCTGTGGGGACGATGCCCTTATGGTTTACCAAGAGACGTATCCTATAGTGTGATCTCCTTTTTCTTGTACTAAATCTTCATAAAATTATTTTGAAAAATAATATTCATTGTACCAATTGATTCCATCTAAGGATATATAAGAATAATATCAAAATCATGGATATCTATAACACAAAAGGTTGAATGCAACACACATTTATTCATGGAAATCTTAAAATATTTTAAAAAGTGAGCATTTACACCATCAACATATGTGCTTTGAATACTCTTCACTAGTATTTTAAATACTTTAGTCAAATTAACATTGATCAAATTATATTGTCTACTACGACCTATAGATATAACCACTTACTCTTTCTAAATACATACATGAACTTATAATATAGATTTTTAACATGAAAAGAAACCCTTGATGCTTTCCTTATTGGTCCTATTAGCATGACACCATTTATCTAAAACTACTTTTTCAAATTAATTTTTAGGAAGTGCCATCATCTTCCAAATTTCCAATACTTTTGACCATATTGTGAAATCTTATATAAAATGCAAATGTAATGCGAATTTTGACTTCTCTTTCCATAATGAATTTCAATTTTCAAAATTCTTCAATAAGAGTACCATTCTCTTTTCCTATAAAATATTGCTTTCCATTCTCTTTGAATCACTGTTTAAAAGAAAAAAATACTTACTAGATAAAAATAGGCATAGTAGTGACTATATCTTTCCAATTTGATATTATGACCACACTAACAAAATTATAGATCCATTTAATATGTAACGAAACTTGTCAATCTTTCCGTTCATAAAAATATATCATATATGCATTTCTTGTGGTCGTCCTATGTTGGTGGTTCCTTGTAGCAAATGTTAGCAAAACACTATTATGGATTACCCATACTCCAACAAACAAATGTGAGGAATGTGAATTTAGGCCCTAGAGTCTATTGGTTGCTCATTTTCATGATGTGATTATGATTTTGAATTAATATTATAGAAAATAAAAAACATAAACATAAACATAAACCATGAAACAAACGACCAAAGTCCAAATAATACCATGAATTGATTTTATTCATAACACGTGTGTGAATGCCTCTTAGCCAAAATGAAACTCACTGGACCTCCTCCTTGGGAGGGGTTTTTGAGAATTCTCTAGCTGCAAGCAAATTTTGCCTCTCAAAAGGGTAAATGAGAGAGAAAAGAAATGAAAATGAAAAAAAAAATGGTTGAGAGCTCAATTACTGAGGAGAACTCGAATATCACAAGTTCAAAAGTTGTACAATGAAAATTGTCATGGTTAATGAGAATAAATTTTTTTCTTATTTATAACAAAATGGTTGCTAGATTTGATGAGGTTAAATATTGAAAAATATTTGTTAGATCAAATCAAGATCTAACTACTTTTGGTACTTTATTATTTTTTGTGAGAGAAAAATTTCCAAAAAGTGGTTAATGGCTTTTATTATGGATAATTAACTAAAAAAATATTGACTTATTTAGCAACTGAATGAAAAAGTCCAAGTAAAAATGGTTTATTAGATTATTTCCAGTTGAGGTAAAACTATTAAAAATAATTCGCAACTAAATATTCTACCAAATTATTTCTAGTTTATAAGATAAAATGGTTGGAAATAATTCATAAATAAATTATTTAATAAATTATTTCAATGATAATAAATACATTGAGTGAAAATAATTAGACTACCTTCACATAAATGAGTAAAATTGTGAGAATAACATATAGTTAATAAATTTATGTTTTATTCTAGTGTAAATAGGTAAATTAATGGAAATAACTTAGGTAAATAGGTTCTTTAGTGTATATATTTAGGTGAAAGTGGTTTTAATTTATGAAAGCCATACTAACATGGTATAATTTAATCAACAAAACATCTTTTTCTAGCTAGTCACTTTTTATGTAATAATATATTCGAGAAACCCTTGAAAAACATTGATTTTAAATCATCAATATCTCCATTTTCCATACTCTACTTTGGTATATATTTTTCCTTAACATATAAGGTTTTTCAATAGGATATAATATTTGTACTCAATTTCTACAATTTCTGCTAAAAACTTATATGTATTAAATTTATGTGGTCCACTTTCTTTTTGGTTCCCTGAAAAATCAGCGAAATGTGAAACATTTGTACCCTTTTTTTCACCAAGGTCAATTCTCTGACTAGACCTCAATGGATCCAAAATATAGCATGAAATAAACCCTTAATATTCAAGAAATAAATTAAATAATCCACACACCAGAATAAACATAAGAGATCTCAATAAAAACACTCGAAATAGGGTAACACCATATATTATTCCTTAATGAATGAATTCACTCCTCAATCATTAATTTTTTAACTTAATTAGAATATTTTTCACGGTGCCTATTACATTATTTATTCTTTTATTTATGATACTTTGTATTTACTAAGAACAAAATAAAGGAGGAATATTCTAGTAGGCGGAACCTTTTCTTAACTCCTTGAATCTTCTAAGAACATTAACTTTATTTACAATATAATGATACATATAAATTATCATTGCCTTCGGTAACCCCCTAGGTACCCCCATATTACACCACATAGGTACACTACAACTTGTTAGTGATTTGTAAAGGGATAGAGTATCACTCATGCGAAATATGTTTGGGTCGACTGTCATTAACATGTTTCCTTATGTGCAAGGAAATACATAATAGGAAATTAAAATTAATCAATAAAAAGGATTATGTCTTACCGTAGGATAATAAGGGTGATTTCAACCTCCTACAATATCTAAGCATGTAAGTTCTCACAACTAGTTATAATGTTTCTTAATCTTTTTGGAGATAAAATATGTATAAAATTTTGAAACATCTTATGTTTGAAATGATAACTCTACCCATCATGAGGAACAAAATAAAATTGAAATAATAGAAAATAGAATTGGAATTGATATTAAAGGATGGAAATTAAAGATGACAATTGTGAGAAAAATATTACAATTTCATTGGAAAATAAGATTAAACTATTAAAATATTTATTATAAATACAAGTACTTTAATGTTAAAATTGAAGTTACAAAAAATAAAAGATTAAAAAATAAATTTTGTTAGAAACAATGGAAACTAGGACACTACTAAGAGGGAAGGTGAATCAGTAGCATCACCAAATTATACAAATCTTGACAATTTATACTTTTCAATCACTTTAGAAACCACTCATATAATCAACAACATAACTTAACCATGTAAAACATATCATCATAATCATTATCATATACATGTGCAACATATATATAAGGCATCAATATTCATTTTATTTCTTTGGAAAATACAAGCTTCAACTTGCTATTACATCATTGCAACACAATCTTCCACTTATAGGTTTATCAATTGCTACTGAAAAGAATTCTATATCTATTTGCTTATAAGCTACCACTGAAAGGGAATACTTCCCCTGCTAGTTTATCATCCACTACTGAAAGGTACTATTTCCCCTGCTCGTTTATCAATTTTCACTAAAAGGGATTGTTGTACCTGCTCGTTTGTTAGCCATTGTTAAAAAGAACTATTGCCCTTGAAATGAAAGATACCACTTGCTATCCCTAGTGATCCATCTTTCATCCATTTTCAAACTCAAATCAATAGGCTACTTTTTTCATAAACAAATAAATTTCTCACCTCAACCACTTCCCACAAACACCATAAAAAACACCTTCAGCAATCTTCGATTACTGAACAAACCACCAAACACACCAGCAACATCAATCCTTAGTAATTACTAATTTCACCATAGAAACATTTTTGTTCAATACATTAAAACACCATTCCACAATTCATTATCTAACTTCTCAACCACCTTTTAGATATCAAAATTGGTCTATGATTCACCCATGATGCATACTGACATTATGTATCTCATTGCTCCAACAAGCTATTTCCTTCGTTATTTGATTCTGCTTATAAAAAAAAATGGACTGGTATTTTTGAATTAAAATTTTGATTATCTTCATCTATTCATCATGCATAAATATTTATTTTTTGTCCTTTGTCCTGATTCAATTAATCCTTCTAAACATGCTCTCCAAGTTTTCTAACTCTACTCTGCTATCTCTCTAGGAAAAATTGAGCTTAACTGCTCAATTTTGCTATTCTATAATATTTTAGAATTCAACGGTTCTCCTTCTAAATTTGGCTATTTGCGCTGCCAACACATTAACCAAATATGAAATATAACTCAAATTTTAAGTTGTCTACCTGCTTTCATGCTAAACCTTTTAACTGGCCCGCCATCGTTTTGTTTTTAGCCCCCAACGGGATTTAAACTATGTTGTTTTCTCACTGACACAAAACCCTTAAACATTGCCCAAGGCGCTTAAGATTGCAACATTATAGCTCCATGGACCCATTTCTCTTTAAGCCCCAATTGGCTTATTTCCTTTATAATTCTTTTGCACCCTTGGTTTTACACCTACGCAAAAAACCACATCTTGGTCCTTAAGCTTTAGCCCATGGCTTTATTTCCTTCTAGGATTACATGTTTGGTGGGTCTAACACTCTTAACTTATTCTCTTTTCATCGGTCGTTAGCTTCAACTATATCTGCCACCATTTCCTAGAGTTGAATCATCTCGGGAGTCCTCTCCTTATGCCTTTTAGTTTTCTTCCAGGTCGATGCCTCTAGGATGACATGTCTCGAGTGTCTTCTTATTGATTCCTTGCTTCGACACCATATGCCACCATTTTCTGACACTAAATTGGCCCAAAGATTCCTTTATTGTACTATCTTGAAACCTTTTAGGTCCGGGGATTGGGATGAGGTGTCTCGGTGGCAACCACTGCCGCAGTTGTGAGCCAATAAACCACTAGCAAGAGTGATTTGTCTACCACATATGCCTGGTGCCTAATCATCTCAACAAAAATTTGCATGCACACATTGTAAACCTTTCGTGGAATCCCATCTAGGGTGGTGTCATGCTCATTTCATTGTCACCACGTGGTGCCATCTGGGTGGTGACACATGTCACTCAGATTTGGCACCTTCGACCACCTAAAAATGTCAAAAATGCATTCCATGTGTCCCCAGGTCTAACATCATGTTTACATCATCATGCACTAATAAAATACTGCCACAGATTTGCTAGTGAGGAGAGAGAAAAGGGTTTAGGCTTTTGGTTTTGAAATAAATTTATTCATTAAGAATTACAACACAAAACCATCAGGTCCAATCCTTCGCTACTCATTGTACCATATTCCTTGGCCCTATGTCACCCTGGGCCTTTACCTCTGTTTGCACCTTATTTTTGTCGGGGAAGACTTGCCATGGTGGCATGGTTGTGGGGACCACTTGCTATTGAACTCCACCAATGAAAGCCTTTTTCATCGTTGTGTGGACTGTCCACCTCCACACAAAGCTACTTCATCCTAAGCCTTAACTTTACACGTAAATTTGGATCCTTCTGGGGTACATCCAATAGGATGATATATATAGTGGGACCTCTACTCGCAAATGAGAATTTTTTTTCCATTGACATCCACTCAGGCTTACACAATCCTAGGCACTCCTCTTGTGTGCAGCTTTAAAACCATCTAGAGAACATCTTCCAAGAAGAGATGTCTGCATGGGATCTCCACCACTAACCAATATAAATTCATTTAGTCACTGCATTGTAAGCCACGTTCTCCCGAAGTCTTAGTTATATTCTCCACTAAAAAACTCCAGCACCTTTGGCAACGACACAAAAATTAACTTGCTCCAAAAATCTCCTTCATCAACTTAGTTCTGCTACTTTGACTCTGTGGGTTCTCACCTTTGACTAGAAATAACATATGATTTAGAAGTCCTTTTTCTAACTTCTATATACCACTGGAAATCTCTTTTAGAGCTCTATCCATCCAAGTGGGTTCCAACTACATTTGAGGTGATATGTGATTCCATAAATGGCTCCAAAGCCTTTTCACATTAATAATTCTTTGTCTTTACCATTATTTAGACTGATATTAATTCTTCTCGCAACCATTTCTTCTCTTGCCATAGCCTCCTTTGACATTCTTGTTAATCTTCCTATGACACCACTGATCTAATGACAACACCTTTATTAATACTTGTTCAAAATCAGCCTTATGCCCACAACACCTTTGATAGTGACAACATATTAATACTTGACATCAACGAACACCTCCTTTGACAACATATTCTAACAATCTCTCATCATCTTCTTTGCATTTTTCATTAGTGACATCATATTCTAGAAATATCCCCCTTTGGCATTGATGGAAACACTGTAAGCAAAGATAAGTGCATTTTTCTTCTCTTCTCTTATTCTTTGTGGATGTTGCTTCCCTTATGATGAAATTCTCCTTTGTGTACTTGTAGTATGGTGTACTTCTCCATCTTTTTGTTTTGGGTTGGGTGTTATCCTCCCCCTTTGTTTTGTTTGAGGTACTTCTCCCTCTTTGACATCAATGGAAATGATTACCAACATACTCCCCCTCTTAACAATATTCCCCCGCCATGTTCCTCTTATGGACCTCCCAACTACTTCTTCTTATGTTTAAAACTTCAATATCTTCGATCTAATCTAAGAATATTCCTTTCTGTCCTATGGAGAAGATTGAGTTGAAAGGAGAGGAGTAATTAATCCCAATTTATTCCTCAAGTATTCAAGAGAGAGCTCTTGCTAACGCAGTTCATTCATGTACAGCTAAGCCATAAGAAAAATCATGCATGTTGGTCTACGTCTCAGCAAGGCTTACATTCATAATAGTGCATCCATGGACACATACACATGATCTCTAGCAACAAAAACAATCTATCTTATGCATGACTGACACCATCAAGTTGTCAACTAATAAAGAACAAGGTACAACACTTAGAAGTGCTTATATGACAAACATAGAGGGACTCTCACCAATGAATTCTTAGACTAACAACTCATCATATCCTTTATTTGATAGACTTCTAATGGAAGTAGATTCACCTCATGAATTTGACTCAACATGAACATTAGCACCATATAAATCGTGACTATTTCAACAACACTTGAATTGAAAATCTCCTACTAACAATATGAATACCAAACTAACTAAAATCTAATGACAGGTAATACCAATATTAGTAAATGGTACCAAGTTTTAATGCCTTTCATAACAATGATACCAAATTCTTAATTGATACCATTGTTATAAGTTATTGAGAAATTTTTAACTAAGTATTCTCCCCTTGTGATTATGATCTTTTCACCAATATTAATTCTCTCCACAAATCTGATGTCTGGTACCAATCACTAATTAGCATAGTCTAAAAGCATTACAACAGTCAAACAATTCATCATATGTACAACAAAAACTTTGACTATTCAGATAACATTAATTTCCAGCCATAACACCATCAGCCTCTATCTTCCACACTTATCCTTAAGTAGTAAACAACTGATATCATTTGATGATACCAATTGTTAATCGATTAATTTGATACCTAAATGTTAACTTGAGTATTATCCCCTTGTGGTTATGCTCCCTCTTTGGCACTAAGAATTTGTAATCATACTTGCACAAGCCAAGGAAACTTCAATAGTAAACAGATCAACACCTTTGTTCTATCATCCCTATATATATTCAAACTAACAATCTGATTTAACAACATCATTGAGTCATCCAAAAGACATACTGCTTAAGTCTTTCACAATCAACCACAATTCTCAGCAACACTAGTTTACTTCAGCTATTTCAGAAACTAAGGAAAAACATAAGGGGAATACTTTCCTTAACCTTCAGATGCACTACTTGGAATGTTCCTTTCTACTCCTTGCATTTGTCCTTTCTGGCTTCTCTTGAAGCTAACCTCTTCTTTTCAATGAGGAGGAACAAGGGATCTACTCCCCTTGAGTAGATTTAGTCCCTTTTTCTTCCACACCTGG
Organism: Pinus tabuliformis; assembly: GCA_031772625.1. NCBI lineage: Eukaryota > Viridiplantae > Streptophyta > Pinopsida > Pinales > Pinaceae > Pinus > Pinus tabuliformis. The sequence goes on from CM062808.1 coordinate 787,191,866, forward strand.
GTATGCTAAGTTTTTACTTGGTCAACACGATGAGCTTATTTCCTATGCTCATCTCTTATTCTTACCTAACTGAGTGACTTCCTGCCACAATTTGAGCATACAAACCACTAACCATTCCCCTTGTTAACACTAATTAAAGCCAATAAACAAATTATTTGTTGCTCTCATTTCTCTCTATTTGTGTTTTCTTTCTGCTTGTACTTATTTGGGGCCCTGTTTGGGATGTTTCTACTTCTTTTATCTGATTGAAGTCTTTATCTATTGTAGCTTATATAGGAGGGATAAACCATAAAAATTTCAGGCTCTGATATGCTAATAATATTTAAGGCCGAACACTAGTTTTTGTTTCCTCCATGCATCGTTAGACCTACCTCTCTTATGATTGTTGTAATAACTCTTGCGTTGTTATCCTTGCTTGCTCCCAACATGATCCATACCTTTTTTTCCACTTTTTTGGAAAGATGATTCCTTACCAATCTTGCATGTAGTTGCATAGTGCCAAAAATTCTTACACCTATAGCATTCAAATTTATTTATAAGGGGGGGAAATGAATTATTCTTACCATATATTCTACTCACAGCATCTCTTTGACTGATGCTCACTCTCATGGTGCTTTTGATGCTTTGATCATTTTTCCTTTGTGGGGAAAATGCTCTTTATGCATTACCATTCAAATTTCTTTGAGCAACTCATGGTTGTTTCTAATAAAGAGTGTTCTGACTATGCTATTACAACTTATTTTTCCTCTTTGGACACTTGGAGGAAAAGTACCCTACATTACCACTAAAAAACTATATGAGTGTTTTCACACCTTTGTATTTACCTTTGGAAGTATGTTTTTCTTCTTGTTCTGTTCTCTTCTCTACTATTGTAGTGTTTTTGGGTATTTCTTTAACAAATTTGATGGGTCCCTTTAATGTTGTTGTTGAGTCACTTCCACTAATCAAAATTGTCCTATCCTGAGTGGGGCTTTGATTACCATGAATTCATCCAGAGATTCATAACTCTTTGCATGCTTCTAATATTTCAACATCTACTCTTTTAATATAATGATATCAATTTCCAGATTCTGATTTGAGGTTTTAAGCTTCTTGATCTCCTCAAAATATAATATGATTTTCCTTCTTAAATAAATATTTTCTTCAAGATCTTCCAACTCAATAAAGGAGCTACTAGATTCACAACTGTCTATTTCACTATCTGCTTGTTCAAGAACTTTTTCCCTTGTTGAATTTAGCTATTCTTTTGTTGACACATGAAATGTCCTATCTAGCCCTCTACCAGAGTTGGGACCATCGACTTATTAAACAACATCTAGATCTTCTATTGCTATCAAAGTAATTCCTTCTTCACTACAACGACATGAGGAATTATTTCTTTAATTAGAGCTTGCAATTGAGAAACTTGAAGATAAATGGCCTATTGTTCTACAATAATAATAGAACAACAACATACTTGTAGATTGTATCTCCTCGACATTATTTATGTGTTGATAAGCAACTTGGCCTCTTAATACATGTGAATCATCCTCTAATTCATGATCTTCAATACCCTTTGAATCTTTAACTACTCCATTCTTTAGAGAAACTCTCTTGACATCACATGCATCTTGTATGTTTGTATCATAGATGGGTTGCAACTCATTCCATGTCTCTTTGGTAGTCTCACAACATATTACTTTCTCAAGATCTGACTTGGAAAACCCTCTCAATATTTCCTCCTTTTATATTTCATCAACCTCATTATCTATTAATCCATTCTCCACAGCCAGTCATACATCCAAATCAAGAGCTTACAAGAAGATTCTTATTTTTACCTTCCAAGTTATCTAATTTGAGTCATACAAAAATGGAACTTCATCTGAGGTAATCCAATCTTGATTCTCCATGTTCCTTAATCTTCCTTCCAGATATTACACTGATCCTAAAGGAACCTGGTTGCTCTGATACCAATTGTTATCAAAGATGGAAAACAAGACACTACTGGGGGGGGGGGGGGGGGGTGAGTCAATAGTGTGACCAAATTATACAACTCTTGACAATTCATACTTTTCAATCACTTTAGCAACCACTAATGTAATCAACATCATAACTCAATATGTAAAACATAACATAATAATCATTGTCATACACATGTGCAACATATATATATATATATATATATATATATATATATATATATATATATATATATATATATATATATATATATATATATATATATATATATATATATATATATATATATATATATAAGACATCAATATTGTTTTTATATCTTAGGAAAATGCATGCTTCAACTTGCTATTACATAATTGCACCACAAGCTTCGACTTGTATGTTTATCGGCTACTACTGAAAGAAACTTCTATCCCTACTGATTTATTAGTTATCATTAAAAGGGACAAACGCCTTCGCTCATTTATCATCCACTGATGAAAGGAACTATTTCCCTTTCTCATTTATCAATTTTAACTAAAAGGGATTGTTGCCCCTGTTGAAAGGGACTGCTGCCTCTGAAATGAAAGCTACCACTTGCTAACCATGTTGATCCATCTTCTATTCATTTTCAATCTCAAATCAATAGGCCATTTCTTTCATAAAAAAAATAATTTTCCCACCTCATCCACTCACCACAAACACCATAAAAATAACCTTAAACAATCTTTGGTTACTGAACAAACCACCAAACACACTAGTAGCCTAAATCCTTAGCAATTACTATTTTCACCATAAAAACATCTTTTTTGAATACATCAAAACACCATTCACCAATTCATTCTCTTCCTTCTCAAACACCTTTTAGACACCAAAATTTATCTTTGATTCACCCCTGATATATATTGATATCATGCATCTATTTGCTCCAACAACCTAACATCTTGGTTGTTCAATTCTACTTATAAAGAATTTGGAATGATATTTTTGAATTAAAACTTTAGTTACCTGAAGTTATTCATCATGCATAAATATTTATTTAATTTTTATTTTTTCTTCTTCAATTAAGTCTTTTAAAAATTCTCTCCAAGTCTTGTAACTCTTAATTGTTGTCTCTCTAAGAAATGTTGAGCTTAACTACTCAATTGTGTTATTTTGGAAATTTTCAGAATTTAGGAGTGATGCTTCTAAATTTGGCACTTCTTGAAATTTAGTTATTCGGCCAAATTTGTCTCTAGATATGTCCATGTCGCTATTTGCGCTGCCAACTCATTCATGCATATTTTATATTATTTTTAGTGTTGTTTATTTGGTGCATCTTCACCAAATATGGCGTATAACTCCAATTCTAAGTTTTCAACCTGCTTCCGTGGCAAACCTCTTAACTGGAACACCATCGCTTTGTTTTTAGCCCATAAAAGGCTTTAAACTATGTTTTCTACTCATTCACATGAATTCCTTAAACATGGCACAAATCCCTTAACACTGCAACATTATAACTCTGCATGCCCATTTCTCTTTAAGCCCCAATTTGCTTATTTACTTTGTAATTCTTTTGCGCCCTTGGTTTTACACTTGCGCATAAAACCACATCCTAGTCTTTAAGCTTTAAACCCTATCTTTATTTCATTCCAAGATTACATGTTCAGTGGGCCTGACACTCTTCTCTTGTGCTCCTTTCATTGGTCATCGACTTCAACTATACCTGCCACCATTTTTTATGTTGAATCATCCTAAAAGTCCTCACCTTACACCATTTAGCTTTCTTCTAGGGTGTCGCCTCTGGGGTGACGTGTCCAAACTCTCTTCTTATTGATTCTTGGCTCTGATCTTATATACCACCATTTCAATGCTAAATCAACCCAAATATTCCTCTGCTACACTAACTTGAAACCTTTTGGGGTCTAGGGACCGAGATGAGGTGTCCTAGTGGGAACCAATTCCACACATGTGAGTCAATTAATGACTAGCTAGGGTGATCTTTTCACCACATATGTCTAGCGCCTAGTCATCCTAGCAAAACTTTTCATGCACACCTTATGAACCTTCTAGGAAATCCCATCCGGGGTGATGTCATGTTCACATCACCGTCGCCACATGATGCCATCTGAGTGGTGACACATGTTACTAAGATTTATCCCATTTGACCACCTGAAAATGTTGAAAATGCATACAATATGTCCCTAGGTATGACATCATTCTAACATCATCATGCCCTAATTAAATACTACCACATGTTTGCCAATGAGGAGAGAGAAAAGGGTTTAGGCTTTTGGTTTTGTCAAATTTCTTCATTAACAATTAAAACATAAAACCACTAGGTCCAAGACTTCACTACTCATTGTGGCATATTCAGAGACCCTACATCATCCCCAACTTTTAATTATGTGTGCACCTTATTTATTATGGGGAAGACCTCCCAAGGTGACATGGCTCTAGGGACCACCTTCTATTGAACTCTTCCAAGGAAAGCCTTTGTCGTCATTGTGTGGACTATCCACTTCTGCCTGGAGCTACGTCATCCTCGGCCTCACATTTACACTCAACTTTGGATCCTTCTGACGTACATCTATTAGGATAAGCTATATAGTCTGAACTCTACTAGTCAAAGTGAATGTTTTTCACTACTCACATCCTCTCGGGCTCCCGTCATCCCCAGGGCTCCCCTTATGAGCAACTTTGAAACAATTTAAGGAATTTCTATCGTTATGAGCTATCATGGGGGCCTCTAGCAATGGCCAATAGAAACTTATTGTACCACTGCATTGTAAGCCACATTCACCCAGACCATTGGTTAGTAGCATCGCTAACAAACTCTTCCAGATTTTACTGCAACGCCAAACTTAACTTCCTCCAAATTTGTCCTTCATTAACTTAGCTCTATTACTTTGACTTTGGGGGTTCTCACCTTTGACTGGAAATAACTTGTGATTCGGAAGGCCTTTTGCTAACTTCTATATACCATTGAAAAGCTCTTTTAGAGCTCTATCCATCTAAATGGGTTCCAACTACATTTGAGGTGATCTACTATTTTAGAAATGGATCCAAAATCTCAGCACCTTAACAATTATTTTTCTTACTATTCTTTGAATTGATCTTCATTATTGTTGCAACCATTTCTTATCTTTCCATAACCTCCTTTGGCATGCTTGTCAATCCTTCTGTGATACCATTGATCTATTGAAAACACCTTTGTCAATACTTGTCCGACATCAGCCTTATGCCAACAACACCTTTGACAATGACAACATATCAAAACTTGACATCAGTAAACAACTTCTTTGACAACATATTCTAACAATCTCCCATCATCTTGTTTTCCTTTGTCATAAATGAAAACTTATTCTAACAAAGTTAAATATGTAAAATTTATTTATTTTCAATGTTTAAAAAAAGTTAAGAAATAAAAAAATTTCAAAATAATAATAATAAAAAATAATTAAATCCATGAAAGAAAGCTAACTAAAACTTAAATAAAAAATTAAAAGGAAAAAGAATAATTAATAATTAAAATGATGAATAATGAATTTATCAAATTAATATAATAATCATCTTTATATCTAAATTATTAAAATGTTTTTATTTTTTTAATTTTTTAATAATTTATTTTTATAATATCTTCATGATATCAAATATTTCTTATATTCCAATATAATTGAAATTATATAATGGTCATATACTTTTATTTATCTATTTTAAAATAACTTCATACATAGAACTAGCATATCATAATCATTATAATTTTACCATGTGCTTAAAAACCAACATACTTCCATAAATATGGGAATGTAAATATTACAATTATATTATTTGAAAAGTGAACCACTATTTTAAGGATAACCTTCTACCATGATTCTTGATTTTTTTTAAGTTGTTGGAAAGCGTTTTCTATTAATCAAAGAAAACATACATCATGGATACATCCGAAATCACTAGCCTCCACCAAAACATTCACCAACATTAAATAATATCATAATTTGACCAAGAAAGACAACAATAAAAGCAAAACTAACTAGACCATTAACCTTGACAGCTCGAAAGCGATGACTGCACCAAGACAAAAAAAAAATTATTTGATCAAGACACATACAGGCACAAAAATATATTTAGCCTTTTCAAAACAAGCTATAGCAACATCTGTGTCCCAAACCGACCATCCATCCTACCAACCAACTATGGTCCCAAAGGCCAGCCACACCCTCCCTACAAACAACACCTCCATTACACAAAAAAGAAATGTGGCTACCAAGCTTCGAGACATGAATAACTAAACAAACAAAAAACCTTGTCAAGAGGCAGCACAAGAATAACTCCAAAAAGTAACCAAAGAGTACCAGCATATATGCGCCATAATTTTTAAATGAGAGATTTCACCTAACAAGAACCAACAATTAATGTGTCTAATATGCACAATAAAAACACCAGTCCTTATGGCGAGCAGAAAACGCACTCTAAACCCATCAAGAACCAAAACAAGATCTAAGAAGGTCCATCAACAATGTGGTAACGTAAATATAAAAAGAGAGACAAAAAACATTTTCCTAGAATTTAATCTTGATCCGATGAAATGATGGTAAGGTCCTAAACGTTATCAATAGGTGGGTCGATATCATCGCAAGGATCACCAAGAGGATTGGTCATATCCCTAGAGGTAGAAGCCGACACAAGAAAACCTTCCACCCAAGCAAGTCTTGAATCAACATTATCAAGACAAAACCGTAGATTCCACAAATGCTTAATATCCTCCAGTCCAAAAAATTGATATTAAACAGAACAATGTATCTATTTGTTGTTGCAAGGTGAGGGATTACAAGAAATGGATTCTCTTCTTATGAAATCGACCTAGGTTCGAGAAACTTTGCAAGTTTGAACCTGTCATCTAAAGCTCAAAATCAGAATGGTAGGGGTGGTCCTCAATTGTTTTTCTTCCAAAAGAAGAATTTATCTCTACACTTCAAGAGGGACCACATCAAAAAATGTTCAAACATATTCAAATGTAGAAGCCCATGTTCACTTATAGCCAACATAACCCATACCACCCCTCTTATTTATCATTATTTGATGCCAAGGAGTGATGGATGTAATAGGAGAGCAAACTAAAAAGGGACATGAATTATGACCTGCAAAATAAGAGGATGGATAAACCAAAAAACCTTTCTCCCTTGACCTCAAAACCAATAAATCATCCCCCCGGCGCCACGGAAGAGGGCCAAATTTAAGCAAATAATCAAATTTAGGAAAACTAAACAACATAGGACTCTAAAGCCCCCATAACTAAACTAGACAATTATAAAAACTAGAACCCAAACTCACAACATGACCAATTTCCCTCCCCATAGTATATAATTTCCTACCCAAATTGGGATTGAAACAAAATAAAAAGGATATCCCTGAGATAAGAGGAAAGGATGCCCAGTAATAAATAACAAGGAGTTCTTAGAAAAGAAACTAGCTAAAACCCAACAGAGCCGACACTTTACAAGTAATATAACACCCCTATGAAATATAAAGGCACAATTAAAAAAAACAAGGTTGAAGACCAAATTCACCAAGATTATACACCAGATATCATCCTAATAAACTCAACAAAAAACAAATGAAAATGTACAACACAATAGCAAACCAAACAATAGTCTTACTAGATGCAAGGAGGCAATGGAGCATAACCAGAGTAGCATTATTTAAAGACAATTAGTAAAATAAGGTACACAATATGTCTTTACGCCTTATCATCCTCCCGACAAAGGACGCAAACTCCTAAAGAAACCTAATTGCACTCACATGCAATAGATAAACAAATAACAACAACACTAATCGATCAAAGGTAAATGAGGGTGAGGATGCATCCTCACCTCCTTTCTCACAGGGTATGTACTTCCACCACCCCAAAGACATAAGCCAACATTTATAACAAGTAAACTTTCCGTACACCTTCCAATGCCCTCAACCAACCTTTTGACATGCCATAACATATTTGAGACAGTTGTATAGAGGTATCCCCTTACAGGGAGGCATCATTAGCACTTGTAATAACACCTCCATTGGGGGAGAGGTTATCATTACCGAACAAAGCTTGGGTTTGCTAGATATCCCCACTTAAAATGGAAGGAGGCCAAACATCATCGAACACCATTTGTCTAGATCTACAACTTAAATTCACTAGGAAATCAATCACCATATTCCAAACTCGCTTGGTATGGGAGGCTAGTAAATAATCCACCTTTGGAAACAATGCACTAATTCACCCAACAACACCCTTCAAACACAAACTCCATACAATTTTCCCTAGAGGTTTCCCATTAAGTAGGTGTTGGATACACTTGATCACCACTTGGGAATCCCCATCAACTTGTAGTAGAAGATAGTTCTCATGAATGGGTATCAAAATACCCTCCTCCACAGCGAAAAAATCTGCCAAATTATTGCTCCTAAAACCACAACTTTGAGAAAAGAGACGTAGTAAATTATTATTTGAATCTTGGAAAATACCATCAAACCCAACAATTCCTAGGTTTCCCTTAGAAAATCTATTGAAGATGAATTTAATAAAACATGTAGGAGGAGGGGCATAAGAGGAGTTAGATGAAGGCACCACCATCTAATCATGTTTAGCTACAAATGTAGTCATATTTTGGTGTAAATTCAACCTAGTAAGTATCAAAGCCTCATGATCATCCACCTTCCAATCTTCCATAAACTAAGAAGTAGCTAAAATAGTTTCATGAATATTGTGAATCACCAAATCATTGATCACTGAAATCACCTTCTTCTGATCCTAGAAAATGTGAGCATTTCTTTCCTTCCACACATTCCATATAATAAATCCAATGGTTAGGCACCAAGCATGACAAACAACTAAATAAATCATCTTGTTTCCACTTACCAATAGCAAAAAATAGATATTTCAATCCCACGCTCCTTCCGTAAACGAACAATAATTGAGCAAATGTTCCATCAATTCTTCTACATTTACGCAAAGAGGGCAATAGCAAGGTCTTTCCACACTTTTTTTCCTCATCACTATGATTCTTGACATACTCATTGTTTTTTAAATATGCATGTATGTGTATTCTTGATATGCTCATGCATGCATATTTAGAAAATATTGAGTATATTCCATTATATTTAAGAACCTAAAGTTAAAAACTATCTTATAGAGTATCTAGTTTTAACTAAATTTACATAAACTTGGTAACTCTACATCTCACAAATAAACAAAAAATTCTTCCATTCAACATTGAAATTAATCTCACTTAACCTTATTAAAACTAGATAAAAAAATGAATCCAACAAATTTCAAATTTATATATATATATATATATATATATATATATATATATATATATATATATATATATATCAAACTTTACTAATATATATGAAAGAAAGTAAATTTAACTATACATATAAATCTAATTCTATTTACATATATATTTAACTAAATATAAATCCTTCTTAAATATTATAAATATTAATCAAACTATTTTTTAAATATAAATTAATAATCTTAAAAAGATATTCAACAAAATATAATATGTACTGGATCTCTCTGTGAAAATAGAGGGAATAAAAAAGCCTGACTCAAAGAGTCATTATAAAATTATAATAAATTTACCTAAATTTACCTTAATGATTATGAACGAAGGAAAAATTCTACACATAATCTATTGCAATTTTTTAATCTTCTTCTTTACAAAATTGAACATCTTTATAAATATTGCTCTACCACAAAATAAATGGTTTACGACAAGATCTGCAACTTTTGTACATTCTAATAAAGACGGTAAATTTTGCCATGAATTTTTAAAAAAATATTCTTTAAGAAACCATCCTTCTTTTATCTACGTTACTATTATTAATGAGTAATGAGATGAATGACAACTCTTTCCGATGTCGAACAATTCTTTTTAACACATCCAATAATTATAATTATATTACTTTATATCTTGAAGGGTCCTTTCTTCATAAGTGATTGATTCTGATTGAGAGAGCTATAAATAGTCCATGGCTCAGAGAGTGGCTAGGGAATCCAAGGATTAGGGTAGTCAGGTATTTTCTCTAGATTCCTCTACCTTACTTCGAGGTGAAATGGCTCATAAATCCAAATATTCAAACTAATTTTAATTTTTAATTCCATGGTCAATCGTAAGAGGAGGTTTTCATAGTTATTAGTGTTTAATTTGCTTTTCATAGCTACAATATTTTAATTTTGATGGTTTGTTATAAAGTTTCATGGAAAAAATCTTGATTTGGTTTTCATAGCTATGATCGTTTAATTTTTATGGTTTGTTTGGGAAAAATTATTAAATCAAGGTGGGTATGAAAAATAAAAAAATTGAGTCATATGTTGTTGAATTTAAGCTTCTATGATCCATATCAAGTTTTTGAAAAGATTTTTCAGCAGAAATCACATTATAATACTTTTGTCAACACGTTTCGAACCAACGAGCCTGGTTCATCCTCAGGACAAGTTGAATAATCAGAGCATGGCTGCATGTTAAATAGGGAGAGAAGATCTTCCAAACAAGTTATGTTATTATATAAACTATGTTGTTTTGTATTATTAATGTTTTTTTTATTATATTTTTATATATATGAAAATTTATTAGAGTATCAAGTAAAATGTAAATAAATATTAATAAAATATATTAAAAATTGTCTCAATTGAATTTTGTTGTCTTATAATTATATTACCATAGTTATTTATAAATAAATATTGATAATTTTAATTAATTATATTTAATGCTAATAAGAATCATATAATTTTAGTTAACTATGTTTAATGTTAATAATAATTCACTATTTGTCAAATAACACAACTACATTAATAAAATGGTATCGCCTTCCGCTTTTCATATCCCAATAGACATCATTAATTTCAAAATATAGAAATTCATACTAATATATTTTTATCAACCACTTCAATAATGTGACTGTCCAAAAATATGTTAAAGATATAAAAAATATATAAATAAATGAATATATATAACAAAAGAATTGATTACATTAGTTAAAATGTAAATAAATAGTAATAAAGTATATCAAAAGTCATGTAAAAATATTTTTGTTATTTTATAATTATATTAAAATATATTACTATAAAGCAGAAAGGAAAAAGAGTATGGAAGGCAAGCGAGATTTCATCATTGGTTCCAATAAAAATGTACAAACATTAAGATAAGGAAGACAATTTTTTCTGAAGAGAAATTTATTATATCTTTATTAATGCAAGATATTCTTATATATAGAACAATAAGATAACTTATTATAATTGTGATGATAATGACACTCATGTGATTACAACTCACACTTACATTGGTAAATGAGACTCTCCATAATAATACATTACATTGGAACATCAATGATTAAGATGAATGCATTAAAACATTAATGCATAGGAACAATACCTTTCTCTTATTGATTCTAAGTGCTAGGTAAAGTAGATACAAAAATACACCCTCCAGCTACCACCCTAGAAAAATTAATCCATAAAATCACTCTCTTGGATGCTCTCATGAGAGTGCAAGGAGGAAGTGAGAGTATAGATTACCTCACCACACATTTCACGTCATAACACAAGATTGGGTTTTGTGGAGAATTGTGAAGGTAAGGACAAGATAAATAGCTTATTATTTTGAAAAAGAAAATATTATCCAAAATGCATTAAGTTAATGACAAGCTTATTGATTTTTCGTTTTGTTTATTGAATATCATTTTATCCTTATCCAACTAACAACACCTAAAAGTAATAAACCAAACATTAACTTACTATATAACATCTACTAATTATTATTTAAATAATTATGGTTTAAATAAACAACTCAAAACATAAATTCTAAAACGTGTATGATTAAAAGGTGGTTCATAAAAAGGTACAACCATAATATAGACAAAGTGAAATTAAATAGAGGGATGCTCATTTCAATTAATGAAATGAGTGATGAGGGACATTCGTTCACCAATATTGAAGGTTGATAGGTATGAGGGAAAAACCTATTCTTCCACATACCTTCCTCCAACTATAAACTTTAGTATTAATTATAATTATAAGTAGAAAATGAAATAATCCAGTTTCGTAGATATAGAGGTGAACTAAAAATAGAAACCAAATACCGGCAATATCGGAGTACGAAATTTGTAGTATAAAACATTTACCATTTAAAAGTTATAAATTAAAGAGAAAATATTTCTGGCTAATAAAAGTAATATCTAAGTAAAATTGAAAACAAAAATCAAATACAGCAATGCACAGAAATCCACGCATTTGATGTAAGTTTTTCCAAAGATTAGGGAATGGTAATATATTTACATATTATCTAAGTAATATTGAAAACAAAAATCAAATATGGCACTGAACAGAAATCCACGCATTTGAGGGAAGTTTGACCAAAGTTTAGGGAAAGATAATATATTTACAATTACCTGTACAAAATCGAAATGGATAACAGTATGGCATGTATGTCTTATATTCGAAATGGATTACAGTATGGCATGTATGTCGTATATTTAACGACTGAAAAGAAAATTACTGGAAGCTGTTTTTGTATGTAACGTGGTGGGTGTAATTAGGGAATTATGCTATTATGGCTGTAATTAGGGAATTGTACTATTATGACTCTACATGTGAGAGAGTTTAAAAAGCAGCAAATGACAAAGACGAGGAGTCTGAATCACAGAGGGAGAGCTGGGTGGAGGGAGAGCTGGGTGGTTGTTAAGTGGAACCAACAGGGATCCTACTCAGGGGCATGGCTGTAAGGGGCGTTGCCATTTCGCATGATAGTTTAAGCATCTCGGTGAGGTCCACCGGATGGTCAGGAGAAGGCAACCATGTGAAATTATGAAGCAATTGAGCCATCCACAGGTGAACCGTCCTGAGTCCGAGAGCCTTACCCGGGCACACTCGCCGACCTGAACCAAAAGGCGCAAGCCGTAAGTCGTTTCCTCGTACATCTACATGTTGTCCACCTTCAGACAGGAGGAACCTCTCTGGACGGAACTGATGTGGACGTTCCCAGATCTCCGGGTCGTGGGTAATGGACCACATGTTCACCATTGCTGTCGTTCCCGCCGGAACGCACATCCCGTTTTCCATGTGCCAATCCTCCGTGCAGAGGCGGGCCCATGATAAGAGAGGCCCCGGCGGATGCATTCTCAGAGACTCTTTCACCACCGCTTGAAGATACGGGAGCTTCTCGATGTCGTCCTCCCTTACGTTTCTGTTGCGCCCGACAACCGCGTCGAGCTCGGCGTGAGCTTTGCCCTGCACTTGTGGGTTCACCAACAGCTCTGCCATTGTCCATTCTGTAAGCAAAGCGGTTGTGTCTGTGCCGCGGAAGATCATTTCCTATACAGATGTCAAATTATTATTATTATTATCTAATTGTAAGTTCACCGTCAAGACAGAATACACAAAAAAAAAAAAAAAAACACCAATTTAATGAATAAGACTCTTTATTTGAGACCCACTTCCACTCTCAGTGATTGGACCAAAAGAAATTTAAAATTGAAACTGTAAATTTATCGAAAGAATAGTAAAGTTTTTAGTCATGATACCCATAGAACTGCAATCATGTCGTCGTCGTCGAGCTTGTCTTCTCCTTGGAGAGAAAGGAGGACATCGACAAAGTCTAGGTCAGCCGCGTCGTCCCTCTGTCGGTGCTCCTCGATGATGTTTTTGACAAAAGATGTAACACGCGGGACAAGGCGAGCGCAGCGGCTGTGAATTCTGAGTGGATCGAACACTCGTAGCCATGGCAGATGGTCAGCCCAGTTGAATGCTCCAAGGAGCTCGAAGCCCTCGTTGACCATCTCGCCAAGAATCTTGTGAGTCTGAACATCGAAGGACCGTTGACCAAAGACACTTCCCATTATATTATTGAGTGAAGCTTTCTGAACGTGTCGTCGAAGCTGGACGGCACCACCGTTGATAATAGATTCGTGTCGAATGTCGGAAAGCATTGTCATGGAGTCCGCCTGACGACCGACCTCATGCGCCGCAATTCGGCGTGGAGAGAAGAGATGAGTAGCAGAAATTCTTCGCAGGAGTCGCCAATAATCACCATTAGGCGCGAATCCCATCGCCCTGCCGAACATTAACTGCTGCGCGGATTGTTTGAGCGGTCGGTCTGCAAAGTGAGGGGAGCCGAGCAAGTCTCTGGCCACGTCAGGATCCGATGTAATCACTGCTGGCGTTGAGCCCAAGCTAAACGCCATGAGTTTCTTGGCGCCATGGAGACGAGCCAGATACTCAAGCTTTCGGTGAGCCAGGCCGACGCTCATGTCCATGAGGCTTCCGATTATCGGCCATCCTTTGGGGCCAGGAATTGCGGTGCCTTTCTTGTGTCTCGCATCCCATGCACAGCATCCAGGGCGGAACCAAGAGACCATATGAGCGCAAACAGCAGAGATGAGCAGTGCCATATAGAGAGGCCATAGATCCCATGAAAAAACATGCGCATTGGAATGTGAAAAATAATCACGTACTCCAATCCTTGTGAAAAAAGGAATGGCGTGTACCCACCACCCCCCTGTTGCAGAGATTTCAGGATTCTCCATTGCGTAAGATATGGAGAGGCCAAGGATGGAATAAGTGAAAAGGAAGGTGACACTAAATTGAAAGTGGATGGGGTCTTTTATAGCAGGAGGAATGTGCGTGGAATATACTGGGCCGTCAAAAGCGCAAAACGGGACGTCAGGAGGAAATGGGTGGACCGTGGGCTGCACGCGTAGTGCTAACCCTTCGGACAAGTGAATTGTAAAAAATGTTTGGAATTTCGGTTAAAATAAATAAATAGATTTTACAATAGTATTTAAATCATGTTTTTACATAAAAATGATTATCAAAAATAAATCTTTTAGTTACTAAAGATTTTGAAATTTGACAATTATATTTAAATTTACAAAAATCTATACTAAAATTATTAAAATATTAACAGAATAACTTAAAAAACAATCGACTACTACTAACGTTCACGTGGAAACGACAGAGAAATAACAGGGTCGCGCGTTATAGTACTGTAGATGTAATAGAATACCACCTCCATTGAATGCGTCGCACCTCAGCTTAGATACAGAAAAATTAGACATCATCATCATATACTAAATTAGACATCATCATCGTATTTAAATCATATTTTGGAAACGACAGAGAAATAACAGGGTCGCGCGTTATAGTACTGTAGATGTAATAGAATACCACCTCCATTGAATGCGTCGCAGCTCAGCTTAGATGCAGACATTGGAGATTCGTCATGTTATTATATTTATCAAAAAGATTTATATATATATAATCTATTAAATTAAATTAGACGTTCAAAAACACAACCCGAAAATGGTAAGATCAAGAAACACCATATTTCTATATTTATCAAAAAATATTTCTATATATATATCATCTATTAAATTAGACATTCATAAAATCGGAAAAATCGGGAAAATCGGAAGATCGAGAAACACCATGAAAATGATAAGGGAAAGGCTAAAGAAACAACGTGAAATTGATAGAGCGCAAGTTCTTTGGAGGAGAGTGCCCGGTGTGTGCGTGGTTATAAATTAAGGGAAAAAAACAGTTATGTGAGGAATGTTTTTACATATATCTGCTATTGAAAAGTCAGAGGTCAAGGAACAAAGATGGTTCACTGTTTCCACAACTTGTTTGGTGCGTGCGTGGTTGGTTATAAATTAAGGGAAAAAAGAGTTATGTGAGGTAGGTTTTTACACACTTAAAACTTTTCATAAAAAGCTACTTTAAAGAGTCGCACAATAGTACATTCAATTATACGTGAACGTTCATGGAAGTTACAATAAGTGCGTGGAAATTTCTTTTGATACAATCTGTTCATGTTGTGTCGTTTTCGGAAACGAGAATGTTATTAAATCTCATAAAGATATATAAAACATATATAATATTAATAATTATCAATTAAAATTATAAATTTGAGTTTGAGGAGAATTAGTTTCAGGGTTATTTTAGTTGGTCGAGTTTGCGTTGCTAAGTTTCTCGCGAGTTGGGAGGTCACAGTGTCAAATTTCTTCGACTCCATGGAGTTACGCCGGCCGGTAGGGAAGGGTAGATCCCTTCGGGTTGATCTCCCTCGATGGATTTTTCCCGTGGATGTAACGACCATGACCATCCAATATCTGTGAACCATCCTTAAAAAAAAAATCCAACGAAAAACAAAAATAAAAATTCAATTTTTTAGAATTGTATATTGTTTTTAATAGTGTAAAATTTAAAACTCTATCTTTGTGAATTTCATTCATCTTAACCTTTGATTTCCAAAATTAAAACAAATTCAAATTTATGTTTAATTTTCTCATATATATTGATTAATATTGAATATTTTAATTGAGGTAAACACTAAAATATTTTATTCATATGTTTTCATTTTAATATTAATTTTGAATGCTATGGGTAAAATCCATGTAACTAGGGAGGGCATTTTGTATTTTGTTGAAGTAATATCTTTATAAATATCTATATATATAAAAAGTTGATTTTGAAATATTTTTTATAATTATCATAAAAAATTTATTTATGGGTCATAACCATAGGCTTGTAACAAACAATTTTCAACTACAAGAGCACATAGGTTGGCTCATCCATGTGCTTGAATCCTTTCAGCAATGGGACCTAGGGTTTGGTTTTATGAGTTGAGCACATATTCCACTCGTTGACCACAGGGTTCGACATTTAACCGTAGATAGGTTCGACATTTAACCGTAGATAGGTTCGACATTTAACCGCAAATAGTTACAGTTGATTGCATGCTTTTGAAGTAAGGTTTTTTAGTATTAGCATTGTTGGGTTCATCTCATGGATATTTTTTAGTTTATTTTGCTAAAAAGGTTTATGGTTGCTAATTTGGATCATTGTACTCTCTTTTCTTGAATCATTCAATGACAATCTAATAAGAAGAAGAATTTGAAAGGTTTTCCCCAAAGTGGTTTTTCCCTCGTCTCCAACCAAACTTAATGTCTCTATGTGTGAATTCTTTTCTCCTATTGTTTCTTTATGTTTTGTTGCATTGATGACGATATTTTTCTTTCTATATAGTTGCATATGTTGCTAAATAATGATGTAAATATGAGTAATGTTAAGTTGTTGTGGGATGAATTTATACAGAAATAATGAAATGCAATTATCAAAGCAAAGAAAAATTTATCCCTAAGAAAAATTAACATGGTATTAGAGGTGGGCTAAAGAAAAGCCATTCAAATGACCCCTAAGAAGAGACCATTGATGGAAACAACATAAGATGGTGGAGACCAAAAAGAATACTAGGGTTTGAAGGTAACCATAGGCAATTTAGTTATTAGGGTTTGATGGATATTATCAGGATAGGGTTTGGAAGAAACCCTGGATTATGACAAAAGATTTGAGAAATGTATTGTAGAAACCCTAGCATGAGTAGTGGCAGGATGTTCAAGTAACTGTAATAGGTTTGATTTAGCCTTTGATGGGATAGTCTCAACTAGGCCTAATTATTGTTGAAGTTGATGAATGGATTGATTCAAGGCATCAATGTTATACGGTCAATGAGCATTCATGACTCTTGAAGGTTGGTTCAAGAGGAAGAACTCACCTTTCATTAAGATAAGTACCTTTTAGATTTATGTTACCTCTTTGTGATTCTATTCCTAATTTAGTTTATTGCTTTGATTATTACTTATACTTCTTGAATGTATATTTGAGTATTTGGATACTTCTAACCTCCTGATGAGTTGTGATAAGTGAATCCTTCTTGCGGATCGTGGCTAGTACAGGAAAAGAAGAACTAGTGTTGGAAAAGGAAAAGAGGCACTTGATGAAAGGAAAGCAAAGTGCTACAACGACCTAAGTCAAATAAGAAGGTGCACATGCATTTGAATACTACAAAGTACGTATGATATATTGCTTCAATGTTTCAGCTGCAATATTGATGGCCAGGTAAGCCCTAAAGTATGATGAGAATATCACTTTCAAAACTGACTCATGCATGCATATGAAAGTAAGTTTCATTCATGGTACTTATTATGAGATGGTGCACTTGGTATTGGACAAGTATCTTACCTTTTATTAAGTCATAGGAAAGCTACTTAGAAACATTGATTTTTGGTATATTGGTATACTTGGAAAAGTATCTTACATGATGAATTTCTAGATTTCATGATGCAAGATAGATACATTGTTTTTGATATAGTGACTTGATACTATTATTAATGCTTGTGGAAAGCATGATAACCATGATGATAGAAGTGTAACAATAATATTGTTGCTCAACATCCCCTTGTTGGCCTTGGCTTATTAATTTTGACAATGTAGTAAATTTGGATGCCTTGATTTGATGGACTAAGCTATGTAAGTGATATTGTATTCATGATCTTTGATGATACACCTGTCAATTGTCCTAATCATATGACTTTAACCCTTGATGAAATTTAATGATGTCGTGTTCATAAGTTATGATGAAGTAGCTATTGCTAATGTGTTATTTCCATGATGGATATATGTTTTAGAACTTAATATAGTTTGATTTCATGATCTAACAATTATGCTGATACATGACAGTATTATGATAGACAGGTTAATAATGATGAAGTCTAAAGTTTATGCTCATTAAGGGAGACTCTCCATAAGATCCCTACACCTATTATCATTTGCATTGAATATATGGAAGATTCTTTAATTTACCCTGGATACTTAATAGCATTTACTAGTCATTTCCTTTATATATCTATGCTAGTTTTTTTTGTCAAAAGAATGGGCGGTGATTTGATATTAATAAAAAATCTTGGTTTCTTGGTCAGAACCCTTACAAAGCCCCCCATGCTCCACATTGTTACTATATTCAAAAAGACCAAAATATTTCTAGCTTATGCTTATGGCACTTTTTTGTAGATATTCTAAACAAGTTCCCACTATAATATTTGCAAAAACTCCTAAGAGTAGTATATACCTACATAACATCAAAAGGTTTCAACAAATAGTAAAATTTTGGCTACTAACAACCCTACCTTTCTAGCTTCTCCTTGCAATTCAAATTGTCAACCTTGTCCTGTTGTTGTTGCCCTGTGGGCTCTCTTAGCATTTTTCTTTGTTGGTCCTTCACTCCAAGGTAAATTGAGCTCCACTATTGTAATTCTCTTCAGCCTCTACCAATTTGACATCCATTGCTGCGAATTTTGTTCGCACTTTAGATTGGAGTTTCTCCATTTGACTCTACAACAGTGCAGGTTTAGTGTCCATTAACAATTGGTATGTTTTCCTTTCCTTCTTCTTATTTGCATTCCTTTGCAGCAAAAAAATCAAAATCCCTTCCACTACTTCTAAGATCCTTTCCAAGATTTGGTTCAATTTTTCCTACTCATTCCAATAGGTAGATGGTCCACGGTCCACCATAGGAGATCTCTATTTCCCTACTCCTACAAATCCACTCTGTGGCTCACTTTTTTGGGCTCTTAATTTTGATACAATGCGTGCTCGAATGTGAATAACACCGAGCGACAAGGTTAATCCATTTCTTAATATCCACCAGGACTCTCTGTCAAAATCACTCAGCAACATAACATTGCATTGTGTAGGTATGAGAAATGCCCATCCTATTATATCCTACTATATCTCTGATCCACCACCCTAATGCATTTAATCATGAGATTACCAAATCCATATCTAGATTGCTTTGAGCATTGGTTAATTGCAAATGATATGGAGGGAGAGTGCGGGTAATTTCATTATGCAAGGAATCGAATGTATTAACAAAGTCGAGGCCCTTCCCACATTGACAACCCCATTCCCGACTTGAATTAATAAACTTTGGTGCCACTAATGTGTGCACGAAGATCTGAGCAACTGCTATGTTATATCAATTTAGACATGGCCACCATATTGCTAGTCTTCGAGGTTGTGAAATTAATATGGGTTGCCAAACTTTCATTGCAAGCACTAGTGTGCATGTTTGAGTCCACTTGGTTCACATTTAATCAGACATGCAACTTCCTTCCTTAAGTATTTGGCCTTGTATTCAACTCATAGTGTATTTATGTATTGTATTATGCTTGTGGGATTTTCCCATTATATCCATAGTAAGAGAGAGTTTATAATCAACCTTCTATCAATTTCCAAGGACCCATAGTTTTTTGATTTGCTAATGAATGAGTAGTTAAATTCAAATGACTAAGCACATGAAAGAATTTAATTTGCTCAAATCATTATAGTTGTGGCACACAATATTGGAAAGAGAACATAATTTTGTGATCCTTTACTTTCAACATCTGTCAAATAACAATCAATGAATCTCCAAACATTTATTTTTGAGATTTTTTTGGCTATTACTAATTCTAATCCCTCTTAAAAAAAACTAGATATTCAACTTAATTATTAATTGCATGCACCAAACAAAACTATTTTTTTATCGAAACAAAAATAACCCCTCTAACTTGTGCCACCCTTATATGACTACCGAATTATAATTATATCTCTGTATTATCTTTTATCAAAATAAAAAATAAAATAATTCAATTTTCAAACTTATATGCATCAAATTAAAAAATAAAAATCAAATACCAGCAATCGGAGGACGGAATTTCTTGTCCGAAACATTTAACATTGAAAAGATGTACGGAATTTCTTGTCCGAAACATTTAACATTGAAAAGATGTAACTTAAAAATATTTTCGTTTCGTACCTATATTATATAACTAAATTTAAAAACAAAAATCAAATATAGCACTATGGGTGGAGTAAATTCCACGCCTTTATGCTTTTGCAAAGACGAGGATAGAAGAGTGAAACGGAAGGTGACACCAAATTGACGGCCGATGGGAGCCCTTCAAGCGGGACGAGAGCAGGAAGAATGTGCGTGGAATATACTGGGCTGTCAAAGGCGCACAACGGGACGGAAGGAGGAACGTCGGGGCAAATTGGTGGGCTATCAAAGCAGCGCTGACGTTTTACGGCGAAACGACAGGGAAATATTATCCGTCTCCGCCATTATCGGTGACCTTTGACAGCGAAACGACAGGGAAATATTGGCCGCCTCCGCCATTATCGCTGCCCTTTCAAGGTGAAGCGACAGGGAAATATTGGCCGCCTCCGCCATTATCGCTGCCCTTTCAAGGCGAAACGACAGGGAAATATTGGTCGCCTCCGCCATTATCGCTGCCCTTTCAAGGCCAAACGACAGCGAAATATTGGCCGCCTCCGCCATTATCGCTGATCTTTGATGGCGAAACGACGGGGAAATATTGGCCGCCTCCGGCATTATCGGTCTTTAGAGGTATAAAAAATGGAATATCACCCCCATTAAATGCGCCGGACCTAATAAATGCAGACACCCGGTTCCACAAAATTTAGCAGTTGTCTATAACGCTAATTTTTTTAAAGCTTTCCCGGCGGGTTTTTCCCGTCGAAATCCGGCAGGAATTTATTGGAATCTTAAGTTTGATAGCTAGTTTTTGCACAATGAAAGCGTCCCAGCAGTTTTCGAGGGTGCTGAATCCAAATATACAGTTAAAAAACCATTTTAACTGTAACAAATCAAGATTTAACCTCAATTTCTTCCGCCGGATTCCGTCACCGAAATCTCCAAAAAATCATATTAGAGACAACTCCCAAAATTTATTCCTCCTACGTTGGAAATTCGTTGAAAAGTCAGAAGTCAAGGAACAGAAATAGTTTAGTGTTTCAGCTAAGAATATTCATAAAAGGCTTGTAGAAATCAATACTACATTGAATTATAAAATCATAAATGAACATGCATGGAAATTTCTTCTAATACAATCTAATTTCTTGCTCTTCATGTTATCAAATCTTTCAGAGATATCAAATAAATATTTAATATTATAATATTAATAACAATTCAGTAAATTTATTTAATATTATAATGCCAATAACAATTAATTGAAATTATAGATTTGGAAGAGATTTGAATTGCCCGAGAAACCTTTCCTCTTAACTTTAAATTGACGGAATATTAAAAAAAATCTTTTAAAAGTATTTAAATGATTACCTTGTATCGAATTAATTCATCTTAATATTTATTAAGAGAATCAAATTTATGTTTTATTTGGATTATTATATATAAATAAATGATATTAAAATATTTTATAAGGTGGACATTGATATATTTTATTTATAATTAATATTAAAATATTTTTTAATATTTTATATCATTTTTATGTAATTAAGGAAGGAGTTGGACATCTTCTTCAAGTGCATTTCTATTTTATAGAAAATATTTTATTTTCATTTTTTAAAATAAAATTAATTTTAAAATATTTTCTTTATAATCAACATAAATATTTTTTAATTATTAATATTGAATTTTTTAAATGTTTTATATCAAATTTGTATTAAGCTTTTATGGAATTACACACAATTTATTCAAAGTACTAAGACTTAGTTAAAGATAATAAATTTTATTTTGTAAGTGATATATTATTATTTCTAAAGTTAAGGAAAAATTATGGAGGAATAAAGAGTTATAGAGGAAACTGAAACTAAGATATTATATGGAAGTGATCAATCTTAATCTTGAAAACCATAATTATTTATTGTGTTGACTGGTGTTAGGAATAAGATGAACATTTCTAAAATAAGAGCTAATTTTCATGAACTTTATAGTGCAATTGAGTATTGATCTATTTCCAAAAGAGCATGAAAAGGAAGAACTAGTCACGTGTGCTATACTAAGAGGGTTGAAAATGAAAAACACTTTCTTTTAGATTGACCAACTTATAATCAAATCTATTCTAATTTTCCGAATATATATCATACTATTAACCCTTTTCACTAATTACACTGCCAAAATATAAACAAAAATTTATATTTCAATCTTATATATAGCTAATATAATTATCACAATAATAAATAACCCCTTAATGTCATTAATAAGTTAAGCTCATATGGAAGTTAAAAATAATCGTGCATAATAATTATGAAAGATGCCATGATTATAAAATTGGAGTTGGTTGTCTCTTCATCAGGAAAGAAAATTAAAGACATAAATTACTTATTAAATTATAAACTATAGATAGGTTATTAGTAAAAATTTAATTAGTTAAAGTATTATAAATTATAATTAGGTTATTAGTAAAATTTTAATTTGTTAAAGTATAATAATTTATTAATTAAATTATATTGAAAATTTACTTGAATTCTTAAATCAAAGATAAATATAAAAAAAATATTACGGTGTTATTTATAAATTTAGTTATATTGATGTTTTACAATGTTACATATCTTTTTAGGTACTATTATTAGTCCCTGCCTCTGGCATAGTAGGGACTATAGCGTTCGATACGGCGTTGACCAACTATTAAATCACTTTGACCGATTAATATGTTTGGTACATTTCAGGTTTAAACCAATGTTTCAAATAAAATGTTCGGCGCAACAAATTTTTATCCAATGTTTTTGTTTGGACGTCTTATTGCCGGCCTCACATGCCCCGATGTTATTTCGGTGAGGGCAAGTTGTTTTATCATAAGTTTTTCAAAAAAATGTGTGAGCGAGCAAGGGTATGGCTGTATATGGTAAGAGACACGCATAGATTGCATGCAGTCCAGGTGTCTGTGCTCTCAGTCAGCTTCTTCTCACCATTTATCACTTCACAACAACGTGTTCAGTCACCCTGCCTCGTGTTTAGTCAGCAGCCTTCACTTTTCCTCTTCTTCAGTCTTATTCAGGTGGATAGGCTTCATGCAGTGGCTTCTTCAGGTGCCCAGGCTTCAGGGAATTGAATTAGGAACTATGGTCTAATGTTATAGTTCCAGGCCTTCACTTTTCCTGTTCTTCATTCAGGTGGATAGGCTTCAGGCGGCGGCTTCTTCAAGTGCCTTCAATTGAATCAGGAACTATGGTCACGGGAAGCTCGAGCTTGAATTGCCTCTGCTAACCTGGTGCAACCATCTGCTTGGCTAACTAGTTGCATAGAGTGCTTAGCTAACCGGTTGCATAGCTTCATCCGGGAAGGATAGAAGACTACCCAAACTAGTTTCATAACTTCATCAATCGACCTGCACAGCTTCATCTTCACAGCTTCATGAGGTACAATTCTGAAAGTTAATATAAATTACAAATTCTGAAATAAATTTAAACTACGCCAAGTAATAAGTAACAATAACTTCACCCAATGCCTATCTTATCCGGTTAACCTACACCTAGAGGTACAATTTCGAAATTCAATTATATTTTTTTACAACCTAAAAAAATCATAACTTTTCATTATAAAAATGATTACAGTAGCTTGTTTTTGTTATGCTTGTTTAAAATTGTTTTCATTATAAAAATTATTACAAGTAGCTTGTTTTTGTTAGGTTTTTTCAAAAAACAATTTTGAATTTCCGCATAGTTCCTAAGATTCTTCTTACAGTGCTCTGTAAATTACCTGATTTTAGCGTCATTTTCTGTAGAAAACTATTCAAAAAGAAGTGCAAGCATAAGAGATACAAGAGAATGTCAATTTCCGTAGCTCAAAATCAAAATTAACAATGATACTTTCTGAGCTCAGATTTCTAGCACTTGATCACAAGTAGATATTAG
This sequence comes from Pinus tabuliformis, assembly GCA_031772625.1. Taxonomy (NCBI): domain Eukaryota; kingdom Viridiplantae; phylum Streptophyta; class Pinopsida; order Pinales; family Pinaceae; genus Pinus; species Pinus tabuliformis. Next base: position 787,216,326 of record CM062808.1, read on the forward strand.
TACTAATTCAGATCTCTGGTAATACATCAAACACCCATGAAATGAACAACTAGCAGAAGTATTGCGGATCTCCTTACAGGTGGATCAAAAACTTAATCGCTTAACTTACTTTTTATGACAACAATTATCCACAAAAGGCAACAGTTAAACGAAGCAGCATAACCTCATCTGACAGCAATTACCCAAAAAAGGCAGCGGAGAAATGAACCAGCATAATCTCAGAAAGACACATACGTAGATGTCGAAACCCCAAAGCGGTAAGCAGTGAACACATACAGATCAACCAAACACGGGAACATTAAAACTCAAAGTACTCCATACGTAGATTTCAGATCCCAACAGGACAAAAAGAAGCTTAAAGCTCAATTTAGTAAAAACAAGACAATGTAAAGAAAGACGAATACAGAGACCAGGCAATCTTACAGGAGAAAGTCGGACGCTGGGTTTCGAATGCAAACCGCCAGGAGAAACCTGCGAAGACTGTACAGAACCCACGATTGATTCCCGTACGCCTCCCAAAAGAGCTGTATCGGAAGAACTAGACCGAGTCGAAACAGTCTCATTCGGAGTAGGCCTTTCATTCCTCTCTGCCGGAGTGAATGACTGTGCCATGTTTTGCTGCCTGGGACAAGGAGCGAGCGGCGGCCCGGTGGTGATAGAAGTGGAGGAAGGAGTTCGAGTGAGGTTGTCACCACATAGAAAAAAAGACAAATCTCCTGCTGCTCTCGCCAGGTGGTTGTCTTCGTCTGAGGCATGAAGACAAGTTTCATTTAGTCTCTCACCACGTTTACTTGCCAGAATAGTTACCGACATTAGGTGCTTAAACTTTCGTCCTGAAACTTTAATTCCCGGAACAGCTGTCGACATTTCACATAAACTTGATTTTTTTGCTTAAACTTTGGTCCTGTGATTTTTTTGCTAATTATTTTATGAACGAAAAATTTAGCATATGCAATTGTATTTCCATATAGATGACGTAGAGTCTGTCACGCGGGTGATATGTAGAGTCATTTCATCAATAATAATAGTCTTATGCATCATTAAATAACTCTTATGTACTCAACGTCATAAAGACCAAGTCTAGGAACCTTGAATTAAATACTCACATATTTGTTATTCAAATTGTTTAATTGTTGACATGCTCACTTTATACCTATTCTCTCGATAATGTCAAACAGTATCTTTACAAAACACTATAACCAAAATGAAAACCAACTATGGTAGCTATTAAGACATTATTGGTTGCACATTGAAGGATTTTGAGCTCCTGATTGTTTAACGCTGAAATAAAAATTGTGTTGAAAGCTTTTGCTTATGAAGATTAAAATCGCCATCAGAGCTTGCAGACGTGTAGATGAGTTGGGAATAGCCGATAATGTGCAGAGATTTGTTGAGGAGATCTCAACGAAATGAGATGTGCATAGTACTTATTCATGCACGCGCTAAATAACTTTAATGGAGAAGTTAAAGACGCAGGCAAAAAAGATTTTATGTTATTATTTATAAATGTGTGAAGATTAAACATCATTTCCTATATCTATTCCCAAATTGGATGGAAACATCATTTTCTATATCTGTTCTCATTAACAGTGGCATATATTTTATGGGTTATTATTTATATGCGATACCATTTTTATAAATGTGTGAAGATTAAACATCATTTTCTATATCTGTTCTTGTTAACAGTGGCATATATTTTATGGGGAACATATAATAGGTCAACATCATTTTCTATATCTGTTCTCGTTAACAGTATGTTAAAATCATTGCCGACTCGAGTTTCTCAACCCCCGCAGGGACTACCGCTACGGCAATGGCTCCCTTGTATTAGTTTTAGTAGGTGCACTACCTTCCATCCTTTTTATAGTTTTAGTATATGCACTATATTCCATCCCTTTTATATGTTTCATTTTAAACATATAGTAAAAAACTATAAAATACGAGTGGTAAGCAATGTAGCTATTCGATACCAAATAGTAACATTTATCAATCTTTATTACATGTGAACGTAAAGTCCAATTGCATTTTTTCCATGTTGATATGGAATTTGGTTTCTTCTTAGCATGATATGATAATGTCTCCATGTGTTTCTCATCTAGTTGTCATTCTAGTGTCATGTTGGTCCTTGTTGATACACCCATGCCTTAATGTTTTATGATTGAATAAATTTGGCTTGGACACTTGAGCTTAATATTGCTTAGCTTTTTCTTCTTATTTATGCCCCTCCCATGGCTATTTTGAGGTGCTATTATATATCTTCCTTTCGATTCAATAACAAACTTGAAATCTACCATTGGGTTCACTATAGAGACTTCTATATCCTGCCCTTTAGGCCCTTCTAGTTTACCATGAGACATTTCCTATAGTGTGATCTCCTTTTTATTCTGCTAAAAATTCATAAAACTATTTTGAAAAATATTATTCATTGTACCAATTGATTCCAGATAATGATATATAAGAATATATCCAAAACATGGATATCTATAACATAAAAGGTTGAATGCAACACATTTGTTCATGGAAATCCTAAAATATTTAAAAAAGTGAGAATTTACACCATCAAACATATGTGCTTTGAATATTCTTCACTAGTATTTGCAATATTTTAGTTAAATTAGCATTGATCAGATTATATTGGCTACTACGGCCTATAGATACAACCACTTACTCTTTCTAAATACATCCATGAACTTGTAATATAGATTTTTCACATGAAAGGAAACCCTTGATGCTTTCTTTATTGGTCCTATTAGCATGACACCATTTATCTAAAAATACGTTTTCAAATTATTTTTGAGGAAGTGCCATCATCTTCCAAATTTCTAATGCTTTTGATCATATCATGAAATCTCATCTAAAATGCAAATGTAATGCAAATTTCCACTTCTCCTTCCATAATGACTTTAAAATTTAACAATTCTTCAGAAGAGGACCATTGTATTTTTGTATAAAATATTGCTTTCCATAATTATAAAAATACAATTACAGTTTATAGAAATAAATTACTTACTACAGAATAATGAGCATAGTACTGACTATATCCTTTTAATTTCCTACTATGAAAATAGAAACACAAAAATAAAAACAAAATAAAAAAATAAAATAAATATAAAATAAATAATAAATTAAAAAAAAAAAAAAATAATAATAATAATAAAAAATAAAAAAAATAATAAAAAATAAATAAAAAATAAAAAAAATAAAATAAAATTACAAGTCCACTTTATATGTAATGAAACTTGTTCATCAAATTTTTGTCAGTTCATAAAAATATATCATATATGTATTTTTTGTGGTCATCCTATGTTGGTGGTTTCCTGTAGAAAATGTTAGCAAAACACTATTATGGATAACTCATACTCCAACGAACAAATGTGAGGATTGTGAATTTAGGTCCTAGAGTCTATTGGCTTCTCATTTTCATGTTGTGATTTTGATGTTGAATTAATATTATAGAAAATACAAACATAAACATAAACCATGAAACTATAACAGCCCTAGTGGAAATTCCATGTAATAAAAGTTAATAAAGGAAAAATAATAACCACGGTTGATGGGACACTTATTCCAAGCTTATTTTTGGGCAAGACATCCTTGTGTCGCTATTCATTTGGTTATTAATGGCAGAGGAAATTGGTAAAGGCAATGGCTAAGGCTTTGGAAAGGAAAAATGGCATGTTTGGCACATTTATTATTAAAATAATGGAAATTAGGAGAAAAGGGAGGTGAAAGGTCACAGGTTGCATGTGAGGAGGAAATTGAAGGAAAATAATGGAAAATGAATAAAATAGAGGCCTCATTCTTAAAAAGTCTTATGAGGATCAGTTGGTGACATTTTGTCAGTTTAGTTTTGGAGCTCTCTCATTATTCTCCCTCTCTCATACTCTTGGATACTTAGCGTTTTCTTGGAGAACTCTTGGAGAGTGTGGCATACTTGGATTTTTAGAGCAAGAAGGCAAAAGAAGAGTAAGAAATCACAAGAGGACATCAAAATCAGCAACTACAACATATTTTTCTTGCAGATGTTGAATTTCATGTATGCTATCCTCACTGTTTTTTGCATGCATGGCATATGCATGTGGATTATTGGTCATGATTTGTCAATGGCATGGAGGATTGCCTGGATTGACGATGGATTGCCTAGCTTTGCAACTTCCTGGATAGCCATGGTGTTGTGGGTTTATTTCCTTGTTTGTTTTGGTTGGTTCTCATGTTTCCTTAGCTTGGGTTGAGTTATTAGTTCCTAGAAGCTATGTTTGGATAAATGCTCTCGAATCCCTCTAACATCTTGGGTTGAGTTACTAGTCCTGGAAGACTTCGTTGGACAAACGCTCTGGAAGCCTTTGGTGGGTTGAGTTACTAGTCCTGGAAGCCCAGGTTGGACAAATGTTATGGAAGCCCGACGACAGTTGTGGGTTGAGTTACTAGCCATGGAAACCTTGGTTCGAACAAACACTCTGGAAGCCTTGGGAGACATTGATAGATACCAATCTGATGATGGTTTTGTGATGTATGACCATGAGTTGGAATCACTATTTGATGGGTTAAGGTGGATGGCCTCTAGAAGCCCTATATGGTTTTAGATTGATGTGTTCTATGAGATCCCACGTTCATACTTGGAATGTGGCACATGGGTGAATGGATGAAAAGAGATTTTTCTTAGCCATTCTATGGTCGGGTGGAACGTGGTAGTCCCATCCCAGGTTTGGATTTTGCATCATCAATATGAGGTTATTTATCCTTGTATTTCTATGATTATTTTACTTGTTTATATGTGAATCACATTGATGTGATTTCCTTGGTAATTCTGTTGTTATTATGTTGGTTATGTATATGTTTATGACAGTAGCTATGTATGGATCTCATCATGTTTTTACTTGTAAATTAATGAACAATGTATCTATGACCTAATGGATGAAATGGAAACTAATACGTTGAGGCATCAATGTCTCTTAGCGATTCTCAACTAATTATGAGACCCATATGCTCAGGTCCATTATTTACACCTGTAGATTACATATTCATGATATGTTTGACCAAATGCTTGTCATGGATAGTAGGGGTCTAGTCAAGATCTTATTCAAGTATTTTCATTTGTACTATCATTTCCCTATTATCTTACTATTCTTAAGGTGTCATTCAATTATGGGGAGTGACCTGGGCTCTAGGCCTGAAAAAGTCGCTCAAATCTCGGGGATGCTAGAACAACACTATGAAAATTAGTCCCTCGATGCTGGCATGCCTTGTCATGAGAGCGTCCAGAGCCTCTTGGACACTAGTAGGCCTATAGCATGGGAGCTTCCAGGGGTCAAGTGGTCCAAAATGTCAGTGGGACCCAAGGGCTGGTTGGCAGAAAGGTTGGGTTGGTTCATGAGGATCCTAATGTTGATGTTGAAAGTTTGTATGGTGTGTTTCTGTTGGTTCCACTTCCTTAACATGACTTAGGAGGTCGAATCGTATCATAGTGGCCTCTCATCGCATGTTTACCCTGACTAGTTGGTTGCTTGGGTAGATGTGGGAGAAGGGTGTTACAGAGTGGTATCAGGGCATGGTTCACCCCTCAGACTAGATGGGTTGGGTGTGTTGTTCATGCATTCATGCTGGTTGCATGTGTGTCTCTTATGCTTGTATTCCATGTGCTTGTTACATTTGCATGGTGTTGATCATGGTTGTAGTGATGTCGCCATGTGGAAGTTGATGGTGTTGTGGGATGCATCGTCATGAGTGTATGACTAGTTACATGTCATTATATGTCGTTTACATGTATCATTCTTGTATTCTTGGTTACATTCTTGTATGCTTGGTTACATGTATCATTCTTGTAGGCTTGGTTACAAGTATTGTTAATTTATGATTAATGATATGTGTTTATGCATGTGTGTGGTGGATTACACATTGCTTATGCATGGAAATGTTTTCATGTCGTCAAGTGTACAATGATGTAATGGTGGTTGTCATGCATGAGGTCATAATATGTGTGGTTGACATGGTCATGCATTAGTGACTAGACCCTCGCTAGAATGATGGTTGCATAGTTATATGCTTGTGTGTTATGTTACTATATGTTGTCATGATTGTGTTATACATGTATCATGTATCATGTTGATCTGTTGATCTTGTAGACAAGGTATCCTCCCTAAGCTATACTAAGGTACACTGGTTTATTGTGATTTGGCTTAGTTGAGATGATATACCTTGCATGAAGAAATATCAAATGGCTAGAAAGATGGTAGACTACAAAGACTCTCCCTATAAATAAAATGAGTAGTATGGTGTTGGGAATTCCTCCGATTTGGTAGATACATTGAGAAGATTAAGGGAATAAATTAGGATTTGTAATGCAGATAATGACAGAATGATACAAGCACAGGAGGAACAAGCAGAGGTAAATGTAGTGATACTTCATAGTTTGTCATATTTGCAGTGATAGGGACCACCTTAGATCAACCATGAGCAAGAGGACATAACTAATGGGGCATATGGTAGTAGGTTGCATGGTGGTCACAAATTAGATAGAGATGGCATGGTTAGAGATGGCAGATTGTTGGACACTCTGGATAGGAGAGAGGATAGATAGGTAATATTCTAGTTCTCATTCAGATATGCACTGTGATCATCATCGTTATCATCCTTATAGGAAGAGTGATAGGGGATACTTTCCAGATGAGTTTAAGAAAGAAAATCCACCTACTTTTGATGGAGAGATGAAGAAACCACAAGATGCAGAGGCATGGTTTCTTGGCATGAGGAAATTCTTCAGGTTACATGACTATTCAGAGAACGTGAAAACGAGAGTAGCTATAGTCACTCTCAAAGGTAAAGCAAACATTTGGTGGGAAGATGTCAAGAATGTCAGATGTATTCATGAGGAAGACTTGAATTGGAGTGAGTTGGAGTTGTTATTCAGGAAGAAGTACCTATCAGAGAGATACTTTGATGACATGGAAAATTAATTCTATGAGCTAAAGATGGGATCAATGACAGATGAGGAATACACTAGTAGGTTACTAGAGCTACTAAGGTATGTGCCTTACCTCACGAAGGAGAAGGAAAAGGTTCAAAGGTTCATTAGTGGATTACGGTTGCATTCAAAGACAAGATTGAGTTTGATGAGCTAAAATCATTGGAGGAAACAATTCAAAAGTTAAGGCATTGCTATGAACAATCGAAGCATAGATCTGAGACTAAGCCAGACTAGAAAGGTAATGCAAAGAACAAAGGAAAATGGGACAAAAAACGAGCAATACCTCAAGGTATAGGTAATAAAGAGAATTCATCACCATCTAAGAAGTTTAATGGATCAGATAGAGGAGAGGGATTTCGATCGCAATAACATAACAAGGATGCGGGATGGAAGCCTATAGGTTGTTGGACTTGTGGCAAGGATCATCGCAGGAGAGATTGCCCATAGAATGAGGGTGGTAGGCCTCAGATATATAGTGAAAAGAATGCACAGACTATTGGGTATGTAGATTAGAGCGTTCCTCGTATCTATGCGGCATTGGATAACAAACATGCAGATATTCAAGCATCTATCATTGAGATGGATGGTAAGCTTTGTGATAAATATATTTCTATTTTGATTGACCTTGGAACTAATTATAGCTATGTTAGTCTTGAATCGGTGGCAAAGTGTGGTTTAAGTAAGGAATTGCATGCAGAATCTTGGTTAGTGCAGTTGGATACAGGTACAAAGAAGCGAGTTCACCATTGTGTAAGATCTTGTGCATTTGATTTGAATGGTATGCCTACCGCACCACATTTGAATGCATTACCATTGGGATCATACAGTATGTTGTTGGGCATGGATTGTTTGTACCTTCATAGAACCAAGGTGGATTGTTATGATAAGGCCATTAAGTGCTTGGATAACAATGGGGAACCAAGAGTCTTACAGGGAAGGAAGAAAACCACATCAGTTAGGATGGTGATAACTATGTAGGAAAAGCACAGTCGCAAGAAAGGGTGTGTCTTATTTGCGGTGCACATTTCTCATGAAAAAGGTAAGGAAGTTGAGGATGTAGATGTGTTGAGTAGGTACCTAGTTCTACAATAGTTTCAAGATGTATTCCCTGAGGACATTACAGAGTTGCCACCTCACAAGGAGGTAGAATTTTGTATTGAGTTAGTGCCAGGGGTAGCTCCAACATCAAAGGCACCTTACAGGATGAGCACACCTAAGTTTGTAGTGTTGAAGCTGAAATTGAAGGAAATGTTGGACAAGGGATACATTAGGCCAAGTGTATCACCTTGGGGTGCACCAGTCTTGTTTGTGAAGAAGAAAGATGGTACTCTCATATTATGCATTGAATCCAGGAAGTTGAACAAAGTGACCATCAAGAATAGGTATCCATTACTGAGGATTGATGACTTGTTCGATCAGTTGAAGGGATCAACAATGTTCTCGAAGATTGATTTGAGATCCAGATATCATCATGTATGCATCAAAGAGGAGGAAATTTACAAGATAACTTTCCAAACTAGGTATGGCCATTATGATTTTGTTGTAGTTCCATTCGGTTTGAATAATGCTCCAACTACTTTTATGTACTTGATGAATAGTGTGTTGTTTCTGTATTCGGATAAGTTTGTTATTGTGTTCGTTGATGACATATTAGTATATTATAAAAATGAGGAAGAACATGTCAAGCATTTAACAACAGTATTGAGGTTGTTGAGAGAGCATCAATTGTATGCTAAGGTTAGTAAGTGTAGTTTATTTCAGACTGAGGTACACTACTTGAGACATGTTGTCTCCAAGGAGGGAATTGCAGTAGATCCAGAAAAGATAAGGTCCATCATGGAGTGGGTAGCTCCCAGGAATGTAGATGAGGTGAGATATTTCATGGGGTTGGTAGGTTATTATAGGAGGTTCATCAAGAACTTCCCACAGATTTATTATCCCATCACATCATTACAAAGAAAAGGTAAGAAGTTTGACTAGATAGAGGAGTGTGAGGCTAGTTTTGATCAGCTTAAGCAGTTGTTGACACATGCACTAGTGTTAAAAATTGTAGATTCGGACAAAGAGTTTGTAGTATGCATAGAGGCTTGCAAGAAGGGACCCTATGGAGTCCTTATGCAGGATGGATAGGTGGTATCCTATGAGTCGTAAAAACAGAATGAGAATGAGTAGAACTACCCCACACATGATCTTGAGTTGGCCGCGATCATATATGAATTGAAGATGTGAAGACGCTATCTTATAGGTAGGAGGTTTGTGTTGATGAGCGATCATAGTGGTTTTTGGTATCTATTTGACTAATTGAATTTGAATGGTAGGCAGGCTCAGTGGTTGGCTACAATCAGTGACTTTGATTTTGAGATTAGATATATCAAAGGTAAAGATAGAAGAGTGGCATATGCTCTTAGAAGGAAGATACATGTAAATCACTTAGCAGCTATGAGATCCTATGGGACAGACTTATAGGATAGGATCTTACAGGCAGATCAGTAGGATGTCAGGTATATGGAGATTATACATAGGTTGCAGTAGAGTACTAGTATAGGTACATGTACAGGTGGTGGTACATGTACATGTATAGTTGGTAGAATAAGTAAATGTACAGGTACAAGTATAGGTAGTGGTATAGGTACAGGTACAGGTGCGGGTGAACAAGATGTGGACTATTTCCTGACTAGATATGGATTGGTTAGACTCAGAGACATGATATATGTGTCGGATAACATTGAGCTCAAGAAGGTGATCTTGAGGGAGTTTCATATGAAACCATATTGGGTCACCCAGGCTATTAGAAGACATTGAAGATAATGAAGAGATTAGTTTATTAGTTGAATCTGAAGAAGGCTATAGCAGAGTTTGTTGCTGGGTGTTGTGATTGTTAGTGTGTGAAGGAAGAGTGTAATAATCGAGGTGGACTACTACAACTGATTGTGATTCCATAATGGAAATGGGAGGTCATTTCTATGGACTTCATCACAATTCTGTCGAGGACAGTGAGACAACATGATTCCATCATGGTTGTTGTGGACAGGTAGAAAAAGGTTGTGCACTTCATTCCAGTGAAGTTTACATTCTCAACTAGTGATGTGGCACAGGTATTCATCAAAGATGTGGTTAGATTGCATGGTATTCTAAAGAAGATTGTGTCAGACAGGGATTGGAAGTTCACTTCCAAGCTTTGGAAGGAGTTATTTACAGGTTTGGGCACATATTTTGCCTTCAGTACAAATTATCAACCACAGACTGATGGACATATAGAGAGGCTCAACAGGATATTGGAGGACATGTTGAGGATGTATGTGATGCATCAACAACAAAAGTGGGAAGAGTATCTTCCGCTAGTAGAGTTTGCTTACAACAATGGGTATTAGGAATCTTTGAAGATGAGTCTATTTGAGGCATTGTATGACCATATTTGCAATACTCCTATCAATTGGAGTGATCCAGTTAACAAGGTGTTGATTGGACCAGACATGTTGGCACACATGGAACGGGAAATGCAGGTTATAAAAAAGAATTTGAAGTAAGCATATGATAGGAAGAAGAGCTATGCAGATCAGAACAGGCTATTCAAGGATTTCTAGGTTGGGGAATAGGTGTACTTGCGCATTAAACCGAAGAAGAGCTCCTTACAGATTGGATCATGTTCCAAGCTTGCACCACGATTTTGTGGATCGTTCAATATCATTGAGAGGATTGGGCAAGTAGCTTACTGACTTGCACTGCCTTTGATAGTGAAAGTCCATGATGTTTTCCATGTGTCATTGCTTAAGAAGTATGCTAAAGATGCTTATCATGTGATTGATTGGTCTATATTGCAGGTGGAACTAGATGGAGAATTCTAGCCAGAGCCTCAGTGTCTATTGCAGAAAAAGGTGCTCATTCTCCAAAACCAAGAAATTGAGCAAGTTAAGGTGCAATGGAAGCACTTTGGGCCTGATGATGTTGTTGTCATTCTGTATTTTTGAGGTTGAGGGAGTAAACACATAGGACATGATCAAAACCAGTTTGGAAGCTGGGATCTAAACTTGCCAGCCTCAGAGAGGGATCTCTCTATAAAATTTAGCTATGTTTGATGTGAATTTTAGGCTAATTATTACTGTACTGATTGTTTTCTATTGGATTGCTTGGTTGATTAAATTGTTATAATTCCATTGGGCTATTGATCCGAATTTAAACAAGAACAAAATAAATTACAGATATAACCATAAATACATAGATGCAGCAGAAATAACACTATATCTCATTAATATCAAATAATGAAATATGCTTACAAACAGAATGGAAAGGAGACTAGCTCGGGTGATGGTAGCTTATATCTGAGAAGATATGTGGTGGGTACATGCCTCTGAATTGAGTTACAATGAGGCTCAAGGGCCTTTTTATTATTGAAAAATAAGAGAAAACCCTAAACAACCAAAACCCTAACCTGAGTAGATGTAACACCAAGAGTTTATGGGCCCCGTTGGGGTTAGTTGGGCAGCCAACTTCCTGGGGTCATAACTTGGTCATATTATCTTTGTTTGACGTGCATGATACCTCGTTAGAAATATCTCTCCGAGGACTAAACTGAAAACATGATCTCAATGAGATCACTTAGAGGAATAATGTCAAAAAACTTTGTTTAGGGCCTCAAAACGGCTCTGGAAGTTCAGAACCCGAAAAACTGCCAAAAATAGTAAATGGTGCTACAATTAAGGAAACTAAAAAAACTGAAAGAAACAATGGTGGGGGTCCATGTGTAATAGGCGAGTGGCCACCAATATCCACCTGGATCATTCCTCCCCCCTTAGGAAGTAATGGTCTCCATTACGTTGAGTTCCTCCATGAGAAGGGGAAACTTCAACTGAACTTGGTCGCTAATGAGCCATTTTCCTTGGTGTAGGAGTTGGCTGGCTTTGACAACTCGATACAGTTGGATCTTCTGCTGGTGAGTGTTCTTGATCTATGTGTCCATGATCCGATCAGTTGCATCTTGTTCCATTCAGTCTGGATTTAACTCTGTTGGTGTGAGTTGTTCTGCAATGTCGGATGTGTCCAGTAATGGTGGAAAGTATGGCCGAAGGCAATCCACATTGAACATTGGGTGCAGGCCAAGGAATGGGGGAATGATGAGCTCAAAATAATTATCTCCCACAGCTTTGGTGATGGTTTATGACCCATATCGAAGTGGTCGAATCTTGCGGTGGGGCCCAGCGAGGCGCTCCTTCTGCAGATGTACACAAACTTTGTCACCCACCTAGAACTTGTGTGGCACTTGATGTTGATCATGTTGTTGCTTGTACTTAGAATTGGCTTTGTCCAATATGTCATGACCTATTGGAGGGTGTGTCGAAAGTGCTCAATGAAGCTATTTTCCATGTCAGATTCGGACTAGACATGAGCTAAATCTGCCTGAGTCGCTGCAAATGGTATGGTAACATCAATGGGACATAGTGGATGGAATCCCAAGCCCACCTGAAAAGGGCTCTGTCTAGTCGAGCTGTGTAGAGGCCAGTTGTAGCTGTGCTGGACATAAGGGAGGCTCTCATCCCAGGTGCGTGGATGCTTTGAGTTGTACATGCACATAATGTGTATGATCATTCTGTTGACAACCTCTGTCTGGCCATTAGTTTGGGGATGGAAAGCGGTGGACTTAGTGAGCTTGGTGTCGAGCATCGACCAAAGACTGGACTAAAATGTACTAAGGAACCTGTTGTCCTGATCTGAGATGATAGACTGTGGGATCGCAAAGTGTACCCACACTCATTCAAAGAAGAGTTTAGCAGTGTCTTCTGATGTGATGCTCTTATTGCAGACCGCCATAATGGCCATCTTCGAGAATTTGTCGACAACCACAAAAATAGAGTCATTTCCATGCTTAGTAGAAGGAAGGCCTGACATCTAATCCACGGAGATGGATTCCCAATGTCGACTAGGGGTAGGCAGCGAAGTATAGAGACCTTGCTTCTTGATGGTTGGTTTGGCAGTGGTGTAGGTAGTGCAGGATCAAATGTACTTCCCAACATCCTGTTGAAGATTCGGCCAATAGAAATACTTCCATAGTACTGCCACCATTTTCTCAACCCCGAAATGCCCAGCGACCCGGCTGTAGTGTGCTTCCCAAATCATCTTTGCACGCTCGCTTGAAGGAACACAAAGGTGTCCCAGGTGGCATAACAGACCATCCTGGAGGTGAAAATCTAGAACTTGCTAACCCTCCAAGAGTGTATGACATGTGTGGCCGAATTTTGGGTCGTTTTTATAGAGAAGTGGCCAATCACAAGTCTCATGCCCACAAGATTTGAGCATGGTGGTTAACACCATGATCGGTGGTTGGTTGAGGTAGTGTTTAATATTATTTGTCCTACCGTTCTTGTACTTGATATTCAAATGTAATTGTTGTAGGTATGTTGACCACTTCTGATGGAATTCATTCTGCAACTTCCCTTGCGTATGTATGAACTGCAAGGGTCATTGGTATGTGTGGATGACCATTTCCTTCCCCAAAATGTAACGCTTCCATTGTCGGCACTCCTGCACAATGGAATACATCTCTTTGTCATAAGTGGGATACTTCCGAATTATGTTTGAAAGTTTCTCACTGTGATATGTCACTGGATTCCCTTGTTGAGTAAGGACTGCCCCAATAGCATAGTCAGAGGCATCTGTTTCAATCTCAAATGGTTGTTTTAAGTCTAGTTATGTGAGGACTGGTGCAGAGCATAGGTGATGTTTCAACTTTGCGAATTCCTTTTGTTGAGATTCAGACCAAAATAATATTCTTTCTCTCCTCCTTTGGTAACTCGACTCAAGGGCCAAGTGATATGAGAGAACCCCAACACGAACCTGCGATAGAAATTGAAAAGACCCAAAAAGCTGCGGACCTCCCTCAGAGTGGCTGGGGCTGGCTAATCCTGAATGACTTGGATCTTGGCTGGATCCACATGCACTCCTCATTCATCAATAATGTATCCCAGATACTTGACCTGGGTCATGCCAAAAGTTCATTTCTCTAAATTGGCACACTGCTTATGTTGCCGCAATGTTTGGAGAACCTGTCAGATGTGGTGGAGGTGCTCTTCCCAACTCTGTCTAAAGATCAGTATGTCATCCAAATATACCACTACAAGTGAGTTGGTGAATGGCCACAATATGTCATCCATAAGCCTCATGAAGGTTGCAGGAGCATTCGTCAACTCAAAAGGAATAACCAACCATTTGAAGAGGCCCTCCTTGGCTTTGAAGGCAGTCTTCCACACATCAGAGGATTCAAATGGTACTTGGTGATATCTGGACTTCATGTCGATCTTGCTGAAATATTTTCCACCCTTGAGTTGGTCCAGAAGGTCATCAATCCGCGGGATTGGGTACCTATTCCGGACAGTGATTTTGTTCAGTGCCCGATAGTCAAGATAGAGTCTCCAAGTCCCATCCTTCTTTTGTACCAACACGATCGGGCTCCCATAGGGCGATGAGCTCGACCGAATGTTACCTTTCTACAACAACTCCTAAATTTGCCTCTTGATTTCATTGTTCTTCAGAATGGAGCACCAATAGATTGGTCCATTGGGTAACGATGCACCTAGAGTCATATTGATGGAGTGCTTGACCTAACAATGTAGAGGCACCCCTGTGGGGGAGGTGAAGATGTCCTCATACTCCTCCACGACCTTGTACATCTATTGTTGTTGTGCGGAGGGGCCCTGTCTAGAGGTTTTGGCCACCGTATTCTTCTTTCCTTGAGGGTGTATCATCAGGAAAACAAATTTCCTAGATTTTGAAATGAACTTACTACATTTTTTTGCAGTAACCAGAGAGATGGTGGTAGGCAATGCTACCTCTCGTATCCTGTATAACTTATTTCCCTATGTAACAATAACAACACTATGCCTTGACTCATACACGGCATGTCGCTTCCACAAGTATGGTTGACCTAATAATACATCACAAACATCAAAGGGAGCAATGTCACATAATACCTCATCCGTGAAGGGCTTGATGTTGTATGGAAGGCAACATTGTTGGCTCACGTGCAGATCCCGTCCTTGGTGAAGCCACCCGATGGTGTACGATTGTGGGTGTGTTGTGGTACGTAAGCCCAACTGCTTCATGACCTCTGCTGCAATAAGGATCTTTAGGTTCCCGCTGTCAGTAATGAACTGTAGCGGGGAACCCTTTACCCACATTGGGAGTGGAATAGACCCTCCTCTTCCTCTAGATCTTCGGGTTCCTCCTTCTAGATATTTGTGGTGGCGACAGTGGCATTGGGCTCCACATCAATAATCTCCTTCCCTTTGTCATTACCCTTGTCGGGTTCTGACTCAGAGTCAGAACATGCATCTCATTCTGAAGCCTTCACTGCCGCCAACAATGACTGCTTGGTCCGACACTCACTTGTGTTGTGGGTGGAGCTCTTATGGAACTCACACCACTTTCCTGTGTACTTCTTCGACTTCAAAGTGTTGTCATTTGCTTGTGGCCTTGGCTGGTTGTCTTGCGTCATCCCACCTTAGCTTTGTCCTTTGTTCTACTATTTGGGGGCACATTTCCCTTGCTTCGGATTCGAAGATAAAAAGTCTCGCTTCTTCTGTTTAAACTTTTTCTCAATCTTGACACTGTATCGGTACATCGTACCGAGCGAGGAGATGTCCAAGAACTCCATCTCCTCCTGGTATTATCTTTGTAGCAAGCCGCGGTACTTGAGTACCAAATGTTTCTCAGAATCCTTGATACCCAACTTCATGCAAAGGGTATGAAAAGCATTGGTAAACTCCATATCTTGGTCCCTTCCCTGTTGCAGCATGGTCCACTTTATGTATTTTTCCTTGTAGCTCCCAACAAGGTAGTACTACTCTTTGATGGCATCCTAGAATGAATTCCAAGTGGGAGTAGCTGAAAAGAGTGAGGTCGTACTTTCATCCTTCTACTCACAATAGGTTTACCACCAGTCCTTGATATGAGGGGTGGCTTTGAGAAGAGAAAATAATCTTTTCTTGGCTGGAAAAATCATGAACAGAAAAATATCCTTCTAGTAGATTCAACCATTTATCTACTATGTCTGCATCTATTTGGCCCTCAAATATGCGAATGTCAAAGTTTACTTGTACCTTAAAAGGTGTGGAGCCTCCAGAGCGACTGTTGGATGTGGATGCGCCGTCGGTGAGAAACTGTTGAAGGATATGGGAAAAGTTATCCATCATCGCGTTCCTTTGTTTCTCGAGGGCCTTCTCGAGCAATATTTTGATAGGATCTCTTGCTCCCTCGTCTTTCTTTTCTTCCCCCATGGGAGGCCATCGGGATTTCGAAGGCTGGTCTTGTAAAGAATTGACCAGTTCGAGCCCTAACTCCTTATATCCCAACCTTATTGGGGACGTGCAAAGAAAAACAGAGAAAGAGAAGACCCCTATGATACCACGGATCCAAATTTAAACAGCAAAACAATAAATTATAGATATAACCATAAATATAGAGATGTAGTAGAAATAACACTATCTCTCATTAATATCGAATAATGAAATATGCTTACAAAATAATGGAAATGAGACTAGCTCAGGCGATGGTAGCTTATCTTTGAGAAGAGATGTGGTGGCTACATGCCTCTGAACTGAGTTACAATGAGGCTCAAGGGCCCTTTTATTATTGAACAATAAGAGAAAACCCTAAACAACCAAAACCATAATACGAGGAGATGTAACACCAAGAGTTTATGGGCCCCATTGGGGTTAGTTGGGCAGCCAACTTCTCGTGGTTGTAGCTTGGTCATATTATCTCTCTTTGACATGCATGATACCTTGTTAGAAAGATCTCTCTGAGTACTACAACTAAAATTGCGATCTCGATGAGATCACTAAGAGGAATATTGCCAAAAAAACGTTGTTTAGGGCCTCAAAATGACTCTAAAAGTTTAGGACTCGAAAAACTGCCAAAAATAGTAAATTGTGCTACAATTAAGGAAACTGAAAAACTGAAAGAAACAATGGTGGGGGTCCACGTGGAATAGTTGGGTGGCCACCAATATCCACCTAGATTAGCTATGGAGTCTAAATATTAACTGTATCTGCATCAAGCTTTGAAGGAGTTTCAGAGGGCAAGCTAGGTTGCACTAGTTGGATCTTTCAAAATTTTAAATGGATTATGAAATAGAAGAAATGTAAGATTCGATAGAAACTAAGGAGTAAATAAAAATTCCTTAATTTGAATTCATAAAAAAACATATAAATCACTAACATCTTGAATAGGGTGTTTTGTATAACATATCATATTCGTCACAGTTTCTGTTATGTAATTAAGATTTTAAGAAATGACAGAGAAAGGAGACAATGATTAAACACATGAACAGAAGACAAATATGACCAATTTGTACACCACATGAATCCTGTGAAGAATGTCCTTGTATTATTGATGCTTCCAGCGACTAGAAAATTACAATTCGCAGAGGAAATTATATTCAACATGTTGGGTTGTGTTATATTCTTTCCATGACTAGCGGGGGGGTTACAGGGGGGGCGGTAGCCCCCCTATCAAGGGGTATGCAGGGGTCTCCTATGGTTTTGTGCATGGATTTCACACATGGTTTTGTGCGCGATGGTTTTTGGTCCATGGTATTATGTAGATCCGGTCAACAGAACTATGGTTATGTTCTAATCTAGGGTTAACAGATTAGGGTTTATGGATGCTTCAGCATGTATATATATGTATTGTAACATTGAAAGGAACAATAATGAAAAATCAATCTGGTAGTCCCAGTTTTGGGATATGGGGGAATTTCTATCTATATGTGTTTTATGTGTTATTCTCTCGTCATTTTTTATTTTCTGCTTTTTAGAATTCATATGCAGGTAATTTCTGGATGGGGTTAAAACCTACATTTTGTATCAGAGAAACCTTGGCTTCAAGGGGATGCCTTTGTTGCTGAGGGGTTTCTCTCGGGCCTGTGGTAGACCCTATTCAGTGAGAGATCTGCAGGATCGATTCTTGTGATGAAAGAAAATGGCGAGCAGTGGAAAGATAGAGATCGAGAAATTTAATGGTCAAATTTTTGAGCTGTAGAAACTCAAGATGGAGGATATGTTGGTGGATAAAGATCAGTCGATCACGGTAGATATAGGTACTAAACAAACGTTAGTGTCCAATGAAGAATGGAAGAAGTTGGATTCGAAGGAAAAGATCACAATACGATTGTGTGTCTCAGATTTAGTATTGTTGAATGTATCAGGGGAAGCTACAACGAAGGATTTGTGGGACAAGTTAGGGACTTTGTACCAATCTAAGTCTTTGGTGAATAAAGTGTTCCTATGGAAAAAGTTGTATAACTTGAGGATGAAAGATGGAGACTCAATGACAGAGCATCTGAACACATTTAATACTATGTTAAGCTAGTTATTATATGTTGATATTAAATTTTCATATGAAGATAAGTGCATCAGTTTGTTGTGTTCTCTACCAGATTCATGGCATAGTATGGTTATTGCAATAGGTAGTAATGCAACTACCTTGCAGTTTGATGAAATAGTCTCATCCCTATTGATGGAGGAAATGAGTCAGAAAAATATGGAGAGCTAGAATGGTGATGCATTATCTGTACGAGGACGGTCCCAGAACAAAAAAAAATATAAGTCATCAAGTGGGATATCTAAATCTAGAGGGAGATCTAAATCTCCAAGAAAATTTGTAAAGGTGTGTTGGAAATGCGGAAAGGAAGGGCACTACAAAAGGGATTGTAAATCTAAAGCTCCTTACAAAGGAAAGGGATCTGATGATTCTCCTTCTGCAAAGGCGAAAACCACCTCAGATGAAGGTGTGGATGTGTACATGGATTCTTCTTCAAGTACACATGTAGATCATGAGGCATGGTTGATTGACTCAGGTGCATCCTTTCACTTCACTTCCCATAGAGAGTGGTTTTGCGACTATGAGAAATATTATGGTGGTGATGTCTTCTTAAGGGATTATAGGAAGGCTAGAACCATTGGTTGCGGAAAAGTAAAATTGAAGTTGCAAGGTGGAAGGATTAGAACACTTCTGGGTATTCTACATATTCCTGAATTGGCCAGAAATATGATTTCTATAAGCAAGTTGAATGATGCAAGTGTAAAAATAGTGTTCGAAAAATATTCCTGCAAGATGGTTCATGGAGCATTGGTATTGATGCAGGGAGTTTGGATTGGAACTCTGTACAAGCTTCACGGTAGAATTGTTATTGATAGGTGCAATAGTTTTGTGGTTCCTGAAAGTTGAGCAGAAAATCTAGTGGTCTCTAGAGAAAAGACCATGCTATGGCTTCAAAGAATTGGACATATTGGAGAGAAGGTCCTTCGAATACTTCATGGTAAAGGTATGGGAGAAGGTATGACTAATAGCTATCTCGATTTTGATTTACGTGAAAATTGTGTATATGGGAAGCAGAATCAGGTGAGTTTCCCCTCTGGTGGTAAGAGGGCGAAACAAATATTAGAGCTTGTCCACAGTGATGTGTTTGGACCTGTGAAGCTTCCATCACAGGGTAAGTCTATGTACTATGTATCATTTATAGATGACTTCTCAAGGAATACATGGATATATTTCCTCTAGAAGAAATTTGAAGTCTTTGATAGGTTTAAATAATTTAAGGCTCTGGTGAAAAACCAGATAAAGAAGAAGATAAAGGTGCCAAGGATAAATAACAATGGAGAGTTTTGCAAGAAGGAATTTGAAGAATTCTCTAAGAAGTGTGGTATATCATGGAAGAAGACTACTCCATACACACCTAAACAAAATGGAGTTGCAGAAAGAATGAACAAGATGTTGATGGAAAGGGAAAGAAGCATGCTCAGTGGTGTCGGGTTAAGATAAGAATTCTGGGCAGAGGCGGTGGAGATTGCATGTTATCTGGTCAACAGATCACCTTCATCAGTGTTGGAGGATAAGACTCCACAAGAGGTATGGACTGGTAAGAAACCCTCTCTTTCACATATTAGGGTATTTGGATGTGATGCATATGTACATGTTCCAAAGGAGAAAAGAACAAAGTTAGATAGTAAATATGAAAATTGAATTTTTATTTGGTATAAGGATGGTTTAAACGGTTATAAGCTTTGGAGCCCAGTAATAAGGAAGGTTGTGTACAACTGAGAAGTGGTGTTCAGAGAGGTGAAATATGTTATTAAACATGAAGTCCAACCAAAGGAACCTGAGAAGCTAGAGTTTGAGCTTAAGGATGAAGAATCAGACTCTACATTAGAAGAGGAATCAGAATATGAAGAGCCACAAACTCCTGTTGTGAGAAGATCAATTTGAGAAAGAAGGCAACCAAAAAGGTATAGTCCATCTGATTTATGTTCAAATTTTTCTTTATCTATTACTGATAATGGTCCCAAAACTGTGAAGGAAGCAATAGATTCGGAGGATAGAAAACTATGGAAAGAGGCCATGGTTGATGAAATGACATCTGTGCTCAAAAACAAGGCTTAGGATCTGGTGGAGTTGTCGGCTGGAAGGAAACCCATTGGCAGCAAATGGGTGTTCAAGAAGAAGATAAATGCAGAAGGAAAGGTGGAGAAATAGAAAGCTCAGTTGGTAGCAAAAACTTATTCCTAGGTGTCAGGAATTGATTTTGTTGATATTTTTCGCCTGTTACCAAGGTAGCTTCTACTAGATTACTTTTATCTGTTGTTGTTGATTTTGTTTTTGAGGTAGAACAGATGGATGTGAAGACAATAGTTCTTCACGGGGATCTGGAAGTAGATATCTACATGAGGCAACCTGAAGGCTTTGCGGTGAAGGGTAAGAAATAACTGGTATGTAATTTAAAAAATTCTCTATATGGGTTAAAATAGTCACCAAGGATGTGGTATTAGAAATTCGATACGTTTATACGGGGACTTTGCTTCACCAAAAGCAAATAAGATCACTATGTGTATTTTAAATTAATTGGTGATCATGTTATTTATCCGGTCTTGTATGTGGATGATATGTTGCTGGTTGGAAATGACAAAGAAATTATACAGGATTTGAAGACCCAATTGTCCTCCAAATTCGACATGAAATATCTTGGTGCTGCAAAATATATTTTGGGAATGAAAATTAAAATAGATCGAGCAAAGAGAAAGCTCTGGTTACACCAGAGGAAGTATGTCGAGACAATACTACAGAGGTTTAATATGCAGGATAGTAATGTTGGGTTGTGTTATATTCTCTCCACGACTAGCCCACGTATTTAATGGGGGGTTAGAAGGGGGGTGGAGCCCCCCCTTTGTTGCACCGATTGCGCAGCGGGAGGAGTCACAGGGGGTTTAGGGGTGCAGGTAACCCCACTCTATGGGGTTTTGGACCCTATATTAGGTTGGGTAGACCTACCTATGGTTTTGTGCATGATTTTTGGCACATGGTTTTGGACACGATGCTTTTCGGTCCATGGTTTTGGACTCAATGGTTTTTGGTCCATGGTATTGGATGCTTTGGCATGTATAAATATGTATTGTAACATTGAAAGGAAAATAATCAAAAATCAAGCTGGTAGTCCCGGTTTTGGGATCTAGGGGAAAATCTCTGTGTATATGTGTTATGATCTCGCATTGTTTATTTTTTGTGTTTTAGAATTTGTATGCAGGTAATTTCTGTACGGGGTTAAAACCTACATTTGGTGTCGGAGCAATTTTGGCTTCAAGGGGACGCCTTTGCTGCTGAGGGGTTTCGTTCGGGCCTGTGGTAGACCTTGTTCAGTGGGAGATCTGTGAGATCGATTCTGGTGCTAAAAGAAGATGGCAAGCAGTGGAAAGATAGCGATCAAGAAATTTAATGGTCAGAGTTTTGAGTTGTGGAAACTCAAGATGGAGGATCTTTTGGTGGATAAATATTAGTGGATCGCGGTAGATCCGGGTACTAAACCAATGGGAGTGTCTGATGAAGAATGGAAGAAGTTAGATTGGAAGGCAAAGAGCACAATATGATTGTGTGTCTCAGATTCAGTATTGTTGAATGTATCAGGGGAAGCTATGACTAAGGCTTTGTGGAACAAGTTAGGAACTTTGTACCAATCTAAGTCTCTAGTGAATAAACTGTTCCTATTGAAAAATTTGTATAACCTGAGGATGAAAGATGGAGACTCAGTGACAGAGAATCTAAACACATTTAATACCATGGTAAGTCATTTATTATCTGTTGATATTAAAATTTCAAATGAAGATAAGTGCATCAGTTTATTGTGTTCTCTACCATATTCGTGGGATAGTCTAGTTATTGCAATAGGTAGCAATGCAACTGTCTTGCAGTTTGATGAAATAGTTTCATCCTTGCTGACGGAGGAGATGAGACGGAAAAATATGGAGAGTCAAAGTGGTGATGCCTTGTCTGTACGAGGACGATCCCAGAACAGAAACAAAAATAAGTCATCGAGTGGGAGATCTAAATCTCCAAGAAAACCTGTAAAGGTGGTATGCTGGAAATGTGGAAAGGAAGGGCACTACAAAAGGGACTGTAAATCTAAAGCTCCTGATAAAGGAAAGGTATCTAATGATGCTCCTTTTGCAAAGGCGAAAACCACCTCAGATGAAGGTGGGGAGGTGTACTTGGCTTCTTCAAGTACACAAGTAGATCATGAGGCATGGTTGATTGACTCAGGTGCATCCTTTCACTTCACTCCCCATAGAGAGTGGTTCTGCGACTATGAGAAATATGATGGTGGTGATTTCTTCTTGGGGGATGACAGGAAGGCTAGAATTGTTGGTTGCAGAAAAGTAAAGTTGAAGTTACAAGGTGGAAGGGTTAGAACACTTCCGGGTGTTCTGCATATTCCTGCATTAGCCAAAAATTTGATTTCTGTAAGCAAGATGGATGATGCAGATGTAAAAACAGTGTTTGAGAAGGATACCTACAAGATGGTTCTAGGGGCACTGGTATTGATGTGGGGAGCTCGAATTGGAACTTTGTACAAGCTGCAAGGTGACACTGTTGTTGATGGGTGCAACAGCTTCATGGTTCCTGAAAGTGGAGCAGAAAATCTAGTGGTCTCTGGAGAGAAGACCATGTTGTCGCATCAAAGGCTTGGACATATTGGAGAGGAGGGCCTTCGAATACTTCATGGTAAAGGTATGGTAGAAGGTATGAGTAATAGCTCTCTGGATTTTGATTTTTGTGAAAATTGTGTATATGGAAAGCAGAATCGGGTGAGTTTCCCCTCTAGTGGTAAGAGGGCGAAACAGATATTAGAGCTTGTGCACAGTGATGTGTTTGGACCTGTGAAGGTTCCATCACTGGGTAAGTCTATGTACTATGTATCATTTATAGATGACTTCTCAAGGAATACATGGATATATTTCCTTAATAAGAAATCTGAAGTCTTTGACAGGTTTAAAGAATTTAAGGCTCTGGTGGAAAACTAGACAGAGAAGAAGATAAAGGTGCTAAGGATAGATAATGGTGGAGAGTTTTGCAGTAAGGAATTTGAATAATTTTGTAAGAATTGTGGTATAGCAAGGCCGAAGAATACTCCATATACACCTCAAAAAAATGGAGTTGCAGAAGGAATGAACAAAACATTGATGGAAAGGGCAAGTAGCATGCTCAGTGGTGCCGGGTTAGGACAGGAATTTTGGGCAGAGACGGTGGAAACAGCATGTTACCTAGTCAACATATCACCTTCATCAGCATTGGAGGATAAGACTCCACAAGAGGTATGGACTGGTAAGAAACCCTCTCTTTCACATCTGAGGTTATTTGGATGTGATGCATATGTACATGTTCCAAAGGAGAAACGAACCAAGTTGGATAGTAAATCTGAAAAGCGCATCCTTATTGGGTATAAGGATGGTTTAAAGGGTTATAAGCTAACAATGTAAACTTTGAAACAGGAACTATAAACTCAAAATGGGAACTTTGGCCAAAAAACGCCAAAAAAACATAAAAAACAATGCTAAAAACGAAAAGTGTGTATATTAGAACGATGGTTTTTTTTTCTTTAGGGACAATTTTGAACATGTTTTAAAAATGGCAGTGAAAACGAAATTTTCGTGCAAAATATAGCTTGAAAACGAAAAAGTGATGATACTAGAATGATGTTTTTTTTAGGGTAACTCCCCCCACCCGCAATCAGCCAGCCAACCGCCCCCTCCCCTCACTCAACACCCTACCCGACCCCTCCCCCCCTCACCCCCTCCCACCCCTCACCCCACATGCCCCCTCGCGCTCACCACCCTCCCTCAACCCCTTCCACGCACCCCCTCAAACCACCCACCCTACCCAACCCTCACCCTACCTGCCCTACACGCCCATCCCCTCACGCCCCCTCGCCGTACCTGGCCCTCACCCTACCCGTCCACCCCCTCACGCCCTCCCCACACACCCCCTCATGCCCTCCCCACCTTGCATAAAATAGGAGAAGGAAAAAGGCACTTCAATGTTGTATTTTCGTAGCTTCCCAACTTCAATGCACCTTCATGGTGATGAGGGTTAACAATTGGTTATTTTCCTGGCACCCACACTCGTATGGTGATGAGATATGGCCAATGGGTTGTGCAATTACTTCCCTTCTATTAAATATGATTTCCATGTTGGAGACTTACTCTTGGAGGATGAGGGAATTGCCAAGCAATAACTCAAACTAAAGAAAAAAGCCTTTAAAAAGGAAGGAAAACCCTAATCTTCAATTGAGTGCTCTAGTTGTTCATGAGACTATTTTTGTAAAGAAAACAGAGCATTGTTTGTGTTAATGGTTTCCACTACAAATCTATGTAATGGTCACTTGTATAATTGATTTTGTTGTTTTAATTTATCCTATGCATAATGTACTTATAATTATGCAATATTGAACTTTATGTTTCATATACTTCAAATGCGATTATAAATAGGTTTTGGAATGGACGCTAATTCTGTTTTTTCAATATTAACATATGATAAATTTGAGACATCTATATCTACACTCTTTAAAGTGATCCTCATTTATATGGATTACATTTTTTTTTATGAGCTCAACATGTCACTTATCAAATATAACTTTAGGGAGAATAGCATTCCATTCCATAATCACTCTAGCTAAACCCAATTAAGAAATAGATTACACACCAATAAACATCAACCAACTCTCACTTTCCTCAGCAATGATGTAAAAATATATATAGCCTATTAAATGTGTTTACTGACTCTCACTTTCCTCAGCAATGATGTAAAAATATATATAAACTATTAAATGTGGACCATTAAAGTGACCTTATGTATGTAAACATGCAACTAAGAACATAATAGATACATATTTCTTTAAATTTTAATTTTAAGATTTAAAAGAGGGAACCAAATATAATTATTTAAGGTTATTTATTTTTAATGTTTGATTCCAACAACCCTGGCAATATATATATCCGTGCTGAGTCGTTATCACCTCACATGTTGAACCCTGTAACTATGCTGATGACTACCACCACTTAGCGTTGCTTACCAAGTGGAACCAAGAACAAAGGATTTCATAGCACAACATGTTGAAGCCTGTAACTACGCTGATGACTACCACCACTTAGCGTTGCTTACTAAGTGGAACCAAGAATAGAGGATTTCATAGCACAACTTATGAACAACTTGAAATATATATTAACATGCACAGAGTTGAAAACAATTAAAGAGAAAATTACCAATACATATTAAAATTTAAAGTGGTGCTACAATTTCGAAGTCAATGTTCAAATTTTATCTTTTTATGGTACTACAACGAGAACGAATAAGCAATTGTGAATGTAATACTGGTGGAATTACTGTAAATCGATGTCAAACACTAAAACTTTAGAGTTTGGAATTTCGGAATTTATGAAACGGATGAAAAACACGGTTGAAAAAAATAAATAAAACTGACCGATCTCATTACAGTGATAAATTTACTTCAATGAAACCATACCAATTTGGTGCTAAAACAGACATTGTGAATCACTATGTGAAAACATAGCTAGTTTTTTACCTTCTATGCATATTTTTAATCACTATGGTGAAAATACAACTAGTTGTTAACAAGAAAGTTAAACCTACACCATCCTTTTGCTGCTGCTAATGATTAAACCTTTAAATGTTTTCATTCAAATCCCTAATGGTTTTCTGAGACCAAGTTGCGATTTTTCAGTCAAATTTAAATTCCCATGCTTGCCAATAGTGCAAATCTTGCTTCAAAGTAACCACTGATGCTTTCCCATTCAGCTGCACTGTCTTCACATGAACAAACACTCCATTCTCCAATTCCTTGATAACGTTTACAAATGTCTCCAGATCAAGAGTTGGTTTCCCATTAACTTCAACAATCCACTGTCTAGGAGAATGATTCATCAAAAGTCTTGGAAAATATTCTGCCCTTAGTTGATGGCCGATTCTGAGAATTCCCTTAGCCACCCCTGCGACCTGCCCGGGGTGGCTGGCATATTCTCAGAATCAACCATCAGCTAAGGGCAGAGTATTTTCCAATACTTTTCATGAATCATTCTCCATGTGCTGAGAAACTCCTGTTGCGAGTTGGTAGATATATTAAACGCCACCGTTGACAACAGTAAGGGCCACTGGTTGGGTGGCATTTGCATCTCCACTTCTGCATCCAATTCCATGAGGCCTTCATCTCAAACATTCAACCTCCTTAGCCTAATGACGCAGCTAGAGCAACCTTGAAGCCGACAGGAGCCACTTCTTCATCCTCTTCGATTCACAACTCTGGATGCCAGTGGGGAGCACCATGTTATCTCCTTGCCGCATGCCCACCAAGGCGGTGCTGTCGTTCGAGCGGTAGCGGCGGATAAGTTCCAATTTGTGTGATTCTTAACCTGTTATGAATGAAATGAGACACTGGTGATTCTTACAATGTTGGACCTTACAATCACCAGGGCACAGAATATAGCGCCAGGATGTTGCATGTTAATTGACACTTTGTTTTTAAAAAAAATAACAATTAATATTGATAGTTACAACAATGCGATAAGAGTGAGGGCACGTATTATCCATAGATGGAAATTACATGCTAACACAGTCTGTACTGCATATACGTAGTTCGATGCATTCACCGTCATTGAAATAAAGCAGCCTTAAGCTCTTAATTCTCACCTCACCTCATAAGTTCAATAAATTCCTATAAAAGTTATATTATCGGTCAAACTCAAACCGAAGATTACTTTTCATGTGTTCATATTCGCCGAAGTTGCTTTCAACTATTTTCTTGTCTGTGCGACTACAAATTGAAATTAAGCAGCGAAATCACATGTTGCTAAGAGATTCGACCCAGTTATGAAGTAGGTTGAATTAGGAATTATGGGCGATTTCTTAAATAATTTGGAGATTCGGTAATAGGAGGATTGAGACCTGCCACTTATAGTTGCCAGATAGTATACAACCCAAAGAACATACTTAAAATGACAGACTAGCAAAGCTCAAAGTTCCTCCGTCACCTTCCGAGAAAATGACATGAACGATGAGAGTGGAAATAAGGACTTTCCAACTGTCTGCTTCAACTCTACATGTGGCTCGTGGGTTTCCTTTTACAATTCTCGTGCTATTCTATTCGCGCATTCACCTAGTTACGTAATTATGACGTGCCTTGTATGAGAAAATTTCCAAGATACCGTATACTACCAGTGTATAAATTTCAAACCTAAAGGAAGGCGGTTTCTACAATTCTGGTGACCAACCCAACTCTTTTAAAAAATTGAATATAAATTAAATGATAAGAGTACTCCATCATTTGTATAGGAAAGATGTAAAATGGTTTAAAAAATTCATAAAAATCGAATAAGATATCATTTTATTTTAAATCATTAGTATTAATTGAGGGCACGTATTATTATCCAAATTGACATTAATGGCCAAACTATATTTACTCAATCAATCAAGGTGCCTTTGTTTTATGTATTGTTATGTTTTTTTTTTCATCGGACATATTTTCCTATGAAACCCAGTAAAACCACAAATTTAAATGGTAAAATTTACACCGTTCAAATATTTTAGAATTTTTCAAAACATTAATTTTATTTATACATTTATAAACAGATTTTAAATCAGAGGAAAAATTATAATCCTACCAATTATTTTTTATAAAACATATAATAATAAAATTACCATTTTAATTTATCTAAAACTCATAGATAAACATAATCTACCAAAGTGCCTTAATGTGGTGGCATCGAGGAATCAAAGGCTTGCATTTCCAAGTGTCCACGATTCACTTACCAACTCCCAAGATCGAGTTCATTTATCCAAAGAAAATTCATTTAAGGTCAATATAATGATTACATTATCAACTAATTGCATACTTTTGCGTTTAAATTTTATCATTTAAATAGGCTTTGATGGAATATAGTTTAATGTCAATTTGGATAATAATACATGCCCTCAATTAATAATAATGACTTAAAATAAGATATAATCAAATTATATCTTATTCCATTTTTAAGAATTTTTTAAACCATTTTACGTCTTTCCTATACAAATGATGGAGTACTCTTACCATTTAATTTATACTCAATTTTTTAAAAGAGTTGGGTTGGTCACCAGAATTGTAGAAACTGCCCTCCTTTAGGTTTGGAATTTATACACTGGTAGTACAAGGTATCTTGGAAATTTTCTCATACAAGGCACATCACAATTACGCAACTAGGTGAATGCGCGAATAGAATAGCATGAGAATTGTAAAAGGAAACCTATGAGCCACATGTAGAGTTGAAGCAAACCATTGGAAAGTCCTTATTTCCACTCTTGTTGTTCATGTCATTTTCTTGGAAGGTGACAGAGGAACTTTCAGCTTTGCTAGTCTGTCATTTTATAGTATGTTCTTCGGGCTGGATACTATCTGGCAACTACAAGTGGCAGGTCTCAATCCTCCTATTACTGAATCTCCAAATTCTTTAAGAAATCACCCATAATTCCTAATTCAACCTACTTCATAACCGGGTCGAATCTCTTAGCAACATGTGATTTCGCTGCTTAATTTCAATTTGCAGTCGCACGGACAAGAAAACAGTTGAGAGCAACTTTGGCGAATATGAACGCATGAAAAGTAATCTTCGGTTTGAGTTTGACTGATAACATAACTTTTACAGGAGTTTATTGAACTTATGAGGTGAGGTGAGGATTAAGAGCTTAAGGCTGCTTTATTTCAGTGACGGTGAATGCATCGAACTACATATATGCAGTACAGACTGTGTTAGTGCATAATTTCCATCTGTGGATAATACGTGCCCTCACTCTTATCGCATTGTTATAACTATCATATTTTTATTTTTTTTTAAAACAAGGTGTCAATTAACATGCAACATCCTGGCGCTATATTCTGCGCCTTGGTGATTGTAAGGTACAACATTGTAAGAATTACCAGTGTCTCATTTCATTGATAACAGGTTAAGAATCACGTGAACTGGAACTTGTCCGCCGCTGCCGCTCGAAGGACAGCACCGCCTGTGGTGGGCATGTGGCAAGGAGATAACATGGCGCTCCCCACTGACGTCTAGAGTTGTGAATCGACGGGGACGAAGAACTTGCTCCGGTCAGCTTCAATGTTGCTCTAGCTATGTCACCAGGCAAAGGAGGTTGAATGTCTGAGATGAAGGCCTCATGGAAGCGGATGCAAAAGCGGAGACGCAAACACCGTCCAACCAATGGCCCTTACTGTTGTCAACGGTGGCATTCGATAAATCTAGCGGCTCACGGTGGGAGTTTCTCAGCACCTGGAGAATGATTCATGAAAACTCTTAGAAAATACTCTGCCCTTAGTTGATGGCCGATTCTGAGAATCGGCCAGCCACCCCGGGCAGGCTGCCGAGGTGGTGCGGGGTGGGCGTTAGTTGATGGCCGATTCTAAGAATTGGCTAGCCACCCCAGGCAGGCCGCCGGGGTGGCTGGCTGATTTTCCAAGACTTTTGATGAATCATTCTCCAAGACAGTGGATTGTTGAAGTTAATGGGAAACCAACTCCCGATGTGGAGACATTTGTAAACGTTATCAAGGAATTGGAGAATGGAGTGTTTGTTCATGTGAAGACAGTGCAGCTGAATGGGAAACCGTCAGTGGTTACTTTGAAGCAAGATTTGGCCTATTGGCCAGCATGGGAATTGAAATTTGACCCAAACATCGCAAATTGGTCTCAGAAAACCATTAGGGCTTTGAATGAAAACATTTGAAGGTTTAATCATTACCAGCAGCAAAAGGATGGTAGGCAAAGGATGGTGTAGGTTTAACTTTATCATTAACAACTAGTTGTATTTTCACCATAGTGATTAAAAATATGCATAGAAGGTCAAAAACCAACTATGTTTTCCCATAGTGATTCACAGTGTCTGTTTTAGAACCAAATTGGTACGGTTTCATTGAAGTAAAGTTATGACTGTAATGGGATCGTTCAGTTTTATTTTTGTTTTTCATCAGTTTCATAAATTACGAAATTCCGAACTCTAAAGTTTTATTTTTGTTTTTCAACCCTGTTTTTCATCTGTTTCATAAATTCCGAAATTCCAAATTCTAAAGTTTTAGTGTTTGACATCAATTTACAGTAATTCCACCAGTATTACATTCACAATAGCTTATTTGTTCTCATTGTAGTACCATAAAAAGATAAAATTTTAGCATTGACTTCGAAATTTTAGCACCACTTTAAATTTTAATATGTATTGGTAATTTTCTCTTTAATTGTTTTCAGCCTATGCATGTTAATGTATATTTCATGTTGTTCATAAGTTGTGTTATGAAATCCTCTGTTCTTGGTTCCACTTGGTAAGAAACGCTAAGTGGTGGTGGTCATCAACATAGTTACAGGCTTCAACATGTTGTGCTATGAAATCCTCTGTTCTTGGTTCCACTCGGTAAGCAACCGCTAAGTGGTGGTAGTCATCAACATAGTTACAAGGTTCAACATGTGAGGTGATAACGACTCAGCATAGATATATATATTTCCAGGGTTGTTGGAGTCAAATAATTATATTTGGTTCCCTCTTTTAAATCTTAAAATTTAAATTTAAAGAAATATGTATCTATTATGTTCTTAGTTGCATGTTTACATACGTAACGTCACTTTAATGGTCCACATTTAATAGTTTATATATATTTTTATGTCATTGCTGAGGAAAGTGAGAGTCATAAACACATTTAATAGGCTATATATATTTTTACATCATTGTTGAGGAAAGTGAGAGGTGGTTGATGTTTATTGGTGTGTAGTCTACTTATTAATTGCGTTTAGCTAGAGTGATTGTGGAATGGAATGCTATTCTCCCTCATGTTATATTTGATAAGTGACATGTTGAGCTCATAAAAAGAAATGTAATCCATATAAATGAGGATCACTTTAAGGAGTGTAGATATAGATGTCTCAAATTTATCATATGTTAATATTGAAAAAATTGAATTAGCGTCCATTCCAAAACCTATTTATAATCACATTCGAAGTATATGAAACATAAAGTTCAATATTGCATAATTATAAGTACATTATGCATAGGATAAATTAAAACAACAAAATCAATTACACAAGTGACCATTACATAGATTTGTAGTGGAAACCATTAGCACAAACAATGCTCTGTTTTCTTTACAAAAATAGTCTCATGAACAAGTGGAGCACTCAATTGAAGATTAGGGTTTTCCTTCCTTTTTATAGGCTTTTTTCTTTAGTTTGAGTTATTGCTTGGCAATGCCCTCATCCTCCAAGAGTAAGTCTCTAACATGGAAATCATATTTAATAGAAGGGAAGTAATTGCACAACCCATTGGCCATATCTCATCACCATATGAGCGTGGGTGCCAAGAAAATAACCAATTGTTAACCCTCATCACCATGAAGGTGCATTGAAGTTGGGGAGATACTAAAATACAACATTGAAGTGCCTTTTTCCTTCTCCTATTTTATGCAAGGGGGGGAGGTCATGAGGGGGTGCGTGGGGAGGGTGTGAGGGGGTGGCTGGGTAGGGTGAGGGCTAGATAGGGCGAGGAGGGTGTGAGGGGGTGGGTGGGTAGGTTGAGGGCCGAGTAGGGTGGGGGGGCGTGAGGAGGTGGGTGGGGCGAGTTGGGGGAGGGTGGGGAGGGCTGGAGGAGGGGCATGTGGGGTGAGGGGGGCGGTGGGGCAGGGGGGGTTGAGAGGGGGGAGGGCGCGGGTAGGGTAGTGGAGTGTGGAGAGGGGTTGGGTAGGGTGCGGAGTGGGGGGGGAGCGGGTGGCCGGTCGATTGCGGGTGGGGTAGGGGGAGAGGGTGGATAGGGAGGGGCGTGGGGGGGGGTGAGAAGGGGGAGGGGGTGTGTTAGGTGGGGGGGGGGGGGTGAGAGGGGGGAGGGGGCGGTTAGGGTGCGGAGAGGATGGTCGGCCGATTGCGGGTGGGGGGAGGACGAATGGGGGGGGGCGGCATGGGGCATGAGGGGGTGGGGAGGAGGAGAGACAGGAGTGTGGGGGGAGGGGATGGCTTGGGGGAGAGGTGGGGGTGCGAGCGCTATGTGAGGGAGGGGTGGCGGGTAGGCCGGGAGGGGGTTGTTATGCGTTCAATGTTTGTAATATGTGATTTTCGCATTAATTTTTAATTTAATCATTATTTTTTGAAAAAAAAAGTGATTATTATTATTTTTTTGACATGAAATTCATAAAAAAAAAACTATTATTTAACTATTTTTAGTTAAAATTTTCATATAAAAATTGTGATTTTCACATGTCAATTGTAGCAAAAAATTATCAAAACATGTAGTTTTTTAGTTATATTTATGTTAAAAATAGCTATTTTTATGTCCATTGTTTAAAAATATTGTTTTTTAGAAACAATTACTTCTTGTGGATTGAAAAATTAGCTAATGATGTATAAATATGTAGAATATCGAAAATTCAAAATATCGACCTTCTTCTTTATATATGCAAAACAATAAAAACCTCACTACAAAAAAAATAAAATTAAAATAAAAACAAGAAAATATGAAGAAAAGGAACACTTCAAAAATGATTAAATTTACAAAATAATTATTTACATTTCATACATTAGCAAAAAAAAAAAAAAAGCCTTTTAAAAAAAGGGCTTGATGTAGAATTACCACGTTTTTAAATCGGCATAAAAAACACTACCATTCTAAAATGCAATGTACATAAAAAAAAATTATAGTGCCAAAAACTACGCTCTAAAAAACACGTGTGTTCTACATCACCCCTTTTCAAAATCAGGTTACTTTTTTGCTATCTCTACAAAATGGGCAACAGTATGAGTTCCCGTTTCAAAGTTTACATTGTTAGATTTGGAACCCAGTAATAAGGAAGGTTGTGTACATCCGAGATGTGGTGTTTAGAGAGGTGAAAGATGTTATTAAACATGATGTCCAACCAAAGGAACCTGAGAAGATAGAGTTTGAGCTAAAGGACGAAGAATTGGACTCTACAATGGAGGAGGAATTAGAAGATGAAGAGCCACAAACTCCGGGTGTGAGAAGATCAGTTTGAGAAAGAAGGAATCCAGAAAGGTATAGTCCATCTGCTTTCTGTTCAAATTTTGCTTTATCTATTACTGATGATGATCCCAGAACTATGAAGGAAGGAGTAGATTCAGAGGATGGAAAACTCTGGAAAGAGGCCATGGTTGATGAAATGGCATCTTTGCACAAAAATGAGGCTTGGGATCTGGTGGATTTGTCCATTGGAAGGAAACCCATTAGCAGCAAATGGGTGTTCAAGAAGAAGACAAATGTAGAAGGAAAGGAAAATAAATACAAAGCTCGATTAGTAGCAAAAGGTTATTCCCAAGTGCCAAGAATTGATTTTGTTGATATTTTTTCTCCTGATGCCAAGGTAACTTCTATTAGATTACTTTTATCTGTTGCTGCTGCTTTTGATTTTGGGGTAGAACAGATGGATGTGAAGACAACATTTCTTCACGGGGATCTAGAAGAGGAGATCTACATGAAGCAACCCGAAGGCTTTGCAGTGAAGGATAAGAAATAACTGGTATGCAAGTTAAATAAGTCTCTGTATGGGTTAAAATAGTCACCAAGGATGTGGTATCAGAAATTTGATACATTTATACGGGAACTTGGCTTCACTAGAAGCAAAGCAGATCACTGTGTCTATTTTAAATTAATTGGTTATTTTTTTATTTATCTAGTCTTGTATGTGGATGATATGATACTAGTTGGAAATGACAAAGAAATTATCCAGGGTTTGAAGACCCATTTGTCCTCCAAATTCGACATGAAAGATCTTGGTGCTGCAAACTATATTTTGGGCATGGAAATTAAAAGAGATTGGACAAAGAGGAAGCTCTAGTTAAACCAAAGGAAGTATGTCGAGACAATATTGCTAAGGTTTAATAAGCAGGATAGTAAACCGGTGAAGGTTCCTATTCCTGTAGGTGTAAAGTTATTTGCTGCACAGTTTCCCAAGACACAAGAAGAGGAAGAGGACATGTCTCGTGTTCCATATGCAAGTGCATTCGATAGCCTGATGTATGCGATGGTCTGTACTAGACCAGACATTGCACATGTAGTGGGAGTATTGAGCAGGTTTATGTCAAAACCAGGGAAGGAGCACTAGATAGCAGTGAAGCGGGTTTTCAGGTATTTGTGCGGCGCTAATGATTATGGTTTGTGCTACCAAGGAATACCAGGATTGGACAGAGTGTTGGATATTCGTGGCTTTGTTGATGCAGACTGGGCTGGAGATCTGGATCAGAGAATATCTACAAGTGGGTATGTGTTTAACCTATTTGGAGGTGCAGTCAGTTGGATGAGTAAGAAACAATCTGTAGTGGCACTATCAACTACAGAGGCAGAATACATGGCAACCACTCATGCAAGCAAGGAAGTAGTTTGGTTGCAGAGATTGTGTTCAAGTATGGGGTTAGTACAGGGAGCTATAAGGATAGACTATGACATCCAAAGTGCAATTTTCTTGGCAAATAACGCTGCATATCATTCAAAGACAAAGAAAATTGATGTTCAGTATCACTTTGTGAGGGATATAATAGAAGACAAAAAGGTGTTTCTGGTAAACGTGGACACTTTGAAGAATACTGCAGATGAATTGACAAAATCTGTGAGCTCTGAGAAGTTCTCTTGGTGTAGAGAAATAAGGGGTGTTGTAGGGCTGGATAAATGACTAAGCTCTCTTGTAGTCCCCTGTGGAAAGAAAACAACAAGAGGGATAATCTTAGGTTGTGATATATTCTTTCCACGACTAGCCAATGTAGTTAACTGAGGGTTTAGAAGGGGGGCAAAGCCCCCCTTTCGTTGAGCCGATTGCGTAGCGGGGTGAGTCATGGGGGGTTTGAGGGGTGCAAGTAACCCCACTCTATGGTGTCCGGGGCACCGCCCCAATTTTTTTTGTTTTTGGACCCTATATTAGGTTGGGTGGACCTACCTATGGTTTTGTCCATGATTTTTCGCACATGGTTTTGGACGCGATGGTTTTTGGCCCATGGTTTTGGACGAGATGGTTTTCAGTCCATGGTATTGGATGCTTCAACATGTATAAATATGTATTGTAACATTGAAAGGAAAATAATGAAAAATCAAGCTGGTAGTCCTGGTTTTGGGATCCAAGGGAAATCTCTGTGTATATGTGTTTTATGTGTTATGCTCTCGCATTATTTATTTTCTGTGTTTTAGAATTCATATGCAGGGAATTTCTGTATGGGGTTGAAACCTACAAGTAAACTGGTGAAGGTTCCTATTCCTGTAGGTGTAAAGTTATCTGTTGAACAGTGTTCCAAGACACAAGAAAAGGAAGAGGACGTGTCTCGTGCTCCATATGCAAGTGCATTTGGTAGCCTGATGTATGTGATGGTCTTGTTGTGCTCCACAACAACCCCCCCATTTCATAACATTTTATTTACAAAATTATTATGTGAAATGGGTCCCTTTAGAAGTCAATTGGTATCAATATTGCATTATTTGTAAAAGGTCCACAAACCAAATGAAGGCATTATATAAAACCTTTTGAAAAACCCATATTGAATTAAATATAACAATATTTTATCATTGCGATAAAGCGATCGCAAGATCGCATATCGCAATGACATAGAAAACACAAATAAGTGACATATGGGATCTCGCCGATGCGATTTCGCAATCGGCTATCGGCAATACTCTATACACATTTTAAAACGCCCCCATGACATAAGCCCTGATGCGATGTGCAATCGGCAATAAGCTATCGGTGATACTTTATATGCAGGCTAAGCACCTTAAGTCATTCACCCCGGTCCGATGCAATTTCGCAATCGGCAATCGGCAATATCCCATGTATAATAATAAGGCGCCCAGATTCTACCCCCGATGCGATGCGATATCGCTATCGGCGATCGGCGTTTCAAAATTGTCAACATAAAGATTTAAAGTGTTCCCGATGCCCAATTGCGATATAGCGCGGATTTCGAAAAAGCTGTTAAATGGAGGGATATTATGATCCATTCGTATTTAAAGTTTGATCTCTTAAATAATCCATCACCTGCACTCAACTGCCAAAATATCCATAGCACGCTTAAGCGAGTCATTCAGCTGAATAATGGTGTAATGAGCATTTAAGGGGTGGCGGGCCTTAAACGGCCATTTAATGTATCTGTAAGATCTTCCCATGGATTGGATCCGCAGCCATTTTTAAGAGTTAATTTCTCAGCACGCTTTGATCGATATATCTTTCCATATTGGATTTTCATTAACATATCTCTGTGTTACGTTTATTTTCGCCGCTGTGCAGAATTCATCCATAGAAGGAAGCTCAAACAAGATGGGGAAGAAATCTAAGAAGACCACGGGCGCTTCCACTACACCAGCTGCAGGACAAGCTCTCACTAAAGTTACTTGGCAAGGCACTTACAACCTAATTGAAGCTGAAGAACCAGTAAAGACAGTAACAGAAGCTACTGCGGATCCTACTCGGAAGTCTGAATGTACTCTCAAGGATTTAGCCGACTCTTTCCTTCACAGAATAGCGGCCAGGGAGCAAATTCTCCCATACACAGACGTAGTGCAGTGGGCGATTCAAGAAATCCCAATCTTGGATAGAACTTTCAGCACTAGAGATGGAAGAATCTTCGGATCGTTCAGGGCGGATGATCTAAGGCAAATGTATCATTTGATCGAGCCGGAGAAGATATATAATAAAGCGTTCCTGGAGAAGTTTGCAAGCGAAAATGAAGTTGAATCCGAACCCATCCGGGATTGGAGACAAAATCCAGCCAAACACAAACACGAATCTTCCGGTAAGTACTCGGTTGATTCTCTGGCTTCTCCTTATTTCTATGCGGGAATAATGATGTGTAGATTATGGGGATTGCATGACTCTGCTAATTTTACCATAGAAATGGTTCCTCTAATGGAGGCAGCAGTAAACAGTATAATTATGGATTGGGCCACCATCCTTTCTGACAAATTAGCACAAGCTGTGCGTGATTTCAGAAATCAGACTGTCGTCTCTGAAAGGAAAATTCCCCCATTCTATTACAGTGCATATATCTTAGATACATTATGTTTCAATTCTGAATTTCCCGTGCTCGGTTGGAGGTGGACGCCACAAGATCCCATGGCTATCCACATATACCATCAGAAATTATGGAAGTCCTCTTACAAGCACCATCTGTACCAAATCTGCAATGGCTTTATGGTGCCTATTCATTATTCTATTTTTGATAAACCCATTCCCAAGATTTCCTATCAAGCTTCGTTTGATATAACAGCGGTAGCAAGTTGGTTTGGAGAG
This sequence comes from Pinus tabuliformis, assembly GCA_031772625.1. Taxonomy (NCBI): domain Eukaryota; kingdom Viridiplantae; phylum Streptophyta; class Pinopsida; order Pinales; family Pinaceae; genus Pinus; species Pinus tabuliformis. The sequence goes on from CM062808.1 coordinate 787,253,902, forward strand.
GAGAGATTTACCTACATAAGAGTTTTCGGCAGCCAAGCCAACCCACATGTTCTCCCTTTATATATACCAGATAAACTGCTAGCAAGAGAAATCGCTTATCAGATTACGGCTGAGAGTGTTACACAGACTCTCAAGAAAGAAAAGAAGAGGGGCTGGCCCTCTTTTCCCTTGAGGTGTGGTGTTTATACTCTGCATGATCTCAAACATGCAGAAAAGGAAGCCACAAAGATTCAATCCTTAACTCTGGCGACTATCCCAAATAGGTCATATGATCCAAAGAAAGTTGCCTACAATGCACTAGAACAGGCCAAATTGACAAAATTTGAGCACAAAGAAGATATGTTTGACGACCTATTCGTTTCAGCCAAAACAATAGGTCAGGCTAAAGAATTCACTCGAATGAAATATAATGATGAAGGGCTGACTGAGTTTAATAAGCTTAGAGAATAGAGGTTGCAAACTCTGCCTCTAGATTTACTAGCAACAACCCCGGCGACATCATCAAGCGAGCCTGTTCGGCAACAGTCAAAGGAACCTCTGGTTGTAACAAAGGATCATAAAAAGGAACAGGAGGAAAGGCAGAGAAAAGAAAAAGAAGAAAGGCAGAAGAGAGCATAGGAAGAGCAACAAAAGAAAGAGCAAGAGGAAAGGCAAAAGAAAGAACAAGAGGAACAGCAGAAGAGAGAGCAGGAAAAAGTGAGGAAGGAGTCCCAAGCTGAAAAGGAAAAACAAACCACCATTGATGTCAATATAGATACTAATATTGACCCTAAATTGCTTCAGGAGTGGAAGCAATTTGACTCTATCATCAGTGGGTTGGAATGTTCCAAGGATACAGACACTTCCAAGACAAACGATACACAGGACATCACTTCACCTCAGGTTCTAAGTGGAACCAGCGGCCCACCCATTTCCAAGGATGTTGAGGTAATACCAAAAGATCCCTCCGACCAAATCATTCTCCAGGTAGAAGATATTCCTCCCCTGGATGTTTTCTATAGCCCGAGGCATAAAGCAGTGGTAAAAAGACAAAGGAAAAGGAGGAAGCTTGATCAACCTCCCCTTTTTCCAGAACAAACTATAACAGGCAGCGTGGTTTGGAAGGAGGAATTCGACCCCTCCGATGACCTAACAAAACTGTCACAGTATGCGGGAGCCTATTCGGCAGCGACAATCGACAAGGCATCGGAGGTAAGTCTTCTACTAAAGACTAAGGACCAACAAATTTTCGCATTACAAGCAGAGTTGGCTGAATCAAAGCAGAAGGCAGAGCAGGCGGAGCAGCAGTTGTCGACACAACAACAAGTGAACAGTCAATTAACTCAGCAATTGCAGGCAGAAAAGCAAAGGTTCTACCAAAGCGCGATCCAGAAACAGAAGGAATTATCGGAGGCATTGGCACAATTGAGGGCAGCAAACGAGCAAATGATGAAAACAAAAGATGAGCAAATCGCTCAATTGTCATCGCAGCTCGAAAAGATAAAGGGCGCTCAACAAGTGGGTGAATTCAGAGCAGAAGCAGTGCAAATAAACACTGCATTAATATCCCAAATTAGGCTCCTATGTCAACAAATCACTCAGGCAGAGCCATTGTGTGAGCTAACGACATCCATAAATTAGTAGGTAGAGAAAGCCAAGAATGAGTTAGACAAAGCCGAAGAGATCATAACCGCATATCTTGACTGGAAAGATTCTGATCAAGGGAAAGCAGCAAATTTGCCCAGGATCCTAGAAACACATAAAGATATACTCTTCACAGAATGGCACACTCAGGTGATGAAAGCGGAGAGGGCAGCTTCAAGATGTATATCAACTTCCAGCAATCTAGTTGATCTAGTTAACAACACTCTCTACTTAGCAAATATGATTTCCCAATGTACACCAGGAAAGATGACAACAACAAACACATTGGAACAATCATGCTATCCCGATTTAGAGGAAAAGGGGATATTAATCGCTGGGATTAATAGTTTAACTATGGAAGCATATTGGCTCTTCCTGGTAAAGCCACATACACAGAGAGCCGCCCTTAAGTGCCTAACATATGCGATCGGGTATATAATTCCCGATATTCAGGATGCCACCTATGACGCCCAGCTCAGTTCACGCCTCAACAAACCTCCTGAAGTAGAGCCAATGCTTGCGATAAGTCAGCTCAGATTTAAAGGCAAGCAGCCTACCTGATGAACCATGCCGCCGATTGCCAGATCGCTGAGAAAAATAGGATCAAAATTTATTGATACCGATTTAGTTGCATTTCAGTTTAATAGATATTTAGATTAATTTAGTATTTGTAGACCCTTTCATTGTTTTGGAAAGGGTCGTAAAGTTTTGTACCAGACTTAAAGACTGAAGTTTGCACTATTGTGCTTCAGTCAATATTCTTTTATGAAACTGGACCAGTTGTTCTTAATTCAACAAGGAGGCCTTTTATGTAATTGTGCACTGTTGTCTTTGTTGTGAATACTTCTGCGTTGAAGAAAGAATTACAAGTAGCGATTGATATCGGGAGTGTCAAAGCAGCTCATATGGTATTTCTATCTATGTCTGAATTCATTCCTGTTATGTGAATTGTTATTTGATTATCCTTGCTATTGTTGATTATATGCATGCGTTGTAACAGCAGATCTACATTCATACCACTATTGGATGTTTTATGATATGCTTTCCTTTTAATCATGTATGTGTCGATAATATAAATGATGAGTGTGGTAATATCACATTAATCGCTGGGCTTAACTATTTAGGCACCGTAATCTTAAATGAATTAATATCTATGTCTGATCGATGGAGTCATCTATATGCCTGTCTTTAGACACAGACCATTAAATGCTGCACTTTAAAGTTCAATAGATTCCCGGGATAGGTTATAGTTCTTGTATTCTTGTTAATAGTTTAGTTATTCGTTTACCGCTAGCTTAGTTTATAAATCATCCATTCATCCCGTTTATCTACTTTTGGGAAACTGGTCCCATTATCCCCAGTCGGAGCCACTATTCCAAACGGAAAAGGAGCTGTACTAAGGTCCGGACCGGGTGGTTATCCCCGATGTTGTTGCAGCGATTTTCGAGGCATCAACATTTTTGGCGCTAGAAGGAGGGCATCAACTGTGAATGGCACATAAGCCAAAACCTATAAGCCATTCTAAGAGTAATCCTCCCTCCGAATCTCCTCGGTCTTCCTATTTGCATACTGGTTCGCCAGTACCCAAACAAGAAGAAGAGGAATCAACTACCACTGCTCAAACCCATCATACTCCAGAACAATTAAGTCTTGAATCACCTGAAGTCCAGTCTCTTATCCACAAACTTCAGAGCTTCTCGATTTCACCACAGAAATCTGAGGTATCACAAAGCAGTGCGACTTCGCAGTTCAATTTACCTCACCCTCTCACCTGACTTCAGAGCGAAAAGCTCGGTATTGAACCCACTGAGTTCCCTTTACCCAAAAGGAAAAAGGCGAAAAAAAATACTGAAGGATCTGATAGTGAAGAGCTTTCATCCACATCCTCCATTGCATCTTCCCCTCTGCAAAGTCAACCATCCACTCCCCCATTACATATTGTTGTTCACCAGGGATTAGAAGCTTCAACATCCCAACCTGCCCACTCCTCAGCATTATTTCCTTCCCATACATCTAGAATTCCAAAAGTAGTATCAACCACTGTTGCTATTACAATGGCAGATCCATGGACCAGACCTGGTGCAGTCAATATGCCTGCGCCATTGCATCCATTACCTGATTATCCTGAAAAATGGCTACCCAAGTTTAATCCAGATGATGGAACCCAAGCTGAGGAACACATCAATAATTTCATGTTAGCAGTCAACTTGAAAGGAGTAACAGAACAAGATGTTGTTGTTAGACTTTTCCCTTACACTTTGCAAGGATCAGCAGGATCCTGGTATTTCTCTTTACCCTCTGGTTCCATTACCAGTTGGAACACTTTCCAAGAGCAGTTTCTTACCAAATATGGAGATGATAGGTCTTTGGCTACTTTAATAAACGATCTCTCCAATCTAAGAATAGAACATAGGGAACCAATTAAGGAATTTAATGCACGCTTCAATAAACTCCTAAATAAAATCCCTACAGCCTCCAAACCAAGCGAACAAATTCAGAGCGAATGGTATATAACAGCTCTGCCTGCCAATATAGCCATCTTTGTAGATAGAGCAGGGAAACCTACCTTAGCTGAAAATATGAAAGAAGCGCTTGCTGTGGAAAAACGCATCAATGCCCTGGAAAAGAAAGCTGCCCTGGAAGACAGAAAAGCCAAAAAAGTCTCTTTCAAAGATGACTCAAAGAAGAAGACCCCATAAGACCCATACGACATGGAAGGTTTGCAAAAGGTCTTAAAAACGTTATCAAATGAAATGGTCGAAATAAAGAAACAAGTGGCCGAAACCTCAACCAAAAGACCCTTTATAACTTTTAAGAGAAATGAGTCAAAGCCCCCAAACGTCATATCTAACGCAGACTCAGAGCAAGAAGAAGAAGAGGAAGAGGAAACAATCGCACCGACTGATGATGAAGAAGAAGTAGTAGAATGTCATGGAATGTGGGATTTTATACTCCCCAACTTCGATACTGATAATGAAGAAGAGGCGTTCCCAGTCACTACTAGGAGCAAAAGTACTTCTGAACCTGTTCAGGTATCATCAAAGAAGAGGAGTGCAGGTGCCGCTACAACCAAAGAAAAAACACCTGCAAAGAAATCACCTGTAGCAGTTCCCCAAAACCAGCCTTCAACTTCTAATACTCCTTCAACATCCAAAACATTAGTCGTATCTGATTCAATGGAGTATAACATTGTTGATGACATGAAGAAAACTAAAGCAAACATTACTATGTTTGAGCTTAGTAAATTAAAGCATCAGCAGAAATTACTTCTTAAGGAGCTGAATGTTGTTCCCTCTACACCACTTCCCAGTGCAAAAGCCGCTAATGATTTAGGCCAACCTCCTCCAGGTATGGTTGAAGCTACCGATTCAGTTCTAATTGGAGATAGATCAAACTCTCATACTCCACCCTTCCTGCTAACCTATGAGATTTACAACAGAAACTTGCACAACTGTTTAATTGACTCAGGGGCATCATCTAACATAATGCCAGCTTCAGTTTGCTCTAAACTGAACATTGAACCCCAGAAGTCTGTTATCCATATTGTACAGTTGGACAGGACCAAAGTGCAGGTTGTGGGAGAAATTAATTCTGTAACTATCAGGTTGTCTGCTGATCCCAGAGTAGTACAGAGGATTGATATCCTAATAGCTGATATACCTGAATTTTACGGTTTAATTTTGAGCAGGGATTGGTCCGAAAAATTGCATGGGTATATTTCCACTGATTGGTCACATATGTGGCTTCCCTACAAGGGCAAGCCAAATCAAATAAGGATCGATCGAGAGAAACATATGACCCACACAGTTACTGAATTTGAGCAAGAAAACCAACCCGTAGCGTTCAACAACAACATTTTGGGGAATTATTCGTCACAGTCATTCTTTGGCAACTTTGTTGCCCAACCATCTCCTTTTTCAGTCAATCATTTTACATCTCAGATTGAGAATTTTTCACAAACTGATAAGTCTAGATGTTTCAATGATGCTGAGAAAACTGTAAATACATTCGTTAATACCTCTTTATTTTGGTCTTTATATTTTGATGGCTCTAAGTCAAACGAGGGCTCAGGAGCAGGTTGGATCTTGGTTAGTCCACAAGGAGAAAAGACAATGCTATCCTGTAGGCTGGAATTTGAATGCACTAACAATACAGCCGAATATGAAGCCTTAGTCCAGGGACTGTATAAAGCGATCGGTCTTAAAGTGCAATATTTGAAAGTATTCGGCGATTCTGAAATTATTGTTAAACAAGTGAGGAATGCAATCCATTGTCTTTCAAATCACCTCAAGCACTATCAATCGCTAGTACAAGAACTTACTTCGCACTTTTCCGCATTCAACATTTCCTCCATCCCCAGGTCTCAAAACTCAGCAGCCGATCTCCTAGCCAATGTAGCTTCCAAGCTTCTACCTTCTGAAGACTACAGCCTAGATAGATTTTCCGTAGAATTACTTTTTAGGCCTTCAATTCCTGACAATGTCACTAATTGGAGAGTATTCAATCATGATGAGGATATTTTACAATTTCTAACTTCTGAAAAGTCCTATGACGATCAAATTATTGAGGAAAATGACCATGATCTACAAATGAAAGAAACACCTCAGGAAAATTCAATTCCTAAGCCAGTGGTAAAGCTCGAAGATCTTTATGATATCAAAGACAGGTTTAAACCTGTAATTAATGCAAAGCTCCAAAGTTCTACCCTTAGGTTTGAATTGATAAATCTAGGTACTGAGCATGCTCCTCAAAATATTAATTTAGGATTGGGACTTTCCTTGGAAGACAAGGAGGCATTCATTAAACTGTTAAGGAAAAATAAACAGGTTTTTGCCTGGAAGTATGATGATTTGAAGACATATGATACATCCATTATCCAGCATACCATTCCTATGCTTCCCGATCAGAAACCGATTCAGCAGAAGTTAAGAAAAATACATCCAAATTTAGAGAGCCAGATAAAATCGGAACTTAACAAACTCTTGAAAGCCAAGATTATTTTTCCTGTCCGACACTCAAACTGGGTCTCTAATATGGTGCCAGTCAGAAAGAAAAATGGCGACATTCGAATTTGTATTGATTTCAGAAATTTGAGCAAAGCAAGCTTGAAAGACAATTTCCCATTACCTACTATGGAGCAAATACTCCAATCAGTAGCAGGCTCTGAATTGATGTCCTTTCTTGATGGTTTCTCAGGATATAACCAAGTTCTGGTTCATCCTGATGACCAGCTTAAAACCACATTCAGGATGAAATGGGGAACATATGCGTATCAGAAAATGCCTTTTGGACTTATAAATGCAGGAGCGACATTCCAAAGAGCTATGGATATAGCTTTTAGAGGGTTGATTAATAGAACAGTAGTCGTCTATCTGGACGATATTACTGTATTCTCTAAGGAGAGGTATAATCATTTGCACAATCTAAATCAAATCTTTCAGCGTTGCAAAAGATATGGTATTTCTCTTAACCCTAAAAAGTCTTTCTTTGCTCTTGATCAAGGAAAGCTCTTGGGATTTATTGTGTCCAAAGATGGCATTTATATTGATCCTGATCGGATCAAAGAAATCTCTGAAATCCCTTTCCCACATAATAAAAAATCGATGCAGTCATTTTTAGGCCAGATCAATTTTGTTAAAAGATTTGTTCCAGATTTTTCTCAAATTATTGTGCCACTTCAAACAATGATTAAGAAGAATTCAGTCTTTAAGTGGGGATCAGCAGAAAAAGAAGCTTTTGATCTAATCAAGCAATCAATAATCAATGCCCCAGCCTTGAATACTCCAAATTTTTCTAATCATTTTACATTGTATACCATTGCATCTGACTTGTCTTATGCTGCAGTACTCACGCAACTAAATGATCACAATTTGGAAGCACCCATCTCGTTTTTTAGCTCAAATCTTCAGAGTGCTGAATTGAATTACTCCGATGTAGAAAAACAAGCCTTTGCTGTATTTAAAGCAGTCAAGCATTATAGACCCTTCCTTTTAAAAACCCACACAAAAGTGGTAGTTCCTTTCCCCGCAGTTAGGCAACTATTAATCCAAAAAGAGCTGGGTGAAAAAAGGGCAAATTGGGTCACAGCGCTTCAAGAATATGACTTAGAAATTAGGCCAGCAAAGATTGTTAGGGGCCAAGGTTTTTGCAGGATATTGGCAGGAGCATCCAACATTCTAGAATCAAGCGATACAGAGCAAACTGAAGAAATCAATCAGATAAGTGTTACTGATTCTGAATCTCAATATGCAGATTTAATCTTTTATTTAAAGAATGGTTATGCACCTCCAAACTTATCTTACAAGAACAAAAGGGCCCTTAGGCTAAAAGCAAAGAATTTCACAATTATCGATGACGTGTTTTTTAAGCAGAATTATGATTCTATCCTGTTAAGATGCCTTGAGAAACCTGAAGCCCAAAAGGTTTTGCAGGAGTTACATGATGGACCAGCGGGAGGACATTTTGGAGCTGACACAACAGCTCACAAAATTATTCATGCTGGTTACTATTGGCCTACTCTGTTTAAAGATGCCCATGAGTATGTAAGGAAATGCCTCAATTGCCAAACTTCTAGTGGAAGACAACGTAAATCAGCTTTCCCTCTGCAACCAGTCAACATTGAACAACCATTTGAGCAATGGGGATTGGACATCATTGGGGAGATTACTCCACCATCTTCCAAACAGCATAAGTATATCCTTACTGCTACCGATTATTTTACTAAGTGGGTTGAGGCAATCCCTTTAAAGACAACAAATTCTGAAGCAATCATTGAATTCATAGATCAATTCATCATTACCAGGTTTGGTGTCCCAAATGCTCTTGTTTTTGATAATTCATCTTACTTTTCAGGCAATGCTATGTTTGATTTCGCTATTAAAAGAGGATTTAAATTAAAATATTCTCCTAATTACTATCCCCAGGGTAATGGCTTAGCAGAATCTACTAATAAGAATCTGATCAAAATTATTAAGCGAACTATAGAGCAAAATCATAAAAACTGGCACAAATCTTTAGTGTTTGCATTATGGGCTGATAGGATAACACAGAAAGCTTCTATAGGATCTTCTCCATTCAATCTTGTGTATGGAAAAGAAGTAGTACTACCCACAAATCTTGTTCTTCCTTCTTTAGCCCTAGTGCAGTTCATTGAGGAAAGTCCTTCCTCTTCTATTCAGCTTAGACATGACCAAATTCTAAAATTAGAAGAGGAAAGAGAAAAAGCCAAGGTTATTCATGCCAAACATCAGCAAGTCATTAAGGCAGCTTTTGATTCAGTCTCATCCGGTTCAAAACAATTCCAAGTCGGTGATTTAGTTCTGAAATGGGACAAAGCCCATGAGGATAAGGGTAAACATACCAAGTTCCAGAAGATGTGGCTTGGACCGTTTCAGATCTGTGAAAAGATAGGCCATTCGACCTTTATATTGCAAGACTTATCAGGGTTGAGAGATTCTCTCCCTGTTAATGGCCTTATCTTGAAGAAATTCTTTAATTGAGGAGGTAACCCCTTCTCCTTCTAGTTTGATAGATTTTTGTAGTTTGTAGGATTTGCAGAAAATAATGTTGTGAGGTATCTACTATTGACCTTTGCTGTGTTTGAAAATTTGATCCACAGAAGTAGCATGGATATTTGCTTTTAAAATAATAGAACTCTTAACAAAAAGGGATAATTTCTAGGAAATTAGGTATCATTGTATTCTGAAACTACAGTTCAAGTTTTGTGAACTCCTTTCAAAGTTTAAAAGTATTGTAAATCATTCTCTGTTTTCAAATTGGTCTCAAAAGGTTATCAATATCAAGATAGAAGCCAATCCAATTTCAGCATCTTCAACTCTTACCCTGTCATCCATTAACTCTTAAGGAGAAAATTGTTCATCCCATTCACTAAAGTTTATGATTACTCAGAGTGTAATTCTAAAATATCTGATATTAAAGATAAGAGGTCTTATTGCAAGCCTGCTTACCATGTTCATAGGGAAATAGTTTAACTGGCATTACCAATACTGCATACCAAAACAGGGTAATGGCTTGAAATTACAAGACAAGGGGTCTCATCACGAGCCAGCTTGTTCAGTTAGACTACTACCAGTGAATGGCATTGTCAACAGCTGGCCACCAAACCAGGACAATGGCTTTTTATCTTATCAACAACAGAAAAGGAAATGAAATACAAAATATGAAAACATGTTTTGAATTCATTCTGTTAATCGCACTCTTAATTGAATGGAACAATGGACAATAACATGGCTAAAAGGTATCCCTGTCGAAACTATGAATGTTTGCTGGCAGCAGAGGCTCTACCTATGACAGAGGAGTTCACTTTAAAAAGCTGATTTGGAGAAGTTTTCTGTTTTATCATTATAAACCCATAGAGGCTTATTTAAAACTTAGAATGTATCTATTTTCTTAAAAAAGAGAGGAAATTAGCAAAAATAGATTCATTTCACTTGGAATGCATATATACCTAGTTATATTAGAATTTTCCCCTTTGATTAGAATTCTATTTTTGAAAAAGTTTAAGTATTTCTATACTTTTCAGAGATAACTGTTTCTTCCAGCGAATCGCCAATTGTTGTGCTCCACAACAACCCCCCCATTTCATAACATTTTATTTACAAAATTATTATGTGAAATGGGTCCCTTTAGAAGTCAATTGGTATCAATATTGCATTATTTGTAAAAGGTCCGCAAATCAAATGAAGGCATTATATAAAACCTTTTGAAAAACCCATATTGAATTAAATATAACAATCTTTTATCATTGCGATAAAGCGATCGCAAGATCGCATATCGCAATGACATAGAAAACGCAAATAAGTGACATATGGGATCCCGCCGATGCGATTTCGCAATTGGCTATCGGCAATACTCTATACACATTTTAAAACACCCCCATGACATAAGCCCCGATGTGATGTGCAATCGGCGATAAGCTATCGGCGATACTTTATATGCAGGCTAAGCACCTTAAGTCATTCACCCCGGTCCGATGCAATTTCGCAATCGGCAATCGGCAATATCCCATGTATAATAATAAGGCGCCCAAATTCTACCCCCGATGCGATGCGATATCGCTATCGGCGATCGGCGTTTCAAAATTGTCAACATAAAGATTTAAAGTGTTCCCGATGCCCGATTGCGATATAGCGCGGATTTCGAAAAAGCTGTTAAATGGAGGGATATTATGATCCATTCGTATTTAAAGTTTGATCTCTTAAATAATCCATCACCTGCACTCAACTGCCAAAATATCCATAGCACGCTTAAGTGAGTCATTCAGCCGAATAATGGTGTAATGAGCATTTAAGGGGTGGCAGGCCTTAAACGGCCATTTAATGTATCTGTAAGATCTTCCCATGGATTGGATCCGCAGCCATTTTTAAGAGTTAATTTCTCAGCACGCTTTGATCGATATATCTTTCCATATTGGATTTTCATTAGCATATCTCTGTGTTACGTTTATTTTCGCCGCTGTGCAGAATTCATCCATAGAAGGAAGCTCAAACAAGATGGGGAAGAAATCTAAGAAGACCGCAGGCGCTTCCACTACACCAGCTGCAGGACAAGCTCTCGTGGACAAGAAGAAGGGCTTAATATCTGATACTACATGCACGGGTCTCACCAGAGTTACTTGGCAAGGCACTTACAACCTAATTGAAGATGAAGAACCAGTAAAGACAGTAACAGAAGCTACTGCGGATCCTACTCGGAAGTCTGAATGTACTCTCAAGGATTTAGCCGACTCTTTCCTTCACAGAATAGCAGCCAGGGAGCAAATTCTCCCATACACAGACGTAGTGCAGTGGGCGATTCAAGAAATCCCAATCTTGGATAGAACTTTCAGCACTAGAGATGGAAGAATCTTCGGATCGTTCAGGGCGGATGATCTAAGGCAAATGTATCATTTGCCCGAGCCGGAGAAGATATATAATAAAGCGTTCCTGGAGAAGTTTGCAAGCAAAAATGAAGTTGAATCCGAACCCATCCGGGATTGGAGACAAAATCCAGCCAAACACAAACACGAATCTTCCAGTAAGTACTCGGTTGATTCTCTGGCTTCTCCTTATTGCTATGCGGGAATAATGATGTGTAGATTATGGGGATTGCATGACTCTGCTAATTTTACCATAGAAATGGTTCCTCTAATGGAGGCAGCAGTAAACAGTATAATTATGGATTGGGCCACCATCCTTTCTGACAAATTAGCACAAGCTGTGCGTGATTTCAGAAATCAGACTGTCGTCTCTGAAAGGAAAATTCCCCCATTCTATTACAGTGCATATATCTTAGATACATTATGTTTCAATTCTGAATTTCCCGTGCTCGGCTGGAGGTGGACGCCACAAGATCCCACGGCTATCCACATATACCATCAGAAATTATGGAAGTCCTCTTACAAGCACCATCTGTACCAAATCTGCAATGGCTTTATGGTGCCTATTCATTATTCTATTTTTGATAAACCCATTTCCAAGATTTCCTATCAAGCTTCGTTTGATATAACAGCGGTAGCAAGTTGGTTTAGAGAGGAGAGATTTACCTACATAAGAGTTTTCGGCAGCCAAGCCAACCCACATGTTCTCCCTTTGTATATACCAGATAAACTGCTAGCAAGAGAAATCGCTTATCATATTACGGCTGAGAGTGTTACACAGACTCTCAAGAAAGAAAAGAAGAGGGGCTGGCCCTCTTTTCCCTTGAGGTGTGGTGTCTATACTCTGCATGATCTCAAACATGCAGAAAAGGAAGCCACAAAGATTCAATCCTTAACTCTGGCGACTATCCCAAATAGGCCATATGATCCAAAGAAAGTTGCCTACAATGCACTAGAACAGGCCAAATTGACAAAATTTGAGCACAAAGAAGATATGTTTGACGACCTATTCATTTCAGCCGAAACAATAGGTCAGGCTAAAGAATTCGCTCGAATGAAATATAATGATGAAGGGCTGACTGAGTTTAATAAGCTTAGAGAACAGAGGTTGCAAACTCTGCCTCTAGATTTACTAGCAACAACCCCGGCGACATCATCAAGCGAGCCTGTTCGGCAACAGTCAAAGGAACCTCCGGTTGTAACAAAGGATCATAAAAAGGAACAGGAGGAAAGGCAGAGAAAAGAAAAAGAAGAAAGGCAGAAGAGAGCACAGGAAGAGCAACAAAAGAAAGAGCAAGAGGAAAGGCAAAAGAAAGAACAAGAGGAACAACAGAAGAGAGAGCAGGAAAAAGTGAGGAAGGAGTCCCAAGCTGAAAAGGAAAAACAAACCACCATTGATGTCAATATAGATACTAATATTGACCCTAAATTGCTTCAGCAGTGGAAGCAATTTGATTCTATCATCAGTGGGTTGGATTGTTCCAAGGATACAGACACTTCCAAGACAAACGATACACAGGACATCACTTCACCTCAGGTTCTAAGTGGAACCAGCGGCCCACCCATTTCCAAGGATGTTGAGATAATACCAAAAGATCCCTCCGACCAAATCATTCTCCAGGTAGAAGATATTCCTCCCCTGGATGTTTTCTACAGCCCGAGGCATAAAGCAGTGGTAAAAAGACAAAGGAAAAGGAGGAAGCTTGATCAACCTCCCCTTTTTCCAGAACAAACTGTAACGGGCAGCGTGGTTTGGAAGGAGGAATTCGACCCCTCCGATGACCTAACAAAACTGTCACAGTATGTGGGAGCCTATTCGGCAGCGACAATCGACAAGGCATCTGAGGTAAGTCTTCTACTAAAGACTAAGGACCAACAAATTTTCGCATTACAAGCAGAGTTGGCTGAATCAAAGAAAAAGACAGAGCAGGCGGAGCAGCAGTTGTCGACACAACAACAAGTGAATAGTCAATTAACTCAGCAATTGCAGGCAGAAAAGCAAAGGGTCGACCAAAGCGCGATCCAGAAACAGAAGGAATTATCGGAGGCATTGGCACAATTGAGGGCAGCAAACGAGCAAATGATGAAAACAAAAGATGAGCAAATCTCTCAATTGTCATCGTAGCTCGAAAAGATAAAGGGCGCTCAACAAGTGGGTGAATTCAGAGTAGAAGCAGTGAAAATAAACACTGCATTAATATCCCAAATTAGGCTCCTATGTCAACAAATCGCTCAGGCAGAGCCATTGTGTGAGCTAACGACATCCATAAATCAGCAGGTAGAGAAAGCCAGGAATGAGTTAGACCAAGCCGAAGAGATCATAACCGCATATCTTGACTGGCAAGATTCTGATCAAGGGAAAGCAACAAATTTGCCCAGGATCCTAGAAACACATAAAGATATACTCTTCACAGAATGGCACACTCAGGTGATGAAAGCGGAGAGGGCGGCTTCAAGATGTAAATCAACTTCCAGCAATCTAGTTGATCTAGTTAACAACATTCTCTACTTAGCAAATATGATTTCCCAATGTACACCAGGAAAGATGACAACAACAAACACATTGGAACAATCATGCTATCCTGATTTAGAGGAAAAGGGGAGATTAATTGCTGGGATTAATAGTTTAACTATGGAAGCATATTGGCTCTTCTTGGTAAAGCCGCATACACAGAGAGCCGCCCTTAAGTGCCTAACAGATGCGGTCGGGTATATAATTCCCGATATTCAGGATGCCACCTATGCCGCCCAGCTCAGTTCGCGCCTCAACAAACCTCCTGAAGTAGAGCCAATGCTTGCGATAAGTCAGCTCAGATTTAAAGTCAAGCAGCCTACCTGATGAATCATGCCACCGATTGCCAGATCGCTAAGAAAAATAGGATCAAAATTTATTGATACCGATTTAGTTGCATTTCAGTTTAATAGATATTTAGATTAATTTAGTATTTATAGACCCTTTCATTGTTTTGGAAAGGGTCGTAAAGTTTTGTACCAGACTTAAAGACTGAAGTTTGCACTATTGTGCTTCAGTCAATATTCTTTTATGAAACTGGACCAGTTGTTCTTAATTCAACAAGGAGGCTTTTTATGCAATTGTGCACTATTGTCTTTGTTGTGAATACTTCTGCGTTGAAGAAAGAATTACAAGTAGCGATTGATATCGGGAGTGTCAAAGAAACTCATATGGTATTTCTATCTATGTCTGAATTCATTCCTGTTATGTGAATTCTTATTTGATTATCCTTGCTATTGTTGATTATATGCATGCGCTGTAACAGCAGATCTACATTCATACCACTATTGGATGTTTTATGATATGCTTTCCTTTTAATCATGTATGTGTCGATAATATAAATGATGAGTGTGGTAATATCGCATTAATCGTTGGGCTTAACTATTTAGGCACAGTAATCTTAAATGAATTAATATCTATGTCTGATCGATGGAGTCATCTATATGCCTGTCTTTAGACACAGACCATTAAACGCTGCACTTTAAAGTTCAATAGATTCCCGGGATAGGTTATAGTTCTTGTATTCTTGTTAATAGTTTAGTTATTCGTTTACCGCTAGCTTAGTTTATAAATCATCCATTCATCCCATTTATCTACTTTTGGGAAACTGGTCCCATTATCCCCAGTTGGAGCCACTATTCCAAACGGAAAAGGAGCTGTACTAAGGTCCGGACCGGGTGGTTATCCCCGATGTTGTTGCAGTGATTTTCGAGGCATCAACAGGTCTATACTAGACCAAACATTGCACATGCAGTGGGAATATTGAGCAGGTTTATGTCAAAAGCAAGGAAGGATCATTGGACAATAGTGAAGAGGGTTTTCAAGTATTTGCGTGGCACTAGTGATTATGGTTTGTGCTACCAAGGAAGACCAAGATTGAATAGAGTTTTGGATATCTGTGGCTTTGTTGATGTAAACTGGGCTGGAGATATGGATCAAAGAAGATCTACAAGTGGGTATGTGTTTAACCTATTTGGAGGTGCAATCAGTTGGATGAGTAAGAGACAATTTGTAGTGGCACTATTAACTACAGAGGCAGAATACATGGCAGCCACTCATGCAAGTAAGGAATTAGTTTGGTTGCAAAGATTGTGTTCAAATATGGAGTTCGTACAGAGAACTATAAGGATAGACTGTGATAGCCAAAGTGCAATTTTCTTGGCAAAGAACCCTGCTTATCACTCAAAGAAAAATCACATTGATGTTTAGTATCAGTTTGTGAGGCATATGATAGAAGACAAAAAGGTGTTGCTGGTAAAGGTGGGCACTTTAAAGAATATTGCAGGTGCATTGACAAAATCTGTGTGCTCTGAGAAGTTCTCTTGGTGTAGAGAAACAATGGGCATTGGAGGATTGGATAAATGACTAAGCTCTTCTGTGGCCCCCTCTAGAAAGAAAATGACAAGTGGGAGAATGTTGGGTTGTGTTATATTCTTTCCACGACTAGTTGGTGGTGGAAGGGGGGTGGCGGTTAGAGGGGGGAGGCAGCCCACCTTTCAAGGGGTATGCATGGATTTAGCACATGGTTTTGGGTGCGATGGTTTTCGGTCCATTGCATTATGTAGATATGATCAAGGGAACCACAGTTATGTTCTAATCCAAGGTTAATGGATTAGGGTTTGTGGATGGTTCGGCATGCATACATATGTATTGTAAAATTGAAAGGAGCAATAATGAAAAATCAATCTGGTAGTCCCGGTTTTGGGATCCAGAGGAAAATATCTATGTATGTATGTTTTATGTGTTATTCTCTCGCCGTTGTTTATTTTATGTTTTTTAGAATTTGTATGCAGGTAATTTTTGTACGGGGTTAAAACCTACACAACAATCAACCTATAATACTTCAAACTGTGAAATATTTAGAGAATAATTACAAAATGATTTACAAAATCATTGTCTCAACTGGCAGTGTATTATTAGCATTATCTAAACAATAAAATCAATCTTCTGCAGAATCGTAGGCAAGGTGGACAACTGCATGAAGGTGTGATTTTGTTTTGGAGGATTTGGTTGTTGAATCAGCCTATAACTGTGTTGCGTTGGCTGATGTGTTGTTTGATGTTCTTACTGCATTTGAGCTACTTTTTAATCCAATAAATCACATAATTGGTCCCACCTTTTTTTCATTTGGAATGGTTAACTTGATTAGCCTTCGGTAAATCTTGTCAACCTCAGTATACTTTGCAAATGTTTTCTTTACAGTGAAGAAATATTTCACCTCATGCTGGATAAAGAAGTCATTTACCATTACCTCTAAGAATTCTATACCTGTTAAGTTGCCTTTTATACCACTGAATTTAGTACCGTCTCTAGCCACTTCCTCCATCTTTATAACATAATCTTCTTGAGTAATCAGTCTGTCATTAATCACATATATGTTGGGAAATCCTTTCTGATTTAATGCTTCAATTCTATCGAAGAATCTTTTCACTCCCAACTGCAATGTTTCACATTTCTCCTCCAATTGAGTAATGAGATTTCTTTTAGTTAAAACTTTCTTGACTTCCAATATGGTGGAGTCTTGTCATCAATTCCTAACCCTTCAAGTTCATAATTATTCTTTGAATTCAGGAATTTGATGATGTTGGAAGCTTCTTTAAGCATGTCTCCCAACTTCTCCCTTACTTCAATAATGGTCTCAGTGGCCTTGTGTATCAGTTCCTTCTGTTCAAAAATGATTTGGATGCATGGCCAAATCTCATTCGTGGAGTCCAAAATATCCATCCAAATGATTTCCTTGGCATGGGCCAAGGTTTGACCAATTTTTGTATCCTTCTCCATCCTCTGTCTCCTCTCTAGAAGCCTTCGTGACTTCTATACTTTAGCCAAATGAGAAGCTTCAGTTTTGGCTTTATGTTCTTGCAAAGCTCATGCAACTTCTTAATTTCTTCTAACTGGATTAACATATTTTCCAGTGTCTTTGTCACCTTCTCAGCACTTGTAGCTTGTGTTGAAGAGGTTGTTGTAGTTGCAGTTCCTGCAACTAGGATTTATGTGATGGGTATAACATCGAGGGGGATTGTGGCTACCCTTTGACTTTGTTCTTTCTCTTTGATCATTTTCTCCATTTCTACTTCAATCTGTCTGACCTGAACATTCTACTCCATGATTAACTTCATCATGTCACCCTTATGTGTCTCATTTTCTTCAATATCTTTAGTCAAGGGATCCTCTGTGGCTGGCAGTTTCAGTTGCTTTCTCAATGATGCAATGTCAATATTTTTCTTCTTGATGATATCCTCTGCAACATTTATCTCTTTAGGATCATATCCTATTTTGATTACCAAATCTTCCAAAGATTTGATTCTATTGTCCTTTGCCAATGAAGATATTTTCTCCATTTTTAACTAAGACTAGATGTTTGCATGTGAAACTTGCAACTTTGATAATGACATAGCATTATTAGTTAAGGTAGAGGAAATCATCTCACTAGTTTGTTTATGCATCTCCATTTGATCAATGGGATGGATATCTTTGGTGTTGAATTCAAACATTGTGCTCTTGTAATCTGTTGGTGTCTTAGGATGTGGAATTTGGGCCTCAAGGAAGGCCATCTGCATCTTTCCTTTTTTTGTATCAAAAACTGACAATAGTCTACTCTATGAACTAGAAGTGTGCTTCCAAAACTGAGTATAGGTGTTGCTCTCAAGAATTTCATTCTTAAGTTTGATCTCCTAGTACCTGTCAAAAACACTTTTTCCCTTTCTTCCTTGGAAATTCTATGAAGCTAGCTCTATATCTTTTTGACCTTGTGATAGTGAAGGTCCAGTAGGAGATGTAACAAACTTGCTGTTTGTAGATGGTGTTTGCCTAATTATGATGGCAACTCGATCTTCTGCCTCCTTTTCTGCATCTGTCCTAGGAGTCATCTTAGTTCTTTTCCTATAAATAATTCTAAACTCCTTGGCCTCACTACCTATTGTTGATGATGATCCCTCCTCTCTCTGCCTTTTACTTGTTTTCTCTTGAGGAGTGGGAGTCTGTAAATTTGAAGTAGAAACCAATTGCTCTTCAGCTTCCTATAATGTATTCTCTGCCCATACTGACTAGTTCACATATTTCTTTATCTCAGGCCTTGGAGTATGGATATATGGAGTAGTTTTGTTTTCTACTCTGAGCTTAGAAATGATAACCAAAAGGTCATAAGACCATGTGAACCTCAGGCTAAATTTCATCTCCTTAAGAATTTTATCTCCCTCTTCTCCTACTGACGTGGTATTGGATATGAAAGGGCCCACCTGTGTCTTTATCTGAAATTGGGACTTCTTCTTTGCCACCACAAAGAGAATATCATCTGAATTTAGCATTTGTTTGATATATTGAAGGGAAAAAATCCTCACGGGGAGGTATTTTTGGAGCTTGTATGGTGCTAACTCGCATCCATAAACTCTTATTTCTGTGTAATTCTGGTATAAATACTAGTCTCCGGTCTTGGCATGATCTATCAAATGTAGAATCCTCTTGATGTCTTCACTGATTCTCAGTTCTGCTGAGTTGTTTAGGATACTCATAGTTGGGTGAAAAAACTCTTCAATGAACCATGTAAAGGAGAATTCTTGTTGTTCTTTCATCACTAGAGATGTCCTAAATATTACAGACTGCTGGTTTTCCTCTTCATCTAGCTTCTGCATGGCAAAGTTGAACCTGTCTTCTTGATAATACATAAACATATAAACCAAAATTGAAGTGCACTTAAACACTTCTTCTGTTGGAAAATTAAGAAACTGCTCATGGATGTTATCGGCCAGGAATTCACTGAAATTAAACAAAATAGATGGTTTGCTATGTGTGGAAAAGATGGAAAGGAAGCCTAGAATGGTTTCATCTACCCACTGATCAGAATAATAACCCAAAATCTATGAAATTATGGTTATGATTTTTTTAGCTTGACCAGGGAAGATTGAGGAACGGTATGGAGGATTTTTATTTGGAAATTGGCCATTTTCTGGTAAGAAGATATAAAAAATATTGGCTCTTTTGGAAAAATCAAGCTTATGATAGAGTTCTATGAGGGCTTATAAGGAGAATGGTGCACTGTTTTCCACAAGGGGAGCTAGCATCATCTGGTTTATAGATTCTGCAGTGATGGAAAAAAGGATTTCACCAGATGGGGTTATAATGGCTATTTGGCTGGGAACATAACAAGATTGACATTTCTTAGTGAATTTAGGGGCATGGAAGGTTATAGGGAAAATATAGTGAGGAAGATTGGACTCCCAGAGTCCAATTTCATCTATTTGATCAACATGTTTATCCTCCAGCCAGCAATAAAGTTCCAACAATTCATAGTCACATTGTGTCCCACTAATCATGTAATCCATATCAGCTAATGGAATATGGTCTAAGTCTATATATGGAGGGACTAATGGATTCAAAGGGTCCTCCTGGTTCTTATTCTTTGGAGGCATAATTGATCAGTGAATGATAAATATGAATTTGGGAATAAATGTTTACCAGGAAACGAATGGTAGGTCGTGAGTCGTGAGGGGAGGGGGACAAGACACTGATAATTTATCTGTTTCAGAAAATATTTGGAAGTTGGCCGCTTGCTGAAAAGACCTGTGAATTTGCAGAGAATAAGTAGGTGAAAGCTATAAGGAAGACCGGTTTAGGGGTTTTAAAGGAGGGAGTGGCAGATTCCGTTGGAGGATTGGTGTGGGGCCGTTGAATTAAAATGGTTACTCGGAAGGGTTAACATTAAAATACTTAACGGTAATTTTGTCGGGAAGGGATTTAATTGGGTAAGGGTTAGGATACATGGCAGGATGGGAGTCGTGGAGGTGTCGGGTAGGGACAATGGTAAAGGAATGAGGGGGAACTGGTTTTTAGAGGGGGCAGGCAGTGGTATGTGGTATAGGCTAGGGGGGTGTTAAATGCATAGAGGAAGCCACGTGGTGATGGGGCCCGTGGGGAATACTGCTTTTTCAGACCCCCCCCCGGGCCGATGATAAAGCTAGGATGGAGAGGGGGGGCGAAAAAAATTAAGCGTCGTTGATCTGAATAGGTAGAGAATCCCACCGCTTTTAATTGCAGCCTTTTTAAACCATATACGACATTTTTTTTTGGCTAGATGCACCTATTTATAATGCCCTTGAAACTTAGGATAAAGGGAAAATAAATACATTTATAAAATCAAACTATTTCTGCCTACCGTTTAACTATTTTTCTAAGCTAACATTTTTTATTTTTCTCTCAAGGGGTGCATTTTGACTAGCAAACCCATAATTACTTTCTTTTATGGAAAATCAAAAATTACTTAAATCCTATAAGGTATTTCTCTTATTGATTCATATTAACCAGTTGAACCAATGTCATTTTCTACTTAACTACTGATTTACCAAGATTAAACTGATTCGAAAATATTTATTATCTAATCTAATTTACAGAAATTCAAATATGTCTCACCATGATTATATTGTATGATTAAACAAATAACTAGTCATTATGGCATTTTAAACAAGATGAAAACAACCTTTCTTTATCAATAAAGAAGAAAAGTATCTATCAGTAGTGGCATTTGAATTTGCAACACTTTAAGTATTATTTTCTTTTTGTTTTTTCTTTCTTTGATGGGGTTCTATATTTTATTCCTTTTTTTCAATGTTTTTGGTTTTCCTTTTCTTTATACCCTCTTTTTCATTTTATTCTATTTTTCTTTTGGGAAATCATTTGCAGATTGAAAATTATTTACAATATGAAATTTCTGAGATAAAATACTCAATCACCTTAAGATCCTATAAATTATAGGACCTGTTGATGCCTCGAAAATCGCTGCAACAACATCGGGGATAACCACCCGGTCCGGACCTTAGTACAGCTCCTTTTCCGTTTGGAATAGTGGCTCCGACTGGGGATAATGGGACCAGTTTCCCAAAAGTGGATAAACGAGATGAATGGATGATTTATAAACTAGACTAACGGTGAGCGAGTAACTAAACTATTAACAAGAATACATAAATTATGATCTATCCCGAGAACCTATTGAGCTTTAAAGTGCAGCGCTTGATGATCTATGTATATAAACAGGCATATAGATGACTCTATTTAACGGACATAGACATTATTTCATTCATGATTACTATGCTTAAATAGTTAAGCAAAGCGATTGAAGTGATATTACCACACTTATCGTTTATATCATTGACATATATATGATTAAAAAAAAACACATCATAAAACATCCAATAGTGGAATGAATATAGATCTGCTGTCACAGCGCATGCATATAATCAATAATAGCAAGAATAATCACATAACAATTCATATGAAAGGAATGAATTCAGACATAGATAGAAATACCATATGAGCTGCTTGACACTCCCAATATCAATCGCTACTTGTAGTTCTTCCTTCAACGCAAAAACATTCTCAACAAAGACAATAGTGCACAATTGCATAAAAAGCTTCCTTGTCGAATTAAGAACAACTGGTCCAGTTTCATAAAAGAATATTGACTGAAGCACAATAGTGCAAACTTCAGTCTTTTAAGTCTGGTACAAAACTTTACGACCCTTTCCAAAATAATGAAAGGGTCTATAAATACTAAATTAATCTAAATATCTACTAAACTGAAATCCTACTAAATCAGTATCAATAAATTTTGATCCTATTTTCCTCAGCGATCTGGTAATCGGCGGCATGATTCATCAAGTAGGCTGCTTGCCTTTAAATCTGAGCTGACTTATCGCAAGCATTGGCTCTACTTCAGGAGGTTTGTTGAGGCGCGAACTGAGCTGGGCGGCATAGGTGGCATCCTGAATATCGAGAATCATATACCTGATCGCATCTGTTAGGCACTTAAGGGCGGCTCTTTGTGTATGCGGCTTTACCAGGAAGAACCAATATGTGTCCCAGGTTAAACTGTTAATCCCAGCGATTAATCTCCCTTTTTCCTCTAAATCAGGATAACATGATTGCTCCAATGTGTTCGTAGTTGTCAACTGTCCTGGTGTGCATTGGGAGATCATGTTTGATAAGTAGAGAGTGTTATTAACTAACTCAACTAAATTGCTAGAAGTTGATTTACATCTTGAAGCTGCTCTCTCTACTTTCATTAACTGGGATTGCCATTCTGTGAAGAGTATATCTTTATGTGGTTCTAGGATCCTGGGCAAATTCGCCACTTGTCCTTGATCGGAATCTTGCCAGTCACGAAATGCAGCTATGGTTTCCTCGGCTTGATCCAATTCAGTTCTGGCCTTTTCTACTTGCTTATTTATGGATGCCGTTAGTTCACACAGTGGCTCTACCTAGGCGATTTGTTGACACAGAAGCCTAATTTGAGATATTAATGCAGTGTTTATTTGTAATGCTTCTGCTCTAAGTTCAGCCACTTGTGGAATGCCCTTTGTCTTTTCAACTTGTGCTGATAATTGAGCGAGATCCTTTGTTTTCAGCATTAATTCATTCGCGGCCTTTAATTATGCCAATGCCTCTGATAATTCCTTCTGTTTCTAGATCGCGCTTTGGTCGACCCTTTGCTTTTCTGCCTGCAATTGTTGAGTTAGTTGACTATTCACTTGCTGTTGTGTCAACAATTGATGCTCTGCCTGCTCTGCCTTCTGCTTTGTCTCAGCCAATTCTGCCTGTAATGCGAAAATTTCTTGATCCTTGGTTTCCAGTAGAAGACTTACCTCCGATGCCTTATCGATTGTCGCTGCCGAATAGGCTCCCGCATACTGTGACAGTTTTGTCAGGTCATCGGAGGGGTCGAATTCCTCCTTCCAAACCACGCTGCCCGTAACAGTTTGCTCTGGGAAAAGGGAAGGTTGATCAATATTCCTTCTTTTCCTTTGTCGTTTTACCATTGCTTTATGCCTCGGGCTGTAGAAAACATCCAGGGGAGGAATATCTTCTACCTGGAGAATGATTTGGTCGGAGGGGTCTTTTGGTATTACCTCAACATCTTTAGAAATGGGTGGGCCGCTGGTTCCACTTAGAACCTGAGGTGAAGTGATGTCCTGTATATCGTTTGTCTTGGAAGTGTCTGTATCCTTGGAACATTCCAACCCACTGATGATAGAGTCAAATTGCTTCCATTCCTGGAGCAATTTAGGGTCAATACGAGTATCTATATTGACATCAATGGTGGTTTGTTTTTGTTTTTCGGCTTGGGACTCCTTCCGCACTTCTTCCTGCTCTTTCTTCTGTTGCTCCTCTTGTTCCTTCTTTTGTCTTTCCTCCTGCTCTTTCATTTGCTGTTCCTCTTTCTCTTTCCTCTGTCTCTCCTCCTGTGCTCTCTTCTGCCTTTCTTCTTTTTCTTTTCTTTGCCTTTCCTCCTGTTCCTTCTTATGATCCTTTGTTATAACCGGAGGTTCCTTTGACTGTTGCCGACCAGGCTCGCTTGATGATGTCACTGGGGTTGTTGCTAGTAAATCTAGAGGCAGAGTTTGAAACCTCTGTTCTCTAAGTTTATTAAATTCAGTCAACCCTTCATCATTATATTTCGCTTTGGTGAATTATTTAACCTGATTTATTGACTCAGCTGAAGAGAAAAGGTCGTCAAATATATCTTCCTTATGATCAAATCTTGTCAGTTTGGCCTGTTCCAGTGCATTATAGGAAACTTTATTTGGATCGAAATGCCTATTTGGGAGAGTCGCCAGAGTCAAGGATTGAATTTTTGTGGCTTCCTTTTCTGCATGTTTGAGATCGTGCAAGGTATATACACCACACTTCAAAGGAAAAGAGGGCCAGCCTTGCTTCTTATTTTTCTTGAGCGTTTGTGTAACACTCTCAGCTATGATTTGGTAAGAAATTTCCCTCGCTAGTAGTTTATCCGGTATGTACAAAGGGAGGACATGAGGTCGGGCTTGGCTACCGAAAACTCTTATGTAGGTAAATCTCTCCTCTCTGAACCATCTACCTATTCCGGTTAAATCAATTCCGGCTTGATAGGAAATCTTGGGAGCAGGTTTATCGAAAATGGAATAATAAATAGGCAACATAAAGCCATTACAGACTTGGTATAGATGATGTTTATAAGAAGATTTCCACAATTTCTGATGATATATATGAATAGGCGTGGGGTCTTGTGCAGTCCACCTCCAGCCGAGTACGGGGAATTCAGAGTTAAAACAGAGGGTATCTAGAATATAGGCACTGTAGTAAAATGGGGGAATTACCCTTTCAGAAATACGGGTCTTGCTTCTAAACTCAAGCACAACTTGTGCTAATTTTTCAGAAAGGATAGTGGCCCAATCCATAATTATATTGTTGCATGCTTCTTCCATTAGAGGGACCATTTCTATGGTAAAATTAGCAGAGTCATGCAATCCCCATAATCTACACATCATTATTCCAGCATAGCAATAAGGAGAAGCCAGAGAATCAACTGAGTACTTACCAGACGACTCATGTTTGTGCTTGGCCGGATTTTGTCTCCAATCCCAGATGGGTTCGGATTCAACTTCATTTTCGTTCGCGAATTTCTCCAGGAACACCTTATTATATATCTTCTCTGGCTCGGGCAAATGGTACATTTGCCTTAGATCATCCGCCCTGAATGACCCGAAAATTCTCCCGTCTCTGGTGCTGAAGGTTCTATCCAAGATTGGGATTTCTTCAATCGCCCACCGCACTACGTCTGTGTATGGGAGAATTTGATCCCTGGTCGCTATCCGATGAAGGAAAGAGTCGGCTAAATCCTTGAGAGTACTCTCAAACTTCCGAGTTGAATCCACAGTAGCTTCTACTATTGTCCTTGCTAGTTCTTCGGCTTCAATCAGGTTGTAGGTGCCTTGCCAAGTAACTCTGACGAGACCCGTACATGTAGTATCAGATATCAAGCCCTTCTTTTTGTCCACGACAGCTTGTCCTGCAGCTGGTATAGCGGAAGCGCCTGTGGTCTTCTTGGATTTCTTCCCCATCTTGCTTGAGCTTTCTCCTATGGATGAATTCTGCACAACGGTGAAAATAAACGTAACACAGAGATATGCTAATGAAAATCCAATATGGGAAAGATATGCTGATCAAAGCGTGCTGAGAGATTAACTCTTAAAAATGGCCGCGGATACAATCCATGGGAAGATCTTACAATTACATTAAATGGCAGTTTAAGACCTGCCACCCCTTAAATGCTCATTATACCATTATTCGGCTGAATGGCCCGCTTAAGCGTGCTATGGATATTTTGGCGGTTGAGTGCAGGTGAACGATTGCTTAAGAGATCAAGCTTTAAATATGAACGGATCGTAATATCCCTCCATTTAACAGCTTTTTTTGAAATCCGCGCTATATCATGATCGGGCGTCGGGAACACCTAAATCCTTATGTTTGACAATTTTGGAACCCTGATCATCGATAGCGATATCACATCGCATCGGGAGAATTGGTGTTATATAAACATATGGATAGCATACCACCGACCGCCGATAGCGAAATCGCATCGCATCGGGGTGAATGGGCATAACAATGTGCATAGATAGTGTATCGCCGATTGCCGATTGCGATATCGCATCGCATCGGGGGTATGACCTGGGCGCCTTATTATTGTGCATAGGATATTGCCGATTGCCGATTGCCGATTGCGATATCGCATCGCATCGGGGTAAAAGGCTTGGGGTGCTTTAAGACTTGCATAGAGTATTGCCAATAGCCGATAGCGATATCACATCGGCGGGAACCCATATGTCACTTATTTGTGTTTTCTATATCATTGCGATATGCGATCTTGCGATCGCTTTATCGCAATGATAAAAGATTATTTTATTTGATCAACAATGGGTTTTTCAAAAGGTTTTATATAATGTCTTCATTTGGTTTGCGGACCTTTTTCAAATAATGCAATATTGATACCAATTAACTTCTAAAGGGACCCATTTCATATAATAATTTTGTAAATATAAATGATATGAAAATGGGGGGATTGTTGTAGGGCACAACAATTGGCGATTCGCTGGAAGAACCAGTTATCTCTGAAAAGCATAGAAATACTTAAACTTTTGCAAAATAGAGTTCTAATCAAAGGGGAAAATTCTAATATAACTAGGTATATATGCATTCCGAGTAAAATGAATCTATTTTTTGCTAATTTCCTCTCTTTTTAAAGAAAATAGATACATTCTAAGTTTTAAATAGGCCTCTATGGGTTTATAATGATAAAACAGAAAACTTTTCCAAATCAGCTTTTAAAGTGAACTCCTCTATCATAGGTAGAGCCTCTGCTGCCAGCAAATGTTTATAGTTTCGACAGGGATACCTTTTAACCATGCTATTGTCCATTGTTCCATCCAATTAAGAGTGTGATTAACAGAATGAATTCAAAACATGTTTTCATATTTTGTATCTCATTTCCTTTTTCTGTTATTGATAAGATAAAAAGCCATTGTCCTGGTTTGGTGGCCAGCTATTGACAATGCCATTCACTGGTAGTAATCTAACCGAACAAGCTGGCTCGTGACGAGACCCCTTGTCTTATAATTTCAAGCCATTACCCTGTTTTGGTATGCAGTATTGGTAATGTCGGTTAAACTATTTCCCTATGAACATGGTAAATAGGCTTGTAATAAGACCTCTTATCTTTAATATCAGATATTTTAGAATTACACTCTGAGTAATCATAAACTTTAGTGAATGGGATGAACAATCTTCTCCTTAAGAGTAAATGGATGACAGGGTAAGAGTTGAAGATGCTGAAATTGGATTAGCTTCTATCTTGATATTGATAACTTTTTGAGACCAATTTGAAAACAGAAAATGATTTACAATACTTTTAAACTTTTGAGAGGAGTTCACAAAACTTGAAATGTGGTTTCAGAATACAATGATACCTAATTTCCTAGAAATTATCCCTTTTGGTTAAGAGTTCTATTATTTTAAAAGCAAATATCACTGTACTCCTGTAGATCAAATTTTCAAACACAACAAAGGTCAATAGTAGATACCTTACAACATTATTTTCTACAAATCCTACAAACTACAAAAATCTATCAAACTAAAAGGAGAAGGAGTTACCTCGTCAGTTAAAGAATTTCTTCAAGATAAGGCCATTAACAGGGAGAGAATCTCTCAACCCTGATAAGTCTTGCAATATAAAGGTCGAATGGCCTATCTTTTCACAGATCTGAAATGGTCCAAGCCACATCTTCTGGAACTTGGTGTGTTTTCCCTTGTCCTCATGGGCTTTGTCCCATTTCAGAACTAAATCACCGACTTGAAATTGTTTTGAACCGGATGAGACTGAATCAAAAGCTGCCTTGATGATTTGCTAATGTTTGGCATGAATGACCCTGGATTTTTCTCTTTCTTCTTCTAATTTTAGAATTTGATCATGTCTAAGTTGAATAGAAGAAGAAGGAGTTTCCTCAATGAACTGAACTAGGGCTAGAGAAGGAAGAACAAGATTTGTGGGTAGTACTGCTTCTTTTCCATACACGAGATTGAATGGGGAAGATCCTATAGAAGCTTTCTGTGTTATCCTATCAGCCCATAAAGCAAACATTAAGGATTTATGCCAGTTTTTATGATTCTGTTCGATAGTTCGCTTAATGATTTTGATCAGATTCTTATTAGTAGATTCTGCTAAACCATCACCCTGGGGATAGTAATTAGTAGAATATTTTAATTTAAATCCTCTTTTAATAGCGAAATCAAACATAGCATTGCCTGAGAAATAAGATGCATTATCAAAAACAAGAGCATTTGGTACACCAAACCTGGTAATGATGAATTGATCTATGAATTCAATGATTGTTTCAGAATTTGCTGTCTTTAAAGGAATGGCCTCCACCCACTTAGTAAAATAGTCGGTAGCAGTAAGGATATACTTATGTTGTTTGGAAGATGGTGGAGTAATTTCCCCAATGATGTCCAATCCCCATTGCTCAAATGGTTGTTCAATGTTGACTGGTTGCAGAGGGAAAGCTGATTTACGTTGTCTTCCACTAGAAGTTTGGCAATTGAGGCATTTCCTTACATATTCATGGGCATCTCTAAACAGAGTAGGCAAATAGTATCCAGCATGAATAATTTTGTGAGCTATTGTGTCAACTCCAAAATGTCCTCTTGCTGGTCCATCATGTAACTCCTGCAAAACCTTTTGGGCTTCAGGTTTCTCAAGGCATCTTAATAAAATAGAATCATAATTCTGCTTAAAAAGCACATCATCAATAATTGTAAAATTCTTTGCTTTTAACCTAATGGCCCTTTTGTTCTTGTAAGATAGGTTTGGAGGTGCATAACCATTCTTTAAATAAAAGATTAAATCCGCATATTGGGATTCAGAATCAGTAACACTTATCTGATTGATTTCTTCAGTTTGATCTGTATCGCTTGATTCTGGAATGTTGGATGCTCCTGCCAATATCCTGCAAAAACCTTGGCCCCTAACAATCTTTGCTGGCCTAATTTCTAAGTCATATTCTTGAAGCGCTGTGACCCAATTTGCCCTTTTTTCACCCAGTTCTTTTTGGATTAATAATTGCCTAACTGCCGGGAAAGGAACTATAACTTTTGTGTGGGTTTTCAAAAGAAAGGGTCTATATTGCTTGACTGCTTTAAATACAGCAAAGGCTTGTTTTTCTACATCGGAGTAATTCAATTCAGCACCCTGAAGATTTGAGCTAAAAAATGAAATGGGTGCTTCCAGATTGTGATCATTTAATTGCGTGAGTACTGCAGTGTACGAGGAGTTGGATGCGATGGTATACAATGTAAAATGATTAGAAAAATTTGGAGTATTTAAGGCTGGGGCATTTATTATTGATTGCTTGATTAGATCAAAAGCTTCTTTTTCTGCTGATCCCCACTTAAAGACTAAATTCTTCTTAATCATTGTTTGAAGTGGTAAAATAATTTGAGAAAAATAAGGAACAAATCTTTTAACAAAATTGATCTGGCCTAAAAATGACTGCATCGATTTTTTATTGTGCGGGAAAGGGATTTCAGAGATTTCTTTGATCCGATCAAGATCAATATAAATGCCATCTTTGGACACAATAAAACCCAAGAGCTTTCCTTGATCAAGAGCAAAGAAAGATTTTTTAGGGTTAAGAGAAATACCATATCTTTTGCAACGTTGAAAATTTTGATTTAGATCATGCAAATGATTATACCTCTCCATAGAGAATACAGTAATATCGTCTAGATAGACGACTACTGTTTTATTAATAAACCCTCCAAAAGCTGTATCCATCGCTCTTTGGAATGTTTACCCTGCATTTATAAGTCCGAAAGGCATTTTCTGATATGCATATGTTCCCCATTTTGTTCTGAATGTAGTTTTAAGCTGGTCATCAGGGTGAACCAGGACTTGGTTATATCCTGAGAAACCATCTAGAAAGGACATCAATTCAGAGCCTGCGACTGATTGAAGTATTTGCTCCATAGTAGGTAATGGGAAATTGTCTTTCAAGCTTGCTTTGTTCAAATTTCTGAAATCAATACAAATTCGAATGTCGCCATTTTTCTTTCTGACTGGCACCATATTAGAGACCCAGTTTGAATGTCGGACAAGAAAAATAATCTTGGCTTTCAAGAGTTTGTTAAGTTCCGATTTTATCTGGTTCTCTAAGTTTGGATGTATTTTTCTTAACTTCTGCTGAATCGGTTTCTGATCGGGAAGTACCGGAATGGTATGCTGGATAATGGATGTATCATAAGTCTTCAAATCATCATATTTCCAAGAAAAAACCTGTTTATTTTTCTTTAACAGTTTAATGAATGCCTCTTTCTCTTCAAAGGAAAGTCGTAATCCTAAATTAATATTTTGAGGAGCTTGTTCAGTACCTAGATTTATCAATTCAAACCTTAGGGTAGAGCTTTGGAGCTTTGCATTAGTTACAGGTTTAAACCTGTCTTTAATATCATAAAGATCTTCTAGCTTTACCACAGGCTTAGGAATTGCATTTTCCTGAGGTGTTTCTCTCATTTGGGAGTCATGCTCATCTTCCTCAATGATTTGATTATCATAGGACTTTACAGAAGTTAAGAATTGTAAAATATCCTCATCATGGTTGAATACTCTCCAATTAGTGACATTGTCAGGAACTGAAGGCCTAAAAAGCAATTCTACGGAAAATCTATCTGGGTTGTAGCCTTCAGAAGGTAGGAGCTTGGAAGCTACATTAGCTAGGAGATCGGCTGCCGAGTTTTGAGACCTGGGAATGGAGGAAATGTTGAATGTGGAAAAGTGCGAGGTAAGTTCTTGTACTAGTGATTGATAATGCTTGAGGTGATTTTAAAGACAATGAATTGCATTCCTCACCTGTTTAACAATAATTTCAGAATCGCCAAATACTATAAGATATTGCACTTTTAGACGGATTGCTTTATATAATCCCTGAACTAAGGCTTCATATTCGGCTGTATTGTTAGTGCATTCAAATTATAGCCTACAGGACAACATTGTCTTTTCTCCTTGTAGGCTAACCAAAATACATCCTGCTCCTGAGCCCTCGCTAGACTTGGACCCATCGAAATATAAAGACCAAAATAAAGAGGTATTAACAAATGTATTTACAGTTTTCTCAGCATCATTGAAACATCTAGACCTATCAGTTTGTGAAAAATTCTCAATCTGAGATGTAAAATGATTGACTGAAAAAGGAGATGGTTGGGCAACAAAGTTGCCAAAGAATGACTCTGATGAATAATTCCCCAAAATGTTGTTGTTGAACGCTACGGGTTGGTTTTCTTGCTCAAATTCAGTAACTGTATGGGTCATATGTTTCTCTCGATCGATCCTTATTTGATTTGGCTTACCCTTATAGGGAAGCCACATATGTGACCAATCAGTGGAAATATACCCATGCAATTTTTCGGACCAATCCCTACTCAAAATTAAACCGTAAAATTCAGGTATATCGGCTATTAGAATGTCAATCCTTTGTACTACTCTGGGATCAGCAGACAACCTGATAGTTACGGAATTAATTTCTCCCACAACCTGCACTTTGGTCCTGTCCAACTGTACAATATGGATAGCAGACTTCTGGGGTTCAATGTTCAGTTTAGAACAAACTGAAGCTGGCATTATGTTAGACGATGCCCCTGAGTCAATTAAACAGTTGTGCAGGTTTCTGTTATAGATTTCATAGGTTAGAAGGAAGGGTGGAGTATGAGAATTTGATCTATCTCCAATCAGAACTGAATCGGTAGCTTCAACCATACCTGGAGGAGGTTGGCCTGAATCATTAGCAGCTTTTGCACTGGGAAGTGGTGTAGAGGGAACAACATTCAATTCTTTAAGAAGTAATTTCTGCTGATGTTTTAATTTACTAAGTTCAAACATGGTAATGTTTGCTTTAGTTTTCTTCATGTCATCAACAATGTTATACTCCATTGAATCGGATACCACTAATGTTTTGGATGTTGAAGGAGTACTAGAAGTTGAAGTCTGGTTTTGGGGAACTGCTACAGGTGATTTCTTTGCAGGTGTTTTTTCTTTGGTTGTAGCAGAACCAGCACTCCTTTTCTTTGATGTTGCCTGAACAGGTTCAGAAGTACTTTTGCTCCTAGTAGTGACTGGGAATGCTTCTTCTTCATTATCGGTATCGGAGTTGGGGAGTATAAAATCCCACATTCCATGACATTCCACTACTTCTTCCTCATCATCAGTTGGTAAGATCGTTTCTTCTTCCTCTTCTTCTTCTTGTTCTGAATCTGCATTGGATATGACATTTGGTGGCTTTGATTCATTTCTCTTATAAGTCCTAAAGGGTCTTTTGGTTGAGGTTTCGGCTACTTGTTTCTTTATCTCAACCATTTCATTTGATAAAGTTTTTAGGACTTTTTGCAAACCTTCCATGTCATATGGGTCTTTTGGGGTCTTCTTCCTTGAGTCATCTTTAAAAGAGACTTTCTTGGCTTTTCTGTCTTCCAGAGCAGCTTACTTCTCTAGAGCATTGATGCGTTTTTCCACAGCAAGTGCTTCTCTCATATTTTCAGCTAAGGTAGGTTTCCAGGCCCTGTCTACAAAAATGGCTATATTGGCAGGTAGGGCGGTGATATACCATTCGCTTCGAATTTGTTCACTTGGTTTGGAGGCTGTAGGGATTTTATTCAGGACTTTATTGAAGCGAGCATTAAATTCCTTAATTGGTTCCCTATGCTCTATTCTAAGATTGGAGAGATCGTTTATTAGGGTAGCCAAAGACCTATCATCTCCATATTTGGTAAGAAACTGCTCTTGGCAAGTGTTCCAACTGGTAATGGAACCAGAGGGTAAAGAGAAATACCAGGATCCTGCTGATCCTTGCAAGGTGTAAGGGAAAAGTCTAACAACAACATCTTGTTCTGTTACTCCTTTCAAGTTGATTGCTAACATGAAATTATTAATGTGTTCCTCAGCCTGGGTTCCATCATCTGGATTAAACTTGGGTAGCCATTTTTCAGGATAATCTGGTAATGGATGCAATGGCGCAGGCATATTGACTGCACCAGGTCTGGTCCATGGATCTACCATTATAATAGCAGTAGTGGATGATACTACCGCTGGAACTCTAGATGTCTGGGAAGTAAATAATTTTGAGGAGTGAGTAGGTTGGGATGTTGAAGCTTCTAATCCCTGGTGAACAACAATATGTAATGGGGGAGTGAATGATTGACTTTGCAAATGGGAAGTTGAAATGGAGGATGTGGATGAAAGCTCTTCACTGTCAGATCCTTTAGTATATTTCTTCGCATTTTTCCTTTTGGGTAAAGGGAACTCAGTGGGTTCAATACCGAGCTTTTCGCTCTGAAGTCTGGTGAGAGGGTGAGGTAAATTGAACTGCGAAGTCGCACTACTTTGTGATACCTCAGATTTCTGTGGTGAAATCGAGAAGCTCTGAAGTTTGTGGATAAGAGACTGAACTTCAGGTGATTCAAGACTTAATTGTTCTGGAGTATGATGGGTTTGAGCAGTGGTAGTTGATTCCTCTTCTTCTTGTTTGGATACTGGAGAACCAGCATGCGAATGAGAAGTTCGAGGGGATTCGGAGGGAGATTTACTCTTAGAATGGCTTGCAGATTTGGGTTTGCTTGCCATTCACAGTCAGGCCCTCCTTCTAGCGCCAAAAATGTTGATGCCTCGAAAATCGCTGCAACAACATTGGGGATAACCACCCAGTCCGGACCTTAGTACAGCTCCTTTTCCGTTTGGAATAGTGGCTCCGACTGGGGATAATGGGACCAGTTTCCCAAAAGTGGATAAACGGGATGAATGGATGATTTATAAACTAGACTAACGGTGAGCGAATAACTAAACTATTAACAAGAATACATAAATTATGATCTATCCCGGGAACCTATTGAGCTTTAAAGTGCAGTGCTTGATGATCTATGTATATAAACAGGCATATAGATGACTCTATTTAACGGACATAGACATTATTTCATTCATGATTACTATGCTTAAATAGTTAAGCAAAGCGATTGAAGCGATATTACCACACTTGTCGTTTATATCATTGACATATACATGATTAAAAAAAAACACATCATAAAACATCCAATAGTGGAATGAATATAGATCTGCTGTCACAGTGCATGCATATAATCAATAATAGCAAGAATAATCACATAACAATTCATATGAAAGGAATGAATTCAGACATAGATAGAAATACCATATGAGCTGCTTGACACTCCCAATATTAATCGCTACTTGTAGTTCTTCCTTCAACGCAAAAACATTCTCAACAAAGACAATAGTGCACAATTGCATAAAAAGCTTCCTTGTCGAATTAAGAACAACTGGTCCAGTTTCATAAAAGAATATTGACTGAAGCACAATAGTGCAAACTTCAGGCTTTTAAGTCTGGTACAAAACTTTATGACCCTTTCCAAAACAATGAAAGGGTCTATAAATACTAAATTAATCTAAATATCTACTAAACTGAAATCCTACTAAATCGGTATCAATAAATTTTGATCCTATTTTCCTCAGCGATCTGGCAATCGGCGGCATGATTCATCAAGTAGGCTGCTTGCCTTTAAATCTGAGCTGACTTATCGCAAGCATTGGCTCTACTTCAGGAGGTTTGTTGAGGTGCGAACTGAGCTGGGCGGCATAGGTGGCATCCTAAATATCGGGAATCTTATACCCGATCGCATCTGTTAGGAACTTATGGGCGGCTCTTTGTGTATGCGGCTTTACCAGGAAGAACCAATATGTGTCCCAGGTTAAACTGTTAATCCCAGCGATTAATCTCCCTTTTTCCTCTAAATTAGGATAGCATGATTGCTCCAATGTGTTCGTAGTTGTCAACTGTCCTGGTGTGCATTAGGAGATCATGTTTGATAAGTAGAGAGTGTTATTAACAAACTCAACTAAATTGCTAGAAGTTGATTTACATCTTGAAGCTGCTCTCTCTGCTTTCATTAACTAGGACTGCCATTCTGTGAAGAGTATATCTTTATGTGGTTCTAGGATCCTGGGAAAATTCGCCGCTTGTCCTTGATCGGAATCTTGCCAGTCAAGAAATGCAGCTATGGTTTCCTCGACTTGATCCAATTCCGTTCTGGCCTTTTCTACTTGCTTATTTATGGATGCCGTTAGTTCACACAGTGGCTCTACCTGGGCGATTTGTTGACACAGAAGCCTAATTTGAGATATTAATGTAGTGTTTATTTGTAATGCTTCTGCTCTAAATTCAGCCACTTGTGGAATGCCCTTTGTCTTTTCAACTTGTGCTGATAATTGAGCGATTTGCTCATCCTTTGTTTTCAGCATTAATTCATTCGCGGCCTTTAATTGTGCCAATGCCTCTGATAATTCCTTCTGTTTCTGGATCGCGCTTTGGTCGACCCTTTGCTTTTCTACCTGCAATTGTTGAGTTAGTTGACTGTTCACTTGCTGTTGTGTCAACAATTGCTGCTCTGCCTGCTCTGCCTTCTGCTTTGTCTCAGCCAATTCTGCTTGTAATGCGAAAATTTCTTGATCCTTGGTTTCCAGTAGAAGACTTACCTCCGATGCCTTATCGTTTGTCGCTGCCGAATAGGCTCCCGCATACTGTGAACAGTTTTGTCAGGTCATCGGAGGGGTCGAATTCCTCCTTCCAAACCACGCTGCCCGTAACAGTTTGCTCTGGGAAAAGGGAAGGTTGATCAATCTTCCTTCTTTTCCTTTGTCGTTTTACCACTGCTTTATGCCTCGGGCTGTAGAAAACATCCAGGGGAGGAATATCTTCTACCTGGAGAATGATTTGGTCGGAGGGGTCTTTTGGTATTACCTCAACATCTTTAGAAATGGGTGGGCCGCTGGTTCCACTTAGAACCTGAGGTGAAGTGATGTCCTGTATATCGTTTATCTTGGAAGTGTCTGTATCCTTGGAACATTCCAACCCACTGATGATAGAGTCAAATTGCTTCCATTCCTGGAGCAATTTTGGGTCAATACGAGTATCTATATTGACATCAATGGTGGTTTGTTTTTGCTTTTCTGCTTGGGACTCCTTCCGCACTTCTTCCTGCTCTTTCTTCTATTGCTCCTCTTGTTCTTTCTTTTGTCTTTCCTCCTGCTCTTTCATTTGCTGTTCCTCTTTCTCTTTCCTCTGTCTCTCCTCCTGTGCTCTCTTCTGCCTTGCTTCTTTTTCTTTTCTTTGCCTTTCCTCCTGTTCCTTCTTATGATCCTTTGTTATAACCGGAGGTTCCTTTGACTGTTGCCGACCAGGCTCGCTTGATGATGTCGCTGGGGTTGTTGCTAGTAAATCTAGAGGCAAAGTTTGCAACCTCTGTTCTCTAAGTTTATTAAATTCAGTCAACCCTTCATCATTATATTTCACTTTGGCGAATGATTTAACCTGATTTATTGACTCAGCTGAAGAGAACAGGTCGTCAAATATATCTTCCTTATGATCAAATCTTGTCAGTTTGGCCTGTTCCAGTGCATTATAGGCAACTTTATTTGGATCGAAATGCCTATTTGGGAGAGTCGCCAGAGTCAAGGATTGAATTTTTGTGGCTTCCTTTTCTGCATGTTTGAGATCATGCAAGGTATATACACCACACTTCAAAGGAAAAGAGGGCCAGCCTTGCTTCTTATTTTTCTTGAGCGTTTGTGTAACACTCTCAGCTATGATTTGGTAAGAAATTTCCCTCGCTACTAGTTTATCCGGTATGTACAAAGGGAGGACATGAGGTCGGGCTTGGCTACCGAAAACTCTTATGTAGGTAAATCTCTCCTCTCTGAACCATCTACCTATTCCGGTTAAATCAATTCCGGCTTGATAGGAAATCTTGGGAGCAGGTTTATCGAAAATGGAATAATAAATAGGCAACATAAAGCCATTACAGACTTGGTATAGATGATGTTTATAAGAAGATTTCCACAATTTCTGATGATATATATGAATAGGCGTGGGGTCTTGTACAGTCCACCTCTAGCCGTGTACGGGGAATTCAGAGTTAAAACAGAGGGTATCTAGAATATAGGCACTGTAGTAAAATGGGGGAATTACCCTTTCAGAAATACGGGTGTTGCTTCTAAACTCAAGCACATATTGTGCTAATTTGTCAGAAAGGATAGTGGCCCAATCCATATTTATACTGTTGCATGCTACTTCCATTAGAGGGACCATTTCTATGGTAAAATTAGCAGAGTCATGCAATCCCCATAATCTACACATCATTATTCCAGCATAGCAATAAGGAGAAGCGAGAGAATCAACTGAGTACTTACCAGACAACTCATGTTTGTGCTTGGCCGGATTTTGTCTCCAATCCCGGATGGGTTTGGATTCAACTTCATTTTCGTTCGCGAATTTCTCCAGGAACACCTTTTTATATATCTTCTCTGGCTCGGGCAAATGGTACATTTGCCTTAGATCATCCGCCCTGAATGACCCGAAAATTCTCCCGTCTCTGGTGCTGAAGGTTCTATCCAAGATTGGGATTTCTTCAATCGCCCACCGCACTACGTCTGTGTATGGGAGAATTTGCTCCCTGGCCGCTATCCGGTGAAGGAAAGAGTTGGCTAAATCCTTGAGAGTACTCTCAGAATTCTGAGTTGAATCCACAGTAGCTTCTACTATTGTCCTTGCTGGTTCTTCGGCTTCAATCAGGTTGTAGGTGCCTTGCCAAGTAACTCTGACGAGACCCGTACATGTAGTATCAGATATCAAGCCCTTCTTTTTGTCCACGACAGCTTGTCCTGCAGCTGGTGTTGTTTGGAAAAGTATCCAATACGGAATGACCCTATCCCACTCTAAGGGTGATAGTACCTCAGCAACAACCGAATGCAAAGCTATTCAAGATTACTTCTTTATGAGATGTAAGAGAGGGGAGAAAGAGATCCACTAACCGTTGTCTTCCGCTAATGTTTGATCCAATCTTCTCTCCTTGCTGCTTGCTCCCAGCTCCTTGCTCTTTCACTGGCCCAGCTACACAAAGATCCTGCAAAAAGCACAAGAAAGGGAAACTACAAGAAGCATACATCCATAATTGATTCAAGGATTAGAATAAATCAAATATACAAGCATCAATACACCACAGAGACACATGCATATAGAAGAACCTCAAATGCTTTATTAATGGAAGAAGTAAAGTTCTGAGAGTGTTACAACCATAAGAGGCCCAATCCAGCAACACCTCCCAGCAAAAAGAAATCTCCTCTTCACCTCCTTCAAAGCAATCACCCAATAGTTCTATACTCAAACCAACAACACTTCCTTACATTCACAAGATTCCAACCTCCCTAGACCTCATGAGAGAGCTCTATATATAGGAGATTTGGAGAAAGGATGAGTCAGCTTGAGTTTGGCATGAAGCTGACTAGTGTCCTCTCCCACTTCAGTTATACTTCAGTTCTTGAGTCCACTTGGAGTTTCTTGCTTCCACTTGGAGATCTAGATCCTCTTACTCATCACAAGGCAAATTCCCTTATCCAAGTGTCATTTTGGAAGCTTCCTGGGCATTTGACACCTTGCAGAATGACTGTGCCACTTGGCCAATCTCGCCCAGCACAGGTAGCCTTCATTAGATTTGACATTCAGCGCAGGTACAGAGTGGAGCAGTTGACATTCAGCGCAGATGCTCAGTGGAGCAGCTGACATGATCCAGAATTAGCTTGTTTTTGAGTGTTTTCAGGTGGAGAACTGATTTTTAGTGCTGTGGTCTGCTGACCTTGTTCCTCTAGGGGTAGGAACAACATGTTTAGGGACTTTGGATCCCTTAGATTATCGACATTTCATGCTTCATGCTGTAAGGCACAAAAATGTCTATAACAGTTGCCCCCTAAAGTATGAGGTCATTTATCGGGTGAAATGCTTTATCAGGAGGATCCGAAGTTCATTCAATCGCTGAGAGGTGCCCTGTAATAAAATACAATACAATACATTATTTTTCATTCTGCTTTCACGATCTAGCTGAGGCGGGCATTCCCATGCTCAGCTTTATAAATTCATTTCGGTACATAGAACAGACGATCGTCTGACGGTAGACTGATAATTCTCTGCTAAAATTATCATCCTTTGAGTAGGATGATCATCTGCTGCAATGATGTACATATCAAATGTCTTTATATTTCCTGAATATATATCGCAGCCCGGATGGATGAAACTAGATCCGGGGTCTTCAAACTCGTTCGATCTTCACTCTAAGTACAAGTCGATCCATGTGAGAATTACGCTGAAGTTGAACATGGAAAGACATCGCTTGATTACCGGTCGATAATGTAAACCGTTAACAAGCACGAGAGGAATCACCAATAACGACAATGACCCTCAAGGTACTGCAGTACAATTCACGTGGTGTGAATAAAGGATTTGGCGTCGAACACCACGCAAAATCTTCTGGTCGAAGGTCATTGATGTATACCTGTCGCCGGAAGTGAGAAACTTGCCATTGAGGCATGCAAGCTTCAAAGTACTGAGGGGGGTGTTCCTAGATCAACTTCTTGGATAATGAGCTGAAGTCGACAAAAAGCGATCCGTCAAAGGAGGGCCTTAATGAATCCCACATCAGTGACACGGAACGGAGCTAATGATTTTAGTGGAGGTGAAAACAATCTGTGAAATATGATTCAGGGTGGCGATCATGGGTGGATGAAGGATAATGTATGGCAGTGGATGGGACAAGGTTGACTCTTTCTGAACAACATCTCTTGAACATATAACGACACTGATGTGATGGATCGGTAGCATTACCCCAAATGTGGATGGTTTGGCGAGGACCATGGTGATGAGACCGATGAATGAAACAACCCAACCCGATGTGATACGGAGGACAAAGTGTCATGTTCAAGAGCGACTTGCTACCATTAAAGCTTTGAGGTTCTCCCAATTTTTCCCCAGTCATTTCTGACCAGTACCTCTTTATTTTTGTCAAGCTTGAGGAGGATAACATATGCTTGTTCTATAACCTGCCCTTCGGGCAAGCCCATCGCTATGTTTTAACGAGCTTAGAGATAGGGAAACTCGTTCTCGTCTAAAGACAAGTTTGTCGCTATTTAATCATTTTAACGAGTCTAACGACAAGGAAAACTCGGTCCTTTTCAATTTTAGAGAGTCTGAAAAGGTACAGAAAGTTAACTCCAAAATTCCTTTTTCGTCATCTAATCCCTTAAGTCCGAAAAAGTATAAAACAATACAGAAGGGATGAGTTTTCGATAACTTTAATGAGCCGAATAAAACAAGCGCTCGACCTTTTTGTGTAAT
Organism: Pinus tabuliformis; assembly: GCA_031772625.1. NCBI lineage: Eukaryota > Viridiplantae > Streptophyta > Pinopsida > Pinales > Pinaceae > Pinus > Pinus tabuliformis. The sequence continues at coordinate 787,293,989 of CM062808.1, forward strand.
AATCCCTCCAGTCCAAAAAGATTAAAATCTAGAGGAGGGATAGCTCTTCCGGTCAATTTAACGAGCTGGAAGGCCAAAACTCGGCAAACTTTTCATATTTTACGAGTTAGATGAAAAGAGCTCAAAGAAGACTCGTCTTTTGAGGAACGAGTGATAAACAGGGATAGCAGCAGATTCTAGGTACAGTTTGGAATTTTCCAATCACGGCAGTGTCACAAGGATGGCTAGGTGAAATCACTCTTCGCAGCTGTTCCTCAAAATAGGTAAACAATTATATGGAGGTGAACGATTGGCCAAATGGAATGGAGGTGGCGGGTGCAAACACGACCAAGGCTTTTTATGGCTAATAAATTTACGATCACAATGGTTATTTACCAGTACTGGGTTCATTTTTTAAAGAGCTTGAATGCGCCAAAACACTGCTCAATCTTATGTTTATTTTTTAACGAGCATGAACTATGTGCTAAAACTGCTCGGATCTCGCTTTTCTATTTTTTAACGAGCATAAATTCCGCGGTAAAACTGTTCGATCTTGCGTTTATTTTTTAACGAGCATGAACTTTATGCTAAAACTGCTCGATGATAAGTTTGTATGCCCCCAGCATAACAACGCAAATCGAGGTGCATGCCCCCCAAGCTTCATTGCATTCAACTTGGTGGTTGGAATGAAGGTTTACCTTTGAGATTTGGAAAGGGGATTGTTTTCATTTTTTAATGAGGTTGACATAGTAAATGAACTATCCTCATGACTCCTTGTTTCATTTTTTAACGAGGTTGACACGAGATAAGAACCGTCCTCGGAGCCCACTGTATTTACAGTATTTCTATTAGGGCGATGATCCACGCTGACAAAATGTTTAGGAATCTTCCGAATCCATTAGATATAGAAGATTTCATATTGTAGGTTTCCACTGTGGTCACTTCCGTCAGATTACTTGCAGGCGGTAGGGCAAAAGTACCCATTAAGGCAGGGTCTTTTAGGAGGCCTACTCCAATATTTTGAAGCGAATGATTGCTTCCATGGATCATTGGAATGCTTCCCGCAACTTGTGAACTATCGGGGAGGAAAGTTTGTTGGTTGACGACTGTAATTCCTCCTTGAAAGGGAAATGCAATCTTCCTGAAGTAGGTCGACACAACTGCGGCCATGGCATATATCCAGGGCCTTCCCAGTAGGATGTTGTAATCGAGGTTTCCGTCGATTAGTTCAACATCAACTTCTACTGTTTTGCCCCCCAGCTCAACTTGCAAGTTACTTAAAATCCCGTATGGAGTGTATGATCGTCCATCAAATGCTTTTAACATCGTTGACGATCTCGACAAGGGTGGTGAGCCTAAATTTTTCCAGCAACTCATCGACATAAGACATGTAGATGCCCCCTCATCAATAATTGTTCGATGAACAGTTTTGTTGAGGGCTTTCACTTGAATAAGGAAAGCTAGTTGAGCTGGTAACTGAGGGTCATATCCTTTATGATCAAAGGCCACAAGATTGGAATCCATTGGGCCAATCCCACCTATTGCAGATAAAGCTTGCTCTTGGGAGGGGCAATTTTGTGGTACCTCAAGTGTCGACATAGTGGACGGCGATTGGGCCAGGTCCTCTACTATATTATAATTCTGTGCTCCTTTGGCACGAGGATTAAATGTCGATTTGTGTACTACTCCCTTTGGCGACTTTATCATTGGCTCAGGAACGATGGGTGGCACAACTTTGGTCGAAGTTGTCGTTGAACTACTAGGTCGTTCATTAACCTTGTTGTTTGACAGCTTTGGATTCCCGTAATCTTTATTCCTTGTCAAAGCATCATTCTGTTGCTTTGAGGTAGACAACATAAGCACTTGGGATCGAGAAGCATTTTGATTAGCAACCAGATTTTGACCTGGATTAGGAAACGGATCAGTCAATACTGCTGGGGTTTTTGAACTCTTAAAGAGTTTCTTAACTTCAGCTATATGTGGACAATCTTTCGTCCAATGATCCTCATCGCATATATGACACCCTGCTGGGGGTTTCCTTTTTCTCCCTTTCTTTTTCTTCTTGCCCCCTGGTTGCTTCAGTTGTTTGCCCTTGTCGGTCGACATGGCATTTACTTCTGAGGCAAGAAGTTCTTCATTTTCATTTTGACTATAAATTTTGTGCTTGCCAATCACGCCATCGCTGGCGTGAGAGCCATTGTTTGATTTAGGAGGAGGAGGAATTGAGAATTCCGGTCTAGGGGCGTCAGGTATTTTGTCGTAGAGCGTGTCGGACTGAGTATAGACCAAGTCCAGATATTGCGCACGAGCGATAACCTGCTCTTCCGTTACGACTCCCCCCTTTGCCACATCTTCCGTGATGGCAGGAAGTAATGACTTGATAAACCATTCAGCTAATAGCTGATCAGGAACGTACGTTTTTACCATCCTACGACGACGTCGCCACTCATGTATATGATCAGATATGTGGGTGGCAGTCGTCTGTTTGAAGTTGGTAAGGAGTTCTGTTCCTGTTTCATACCTTATCGGTAATTGAAAATGGGTTAAAAAGGTTGTGGCTAAGGTACTGAAGTTGTCGAACGAAGCTCTAGGCAATTCAATGTACCATTTTGCCGTTGGACCCGTTAACGTCCTCTGAAAGAGGCGAAGTCTTATCGAATCATCATTCAGGGTGTTCGATGAACACCATAGATGGAATGTCATCACATGATTCGACGGATCTTCACCCGGATTTCCATTAAATTTAGGAATATCTGACGGAAGTTTATGCGGAATCGCTGGCCACCAAGGGGCATAAGCAATTGGATCATTCGTCAACCGGTTTAGATCTGGTAATTCTAGAGTTGCTACAAAGGGCAACTGTTGGTTCAGGTTAGGCGAAGCATATCCAGGATAAGATGGTATTGCCTGAGCAATGGGTCTTTGCAGACCAGCATAATGCTGGCAACTTTGACAAGGTTGATGGGCATAACCATTATAGCATGGTTGCCCATTACTTACAAAGACTTGTTGCTCAGGTCCTTGATATGATTGTTGGAATGGCGGTTGTTGAGATTGAACCAGCTCTGGTTGTTGGACCATTTGCTGTTGACCAATACTGGATGATTGACCAAGATGAGGAGTCACAGTACTTGTTTGAGCCTGAGTCGCTCCAGATAAGGAGACACTACCCTGAGATTGTCATTGAGTCGTTGAGACAAGAGGCTGTTGTATTGCAACCTGAGAAACTTGGGGTTGACATACAACAGGTAGCGCTTGTACTAGCGACGCATTCACCATAGTAGGTGTGGTGGGAATATCCGACCCAGGGTGTACTGGTTGCATTGAATATACAACCCCTGGTTGTCGAGACAGTATTGGTACCCAACCGCTGGATGTAATTCCAGTTTGACCTGAATTTTGTTGTAAACTCCCATATGGTTGTTCTCTAGGAGGGAACAATGAAAGAGCATACTGCCCTCCATATGGTGGAAATCCAATACTTAAAGGGTAAATTGGCCTTTGAAGACACATTGGATCAATTTGTTGAGTTTCAACATAAGAAATACCAGATGATAATCCGGATGAAGAAATAGGAATTAACCATGTCGTCGTCCCTGATGGGACTCCGGCTTGTTGTTGAGGACAATTTGCCGGGATAGATGGTATACCAGCGAACATCGTTGGAGTAGCAGCAGGAGGCTCTGCCGCTGTTGTGTCGGGCGACACAGTCCTAGATGTCGACGGTTGTTCAGACATATTGAGTCTATCCAATAGATTACTTAGCGATTCTACAGGAACTTGTGATAGACTAACTTCGAAGATCAACGAGGGAAAGGTGATGATTATTCCGCTTAAAATAAATTTTATAACTACGCTTTTGACACAACTTGCTTTTTCACTTTTAAAGAGTCGAGAAAAAGCTAAAGATGACTCTAGTCTCCTTCGATGTTTTAACGAGCCCGAAGTGACAAATGCTCGGATGGACTTTTTCAGTTATAGAGTTTGAAAAAGGCCAAAAGAAACTGCTTTGGAGATCTAGGCAGAGGGTGTGCCAAACCTTTCGCAAAACCACAGAATACGTTTTATGGTACGGGTGGTTGATCTTCGTGAATGCTGTGTTCACTGCATTGCGATCAGTAGGGCGGTCGACACGGCTTCCTATGGATAAAAGATATATGCCTATAGGGGTCTCCCAATATATACACGACGGTACGTGGGAGCACAAGTCCGTATTAGTGCCACCGACTCTCAGGAGGAATCACCCACCTTCGTCGAGATCGACAGTCACTACGTTTAACGACGCCGGAACACGTCTCTAGCTTAGACCTCTATGTGTTTGCGTTATGTTTCAAAGCGTTATTAGGTTCATTCAATATATTTTAAGTTGATCTTTTTAAAGTTTGCCTTTCAAGGTTCACCACGAGATGTTTGATACAAATTCCTAAATGCAGTCTAAGATGAGAAGCAAGCTTTTTCAATCTTTTCGACTTATGAAAATCTTAACTACTGAGGGAAAAGAAAGACAAAATCTTTTCACACAGATCAAAGAGCATACACTAATGCACTTTTCCCTAAATCAACATACAAACTTATCAAATGCAAAATGCAAAATGCAGGTATTTCTTTTCTCTTTCTTAATGTTGATGTAATACAAAAAGAAAGCTGTTGTATAATTTCGAATTCAATTTCAAGCGAAAGAAAACAAGCTTGTCCAAAACCAAAAGACACCTTAAGATTTACTTGTTTCGACACTAGAAATATATGAATTCAAACCATATGACGAAAGCAAAAGCTCAATCAGCTATGAACAGCAAATAAACTAACTCTTAAGATCAAAACGACACCTATCACAGGTCTAGATCTAAGAGGTCACAGCAAGACTAGTTTACTTTTCGTTATGGGAAATTGCAAATGATATAAGAAATACACAAAGAACAAATACAGTTTCTTTATACAACCGAGGCGGAATAGTGGCAAGGAAAGTTGGTTTCAGATAGGTACATTGACTGACAACAGGCTGCAAAAACAAGGATGAAAACAGGGCAATAAACAGCAAGGAACCCCAGTAGCACTAGGCAAAACTGGTTCAGCGCAGGTGGTACACTGTCAGTTTGACATTCAGCGCAGGTAGCCCCTTCGGGAACTGCGCTGAAATGCAGACTTCCTTCACAGTGCCTGCACTGAAGATTCAAACTTTCGTTTCTCTTGGTTTCCGGGTCACAGATTGCTCAAAAATTCACAGTTTTTGGCCAAATCAGAAGCTATTAGTCAAGGACACACTAAGGGATGACAAGGAGGATGAAAAGCTATCACTAAGAGCTTATTAGAGTCCTTGTGGATCAGCTCTTCAAATCATAAACTTGCCCAGAAACTGAGCTAGAGTAGCTGCCCTCTACTTTGCATTTGAAAGATCCAAATGCAGTTCGATTCGGTACTCCCTGTGTTTATGAAATGAATAGCAAAAAACACAAACAACCAATAAGATACGATCCCCAGCGGAGTCGCCAATTTGTTGTTGGGAAAAGTATCCAATACGGAATGACCCTATCCCACTCTAAGGGTGATAGTACCTCAGCAACAACCGAATGCAAAGCTATTCAAGATTACTTCTTTATGAGATGTAAGAGAGGGGAGAAAGAGATCCACTAACCGTTGTCTTCCGCTAATGTTTGATCCAATCTTCTCTCCTTGCTGCTTGCTCCCAGCTCCTTGCTCTTTCACTGGCCCAGCTACACAAAGATCCTGCAAAAAGCACAAGAAAGGGAAACTACAAGAAGCATACATCCATAATTGATTCAAGGATTAGAATAAATCAAATATACAAGCATCAATACGCCACAGAGACACATGCATATAGAAGAACCTCAAATTCTTTATTAATGGAAGAAGTAAAGTTCTGAGAGTGTTACAACCATAAGAGGCCCAATCCAGCAACACCTCCCAGCAGAAAGAAATATCCTCTTCACCTCCTTCAAAGCAATCACCCAATAGTTCTATAATCAAACCAACAGCACTTCCTTACATTCACAAGATTCCAGCCTCCCTAGACCTCATGAGAGAGCTCTATATATAGGAGATTTGGAGAAAGGATGAGTCAGCTTGAGTTTGGCATGAAGCTGACTAGTGTCCTCTCCCACTTCAGTTATACTTCAGTTCTTGAGTCCACTTGGAGTTTCTTGCTTCCACTTGGAGATCTAGATCCTCTTACTCATCACAAGGCGAATTCCCTGATCCAAGTGTCATTTTGGAAGCTTCCTGGGCATTTGACACCTTGCAGAATGACTGTGCCACTTGGCCAATCTCGCCCAACGCAGGTAGCCTTCATTAGATTTGACATTCAGCACAGGTACAGAGTGGAGCAGTTGACATTCAGCGCAGATGCTCAGTGGAGCAGCTGACATGATCCAGAATTAGCTTGTTTTTGAGTGTTTTCAGGTGGAGAACTGATTTTTAGTGCTGTGGTCTGCTGACCTTGTTCCTCTAGGGGTAGGAACAACATGTTTAGGGACTTTGGATCCCTTAGATTATCGACATTTCATGCTTCATGCTGTAAGGCACAAAAATGTCTATAACAGCTGGTATAGCGGAAGCGCCTGTGGTCTTCTTGGATTTCTTCCCCATCTTGCTTGAGCTTTCTCCTATGGATGAATTCTGCACAGCGGTGAAAATAAACGTAACACAGAGATATGCTAATGAAAATCCAATATGGGAAAGATATGCTGATCAAACCGTGCTGAGAGATTAACTCTTAAAAATGGCCGCGGATACAATCCATGGGAAGATCTTACAATTACATTAAATGGCAGTTTAAGACCTGCCACCCCTTAAATGCTCATTATACCATTATTCGGCTGAATGGCCCGCTTAAGCGTGCTATGGATATTTTGGCAGTTGAGTGCAGGTGAACGATTGCTTAACAGATCAAGCTTTAAATACGAACGGATCGTAATATCCCTCCATTTAACACCTTTTTTTGAAATCCGCGCTATATCATGATCGGGCGTCGGGAACACCTAAATCCTTATGTTTGACAATTTTGGAACCCTGATCGCCGATAGCGATATCGCATCGCATCGGGAGAATTGGTGTTATATAAACATATGGATAGCATACCACCGACCGCCGATAGCGAAATCGCATCGCAAAGGGGTGAATGGGCATAACAATGTGCATAGATGGTGTATCGCCGATTGCCGATTGCGATATCGCATCGCATCGGGGGTATGACCTGGGCGCCTTATTATTGTGCATAGGATATTGCCGATTGTCGATTACCGATTGCGATATCACATCGCATCGGGGTAAAAGGCTTGGGGTGCTTTAAGACTTGCATAGAGTATTGCCGATAGCCGATAGCGATATCGCATCGGCGGGAACCCATATGTCACTTATTTGTGTTTTCTATATCATTGCGATATGCGATCTTGCGATCGCTTTATCGTAATGATAAAAGATTATTTTATTTGATCAACAATGGGTTTTTCAAAAGGTTTTATATAATGTCTTCATTTGGTTTGTGGAACTTTTTCAAATAATGCAATATTGATACCAATTAACTTCTAAAGGGACCCATTTCATATAATAATTTTGTAAATATAAATGATATGAAAATGGGGGGGTTGTTGTAGGGCACAACAGGACCCTAACAGATGCTACATGGGAGATGGTGGATCAGATGCAGGCTACATATCCTTCCTTGTTTTCCAGTTGAGGCAAAGCAGTTTTGGTATGGTATCTTCGTATGTGTCTTGGTATATGCTTTGGTACATGTTTTGGTGATGTTTGGTATATGTACATATGTATATGGATGTAAATATCACCATGAGTCGTGTTATAAAGCTCTGATAAGCGGTATGGGTGTCATGTCATTATGATGTTATGTTTGTTATGTTTTCATGTTGGTTTGCTTCTCACCAGGTTGATCAATGTAAATATTGCAATGAGCTAAGTTATAAATCTCCGCAAGCAATATTTTTTGCTTACAACAGTCTTTTGGTTATAGGTGGTGTTGAAGACCGAGGATGGTGTTCCCCCAAGGAGGAGGGTTGTGTAACAGCCTTGGTGGAAATTCCATGTAATAAATGTTAATAAAGGAAAATAATAACCAGATTGATGGGACACTTAGTCCATGCTAAATGTTGGGCAATACATCCTAGTGTGGGTGTTCATTTGGTTATTAATGGCTAAGGAAATTGGCAAAGGAAATGGCTAAGGATTTGGAAAGGAAAAATGGAATTTTTGGCACATTTATTTATGAAAACAATGGAAATTAGGAGAAAAGAGGGGTGAAATGTCACATGTTGCATGCGAAGAGGAAATTGAAGGAAAATAATGGAAAATGAAGAAAATAGAGGCCTCATTCATAAAAAGGCTTATGAGGATCGGTTGGTAACCTTTTGTCAGTTCTATTTTGGAGCTCTCTCATTATTCTCACTCTTTCATACTCTTGGATACTTAGAGTTTTCTTGGAGCACTCTTGGAGGTTGTGGCATACTTGGTTTTTTGGAGCAAGAAGGAAAAGGAAGAGTAGGAAATCCCAAGAGGACATCGGGATGAAAATCTATAGCGATTTTTTGTGCAGGTACCAAGTTGCATGTATGTTTTCCTCACTAGTTTTGGCATGCATGGCATATTCATGTGGATTATTGGTCATGATCTATCACTGGCATGGATGATTGCCTGGATTGATAGTGGATTGCCTAGCCTTTCCATTTCCTTGATAACCATGGTGTTGTTGGTTTATTTCCTTGTTTGTTTTGGTTGGTTCTCATGTTTCCTTAGATTGGGTTGATTTATTAGTTCCTAGAAGCCTCGGTCGGACAAATGCTCTAGAAGCCCTGTAACATCTTAGCTTAAGTTAATAGTCCTAGAAGCCTTGGTTGGAAAAACACTCTGAAAGCCATTGGTGGGTTGAGTCACTAGTCTTTAATGCCCTGGATGGATAAACACTCTGGAAACCCAACGATAGTTGTGGGTTGAGTTACTAGTCATGGAAGCCTTGGTTGGAACAAATACTCTGGAACCCCTGGAAGGCTTTGATAGAGACCAATCTGATGATGGTTTTTTTATGTCTGAACATGAGATGGAATCACTATTTGATGGGTTGAGGTGGATGGTGTCTGGAATCCCTGGATGGTTTTAGATTGATGTGTTCTATGATATCCCACATTCATGCTTGTAATAGGGCAAAGGGGTGAATGGTTGAAGAGAGTTTTGGCTCAACCATTCTATGGTTAGGTGGAACATGGTAGTCCCATCTTGGGTTTGAATTTTACATCATCAATATCGAGGTTATTTTTCCTTGTGACAGAAATTTTTTCAAAAAGTGGTTAATGACCTTTATTATGGATAATTAACTAAAAAAATATTAATTTATTGAGTTACTTAATGAAAAGATTCCACGAAAAAAATGGAAAAATGGTTTATTAGATTATTTCTAGTTGATTAGGTAAAACTATTAAAAATAATTCGTAATTAGATATTCAACCAAATTGTTTCTAGTTTATAAGGTAAAATGGTTGGAAATAATTCATAAATAAATAATTTAGTAAATTATTTTGATGACAATAAATAAAATGAGTGAAAATAATGTTGGCATTATGATGCATATGCTGTACTTGATGGAAACCCACTTGTAGCAGAATGAGTATATGGTAACTAGATGAATCTACAGGATAGATCAAAGGTGACAAAATGATAGAATAGAATAATGGTCAAAGGTTTGATACATGGAGATTGTTAGTATGTGTTGTCCTTGATAAGAGTTGTTCTTTTATGAATGAAATAATTAATAAAAGAATAAACAGGATGTGACAGAATGCATGGCAGTTGTGTTTACAGACACGACAATATGCAGGGCAGTTCAAAGGAATCAGTTCAGAAGTAATATACAATGGCGAGTCACATTATAACAGGTCTATTCAGAGGTAACAGGGAAATGGTACAAAAGAACAGGATGTTGGAACAAAGGACTACAGATCAAAATCAAGAAGTTGAAGAAAAAGGATGTTTTAAGGTATGTTAACTTGTATATGCAGGTTCACTGTACAAAAAGAGTGTATACAAGCAGGTTCTGTGTTCAAAAAGAGCGTATACTTATGCAGGAAATTTAAGGAAATTAAGGTGAAATAATACCAAGGGTCCATACCATGGTATTATCCCACAATATTGAGTGGAATAACGGTTACTTGATCCCATCTAAGAATACCACAAGTTCTAAGTGTTGTTTTGGTCCAAGGTATTGAGAAAGGATAAAACTATATAAGGAGGAGAAGATCAAAGGGCTAAGCGCACAAAAATTGAATATCTTATGAAGTGTTAGATCAAAATAAATTCAACTTGTTATGTGTTTCTGATGCTTTGCTTGATCTAGACTAAGTATGCACTTGAGTGTTAGATGATGGATGAGATCTAATGATGGATCAGGATCATAATGACTTTTCATTATGTGATATGATAATGGATAGGCTAGATCTGAGTGCTAACAAATGTTTTGTCCTTTAAATGCTATAATATGGGTATATTTGAAGTATGCAATAGCTGCGAAGGTATAAGTTTTTATTTGTATATCTATACGCTGGTTCGCCTTGGTGAAGGCGCGTATACATGCTGGTTCGGAACTTCCAAGTAGCATATGCAGAAGAAAAGTTTGTTGTTCAGGGATGACTGATCTATCTGATTAGTGTTGATGTTTTACTACTGTTTGTCAATGATGTCTTCATTAGATCTAAAAGTAAAATTGATTGTATAAGGAGATTGAGTCTGGTTGATTGATTGATTGAGTAAGAAGGGTGATCCTTGCTGCTATCTATTTAGAACTCTATAAATTGATAGTAGATCTTCATAATGTAACTAATTGGTACAATTTGTGGTTCAAAGCTTTTATGATTCAATATCTTTAGAGGTATTTGCAAGTTTGGATAAAGGAAGTAGTGTATACATGGAGGTTGGCTTCATTGAAGTAGCGTATGCATTCTAACATATGAATTTTGAGGTTGTAGTTGGTTCTGGTTGTTGAAGCAATGTTCTATGTTTAGAACTGTGTACTGGGTACAGTGATCTATCTGTTCCAGTTGATTGGTTGAATTTTTATTAAGTGTCGGTTGATTGAGTTTTTAGTGATTGATTGATTCTGTTTTGGTTGATTCAGAAATTGATGATTGGGTGATTCAATCATGTCAGAGGTTTTAGTGATTGATTGATTCAGTTGTGGTTGATGATTGGGTTTCAGTTATATCAAATATTAATGATTGGGTTTCAATTATATCAGATATTGTTGATTGAGTTTCAGTGATTGGTCGATACAGATTGTATTTGATAGTTGTATTATGGTGTTGATTTATTTTGAGATTCAATGTTACTAATGGGTCGAGTATGAAAATTGGATGAACTTTTGCCTACATATTGTGTTGTTGTGTACCAGGAGTATCCAGTGTGAAAATTTATGAAATGTGGTCCCTGGAGGATACTGAGGGTTTGAGCATTCAGTGAGGAAGTCAAAGCTTCCTGCCAGTAGTGGCTGGTGATTAGATCAAGGGGTTGGAGCTCCCTTCCAGTAGTAGCTAGAGAAAGAGTGAAGGTGGCAAGCTAACACCTACGTACTGGTAAACAAATCAACCAATACAAGAGCTAGGGGGTGTATCTCCCTTCGAGTAGAAGCTAGAGAATGAGAGAAGGTTGTAGCCTTTTGCAGGTGGGTGCCTGCGTACTGGTATGAATCTGCTATAGTACAAGATTGTAAACATATTTTTTTTTATATTAAACGAAGATAGAGATAATAGGAGCAGGTGGTTTTTCTCCCGCATTAGTTTTCCACCTTAAATATTGGTGTTCATGTGTGTTGCTTACGTGTGATGGTTTATTATATTATTACTGCACAAGTTTACTGTTTAATTTTTAATAAAGTATTGATGCATTGATTAAAGATCAACATATGATGAATTAATTGAATCATAAGTTCACTGGATATACGCTAGTTTCCTTAAGAACAGTTTCATGCACACGTGACTTCCCTTCACAGAAGTAGCGTATATAAATCTAATTATGAAATGAAAAGTTATTGATTTGTAAATACTTATTCACCCCCCACCCCCTCAGTATTGTTCCCAAAAAATAATTAGATTATCTTCACATAAATGGGTAAAACTATGAGAATAACATATAGTTAATAAATTTATGTTTTATTCTCATGTAAATAGGTAAATTAATGGAAATAAATTAGGAAAATAGGTTATTTAGTCTATATATTTAGATGAAAGTGGTTCTAATGTGTAAAAGTCATACTAACATGGTATAATTGAATCAACAAAGCAATTTTTTTCTAGGTGATCACTTTTTATGTAATAATATATTCGAGAAATCCTTGAAAAATGTTGATTTTAACTCATCAATATCTCCATTGTCCATACTCTACTTTGGTATATATTTTTTCAACCTAGATTTTGTTTCAATAGGATATAATATTTGTACTCAACTTCTACAATTTCTGCTAAAAACTTATAGAGATTAAACTTATGTGACCAGTCCACTTTCTTTTTTTATTCCTTGAAAAATCTGCAAAATGGGAAACATTTCTAATCTTTTTTTTTTTTTTTTATGCTCTTACTAGACCTCAATGAATCCAAAATATGTCATGAAATAAACCCTTAATATTCAACAAATAAACTCAATAATCCACACACAAGAATAAACATAAGAGATATCAATAAAACACTTGAAATAGGGTAACACCATATATTATTCCTTAAGGAATGAATTCACTCCTCAACCATTAATTGTTTAATTTAATTAGAATATTTGTCACTGTGCCTATTACATTATTTATTATTTTATTTATTATACTCTATATTTACTAAGAACAAAATAAAAGGGGGAATATTCTAGTAGGTGGAACCTTTTCTTAACTCATTGAATCTTATAAGAACATTAAATTTATTTGCAATATCATGATACATATAAATTATCATTTCCTTGGGTACCCCCCTAGATACCCCCATGTTACACCGTGTAGGTACACTAGAACTTGTTAGTGATTTGTAAAGAGATAGAGTATCACTTATGTGAAATATGTTTGGGTCTGGGGTCATTAACATGTTTCATTATGTGCAAGGAAATACATAATAGAAAATGAAAATTAATCAATCAAAAGGATTATGTCTTACCGTAGGATAATAAGGGTGATTTCAACCTCTTACAACACCTAAGCATGTAAGTTTTCTCAACTACTTATAATGCTACTTAATCTTTTTGTAGATAACATATGTATAAAATTTTGAAACATATTATGTTTGAAGTGCGAACTCTAGTCATCATGAGGTACAAAATAAAATTGAAATAATAATAGAAAAGAGAATTGGAGTTGAGATTAAAGGATAGAAATTAAATATGACCATTGTGAGAAAAGCATTATAATTTCATTGGAAAATATGATTAAAATATTAAAATATTTGTTATAAATAAAAGTAATTTAATCTTAAAATTGAAGTTACAAAAAAATAAAAGATTAAAAAACAAAGCTGGTTAGAAACAATGGAAACGAGGGCACTACTAAGAGGGACGGTGAATCAATAGTGTCACCAAATTATACAACTCTTGACAATTTAAACTTTTGAATCACTTTAGAAACCACTCATGTAATCAACATCATAAGTCTTAATCATGTAAAACATATCATCATAATCATTTTCATACACATCTACAACATATGTATAAGACATCAATCTTCTTTTTATTTCTTTGTCAAATATAAGCTTCAACTTGCTATTACATCATTGCATCACAATTTTCCACTTATAGGTTTATCAATCACTACTGAAAGGAGATTCTATCTCTACTTGTTTATCAACTACCACTGAAAGGGACTATTTCCCCTCCTTGTTTATCATCTACTACTAAAAGAGACTATTGCCCCTGCTCATTTATTAGTTTTCACTAAAAGGGATTGTTGCACTTGCTCGTTTGTTAGCCACTATTGAAACGAACTATTTCCCATGAAATGCATGCTACGACTTGCTAGCCCTACTAATCCATATTTCATCCATTTTCAAAACTCAAATCAAAAGGCCACTTTCTTTCATAAACAAATAAATTTCTCACCTCAAGCACTCCCCACAAACACCATAAAAAACACCTTCAACAATCTTTTATTACTGAACAAACCACCAAACACACCGGTAGCATCAATCCTTAGTAATTACTAATTTCACCATAAAAACATCTTTGTTGAATACATTAAAACATAATTCCCCAATTCATTATCTACCTTCTCAACCACCTTTTATATATCAAAATTGGTCTTTAATTCACCCCTCATGCATACTGACATTATGTATCTCATTGCTCCAACAACTTATTACCTTTGTTATTCAATACTGCTTATAAAAACACTGGACCTAAATTTTTTGAATTAAAACTTTAGTTAAATTTAGCTATTCATCATGCATAAATATTTATTTTCTATCCTTTTTCCTGATTCAATTAAGCCTTCTAAACATGATCTCCAAGTCTTATAACTCTACGTTTCTATCTCCTTAAGAAAATTTGAGCTTAACTGCTCAATTTTTCTATTATAGAATTTTTTAGAATTTAGTGGTTCTCCTTCTAAATTTGGCTATTTGAATTTCCAACTTATTAATGCCACCAAATCATTCACCAAATATGATGTATAAATCTAATTTTAAGTTTTTGACTTGCTTTCATGCTAAACCTTTTAACTAGTTGACCATTGCTTTTTTTTTATCCCCCAAAGGGCTTTAACCTATGTTGTTTTCTTGCTCACACAAATCCCTTAAACATGGCCCAAAGTGCTTAACACTGCAACATTATAAATCCATGGACCCATTTATCTTTAAGCTCCAAATTGTTTATTTCTTTTACAATTCTTCCGTGCTCTTGGTTTTAAACCTACACACAAAACCACGTCTAGGTCCTTAAGCTTTAGCCCCCGACTTTATTTCCTTCTGGTATTACATGTTTGGTGGGTCTAAGACTCTTCACTTATGTTATTTTCATTGGTCATTAGCTTCAACTGTATCTTCCACCATTTCCTAGAGTTGAATCAACCCAGGAGTCCTCACCTTATGCCTTTTAGTTTTCTTCCAAGGTGGTGCCTCTAGGGTGATAGTCTCAAGTGTCTTCTTATTGGTTCTTGGCTTCGACATCATATGCACCATTTCTCAATGCTAAATCATCCCAGAGATTCCTTTGTTTCACTAACTTGAAACCTTTTTGGGTCTGAGGACTGGGATGAGGTGTCCCAATGGGAACCACTGCCGCACTTGTGAGTGAATAAATGACTAACAAGAGTGATTTTTCTACCACATATGCTTGGTGCCTAGTCAACCTAGCCGAACTTTGCATGCACACATTGTAAACCTCTCAAGGAAGCCATCTAGGGTGATGCCATGCTCATGTCGTTGTTGCCACATGGTTCCATCTGAGTGGTGACACATGTCACTCAGATTTCGCACCTTTGACCACTTGAAAATGCCAAAAAAACATGCCACGTGTCCCAGGTCTAATATCATATTGACATCATCATGTACAAATAAAATATTGCCACATATCTGCTAGTGAGGATAGAGAAAGTGGTTCAACATTTTGGTTTTGGAATAAATTCATTCGTTAATAATTACAACACAAAACCATCAGGTCCAATCCTTCACTACTCATTGTGCCACATTTCTTGGCCCTACATCACCTTAGGCCTTTACTTCTGCATGCACCTTGTTTCTTTCGGGTAACACCCTCGAGGGTGATATGGTTGTGTGGACCACCTGCTATTGAATTCCACCAATGAAAGCCTTTTCCATCGTTGTGTGGACTGTCCACCCCCTCCTCGAGCTACTTCATCCTGATTCTCACCTTTACACTCAACTTTGCATCCTTCCGAGGTACATCCATCAAGATTAGATATATAGTTGGACCTCAGCTAGAAAATGAGAATGTTTTCCACCGCTAACATGCTCTCAAGCTTGCGTCATCCCAAGTGCTATCCTTGTGCCTAACTTTGAAACCATCTAAGGAACATATTCCAGGATGAGATGTCATGGGATATCCACCACTGGCCAATGGAAACTCATTCTTTTGCTACATTGTAAGCCATGTTCTCCCGAAGTGTTGGTTATATGCTCCACTAAAAACACCCACCACCTTTGGAAATGACACAAAACTTAACTTGCTCCAAATTGTTCCTTCATTAACTTAGCTCTGCTAATTTGACTTTGGGGGTTATCACCTTTGACTAGAAATAACTTGTGATTTAGAAGGCCTTTTGCTAACTTCTATATACCACTGGAAAGATATTTTAGAGCTCTATCCATCTAAGTGGGTTCCAACTACATTTGAGGTGATATGTGATTCCAAAAATTGATCCAAAGTATCTGCACCTTAATAATTCTTTGCCTTTACCATTCTTTAGACTGATATTAATTTTTCTTGCAACCATTTATGCTATTGCCATAGCCTCTTTTGACATGCTTCTCAACTTGCCTGTGACACCACTGATCTAATGACAACACCTTTATTAATAATTTTTAAATATCAGCCTTATGCCAACAACAACTTTGATAGATACAACATATCAATACCTGACATCAATGAAGACCTCCTTTGACAACATATTCTAACAATCTCTCATCATCTTATTTTCCTTTTCCATCAATGACAACATATTCTAATAATCTCCCCCTTTAGAATTGATGGCAACACCATAAGCAAAGATAAGTGTACTTTTATTCTCTTATCTTCTTCTTTGTGGATGTTTCTCCCCTTATGATGCACTTCTCCTTTGTGTACTTCTGGTCTAGTGTACTTCTCCCTTATTCTTTTTTGGGTTGATTATTATCCTCCCCCTTTGTTTTATTTGAGTTACTTCTCCCCCTTTGAAATCAATGGAAAATATTACGAACATGCTCCTCCTGTAACCATTATTCCTCTTTCATGTTCCTCCTATGGACCTGACAACTTCTTCTTATTTTGTTGATAACTTCAATATCTTCGATCTAATCTAAGCATCTTCCTTTTTGTCCTATGGAGAAGATTGAGTTGAAAGGAGAGGAGTAATTTCTCCCAATCTCTGCCTCAAGTATTCAAGAGGTATGTCTTGCTAAATATTTTCATTCATGTACAAATGAGCCATAATAAAAATCATGTCTGTTGGTCTAAGTCTTAGCAAGGCTTGCCTCTCATAATAGCCTCCCTGGACACATGCACCTAACCTCTAGCAACAAAAAAAATCTATCTAATGCATGAATGACACCATCAACTTGTCACGTGATAAACAAAAAGGTACAACACTTAGAAGTGCTTATATGACAAACATAAAGGGACTCTCACCAATGCATGGTTAGACTAACAAATCATCATATACTTTCTTTGACATATTTCTAATGGTAGTAGACTCACCTCATGAATTTGACTCAGCATGAACATTAGCATCATATAAATCATGACTATTTCAACAACGCTTGAACTAACAATCTCCTACTAACAATATGAATACCACACTGGCAAAAACATAATGACAGTTAATACCAATTATTAGTACATGATACCAAGTGTTAATGCCTTTGATAATAATGATACCAATTTATTAATGGATACCATTGTTATCAATTATTGAGCAATTTTTAACTGAGTATTCTCCCCCTGTGATTATACTCTTTTCACTAATATTCATTCTCTCCACAAATATAATGTCTTATACACATCACTAATTGGCATAGTCTAAACACATTAGAACAGTGAAATAATTCATCATATCTGTAACAAAATCTTTGACTATTCAGACAACATTAATTTGCAGCAACAAGACCATCAACCTTTGTCTTCCACACTTATCCTTAAGTAGAAAACAACGGATATCAATTGATGATACCAATTGTGAATCGAGTAATTTGATACCTGAATTTTAACTTGAGTATAATCCCCTTATGTTTATGCTCCCTCTTTGGCACTAAGAATTTGTAAACATACTTGCACAAGACAAGGAAACTTCAATAGTAAATAGATCAACATCTTTGTTTTGTCATCACTATATATACTCATACTAACAATCTAATTTAACAACATCATTGAATCATCCAAAAGACATAGTACTTAAGTACTTTACAATCAACCACAATTCTCAGCAACACCAGTTTACTTCATCTATTTCATAAACTAAGGAAAAACATAAGGGGCATACTTCCCTTAACCTTCATATGCACTACTTGGCAAGTTCCTTTCTACTCCTTGTATTTGTCCTTTATGGCTTCTCTTGAATCCAACCTCTTCTTTTCAATGAAGAGGAACAAGGGATCTACTCCCCCTAAGTAGATTTCCTCCCTTTTTCTTCCACACCTGGGTATGCTAAGTTTTTACTTTGTCAACACCATGATCTTAGTTCATGTGCTCATCTTGTACTCTTACCTCAATAAGTGAATTCTTACCATAATTTTAGAATACAAACCATTTACCATTCCCCTTGTTAGAAACAATCAAATCCGATCAACAAATTACCTGTTGCTCTTCTTTCTCACTATTTGTGCTTTCTTTCTTCTTGTACTTCTTTGTTGCCTTGTTTGGGGTGTTACTACTTCTTTTATCTAATTGAAATATTTATCTATTATAGCTTATGTAAGATAGATCTGCCAAAAGAATTTCAGGCTCTGATCTGCTAATAATATTTAAGGCCAAACACTGGTTTTTGTTTCCTCCATGCATCATTAGACCTACCTCTCGTATGATTATTGTAATAACTCCTGTGTAGTTTTCCTTTCTCACTCCCAACCTAATCCATACCTTTGTTTCCAATGTTTTGGAAAGGGGATTTATTACCAAGTTTGCATGCAGTTGCATAGTGCCGAAAATTCCTACACCTATAGCATTAAACATTATTTATAATGGGGGAATGAATTGTTCTTACCATAGATTCTGCTCATTGAAACTCTTTGATTGGTACTCACACTTATGGTGCTTTTGAGCCTTTGATAGTTTTTCCTTTAAGGGGAAAAGGCTCTTTATGCGTGATCGTTTCTCTTAGCAACTCATGATTGTTGCTAAAAAAGAGTGTTTCACATATGCTAGTGCACCTTCTTTTTCCTCTTTAGATACTTGGAGGAAAAGTACCCTACATTACCACTAAAAGAACATATGAGGGTTTGCACACCTTTCTCTCTATATTTGGAAGTTTGTTTGTCTTGTTTTGTTCTCTTCTCTACTGTTGTAGTGTTGTTGGGTATTTCTTTAACAAAGTTGATGTGTCCCTTTGATGTTGTTTTTGAGTCACTTCCACTAATCGAACTTGTCCTATCTTGAGTGGGCCTTTGACTGCCACAAAATTCAGTTAGAGCTTCAGAACTCTTTGCATGCTTATGATATTTCAACATTTTCTCTTTTAATATAATTCTATCAAATCCAGTTTCACATTTGAGGTTTTAAGCTTCTTGATCTCCTTAAAAGATAATCTAAGTTTCCTTCTTAAATAAATATTTTCTTCAATATATTCCAACTCAATAGAGGAGCTACTAGATTCACAAGTGTCTATTTCACTCCCAACTTTCTCAAGAACTTGTTCCCTTGCTAACTTTAGGAATTATTCTACTGATAAATGAAATTTCATATCTACCTCTCTACCAAAAGTGGTACCATCGAATTATTGAACAACATCTAGATATTCTATTATTATTGAAGTAGTTCCTTCTTCACTACAACTACATGACAAAGTCGTTTTTTCATTAGAGCTTGAAATTGAGAAACTTGAAGATAAATGGCATATTGTTCCACAATTATAATAAGACAACAACTTACTTGTAAACTACATATCCTCGACATTCTCTATGTGTTGATAAGAAACTTGGCCTCTTGATACAAGTGAATCATCCTCTGATTCATGATCTTCAATACTATTTG
The DNA here is from genome assembly GCA_031772625.1 of Pinus tabuliformis. Lineage (NCBI taxonomy): Eukaryota > Viridiplantae > Streptophyta > Pinopsida > Pinales > Pinaceae > Pinus > Pinus tabuliformis. Next base: position 787,313,840 of record CM062808.1, read on the forward strand.
AATCTTTAACTACTCCATTCTTCAGAGAAAATCTCTTGACACCGCATGCATCCTATATGTTTGTATCATATATGGGTTGCAACTCATTCGATGTCTCTTTGGTAGTCTCACAACATATTACTTTCTCGAGATATGACTTGGACAACCCTCTAAATATTTCCTCATTTTATTGTGCATCAACCTCATTATTTGTTAGTCCATTCTTCATAGCTAGTCATACATCCAAATCAAGAGCTTGCAAGAAGATTATCATTTTTAACTTCCAAGTTATGTAATTTGAGTCATTCAAAAATGGAACTCGATCTGAGATAATCCAATCTTGATTGTCCATCTTTCTTGATCTACCTTCCAATAGTTAGACTGATCGTGAAGGATTGGTTTCTCTGATACCAATTGTTATAAATAATGGAAACCATGAGACTACTGGGGGGGGGGGGGTGAATCAGTAGTGTGACCAAATTATACAACTCTTGACCATTTATATTTTTCAATCACTTTAGTAACCACTCATGTAATTAACATCATAGCTCAATCATGCAAAACGTAACATCATAATCATTTTCATAAACATGTGAAACATATATATAAGACATCAATATTGTTTTTATTTCTTAGGAAAATACACACTTCAAATTTCTATGACATCATTGCACCACAAGATTTCACTTGTTGGTTTATCGGCCACTACTAAAAGAAATTTCTATCCCTACTCATTTATCTGTTATCCCTAAAAGGGACAACTACCCCTGCGCATTTATCATCCAATGATGAAAGGGAATATTTCCCTTACTCATTTATCCGTTTTAATTGAAAGGGATTGTTGCCCCTATTCATTTATTAGCCGCTTCTAAAAGGGACTATTTCCCCTGAAATGCAAGCTGCCACTTGCTAACCATGTTGATCCATATTCTAGGCGTTTCCAAAATTAGATTAATAGGCCACTTTCTTTCATAAACAAATAACTTTCCCACCTCATCCACTCAAACACAATAAAAAACACTTTCAACAGTATTTGATCACTGAGCAAACTACCAAACAAACGAGTAGCATCGATCCTTAACAATTACTAATTTCACCATAAAAATATCTTTTATGAATATGTCAAAACATCATTAACCAATTCATTCTCTTCCTTATAAAACACATTTTAGACACCAAAATTGATCTCTGATTCAACCGTAATATATATTGATATTATGCATCTCATTGCTCCAACAACCTATCACCTTGGTTGTTCGATTCTAATTATAAATAATTTGGATTGATATTTTTGAATTAAAACTTTAGTTATCTTAAGTTATGAATGATGCATAAATAATTCTTTTTTTGTTAGGTCCTTATACTACTAATGTAACACCTTATTGTCATTACTACAACCACCTTATTATATTATTGTGCCCATGTAGTCCCCATATTATTATTATTGTACCCCATAGAAGCCCACTATTGTTATTGTTGTACTCTTACATTATTATTGTTATGTTGGATCTAATTATATTATGGCCCCTTAGACTCCTATCTATAGAAAGGAGGTCTTGTCATTTGTATCATCCAAGAATTGTTCGTTTGTGTAATATAAAGGAGGTTGCCCCCTCGAAGAGGCCGATTTCTAAGTCATTGATCTATCTTTTCCATCTTTTGTGAGCTGGTTTCATAACATTTTGTATCAGAGCTTTGCATTCTAGGGTTTTGTTGCTCCAAATAGGTCATCATGGAATTTTCGCTATGAAGTTTCAAAAGCTAAAAAAAAAAACCCTTTGGGCCGAAATTGTTTTTAACCTCGGGTCTGAATTTTAGAGCATCTCGCTACATTTCTGGAGATATGATATGAGGAAGTTAGGGTTTTTGCAATCTCTAGAATTCCATCTCAAATAGGTCATCATATAATTTTCTCTATAAAGTTTTTTCTACGAAGGTTCAGACTCTGAAATTAGAACCCTTTTGAGCCGAAATATTTCTAAAGCTCAGGTTCGAATTTTAGATCTTGTCTCGCTATATTTTCAAAGATATGATCCAAGGAAGTTATGGTTTTTGTAGGCTCCCGAACTGCATCCCAAATAGGTGACCTTGGGAAAATCATCATACCTTTCTCTATAAGAACCAGATTGAAATTTTGTAATAAGTTACAGAAAGAGGACGAACTATAGATTTTTGTGCATCGTTTTTAGGTCCGAATATTGAAACAGTTACACGTGGAACTTAGTACAAGTTCTCTCTACTGAAAAAGTGTATAATCAGGTCATCTAGGGATATTGGGCATAATGATTTCTTGGAGAATCCAATTTTGATCAAATAGGTGGCATTGGAAATAGAACTCAGAGGGCTTCCACATTTTGCAATTTCAGGCATTGGAGATTTGAAATTTCAGAGATACCTCAGAATCAATATAGAGCTCCTAAAAAGTGAAAAAAGGTGTGTAGTTGCTCTTAAAATTTTTCATAAGTTTGGTTTGAAAAATTAGTTTGAAGGCATTCAAAGGGCATTGTGAAGAAAAATTATCATTAATTGATGCCCCGAAGAAAGAAAATGGAAACACCTAGTAAGAAACCTGAAAACTCTAGCATGACTCATGAGGAAGAGGAAGAAATGCAACATGACATATCAAAATTACAAGACCAAGTGTAACAAATTTCACTCTCACAAAAATTAATAGAAGCTAAGATGGATGGTTTAAGGAAAGACGTGGAAGATAATATGGATGGTTTAAAGAAGGTGTGGAAGCTAAGATGGATGGTATGAAAGACAAAATTGAAGATTGGAAGGACATGGAAGGTTGGAGGGAAGGTTTGACAAAGTTGCTACAAGAAAGGCTTCCTAATGGCCAAAAGGTAGTAGAGAAAACTCAGAATGAGAGCAAAATAAATGTTAATCATGATTCAAAGAATGACAACATTGAATCTTTGAAGAAATACGTGGAAGGTTTGAAGGAAGGTTTGACAAAGTTCCTAATGGCAAAAAGGTAGTAGAGAAAACTCATGACGAGAACAAAATAAATGTTAATCATGATTTCATAGACTCTAATGGTGGATTGAAAGCCCACCATGTTACAATGATCGATATGAGGAAGTTTGATGGCAAGGATCTCGTAACATGGATACTACACATGGAGAAATATTTTGATGTCCATAATGTGCAAAACACACAAAAGGTACGCATTGTAACTTTATATTTGGAACCAAATCAGTTTGTATGGTATCGATGGCTTTGCTATCATAAACAAATTGTCGGTTGGGAAATTTTTATGGAACAAATGATAGCACATTATGAGGATACAAAAAGCAACACTTTTTTTAGCCAATTGATAAATCTCAAATGAACGGGTTCAATGATGAATCACATTGAGGACTTCCAAAAATTAAATATAAGGGTAAAAGATATTCTAGTGGAACATAATATTGATGTGTTCATAGGGACTTTAAAGGACAGAATCCAACATGAGGTTCATCTTTGGGAACCTGATTCATAGGAGAAGGCATTCAAGTTGGCAAGAAAAATGGAAAGCAAAATTATGGAAACAACGAAGCCTACCACTCACAACTATAAAGATGAAAGTGTTGTTTCCCTAGCCTTCCACAACCTACAAGGTTGACACCATAACAATTGGAAGAAAAATGAGCAAAAGGGCTTTGTTACAGTTTTGATATAAAATACACTAAAGGTCATAAGTGTGCTGATAAGAAATTTTCTTACATAGATTGTGAAGAGGAGGATGAAAAGGAACAAGAAACATCAAAAGAAGAGGAAATACAGCAAGAAAAAACCCTAGAGAAAGAAGAAATGAATCTGACCATATCTTGTAATGCATTGGCCGGAATAACCACTCCTCAAACTATCAAGATTGAAGGACATATCAAGAAGAAAAATGTAATAGTGTTGATTGATTCGGCTAGTACCCATAATTGTATTTATTTTAAGATAGCCAAGGAATTGCATTGCTTCCTATATCTAGCACTAGAGTGTCAAGTGATGGTTGCAAGTCGAGGAACCATAAAGTGCTCTGGAAAGTGCCATTATATCAAGCTATCCATGGGAAAGTATGTATTGAATACCCCAATTCTTTCAATTCCAATGGGTGGTGCTGATGTTGTGCTAGGAGTCCAATGGCTACAATACCTGTGTACAATAACTTTTAATTTTCAAGAACTTTTCATGAAATTTTCTTTGGAAGGAAAGGAAGTTGAATTGATGGGTATCACAGGGAAACCGAGAAAGATAATAAGCTCTAACAGAATGAAAAATCTTCTAAAGAAAGAACAATGAGGCGTAATTTCACAATTATGTTCGCTAGAGGTTCCCACATTGAAATCATCTATTTCGCCAGATCTCCAAAGAGTCTTGGACAATCATTCCAAGGTATTTGAGACTCCCAAATGCTTCCCACCTATTTGTGATCATGATCATGCTATTCATTTGATTCCAAGAAGTGTTCCTCTAAACATCAAGCCTTACACATATCCATATCCCCAAAAGAGTGAAATTGAACGTATGGTTGTAAAAATGCTAGAGGTTGGTATAATTATCCAACCAAATTTGATAAAAGAAGAAAGGGATGAATGGAAGAATGACGAAGCAGGGTGGGAAATCATTCAAAAGTTACAGAAGATCCCAATTCAAAAAATATTTCCAGAACTTGATAAGGAAGGAAAAATCATATTGGAACCTGATGTAGTCACAGAACCAAGAAATCGACAGCTACAAAATCAATCAATTTCAGAGTATCTCATCAAGTCGAAGAACTTACCCATTGAAGATTCCACATGGAGGGATGATAATTGTATACAGAAGCATCCAGAAATACTCAAGCGTTGAGGACAACACTTTTTGAAGGAGAGGGGAATGTTAGGTCCCTATACTACTAGTGTAACCCCCTATTGTTATTAGTGCAACCCCCTTATTATATTGTTGTGCCCATGTAGTCCCCATATTGTTATTATTGTGCCCCATAGAAGCCCACTATTGTTATTGTTGTGCCCTTACATTATTATTGTTAGGTAGGCTCTGATTATATTATGACCCCTTAGACTCATATATAGAGAAAGGATGTATTGTCATTTGTATCATGCAAGAATTGTTCATTTGCGTAATGTAAAGGAGGTTGCCCCCTCGAAGAGGCTAATTTCTAAGTCATCGATCAATATTTTCAATCTTTTGTGAGCTGGTTTCATAACATTTTTCCTTTTTTCTTCTTCAATTAAGTCTTTTAAACATGCTCTCCATGTCTTTCAACTCTTATTTGTTGTCTCTCTAAGAAATACTAAGCTTAACTGCCCAATTTGCTATTCTCTATTTTCTTCTTCAGAATTTAGCAGTGTTGCTTCTAAATTTGGCACTTCTCAAAATTTATCTATTCAACCAAATTTGTCTCCAAATATGTCCATGTTTCTATTTACGCTGCCAACCCATTCATGCATCTTTTATATTATTTTCAATGTTGTTGATTTGGTGCATTTTCACCAAATATGGTGTATAACTCCAATTCTAAGTTGTCAACCTGCTTCCATTACAAACCTCTTAACCGTCCCGCCATCGCTTTATTTTTAGCCCATAAAGGGATTTAAAGTATGTTTTCTGCTTGTTCACATGATGTCCTTAAACATAGCCCAAATCCCTTAACACTACAACATTATAACTTCGTGGGCCCATTGCTCTTTAAGCCCCAAATTGGTTATTTCCTTTGTAATAGTTTTGCGCCCTTGGTTTTACACTTGTTCATAAAACCATATCCTTGAATTTAAGCCTTAACCCCTATGTTCATTTAATTCCAAGATTGCATGGTCGTCAACTTCGACTGTACCTGCCACCATTTCCTGATGTTGAATCGCCCTGAAAGTCCTCACTTTACGCAATTTATCTTTATTCCAGGGCATCGCATCTAGGGTGACGTGTCCTAGTTTTCTTCTTATTAGTTCTTGGCTGTAATGTTATATGTGACCATTTCTCGACATTGAATCAACCCAAATCTTCCTCTTCTATGCTAACTTGAAAACTTCTAGGGTCTGGGGATCGAGATGAGGTGTCTTAATGGGAACCACTTCCGCACATGTGAGTAAATAAATGACCAGCTAGAGTGATCTGTCCACCACATATTCCTAGCACCTTTTCAGCCCAACAAAAATTTTCATGCACACCTTATAAACCTTCTGGGAAATCCCATCCAAGGTGACATCATGCTCACATCACCATCGCCACATGATGCCATCTGAGTGGTGACACATGTTACTCAGATTTATCCCCTTTGACCACCTGGAAATGTTGAAAATGGATACGACATGTCCCCAGGTCTAACATCATGTTGACATCATCATGACCTAATAAAATACTACCACATGTTTGCCAATGAGGAGAGAGAAAAGGGTTTACGATTTTGGTTTTGTATCGCATTTCTTCATTAAATATTAAAACATAAAACCACTAGGTCCAAGCCTTCACTGCTCATTGTGGAATATTTCCAGGCCCTACATCATCCCCAACCTTTACTTTTGTGTGCACCTTATTTCTTCCAGGGAATATCTCCCAAGGTGACATGGCTCTAGGGACCACCTGATATTGAACTCTTCCAAGGAAATCCTTTTTTGTCATTGTGTGGATTGTCCATTTCTTCCTAGAGCTACGTCATCCTAGGCCTCACCTTTACGCTCAACTATGGATCCTTCTGAGGTACATATACTAGGATGAGATATATAGTCTGAACTCTACTGGTCAATGAGAATGTTTTCCGCTGCTGGCATCCTCTCGGGATTGCGTCATCCCGGACAATCCCCTTATGTGCAACTTTGAAACAATTTGAGGAATTTCTTCTGGTATGAGCTATCATGGGGGGTTCTAGCATTGGCCAGTAGAAACCCATTCTACCATTGTGTTGTAAGCCACGTTCAACTAGACCATTCGTTAGTAGCTTTGCTAACAAACTCCGCTAGATTTTGTCACAATGCCAAACTTAACTTCCTCCAAATATTTTCTTCATTAACTTATCTCTATTACTTTGACTTTGGGGGTTCTCACCTTTGACTGGAAATAAGTTGTGATCCAGAAGGCATTTTTCTAACTTATATATACCACAGGAAATCTCTTTCACAGCTCTACCCATCTAAGTGGGATCCAACTACATTTGAGGTGATCTACTATTCTAGAAATGGATCCAAATTCTCTTCACCTTAACAATTCTTTGCCTTTACCATTATTTGAATTGAACTTGATTATTCTTGCAAACATTTCTTCTCTTTCCATACCCTTCTTTGGCATGCTTGTCAATCCTTCTGTGATACCATTGATCTAATGAAAACACCTTTGTCAATACTTGTCCGACATCAGCCTTATACCAACAACACCTTTGATAGTGACAACATATCAATACTTGACATCAAGAAACAACTCCTTTGACAACCTATCCTAACAATCGCCCATCATCTTCTTTTCCCTTGCCATCAAAGAAAACATATTCTAACAAATTTTAATAAGTATAATTTATTTATTTTTAGTTTCTAAAAAAAGTCAAGAAAACAAAATAATAAATAATAATAATAATAATAATAATAAATAATTAAATCCATGAAAGAAAGCTAGCTAAAACTTAAATAAAAAATTAAAAGAAAAATGAATAATTAATAATTAATATGATGAATAATGAATTTATCAAATTAATTTAATAATCATATTTATATCCAAATTATTAAAAATGTTTTTATTTTTTATCTTTTAATAATTTCCTTTCTATAATATCTTCATGATATCCAATATTTCTTATATTCCAATATAATTGAAATTAAACAATGGTCATATACTTTCATTTATCTATTTTAAAATAAGTTCATACATAGAACTAGGATATCATAAGCATTATAATTTTACCTTGTGCTTAAAAACCAACATACCTCCTGGGAATGTAAATATTACAGTTATATTATTCGAAAAGTGAACCACTATTTTAAGGATAACCTTCTACCATGATTTTTTGTTTGTTTTGTGTAAGTTGCTGCAAAGAGTTTTCTATTAATCAAAGAAAACATACATCATGGATACATTCGAAATTGCCAACCTTTGCCAAAACATTCACCAATGTTAAATAATATCACAATTTGAAGAAAGACAACAATAAAAGCCAAACTAAATATACCATTAACCTTGACAACCTGAAGGCGATGACTGCAACAATACAACAACAACAAGTATTTTATCAGGACGCATACATGCACAAAAGATTATTTAGCCTTTGCATAATAAGCCATATAAACATCTGTGTCCCAAATCGACCATCCATCCTATGAACCAACTATGGTCCCAAATGCCATCCACGTCCTCCCTACAAACAACACCTCTATTCCACGAACAAGAAATGTGGCTACCAAGCTATAGGACACGAATAAATAAACAAAAAAAAAAAACTTACTGAGATGCAACATAAACAGAACTCCAAAAAGGAACCAAAGAGTACCAACATATCTGCGCCATAACATTTAAATGAGAGATTCCACCTAACAAGAACAAAAACTTAATATGTCTAATATGCACAATAAAAACATCAGTCCATAAGGTGAGTAGAAATCCCACTCTAAACCTATCAAGAACCAAAACAAGATCCAAGAAGGTCCATTAGCAGCTTGGTAACAAAAATAAGAAAAGAGAGACAAAAAAGATTTTCCTAGAATTTAATCTTGATCTGATGAAATGATGGTAAGGTCCTAAATGATGGTAAGGTCCTAAACACTATCAATAGGTGGGTGAATATGATCGCAAGGATCACCAGGAGGGTTGCTGAGATAAATCTTTGTGAATTTGATTCATCTTAATCTTTGATATTCCAAAATTAAAACAAATTCAAACCAATATTTAATTTTCTCATATATATTGATTGATATTGAATATTTTAATTAATATAAACATTAAAATATTTTATTCATATATTTTTATTTTAATGTGTATTTTGAATGCTATGGGTCTTAATATTTATTTTGAATGCAACGACTCAAATCCATTTTAATATCTATTTTGAATGCTATGTCTTAATATTTATTTTGAATGCAATGGGTCAAATCCATGTAACTAGGGAAGGGATTTTGCATTTTGTTAAAGTATAATTAATATATATATATATATATATAAAGTTGATTTTGAAATATTTTCTTTATAATTATCATAAAAAAATTTAATGCGACATCTCAACTTCATTTATGGAATTAACCACCACTCTTGTATTAAAGTGTACAAAGCATTTAAGACTTAAGTACAAATACTAGTTTTTTATATATATTTTAATTTATATTGAAAAAAAAACTTTAATTACAAATAATATTTTTTTATTTCCAGTAAATCATTTTTATATATTTTTAATTACGCCGATAGGTGTCTTTCACTGCAGGCTTCAAGTGGGAAAACCCTGTTCACTGGAGCCAATCACAAGCCTCAATTTTCGTCGTCCTTCGCCCAATTGTAATTATCCATATGCAACTATTGCATGGACTCTATGTACTGTCAACAGACAACTTGTTGTCAACGGGGAAGCTGTGTGGTGGTCGGTTGTGAACATGAAAGAAATTTTCATGGACTCTATGTATTGTCAATAGGAAGTTTCATGGTGGTGGGCTCTGAACAACAAAGCACACTGCATGGTGCACTTTGATCATCTACATCTTTCTATAAGACGGTGATAAGAAATGGCGTTGTTCAAGTACCGTCATATCCTTCTCTTCAAGTTCTTCATACTCTTGTTGCTCACACTCCGGGTTGCTATTGCATTTCCATTGATCCTACCACATAGTAATATAAAGTATCTAAGAGAATTAAATTCTCAAATTGGTAGAAGGAATATTATACTTAAATATATACAACCAGACTTTATTTTTACATTGTCGTTTGAGTAGGCCATTTATGGATCATAGAAGGAGGTGAATAATCGAATTGTCAAAGTTCATGTAAAGGATGGTAACTTTGTTGAAACAGAGTATAAAATTTTGTTGGTAGGAGATGTAGTGAGGGTGGAGAAGGATCCTTTTTCCCCAATTAACCTTTTCTTATTGTCATCAAGCTATGAGGATGGTGTTTTCTATCTTGAGACAATGAACCTTGCCAGAGAGACAGATTTAAAGTTAAAGCAAGCATTGAAGGCGACAACAGAATTGCATAACAATGAAAGTTTCCAGTCCTTTAAGGCTTTTATCAAATGTGAGGATCCAAACCCAAGCTTGTACACATTTTTTTGCAGTATGAAACATGAAGGTCAAACCTATCCTCTATAGGAATGTACTTTGATTTTCGAATTGTAGATGCCCTTGTAAACCTTTGGGATATTTTTGAGATTTTATGTGTTCGAACCCTTACCAAACTCTAGTGGCTAATGTTGAAAATAAGCTTCAATCATGATGGGCAATATATAGATTCTGCCAGTGAGGCTCTTTTTATTGATATTGTGGATGTTCAAACTGGATGGATTGTATATCAAATATCTTATCGAGCAGCCATGAATAGTGTTGCGTGGAATCCCAAATACAATCTCTTAGCATTGTTGGAGTGATAAAAAAAATATTAATTGTTGCCTACATGGAGTGTTGGTGAGAATGTATATCTATATCCAGTCATGGAGAGCTTTCATTTTAGCAACCTATTGAGCCATAATCTGTATATCCAGTCACAAAGTGCCAGTGAGAATTTAAGAGTTTGAAAGCCAAAGTGCTTATCATGTTTTTACCTACCAAATGAGAAGCTCGTTCGCTCCAAAATGTACTTTCTCCATGTCCATTTATAGCCCAAGGCATAATCCTGGTACTTACTCCATGCCCATTTATAGTGTTGTTAGGTTGTTAGGTTCTATGCCTTAACTAGGTCATCCATTTTTCTTGTGTCGATTCCCTGTATCTGAAATGACCACCCATTCCTACACAGTCTCCTACCCATGCTCATCAGGCTCATCACCTCAATTCATTTATTTCTAGGCCCCCAACCTCTCTATTCTTGTATTAAATTGCATTAAATAGGAATGAAAGCATGGCCTTTGTTTAATTTCAGTCATTCAATTTTCCCTTTCCCCACAATGTGAGAGTATATATTGAATAAAGATGGGGTGCATTATTGCCTACTGTTGTTTTAAGAAAATCATCTATTTCCTGCTATTGTTTTAGGAAATCATTGAAGCTGAAGAACATCCAACTTCATTGAACCTCAAAGACCTGAAGGATTTGTTTTCCATTTCAACAGGTTACTCGTTTATGCCTGTGAAAAAACTTGTTTTGAATCATGTCTTTCTCTGTGCCTCTGCAAACATGTGTATTCTAAAAATGAAAATAAGCTTCGATCCAAGGAAATAAATAGCTTAGATTGAAATAAGACCACATAAATGTGCAAACCCGCTCTGTATTCACTTGAGAAAATATTATATACTTCAAGAAAATATTAATTTCTTTAATTTGATATTAGATTACCTCAGATGGTTGATAGGCCAAGTGCCACTAGGTGTTGTCAAAATGGAAAAACTTTTCTACTTCTCCTTGTTTGAAAATTCCCTCGATGGGACTCTTCCTAATGATCTTGACGGCTTCAATGTCAACTTCACATCCTTTGAAATCTCGGACAATGAAATCCGTGGTTCAACTCCTTCTAATCTCTGCCATGAGGGTGGGCTTGAGAAGCTGAGCCTCGATGGTAATCATTTCTCATGTCCAATTATAAACACCTATGGGAGATGCCACAACCTTGTCAAAAATTAACCTGTAAAATAATGAACTAAGTGCTAATTTCCTTCTAGGTAATTGATGGGCTACTCCAAATCTCATGCTTATCACAATAAAAAAAAATGGTTTTTCAAACACCATTTTCTGGAAATTCACATGGCCTTGAATTTGGCATAGATAGAAATTAACAACAAATGAATCATGGGATTTGTGGCCAATTTCCCTAGGGATATATGCAATTGTCATGTTCTCAACATAATTGTGTCTCAGAATTTGTTATCAAGTCATCTTTCAGACTTTAGTGGCTGTAAAAAAAATAATGTCCATTTCACTTGCAAACAATAACCTTCAAGGTGAAATCCCTCCTCTCAATAGCCTCCATGTCCTTACATACATAGAATTATTAGCCAACAACCTAATTGATCTTATTCCTTCTTACCTAGCTAGTAAATTTGAAGCTTGTGTTACTCAACATTTCTTTCAATAGGATTTCAGGTAGGGTTCCCACTTCTTTGATTTCAAGTTTCCCAACATCATTCTTGGGGGAGAATCCAGCCCTATGTGGGGAAGGACTATTCAATACCTATCCTTCTGAGGATTCGAATGAATCGATACATAGTTGCAATTGTCATGTTTTTCTAATGTGGGTTTTCATGGTTGCATTCATCATTGTTGGGGCCATAGTCTTGGTGGGATTTTAATATTTATGCAAAGATCCTACAAAAGAATCTGATACAAACTTGGAACACCCATTCTTTTCATATCACTACTTTGTGATAAAAGAACATCATTTTTTTAGAATGTGCATGAGTTTTTCTACAATATTACTCTATTTTTTGTGATCGCAGAATATGCCTACTCCCTAAAAGTAAATGAGAATATTGATGTGTATAGCTGTGGAGTAGTATTATTGGAGCTAATAACAGGAAAAAACATTGTTGAGATGGAGTTTGGTGACATGATCAATGTTGTAAAATGGGTTCGAGGGGAGGTTAATACAAAGAATTGATATGGAAGGTTCTTGACTCTGAGATCAAAGAGAGAAATGGATGCATCATTGAAGTAGCTCTACTTTGCACCAGTGTGCTCCCTCAATGATATTTTTAAATGAGTGAGGTTGTCAAAATGCTTGAGCTTGTGAATCCTAATGGATCATCAAAACCAACAATTATATCATTTGAAAAACTCTTTAAGCTTTCCTGAATTCCTCCAAATTCTTCCAACTAAGATATTAGATGTATTACATGGGATAAAGAAGAAAACACACCCCCATTCCCCAATTTTTTGTTAAATTTTTAGTGAGAATTAATTACAAATTTGATGACTGCATAGCTTCTCCATAATTCACTGTCAAAATTCTATAACATGTCTTTAAGCGAGATTTTTTATATGCATCTGTTTCCAACCATAACAAGGCATTCTGTGCAATGAAATTAGTGGCTGTAAAAAATCCGTGTCCATTTCAATTGCAGACAATAACCTTGAAGCGGAAATCCCTCCTCTTGACAGTCTCCATGTTCTCACATACATAAACTTATTTTCCAGCAATCTAACTGATCCTATTCCTTCTTAGCTAGCAAATTTGAAGCTAGTGTTGCTCAAAATTTATTTCAATAGGCTTTCAGGTAGGGTTCCCACTTCTTTGATTTCAATTTTCCCAACATCATTCTTGAGGGGAAATCTAGACCTCTGTGGGAAAGGATTGTTCAATACATATCCTTCTCAGGATTCAAATGAATCCAGGCATAGTAGCAATTGTCATGTTTTTCTAATATGGGTTTTGATGGTTGCATTCATCATTGTTGGGGTCATACTCATGGTGGGATTTTAATATTGATATGAGGATCCCACAAAAGAATGTGATACAAACCTGGAACACCCATTCTTTTCATATCACTACTTCATGATAAAACCATCAGTTTTTTTTAATGTGCATGCTTTGTTCTACAATAGTACTCTATTTTTTTGTGATCACAAAATATGCCTACTCCATAAAGGTACATGAGAATATTGATGTGTATAGTTGTGGAGTAGTATTATTGGAGCTGATAATAGGACAAAACGTTGTTGAGATGGAGTTTGGTGACATGAACAATGTTGTAAAATGGGTTCGAGGGAAGGTTACTACAAAGGATGGGCTATGGAGGGTTCTTCACTCTAAGATCAAAGAGATACATGGTTGTAGCATTAAAGTAGCTCTACTTTGCACCAGTGTGCTCCCTCAATGATATTTTTAAATGAGTGAGGTTTTCAAAGTGCTTCAGCTTGTGAATCCTAATGGATCATCAAAACCAACAATTCTATCATTTGAGGACTTCTTTAAGATTTCCTAAATTCCTCCAAAGTCTTCTAGCTAAGATATTATATGTCTTACATGCCATAAAGAAGAAAACAAACCCCTATTCCCCATTTTATTGTTTTTTTTGTGAGAATGGATTGAAAATTTAATGGTTGAATAGTTTCTCTATAATTGACTGTAAAAGATATATAACATGTCTTTAAGCAAGATTTTTTTATATGGATCTATTTCCAATGATAATAAGTCATTGTATGCAATGAAATACATTAAATTATGTATATATTTGAGGCTTACTAAATGCATAATTCCAGTGTGAAATATTTTATTGTCTAGTGTGTTTTCCAAATATTAATTTTCAACTTACAGTCGTAATGACTAAAGCCATGGCCACTGTTGTCATCACTTTTGTCATGTGATTTCGCAGTTACCCTTTTTTGGAAGCCTCACGAGTGTCTAGCCTCGCCATTATTAGACAACATATATGTAATTTCCTCATTCCTTCTACCTTTCCTATTCCAATTCGCGTTGCTTCCTTCATGAACTATACTTCTCTATTTCCCACACATTGCAACTCATTTTGCAACTCTCCACTCTGCCCAGTCCAATGCTGGAGCTGTCCCTCTCCCTCGACAACTCTACCAAACAATCTCCCCAGATGGGGATGTCCCTCTCCTTTGAAAATTGTACCCAACAATCTCCTTGCCTCAATCTATCCTCAAGGTAGGTTCTTCCTGCTCTGCTACCACTTCAAAGTGATGGAATAAAAATCCACAACGGAGCACATTGGAGAAATAAAACAGTTCTTAATGTAGCCACAACACAACAATCACCAATTAATGGAGAATACATCCCATAAATATAAAACAATAGTTATAAATATTTTTCATCTTTATAAATACAGAGCATGCTATGTTCCAATGACAGTCCGCTTCCTAGTGAATCACTGGTGAATTAAGGATCTTAGTTAAAGAAAGAGATTTCAGGAACTACCTCATTGGCATGATAGAAGTACTAGGTTCTTAGCCTATATCACTTTTTCCTTTTCTTTTCCCAAATGGCGAGATTGGACTTACACAAAAAATATGTCCTTATGTCTTTTGAATATTTATAGATTTTAGTGACTTTGACATTTGCTAGAATGTTATACTCCCTTCATTTTGACAACCATAAAAATACATTAAATTTCTTGACTTGTTTAATTATAACCATGGCATTTATTGTTCTAGCAACTCTGCTAACTGCAACTTGGAACTCCTTTACTTATTCATTGTTGTTATTGGTGCTCGCTTCCTACCAGTTATTGCTACTAACCTCCTTGTTCTTGGCCTTTGGATAGATCATGTACATGTATTAGCACAATGCTATTTCCCAATATATTCTAGTCTCCATTGTTTTACTTTAGAGTTGAATTGTCCCTGAGCCAAACCATTGTGAAGGCAGTAAAATATTTTCTCTCAATTGTAGCTTCTTGCATTTTCTTGAAATGTTATTATTTAATCATGCTTCCTATTATATTTTTCATCGTGCATAGAGGGAGGCATGTTTTGCAATGACTTTTTTGTGGTGACTAGTGGAAAAATTCTCTCTCTTGTTATGCATGCCAAACTATATGTGAGTGGAAGTGGAATTATTTCCTAAATATATTTGTTGTGAGTGGAAGTGGAATTATTTCCTGAATGCATTTGTTGAATCAACTTGATGAAAGTATCATAAAGTTTCCTCCACAAACTATTTTTTAGATTTATTCTACTTTTGTTTTGTTTCTTCTCGGAATCATAGTAGATTTATTCTCTCTCGCCCATGATCCACTGTTCGCATAGTAAGTTGGGGTGCTTTCCATGAGGAGACCTCATTTATAATCCTCTAAACGCCACTTTTTGGGAAATTTGAACACTGCAATTGGAAAACTAGTATCCAATATTAGTCCATCCACTAATCTCTTTGGTTCTATTAAACACTTTGCTCATTTCAAATAGATAACTTTATCTCTGCCCCTTTCTTACATAGGTTTTATGGTTGTTATTTATTAATTAATCATAAGCTTAGCTGATCTAATTCCTTATTTTTGATTGCTCCATCAAAACTTCTTGTCTTTACATAAGGAGGTTGTCATATTCTAGACTTCAATTTTACCAGTAGAAACAAAGAGAAATACACTTCATTTATAATAAAAAGTGGGCGAGTAGGAGTTATATTCTTTGAAAGCCTTTATATGAGGTGGAAATATGTCGAATTTTAGAATTGATGGTGATATTTAGTTAGCTATCATGCTCCTGATGGTAGATGAAGTAGTTCAGTTAGCCTCATGGAAAGATGTATATTTGCAATTCTAGTCAATTTCAGTGAAAATTATATAATTATTGGAAAACTGTGATTGAAACTTTGAAATGACAGGTGAGTAGTTGAATTCCATAGTTGCAACTTGTTACTTTATTGGTAACATTTCTGGAAAATTGATTTGGATTGGAACTTTGACATGTCATGTTAGGGAGTTGAATATATATATATATAAAATTTATGAGTGTAAAATATTGAATTTTTTATGAGAGTAAATAGTTTAAAATACAATTTAGTTTTTATTGTGTTTCATATATAATTTTAGAAAAACAAATTAACAATGAGGTTAATTATGAAAAAATATAAAGTTAATGTCTATAAGTGATAAACCATTTTTCCATTCGATATGTAAACTAGCCTTTGCTTAAAGCTAAATTTAGATATCGTAAATAAATTACTTACATTGGCAACCTTATGCATCAAAATAAAACATAATGCATATAAAATATGATATAAATCCAAGCCTTGGAGTCAGAGAATATGCTCTAAAGTTAGTCCATAAAGCCTCTAAGTTTAGTGACTAACTTTTATGACGTAAATGAAAAACTTCACATTTGGCCTTTTATTATGATGGTAAGTTTTGCAGGGTGAAACCAATTATACCAAAGTTCAAATCTTATTGAGTATAGGGTCTGTTATGATCTTCACATTTGGTCTTCTATTATGATGATAAGTTTCACATGGTGGAACCAACTATACCAAAGTTCACATTTCATTGAGTATAGGCCCTGTTATGATCTAGACTCTTGTTCTATTATATTGACAACAATCAAATTTTCTTTTGTGCGATGATTTTTTATCCAGCCAATGATATTTGTAATGCTTCAACTTTCTAGTTGAATCACATTCAAAATGGTTTTTGAGACATTTTCATACCTAAATGAAATTTTTGGAAACATTTTCATGTCTTTCTTAATGTAGGATTGGTGACATCCTCATGTAACATTTTACTCCATTTCTTCAAAGAAACCAATTCCATGATACCAATTTTTTTCCCTTCGCTTGCTTCCTTAATCATGGAACATTTTTCTTTTGCACATTCGCATTTCACAAAAAAAGAACAAACTAGCAATCTCTTCATTACTAGTATCCTTGTTGCTTTCACATGCCTTCCTCCTCCCCTCATTGTTTTAGATCTTCCACACTTTTCCCTTCGTTATTTCCCCCCCCCCCCACCTTCATTCCTTGCAAAGTAAATGTTGTAGCCTTCTCCTTCATTTTAGTATGCATACTAAATTTCTTCTTTTACACTTACAAGTTAATTTTCCCTGCAGCTCCTCTCTTCGAACAACAAAGTCCCTTCACAATGGAGACAACCTTAACTAACAATGCACTTTCACTATTGCTAGTTGGTTAAATCAAACTACATTCGGTCCTCCAGGTTGTTTCCCTCAAACACATATGCTCCCCCAAGTCCGCAAACCCCCGTTTTTGCCTCTCCTTCTGACGAGACTCACAACTATGAGGCCTTGCTGCCTTCATCCCACAATGCACTTGTGTCATCTAGAAACTTGCAGGTTGGCTCCATTGTGCTCCTCAAAAAAATCTCACGCAGATTTTTTCATCGGTATTCGTACATTTGAAAATCCCCCCCTCTTCGCTTCCTCTCCTTTTATGTCGTTTTCCCTTACACTTGACATATTGCTGTTTATTTTCCCCTCTTAACTCACATTTTTTCTTTCTTCTTATTTTCAGGTTGCTATGTGTCCTCAAACTTGAAATCCTCCAACCTGGAGTAGTTCCAGTCGTCGAGCCAACCCCTCTCATTCTCTCATCCGAACAAACACTCCATGCCAGCTCATCCTCGTCTGATGCGCCTGCCTTGTCGTCGAACCCTGTTGTTCGCACCCAAATTCTAACCCCGCCAGACAATGTTGTTGCAACCACAAACTTGTTGCCTTTCAAGGCCCTCACCCCATCGCACAAATTTTGGTCCATCCAAGGCAGAGTCCTCTTAAAACACCCTTGTGTGAATACACTACCTCATGTAGCTCTAGAAAATCACTTGGCTTTGACCTTGTTGACCACGACGGTGACACAATCCATGTTTCTACCTTCAATGACTTGACAAACTCCCTCCAATCTCTCATTCGAATCGACCAGATATACACCATTTCAAATGGCACCATAAAGTTTCCAAACCCTTCCTATAATCATCTTAACAAACCTTTCGAAATCCTTCTCTTCTTGACACCGAATGTGTCTCCCTCCGTACATGACGATACATGAATCCCTTCCCATAACTTCCATTCTGTGCCAATTAGTTCACTCATCCTTTCATCACTCAACTCAATTATTGATGTTATTGGTGTTTTCAGCTCAACTTCTCCTACCCATGTCATACGTAGACACGATGGCTCTGAGACTCCCAAAAACTATCTCACTTTGTAACGCATCTGGGTGCAGCATCGATGTGACCTTATAGGGCACACACTGCCATGCCGAGGGCCACAAGCTGTTCGACCTCCACATTGTACGAAACACTGCAGTTCTTGCAATAAAAGGGGGTTGTGTCATTGAATTAATTGGCCAAATAGTTGGGACTATCCCCACCACCTACCTTTCCATTAATCTAGATATTGCTTAAATGTGCCAGCTCGTTCAATGGTTCCAGGAAATAGGCATCAAATCATCCTCGCCCTCGCTTAGCCGAAAATATACAGGCACGTCCAACAGCCCCATCAACACAAAAACAATAGTTGAGCTAACTATAATGGCCTACACTATAAAAACTATGTGGGTTTCCCTTCGTGCTATAGTTACATCTATCAACATGGACTATTTCTACTTTCTTGCATGCCCCCTTAATTTTTATGGGGTAAAATACATGGAAAAAGCCTCCTGGAAAAACAAAATCACATGGCATTGTACAAAATTTGAGGGCTCCTTCCTGAAATGTGACTACCGATATGTGCTCCGCCTTGAATTGCATGACCACATTGGTCACCTCGAAAATGTTTTTGCTTTCAATGATGCTGCAAAATAAGTTTTGGGTATGTCCACGAAGGACCTTAGCCTTCTATCAAGCGAGCTGCAAACTATCAAGGAAATATCCAACAAAGTGAAATATTCAATTCCTCTTCACACTAGCTTTAAAAACTGACACTTTCAAAGACGTTGAATGCCTCCGGCCAACCCTCATGCGCTCTGAGGAACTCCCATAAGCCTCTGTGTCCAATCTCGTTCTATGTTACATTCTACAAACTGCTACCCCTTCGAGGTCGGTTTCCCGCCAACTGTAAACATGACTTTCCCCCCTCCTTTTTTCACCCCATGTTCTTGTTTTACACACCCTTTCACTATACACCTATGTGTTCCAAATTTCCCCTCCCCTTCTCCATTTATGGCCAACTTCAACCTTGCAAATTAATTCCCTACTATGCCACTCCCTTTCACTATTATCAACTCCTTTTCCCCCCTTGCAGTTTCAACATTCTCTCCATGCCCTTACACACACTTGAATGCCTTTTCAAAACCCTTTTATCCACACTTCTATATGTACTCTTAGTTTTACAACTCCCCTACAACATTACTTCTTACTTTTTTATTTCTTGCTTGTAAGTATACTACCACTTCATCATGTTTACTTGTTCCTCACAACTGTATGGGCACTCGCTCACTTGTAATGCTCCTCCTTAATATATTGTCATTTACTTGTTACTCGTAACTATATCTTTCTTATAACTACATGATCACTCGCTCATTCTCATTTTCTACCATTTCGCATCTCTTCATCTAAACTACAGAAAAAAAAAAAAAAAAAAAAAACAACAACAACAACAACACACATGTATTCAATACACATTAAGATGTAACTTTCCAATATGGATAGCATACACAACTATTGCTTAACATTTTTCTAGCATCCAAAACTTATTTTCCTTTAATCCAAACTAGCTATACATAATGATATCCATTCTAATAAAATTAATGGTCATTTGAACATCCCACTATTTGCTATTGGAAGGCACCAACATAACAACAACAAACACAAAAAGAAAAACTTCTCTCAATAATTTTTATTTCAACTTCGTTTCATACTCACCACCCCTTGTTGTGTAATGGTGACTCGTTAAATAAAAAAACATACGCACCCATTAAATTCTACTATTCATTGCACACATAATCACAACAACAACAAAAAACACAATTTTTTCTTTATACACACAAACACAACAAACCGATCCTCCTAAATGCCACTCATTTCTTTCCACTCTCCTACATGGTTTACACAAATTATTTCCCTACCTCCCTTTTCATTCATCAAAAATCCTAAAAAAACAAACAACATCCAAATTAAAAAAAAAACATACATCCTCCTCTCTCAAATTAGCACATGACATGTATTGTTCCTCACCTCGTTCATTGTTCATATTGGTTACTTTCTTGCAAAGATACATGTTTGTTGTCACATTGGCATTAATTTTTTTTTATTTATTTATTTTTTTTAATATGTTTTTCAAATGCCACAAAAAATAAAATACCTCTGCTTGCATCAAAATAACACATTATTCAGTCCATAAACTACTTTCCCTTTGACATTCATGGTATACTTTCCTTTGTTTCAAATGTAGGTTTTAACCCTGTACAAAAATTACCTGCATACGAATTCTAAAACACAGAAAATAAACAATGCAAGAGCATAACACATAAAACACATATACACAGAGATTTTCCCCTGGATCCCAAAACTGAGACTACCATCTTGATTTTTCATTATGTTCCTTTCAATGTTACAATACATATTTATACATGCCAAAGCATCCAATACCATGGACCGAAAACCATCGCGTCCAAAACCATGTGTGAAAATCATGCACAAAACCATAGGGTATGCCCAACCTAACATAGGGTCCAAAACTAAAATTTTCCGTGGTGCAGCCCCAGGCCCCATAGAGTGGGATTACCTTCACCCCTCAAACCCCCTGTGACCCCCCCCGCTACGCAATCAGTGCAACGAAGGGGGCGGGGGGGGGGGGGGGGTTGCTCCACCCCCCCTATAACACCCGATTAACTATATGGGCTAGTTGTGGAAAGAATATAACACAACCCAACATTCTCCCACTTGTTGTTTTCTTTCCACAGGGAGCCATAAGAGAGCTTAGTCATTTATCCAGCCCTGTAATGCCCATTGTTTCTCTACACCAAGAGAAATTCTCAGAGCTCACAGATTTTGTCAATGCATCTGCAGTATTCTTCAAAGTGTCCACCTTTACCAGAAACACCTTTTTGTCTTCTATCATTTCCCTCACAAAGCGATATTGAGAATTAATGTGCTTTGTCTTTGAATGATATGCAGGGTTCTTTGCTAAAAAAATTGCACTTTGGTTGTCACAGTCTATCCTTATAGCTCCCTGTACTAACCCCATACTTGAACACAATCTCTGCAACCAAACTGCTTCCTTGCTTGCATGAGTGGCTTCCATGTATTCTGCCTTTGTAGTTGATAGTGCCAATACAGATTGTTTCTTACTCATCCAACTGACTGCACCTCCAAATAGGTTAAGCACATACCCACTTGTAAATCTTCTCTGATCTATATCTCCAGCCCAGTCTACATCAACAAAGCCACGAATATCCAACACTCTATCCAATCCTGGTCTTCCTTGGTAGCACAAACCATAATCACTAGTGCCACACAAATACCTGAAAACCCGCTTCACTATTGTCCAGTGCTCCTTCCCTGGTTTTGACATAAACCTGCGCAATACTCCCACTACATATGCAATGTTTGGTCTAATACAGACCATTGCATACATCAGGCTACCGACTGCACTTGCATATGGAACACATGACTTGTCCTCTTCCTCTTCTTGTGTCTTGGGAAACTATTCAGCAGATAACCTCACACCTATAGGAATAGGAATCTTCACCGATTTACTATCCTGCATATTAAAACTCTGCAGTATTTTCTCGACATACTTCCTCTAGTTTAACCAGAGCTTCCTCTTTACCAATCTCTTTTAATTTCCATGCCCAAAATATAGTTTGCAACACCAAGATCTTTCATGTCGAATTTGGAGGACAATTGGGTCTTCAAATCCTCGATAATTCCTTTGTCATTTCCAACTAGCAACATATCATCCACATACAAGACCAGATAAATAACATGGTCACCAATTAATTTAAAATACACACAATGATCTGCTTTGCTTCTGGTGAAGCCAAGTCCCCGTATAAATGTATCAAATTTTTGATACCACATCCTTGGTCACTATTTTAACCCATACAGATACTTCTTTAACTTGCATATCAGTTCTTTCTTACCCTTCACCGCAAAGCCTTCAGGTTGCTTCATCTAGATCTCCTCTTCCAGATCCCCATGAAGAAATGTTGTCTTCACATCCATTTGTTCTACCTCAAAATCAAAAGCAGCAGCAACAGATAAAAGTAATCTAATAGAAGTTACCTTGGCAATAGGAGAAAAAATATCACCAAAATCAATTCCCGGCACCTGGGAATGACCTTTTGCTACCAACCGAGCTTTGTATTTCTCCACCTTTCCTTATGCATTTGTCTTCCTTTTGAACACCCATTTGCTGCCAATGGGTTTCCTTCCAGTCGACAACTCCACCAGATCCCAAGCCTCATTTTTGTGCAAAGATGCCATTTCATCAACCATGGCCTCTTTCCAGAGTTTTCCATCCTCTAAATCTACTACTTCCTTCATAGTTCTAGGATCATCATCAGTAACAGATAAAGAAAAATTTGAATAGAAAGCAGATGGACTATACCTTTCCGGCAGCCTTCTTTCTCAAACTGATCTTCTCACACCCAGAGTTTGTGGCTCTTCATCTTCTGATTCCTCCTCTGCTGTAGAGTCTGATTCTTCCTCCTTGAGCTCAAACTCTATCTTCTCAGGTTCCTTTGGTTGGACTTCATGTTTAAAAACATCTTTCACCTCTCTGAACACCACATCTCAGCTGTACACAACCTTCCTTGTTACCAGGTTCCAAAGCTTATAACCCTTTAAAATATCCTTATACCCAATAAAGATGCACTTTTCAGATTTACTATCCAACTTGGTTCTTTTCTCGTTTGGAACATGTACATATGCATCACATCCAAATACCCTCAGACGTGAAAGAGAGGGTTTCTTACCAGTCCATACCTCTTGTGGAGTCTTGTCCTCCAACGCTGATGAAGGTGATCTGTTGACCAAGTAACATGCTATATCCACCACCTCTGCCTAGAATTCCTTCCCTAACTCGGCACCACTGAGCATGCTTCTTGCCCATTCCATCAACGTCTTGTTCATTCTTTCTACAACTCCATTTTTCTCAGGTGTGTATGGAGTAGTCTTCTGCCATGCTAGGCCACACTTCTTACATAATTCTTCAAATTCCTTGCTGCAAAAATCTCCACCGTTATCTGTCCTCAACACCTTTATCTTCTTCTCTGTCTGGTTTTCCACCAGAGCCTTAAATTCTTTAAACCTGTCAAAGACTTCAAATTTCTTGTTAACGAAATATATCCATGTATTCCTTGAGAAGTCATCTATAAATGATACATAGTACACAGACTTACCCATTGATGGAACCTTCACAGGTCCAAACACATCACTATGCACAAGTTCTAATATCTGTTTCACCATCTTACCAACAGAGGGGAAACTCACCTGATTCTTCTTCCCATATGCACAATTTTCACAGAAATCAAAATCTAGAGAGCTATTACTTATACCTTCTACCATACCTTTACCATGAAGTATTCGAAGGTCCTTCTCTCCAATATGTCCAAGCCTTTGATGCCACAACATGGTCTTCTCTCCAGAGACCACTAGATTTTTTGCTCCACTTTCAGGAACCACAAAATTGTTGCACCCATCAATAACAGTGCTACCTTGTAGCTTGTATAGAATTCCAATCCAAACTCCCCGCATCAATACCAATGCTCCATGAACCATTTTGCAGGTATCCTTCTTGAACAATGTTTTTACACCTGCATCTTCCAACTTGGTTACAAAAATCAGATTTCTCGCTAATGCAGGAATATGCAGAACACCCGGAAGTGTTCTAACCCTTCCACCTTGCAACTTCAACTTTACTTTTTCGCGACCAACAATTCTTGCCTTCCTGTAATCCCCCAAGAATACATCACCACCATCATATTTCTCATACTCGCAGAACCACTCTCTATGGGGAGTGAAGTGAAAGGATGCACCTGAGTCAATCAACCATGCCTCATTATCTACATGTGTACTTGAAGAAGCCAAGTACACGTCCCCACCTTCGTCTAAGGTGGTTTTCGCCTCTGCAGAAGGAGCATCATCAGATCCCTTTCCTTTGTCAGGAGCTTTAGATTTACATTCTCTTTTGTAGTGCCCTTCCTTTCCGCATTTCCAGCACACCACCTTTACAGGTTTTCCTGAAGATTTAGATCTCCCTCTAGATTTAGATCTCCCACTCGATGACTTATTTTTGTTTCTGTTCTGGGACCGTCCTCGTACAAACAAGGCATCACCATTCTGGCTCTCCATATTTTTCCATCTCATCTCCTCCGTCAGCAAGGATGAGACTATTTCATCAAACTGCAAGGCAGTTGCATTGCTACCTATTGCAATAACCAGACTATCCCACGAATTTGGTAGAGAACACAAGAAACTGATGCACTTATCTTCATATGAAATTTTAATATCAATAGATAATAACTGACTTACCACAGTATTAAATGCATTCAGATGTTATGTCACAGAGTCTCCACCTTTCATCCTTAGGTTATACAGCTTTTTTTCGTAGGAACAGTTTATTCACCAAAGACATAGATTGGTACAAAGTCCCTAACTTGTCCCACAAAGCCTTTTCTGTAGCTTCCCCTGATACATTTAGCAATACTGAATCTGAGACACAATCGTATTGTGCTCTTAGCCTTCCAATCCAACTTCTTCCATTCTTCATCGGACACTCCCGCTGGTTTAGTACTCGGATCTACCATGACCCACTAATCTTTATCCACCAACAGATCCTCCATCTTTAGTTTCCATAACTCAAAACTCTGACCATTAAATTTCTCGATCTCTATCTTTCCATTTCTTTCCATCTTCTTTCACCACTAGAATCGATCCCACAGATCTCCCACTGAAAAGGGTCTACCACAGGCCCGAGCGAAACCCCTCACCAACAAAGGCGTCCCCTTGAAGCCAAAATATCTCTGATACCAAATGTAGGTTTTAACCCCGTACAGAAATTACCTGCATACGAGTTCTAAAACATAGAAAATAAACAATGCGAGAGCATAACACATAAAACACATATACACAGAGATTTTCCCCTAGGTCCCAAAACCGGGACTACAAGATTGATTTTTCATTATGTTCCTTTCAATGTTACAATACATATTTATACATGCCAAAGCATCCAATACCATGGACCGAAAACTATCGCGTCCAAAAACATGGACCGAAAACTATCGTGTCCAAAACCACGTGTGAAAATCATGCAGAAAACCATAGGTGGGTTCGCCCAACCTAACATAGGGTCCAAAAACAAAATTTTCTGGGGCACTTCCCTGGACCCCATAGAGTGGGGTTACCTGCACCCCTCAAACCCCCTATGACCCCCCCGCTACGCAATCAGCGCAACGAAGAGGGTGGGGGGGGCTCCACCCCCCCTCTAAACCCCGTTAACTACGTGGGCTAGTCGTGGAAAGAATATAACACAACCCGACATCAAATTCAACTTCTACCACTCACTCTGAAAATACTCTTCTTTCTTGATTAGCCATGTAATCCACTCAATGTGCATGAACAATCTCGATGGAGAATCCAAAACATTGTTGCAAACCCGCATCATGCATCTCTATACATCCATTGCAAATTCACAATTTTCTTAGAAGAGGTCCTGCTAAAAGGGTTCCTTGTAAAGGATTTTTGGTATAGGTCTGGAACTTCTGATTTTCCTTCTCTCCTTTATATACAATTCCTTTCATGCAAACCTCTTACTTGTTGTCTTATTTTTTTAACCATAGGTATGAATGGCAACATAGAGGATCTTCACATATACATGGCTTCCTATGGTTCTCAAATGCACCGGGGATGGATGACCTCAACTGGACTGACGAAGAAAGTGTTGTTACTGCTAAATCTTTTTTTGATTTATACATTACTGCTTGGAACTCTTGCCCCCTCCATCAAAGACATTCCAAAAACCAGCGAGCATCAGTTCGTGATCCCTGCCTCCTTGCAACACCCAAAATTCTCTCTTCCAATGAACAACAAGCCTACGAGGAGTTTGTTAACTATGTCTAGCAACACACAAAATGTCATTCCTATACCTGCCTTCATAAAAGGAATAATTCTAGATCATGCTGCTATGGAGCCCCCTGGGAATTTCGCACTTCCTCCTCCATGGACATCAATTCTTCCAGCCCTAAAAGATATTCTCCTGTTAGAAATGATGAAAAGCTTAATTTCCACAACCCTCACATGCTTTCAATTTGGAGGGCCAACATTGACTTCTGGCCTGTACTTTCTTGCCATGCTATTTTGACCTACATATTGAAATATGCAGCAAAAGCAAAGTCTAAATTAGAAAGATACCACTAAATTCTTGCCCACCTTGCCATGAGTTCTCTCTTCGACACCCCGACTGCCCCTGTCGTTTGCAAACTCTTGACCAGACTCGTTATTGATAAGGACATTGATGCACAAGAAACATACCACATGCTCCAAAACTCCAACTAACAAAATGCAACTACTCTTTTGTCTCCCTTAATGTTAAGAGAAAAGTTTTCAGACATGTCTCACATAGCTTGGATGACCATATTCCAACAACACCCTTCATCACTTCATACATGCAAAGACCTCCCTCACTTGAATCATTGTCTCTTATTGAAGTCGCATGATCCTCGTCATTTTACTCCCGCCGCAAAACATCACTGGGGAAATACATCTCTCCTTCCATGGTCATATGGGTCATTCTTTGCTATACCTCTATTCCATCTATAGATTCAGAATTGTATGTCGAATTTTGTTGGAGTGAACTTATCTTGTACTTCCCTTTTCGTTAACTACCAGTTGATATTGGTGCAAACAATGAGGTGATTGTTGCACATTGGGAACATGTTAAACACACATTCATGCATGGCATGTGCATTATGCACCTGCAGACCCACCCCTCCCCACCTCTCTCGATGACTCTCTGATTCAAACAGACACCCACTGAACCATGGACATGGATGAATGGAAATTACTTTCCCAACTCCACCCAAATAACAATGTTCTCTTTGATGAGCTAGAACTACTTGGCCACCGTGATTTCAATGAAAACCAGAATTTGGCTCATTCCATTATCCCTGCACACTTTCAAGAGACGACCATTCCATTCATAGAATTCAAATGCTCCTCTAGAAAACTACGCCAAATCCCCCCCCCCCCAAACTATGCATTCCCTCTCCTTCCTGTCCCCAAGCCAACACATGGCTTTCAATATCATTTTTTCCCACTTTACTAGTGACTCCTCCAAACCACCGCTAAAGATGCTTATCCAAGGCACTGTTGGCACCGAAAAATCTTTCCTAATTGAATGCCTCAAAAATTCCTTCCCATCCGCCTCTCTTGCTTGGTCCAACTGGTGTTGCAACATTCCACAAAATGCAGTTACAATACACTTTGGCCTTTGCAAGCCTGTATCCTCTATGCAACCTCTTGAAGCTTAATCCTTGCTAAACCTTCAGGAACAACTTCAGCGTGTGAAATACATTCTCATTGGTGAGATGAGCTTCATTGGCCCTAAAATGCTTGCTTAAATTGATAACCTCTTACAAGAGGCATTCCCAGCTAATAGAAACACCCGATTCGATGGCCGGTCCATAATCCTTGTAGATGACCTCGATTAGTTGCCACCTATCAAAGATACACCAATGTATGTGGGCACATCTCGTGGCAATGCTCTTTGGTGGAGCTTTGATACAATTGTCACACTTTCAACAATTTTTCGCCAACAGGGAACATGCGCTTCTCAGAGTGCATTATGACAGCTCCTTTCCAATCTCCACAATGCAACCCCCACACTGGCTGATTAGAAACTTCTCATGGCACGCACACAATCCAAACTTCCATCAGATGAGAAGCAAACATTTGAAAATGATATGCACCTTTATGCAACTAATGCATCTGTAGCTCTCCACAATAAAGGCATCCTAGAAAAAATGAACATGCCAATTCCTTGTTTTTATTCCCAACAAAGGAAACAAATGCCATCTTCCACTCAAGAGGATTAACAATTGGCTTCAAAAGTACTTTTATGCGTTGTACGACAAGTAATCCTAACAAGCAATTTGTGGGTTGAGGCAGGCCTTGTTAATGGGTCACTTGGAAAAGTTGTTGCTATCTCCTATGTATTTCGTTCTCGGCCCCCAGAACTCCCATCATTTGTTGTTGTTGATTTCATTCACTACAAAGGTCCACCATGGGACATTTCACATCCAAATTATGTGCCAATCTCCCTAGTAACAAGGGGCTCTCGCACACAAATGCCCCTTCGCATGGCATGGGCCCTAACAATCCACAAATCACAAGGTATGACCCTCTAGAAAGTAACAATCAACATTGGCGACATCGATCGACAAGGCCTAACATTCACAAGTATATCTAGAGTCGGATCATTGAGGGAAATTTACATATCTCTCGCTTTTTCTTTCTCACACTATGCACGCATGCAAGACAATCCATACGTGATACGCAGGAAAAGAGAGGAAACATACCTTGCATCTTAATCTATGCATTCACCTCCTTGACGACATTCTATGCAAGGTAGCTTAACTTCCTCCACAATGCATTTTAGATCTTTTGCCTCATCTCTCGTTATGCAAAGAAAAAAATCGCATTCATGTTTCTTTTTTCCCTTGTATATTCCTAATGTGTTGTTGTCATTACATGTTAATTCTATATATCTTCTATTTTTTAGTTTTCGATTATTCATTTCTACATGTTTACTTATAGCCTTTTCTGTTGCTTGAACAAGAAAATGAATATACAAGTTGCTTCCCAGCTCTAACCATTTTTCCAGAAAATACATGAACAAGAAACTACTCTTTTGGATATACAGTTGTGATTCCTACTCTCACCAAATTTGCCTCTATACGGCCTGTGCCCTGCTCTGCAACTACTTAGAAGGATTAAGACTTTCTTGCATGTCCTCATCCATAAACACAAAATGGATAAAAGCAAGTGGCTCCACTCACAGTATATCGACCGTGTCCTGACTCTCAATCTCAAATGGTGTTGCAGATGCTACACACCAGCTTGTATTTACGACTATATTTTTTTCAAATATGGGGACACACACACCTACATTGTCTGACTACAACATTTCATTTCCCCCATCAGCCGCATGTTTCTTCTTTCATAGATACCACAACTGTGTTTCTTTGTATCACTTTTCTTACTTTTCACTTTCTTATATACATACCTCTTTTTCTTACATGCCCATTCGATCTCACTACTTTCTATTTTTTCCGCTTACTTTTCTGCATTTTTTATCTTCTAACAGCGTTGAAACTTTGCAAACAAATACATGCTATACACAACAGTCACACTAACCTTTCACATTGCAACCATACAAAATAAGACAATGCACATGACAATACATCTAACAAAACTTCTAAATACATGCCCGAAACCGACCCCTGCAATGGCACTACAAATAGCAAACAATACATTTCCAATTATCTATTTGGAAGCTAAATAACATTATTTCCCTTTTCCTTTTACAGTTTTCGCTCAAAAAATTAGAGCCTTTCAAAAACAATTGTTCTTATAATACAAGAGGAAAAACAAAACTTCACTGCATGAACATATAAAAAATCAACCCTTTCCCACTTGAAAGCATGCTACCTGTTGCCACTTCAATCAAAAGCACAAAAAACATCAATCACAAATAAAAGCGATGGAATCATCTACTACTAACTCATATAAATATCCAACTAATTAGACAAACAATTACAACTTCCACATTGAACATGTCTCTTCTACAAAAAATTTAAATACATGGGAACAACTAGTCACTAATGCTACTTAACACATTGCTAAAGTAGGTCGTTCTTCATTCCTATACCAATATCTCGTGAAGTATGACTCGTTGAAAAAAAACACATTTTTTTACTTATAATGGACAACTTTACTAAGCATTTTCCAAACCACTTTGCCAATTGCAAAATTAATCTGATTGACATCCTTGAAAAAAACTATTTACACCCAGGGAAATTATATCTATATTATTACATTTGTGCCAATTGTTTTCCAAAACAATTTAAATTTACAAATTTCAAACACTTTCATATAAAAACAAAATAATGTTTTGCATCTCTTATGAAACCGCTGGTCATGGAAAATCAACAAAAATGACAAATAAAACACATTGAACATTTCTCTTCTACAAAAAAATATAACTACGTGGGAACAACCAGTCACTAATGCTACTTAACACGTTGTTGTAGTATGTCGTTCTTCATTCCTAGACTTCATTCCTAGACCAACATCTAATGAAAAATGACACATTGCAAAAAAAAATATTTTTTTCTCTTATAAAGGACAACTTTAATAAGCGTTTTTCAAACTACATTGCCAATTGCAAAATTAATCTAATTAATTTCCTTGAAAAAGAAAACTACTCACACCCATGGAAATTATATCTATATTACTACATTTATACCAATTGTTTTCCAAAACAATTTAAATTTACAACTTTCAAACACTTTCATATAAAAACAAAATAATTCTTTGCATTCTTAAGAAACTGCTCCTCATAGAAAGTTAACAAAAATGACAAATGAAAAAATAACACAAATAAAAAATAACACGTAAAATTTACTTTTCAACCTCAACTACATTCCTTTTTTTCCCTATATGGTTCTCGTCACTATGTATTTCCCTTTCGCTGAACTACTATGTATTTCCCTTTGGGTTAACTACTCAGACTGAACTACTATGTATTTCTCTTTGGGTTAACTACTATGTGTTCCTTTGTAACTCTCAATGCACCTCTCAATGCAATTGCAGTTTATATTGAAAACAAAATATAACCCGCTAGTATTTCCATTTTTATTTAAAAATTATTAATATTTTAAAAATTCCAATGTATCATCTTACCATAGAAAATGATTTTATTAAATAAGTTTGAGTATTTTATAAAAATAATTATAAGCATGTGTCGGTAGTAATCATCACATATTAATTGTTTTCAAAGTCAGTTTACTCCTTCCTATTTACTGCGTACTTGCAGTTGATTGTTTTGACTGCCGACATACTGACAACCCGGCGATTCCTATTTCCACCACAGAATTTTAATCAATGCACTCTGACATGTGCCGGGGATAAGGAAATATAACGCTCGCAGTTTTTTTTTCTCCTTCAGACATGATGGGGCGTGTTATATTTCCTTATCCCCGCACATGTCAGAGTGCATTGATTAAAATTTTGAGGTGGAAATAGGAATTTCCCTGACAACCCAACTGCATGAGGTCGGGTGGTCAGACTTACCCACTAGCCTCAATATGGCGTCGCTCTCCACAAATGGACGGGCCCAGTTCAAGTCGACTTTACGCGCTGACGAATTCGATGGGACTGACGCCAACAGTAAATACGAGCCATGAACTGTTGCATAGGCTTCAGTATGTTTACAAAGATGGTGTCCTAACACATTCATGCACCTGATTCTCCCTGAATTGATATGGATATTATGTTCTACATGATAACTCTACATGGCCTCCATCTAGAGCTTTGACACTAGGCTTTTATAAGCTTCAACTGGGAAAAGGCATATTCCATGGGACACTGAGAAGCGGTTATGTATTTTTTTGACCAACCAAAAATGTTCCCCACCTATTCAAGCTTTGGTTCCCCTGTTCAAGTAAAAGGAGTGGTTATTCTTTTGAACATATAAACTAATCTTAATTTTAATAAATAAAGAATAATGTTTGACTCCAGTTCGCCATTTTCTTTTTATGGAAGTTGGTTTAATATACCAATGCAAAATCCATGGGTTCTGGTTTTTTCTCGAGGGAAACTGTATGTGCGGTTTCACATATAAGTCAAAAGATTTTCTATCTTGTTGTCCTATAACTTCGAGATTAATGTTTACTTTTTGCGGAAAATGAATGTCGAGCTCTTGATTTAAGTTTTGACGTAAAGGTCAGTGGGCAGAGGAGGAACTCCAACCATAGTCGGATCCGACGTATAGTCAGGAGACCCTACGGTGGTGGACAGGGAAGGTCCCGACATTCCAATGGTTCTAGTTTATCTTCAATTTTTCTTTTCTTTATATAAAATAGGAATCTAGGAGATTGTAATGGAAAATTTGTACTACCACATGACCACTAATCCCTTGTCTTCCTTTGGCGATGGATTTTATGACCGAGACTTGCATTAAATATCTGGCATATGGAACTTTTCATCTCATATGTAGGTGTTTCCCATCGAAACAATTAATTGATCAAGTTCTCAATACCATATTCAAATTCCAACTTCAAAACATTATAACTAGCATTTGCACCAGATGTTGCAAAGGAAATGCTGTAAGGCATAAATTGAAGAACGTAAATACAACAAAAAAATACTTTGTCTACTAAGTGGTCCCATTAACTGGAACCACTTAGTAGACATATCTATCAACACTACGATTACACACAATGATCAGGGAATTTCCCATATACAAACAACACCTTCCACAACAACTTTTTCTCACATCCACATTTTAAAAAATGCCTTGGAACATGATTGGAATCTCCCATATTGCCTTTTTCATTATGCAGATAAATCTTCCGTATTGCTAATTTCGTCATGAAGATTGTTAGTTCATTGTTGTCAAGTGTTAGTGTGTTAAATTCAATACTATAAGTTCAACAAGTAATAAACATTCCTCAATTAGCTCAATATGCATTTTTTTTCTCTCACCATGTGATTGGAATCTCCCATATTTCCTTTTTCATTATGCAGATAAATCTTACATATTGTTATTTTCATCATGAAGATTGTTAGTTCATTGTTGTAAAGTGTTAGTGTGTAAAATTCAATACTATAAGTTCAACAAGTGAATAACATTCCTATATTGGCATAATATGCATTTTTCTCTCACCATGTATTTTTCAGTGATTCATTACAGATCTTCCATCAAAGAGCACAAGTAAAAGATTAACATGTATTTTCCCTTCATTATTTTCATCAGAGAGCCAAGAAGCATGAAATCCAAGAATGGGTGTTCGTTAAATCCAAATTGATGCAATGGATGTGACCTACCATCAAAAAGAGCATTCCCATCTCAAATGAACCCCATTCTTCTTCAGTTGACCACTTGATTTTATTCAATTCCCATCATTTTTGCTCCATTCATTTGCCCCATCTTGTAGTCTATCAAAGGACTGCCCTTGTCCTCAGAAGCATTACCACTAGTACCAAGGAGATCATCAGAAAACACACTTTACAACTTTGAATAGGGTTGAGACATATCACATACAAGAGTCTTCAAGTTGCAATATTTTGTTCAAATGATGCATGCTAAGATCATTTAGGCATCCCATTTATGTACAAAGAGATGATTTTGTACTACCAAAAATTTGATCTGCAGCACTGATACTGGAAAAATCAGAGTAGCATGACAAGTATGATGGTTCTGTTCATTGAAACAAAATTGCAATTAGGACCCTGATTTGATCATCTAGCTGCAGTAGTCACAGTTCCATGATAGGTTAGGGGCGCCATTTTCTGCTGCTGAGAAGCATCCTGATCCACTTCATCGATGTTTGCATTCCATATGAAATGGGCATATGATCCAAGAACATTGCTGCATAAGAGAGTCAATTACTCAGGTAACATAAGTATAAATGGTTTCATATATTAAAATCCATAGGTCTAACAGATCTTGTTTAGCCATTTAAGATATAGAAGCTTTGCAACCTTTGTATATGAGCTATGGTCAAAGGACTGCCCTTGTCCTCAGAAGCATTACCACTAGTACCAAGGAGATCATCAGAAAACACACTTTACAACTTTGAATAGGACCGAGACATATCACATACAATAGTCTTCAAGCTGCAATGAAACCCAAACAAGAAACATTGTTTCAAAGAATCAAACATAATGTAGATACTAGATTGAGCATTGACCTTGATTTGATCATCTAGTTGCAGTAGTCACAGTTCCATGATAGGTTAGGGGTGCCATTTTCTACTACTGAGAAGCATCCTGATCTGCTTCATCGATGTCTGCATTCCATATGAAATGGGCATATGATCCAAGAACATTGTTGCATAAGAGAGTCAATTACTTAGCTAACATAAGTATAAATGGTTTCATATATTAAAATCCACAGGTCTAACAGATCTTGTTTAGCCACTTAAGATATAGAATCTTTGTAACCTTTGTATATGAGCTATGGTCAAGGAACTGCCCTTGTCATCAGAAGCATTACCACTAGTACCAAGGAGATCATCAGAAAACACACTTTACAACTTTGAATAGGGCTGAGACATATCACATACAAGAGTCTTCAAGCTACAATGAAACACAAACAAGAAACATTGTTTGAAAGAATCAAACATAATGTAGATACTAGACTAAGCATTGAGCCTAAAGAAAATTCATACATTTCAAATTATATGTCATCATGTCAAACACATCCATTGCAAATATAGAAACACATAGATGAAACCCAAACAACAACTATTGTCATACACAATTACAAATAGACATCAAATATTGAACATCACACAAAATATTGTAAATACACAAACATTACACATCAAAGTTTGGTCATCACACAAAAAAATGTTTTAAATACAGAAACTCATTATGGACACAAAACTTTGAGGATAGTCATGATCCATCCTCAAGAGCAAAGAGAAAGGGCTTTTAACCCCTTCAAACAAAAGAATAATTTTTATTGTTATGATGCTTTTGAGTAATTACATAATAATGATAAAAAAATAAATGAATGTTAGTTTATTTTAGGTCATAATAACAAAACAAATTCATATCTTCTGTGATGACATGTATATATTTCATCTATCATGGCATGCTCGTATATTCTTCACGTCCTTCATATCCTCTGCAAAAATAACAAATTATTAAAATTTAGTGGTCATCTATGCCTTACCTATAAAGTAACAAAAACTTTTTGAAATAAGTTTAATATTTTAAGCAAGTGTCTGACCTATAAAGTAACAATTTTTTTTTGAAATAAATTTAATATTTTAAGCAATTGACTAACCTAATTTAATAATTGAAAAATTCTCAAAGATGAATTATACTCCATAATAACAGAGCCAACATTGGAGCCCATACTTTCACTAAAACCAAAAGAAACACAACCACTTGTTAAGAAGAAATTCAAGTAATAATAAAACAAAAATAATAAACATTGAAGTATAAAATGGTAATGCCAACACACAAGTATAAATATACATGCTCTATGTCCATTGTTATATTAAATGGGTGTGGAAAATTAGTAGAGAACCCAAAACTATATTTCTAATTAGGAGAGGGGTGGAGAAAGACTTTAAATGCGGGTTGTTGTCATTCTAATGAAACCCTTTGCAAAGGGGATGTTAAGATTCTGAGAGAGAAGCTAGGCTTGGTAGAGAACACCTTCCTTGTGAAGATGTAATGTCAGTGTTTGGTTTCTCAGAGCTGTTC
This sequence comes from Pinus tabuliformis, assembly GCA_031772625.1. Classification (NCBI taxonomy): domain Eukaryota; kingdom Viridiplantae; phylum Streptophyta; class Pinopsida; order Pinales; family Pinaceae; genus Pinus; species Pinus tabuliformis. The sequence goes on from CM062808.1 coordinate 787,349,763, forward strand.
TCCTAAAAAAAGGGGCAAATGAGTTTCGAAGAGGATTCTTTGCAGGATGACTTATACATCTATGGAAAATTCCTTCCACATAGATGCTTGACATCTTCTATTTCTGACCAGTGTAAGTTTATGACATATTTTATGAAAGTTGTGACAGATACCTCTCACATTATGAGCCATTTATGATGGGAGATTCACATGCTAAGTATGGAACATCTCTTGAGGAACAATTATTTGTTATATTGACCAATGATAACAATACAAATCTCTCAAAATCATTTTATTAACCTAAAATAAATTTAAAATTATTTTAAAGCATGTGAAGTTATAGAATGTATTTTTCTTTATATATTGTTTTACATATTTTTTCACGTATTTATTGTAAAAAATGAGAAAAAACAAAATTTGAATTGAAAGTTGTGACAAATACCTCTCGCATTATGAGCCATTTATGATGGGATATTCACATGCTAAGTAGGGAACATCTCTTGAGGAACAATTATTTGTTATATTGGCCAATGATAATAAAAATCTCTCAAAATCATTTTATTAACCTAACATAAATTTAAAATTATTTTAAAGCATGTGAAGTTATAGAATGAATTTTTCTTTTTATATTGTTTTAAATATTATTTTAAGTATTCATTGTAAAAAATGAGAAAAAACAAAATTTGAATAATAATTCATGCTGGAAAAACAATATTGAAATATTTTGAAAGAGTTTATATAAAAAAATATTTAAAAGAAAGTTCTATGCAAAATTCCTTCCACATAGATGCTTCACATCTTCTATTTCTGACCAGTGAGTTTATGACATATTTTATGAAAGTTGTGGCAGATATCTCTCACATTATGAGTCATTTATGATGGGAGATTCACATGCTAAGTAGGGAACATCTCTTGGGGAACAATTATTTGTTATTTTGGCCAACGATAATAATAAAAATCTCTCAAAATCATTTTGTTAACCTAAAATAAATTTAAAATTATTTTAAAGCATGTGAAGTTATAGAATGTATTTTTATTTATATATAAATCTCTCAAAATCATTTTGTTAACCTAAAATAAATTTAAAATTATTTTAAAGCATGTGAAGTTATAGAATGTATTTTTATTTATATATTTTTTATGTATTTATTGTAAAAATGAGAAAAAACAAAATTTGAATAATAATTCAAGCCAAAAAACAATATTGAAATATTTTGAAAGGGTTTATATAAAAATATATTTAAAAGAAAGTTTTCTATACGAATATATTTTGTCGATTTTTTTTTGAAAATGGATAGGAATTGTCATATGTGTTCCTTGTAGCCATGGATGGATGGATCGATATATCACTATCCAGTTTGAGAATTAACATGAGCCAGAAAATGAACCCAATAAATTCATATGATTGCCTTCCACTGTAAATTGATGTGAGCCACAAAATGAACCCAATCAATTCATATGATTGCCTTCCATTACAGTGGGCCACGAAATGATGGACACATGAAATTAAGGATAATTACTATATCCCTAAACTACAAAATACCTTCAAGTTTCATGTATGAAGGAATATACATAAGCTATTAGTTCTAAAAAGATAGTCAATATTTAATGTGATGCTATCTAGAGGCCCAAAAAAGTGATTTGAAACCACTGAACAAGTGAACCGTGAAAATAAAAATAGTGAATCCCTACGTCTTTGTGCGGTTGTGTTTTTAGACTAATTCTTTCACCCTAATCTTTTTAAGCCATGGTTTTTTATTTCTATTTTAAAATTAACAGCCTCTTGATGTTGATGCCAATTTGGTAGAAGAACCTGGAACATTCCGGCTACTTGGAGAGCGAAACGATGATAAAAATTTCCCCCAATATATTCAGTTGTACAAATTCTTACGCCTCATCTCTTTTCGCCTGAAACCCTCATGATTTCCCTGCTTCGAGTCTCTGCATTTGTTATTTGCAGATAAAAAAGGAGGATTGATTAAAGAAGAAAACAGCGTCATCTGAGACAAAAGATTATCGAACCTACACATCCATCCACATAAGAAGACACAGAATCGAGAGGAACCACAGGCCAAAAATCTCTAAACAACCCTCCAGCAAAGGAAGAAAAAATTATCATTAATAATTGACCAGCACACGCGCAAATGCAAGGTCATAGAGAAATTAGAAATATCACACACGTGGATTTTCATAGCCATCATTATGATCAACAAAAGGCTTAATTAAAATATCTTGGCCGGTCTACAGATCGAATCCTGTGCAGGGCTTTACAAAACCATATACATACATTATACAAAGATCATAGCCTAGCTGTTAATCACTATTTGTAAAACCACAGCAAAGTCTTCACTCTTTATAAGTGATATGCCGGTTACACCACGATCCTTGCAAGATCCATAATCCAGCATTCATATCATACACTTCATGAAAACACATAAAATGGAGTCTTTAAAACCACCATATCTTTCATTAAAAACTCAAGAAAACCAAGCATGACCTATTTGAAGGGAACCGTTTCCGCAAGGAACTTTTAACCATTTTGATCGAATGACTGAAACCTTTGCAATCATCTAGCACATAATCTTGTGGCCCACAAGGATGACAGGTGAGCAAAGAAGAGAGTTGGTTTCAGAGGGGAATGCCTTACGCTGTAAATATAAGACAATCCCTCATGTTCAACCTTGTTAAACCCTTAGCACAACAGGAAGCTTGCAAGGGAAGATAAAATCTTGAATGTTGGAAAACTGTTTTTAATGAAAAGTGTTGTTCATTAAGGTCTCTATAATCATTTAAATCTTGCAATGTGAAGTTTAAATAAGTCCTCTCTATAAACATGAGCAATAGTTTGGCTCTTTTTTATTTACAAAACATCAACCTATAGGGTATTTTCCAGCATTACCAAGTTGACAATGTTTTTATTCACCAAAAAGGACATTGGTAAGTTAAAATATTAGACTTAATATATAAAGGAATGTACCAGCATTATAAAGGTATTGACTATGTCTTTGCCACATAAAATTTAGATGCATATGATAATTTCCATATAATAAGACCTTATTATACATTACCTCGCATAATCTTATTATATGTATCATTACATGGAAGATAAAATCTTGAATGTTGGAGAACTGTTTTTAATGAAAAGTGTTGTTCATTAAGGTCTCTATAATCATTTAAATCTTGCAATGTGAAGTTTAAATAAGTCCTCTCTATAAACATGAGCAATAGTTTGGCTCTTTTTTATTTACAAAACATCAACCTATAGGGTATTTTCCAGCATTACCAAGTTGACAATGTTTTTATTCACCAAAAAGGACATTGGTAAGTTAAAATATTAGACTTAATATATAAAGGAATGTACCAGCATTATAAAGGTATTGACTATGTCTTTGCCACATAAAATTTAGATGCATATGATAATTTCCATATAATAAGACCTTATTATACATTACCTCGCATAATCTTATTATATGTATCATTACATGTATGTTATATGCCTCATTATTAAAGATAAAATGTTTATTATGTCATGCCATTTGATAACAAATGATAGCCATGATTGCATATCCATCTAATCCACAACCAAAAGGTATAATATTATACAGTATTCCAAGTACATGTCCTAAAAAGGTATGAGGTTATACAGTATTCTAAGTATATGTCCTAAATTTGGTTTGTTATTCCTATTATTTGCACAAGAAATTGGAGGATATTATAATAGGGATCTCATTACATGTCGAGCAAGCTTCCATTGTAAACTTATGAAATAAAAACATAAGAGGTTTCACCAATAGGACTAAACTAGAGAGCTTCAAGGCTACCAAAATAAATTCTACAGTGTGAGAAACTCCTGCCAAGGTTGGTTGGTTATGGTTCCTTAAAAGGTTTCAAGGCTCATATGTTAGATTTGCATTGTAATCCACCAAGACCTTTGATGAGACTAGTACCTAAGGGAAATAAATGGAAATTATAATCATATAGGTTATTATTGATCAAGTGATGGAGCTTCCTTCTCTAAGAGCGAAGTGATACAAGCACTTCTAGATTTCAATGACTTAGCACTAGATGTCATTTTTAAAGGTTACTTCAACACAACTGGATTTGTGGAAGGATGTGTAAACGAGTGCTTTGGCAAAGTCATGGGACAAGGTTGCACTCACCATGCAATTATTTATAACTTGTAAGGAGTGGTATGACACAATATACTATTATAACATTCACATCCTCATGCACCTAAGAGGAGACACATTATTAATTAATTATATTGAATCTCAATGGTATAAATATAAGTCCAAGCTTTAATATTAATCATGGGAGGCATGTTTGTTTTGGAATAGGGCTTATTAATTTAATAATCGATAATTATTAGGTAGATGGTAGGTATTTAAAATACATAGAATATTCTAAAATATTCTTAGTAGTATACACAACTCAAGGTTGAGATTTATGTCCAAAGTAGTTATGATGTTTTGCCTATTTTCATTAGATTAATTAATTAAAAAAATTGCATATGAACAGGTATCATATGAAATGAGTTATGGATTTTAGGGTAAGGGGTATTGATAAGCCATGGTATTGGCTCATGGTATTGTAATAAAGTCCATTTACAAATTAAGAATCTCCATGGTAATGTGGGGGTAAATTTGCATGAATAAGAATCAGATTCCATGTTTTTTCAAATATATATATACTTAACATATATATTATTTTTTTCATAATTAATAATAATTATAATTTAATTAGTTTTATGATTTTTTTAATTTTAACCACTTGAGATGTATTATAAAGTACGTGCTTCAATGCATATTATGAATTGATACTTATTAGCATTTACTAGTCATTTCATTTATATAGTTATGGTAGTTTTTTTTTTTCTTTTACAAAGGAATGGTTGGTGATTTGATATTAATGAAAAATCTTGATTTCTCAGCCAAAACCCTTACATAGCCTCTCATGCTCCACACGAATACTATATTCATAAGATCAAATGATTTCTATCCTATGCCTATGACACCTTTTTGAACATATTATTAACAAGTTCCTACTATAACATTTGCAAAAAACTCCTGAGAGTAGTATATACCTACATAACATCAAAATATTTCAACACATAGTAAACAATTGACTACTAACGACCCTACATTTATAGCTTCTGCTCACATTTGAGATTGTCAGCCTTGTCTAATTGTTGTTTCATCTTGGGCTCTCTTAGCCTTTAATAACTTCACTGGTCCTTCATTGGTTTCATCCTCTTCTACGGTAATCTGAGCTCAACTATTGTAATTCTCTTGAACTTCTACCAATTGGATGTCCATTACTACGAATTTTGTTCGCACTTCAGCTTGGAACTTATCCATTTGACTCTACAATAAGGCATGATTAGTGTCCGTTAACAATTGGTATGTTTTCCTTCTCCTTAGTTACATTTCTTTGCAGCAGAACATTCAACATCCCCTCCACTGCTTCTAAGATCCTTTCTATGAGTTGGTTCAATTTTGCCTCCTCATTCCAATAGGTACATGGTCCAAAAACCACCATAGAAGATCTATGTTTCCCTACTCTTGGAAATCCAATTTGCGGCTCACTATTGTGGGCTCTCATTGTTGATGCAACACATGCTCGAATGTGAATAAAACTGAGCGATAAGGTTCATCCTCTGCTTAACTTTCGTCACGACTCTCTATCAAAAGAACTCAACAACATAAAATTTTTGAATGTAGGTATGAGCAGTGTCAATCATATCATATCCTACTCTATCTCTAATCCTCCACCCTTATGCATTTAATCGTGAGATTGTCAAATCCATATCTAGATTGCTTCGAGCACGGGAAAAATTGTAAATGATACAGAGGGAGAGTATGAGTAATTCCATTTAGCAGGGAATAATTGTAAATGATACAAAGGGAGAGTATGAGTAATTCCATTTTGCAGGGAATTGAATTTATTAACAAATTCGAGGCCCTTCCCACATTGATTATCCCATTCCCAGCTTGAAATAATAAATTCTTGTGCCGCCTATGCATGCATAAATATCCGAGCAGATGCTATATGTGATAGAAATTTAGATATGGGTACAATATTGCTAGTCTTCAAGGTTGCGTATTTAATACGGGCCACCAAAATTTCATTACAAGCACGGGTGTCAATGGCTAAGTCAACTTGATTCATATTTAATCAGAGATGAAATTTCCTTCTTAAGTATTCAGACTTCTATATAGCTTCTATATAGCTAGTAGTGCATTTGTGTCTTGTATTATGCCCATGGGATTTTACCATGGTAAGGGAGAGTTTATATGCCCATGGGATTTTACCATGGTAAGAGAGAGTTTATGATCAACCTTTTATCCATTTCCAAGGACCCATATTCCAACATAGTTCCTTTATTTTCTATTGAATCAGTGGTTAAATTCAAATGGCTAAGCACATGAAGGAATTCAATTTTCTCAAATTGTTGTGCTTGTGCTTGTAGCACAATCCTTTCCAATATTGGAGGGAGGACAAAATTTTGTGATCCCTTTTCTTTCAACACGTGTCAAATGACAATCAATGAGTCTCTAAAAACACTAAATTTTTTCTTGCTAACACTCATTTTAATCCCTCCTAATCCCTCCTAGAGAGCTGGATATTCAGGTTGGTTATTAGTTGCATGCCCCAAGACATATTGAGTTCCTATTTTTCGTATAGACAAAAGACAACCCCTGCTGCTGGTACCACATCTATATAACAACTATAGTTATAAATATATTTATATATTATCTTTTATCCAAATAAAAAATAAAATAGTTCAAGTTCATACTTATCGGTGTCAAATTAAAAATCAAAATCAAATACCAGCAATCGGAGGATAGAATTTCTTGTTCAAAACATTTACCGTTGAAAAGATGTAATTTAAAATATTTTTGTTTCATACATATATTATATAACTAAAATTAAAATTAAAAACCAAAATCAAATATAGCACTAGGGGTGAAGCAAATTCCACGCCTTTATGCTAAGCTTTGGCAAAGAAAATATATTTACAATCGCCTACAAAATCGAAAATGTATTACTTTATGGCATGTATGACATTATGTAAGAAATATATATTTTTAAGGCCTCATAGACTATATTGTTCTTAGTGGACGTTAATTATCATCATTATCTCTAATATTTAATGATTGAAAGAAATTTTCTAGACGTTGTTTTGCTAAATGTTGTTTTTGTATGTAATGTGATGGCTGCAATTAGGGAATTATACTACTATGGATTTCTACATGTATGCAATAATGTGTGAGAGTTTAAAAAGTTAGCAAACAACAAAGAAGATGAACCATAATCACACAGAAGGAGAGGTGGTAGGTTGTTTAGTGGACACAATAGGGATCCTACACAGGGGATGGTTGTAAGGGGTGTGGCCATTTTTCATGATAGTTTCTTTTCTTCAATTAAATGAATCGCCTATGGAGTAGCTCTTAGGTATATATAATATTGTTCATAATTGGCCCAAAGACTTGTCCAAAACGAAACCTCCACATGTGACCATTGGACCACAACCTCATACTATCACGCACCTCTGTAAGGTCCACCCAGTGGAGAGGAGAAGGCATCCATATGAAATTATGAACCAATTTAGCCACCCACAGGTGAACCGTCTTGAGGCCGAGAGCCTTACCTAGGCACACTCGTCGACCGACACCAAAAGGCGCAAGTCGCATGTCATTCCAGATATCCACATGTTGAAGAGGTTTCAAGAATCTCCATTGCATAGAATACAGACAAGCAAGGATGGAATGAGCAGGGTTGGAATTTGGATTTCAATTTACCCGACATACAATTTTTTTTCACGTTTTGGGTCCTTATGCTTCTCCTCAAGAAACGTTATGTTTTAAATTTTCCTTCAACAATGATGTTCTCATAATAAATTAACTCTTCATCAATAAAAAATTAAAAAATTACCCTTCAATAGCATAATTATGTTAAAATTTTTCATATGTTTATCATAAGGAAAAAAACAAAATGACCAATATTTTTTTTCGCATCATTATAATTAGTTAGTATTGATCAACGACATTGTTTTTCACACAAGGATACAATCTTGTAAAATTAAAATAATAATTCAAAAAATAAATTTAAATATGTCATAATAGATTAGATTTAATAAACATAGTCTAAATGTTATATGTTATGACACTTTTCTAGGTATATTCTAATTAAAAATTTTCAAAATATAGTTAAAATTTACTACAATTAAAAAAATAATTTATAAATTTATAAAAGTCAAATACTCCAAGAAAAATTCAAAACATTAAATTCATTTCATATTAAAAAATAGGATTTTAATAATAAAAAATTATATTATTAAATTTTAAATGGAACTTTTAAATGATAAAATAACAACAAACACTCTTATTTAATTTGGTATTTTCTTCATCTCATTAGTTTCCTTCTTGTTAACTAGTATATGACGCCTTCTATTTAGTGTTCATAAGTTATAGTGAGAAAATGCCTTGAAAATGTTTTACATGTTAAATAATTTTCCAAATGTTTTGTCCTTAGATTCGAGAATGATTGTCTCAATATTTTCTTTGAAAACATGTGACATTTTTAAATCTTATTTACAATATGTAAAAGAAAAGAGAATGACATGCACACACACATACACACCACAGTTATTTTCCTGTTATCTTAAGATTTTGAGAATTCATGATTATGAACTGTGTTGGTTTGAAAAATACTTAGCATCCTTGTTTATGCAACTTTCATTTAGCTCGGGGAAGTCTTTTGCACTCTCTGGGTATGCACACCATACCCACTTCTAGTTGGGTTGTAAACCTCTTTATGTTTTTGAATTGTCTTAAGTAGAATGCCTTGAATTTTTCTTGCCTTTTAAATGTTATTGAGCCAAGAGGCTTATTTTACAACCTAGGATGTGTAAGTGTGTCCGTCTTTGTGTTCCCTTTAAAATAAAAATAAAAGTTAAAAAATTATGTTCTAAATAAAAAAGTAATGTTGTATATAATAAAAAAATGAATATGTTGTAAAGCAATTAGAAGTAAAAGAAATGTATGAGTAAGACGTTTAAATCTTATAATTTGGTTATTAAGAAAATATTTTAATACTAATTAATATTGGCATATACTTACAAATATATTAATAATAAAATACAAATAAAAATAAAAGTTAAAAATTATGTTCTAAATAAAAGAAGTAATGTTGGATATAATAAAAAAAATAATATGTTGTAAAGTAATTAGAAGTAAAAAAAATGTGAGTAAGAAGTTTAAATCTTATAATTTGGTTATTGAGAAAATATTTTAATACTAATTAATATTGGCATATACTTACAAATATATTAATAATAAAAAACCATTTTAATTTTCGTAGTAAAATGTCTCGATGTATATATTATGTAAAATATTTTAATGTCAAATTCGTATATATTATATATCATTTTAAAAATATTATATATATGTCATGAAAAAATTACGTTTGTATGGTTAAAACGTTTATTTGTTCTTATGTATACTTTATTTACCATTCAAAAATACAATTTAAACAATGAAAAATAACACATTGTATTTTGACACTCTAAAGAAATTTTCACGTCAAGAAATTTGATCCCTCTCTGTTCATGTTAGATGGGTACTTAGAATGGATCTATACTGGTTATTATTAAATTTTGCTTCGTACAATGCCTTGTGTTTTTCTTTCCTTTTAAAAAATAATTATTATTAAATTTCAAATAGAATTTGTAAAAGGATAAAATAACAACAAACACCAAATTAAAACAAAATGACCTCGCAATAAAAGGGAAAACCTACTCCACCAAACCTCAACAAATTAAAATAAAATTCATTACTACAACATCGCCAGCTTCATAACCATAAAAAGAACTAGACAAATATGATTATAATTAGCAACTTCTCCCTAAGTGTGCCCATTGGAAAAAAACAAAAACTAATGAATGCAATGCTACGTGCATAAATATGGAGATTGTGTGTCTCTTAAAAGGGTTAATAAGCAAAAAATAAAAACAAGTAACAACAAGAACTTATTAAATCATACCACCTACAATTGTTGTTTACAAAGAGATAAAGAATGAGATAAAAATCAGATTTGAATTGAATTGAAGAAGGAGTTACAGCTCACAGGTGAGCACTGCACCTGGAGACTGTACTTAAACAAAGAGAAATCTCTCCATACACTCTACTTACATCAAATGAGCAATTACATCATTAAGTACATCACTAGAAATCAGGTAGTTGCAAACAAACTCCTAAACTCTAGGAACAAATCCTAAACTAAGGAGATACGTTACAACTTATGTAACCATTTGTCGATTAATACAAAATAATATTAATTATTTTCAACTCCCCCCCTTAATGGAGAAAGGATTATCCTGAACTCCTAGCATCCCTCTAAACAATTCAAACTTTACACGCCCAAGAGGCTTAGTAAAAATATCAGCCATGTTATCACAAGTTTTACAATATTCAACACATATCTCTTTTGACTGTAGTTTCTCTCGATGAAACAGAGCTACAGTGCTCTGCTTTTTTCTGCTCCATGTTATGACCCTGGATCTAATGTTGAATGCATAACCTGTGATAGATCTTCGATCATCCAAGTTACCTGCCCAATCAGAATCTGAAAAACCTGCTAGAATGACCATTCTAAACCTTTCCAGCAAGCTTCTGGAATACTTCCCTTGAGTAAGAAAGGTTTGTTCAGAGTCTTTCAATCTCATACACTTGTGACATCTGATTTCTTTGATCAGATTGTTAGCATTCCCTGTTACAATCATATCATCTACATACAAAGAAATCAAACTAATTTGCCTCTGTTTATTAAACTTGGTATACAAATTTGGATCATTCAAGCTCCTATGAAAGCCATGTTGTACAAAAAAATGAGTCAGTTTTCTCATACCACAACCTGGGTGCCTGTTTTAAACCATAAAGTACCTTTTTCAATTTACACACAAGATGTTCCTACCCCTTTTTCACAAAACCTTCAGGCTGCACTAAATAAATTTGTTCCTTCAAGTCATCATTCAGACATGCAGACTTACCATCTAGCTGGTGTAGCTGCCATTTGTGTTTTCTTGCTAAGGAAATTAGCATTCTATTGGTGTTTGATTTGGCTACAGGAGCAAAGGTGTCATCGAAGTCTATTCCCTCTTTCTGTGAGTAACCCTTTGCTACTAGTCTAGCTTAAAATTTCTCTATACTCCCATCTGCATTTATTTTTGGTTTATACAGCCATTTGCATCCTATGGGGGTTTTACCTTTAGGCAATTCAACGAAATCCCATGTATGGTTTCTATTTATTGGTTCTATTTCCTCATACATTGCAGCCCTCCATGCATTAGCATTACTTGCTTCCTCATAATTTGCAGGTTCCACAATGTTTAAAATCTTTGACATTAATGCATACCCTTTCAATTTAGAAAATAATCGAGTCTTCCTACCTGATCTCCTTAGTAGGGGACTTACCTCAATTTCAACCTTTTCCGAGCTTGCATCTTCATTGACTAATTTGTCGGTTACTTCATCTTCTTGTTTCTCCTCCTGCTCTTCATCTTCTTCACTATTTTCTTCCAATAGCAATGGAATGTCCCAATCACTGTTAGAGTCTTCCTTTCCTTCTTCAACCTGTTCTAGTTCTAACATTGTAAATTCTCCAGGATTCCCAAGATTGAAAGGACCAACATGTTCGCCCTCCATAAGTCGCATAAGGCCTTCAACTTGATCAGAAACGAACTGGAAGCTCTGTGTCTATTCCCCATTTCCATAGACTGTCAAAGGCTCCTTGCGCAAAGCCTGAGCAACAAAATTACTTGCAACCCGACCATCATCACGGCACATTCGCGGACCGTATGTATTGAAAATTCGAGCAATCTGAACCTCAACATTTGCTCCCATAGTCAGAGTTTCGGCTGTTCTCTTACCCTCATCATCAACATCCAACAACAAGCGTTTCACAACATCATGTTCAAATCTCGGATTGCCAAAATGATGCAAAACATTCTCCTTCCTTCCTGTGAAGAAATTGTTGACAACAATAACACTATTGCCTCTTGTCATGAGCCTGTCAGCTCCACCCGTCACGACAACTCGCAGGGACTTTCTCTTCAAACCTAGGAGCACTTTAGCCCCTGAATTCACCATCGAACCCGAATGATACTGAGCAAACCGAGAAACAAGAGTCTCATAAGCAACCTGATGAGGTTTGTCGGGCACAAACCTTCCATTTTCATTAACGTTAGAAGCCAAAAAACCACGCTGAAGAATAAAGAAAGTCGATGCGATGGTGATTCCTACCAAAATTAACAGCAACCGTTGCTCCCTGAGCAAATAATCCACTGGCCTAATAATAGACCACGTCTTTTTTGGCTTAAGAGAGTACTGATCGCTGTTATTCATATTGGATTGATAAATTTTTGATCCTCTGATGAATCAGTGTTCAATGAGCCACCACCGGGCAAGCTCGATCTGCTACCACCAAACAGATCAGGAACTCCAATGCGCCACCACCGGGCAAGTCCGATCTGCTGCCACCGAACAGATCAGGAACTCCAATGCGCCACCACCGGGCAAGTCCGATCTACTGCCACCAAACAGATCAAGAACTCCAATACGCCACCACCGGGCAAGTCCGATCTGCTGCCACCGAACAGATCAGGAACTCCAATACGCCTCCACCTCGCAAGTCCGATCTGCTACCACCGAACAGATCAGGAACTCCAATACGCCACCACCGGGCAAGTCTGATCTGCTGCCCCCGAGTAGATCAAGAACTTCAATGTGCCACCACCGGGCTACTTCGATCTGCTGCCACCGAACAGATCCGGAAATTCAAAGTGCCACCACTGGGCAAGGTCGATCTGCAAAAATTGCAGATTTTCCAAAGAGAAAGAGGTTGGCGCTCCGCGACAGGGAAATACCCGTGCCAGAAACAAAATCGACGCGTCTTACGAAATTGGCGCGCTTAATCCTTGATTTTCCACGCCAATAGGACTTTCTGGCGTGCTGGCGCGCTTATCACTCTCAAAACTGTGCCAAGTGGCGCGTCTGTTCCTTAAAAAAATGTGCCAGCTCTTCCTTTCGCTCAAAAATGGCGTGACTGTTCGTGACGAAACCGCGCCAACGCTTTCTTGCGCTCAGAGATGATCAGTCATCTGAGACCTATGCTCCAGGTGTTACTGCAGTCCACCTGATCCTACGAATGCTTCTGTACACTCCACTGCCACTACAATTATGTAATCAATGATGCATCCTAACTGTGCTCTGATACCAAGATAAAAATCAGTTTTGAATTGAATTGAAGAAGGAGTTATAGCTCACAGGTGAGTACTGCACCTGGAGACTGTACTCAAACAAAGAGAAATTTCTCCGTACACTCTACTTACATCAAATGAGTAATTATATCATTAAGTACATCACTAGAAATTAGGTAGTTGCAAACAAACTCCTAAACTCTAGGAACAAATCCTAATTACTAAGGAGATACGTTACAACTTATGTAACCATTTCTCCATTAATACAAAATAATATTAATTCTTTTCAACTGAATGAAACTCAATAATAAAAATATCAAAATTCCGAAGTAATAAATTAATCAAAATAAACTAAATAACAAAACAAATTGAAAGAATTTAAATTCACTTGCATTCAAACTAACTTGATGAAAACAAAAATAACTCTCCTTAGGGATGTTGACTTCTCTTATTTATAAAAAAATAATAATAAGTATAAAACTCACCACTGACCTTCGAAGATAATCTTCAGCAAATATTATAATTTGTCATTTATTAATGAGTTTGAGAGTTTCGTTTTGGGAAAATATTCATATTCAATTAATGAAGTTGAAGGGGAACGCTAACCTAAGGTGCTCGTAAGCCTTGGGTAATGTTGTGGATGTAAATTGCTAGTTTGCTAGCAAACAATATATTGATGGCCGGATGGACGCTAATCAGTGTTGACTCTCTGAGTCTTTACTATCAGCAAGGCCCTAAAACCCCATATTCATCGAAGATTCGCAGCCTGCGGGTGGAGTCGAGAGCCCAATCATCCTCTCTTTAGATCTATAGGTGTGCCTTGAACTCAACTACTCGAACTTCCACACTTTATTTCAGATTATTTGTTTTTTATTTCCTGTTGTGTATGCCACGATGTATAATGTATATATAAGATTTTGAACCTTTGGGTGGCAGGCACGTCATTTAATAATAAAAAATATACCATAATGTCATAAAACGAGCACTATCTACACATATAATGACGCTACAGACTCATTATCTAGAATTTAAAACGAGATAATATATTATTTAAGATCAACTCTGCTCTCGAACAGGTCGCGCTGAGTTAAACAGTGGCCTGCTTCATTGGGTAATCGTCAGTGATAAGTAGAAAATAAAATAGAAAGAAATAAGAATTAATAACATTTTCAAATAATTGTGCTGTCAAAGGCGCACAACCGGACGAAAGAAAGAACGTCGGGGGCGGGGCAAATTGGTGGGCTATCAAAGGCAGCTGCCCATGTAGGGTTGACCTTTAACACCGAAATGACCGGGGAATATTGGCTGCCTCCGGCATTATCGAACTTTAGAGGTATAAAAATTGGAATATCATCTCCATTGAATGCGCCGTACCTATTAAATGAGACACACGGTTCCACAAAATATATTCCTCCTACGTTAGAAATTCGTTGTATTATTATTAAAAAGATTTTTAAATATACCATCAGTAAAGTTAGACATGTAAAGAACACTATTAAATTAGACGTTGCCAGAAACACTGAGAAACTGATAAGAGAATAAACACCATGAAAATGATAAGCGCAAGTCGTACACTATGAAAATGGTAAGCACAAGCTTTGAGGAGTGTGGGGTGCGTGTGTGATTACAAATTGGAAAAAATAACGGTCTAAAGGAGTTTTCTAAAAGTATTCCCTAATGAAGAGTCACAGGTCAACGAACAGAAATGGTTTATTGTTTCCGGCTCAAGATATTTAACCCAAAAGTTTTTTTTTATAGTGAAATTTATTCTCACAGCGAATTTGAACGAATATCCCTTACACGTGAATGTTCCTCCCTCTCCATTTAACACCTTCGGCGGTTTTTTTGCACATCCGCGCAAATACTAGGAATAGAAGGCTGGTAAAAATCGTCGCACAATACTACATTGAATTATAAAAGCATAAATGAAGATCCGTGGAAATTTCTTCTTATACAATCTAATTTCTGGCTCTTCAAGTTTAGTCGTTTTTGAAAATTCGAACGTTATTAAATCTTTCAAAGATATCAAATAAATATTTAATATTATTAATAATAATTTAGTAGATCTATGTAATATTATAATGTTAATAATAATTAATTAAAAATATAGATTTGGAAGAGATATAAATGGCCATAACTTTTTTTTGAATTGTTTTTAATGTGAATTTTTGCAAATTTTTGAGTGGGTTTTTTCTGGTTTAATTTCTCTAAAATTCGGCAGGAATTTATTGAAATCACAAATTTGATGGGTAACTCTCGCACAATCAAAAGTGCCCTAATGGTTTTTCAGAGTGCCAAATCCATATATACAATGAAAAAACCATTTTAAATAACACAAATCAAG
Organism: Pinus tabuliformis; assembly: GCA_031772625.1. NCBI lineage: Eukaryota > Viridiplantae > Streptophyta > Pinopsida > Pinales > Pinaceae > Pinus > Pinus tabuliformis. The sequence continues at coordinate 787,365,344 of CM062808.1, forward strand.
ATTTCATCTCAAATTTTTCCGCCAATTCTCACACCAAAAAGTCCAAAAGCTCTCACTAAAAGATAACTAAAAATTAAAATTTTAAATATATTTAAATGATTACATTTATATTGAATTAATTCATCTCAATACTTAATATATTTAAAGTTAAAAGAAAATAAAATGTATTTTCAATTTTGATTAATATTGAAATGATCTTTTATTTTATTTTATTTTATATTCTATATATATATATATATAGTAGACATTAACCTATTTTATTTATAATTAATATTAAAAATATATATTTTTTTAAATAATATAACCACTTTTATATAATTAAGGAAGGAATTGGATATTTTCCTCAAGTACATTTTTATTTCAATTTTGATTATTATATATAAATAAATGATATTAAAATATTTTATTAGGTGAGTATTAACATATTTTATTTATAATCAATATTAATTGTTTTTTAATATTATTTTTAATATTATATATCACTTTTATGTAATTAAGAAAGGAATTGGACATCTTCCTGAGGTGCATTTCTATTTCATAGGAAATATTTTTATTTTCAAATTTTCTAAACAAAATTAATTTTAAAATATTTTCTTTATGTTAAACAAACATGGAGAACACAAAACATGAAAGATAAACGTTGAATACATATATTATTCACAATGATACATAATTATAATACATTGGAGTGACCCTTGGTTTCATATAGTGGTCTCTTGAACTCCCTTTGACTATTCAACTGCCACACCAACCCTTAGAGGATTAGGTGTACAACATTCCCCCACTTAATCCAAAGTGGTATGTATGCATCCAAGAAGAGATATGCTATGAAAAATGTGCAAAAGTTCATGGCAGCACTAGGCTAAATGTGGTCTCTAAAATGTTGGTATAAGGGGGTTGTTTAAGGATAATCGCACACTGGAACACTTAGTGTAGTTCCCAGAACTCTTCCAAATTTGACAGGAAGATGAAATCTTCTTCTAGAGGAAGTGTCCCTAATGATTTGGAGAGGGAGACTTTCAATGTGGAAAAGGGAGGTCTACAACCTACGTAAAAAGGGAGAACTGCAACCTGAAAAGAGAGGTCTCAACCTGCGGTGGTTTAAGGATGACCACAATTCTGGAATGCTTAATGCAATTCTTGGAACTCTTCCAAAAATGGCATGAAGATGAAGTCTTCTTCTAGAGGAAGTGTCCCAAATTTTTTGAAGAGAGAGAAACTCAACCTGAAAAGGGAGGTTTGAACCCCGCATAGATGGTTTAAGGCTAACCACCAATGAAAGGCATGCTCAAGGGCATCTCTGTCTCTGGCTACAACTCTGAATTTGGTATGGTAGGTTGTGGCTCAACCTTGCTTGATGAGGCTTTGAAACTTGTAGATGACCATCATTTCCTCCCTTGTCAGATACAAGGTGAGAAGATGGAGAAAACTCAACTGCAATATTGTTAAATACTCTAGAAGAACTTCTGACATATGAATCAAATATCTTCTTGGTTGTTGAAGCCCATTGTTAAGGATCGATCCATCCAAGGTGAATCTTTGTTCTTGTAGGAAGTTTGTTTCTGAAGCATCTGTTTGAATGATGAATGGTTTTATGATAGTGCTCACATGGATGAAGATCAAAATGGTGGTCTTTCAGATGGCCAACTTGGTCACAATGTTGGAATTTAACATTATTTTGTTGTTTTTGTGGAAGAGGACTAGAATTTGAAACAGTTTCAGGTGAATTGTCATGAAAAAACCCAACACTTTGAAATTGAATGGGCTTGGAAGAGTCTGGAATATGAAAAGACACCTCCTTATCATATCGAAGACCTGTTCTGTGCTTGTTGCTGACAAACTCTTCCCAAGGTATGATGATTGGCTTAGGAAGTGCAGGCTGAATTTCTACCTTTGCATGCAAATATTCTGTTGAACTAAGCACTTAATGTGAATCAACCTCAACTTTATATTCTTGCTGTCTGTATCAATGTTCTGAACTGAAACAATTTGAGAATTATGACTCCGTTGTTGTAATTCTTCTTGCTAAAGCTGAGATTCAAGCTATAAAAAAACATCTTTTCTTGTGCATTTCGTAGACAGATTCTGATGTCATCAAGAGATGATTTGTTGAGTTTTAATGTGTCATTAATAGTAGACTATGTCAGAGTGTTCAAAAAATCTAATACTTCATAATCTTGGCCATAATTGCAATAATATAGACTCGATGAATGAGATGTTGTCTTCTATTGAAGTTTTTATTTTCCAAATATTGAATAGCTAATGGCCAAAGAAAGTAACTTCTTCAAAAGAATAATTACAAGAGAATAACGTAAAGCCAAAGAATTACCTCCATCAGACATTGTAAGGAAGACGTGAGAGAATGATTATAAGGGCCTAGATCTAGCTCCACTACTCGAACCTGTATCCATTACCTGATAATGGTGGCTTCACTTAAATTTTGGTTTACATAAACTTCATCAACATGTTGTTATTATTTATTGAAATACAAAATGTGATTGTGCTAGCATAATCATGGAACCGCTTGAACGAGTTGTCATAAACTTTTGTGGTTGCAGTGGAATTTCCCACTAATTTAATGCATCATTATTCTGATTTCTCTAATGTTATACTACGTTCACCATTCAAAAATACAACTGCAATGACACAACAATTTATCTATAAGAGAAAGCTTATGCACAGTGTCAAATTCCCTTCGATCCCTGGTTATTTAGCTCAACTCTTCGATTTTTTCTTCACATAGACACAATCTTTGTACACCATCAATACGAACCATATTTGATCCTGGAATTATCAAACAATCCCATAAAATTAAGTTACAACAACAATGTGAGCTCGCACAGGGGGAGTCTGCGTTTCGGTGTCTCTTTAGTGCTCATTGTTATCACAAAAGGAAATAATGGCGGGAGAGGGCACGATTTCTATTGTTGTCCCTTCAAATGCACCAGAAGTAAGAAGAATGTGCTAACAACCTCCTCCAAAGAAAGAAAATTGTTTACGTTCAGTACTCAATACATCCTTCAGCTGAGAAAATTGTCTAGCAATCCATAATGACCACAAATAATCAGTCCAACATGAATTTCGTTCTTATTGAATCCAAGGAATTATTCTTTGGCACAACCATGAAATTATGGGAATAGTGGTAAAGAAACTCGACCTCTACACTTATTCTTAACTCATCGTCTTCAAGGATCCCGAGCTATGCTACAACAACCTTGCTTCCTCACAAATTCAATGTTAGACTTTGCTTGGCATTTCGATGCTTTTGGTGACTTCCACAACTTGATGAGAAACAACTAACATGCTTGGTTTGGGAACCATACACCATCAATGTAAGAATCCACCACGAAAAACGTGCAGATTCGCAATGGGGAAGAAGTATGGAGAAGGTTGGAGGGATAACAGGGTCAGCAAAGAGTTCACAAAACTGGCAGGAGGTGATGCAGAGGGGCGATATCAAATGATTCACAAAAATTTCACGTTTCTCAGTTAATTGTGTAGGGAAGGACGAAAACTCAGTGAACGGGTATTTCCATCTAGCAAACTCTTTGGAATTAATATTGGGTATGAAATGATATTAGTAGTTGGTCGGCTTATCCCAGAGCCCAAATTGGTGGCAAAAAATGTGGAAACAAATGAATCATAGCCATACCCAGGGAAAAAGAAACTCACCAGAGGGGAATGGAAGTTGATTTTTTTTTAAAGTCTATATGATCTCTATATGCTCGAGAGTGTGATGTTATTGTATTTAGCAATAGTGCACATGACTATGTTAAGAGAATGATGCGCGAGATACTCATAACTTGCTCCAAATTGTCAATCAATTATTTTGGGAATCACGATGGTGAAGGGAGTGACTATGATCTATGTATCCATACCTTCGACTATCAATCCTCTGATAAATTGGAAATAACTCTCAGATCAACGACCTAGAAATATCTATATAGGCTAGCTAGAATTTGATTTGTCTTTGGTATCTTCCACATAAAAATTTCCCCGAACCTTATACGATGTGGTGAATCATGTATACGAGACTGAGAGGGGATGGATAACACAATGATGTGTAATGGAGTGTTTCAGTGTCATATGTGCAACAATGAAATAAGCAAAAATAATAGAACTAATAGGCAAAGAATGACTACAACACAAGTGGCTCAAATTGAAGTAGGGCTAGAATTCGCTCGCTTTAATACCACGTTAAACACACACGATGAAGACAAAATATGAAGAATAGGCCGTGAATACATATATTATTCACAATGATACACATTTATAATACATTGAAGTAACACTTGGTTTCATATTCCAAGTGGTCTCTTGGACTCCCTTTGATTGTTCAGCTTCCACACCAACCCTTAGATGATGAGGTGGCTAACACTTTATAATCCACATAAAAAAAATTTATTTATTAATATTGAATCTCTTAAATGATATATATAAAGTTTGTACTAAGCCCTTATGGAATTACACACTACTTTTTCATTAAATTGTAAGAAGTACGAAGACTTAGTTAAGGATAATAATTTTTATTTTGTAGGTAATATTTTATTATTTCCAAATTTATGGAAAAGTTATGGATGAATAAAATGTTATAGAGGAAATTGAAAGTAATATATTTTATAGAAGTGATCAACCTCAATCTTGAAAACAATAACTATGGATACACTTGATCACCACTTGGGAATCCCCATCAACCTGTAACAGAAGATAACTCTCACGAATGGGTAACAAAATACCCTCCTCCATAGCCAAAAAAATCTTCCAAATTAATGCTCCTAAAATCACAACTCTCAACAAAGAGACGTAGAAAATTATTATTTGAATCTTGGAAAATACCATCAAACCCAACAATTCCTAGGTTTCCCTTAAAACCTCCATCAAATATGAATTTAATAAAACATGTAGGAGGAGGGGCATAAGAGGAGTTACATGAAGGCACCACCATCTAATCATGTTTAGCTATAAATGTAGTCATATTTTGATGTAAATTCAACCTAGTCAATATCAAAACCTCATGATCATCCACCTTCCAATCTTCCATAAACTAAGAAGTAGCCAAAATAGTTTCATGAATATTGTGAATCACCAAATCATTGATCATTGAAATCACCTTCTTCTAATCCTGGAAAATGTTAGCATTTCTTTCCTTCCACACATTCCATAGAATAAATCCAATGGTTAGGCACCAAGCATGACAAACAACTAACTAAATCATCTTGTTTCCATTTACTAATAGCAAAAATATAGATATTTCAATCCCACACTCCTTCCGTAAACAAACAATAATTGAGCAGATGTTCCATCAATTCTTCTGCATTTACACAAAGAGGGTAATAGGAAGGTCCTTCCACACCTTTTTTTCCCTCATCACCATGATTCTTGATATAGTCATTTTTTTTAAATATGCATGTATGAGTATTCTTGATATACTCATGCATGCATATTTAGAAAATATTGAGTATATTCCATTATATTTAGGAACCTAATATATCTATAAGTTGTACATTAGTGAGTTTATGTGGGATTTAGTTAAAAACTATCTTATATAGTGCCTAGTTTTAACTAAATTTACATAAACTTGGTAACTCTACATTTCACACATGAGCAAAAGATTCTTCCATTTAACATTGAAATTAATCTCACTTAACCTTATTAAAACTAGAAAAAAATGAAACCAAAACATTATATATATATATATAAATATAAATCTAAATCAAACTTTTTTTCTTGAAATATAAACTAATAATATAACAAAATAGAAAACCAAAATCTAATATAAAATTTATTATACATATATTTTTCTGATTAAAAACTTTACACTATATTCTATTTGCATATATGGAAAATATTTAATGTAACATCCCTACCGTAATAACTCATCATAATAAACCGTATGAGATATTTACGGGTCGGTTGTAAACCGAAGGTCCGTAGTAACTCAGCGTAAAATAACAATTATGAATAGTTACTAGTAGTTTCGGAACTGATTCTTGGTATTCAAAACTGATTCTTGGTATTCTGTTTGGAGCACTAATTCCATGGTGCGGTTATTATTAAAATCGGAAACCTTGTGTTGTGTTGGGAGGTGGTGCTTTAAATATTATATTTGCCTTGAGTCGTGAAGATTCTGTGTCGTTACGGTCATGCTGAGAGTTATGGCGGCCAGTGCACTTATGGTGTCATTTCCAGTTACAGTTTTGGGGATACTCATGCTTGCCTTTACAAGCACGCAATTTCTGGTTCCACCTTTTTGTTTTATAAAGTCACAGAGTATCAGGGTTTATGGAATATGTTCTGGATCTCCTTTCGTTTCGTTTAAGCCCTCACGTGAAACTTGATGGGCCGTTGGGAATGTGTTTTAAAAGCTTCGGTTGAGATCCTAGAAGCGATTTTTATGCGATTTCCTGGTGTGTCTCGAACTGTGATCAATTCAACTTGTGGGGCTGAAGGTTGTTAATGCGGGTATTGTGCGTTCCACGAAAATCTTGGTGTGGACAGGGAAAATACCGGCAAAGATCGCTTTAGGGATGGCGATAGCTTACTCGTTGTCGGCCATTTGAAGCAGTCCGAGGGTTTGATCTTTGGGCTCGACAAAATTTTGATACTCAGAGTCCAATCTTTGTGCGCCCGGTATTTGAGGAGGAGGGACGAATGGGATAGGGAGGAGGCTGACCGTTTCGGGAAAACATTCTGATAAGGGGTGAAATAAAGGTAAGTGCGTACATTTCAACTCCAGAGAGGTTTGAAAATCCTACCAACAAAGTATGTTGCTGCACAATGGATTCGGTTCAAAATGAAGAAAGCAAAATCAATATTCGAAGTCTGGATACAGAAACCCACTACAGACTGTACAAAATTTCAATCATATTAAAAAAAGAGATTCCAGTTCATATAGGTTCCACCACTAGGAGCGGAGCATGGCGTCCTCCAGCTCTCGGGGAGTATTGATTTCTGGCTATATTATTTTGTATATTTGTGGAGGAACTGTGGGAATAGTATATATGAACAACCGAGGGCAAATTGTTCAGTCTCTTGGATACTCCAAGATGCCCATCTTAGTATCTCTTGTTTCATCCTTCGGATTTTTTGGGCGAATTGCATCGGGGCTTCCAGATTATATTCAGGACCTCAGCATGCGCTATGGCGACCAGTTCTTGAAGAACGTGGAATAAACGTGTGGACATAAAAGCTAAGTATATGTAGTTTTTCTTCTAGAAAATTACATGTGAATCTTGTGTTAAATGCTTTAAGATTCTAGTTAACTTTCGATGTTTTGAATATGTATTACATGCATGAAGCTATTCATGTAATTATGTTGTTATAGTTTTGTTTGCAAGACCATGGGAATACTCGTGTACGAGTATTAATTTCCGACTTGGTTTTAGAATGCAGTTTAATATACAAGAACGACCATGTTTATTCACTCTTTTGCTGCTATTTACGAAGATTTATCTTGGAAAATAGGAATCTGGTTTTGATTCTTTTCTCGGTTTTACATGAGCTAATGAGTTAGAACTCTTAAAGAGAGTTATGCATTAGTAAACATTGTGGAGGTCAAGCAGTATTATTTGGGTATATATGCTAGTTAAATAGTAAGTCATGCTTGCTTACGCATATGAGTGGATGCTAAAGAATCTCTTTCAAACATTGTTTATTGATTCTTTAATATGGTATCTAATCTTGTTGCCCAAGCTTGTTGTCAACAGCATTGACAGGAAACGATGGCGGTTGGTGCCAACGAAAAGTGATGTTTAAGGTTGTGCAGGAAGAGGATCAAGGGTCCATGCAGATGAGTTCGAGTTGCAGGAACATACATTGTTAGAACAATCATGCCACAAGGATTATTGTATGTGGCGGTATGTAAGTGAAAGATTACATGAGAACTGTATTAGCCTTTAGCTAGTTATATGACAACTTAATGATAATTCATTGTAATGATTTTATGACAATGGTTAAGGGATGGAATCCCTTATAAGCCATTGAGTGAGGGGTGAAAACCCTCACGAGCGTTTAATAATAAGATTAAACGTTTGCTGGTTTTCACCCTACGGGGTTTCCAGGGTATATCAGTGTTCAATGGTGTGATTGATGTGATTGCCTTTTGTGTCGATTGGCTGATGTTGAATCCTTGATGTTGATGGTTCTTTATTTGATGGCATGATCATAATGTCAAAATTAATATGGTTATGGAAATCGTGAAATGGATGCAAGGAACTATGAGATAGTTTATGTTATTACACTACCATGGTCGGGGTTAATGGTTATGCAACTTACTGACTGTTATTGCAATTTACTTGATTCATTAATGAACATTATGTCTAATGGTTAATGATGATTGTGGAGTTATGAATTTGATAAATTACTGTGGGTAATTTGTATAAAAATTCTAACTTCCTACTTTTACATGCGAGGTTACCGGGGTATGTGACAAGTGGTATCAGAGCTAAAGGTTGTAGTACTGGCGCCTTTGGGAATTGGTAAGCGGAAAAGAAATTGAGGTACGCTGTTAGTGGGCATTAACTCAGGTACGAGTTTATCCATTCACATATTGATTTATGTAGTACACTACTTTCGGCATGATATGTGTGATTCATGTTTATAACTGCTTTGAGTAGTAAGTAATAAAGTTGTTGCATAACTATGTTCATGAAACTAGATTCCTGATGAGGATAAAAGACAATGAAACTTTTGTCACACCTGAGAACAATATTGAGTACTCATTACACTCATGAACAATATTGAACTCACACTCATGAACAATATTGAACACTCATTGAGGGAAGTGACAATCAACTACCATGTTTTGAATTGCAAATATGGCAATAACAATGATGCATTTAATGAACATGATTGAAGTTACAATGAACTAATTTTAATGAGTCCATGCATGAATGTAGAATGTGGGGAATGTCCTTGGATATGATGATATAGTGTTCAAAAAAAAGAAAAAAAAAAAAGACATTTTATGAACCCCTTTAGACTTGAAAATAAATATTGAGTCAAGTAGTGAGACTTGATTAACTAACTTTTGATTAAGTCTTGTCATGGATGCATGAAGACGATTGGTAGTTGAGATTTGGTTAGTGTTGTATGACTAACCCATAGAACTCATATGCATTAATTGAATTGGACTTAAGATTATTACAATTTGTAAACAAGTGAAGGTTGATTGATGTTACATGTATGGAATGTGTGTATGAAGATTCTTACTCTCCTTGTGCTATAGTTCCAGTTGTTTATGAGAAGAGTTCTTAATTTTATTCACCATGAGAATGCATGATGAATGGTATATGCTTATGTCTTCATAGGTTTAATGATGTTACCCTTTAATTAATCGAAATTCACTAGCATGGTATGTGTTTATGTTATTCATTACTTGTTGTGAGATAAAAATCATTTGAGCCTCGATTTAATGATGGTTGAATTTATCTCTACTATGGGAATGGTGGATTTCTTATGCATGTTGCATTTCCAGTGGGTAACATTTCTAGGACCCATTCATGGTAGAGTTACATATGATAATTATTCATAAATAGACTACTTGTGCTAATGCAGTTCTCAGTAAACTCTAACTACCTTTCCCAACTATAGATGCTTCCAAAGGAAAAGGAAGCAAGGAGAAGGAAGAAGACCGTGCTGTAGGGACAAACGGAGATGGGAAAAAGAAATCACTAAGTCTGGTGATGACCAGATAGCGCAAGCTTTGAGTGTCAGAATCTTGCAGAAGACGCTAAGTCTGGGGATGACTAGATAGCACTCGATGTGCATGTGAGTATTCCCTTGACCATGCTTAAGGAGTTGGAAAATGATAACTATAGTGTGTTGATGTTAATGATTTTCGTAATGTCTCCTTGAACTCATTATTCTGAAATGGTCACATAGTACTGTTATGACAGTTGTTGCATCTAGCATCAAGTGGTAACTCTGTTGCATGTGTGACACTTAGGAGATCGTGCTTCTAATTGCATAAGTAGAGCAATTGCTTCCGGTAAGGGTGGTTTAATTTGTTAGTTATGCATGTTGAACCAAGGAAAAGATAAGTAACTCTATTCTTTATAGAGAATAATCAGATGTGTTTTATTAAACAAATTGGAAATATCATGAGTTTGATTTCTACAGTAAAGATTGATTATTTTATATACTTTCTTAATAAAGAAAATAGGTGGTTCCTCCTAGAAAGACTACATGTGAGTCTTGTGTGAGAAATGTTTGTCTCTTGTCATTTTTCTTGGAATAAAATCCTTGCTAGATATAGCCAAAGTAGCTTCTTGAGAAAAGAAGATGAGGCATATAAACGTCCTGAGGACATCGCATGAAAGGTGGCCAAGTTTTCTTGAATTGAAATATGTATTTTTACTTGATAAAAGTTTCTTGGAAAATATATATATATATATATATATACTAATTGCATTATGATTCTAGTTAGTTTCTAAGTTCTAGTGAAATGATTATGCATTACATGCATGATAAAGATAGCTAAAGATGTGCTACTAGGCACATAGATATTCATTTCTAACCTTTTTGAAGAAAGAGTATATTACATATATACATAAATATAGTTTCATTCTAAGAATGTGCATACTTCATTTATGAAGATAAAGGATTTTATGAGAGTTTTCTTGAAAATAAAATAGATGTTCTTTCCTTTAAAGACACATTAGAATAGTGTTCATACAAGAAACAAAATCCTTACTTGTTTCATGAAAAGAACTATGTGCATTGAAGTAAAGTAATTGTGTTAGGAAAAGACATGTTGCATAATGGTAGCTATTGTGACTTTGGAATTATGACTTTGTGTGTACATAGAGAAAGTGATCATGTTAACTCTCTTGAGGACAATAATCTTTTGAAGAGATTGTCTTGCTAGATGAGTTGTGTTGATTTCTTGACTTTGGATGGATAAGTAAATCTTGTTCTGTATCTTGATTTTAATGCATAAAGATGGATATCTTTAATAATTTCCTGAAAGGGAAGATAGAAGAATGAGGTTAAAATGACTTCCTTTAAGAAAGAGGTATGTAGTTCGTTGTATGAAATGATGGTAGTATTCTAGTGAAGGGCTTATATGATAAGCAATGGTATGCACAAGATTAGTCATTATGACATAGAGTTATGTTCTTGTATGTTAGAGAGATTATGTTTAATTATATTAACAATGCATGACCAAAGCTAGCCATAGTAAATGTAAGATAATACTCCATTAATGACGATTTGGATTAAGACAACAGATTATGGCAAAATTGGAAATGTTTAGATTATTAACTCAACTGTTGTGACATTTATACATTGATGAATATTTGCATATGATTTTATACATGACAATATTGTATGCATGAAAATGCTTGGAAATTGAATACGTGTTAATTGATGCATATTTATAACTAACGTTGCTGATGGGATTAAGTAGTGGTAGCTTAATGGCAACAAGAAAACTCATCACGTAAATTGCTGCAATGTGAATTGCAATCATAAATGAGAAAGAATGATGTTATATGATATGCATGAATTATGTTATTTGGGAAATTTGCATGCATACAACGTGTATGATAGATATGTTTCCATCAATCTAGATGTTGTGGACCCATGATGAGGGATAAGTGTAAATGCATGGTGTACATGCATGTTTGTTTTGTTAATAATAATGATTATATGGTTCATTATGTAAATTACTTTGGGAAAGAATGATAACAGAGAAATTTAACATGCCAGACAGTTGCAGATAGATGTGAAAGGCTAGAATGCCTTGGGTTGATGGCAGTTACCTGCCCGGAGGGGCTGATGGTACTTGTCTGCCCGGATTGTGAAAGGTTGGAATGCCTTGGGTTGATGGCAATTACCTGCCCTGAGGGGTTGATGGTACTTGTCTGCCCGGAGTTGGGTTGATGGAAATTACCTGCCCAGAGGGGTTGATGGTACTTGTCTGCCCGGAGTTGGGTTGATGGAAATTACCTGCCCGGAGGGGTTGATGGTACTTGTCTGCCCGGAGTTGGGTTGATGGCAGCTACCTGCCCAGAGGGGTTGATGGTACTTGTCTGCCCAGATTTCCTCTCCCTGGAATTCTTGAGATGGTTGACCAGTGGAATCCCATGTTAGATCGGGTAAGGTCTCTATCAAAGAAACTGTCTGGATGTGAAAATGACTCGATTTGGTTGTGGAAACCAATTCCCATGGGTTGGGAATTCTTTAGTCTATTGTGATTTTCATGGCTAAAGAAATTAACTAATCAGTTGTATGTGATGTTAAAAATAAATTCTTGTGTGAAATGTGTTATGCACATTTAACAGGAAATGAGTTTAATGTTCAATATGGAGTTATTGGAAATTTTAATTCCTGTATCATTTTATTAATCTTGTGAAAGTCTTAGTAGGGGCTAAGACCATTTCCAAATAATGCAGTGATTGACAGTTTTGATGATTAGAGAGCTAGAATGTCGTTCAGTGTGCACGTGAGCAGTGATTCATCATTTGATGATTAGTGTTAGTGCTCTTTAAGTACTTGTAAAAGTACTGTGATTTAGAAATCATCTAGCGTTGCACAATTGATTGATAGTCAAACGTATTTCATTTGACTCAAAATATAGTGACTAATGCGATTGAATTTGTTAGTCATATATTACAGGAATTACTTACCATGGAGGGATGAAGAGTTGTCCAACCACTATTAAAATGCTTACATGAAAGTATTCATGATTTTCAAGAATAGATGGTAAGTAATGGTAAGTTGACACAGAGAATTGGTTATTATGAATAAATAAGAGCCAAGTGGTGGCGATTAGAAGTCGCATATTTTTGCAATTATGAAAGCTTATGACTATTGATGCTTATAACTAATGATCTTTCTTATGATTATATCATTACTATTTGGTGTGGTTTCGATGGTAGTAACATGAGTAAAATCTCAAGTTTTCAATGAAAGATGAACACCGAGGACGGTGTTCCTGTTAAGGGGGGGAGTATGTAACATCCCTACCATAATAACTCGTCATAATAAACCGTATGAGATATTTACGGGTCGGTTGTAAACCGAAGGTCCGTAGTAACTCAACGTAAAATAACAATTATGAATAGTTACTAGTAGTTTCGGAACTGATTCTTGGTATTCTGTTTGGAGCACTAATTCCATGGTGCGGTTATTATTAAAATCGGAAACCTTGTGTTGTGTTGGGAGGTGGTGCTTTAAATATTATATTTGCCTTGAGTCGTGAAGATTCTACGTCGTTACGGTCATGCTGAGAGTTATGGCGGCCAGTGCACATATGGTGTCATTTCCAGTTACAGTTTTGGGGATACCCATGCTTGCCTTTACAAGCACGCAATTTCTGGTTCCACCTTTTTGTTTTATAAAGTCACAGAGTATCAGGGTTTATGGAATATGTTCCGGATCTCCTTTCGTTTCGTTTAAGCCCTCGCGTGAAACTTGATGGGCCGTTGGGAATGTGTTTTAAAAGCTTCGGTTGAGATCCTAGAAGCGAGTTTTACACGATTTCCTGGCGTGTCTCGAACTATGATCAATTCAACTTGTGGCGTTGAAGGTTGTTAATGCGGGTATTGTGCGTTCCACGAAAATCTTGGTGTGGACAGGGAAAATACCGGCAAAGATCGCTTCAGGGATGGTGATAGCTTACTCGTTGTCGGCCATTTGAAGCAGTCTGAGGGTTTGATCTTTGGGCTCGACAAAATTTCGATACTCAGAGTCCAATCTTTGTGCGCCCGGTATTTGAGGAGGAGAGACGAATGGGATAGGGAGGAGGCTGACCGTTTCGGGAAAACATTCTGATAAGGGGTGAAATAAAGGTAAGTGCGTACATTTCAACTCCATAAAGGTTTGAAAATCCTACCAACAAAGTATGTTGCTGCACGGTGAATTCGGTTCAAAATGAAGAAAGCAAAATCAATATTCGAAGTCTGGATACAGAAACCCACTGCAGACTGTACAGAATTTCAATCATATTAAAAGAAAGAGATTCCAGTTCATATCGGTTCCACCACTGGGAGAGGAGCATGGCATCCTACAGCTCCTGGGGAGTATTGATTTCTGGCTATATTATTTTGTATATTTGTGGAGGAACTGTGGGAATAGTATATATGAACAACCTAGGGCAAATTGTTCAGTCCCTTGGATATTCCAAGACGCCCATCTTAGTATCTCTTGTTTCATCCTTCGGATTTTTTGGGCGAATTGCATCGGGGCTTCCAGATTATATTCAGGACCTCAGCATGCGCTATGGCGACCAGTTCTTGAAGAACGTGGAATAAACGTGTGGACATAAAAGCTAAGTATATGTAGTTTTTCTTCTAGAAAATTGTGTTAAACTACTTTAAGATTCTAGTTAACTTTCGATGTTTGAATATGTATTACATGCATGAAGCTATTCATGTATTTATGTTGTTATAGTTTTGTTTGCAATACCATGGGAATACTCGTGTACGAGTATTAATTTCCGCCTTGGTTTTAGAGTGCAGTTTAAAATACAAGAACGATCATGTTTATTCACTCTTTTGCTGCTATTTACGAAGATTTATTTTGGAAAATAGGAATCTGGTTTTGATTCTTTTCTCGGTTTTACATGAGCTAATGAGTTGGAACTCTCTTGAAAAGAGTTATACATTAGTAAACATTGTGGGTATATATGCTAGTTAAATAGTAAGTCATGCTTGCTTACGCATATGAGTGGATGCTAAAGAATCTCTTTCAGACATTGTTTATTGATTCTTTAATATGGTATCTAATCTTGTTGCCCAAGCTTGTTGTCAACAGCATTGACAGGAAACGATGGCAGTTGGTGCCAACGAAAAGTGATGTTTAAGGTTGTGCAGGAAGAGGATCAAGGCTCCATGCAGATGAGTTCGAGTTGCAGGAACATACATTGTTAGAACAATCATGCCACAAGGATTATTGTATGTGGCGGTATGTAAGTGAAGGATTACATGAGAACTGTATTAGCCTTTAGCTAGTTATATGACAACTTAATGATAATTCATTGTAATGATTTTATGACAATGGTTAAGGGATGGAATCCCTTATAAGCCATTGAGTGAGGGGTGAAAACCCTCACGAGCGTTTAATAATAAGATTAAACGTTTGCTGGTTTTCACCCTACGGGGTTTCCAGGGTATATCAGTGTTCAATGGTGTGATTGATGTGATTGCCTTTTGTGTCAATTGGATGATGTTGAATCCTTGATGTTGATGGTTCTTTATTTGATGGCATGATCATAATGTCCAAATTAATATGGTTATGGAAATCATGAAATGGATGCAAGGAACTATGAGATAGTTTATGTTATTACACTACCATGGTCGGGGTTAATGGTTATGCAACTTACTGACTGTTATTGCAATTTACTTGATGCATTAATGAACACTATGTCTAATGGTTAATGATGATTGTGGAGTTATGAATTTGATAAATTACTAGTGGGTAATTTGTATAAAAATTCTAACTTCCTACTTTTACATGCGAGGTTACCCGGGTATGTGACATTTAACTATATATAAATCAACTTAATATATAATAATTCCTCTTAAATATTATAAAATATTAATCAAACTATTTTTAAAATATAAATTAATAATCTTAAAAAGATATTCAACAAAATATAATATGCACGGGATCTGTGTGTGAAAATAGAGGGAACAAAAAAGCCTTACTCAAAAAGTCATTATAAAGATATAATAAATTTACCTAAATTTACCTTAATGATTATAAACAAAGGAAAAATTCTACACATAATCTATTGCAATTTTTTATTTTTCTTTTTTACAAAATTGAAAATCTTTATAAATGTTGCTCTACCACAAAATAAATTGTTTACGACAAGATCTGCAATTTTTTATTAGAATCTTTATATTCTAATAAAGACCCTAAATTTTGCCATGAATTTTTTTAAAAACATTCTTTAAGACACCATCCTTCTTTTATCTACGTTACTATTATTAATTACTAAAGAGATGAATGACCACTCTTTCCAATGTCGAAGTCTCTCCGTTTCCAATTTTTTTTTTCACATCCAATAATTATAATTACTTTATATCTTGAAGGGTCATTTCTTCATAAGTGATTGATTTTGATTGAGAGAGCTATAAATAGTCCATGGCTTAGAGAGTGGTTAGGGAATCCAAGGCTTAGGGAGTAGTCACGTATTTTCTCTAGATTCATTTTCCTTACTTAGAGGTGAAATGACTCATAAATCCAAATATTCAAACTAATTTCAATTTTTAAATCCATGGTCAATCATAAGAGGAGGTTTTCATAGTTATTATGGTTTAGTTTTTCTTTCATAGCTATGATTTTTTAATTTTAATTTTGATGGTTTGTTATAAAGTTTTATGAAAAAAATCTTGATTTAATTTCGTTTTCATAGCTATGATTGTTTAATTTTGATGGTTTGCACAGGAAAAATTATTAAACCAAGATGGGTATGAAGAATACAAAAATTGAGCCATATGTTGTTGAATTTAAGCTTCTGTGATCTATATCAAGTTTTTGAGGAGAATTTTCTGCCGAAATCAAATTATAATACTTTTGTCATCAAAATCACATTATAATACTTTTGTCAACGCCTTTCGAACCAAGGAGTGTGGTTCATCCTCCCTCAGGACAAGTTTGAAGAATCAGATTATAGGTGCATGTTAAATAGGGAGAGCAGATCTTCCAAACACATTATGTTATTATATAAACTATGTTGTTTTGTATTATTAATTTTTTTATTATTATATTTTTATATATATGAAAATTTATTAGGGTATCAAGTAAAATGTAAATAAATCTTAATAAAATATATTAAAAATTGTCTCAATTGAATTTTGTTGTTTTATAATTATATTACCATAATTATTTATAAGTAAATATTGATAATTCTAGTTAATTATATTTAATGCTAATAAGAATCATATAATTTTAGTTAACTATGTTTAATATTAATAATAATTCACTCTTTTTCAACTAATACAACTACATTAATAAAGTGGTATTACCTTCCACTTTTCATATCCAATAAACATCATTAATTTTAAAATATAGAAATTCATACCAATCTATTTTTATGAACCACTTCATTAATGTGATTGTCCAAAATATGTTAAAGATATAAAAAATATATAAATAAATGAATATATATAACAAAAGAATGGATTATAACATTAATTAAAATGCAAATAAATAGTAATAATGTATATCAAAAGTCATGTAAAAAAATTTCGTTATTTTATAATTATACTAAAGTATATTCCTATAAAGTAGAAAGGAAAAATGGTATGGAAGGCAAGCTAGATTTCATCATTGGTTCCAATAAAAATGTAGAAACATTAAGATAAGGAAGACAAATTCTTCTAAAGAGAAATTTAATATATCTTTATTAATGCAAGATATTCTTATATATATAACAATAGTATAACTTACTATAATTGTGATGAAAATGACACTCATGTGATTACAACTCACACTTACATTGGTAAATGAGACTCTCCATAATAATACATTACATTGGAGCATCGATGATTAAGATGAACGCATTAAAACATTAATGCATATGAACAATACATTTCTCTAATTGATTCTAAGTGCTACGTGAAGTAGATACAAAAATACACTCTCCAACTACCACCGTAGAAAAATTAATCTAATAAATCACTTTCTTGGATGCTCTCATGAGAGTGCAAGGAGGATGTGAGAGTATAGATTACCTCACCACACGTTTCACCTCATAACACAAGATTGGGTTTTGTGAAGAATTGTGAAGGTAAAGACAAGATGGATAACTCATTATTTTGAAAGAGAAAATATTAAGCAGAATGCATTAAATTAATGACAAGCTTATTGATTTTTCATTTTATTTAATGAATATCATTTTATCCTTGTCCAACTAACAACATGTAAAAGTAATAAACCAAACATTAACTTACTACCTATAACATTGCTAATTATTATTTAAATAAACAACTCAAAGCATAAATTCTACGTTGTCTACTTACCTTTACCTACCTAAATGTTTTTACTATGGTAAGAGAAATAGGCAAATGAAAACATGTATCATTAAGAGGTGGTTCATAAAAAAATACAACCATAATATAGACAAAGTGAAATTAAATAGAGGGATGCTCATTTCAATTAATGAAATGAGTGGTGAGGGACATTCGTTCACCAATATTGAAGATAGACACGTATGAGGGAAAAACCTATCCTTCTACACACATTCCTCCACGAACTATAAACTTTAGTATTAATTATAAATATGTTTCTATATTGTTTCTATCAAAGTAAAAAATGAAATAATCCAGTTTCGTAAACATAGAGGTGAACTAAAAATAAAAACCAAATACCGGCAATATCGGAGTACGAAATTTGTGGCCGAAAACATTTACCATTTGAAAGTTATAAATTAAAGAGAAAATATTTCTGGCTAATAAACGTAATATCTAAGTAAAATTGAAAAGAAAAATCAAATACAGCAATGAACAGAAATCCACGCATTTGATGTAAGTTTTTCCAAAGTTTTTCAGAACAAAGTTTTTCCAAAGTTTAGGGAATGGTAATATATTTACATATTATCCAAGTAAAATTGAAAACAAAGATCAAATATGGCACTGAACAGAAATCCACGCATTCGAGGGAAGTTTGACCAAAGTTTATGGAAAGATAATATATTTACAATTATCTGTACAAAATCGAAATGGATTACAGTATGGCATGTATGTCTAATATTTAACGACTGAAAAGAAAATTACTAGAAGCTGTTTTTGTATGTAACGTGGTGGGTGTAATTAGGGAATTATGCTATTATGGCTGTAAATAGGGAATTTTACTATTATGACTCCGCATGTGAGAGAGTTTAAAAAGCAGCTAATGACAAAGACGACGAGTGTGAATCATAGAGGGAGAGCTGGGTTGTTGTTGAGCCCCGAGCTTAAGTGCATGGCAGATTCGTCGAATATTTGGGAATCCGATTGACTTAAAAATGCCCGTCGTCGTTAAATGGAACCATGGAACCAACAGGGATCCTACTCAGGGGCATGTGTAAGGCCCTCGAGTCTCGGGTAGACACAAGACGGGCGAACATCCCCTTACTCGGCGGTTGAACCGTGGGCACGACTCGGTCGGGCGCCCCTACACGGTGGGCAGGCGGCCCGACGAGCTGACGTGCAATGTGGACGACGAGCCAGTGCGATGAACGAGTGGGTGACCCATGGGCGACCCGCACAGCGGGCGACCCATGGGCGACCCACACCCGATGGGCGGACAACCCGAGCGGTGAACAACGCGGAGGACAGCACGGTTATATGGACGCGGGCATGGTTCGATAGGCGGGTTTATTCGATGCCTTAAGGCTAGACACCCTTCCATAAACCCGCAATGGAGTACGTATGAGCACGAAAGCTTTGGGCTCATTTGGGCATCGAATAAACCCATGAGCATATTGTATACAAATATGCGTGGTTAAATAAAATTAAAATATAATATAATAATGTATATACGTGGGTTTCATGTAAACTTAGTGGGGTCGGCCATGAGGGGTGCACCCCCTTAACACATGGAAGGGAGTGTATATATGGATGGAGGTTGAGCTCATTCACTCCATCGATCTTCGCTCAAGAGATCTTCGCATAGGAGACAAGGAGAAGTGCAAAGGCCTTAAAGGAGATGCGCATTCCTCATGCGCATAAAGGTTAGGAGGACTTCGCATATTTTGGGATTGGCTTATGTGGAAGAGGTCACGGTTGAGGGAGATTTGGTACACAGTGTGGTGCAGAATTGTGTGAGCGTCTTGGTGACCCGTGCGGGTACCTGCTCATAGGCAAAGGTGCATAATTGTGTATGTAAAAGGCTGTCTTTGCCTTGTTGTAATATTATAAAAGATTCTAAGTGTTGGCCGAGGACTTTGCCCGGCACACTTGCATGTATTATTGAAGGATTTCATAATATATTATTATTGGGCGGACTCGTTCGGGAGTTGCCCCTCCCATTCTACACGGTTGTTTGTGATTGTTATTTGGTTTAATTGCATATGGAAATTGTTAAGAATGGTTTATGATGAATTATGAAGATTAATGCTTTCACATGGTTATAAGATAACGGTTAAAGCATGTTTATATCGGTTAAGGCGTAGTCCATATGTACAAGTATTAACGAAAAGAAAGTACACGGTGGTGCCGCACCCCGCCGGGCACGGTCAAAAAAATTACCGTAGGCTTGGGGGCGTGACAGGTGGTATCAGAGCTCGGTCGGAGCTGGTGAGCAGGGTTGTTCATGGAGACTTGAACAAGGTTCAAGTGTTGAAACATATCAGAGCAAAGGTTGCTCGTGGCAGTTGACAGGCAAAGATAAGGTCATGGAGAACAACCGAGGTCTTGTAACCTTGAAGATTTGTGGCAAAGATGTTCAAGCGTTGGCAAACACGGGTGGCTCATATAACCTTATATCGGCACGGTTAGTAGAAGAAGTGGGGCTGATATCTAGTATGGAGAACTGGGAAATAACCTCGTGGAATTTGGCAGTAGGCTCGATACAAGAGGTACCTGTTCAGATGGAAGGATGTAGAGGTCAGCTGGACTTCGTAGTGATAAATACAGATGGCATTGATGTGATGCTTGGACGAGAAGGACTTCTTCAAATCAGTCAGGCAATGGAACCAGATGAAGTTGCGGACCAGGAAGAGGAAGTCATGATGACCGAAGATGTTGAAGACTTAACGATGATGGAGGTTAGACTTGAAGATAATCAAGTTAAGCCAGAATCATGTAGCTCATGGACATGGACCGGTGAAGATACTCATATGGAAGAACCGTGTGATGATGAGGATATGATGGAGGCCGAACTTGAGTTTAATGAAGTTGGACCAGGGTCATACAATTTTGCAGCATGGATGGAGGAAGCACATGATGGTGAGGACTCGATGGAGGCAGAACTTGAAGGTGATCAAGTTGAACCAGGATCGTGCAGCTTATCAACATGGATGGGTGAGGTCACTCATATGGAGGAACCTCATATTGATACTTGTGTTCCATTTGGACATTTGGTAGATGGACCGTGTGCAGTAAAGCGCAAAACCAGTTTGCCTATGCTATGGGGGACCTTGCCATGGATGACTATGATGGAACCTTGTATGAAGAAGCAAGGATTGTCGACTATTGCAGGACTTGTTGGGGTTACTTGTGACCTTATGGTTGAAGGTGCAAGGGCCCGTGACAAGGGTGGAACTTGATGATCGTTGTGGATGATTGGGTCATGCTTTAGCCACATGGCTAGGTGCCCGGCATGACTCATGGACAGATTGAAGGGCACACTTTTGGGTGGACTTCTCATGGCCGAGACCGAGAGATAGTCTTGATGGACACCTTGGTGGAGGAGCTGTGATGGAAGGGACTCGTGATGATGATGCTTAGATGGACTTCTCATGGCCGAGACCAAGAGATAGTCTTGGTGGACCTTTGGTGGAGGAGCTCATGATGACATGAGATCGTTGTGACTTTGGGAGACTTCATACATGGTGGAGGGAGTGATGAAGTTACGATGATGATGATGCCTTGGTGGATATACTTGGGCATGGGTTGAGCCGAGACTCAACTACTTTACGCACATGATGATGTTGGGATAGATGTGGCAGACTTAGCACATTGACACCAACACTTCGTGGACAGCATGTTGCAGATGAGATGGATGGAGTTTTCATGGACCTGAGCATGGATTATGGGAGCTGATTCTTGATGAGTCGGGGATGTGACAGGATGCTTTGAGGAACGACTGATGGTGACATGAGGATGTGCATTCTCATTGTTTGAGCGTGACGGTTGGATTGATCACCCAACTAGTTCAAACATGGGGACATGTAGTGTGCAGAGATGTGTTATCCTTTGTTGGAGTATCATGGCAGCGGTTCACATGAGGACGATGTATGGTGATTGAGATGACTTCCCGTTGATGATGATCTTGGTGGAGAGCTACCGAGATGATATGTTGTCGAGGACGACAACGACTTCGGGTGGAGGAGAATGTAAGGCCCTCGAGTCTCGGGCAGACACGAGATGAGCGAACATCCCCTTACCTGGAGGTTGAACCGTGGGCACGACCCGGTCGGGCGCCCCTACACGGTGGGCGGGCGGCCCGACGAGCTGACGTGTAATGTGGACGACGAGACGGTGCGATGAACGAGTGGGCGACCCATGGGCGACCCGCGCAGCGGGCGACCCATGGGCGACCCACACCCGATGGGCGGACAACCCGAGCGATGAACAACGCGGAGGACAGCACGGTTGTATGGACGCGGGCATGGTTCGATAGGCGGGTGTGTTACAGCATGGGCAGGCGCGGTTCGGGCAGCGGACGGCAGTGCGACGAGTTGGTGGACGGTTCTGCGGTTCTACAGGCGGACGCGGGCCGGTCACCCGACGAGCGGGTGCGGCCACCCGACGAGCGGGTGCGGCCACCCGACAATGCGACGAGCTGCGGTTACAATGCGACGAAACGCCGGTTGACATGCGACGAAAGATTGACACTTGGGAAATAGACTAAGTGTTGAACCCGGTTTATATGCGTTGTCAAATGGAGCAAAGCCGAAGTGTCATTATGGATGTTGTGGGCGTATGTGGCGAGTTATAGGGGTCAGCCTTAAGGCTAGACACCCTTCCATAAACCCGCAATGGAGTACGTATGAGCACGAAAGCTTTGGGCTCATTTGGGCATCGAATAAACCCATGAGCATATTGTATACAAATATGCGTGGTTAAATAAAATTAAAATATAATATAATAATGTATATACGTGGGCTTCATGTAAACTTAGTGGGGTCGGCCATGAGGGGTGCACCCCCTTAACACATGGAAGGGAGTGTATATATGGATGGAGGTTGAGCTCATTCACTCCATCGATCTTCGCTCAAGAGATCTTCGCATAGGAGACAAGGAGAAGTGCAAAGGCCTTAAAGGAGATGCGCATAAAGGTTAGGAGGACTTCACATATTTTGGGATTGGCTTATGTGGAAGAGGTCACGGTTGAGGGAGATTTGGTACACGGTTTGGTGCAGAATTGTGTGAGCGTCTTGGTGACCCGTGTGGGTACCTGCTCATAGGCAAAGGTGCATAATTATGTATGTAAAAGGCTGTCTTTGCCTTGTTGGAATATTATAAAAGATTCTAAGTGTTGGCCGAGGACTTTTCTCGGCACACTTGCATGTATTATTGAAGGATTTCATAATATATTATTATTGGGTGGACTCGTTCGGGAGTTGCCCCTCACATTCTACACGGTTGTTTGCGATTGTTATTTGGTTTAATTGCATATGGAAATTGTTAAGAATGGTTTATGATGAATTATGAAGATTAATGCTTTCACATGGTTATAAGATAACGGTTAAAGCATGTTTATATCGGTTAAGGTGTAGTCCATATGTACAAGTATTAACGAAAAGAAAGTACACGGTGGTGCCGCACCCCGCTGGGCACGGTCAAAAAAATTACTGTAGGCTTGGGGGCGTGACAACATGGCTGTAATGGACGTTGCCATTTTGCATGATAGTTTAAGCATCTCAGTGAGGTCCACCGGATGGTCAGGGGAAGGCACCCATGTGAAATTATGAAGCAATTGAGCCATCCACAGGTGAACCGTCCTGAGGCCGAGAGCCTTACCCGGGCACACTCGCCGACCTGCACCAAAAAGGTGCAAGCCCTAAGTCATTTCCTCGTACATCCACATGTTGTCCACCTTCAGACAAGAGAAACCTCTCAGGACGGAACTGATGTGGACGATCCCAGATCTCCGCTTAGTGGGCAGGCCTGGAATTTCAAATTCTCTTTGCCCGTCAAATGAAAATTCGATGACGATTTTGCAATTTTTATGCTTTTTATTTTATATTTTATTTAAATTTATGAGTGTAAATTTTTTTATGGAAATTCTCTTTGGGGACTATTCTTATATCTCAACTTTCATTAATCTTTTTCTAAAAAAATTCATTTTGGCATTTTTAATAAATTTTTTATTTAATATACACTTGTTAATAAAACACATTTTTTATAATCATTAATCTTTAAAAGTTAAATGAATTTACAGATGAAATGAACAACACTTAAAATTTGAAAGTTGCTCACTACACCTTCGAAGGAATCCTAGAACACTCAATATTTTTTAGGTTTTTACAACACCTTCGAAGGAATCCTAGAACACTCAATATTTTTTAGGTTTTTACAACTTGAAATTACAATTTCAAGAAATCCCTACCCAATTTAAAGCAAAATTAACAAAAATAAATAAATATTATTTTTTAGGTTTTTACAACTTGAAATTACAATTTCAAGAAATCCCTACCCAATTTAAAGCAAAATTAACAAAAATAAATAAATAAATAAAATATGACTAGGAAAAAAAGAAAAGCTCTTACTGCTCCATTAAACTACTAAATTAATCTACTTAAAAAGTCATGAATTAATAAAAAATCAACATCAAACTTTTTATATTAAATCTCATCGCGTCACAGTAAAATAAATATATTTTGTGTATATAATCGTTTAATAACGAACCCAGAAAAGGGCATGGAAAAAAAGCTTTTGTCAAGTTTATAATCGTTTAATAACTAACTCGGAAAGGGGCATGGCAAAAAAAATTGAGTTTATTTTATTTATCTCATTTTATGAGAAATATAAAGGCATGTTTACAACAAAATTAACTTAACCTTTGAAATTTAAATGACCATTTATTTTTAGATTTTATTTTAGTGGCCCTTATTTTATAATAAATATAAGTTAACATTCAAAATTGAAATGACTATTTATCTAAACATTTATTCAAACAACAATGTGTCTCTTTTATATTTGTATTATACACGTTCTGCATTGTACATTTATTTAGGGAACAATTTATTTCCGCAGACGATGATAAATAAATATAAGAAGTTTAGTTCTTCTTAGATTCAAGATCCAAGGTTAAGAAGAAGAACCAGAATTTTAATCACATTACAACATAAAACAACTTTAAAGTTTAGAAGAGAGTGTGGTTCAAATGAGTTAGATAATTTATATTATGAATGGTGCTGAATCGGGATAATGTTGAAATAAAACACCGTAATAAAGACATGAGAAAAACTCTTGAAATTATAACTTAAAAAATCAAGAAAGCTATTGTACTAGTGACAATCGCTTTGAAATTGGTTCCTTGAGTAATTTCTTAAGTAGTGGAGGCCGATTCAAACTAACCTTTCCCGTTACTAAAGTCCCATCATTGAATTAAACCCTACGGTGAAAAACAACAAATCCTTTGTGAAAATATGATTTTATTAAGAAATTGCAACTATAATATGATCTATGTATATATCAATCTCAAATTCGCATCAATGCCCTCCCAAATAATGAAACAAAATATGGTCTGGCAGAACGCAGATGAAAGATACACCAAATGAATGAATATGCTACATCCCCGGCATGGATGAAATTCACAAAACAACAATCTTTACTTTCAGAACAAAGTCTCCTCTTCTTCAATATTCCTAGTTTACTGAAATGGATGGTCCCTCACTCTGCCCACACTCTTTAAACTTCCTCTGCAAACACTAACGAATTTCTATATATAAAAAATCCAGAACACAACACCTTTTCTACCTTTTCTTTGCTAGCCAGCTGGCCTTGTATCCATTTAGGCTTTCACAGAATTTAATGTAAAGAAACACTAATTTACTTTGGGGGTTAAATACCTTGCTAATATCTCAGTTAAGAACACATAAATACATTAAATCTGCAAGGTATAACTGCATTTTTATTATCGAAGTCCAATCTCACCATTTTCGAAGACTTTTCTTATCATATTATCAAACTGCGGATTCAAACTCTGGAAATGGAAACTTAGCACTGTCACGCTTGGAGGGTAGGCTAGAAAATAAGTTATTACCAGAATGATATTCTTTATGTTTTATGGTGACATATAATTAATTAGTACTTATTAGGGGTGTTAACCAGGTACCATAAATTATTAGGGGTGTTAATCATTAGGTGTTAATCAGGTTATCCATCTATAAAACCTGTCAAACTTGACGTTGAAAAATTTTTATCACCAGTCAAATACGTTCTGAAACATAAAATACATCTTGTAGAACGTCAAATTCCAAGCCTGGTCATGAGTAAGACCACATGTTCACCATGGCTGTCGTTCCCGCCGGAACGCACATCCCGTTTTCCAAGTGCCAATCCTCCATGCAGAGGCGGGTCCATGATAAGAGAGGCCCCGACGGATACATTCTCAGAGATTTTTTCACCACCGCTTGAAGATACGGGAGCTTCTCGATGTCGTCCTCCCTTACGTTTCTGTTGCGCCCGACAACCGCGTCGAGCTCGGCGTGAGCTTTGCCCTGCACTTCTGGGTTCACCAACAGCTCTGCCATTGTCCATTATGTAAACAAAGTGGTTGTGTCTGCGCCGTGGAAAATCATTTCCGGTATAGATGTTAGATTATTATTATTATCTAATTTTAAGGTTACTTTTGAGGCAGAAGACACTAAATTGGAAATTCATTTCTTGTATAGATGTCAAATTATTATTATTATTATCCAATTTTAGATGTTAGATTATTATTATTATCTAATTTTAAGGTTACTTTTGAGGCAGAAGACACTAAATTGGAAATTCATTTCTTGTATAGATGTCAAATTATTATTATTATTATTATCCAATTTTAGATGTTAGATTATTATTATTATCTAATTTTAAGGTTACTTTTGAGGCAGAAGACACTAAATTGGAAATTCATTTCTTGTATAGATGACAAATTATTATTATTATTATCCAATTTTAAAATTACTCTCTAATTTTAAAGTTAACTCTCCAAACATAAAACACCAAATTAGTCAATAAGACCCTTTGTTTGAGACCCACTTCCAAAAAAGAAAAAAGAAAAAAAAGATTAATTCAAAAACTGAAACTGTAAATTTATCGAAAGAATAATAAAGTTTTTAGTTATGATACCCATAGAACTGCAATCATGTCGTCGTCGTCGAGCTTGATTTCTCCTTGGAGAGAAAGGAGAACATCGACAAAGTCTGAGTCGGCAGTGTCGTCCCTCTGTCAGTGCTCCTCGATGATGTTTTTGACAAACGATGTAACACGCGGGACAAGGCGAGCGCAGCTTCTGTGAATTTTGAGTGGATGGAACACTTGTAGCCATGGCAGATGATCAGCCCAGTTGAATGCTCCAAGGTGCTCGAAGCCCTCGTTCACCATCTCGCCAAGAATCTTCTGAGTCTGAACATCGAAGGACCGTTGATCAAAGACACTTCCCATTATATTATTAAGGGAAGCTCTCTGAAGGTGTCGTTGAAGGTGGACAGCACCACCGTTGATAATAGATTCGTGTCGAATGTCGGAAAGCATTGTCATGGAGTCCGCCTGATGACCGACCTCATGCGCCGCAATTCGGCGTGGAGAGAAGAGATGAGTAGCAGAAATTCTTCGCAGGAGTCGCCAACAATCACCATTAGGCGCAAATCCCATCGCCTTGCCGAACATTAACTGCTGCGCGGATTGTTTGAGCGGTCGGTCTGCAAAGTGAGGGGAGCCGAGAAAGTCTGTGGCCACGTCAGGATCCGATGTAATCACTGGTGGCGTTGAGCCCAAGCTAAACGCCATGAGTTTCTTGGCGCCATGGAAACGAGCCAGATACTCAAGCTTTCGGTGACCGAGGCCGACGCTCATGTCCATGAGGCTTTCGGTTATCGGCCATCCTTTGGGGTGAGCAATTACGGTGCCTTTCTTGTGTCTCGCAGCCAGGCCTGATCCTTTTTGCCTGTCAAATTTTTATTTGATGACGTTTTTGAACTTTTTATATCTTTCATTTTACTTTCTACTCAAATTTTTGAGTGTCAATCTAGAAACTACATTTTTGAGTGTCAATCTAGAAACTACTCTTACATCTCATCAGAGTCCATTAATCTCCCTCTGAAAGTGCCTTGTTTTTAAATAGCATGCAACCATACTTTTAAGACTTTACTAGATTTTTTAGCTTTTGAGATTAATGATTTTGATTATGTACTTAACATGTAAAGAACACTAAAGAAAGCCACAGGATTAAGATGATAAAAATCCTCAATCACCATTATTTGATGAGAAGTTGGAAAATAAAAACACATATAAAAGTGTGACATTTAAAAAAACAACCTCCTTCCTGATCAATAATAAATATTGATATGATGAAGAACAAAGTTGGAAAGTAAGATGTAACAATATCTTGATTAAACAGAGCGTTTAATAAGTCTCACTCCATACATTATAGATCAATTACTTAATTCTCCGTTCGGTGGTAATATGAATATGGCTTTTATAGGTTTTTCTTCTTGTACATTGATGATTTCAATTAAAAATACTTTTGATGGTTTCATGCTTTTGAATGTTTATGACAAAATGATGAGGCATCATACTCTACAAACATTGGGAGCCGGAGAACATGTTGGATGTAATTAGGTCCATTGTTCGACTAATTAGGTATCAATTTTAGATCTCTCTATTAAAGAAAAAGACAATATATAAATATATATTAAAGAAAAAAACAACATATAAATATATTTGAAGAGTGCATTTAATCTTCAATCTAAGTTTTTGTTATAAAAAAGAACCTCAACAGCTAGTTACGAGTGGCAGTGGTAGGACACAAATACTTTCTCAACATATGTATTTATTGTAAAAATGTTTCAGGCAAAAATATAATCGCATGTGTTTTATAATATATGGATTTCTATGTGTAAGTATCATATTACATACAATAGATATTTAAATATCATCTCAAAAGGAAGCGTTTGGACAAAGTGAGTAGATAATCAAGCTTTCAAAATATCTTTTGATTTTTTATTTCTCAATAACATAACATGAAAATTATTTACTGTAATTAGTAATAGAAGTACAAATATGTCACTGGTAAAAATTTGTTTGAATCAATTGTAATAATGGTTTCCATCGATTGTAGTAGTAATTTCTAAAATCAACTAGAATAATCATGGGTTTCAGACGTCGTAATTAAATTGCAGCGAATTAATGGTAATAATGAGTTTGAACAACTATAATTATATAATAAAAACATAGTTACCAAATTCGCCCGAATCGGGCTAAAAAATTCGAAAATTCGCCCATTCGATACGAATACCGTATTATTCGATGAAATTCGATTCGGTTTTCAACGATGGTTAAATGAAAAATTAAACGCGGCAAAATCTGTGGTGGGTGGTTTATGTAGACGGAGCAGAGTGTTCATTCACTACGAGAGAATGTGAATGGTGGAACAAATAGTGGTAGGATGGGATCCGGGCTTAAGGAAAGACACTGAAAAATCAGAGTGGACTAGGAAAGTTCATAATTTTCTAATTTTATTATTGTTTTTATGGGTTAAAAAGCCAGTAAATAAGAAAAGAAGAATTTGTTACACTGAATTTGTAAGAGTTTGCTAATTTGCAATAGATGTTAATTTTGTGATGACTATTTTTAAAAATGTTTATATTTATTATGAGGGATTTTCGATAAATCAGTTTTAAAATTAGAAAAATATTTTAGATTTAAATTTAGAAATAAAGAAGTATTGAAGGAAAGTTTTTTTGGTGAATTGTATTTATAAAGTTATTATATTATCTAATTTATTAGATTTTATTCAAAATTCAAAACTAATTTAAAAAAAATGGACTGAAAATATCACGTTATAACAGGAAATTTTTTAAAATGATAATTTTTAAGATGTATAGTGTCGAATTTTTTTCGAATTAAAAATTTTCTATTCGAATTTTTATCGTATCGTACCGAATTCGAATTCGAACTTGGTAACTATGAATAAAAATGCTTGAAATCGAATGTAATAATAATGAATTAGGGCTGGTGGAAGATCTCATCGATATCTTGTAGGAGAAGCATTTGCAATAAGCAGTGTTTGAGACATAAACGTGAATGCTTGAAACTATAATGAATCTTTCACTTTCCACACAGTTATAAATAAAAGTCAAAAGCTAGAAACTTTTTTACACAAAACAGAACATTGAAAATATGGTTAAAAGTAAAATGATACCTTGAGCAAAGTTTACTGAATGATGTACACGTTCCGACTTAAAGAAAAGTGTTGCGGAGGACTCCTGTTTTAGCCTGGCTTGTTTGTCAAAATTTTCACAATTCCTTCAACGCAACCAGCCATGAATAGCAGGTTTCCTTGTTGCTTGTCCTTTGTACGTGGTGGAGAAAAAACAATGATACAATTACCATTATGGAACAAATAATCTATGTGATGTCGAGTAGACGTTTAATAATAAAATTAATTGATGTCATTGGCTCCATCAGATACTTGAAAAATGTATTTATTTTACCTTACGCTGTTTGGGTGTGGTTCAATGGCGCGGTTGTCTCCTCTTCTCCAGTCAACATCAAGCACTAACTTTGTATCTTGATCTTGCTGCAACTCAATTTAATATCCAACTTCACCCACTTCAAGCCTTACTAGCCATCAGGCCTGGCATTTCAAATTAGGCATGCAATCGATATCTGTCTTTCCCTGCTCCTCTCGTTCGTCCTTCTCTCCTCTTTCCAAACCAAAACCCTACACTCTACGAATTCGAACTCTGTTGTGTACCGGTCCCTGGCTAGCGTTACTAACTCAAAACAGGTATCATAAATTTTGACGGATGAAATCCAAATATAAACGTCATTTTGACAGGTTGGAAATATCTAATACACGTCAAGCTTGACGTGGAAACATTTACACTTACCGTCAAATACGTCCTAGAATTCAAAATACGTCCTACAGGACGTCAAATTCCAGGCCTGCTCGCAGCCCATGCACAGCCTCCAGGACGAAACCAAGAGACCATCTGAGCGCAAAAGGCAGAGATAAGCAGTGCTATATAGAGAGGCCATAGATCCCATGAAAAGACATGCGGATTGGAATGTGAAAAATAATCACGTACTCCAATATTTGTGAAAAAAGGAATGGCGTGTACCCACCACCCCCCTGTTGCAGAGGTTTCAGGATTCTCCATTGCGTAAGATACGGAGAGGCCAAGGATGGAATGAGTGAAAAGGAAGGTGACACTAAATTGAAAGTGGATGTGGTCTTTTATAAGAGGAGGAATGTGCGTAGAATATACTGGGCCGTCAAAAGCGCAAAACGGAACATCAGGAGGAATATCTGGGGAAATGGGTGAACTGTGGGCTGCACGCGTAGTGCTAACCCTTCGGACAAGAGAAGGAATGTGCGTAGAATATATTGGGCCGTAAAAAGCGCAAAACGGGACATCAGGAGGAATGTCTGGGGAATATATCTATGGTTCACTATTTCCACCTTCAAAAATTTCATAAAATGTTTCTTTAAATAGTCGCACAATACTACATTCAATTATAGAGTCATACTTGAACGTTCACGAAAGTTACAAATGATTGCGTGGAAATTTTTTTTAATACAATCTGTTCATGTTGCGTCCTTTTTCGAAACGAGAATGTTACTAAATCTCATAAACATATAAAAAAAATTATATAATATTAATAACAATATATCAACATTATAAATTTGAGTTTTAGGAGAAGTAGTTTAAGGGTTATCTTAGTTGGTCAAGTTCGCGTTGCTAAGTAGTTCATATTTTGCGTTGACAAATTTAAATGTAAAAAATTACTTACATATATTTGAAAATTTTAAATGTAAAAAATTACACACACTGAAGTTATACGATTAACATATGCCCAATAATATACAATATGCATCAATTGTAAGTAATATGAAGTTTACATGTTATATTAAGACAAACTTTTTCTCATCTGAGCTACGTGTAATGTAACTTCTACATATTTGACAATTTATAAATGTAAAGAATTAACAAGATACGATTAACATACGCACAATAAGATACAATATGCATACGCACAATAAGATACAATATGCATCAGATGTAAGTAATATGAAGTTTACATGTTATATTAATACACACATTTTCTTATCCAAGCTATTTGTCATGAAACTTCTACATATTTGACAATTTTAAATGTAAAAAATTACCCAGAGTGAAGTTATACAATTAACATATTCACAAGAAGATACAATAGCATCAGTTGTAAGTAATATGAAATTTACATGTTATATTAAGAAATTTTTTTCTCATATAAACTACATGTAAAGTAATTTCCACATATTTAACAATTTTGAATGTAAAAAATTACCGAGACTGAAGATATACAATTAACATATGTACCCAAAGCATTTATAACAACCGAACATATTTTCACCTATTTAATCCA
The DNA here is from genome assembly GCA_031772625.1 of Pinus tabuliformis. Classification (NCBI taxonomy): domain Eukaryota; kingdom Viridiplantae; phylum Streptophyta; class Pinopsida; order Pinales; family Pinaceae; genus Pinus; species Pinus tabuliformis. The sequence continues at coordinate 787,397,563 of CM062808.1, forward strand.
CCTCCATTCAAATAAAGTTGAGTGCCCACTGCTTCTCGTTGAGTCGACCAACGTTTATAAAGGCATAGAGTTAAGTGCAACTACAAAAGTATGATCTATCAAAATGGGAATATTCATGCTAAGTGAGACCCATCTCTCCACACATAAATTGTTCAAGCCAACTAAAACAAGAATGTTGGAGAAGGGTGATGGATCTAGGGTTTTGAGTGATAGATCGAGCATTGGGAGGTTTCACCTCGAAGAAAGGACTTCATGAAGTCAGATCCAAACTACCTTTATCCCACCCCACATATCTATCTCAAGATATCCACATAGTTTGGACTTTAGTGGCCTTTCACCAATTACCCCATTACCGGAAAGTTGTTCGTAGCTCCCAAAATTTGTGAACATTTGAACCATGATGAGATACTTCCTAACCATATCAAAATAGTCATAACTTGTGAAAATTTTGTTTTGTGAACATTTGAACCATGCTGAGATACTTCCTAACCATATCAAGATATTCGTAACTTGTGAACATTTTATTTGACCGTACGTTAAACTTGAAATGAAAAAGAAAAGAAATATTTGTTCTTGCATTTCCACACAGATATCTACAAGGCAGAGTAAAATTAAGTGCTAAAATGTAATGTTTTAACTTGTGAACATTTTATTTGAACCCAACACTAAACTTGTAATGAAAAAGAAAAAAATATTTATAATGGAAAAAATAAAAGAAATATTAAAAGATATAAATTGTAATTGGGTTAAATGATTTTTTTTAATAAGAAATTTTTACTTTTTTGTGTTAGAGGCTAAATTAAAAAGAAGAAGAAGAAGTTACAAGTGATATTGGGGATGAGTGTAAACATTTAAATATTGGCTCAATTAATAATAAAAAGTTAAATTAATGAAAATAATAAAATTCAATTTGTTATATTTTTATTTTGTTATTAACTTGTGAATAGGCTTTGTTACAATACCATGGCTTATCGATAAGACAAGCCTAAAAACAATAACTTATTTCACAACCAAAATATTTTATAAGAATATGACAAGATTCTTAATCATGGATATTCACCCCCACATTACAATAAATATTATTAATTTGTAAAAAATAGGCCGTGTTACAATACCATGGATTATCAATACCACATGTTCGAAAAACATAAATTATTTCACAATCAAAATATTTTATAACAATATGACAAGATTCTTATATTATTAACTTGTAAAAAATAGGCTTTGTTACAATACCCTGGGTCAATACCATGGATTATCAATACCACATGTTCAAAAAACATAAATTATTTCACAGTCAAAATATTTTATAACACTATGACAAGATTCTTAGCCATGGCTATTCACCCCACTTTTACATTGATATTATGAGCTTGTGAATAAGCTTTGTTACAATGCCATAGCTTATCCATGCCACATGCCCAAAAATCATAACTTTTTTTACAGTCAAAATATTTTATAACAATATGACAAGATTGTTAACCATGGATATTCACCCTCACTTTACCATGGATATTAACTTGTAAATAGGTTTTGTCACAATACCATTGCTTATCAATACCACATGCCAAAAAACCATTACTTATTTCATAGTAAAAATATTTTATATTTATTTAATTTTATAACATTTTTTTAATTGAATCTAAAAGGGAAAATGTTACAATTTGAGATATATCTAAACATTCTATCCTCACGACTACTAAAAATATTCCCATAAAAATTAAATTAAGGTTTTAATAAAATTAAGCTAAGATGGATCTATGTTGGTTAAAGAACCATATAGATCCATCTTAGCTAAATATATATAAAGAACCAACATATATCCATCTTAGCTAAGGATCCAAGGGATGAGAGAAAGCAAAGTGACTAGTAATAATAGAATAAATATAGTGCATGATTTTTTTAGTTTTTCATTACGTTATTTTATTTGACATGATTGGTCTAAAACATAGGTTTAATATTTTAAAACAAATTAAGTTTTTTTTTTAATTTAGATGATTTTTTAAACACAATACAATATGATCAAATTTAAGAGAGAGTTGGGGGTTAGGGAGTGGGGGAGAGAGGGTGGAAGATAGTTAAAAAGTTGGAGCGCAGAGAGAGAGAGAGTGAGGTGGGAGAGAGGGAGAAAAAGGAAGGAAGCGAGAGAAGTATAGAGGGAGAGACAGAGAGAGAGATGGAGTTGGAGGGGGAGAGAGAGGGAGGAAACAACAGAGACATAGAGAGATAGGGAGTGAGAAGGGAGAGATGGAGAGAGAGTGAGGGAGAGAGGGGAGGAGGGAAGAGAGAGAAGAGGAGAGGAGAGAGATAGGGAGAGAAGGGGAAGGGCGAGAGATGGAGGGGGGAGAGAGAAGGAGAGGGGGAGAAAGATAGTGATAGAGTTGGACATAAGAGAGAGAGAGAGGGGGGGAGAGTGATTAGGGGGTGATAGATAGAGGGAGGTGGGAGAGAAAGGAGAGAGAGAAAGGAAGAGAGAGATGAGGAGAGAGATATGGAATTGAAGGGGGCAGGAGAGGGTGTGAACAAGAAAAACATAGAGGGAGACAGGTGGAGAGAGAGAGAAGGGGTGACAAGGGATTCATGGAGAGAGAGTGAGGTGGAGAGGAGAGAAGAGGCAATAGAGAGAGAGAGCATGTCATGTTTTGGGGTTGAGATAGAGAGAGGGAATATAAAAGTGACACAAATACAAATATAAATATTATATAACCAATATAGATCCATCTTAAACCCATATCTATCAAGTGCTGAGAGGGATCCAATATCTTGAGGTGCAAAACTTTCCTCAGGTTTTGCACTGAAAAAGAAGTTTGCACCTGGAGAGATTGGATCCCTCTCAATGCTTGATAGATCCCGGGTTAAGATGGATCTAGGATGGTTAATATGAAATGAAAGTAGTTTCTATTTGATATTATAGTCTTAAAAGTTAAAATCATTCTTGAAATTAATATCAAATTGGAAGTAGATCCAACTAGATTCAATGAATAGATTTTTAAAAAATACATAAAACAATGTTTTTTTAATTAAAAATATATATTTTTAAAATTACAAATTATTAGAGATAAATATGCCAAAGTTGGCTCAGCTATACGCCATGTGAGGATGAAAAAGTGTTTAAGGAATGATAACCTTTAAGTCAATCTTTAACAATCTTTCAATCCTCTATCACTTGTAAGTTTAAATTGTTTGACACAATTAAAATGACTAACATAAACAACTGATACATATTATTGTAGTACTTGTTAGGTGGTTTTATTTTTGTTCCTAGACTAAATTAGTCATTCATGTTAGTCATTTTTAGTTGTATTTCTTATTAGCTAGTCATATATTTTAACTTGAGACTAAATTAGTGATTTATGTTAGTCGTTTTTAGTTGGGTCACTTAAGATTGGAAAAGTTGTGGTGACTAACTTTTTTAGTCACCTAGTCACTAATTTATCATTTTCTACTAGTGTATATTATTACACTACATTGAGATACACATAGATAAATTGTACAATCAATTTTTAGGATGAAGGTTTGCACTTCATCCATATTTTTTTTTTTGCACTTCATCCATACTTGTAATCAACCTACTACATTTCTTGATTGGTCAACCTTTGCATCTACTTGGATTCGTTCAAATCCATGTTCTTTTTATTCTAAATAATTTAGGAATTTTACTATATAATTATTTTATTTTATATATATATATATATATATAATGTTAAAATAAATATTTAATCTTTTTTAAAATATTTTTATGTTATTTTATTTTATAGTAGAAATAATTGATAGGTTAGTTTGGAAACGATTCAAATTAAAATTTTGATATATTGACTTTGCAATTTTAAATTTACTGTAAAATTTATAACATGTAAGTGCTAAATAACTGATTAATTTAAATAAAATTAAATTATTTCATATTTTAAATCTATTAGAAAATTTATAATGACCTTTTACTTAACATTTTATTTAAGTAAACATGTGACAAATTAACCAACTTATTAAAAAATAAATATATTGAAAATATTGTTTGGAGTATATTAGAATATTATGCCAAAAGCAACGACACTAAATAGGTTTAACTAACATAAATTCTCCACCATGTTAAAAGCGAGCATCTAGAAAATTAAGGCCAAGCACATGTAGAAAATCTTATTGCTCAATTGTTGAAACTTAACAAGGCAGGTAGAAAAGAGAATTTTTTTGTTTGTTTTCCTAGAGTTTCAAAATTCTTTTTACAGAATTGTAATCGTTTTCATCCATGTAGTCATAAAGTTAATTTTTCTTAATCGCCCAAGTACTCATAAACTTCATTTTCATTATTTACTTTACAAAACTAAAAATATAAATAATTGATATAATACAATATTATATAATAATAAATTATATAATATTTTATTAAAATAAATTTAATTAATACAAGGTAAGAAAAGTAACATTGGAAAATTTGCACGAATAATGTAATCACAATTAGAAAATTGGCACTAATGAAACTTTGCACTTATTATCTAATCAACATTAGATATTGGGAGATAAAAAAAGACTAGGGCATAAAACTAAAGTATATATCTTATTAGCATTGAAGTAACATAAGACAGATGGATAGTAATTTGGTTGACTATATTTTTTTTTTCATTTTATTTGATGTAACTATTTTTAGACATATTATTTTTTATGAAACATATTTTGACATGTGTAATATGATAATTAATATGTTTAATATGGAAAAAATTCTTTGACATTTTGCCTTTGTTATACAATATGTAATGTTTGTTTTCTTTACAGTGATATTCTCTTGGGCTTATAATACCAAACCCTTGGACTTATTATTCTAAGGGTTCAACGAGGGTCGAGCATGGTCTAATATTACATTGTGACAAAGATTGTCTCAATATGAAAATCAATCATGGTCAATATGAAAATCAACCATGGTCAATCATCGTTAAACATGGTAATCCATGGTCCAACATCATATTGTGACAAAGATTGTCCAAGTATGGAAATCTACCATGATCAAGCATGGTCTCATATCACATTTTGACAAATATTGTCTCAGTATGAAAATCAAGCATGGTTAATCATGTTTATTTAAGGGTTTATAACATTTATCTTGGTGTTGATATACGTTGGGTTTATGTTATTCCCTTAGGTTTATAATCCCTTGGGTTTTTAGTATTAATCCCTTGGGTTTATAATATCAATCATGGTCAACCATGGTTAAACATGTTTTATAAAATCAATCATGGCCCAATGTCGCATTATGACAACGATTGTCTCAATATGAAAATCAACCAATGTCAACCATGTTTACTTTAGGGTTTACAATATCTATCTTAGGGTTTATATACCCTGGGTTTATAACGTTAATCCGTTGGGTTTAATATTATTCCCTTTTCTTCATAATCCCTTGGGGCTTTAGTATTAATCCCTTGGGTTTATAATATCAATCCCCTGGGTTTATTAATCTAAGGATTCAACCATGGTCGACCATGGTACAAAGTCACATCACAACAAAGATTGTCTCAATATAAAACTCAACCATTGTCAACCATGGTAAACCAAGTTTATTTAAGTGTTTATAAATTTGGTTTTAGGATTTTTATGCCTTGGGCTTATGTTATTCCCTTAGGTTTATAATACCAATCATGGCCAACCATGACCAGTCATGATCAATCATGGTTAACCATGGTCAATCATGGTCAAACATGGTCAACCATTTTTTATAAAATCAATCATGGTCAATGATGGCCAACGATGGTCAATCATGGCTAACCATGATCCAACTTTGGTCAACCATGGTTCATAAATCATGAATCAACTTTGGTCAACCATGGTCCAATGTCGCATTGTGATAAAGAATGTGTCAATATGAAAATCAATCTTGGTCAACCATGGACAACCATGGTACAACATCGCATTGTGACAATGATTGTCTCAATATGAAAATCAATCATCATTAACTATGGTCAACATTGTTTATTTTAGGGTTTATTATTATTCCCTTGGGTTCATAATCCCTCGGGGTTTTACTATAAATCTTTTTGGTTTATTATTCCCTTTGGTCTATAATATCAATCCCTTGGGTTTATTAATCTAAGAGTTCATATTCCTAGGGTTTAATATTATTCCTTTGGGTTTATTAATCTAAGGGTTCATATTCATAAGGTTTCATATTATTCCTTTGGGTTTAATATTTTTTCCTTGTGTTTTTAGTATTAATCTCTTGGGTTTATAATATCAATCATGGTCAAGCATGATCAATCATGGACAACCATGGTTAATCAAGGACAACCATGTTTAACCATGTCTTATAAAATCAATCATGGTCCAATGTCGCATTGTGACAATGGTTGCCTCAATATGAAAATCAACCAATGTTAACCATGGTCAGCCATGTTTATTTTAGGGTTTACAATATTTATCTTAGGGTTTAAATACCTTGGGTTTAAAATATTAATCCCTTAGATTTAATATTATTCCCTTCAGTTCATAATCCCTTAGGGTATTTTTCATGGTTGACCATGGTCAACTATGGTAAACCATGGTCTCATGTCACATTTTGACAAAGATTGTCTCACTATGAAAATCAACCATGGTCAATTGGGTTTATTTAAGGGTTTATAGTATTTATCTTGGGGTTTATATACATTGGGTTTATGTTATTCCCTTGGGTTAAATATTATTCCCTTGGGTTTATAATCCCTTTGGTTTTAGTAATAATCCCTTAGGTTTATAATATCATTCATGGTCAACCATGATCAATCATGGTAAACCATGGTCAATCATGGTCAACCATGGTTAAACATGTTTTATAAAATCGATCATGGCCCAATGTTGCATTTTGATAATGATTGTCTCAATATGAAAATCAACCAATGTCAACCATGGCCAACCATGTTTATTTTAGGGTTTACAATATTTATCTTAGGGTTTATATACCTTGGGTTTATAATGTTAATCCCTTGGGTTAAATATTATTTTCTTGGCTTCATAATCCCTTGAAGTTTCAATATTAATCCCTTGGGTTTATTATTCCATTGGGATTATTAATCTAAGGATTCAACCACAGTCGATCATGGCAAAACATCACATTGCAACAAAGATTGTCTTAATATGAAAATAAACCAAGGTCAACCATGATCAACCATGTTTATTTAAGGGTTTATAATTTTTGTCTTAGGGTTTGTATAACTTCGGTTTATGTTATTCCCTTGGGTTTATAATATCAATCATGGATAACCATGATTAGTCACGATCAATCATGGTCAACCATGGCCAATCATGGTCAAACATGATCAACCAATTTTTATAAAATCAATTATGGTCAATCATGGTCAATCATGGCCAACCATGGTCAATCGTGGCCAACCATGATCCAACATTGCATTGTGACAACGATTGTCTCAATATGAAAATCAACCATCATCAACTATGGTCAACATTATTTATTTTATGGTTTATAATCTTTATTCCCTTGGGTTCATAATCACTTGGGGTTTTAGTATAAATCCTTTGTGTTTATTATTCCCTTGGTTCTATAATATCAATCCCTTGGGTTTATTACTCTAAGGGTTCATATCCCTAGGCTTTTTATTATTAATCCCTTGGGTTTATTATTCCATTGGGTTTATAATATCATGGTCAACCGTGGTAAATCATGGTCAATAGAGGTCAACCACTTTTTGTAAAATCAATCATGGTCAACCATGCTCCAACGTCACATTGTGACAAAGATTGTCTTAATATGAAAATAAACCATGGTCAATCATGCTCCAATGTTGCGTTGTAACAAAGATTGTCTTGATATGAAAATAAATCATGTTCAATTATGGTCAACCATGGTCCTATGTCGCATTGTGACATTGATTATCTCAATATGAAAATCGACCATGGTCAACCATGTTTATTTTAGGGTTTATAATATTTATCTTAGGGTTTATATACCTTGGATCGGTCAACCATCATCAATATGAAAAAAAACCATGGCCAATCATGGTTAAATATGGTCAACCATGGTCCAATATCACATTTTGACAAAGATTGTCTCAGTATGAAAATCTATTATGGTCAACCATGGTCTCATGTTGCATTTTGACAAATATTGTTTCAATATGAAAACCAACCATGTTCAACCATGTTTTTTAAGAGTTTATATAATTTATCTTTTGGTTTACATACCTTGTGTTTATGTTATTCCCTTGGGTTTAATATTATTCACGTGGGTTTATCATCCCTTGGGTTTATTAATCCTTTGAGTTTATAATTTCAATCATGGTCAACCATTATCAATCATGGTCAACCATAGTCAGCCATGGTAAATCATGGTCAAGCATGGTTAACCATGTTTCATAAAATTAATTATGGGTCAACGTCGCATTGTGACAAGGATTATCTCAATATGAAAATTAACCAAGGTCAACCATGGTTAACCATGTTTATTTTAGGGTTTACAATAGTTATATTAGGGTTTATATACCTTGCGTTCATAATCCCTTGGGGTTTTAGTATTAATCCCTTGGGTTTATAATATCAATCCCTTGGATTTATTAACCATGGTTAACCATGTTTATTTTAGGGTTTACAATAGTTATATTAGGGTTTATATTCTCTTGGGTTCATAATCCCTTGGGGTTTTAGTATTAATCCCTTGGGTTTATAATATCAATCCCTTGGATTTATTAATCTAAGGGTTTGACCATGGTCGACCATGGTATAACGTCGCATTGCAAAAAATATCATCTTAATATAAAAATAAACCATGGTCAACCATGTTCGTTTAAGGGTTTATAATTTTTTCTTATGGTTTATATACCTTGGGTATATCTTATTCCCTTGGGTTTAATATTATTCCCTTGGGTTTTTAGTATTAATTCCTTGGGTTTATAATATAAATCATGGCCAACTATGGTCAAATATAATGATCAATCTTGGTCAACCATTTCCAACCATATTTTATAAAATCAATCATGGTCAACCAAGAACAATCATGGGCAACCATGGTCCAACATCACATTGTGACAAAGATTGTCTCATTATGAAAATCAACCTTGGTCAACCATGGTCAAATGTCGAATTGTGATAAAGAATGTGTCGATATGAAAATCAATCTTGGTGAACCATGGATAACTATGGTCCAATGTCACATTTTGACAAAGATTATCTCATTATGAAAATCAACCATGGTCAAAATGGTCAACATTGTTTATTTTAGGGTTTATAATATTTATCTTACGATTTATATACCTTGGGTTTATAATATTAATATCTTGAGTTTAATATTATTCCCTTGGGGTTTTATTATTAATCCTTTGGGTTTATTATTCCCTGGGGTCTATAATATCAACCCCTTGGGTTTATTAATCTAATGGGTTGACATTCGCAGGGATTATTATTCCCTTCAGTTTATTAATGTAAGGTTTAACATTATTTGCTTCGGTTAGTATTATTTCCTTGGGTTTATAATCGTTTGGGTTTTAAGTAATAATCCCTTGGATTTATTATTCCCTTGGGTTTATAATATCATGGTCAAGTCTGGTCAATCATAATCAACAAAGGTCAACAATGTTTTGTAAAATCAATCATGTTCAATAATGGTCAACCATGGTCCAACGTCGTAGTGTGACAAATATTGTCTCAATATGGAAATCAACCATGGTCATCCATGCTCAATTGTTGCATTGTGACAATGATTGTCTTGATATGAAAATTAATCTTGGTCAACCATGGTCCAACGTCACATTGTGACATTGATATCAAAATCAACCATGGCCAATGTTGTTTATTTTAAGTTTTATAATATTTATGTTAGGGTTTATATGCCTTGGGTTTATAATATTAATTCCTTTGATTTAATATTATTTCGTTGGGTTCATAGTCCCTTGGGGTTTTAATACTAATCCATTGGGTTTATTATTCCCTTGGGTTTATGATATCAATCCCTAGAGTTTATTAATCTAAGGGTTCATATTCCTAGAGTATAATATTAAAACCCCGAGGGATTATAAACCCAAGGGAATAAATTTTGTTTGATATTCTGATCATTTGCACAAGAAATTGAAGGATACTATAATAAGGATCTCATTGCATGTAAACCAAGGTTCCATTGTAAAATTACGACATACAAACATAAGAGGCTTCATCAATAGAGCTGAACCATAGAGCTTCAAGGGTACCAAAATCAATTCTACAATGCAAGAAACTCCTGCCAAAGTAGGTTGGATAGGGTTCCTTAAAAGTTTTCAACGCTCACATGTTAGATTTACATTGCAATCCACCAATACATTTGATGAAACTAGAGCCTGAGTATAGTAAATAGAAATTACAATCATATAGGTTTTTAGTAGTCAAGTGATTGAGCTTCCTTCTCTCAGAGTGAAATGGTACAAGCACTTCTAGATTTTAAATGAACACTAGATGTCATTTCTAAAGGTTACTTCAACACAACTTGATTTGTGGAAGGATATGTAAATGAGTGTTTTGGCAGAGCCATGGGACGAGTTTGCACTCCCCATGCAATGATTTATCACTTGTAAGGAGTATTATAACACAATCTACTATTGTAACATCTGCATCCTCATGCACTTAAGAGGAGACACATTATTAATTAATTATATTGAATATAAATAGTATAAGTATTAGTCCAGGGTGTAATATTAATTATTCTACGAATGTAATCCATAGAATCTTCTAAAATATTCTTAGTAGTATACACAACTCAAAGGTTGAGACTCCAATCCCCAATCTCCGATCTCCTGTAGATAATATAAGGCGGTCGGAAACAGAACTGTCTGGTCCGGTCAAAAACCCCCTCTGTATAGATGGAGGTCGAGGCTTATACATAAAGAATACGAATGATAGCAGTAGCTGGGTTACTAGGATCTATATCTATATTGACTCTCTATCTATATACACACCCTACCCTATGGTATGTGGTTTCTACCCTAGGATATTCCCGAGGAGAGGATGCGCAAGCAGGCTCGACTGATAAGTCGAGGATTTTGTCCATTCCCCGGGTAGTTTGACTATTCCCCGGAGAGTTTAGTTCTGGGGGAGATATAAAGCCAGCTCCATAGATCGGCTCCATAGAAGAGGAAGTTCATAAAGCTAAGCTGGGGTCTGGGGTTAATAAAGATCGGCTGGGGTCAGCGTTGGGTCCGATAAAAACCCAGGCTCCTTCCTTTCCTTCGGCCAGGCTCCTTTCTCTCCTTCGGGTCTTACCCAGAGAAATCTTCCATTCTGTGACCAATCCCAAAGTTGGTTCTATACATATGACCATCAATTGAAAAAGCAAATGCAATAGCTAAATGATGATGAGTCATATCAGTCAGCCACAAACTCAACCATTTTTGCTCGTTTAATTAGATTGATAAATTAAAAAAATGTCATATGAAATGAGTTATGGTTTTTAGGGCATGAAGTATTGATAAGTCATGGTATTGGCACATGGTATTGTAATAAAGTTAATTTACAAACTAAAATTCTCCATGGTAAAATGGGAGAATTTCTATGAAAAAAATTGAGTTCCATGATTTTTCAAATGTATATATGCTTAACTTATATATTAATTATTTTTCATAGTTAATAATAATTATAATTTAATTAATTTTATAATTTTTTTAATTGTAACAACTTGAGAAGTATTACAAAGGAAGTGCTTCAATGTTTATCATGAATTGATACTTAATAGCATTTAGTAATAGCTAGTTTTTTTTTTCAAAAAAATTAGTGATTTGCTATTAATAAAAAAATCTTAGTTTCTCCGTAAAACCCTTTCAAAACCCCATGCTCGACATTGTTACTATATTCAGAAAACCAAAACATTTCTAGTTTATACTTATTTCACTATTTTTTAGATATTCTAAACAAGTTCCCACTATAATATTTGCAAAACCTCTGAGAGTAATATATACCTACATAACATCAAAAGGTTTCAACACATAGTAAAATTTTGGCTACAAACAACCCTACCTTTCTAGCTTCTCCTTTCGATTCAAATTGTCAACCTTGTCCTATTGTTGCTGCCCCTTGGGCTCTCTTAGCCTTTTCCTTCGTTGGTACTTCACTCATTGCATCTTCTTCTTCCAATGTAAACTGGGCTCCACTATTGTAATTCTCTTCGGCCTCTACCAATTTGACGTCCATTGCTACGAATTTTGTTCGCACTTCAGATTGGAGCTGCTCCATTTGACTCTACAATAGTGGATGTTTAGTGTCCATTAATAATTGGCTTGTTTTCCTTTCCTTCTCCTTTACCTGCATTCCTTTGCGGCAAAAAATTCAAATTAACGGCCGATGGGAGCCCTTCATAGTGAGACGAGAGGAGGAGGAATGTGCGTGGAATATACTGGGCTGTCAAAGGTGCACAGCGGGGCGAAAGCAGGAACGTCGGGGCAAATTGGTGGGAAGCCCACTATCGGCTATCAAAGTAGCTACTAGCGCTGACCTTTAACGGCGAAACGACAGGGAAATATTAGCCGCCTCCGCCATTATCGCTGACCTTTGACGCTGAAACGACAGGGAAATATTGGCCGCCTCCGCCATTATGGCTGCCCTTTCAAGGCGAAACGACGGAAATATTGACCGCCTCTGCCATTATCGCCGACCTTTCACGGCGAAACGACGGGGAAATATTGGCCGCCTCCGCCATTATCAGACTTTAGAGGTTCCACAAAATTTATTCCTCCTACGTTGGAAATTCGTTGTATTATTATTATATATATTTATCAAAAGGGTTTTTAAATATAACATCTGTCAAGTTAGACATGGAAAGAAACACTATTAAATTAGACATTGCCAGAAACACTGTGAAACTGATACGAGAATAAACACCATGAAAATGATAAGCGCAAGCTTTGAGGAGTGTGGGGTGCGTGTGATTACAAATTGAGAAAAAATAAGGGTTATGTGAAGGAGGTTTCTAAATGTATTCCCTAATGAAAAGTCAGAAGTCAAGGAACAGAAATAGTTTCGTGTTTCCAGCTAAGAATATTCATAAAAGGCTTGTAGAAATCAATACTACATTGAATTATAAAATCATAAATGAACATGGGTCGAAAATTCTTCTAAGACAGTCTAATTTCTGGCTCTTCATGTTATTAATCTTTTAAAGATATCAAATAAATATTTAATATTATAATATTAATAACAATTCAATAAATTTATTTAATATTATAATGTTGATAACAATTAATTAAAATTATAGATTTGGAAGAGATTTGAATTATTTCATTTTAACTTTTTTTTGGGCAGGTAAACACCCACGGGGGATTTGAACTAGTGACCTATCCCAAGGAGTGCCTTAATATTTGAACTAGTGACCTATAGCAAGGAGTACCTTAACAGTGCACCCATTCACCGTCAATCCAAAGACTCGTGGGGGCATTTCCATTTAACTTTAAATTTATGGAATATTAAAAAAAAAATTAAATCTTTAAAATAATTACATTTGTATTGAATTAATTCATCTTAATATTTAATATATTTAAAGTTAAAATAAAATAAAATTTATTTTCTATTTTGATTATTATATATAAATAAATGATACTAAAATATTTTATAAGGTGGACATAACATATTTTATTTATAATTAATATTAAAATGTTTTTTTAATAATTAAAGAAAGTATCTGATATGTTTCTCAAGTGCATTTCTATTTAATAGGAAATTTTTTTATTTTGAATTTTTTTTAGATAAAACCAATTTTAAAAAATTTCCTTTATTACCCATCTAAATATTTTTTATTTATTAATATTGAATCTTTTAAGTGTTATATATCAAGTTTGTACTAAATCCATATGGAATTACACAATTTTTTCATTAAGCTTTTATGGAATTACACACAACTTTTTCATTAAACTGTAAGAAGTACCAAGACTTAGTTAAGGATAATAAATTTTTATTTTGTAGGTCATATATTATTATTTTCAAATTTAAGAAAATATTATAGAGGAATAAAGAGTTATAGAAGAAATTGACACTAAAATATTATATGGAAGTGATCAATTTCAATCTTGAAAACTATAATTATTTATCAGTGTTGACAAGTGCTACGGATAAAATAAACATTTCTAAAATAAGAGCTAATTTTTATTAACTTTATAGTGAAATTGGGCATTGATGTATTCCCAAAATAGAATGGGAAGAAAGAATTAGAAAGGTTGAAAATGAACAACACTTTCTCTTAAAATTGACCATCTTATAATCAAATCTATTATAATTTTCAAAATATGTATCACGCCATCAATTTTTTTCACCACTCACACTACCAAAATATAAATAAAAAATTGTATTCCAATCTTGTATATAACTAATATAATCATCATAATAATAAATAACCCTTAACCTCAAATATAGGCCAGTAGTATTATTATAAGTGGGACATATATTTGATTATATACACTTGAAAACAAGTGATAGAATTAGCAATCATTTAATGCCATTAATAAGCTAGGTTCATATGCAAGTTAAAACTAATTGTGGATAATAATTATCAAAGATGCCATGATTATAAAATTGATGGAGTTGATTCTCTCTTCATCAAGAATGAAAATTAAAGAGATATAAATTACCTGTGGGGTGGAAATTGTTTTCATTGTATAAATTGCAGTATTTGTTATTATAAATTTAATTAATTATGGATGTATTGCAAATTAATTATAACATAGATATTTATTAAACTAGCAATTATTTTTAAAGGTGTAAAGATACATTGAAGAAATTGAACATGTTTATGATGTTTCTGCAAAAATGTTGTGGCAAAGGAAAGATAACGATCTAATGGGTGGAGGATGGAGGGGAAGAAATGTGTTGAGTTTAGGCTTGCAATAGTCTCGCACTTGTGTCTATGCCTCTCTCACGGACATTTCTTGAACCACTTGGCTAAATCATTTTTTTCCATTCATACCACTATGTTAAAATCTTATATACATATTATATCCAAGCTATAACATGCAAGGTAATGAGGAGAAACATTACCATAGGTCCTCATGGTCACTCGAGTATAAACCAACCTAGATCCATCTTAACTACGGATCTATCAATTGCCGAGAGGGATCAAATCTCTCAAGATGTAAACCTCTTTTTTGAGTACAAAACTTGAGGAAAGATTTTCACCTCGAGAGACTTAATCCCTCTCATTTCTTGATAGATCTAGAGTTAATATGGATCTAGGCTGGTTTCAATCGTGTGACCAAAGAGAATCTAACGAACATATGATTAATTTTATAAATAATATGTAAATTCATCTAATATTAATATAATCATTTTAAATATGCTAAATATTTCTTAGAGTAATCTGGTCATTTTAATTTTAAAATTGCTTAGTTAGCTCACTTTGCTGAGATGACAAATATTGTTAATAACTTTAATGATGAGAAATGATGAAATAAAAATTTTGAATGTAATAGTGTTGAATGATAGAACATGTGAATAATAAGAATATAGTCAATTACAAATAGTCTTCATTGTGATTAATCTCAAACTGTTTTAGGAAAGGTTAAATGGTAAACTATTTAAATCCTTAACTCTAGCTATTATAGTAAACATCATACCTTGTCTCTCTTTCTCTTCAATATTAATAGCTTGAATTACTATAAGACAAAAATCAATGTACGTTGTGGAAAATGTTTTGTGCTTACACTAAAATAAATGCACAATGTTAATCCAATCACTTTAAAATTCATGTACCATCATACATCCAATTACATCAAATCAGAAATCAACATCTACAATAAAATGAATGCATAGAATGTAAGAACTCAAATAAGATTAAAAAACAACATTTACACTGAAATCAATGCATATAATGCAAGCAATCAAATATGATTAGAAATCAACATTTACACTCAAATTAATGCATTTAGTGTAAGAAATCAAATAGGGCTAGAAATCATCTACATTGAAATCAATGCATTTAGTGCAAGAAATCAAATATCATTAGAAATCAACATCTACATTGAAATCAAGGCATCTAGTGCAAGCAATCAAATAGGATTAGAAATCACCATCTACACTTTAATCAATGCATTTAATGCAAGCAATAAAATAGGATTATAAATCATCTACATTGAAATCAACACATATAGTGCAAGCAATCAAATATCATTAGAAATCAACATCTACACTAAAATAAATGCACCTAGTGCAAGCAATCAAATAGGATTAGATATCACCATCAACACCGAAATCAATGCATCTAGTGCCAAAAATATTCTTCCATCTCCCCTCCCTCCATCTATATCTATAACTCCCTCAATCCCTCCTTATTTATCTCTCTATCTCAACCCCTCAAACACACACACACTCTCTCACGCCATATCTATCAATATTTCTATCCATCCCTCCCTCTCTCCATCTCTCTCTTCTTCCCTCTCTTCACTTTCCATCTTTATCTCCATCTCCCTTTGTCTCTCTATGTCACCACCAAAACATACACTATCTTTCTCCAATCTATCTATCTATCCGTCCCTCCTTCTCTCCCTCTCTCTCTCTCTCTCTTCCCCTTCTATCCCTCTCCCCCACTTCTATCTCTCTTCCTCATGTTGTCCTCTCTCCATCTCTCTCCATCTTCCTTATCACTCCATTGCTCTCTCTCTCCACCTTTCTCTCTCTATGTATTTATTCTTAGCTCCCTCCAGTCCAACTCCATCTCTCTCTCTCTCTCTCTCTCTCTCTCTCTCTCTCCAAATGTGTATTATATCCCTCCCTCTCTCCTCTCTCCTTCTCTCCCCCATTCTCTCCATCTCTCCTTCTTTGTCTCTTTATCTCACCCACAAACATACACACTCTCTCTACATCTCTCCCTTGTCACTCCCTTCTCTATCCACCTCTCTCTATGTATTTCTTCTTCCCTCCCTCTCTGCCCCTCCAAATCCATCTCCCTATCCCTCCCTCTCTCCTCCTCTCTCCCAAGTTTGCTCTCTATTGCTTCCTCTCTCTCCCTTTCTCTCCTACCTCCTTTCTTCCCCCATCTCTCTCTCTCTCTCTCTCTTTCTCTCACTCTCTCTCTCTCCCCCCCCTCTCCCTCTCTTGCCTCCAATCCTCTCTCTTACCCCACAACTCTCCTCCTCTCTCTCCTCTGTCTCTCACTCTTCCTCTCTCTCTTCCTCTCCTCTCTCTCTCTCTTATTCATTCTATTTTCCCTCCAATCTCTCTCTCTCTCTCTCTTGTTCACTCTCTTTTCCCTCCAATCCTCTCTCCCCCCCCATCACACACTCTCTCTCCCTCTCCAACTATGTTACTATATCCCTCCCTCTCTCCTTCTCCCCCCCCTTCTCTCCATCTCTCCTTATTTGTCTCTCTATATCACCCCTGAACATACACACACACTCTCTCTCTATCTCTCCCTTGTCACTCCCTCTCTCTCTCCACTTCTCACTCTCTATGTCTTTCTTCTTCCCTCACTCTCTCCCCCTCCAACTCCATCTCTATATCCCTTCCTCTCTCCTCCCATCTCGAAATTCCTCTCTCTCATCCTTCCTCTGTCTCCCTTTATCTCCTACCTTCTTCTCTCTTCCCCCATCTCTCTCTCTCTCTCTCTCTCTCTACCCTCCAATCCTCTCACTATCTCCCTCCCTCTCTCCTTATCTCTCTCTCCCCCTCCATATTTGTGTCTCCCTCTCATCTTACCCTTCTCTACCTCTCTCACTCCTCCAACTCCTCTCCCTCTCTCTTTCTCCTCATTCATCATCTCCCCTCTCCTTTAGTTTATCTCCATCTCTCCTTTATCACTCCCCTTATCATTGTACATCTTTGTTTTTCCCTCCCATATATATCTAGATTTAATATATATCATGATATATTAATATATATTATAATATAAAAAATAATATTGTATTAATAATATCAATATTTGATTTAATAATAATAATATTAATATTAGGGTTAATAATGTTTTTTTTTTGCATGGTATTAATAATAATTTGGCCCATGGTGTTTGGCTCATAGGATTAACCTAAATAATACCTCTTTTTTGAGTGTTAGTAAGTATAAAGAGGTTTATGGAGTAAATATATAAAGAAGTTTTATTTATTTACCATAAGTAGTTTATTAATATTTTTATTTGTTTATCACATCTCTTTTATTTACCATGGTTTTGGCCCATAGTCTTGGTATATAATTAGATGTTGATTTCTATTCCTATTTGATATATTTTTATTCATTTACCATACCTCTTTATACCTCTTTTATATTTATTTATTTACCATACCTCTTTCAGAAATATGGTGTTTGGCCCACTGTATTAATAATTATTTGTCCATAGGCTTCACCTAAATAAAACCTCTTTTTTGACTTTTTGTAAATATAAATAGGTTTATGGAGTCAATATAAAAAGATGTTTTTATTTATTTACCATAACTCTAGTTTATTTATATTTTTATTTATTTATGATACCTTTGAGGTAAATATAATTTATTTATTTATTTATTTACCGTACCTCTTTTCCAAGTGTAAATGTTAAATGTTAAACATTACATTTAGGTTTACATGTTTACGTGTTTACATCTACCCCCACACTGGCCTCTAGAGCACCTCTCCGCGTAAAAATGTAATTTCACAGAGCAAATGACTCTAGTGACCATCAAATTCTAGGATATTATGCAATAACATAAAGAGGGGGGTTTGTTTTAAAATTTTAGCTATCTAATTTTAAAAATTTTAAATTAATTTGGAGCCCTTAATTCCAGTTTTAAATTTAAATTTAATTTTTGTCTAGCAAATATTTTTTGGAATTGTAAATTTATGTGGTGTAGTTTAAAGAATCCAAGTTCAAGGCATTGTATCCATTTATGCATTAAAAGTACAGTTTTAAAAATGAAAAGTTACACATGCTATATGCATATATAGAACCAATATAGATCCATTTTGAAGAGGATTAAATCTCTTGAGGTGCATACTTTTTTTCAAGTTTTGCACTCTAAAAGAGGTCTCATATGCTATCTTTAGCCTTGTGGACGTTAAAATTAATTTTCTTGCTTTCTCATCTTTCCAAAAAAATTTCTTTCTTTCTCATCCTTCCAAAAATATATACGGTTTCTCATGTGGGTCTAACAATAACGAGTGATCTTTCCAAATATAATTACTGTTGCTCGTGTGGGTCTAACAATAACGAGTGACCATGTTAGATAACCGTAGTTAAGAAGTCTTTATATCAAGGATGGTCATTCCTAAACAAACAAATACCCAATAACATCTCAAGTTGAATAAGATTTAAGGTGAGACTTTATCATAATCACTTAAAGCAATTTTGTGTGAGAGCTATCTTAAGAATCTCCAAAACCCGAATTTCTATACGAACTTTAGATATTTTATGTTATATAAAAAAGTTGGTTAGGTTATGATCTAGCTGTAAATTTGTTGAGAAAAATCAAAATTAAAGCCATTTCATTTTTTAATTAAACATTTTATATCATTCTACCTAAAAAAATCTCTTGAACACCTAAAGGAAACATTTTAAAATACATAGTTTAATGTAAATATTATCATATTTATTAATATGCTAGCACCAAGAATAGTGTAAAACGCCATGCCAAAAATGGCTTGTTTAAATCAAATTTAATTTAAGGAGTCTGTGCTCCACTCCGTCACTTGTTTAAATCAAATTTAATTTAAGGAATCCGTTCTCCACCCCGTCATAGGTATTATGGATTTTGAACATAAATCTCCATAACCACTCCAAAAAATGAGTATTTTTAGTTTTATTTATGATATATAAATAAATATTTGAGAATCAACTTTTATGACTTAGGTAATTGAACGATAATTTAAACGTAATTTTTTTTAAATAATGCTAATTAAAAGTGTATTTAATTAACAGGAAACTTTTTATAAATAACTTAAAAGGTAGTTATATTTAAAAAATAAAATAATTATAATATATATTTTTAAATGGAAATATTTAGTTTAAATGAAAGTGAGTTATTTAGTTGATGTGATAATTTTTCTATCAATTTGAGGTTGATTTCTTCTTCTTCTTTTTTGTTTCTGTTTCACTTTTAGCTGGGCATGTGTATCTTTGTATTATTTAGCTCATATATGCAAATGGATATATGTATTCTTCTTTCTGCATAAGCATATATACATATGCAATTATTTCTATATGTAAACTTATGCCTTTATCAGTGGCTTGGTGAAATCTTTAGCAATTTTTTTGTATATAAACTTATGCCTTCATCAGTGACATGGTGAAATATTATCAACAGTTATAGTGTATTACATAGTTTGATAGGTTGCATTGACTTTTAATATATTTCAAAAATAAAATTCATGCCCCCTGCCACCAATTTCCTAGGGATTTGAGATTATTCCAATTCTAATAAATTCCTCATTATAATTTATATCTTTCAATTATATATAAGAAAATTTTATTTCGCAAAATGGTTCATTATTTCTAATAAATTTAAAAAATTAGATTCATGGCACGTGGTTCCCCACCCCTAAATTTCCTAGGGATTTGAAATTATTCCAATTCTACTAAGTTCCTCCATGATAAGTTCTTCATTATTATTTATAGCATTCATTTATATATAAGTAAATTTTATTTAGCAAAATGGTCAATTTTACAATAAGATGTGTAATTCCTTTTTTTTCTTAAGTTAAAATTGACCCATGTCAAAAAAGCAGTCATAAACAAGTAGTAAATTTTTAATTAATTATGGAAATTAAAAGTTAAAGTATAATAATTTTTTAATTAAAGTATATTGAAATTTTACTTTAATTCTTAAATTAAGGATAAATATTAAAAAAAATAAAAGTAATATGGTTTTATCTATAAGTTTAGTTACATATATGTTTTACAATGTTACATACCTTTTTAGGTACTACTATATTATTCTTAGTGTGTGCACTACATTCTATCCCCTTCACATGTTTCATTCTAGAAATATGGTAAGAAACCATAAAATATGAGTGACCAAGAAATGTAGCCATCCAATACCAAAGAGTAGCATTTATCAATCCTAGTGATATGTGAACATGAAGTCTAATTGCATTATTTCCATGTTGATATGGAGTTTGGTTACTCCTTACCATGATATGATAATGTCTCCATGTGTCTCTCATATAGTTGTCATTCTAGTGCCATGTTGGTTCATGTTAATACACCCATGCTTTAATGTTTGATGATTGAAAATTTTTATCTTGGAAACTTGAGCTTAATATTCCTTAACTTCTTCTTCTTATTTATGCCCCTCCCATGGCTATTTTGAGGTGTTATTACATATCCTTCTTTCGATTCAATCACAAATTTGAACTCTACCATTGGGTTCACTATAAAGGCTTCTATATGTGGCCCTTTAGGCCCTTCTAGTTTACCAAGAGACATAACCTATAGTGTGATTTCCTTTTTCTTGTACTAAATCTTCATAAAATTATTTTGAAAAATAATATTCATTGTACAATTGATTCCATCTAAGGATATATAAGAATAATATCCAAATCATGGATATCTATAACATAAAAGGTTGAATGTAATACACATGTATTTATGGAAATCCTAAAATATTTTTAAAAAGTGAGTATTTACAACACCAACATATGTGCTTTGAATACTCATTGCTAGTACTTGCAATATTTTAGTCAAATTATATAGGCTACTACGACCCCTATACACAACCACTTACTCTTTCTAAATACATCCATGAACTTATAATATAGATTTTTCACATGAAAATAAACGCTTGATGCTTTCGTTATTGGTCCTACTAGCATGACACCATTTATCTAAAAATACTTTTTCAAATTATTTTTGAGGAAGTGTCTTCATCTTCCAAATTTCTAATGCTTTTCACCATATCATAAAATCTTATCTAAAATGTAAATTTAGTACAAATTTCCACCTCCCTTTCCATAATGACTTTCACCTAATACAATTTTTCAATAAGAAGACCAATCTCTTTTCCTATAAAATATTGTTTTCCATAATTATAAAAATAGAAATTATGGTTTACAAAAAATTACTTAATATAGAAAAATGAGCATAGTAGTAACTATATCTTTCCAATTTGCTACTATGACCCAATAACAAAGTTACAAATCCACTTTATATATAATGAATCTTGTTCATCAAAATTTTGTTAGTTCATAAAAATATATCATATATGCATTTCTTGTGATCGTCCTATGTTAGTGGTTTCCTATAGCAAATGTTAGCAAAACACTATTATGGATTACTCATACTCCAACAAACAAATGTGAGGATTGTGAATTTAGGCCCTATAGTCTATTGGTTTCTCATTTTCGTGTTGTGATTATGATTTTGAATTAATATCATAGAAAATACAAACATAATCTATAAAACAAACGACGAAGTCCAAATAATACAGTGAATAGATTTTATTGATAACACATGTGTGAAGGCATCTTAGATAAAATGAAACTTAGTGGACCTCCTTCTTGGGAGGGCCTTTTGAGAATTTTCTAGCTGCATCTCAAAAAGGTAAATGAGAGAAAATAAAATAAAATAAAAAAATGGTTTACTATTGAGGAGAACTCAAATATCATAAGGTCAAAAGTTGTAAAATGAAATTGTCATGGTTAATGAGAATGAAAATTTTTCTTATTTATAACAAAATAGTTGCTAGATGTAATGAGGCCAAATATTGAAAAATATTTGTTAGACCAAATTAAGATGTAACTACTTTTTGTATTTTATTAAAATTGTGAGCAAAAAATTTCCAAAAAGTGGTTAATGACCTTTATTATAGATAATTAACTAAAAAAATAGCGATTTATTGAGTTACTTAACGAAAAAACTTTAAGGAAAAATGGGTTATTAGATTATTTCCAGTTGATTAGGTAAAACTATTAAAAATAATGCGTACCTAAATATTCTGCCAAATTATTTCTAGTTTATAAGGTAAAATGGTTGGAAATATTCATAAATAAATAATTTAATAGAGTACTTCCATGATAATAAATAAAATGAGTGAAAATAATTAGATTATCTTGACATAAATGGATAAAACTATGAGAATAATATATAATTAATAAATTTATGTTTTATTCTCATGTAAAGAGGCAAATTAATAGAAATAACTTAGAAAAATAGATTCTTTAGTCTATATATTTAGCTGTAAGTGGCTAAATGTGTAAAATCCATATTAACATGGCCTAATTCAATCAAAAAAGAAGTTTTGTCTAGGTGATCACTATTTATGTGATAACATATTCGAGAGACCCTTGAAAAATGTTGATTTTAAATCATCAATATCTCCATTGTCCATACTCTACTTTGATATATTTTTTTCCTTAACCTAGATGTTTTTTCAATAGGATATAATATTTCTACTCAACTTCTACAATTTCTGCTAAAACATTATAGAGATTAAATTTATGTGATCCACTTTCTTTTTTATTCCTTGAAAAAATTACAAAACGGGAAACATTTCTACCTTTTTTTTGCCAAAGATAATGCTTTTACCAGACCTCAATGAATCCAAAATATAACAATAAATAAACCCTTAATATTCAACAAATAAACTCAATAATCCACACACAAGCATAAACATAAGATATATCAATAAAAAAACTTGAAATAGGGTAACACCATATACTTGAAATAGGGTAACACCACATATTGGTCCTTAAGGAATGAATTCTCTCCTCAATCATTAATTGTTTAATTTAATTAGAAATTTTTTTACTGTGCCTATTACATTATTTATTATTTTATTTATGATACTCTCTATTTACTAAGAGCAAAATAAAGGAGGAATATTCTAGGAGGTGGGACCTCTTCTTAACTCCTTGAATCTTTGAAGAACATTAAATATATTTACAATATCATGATACATATAAATTATCATTTCCTTGGGTACCCCCATATTACACTGCATAGATACACTACAACTTGTTAGTGATTTGTAAAGGCATAGAGTATCACTCATGTGAAATATGTTTGGGTCTGGGGTCATTAACATGTTTCCTTATGTGCAAGGAAATACATATTAGGAAATGAAAATTAATCAATCAAAGGGATTATGTCTTACCATAGGATAATAGGGGTGATTCCAACCTCTTACGCTATCTAAAAATGTAAGTTTTCACAACTAGTTATAATGTTTCTTAACATTTTTGTAGATAAAATATGTTTAAAATTTTGAAACATCTTATTTTTGAAGTGAGAACTCTACACATCATGAGGAACAAAATAATAATAGAAATAATAATAGAAAAGAGGATTTGAGTTGATATTAAAGGATATCAATCAAATATGACCATTTGGAGAAAAATAATACAATTTCATTGGAAAATAAGATCAAAATATTAAAATATTGATTTTGAATACAAGTAATTTATTGTTAAAATTGAACTTACAGAAAAATAAAATATTAGAAAACAAAGTTTGTTAGAAACAATAGAAACCAGGATACTACTAAGAGGGAGGGTGAATCAATAGTGTCACCAAATTATACAACTCTTGACAATTTAAACTTTTCAATCACTTTAGCAACCACTCATGTAATCAACATCATAATTTAATCGTGTAAAACATACCATCATAATAATTCTCATACACATGTGCAACATATATATAAGACATCAATCTTCTTTTTATTTCTTTGGAAAATACAAGCTTCAACTTGTTATTACATCATTGCAGAACAATCTTCCATTTATAGGTTTATTAATTGCTACTGAAAGGAACTTCTATCTCTACTTGTTTATTAGCTACCACTGAAAGGGACTACTAAACTTACTCGTTTATAATCCACTACTGAAAGTGACTATTTCCCCTGCTCATTTATCAATTTTCACTAAAAGGGATTATTTCACCTGCTTGTTTGTTAGCCACTGTTAAAAGGAACTACTGCCCTTGAAATGCAAGCCACCACTTGCTAGCTCTGTTGATCCATCTTTCATCCATTTTCAAACTCAGATCAATAGGCTACTTTCTTTCATAAACAAATAACCTTCTCACCTAAACCACTCCCCACAAGCATCATAAAAAACACCTTCAACAATATTCGATTACTGAACAAACCACTAAACATACCAACAACACCAATACTTAGTAATTACTAATTTCACCATAAAAACATCTTTGTTGAATACATTAAAACACAATTCCCCTATTCATTCTCTACCTTCTCAACCACATTTTAGATATAAAAATTGGTCTTTGATTCATGCCTGATGCATACTAACATTATGTATCTCATTTCCCCAACAACCTATTACCTTCGTTATTTGATTATGCTTATAAAAAATTCGACTAACATTTTTGAATTAAAACTTTAGTTATCTTTAGTGATTCATCATGCATAAATATTTAATTTTTATCCTTTTTCATGCTTCAATTAAGCCTTCTAAACATGTTCTCCAAGTCTTCTAACTCTACTTTGTTATATCTTTGAGAAAAATTGAGCTTAATTGCTTAATTTTGCTATTCTAGGATTTTTTAGAATTTAGTGGTTCTCCTTCTAAATTTGGGTACTCTGCTAACAACTCATTAATGCTACCAAATAATTCACAAAATATGATGTATAACTCCAATTTTAAGTTTTCGAAATGCTTTCATGCTAAGCCTTTTAACTGGTTTGCCATCGCTTTGTTTTTACCCCCCAAAGGGCTTTAAACTATGTTGTTTTATCGCTCACACAAATCCCTTAAACATGGCACAAAGTGCTTAACATTGCAACATTATAAGTCCATGGACCCATTTCTCTTTAATCACCAAATGGCTTATTTCTTTTATAATTCTTCTACGCCCTTGGTTTTACACCTACGCACAAAACGACATCTTGGTCCTTAAGATTTAGCCCCCATATTTATTTCCTTCTGGGATTACATGTTCAATGGGTCTAGCACTCTTCACTTATTCTCTTTTCGTTGATTGACATCTCCAACTGTACCTTCCACCATTTTCTAGAGTTTTATCATCTCAAAAGTCCTCACCTTGTGCCTTTTAGTTTATTCCAGGGCAACTCTCTAGGGTGACATGTCTCGGGTCTCTTCTTATTGGTTCTTGGATCTGACATCATATGCCACCATTTCCCGATGCTAAATTAGCCCAGAGCTTCCTTTGTTGTGCTAACTTGAAACCTTCTTGGGTCTGGGGACTGGGATGAGGTGTTCCTGTTGCCTATTTAGCCCAACAAAGCTTCGCATGCATGCACCGTAAACCTTTCAAGGAAGTCCATCTAGGGTGATGTCATGATCATGTCACTGTTGCCACGTGGTGCCCTTTGAGTGGTGACACATGTCATCCAAATTTGGCACCTTCGACCACCTGAAAATGTAGAAAATGCGTGCCATGTGTCCCTAGGTCTAACATTGTGTTGAAAAATACTGGTAGAGATATACCATTGAGGAGAGAGAAAATTGTCCAGGCTTTTGGTTCTGCAATAAATTTATTCATTAACAATTACAACACAAAACCATCAGGTCCAATCCTTCGCTACTCATTGTGCCACGTTTCATGGCCCTCTGTCAACTTGGGCCTTTTCTTTTGTGTGCACATTGTTTCTTCTGGGAAGACTTTATAAGGTGGCATGGTTGTGGGGACCACCTATTTTCGAACTCCACCAATCAAATCCTTTGTCATCATTGTGTGGACTGTCGAGCTTGGCCCAGAGCTACTTCATCATGGGCATCACATTTACACTCAACTTTGGATCCTGTCGGGGTACATCCATCAGGATGAGATATATAGTGGGACCTCCGCTCGAAAATGAGAATGTTTAATGTTGTTGATGTCCTCTTGGGATTTTATCATCGTAGGAATTATCCTTATGCGCGACTTTGAAACCATCCAGGGAACATCTTCTCGAATGAGATATCAAAGGATATTCACCACTAGACAATATAAGCTCATTCTATCGTTTCATTTTAAGCCACGTTCTCCCAAACTATTGGTTAGATTCTCTGCTAAAAAACTCCACCTTATTTGGCAATGACACGAAACTTAAATTTCTCCAAATTTTTCCTTCATCAACTTAGTTCTACTACTTTGAGTCTATGGGTTCTCACCTTTGACTGTAAATAACTTGGGATTCAGAAGACCTTTTTTTAGCTTCTATATACCGCATGAAATTTCTTTAAGAGATCTATCCATCTAAGTGAGTTCCAACTACTTTTGAGGTGATATGTGATTCCATAAATGGCTCCAAAATCTCTACACCTTAATAATTCTTTACCTTTACATTCTTTATAATGATATTCATTCTTCTTGCAACCATTTTTTCTCTTTCCATAGCCTCCTTTGATATGCTTGTCAATCTTCATATGACACCATTGATATAATGACAACAAATTCATCAATACTTGTTCAACATTAGTCGTATGCCAAGAATAACTTTTATAGTGAAAACATATCAATACTTGACATCAATGAACACCTCCTTTGATAACATATTCTATAAATATTTCATCATCTTCTTTGCCTTTGCCATAAATGACAGCATATTCTAACAATCTCCCCCTTTGGCATTGGTTCCAACACCATAAGAAAAGATAAGTGCATTTTTATTCTCTTCTCTTCTTCTTTGTGGATGTTGCTCCCCCTATGATGCACTTATCCTTTGTGTGCTTCTAGTCTAGTGTGCTTCTCCATTTTTTTGTTTTGGGTTGGGTCTTATCCTCCCCCTTTGTTTTGTTTGAGGTACTTCTCCCCCTTTGACATCAATGGAAAATATTACCAACATGCTCCCTATGTCAACAATATTCCTCTATCATATTCCTCCTTTGGAATTGTCAACTACTTCTTATGATGAAAATTTCAATATCTTCGATCTCATCTAAGCATCTTCTTTTTTGCCCTATGGAGAAGATTGAGTTGAAAGGATAGGAGTAATCACTCCCAATCTCTACCTCAAGTATTCAAGAGGGATATATTTCGAAAGCAATTCGTTCATGTACAACTAAGCCTTAAGAAAAATCATGCCTACTCGTCTAAGTCTCAACAAGGCCTACATTCATAATAGTGCCTCCCTAGACACATACACCTAACCTCTAGCAATAAAAACAATATATCTTATGCATGAATAACACCATCAACTTGTCAACTGAAAAACACCAAGGTACAACACTTAGAACTGCTTACATGAAAAACATAGAGGGACTCTCACCAATGCATGCTTAGACTAATAACTCATCATATACTTTATTTGACAAAATTATAATGGAAGTAGACTCACCTCATGAGTTTGACTCAACAAGAACATTAGCATCATATAAATCATGACTATTTCAACAACACTTAAATTGAAAATATCCTACTAACATTATGAATACCACATTGAAAAAATCTTATGATAGTTAATACCAATTATTAGTACATGATACCAAGTGTTAATTCCTTTGATACCAATGATACAAATTTCTTAATTGATACCCTTGTTATTAGTTATTGAGAAATTTTTAACTAAATATTCTCCCCCTGTGATTATGCTCTTTTCACAAATAGTCATTCTCTCCACAAATCTAATATATGATACCAAACACTAGATGTCATAGTCTAAAAGCATTACAATGGTGAAATAATTCATCATATATGCAACAAAAACTTTGGTGATTTAGACAACATTAATTTGCAGCAACAACACCATCAACCTTTGTCTTCCATGCTTATCCTTAAGTATCAAACAAATGATATCAATTGATGGTATCGATCATTAATCAAGTAATTTGATACCCAAATGTTAACTTGAGTATAATCCCTTGTGGTTATACTACCTCTTTGGCACTAAGAATTTTTAAACATACTTGCACAAGATAAGGAAACTTCAATAGTAAACACATATTTGTTCTGTCATCACTATATATACTCATACTAACAATTTAATTTAAAAACATGATCGAATCATCCAAAATACATACTACTTAAGTCCTTTACAATCAACCACAATTCTCAACAACACTAGTTGACTTCAGTTGTTTCATAAACTAAGGAAAAACATAAGGGGCATACTTCCCTTAACCTTCAGATGCACTACTTTGCATGTTCCTTTCTACTCCTTGCATCTGTCTTTTTTTTCTCTCTTGAAGCCAACCTCTTCTTTTCAATGAAGAGGAAAAAGGGATCTGCTCTCGCTAAGTAGATTGCCTCCCATTTTCTTCCACATATGGGTAGGCTAAGTTTTTACTTGGTCAACACCATGAAGTTATTTCTTGTGCTCATCTCGTACTCTTGCCTAACTGAGTGACTTCCTGCCATAATTTGAGCATACACACCACTGAGCATTCCCCTTATTAGCACCAGTTAAATCCAATCAATAAATTACCTGTTGCTCTTGTTTCTCACTATTTGTGCTTTCTTTCTGCTTGTACTACTTGTGGGACTTGTCTAGGATGTTGCTACTTCTTTTATATGATTGAAGTCTTTATCTATTGTAGCTTATATAAGAGTGATCAACCACAGGAATTTCAGGCTCTAATCTACTAATAATATGTAAGGCCAAAAACTGGTTTTTGTTTCCTCCATGCATCGTTAGACCTACCTCTCTTATTATTGTTGTAATAACTCCTACATAGTTTTCCTTTCTCACTCCAAACATGATCCATACCTTTGTTTCCAATGTTTTGGAAAGGGGATTTCTTAACAAGCTTGCATGCAGTTGCATGGTTCCAAAAATTCTTACACCTATATAATTCAATGTTATTTATAAGGGGGGAATGAATTATTCTTATCCTATATTGTTCTCATCGAATCTCTTTGACTGATATTCACTCTCATGGTGCTTTTGAGCCTTTGATCATTTTTTCTTTGAGGGGAAAAGGCTCTTTATGCATGATTGTTCAGATTGCTTTAAGCAATTGAAGGTCATTTCTAAAAAGGAATGTTCCGCCTATGTTATTGAAACTTATTTTTCCTCTTTGTACACTCGAAGGAAAATACCCTACATTACCACTAAAAAAACATTTGAGGGTTTGCAAACCTTTGTCCTTATCTTTGGAAGTATGTTTGTCTTCTTTTTGTGCTCACTTCTCTACTATTGTAGTATTGTTGTGTATTTATTTAAAAGAGTTGATGGGTCCCTTTGATGTTGTTTTTGAGTCACTTCCACTAATCAAACTTGTCCTATCTTGAGTGGGGCTTTGACTGACACGAATTTCATCGAAATATTAATAACTCTTTGCATGCTTCTAATATTTCAAAATATACTATTTTAATATAATGATATCAACTTCCAGTTTTTGATTTGAGGTTTTAAGATTCTTGATCTCCTCAAAAGCTAATGAGTTTCCTTCTCAAAATAAATATTTTCTTCAATATCTTCCAACTCAATAGAGGATCTACTAGATTCAAAAGTGTTTATTCAACTCCCGTCTTGTTAAATAATTTGTTCCATTGCTGACTTTAGCAATTCTTCTGCTGACACATGAAATGTCCTATCTACCTCTCTACTAGAGGTGGGACCATCAACTTATTGAACAACATCTAGATCTTCTATTGTTGTCAAAGTAGTTCCTTCTTCACTAAAACTACATGAGGAAGTCTTTCTTTCAGTAGAGCTTGCGATTGAACAACTTGAAGATAAATGGCCTGTTATTCTACAATAATAATAGAACAACAAAGTACTTGTAGACTACATCTCCTCGACACTCTCTATGTGTTGATAAGAAACTTGGCCTCTTGATACAGGTGAATCATCCTCTAATTCATGATCTTCAATACTCTTTGAATCTTTAACTACTCCATTCTTAAGAGTAACTCTCTTGACATCACATGCATCCTGTATGTTCATATCATAGATGGGTTGCAACTCATTCCATTTATTTTTTGGTAGTCTCACAACAAATTGCTTTCTCAAGATCTGACTTGGACAACCCGCTCAATATTTCCTCCTTTTCTTTTTCATCAACCTCATTATTTGTTAATCCACTCTCCACAACTAGCCATACATCCAAATCAAGAGTTTGTAAGAAGATTCTCATTCTTACCTTCCCAGTTATGTAATTTGAGTCATTAAAAAATGGAACTCCATCTAAGGTAATCCAATCCTTCTCCATGTTCCTTGGTCTTCCTTCTAGCAAGTAAACTAATCCTAAAGGAACCTGGTTGCTCTGATACCAATTTTTATAAACAATGGAAACCAAGACATTACTGAAGGGGGCTGAATCAGTAGTGTGACCAAATTATACAACTCTTGACAATTTATACTTTCCAATCACTTTAGTAACTACTCATGTAATCAACATCATAACTCAATCATGCAAAACATAACATCATAATAATTGCCATACACACGTGAACACATATATAAGACATCAATATTGTTTTTATTTCTTAGGAAATACAAGCTTCAACTTTTTATTACATCATTGCACCACAAGCTTCCACTTGTAGGTTTATCAGCCACTACTAAAAGAAACTTCTATCCCTACTCATTTATTAGTTATCACTAAAAGGGACAACTTTTGTAACAACCCTAGTAAAACTTCATGTAAAATTATATAAGACCACGGTTGATGGGACACATATTCCAATCTGAATGGTGGGCAAAACATCCTAGTGGGTGTTCATTTTAGTTATTATGGCTAAGGAAATTGGCAAAGCAAATGGCTAAGGATTTGGAAAGGAAAAATGACATTTTGGCACATTTAGTTATGAAAATAATGGAAATTAGGAGAAAAGGTAGGTGAAAGGTCACAAGTTGCATGTGAGGAGGAAATTGAAGGAAAATAATTGAAAATGAAGAAAGTAGAAGCCTCATTAATAAAGAAGGATTCTGAGGATCAGTGGGAAAGCTTGGTTAGTTCAATTTTGGATCTCTCTCTCTCTCTCTCACTCTTGCACAATTAGAGTTTTCTTGGAGCATTTTGGCATTGGATCAAGAAAGGAAAAGAAGGCAAGAGGAAGTGAAGATCAAGCAAGGAAGAGAAGGATCAAGAAGCTACAAGAAGATTCTTTGCAAGTATCAATTTGCATGTGTACTTTCCTTTCTAGATCTGGCATGCATGGTATTGAGTGTGGTTCTTTTTACTATTATGGCATGGGTTTTTCTAGGTGTGATAGTGTTTCAACCTAGCCTTGCCATTTTCGAATAGCCGTGTGTGATGGGGTTCTCATGTTTTGGTTGAGTTTGATTTTCGGATGGATTCAAAGTTAAGTGAGGTGGATCTCTGAATGATAGATAACATGACCTAGTGGTCCCTGAACCAGACTATGGATCATGATAAAGCCACTGGCCTAGTGACCCCTGAGCCAGATTGTGAGTTGCGGTAAAGACATGATTTTGTTGCCTCGGTGTGCCTGGGAATCCTTGTCGATGAATGGTAGGATATATGGTAAAGCCAAGAGGTGGTTTTCTCTCCATTGGGCCTAGTAATATCGAGTCTGTGATATGTGGTAAATCCTGGAGAGTGGGTCTTGCTTTAGGGCCTAGTGATCTAGGTTTGGATTCTAGTAAAGCATGAGAGACTAGGAGATAGGAA
Organism: Pinus tabuliformis; assembly: GCA_031772625.1. Classification (NCBI taxonomy): domain Eukaryota; kingdom Viridiplantae; phylum Streptophyta; class Pinopsida; order Pinales; family Pinaceae; genus Pinus; species Pinus tabuliformis. Next base: position 787,429,918 of record CM062808.1, read on the forward strand.
AATTCCTCACGATGTAGATGGAGAAATATGGTGGCATCCATGCATGTTTGGCCTAGTGATTGGGTGGAGATCATGGTAAAGCCTGTTATGACATGTTTATTGTGTAGGACTAGTGATCTGGGATGTATTACGGTAAAGCTTGGCTTCTATTGATGAGGGTGAGGTTGTTTAGCCTCAAGATTCCCTGGTTGGCTCTTTTGGTTTGAGTCCCACATTCATGCTTGGAATATGGCACGAGAGTGAATGTCTGAAGAGAGATTTGGCTTAGCCATTCTATGGTCGGATGGAATGTGGCAGTCCCATCTTGGTTTTCGATTTTACGTCATTAATATGAGAGTATATCTCCTTGTATTTATATGAGTATTATACTAGTTTATATGTGGATCATATGGTTGTGATTTCATTGGTATTTTTGTTGTTATTATGCTAGTTATGTATGTGTTTTATGATAGTGTCTATGTATGGCTCTCATCATATTTTTACTGGTAAATGAATGAAAATTGTATCTATGACCTAATAGATTATAATGAAGCAAATGATATGATGGAAAAATGGTTCTTACAGGTTCTCAGATAAGTATGAGATCCTTATGCTTAAATCTATTGTTTACATTTGTACATTACATATTTTGTGATATGTTTCATGAAATTCCTATCATGGCTAGTAGGGATCTAGTTAAGGGCTTGTTCAAGTATTTACTTTTGCATCATTGTGTCCCTATTATTTTACTACTCTAAAGGTTTCATTCAATTCATGGAAGTGACCTAGGATCTAGGCCTGAAAAAAGTGACTCAAATCCCAGGAACGTTGGCACAGCATTGAGAAAAATAGTCCCTGGATGCTAGCATGCCTTGGCATGAGATAATTCAAAGCCTCCTGGACATTGTCAGGTCCATATCATGGAAGATTCCAGAAGTCAAATGGTCAAAAACCTCAGTGGGACCCCAGGGCTATCTACCTGAGTGGTTGGGATGGTTCTTGGGAGTCCTATAGCTGATATGGAAGGCTTGTATGTTGTGTTTTTTTTTCGATTCCACTTCCTTAAGGTCACATAGGAGGTTGCATCTAATCATAGTAGCCTCTTACCACATGTTTACCCTGGCTCATCGGTTACTTGGGTAGATGTGGGAGGAGGGTGTTATGGAGTGGTATCATAGCATGGTTCACCCCTCGAACTGGATGGGAAATGTGTTGGTCATGCATTCATGATCCAAAATGGATTTACTTTTGCCTCCGAATCACAGTCTTCAAATTCAGATGAAAGTGGGATCAAGTTGAAGAGCTCGTCGATATGATTCCAACGGTGCAAACAGTGTGTAAATCCAAGCCCGGATGGAGAAGTTAGAGCCAGTCAAAGTTTATGGAGAATTAGGGCAAAAAGTCAAAAGTCAAAGGTCAACAGTCAACCATGTCAACGGTCAATGGTCAATGTCTACATCACCAAGACACATGTCAATCCGAGAACACGGGTCCTAGATGATGTCAGCAGAGTAGGTGACATGGCAGTTTGTGATTGGTTCATACGAGCCAATCTAGTGTGACACGTGGTACCCAGATTTTGCCCAATTTGGCCTCATTTCCAAAATTTTGGGGATCAGGGAGGATTGAACCCCTGACCTCCCGGAGTGGCAATGACTTCACCGGAATTACCTTGGTTGGGCTATCACAGGCCTTGGTAACGGAAGCGATGAGTTTACATTTATTGTGTATTGGATAAGGGTGCAAAAAAAGGTTAGACGGTTGGGGTCAACCCCACGACTACCAGACCTTTGATTTAATGTTATTGCATATATCCCACATTCACCACAAATATCAAACACATATGGTATATTAATACCATACAAACCATGTATAACCAATGGAGGAATGGTCAGGCGGGGGTTTCGAACCCTCGACCTTCCAAAATTATATATATGCTACGATTTCACATACCTCCGCTAACCAACATGTCAGCAGTTCGGGCTTTAAACAAAGCCAAACTAATTTTTTAATAAAGATTGTAGGTGTCGAACCCGCCATACCACCAACGCGTAGTCCGAGGTGGTTTTTCACATGTTGAGTTGTTTTTTTCTAAACAGAGGGTGGTTTTGCAGGGAAAGAGGTGGTTTTGTGCCATTCTAGGGGGTCTGGAGGTCACAGTGACCAAATATGGTCGCGTTTATACTCGTTTGACTAGAAATTTCGATCTGAATGTAGTGGTGAGGTCCATTTTCTTATTTGAGACTCTATTTTCGAGCTCATACCTATAACAACATTTTGAAGACAAAATAAAGAGGTCAACACTAGAAGCGAAAGGACTAGGAGACATAGCTAGAAATTCTAGTGAACTCCTTTATTAAATTTTTTTGTGTTGATGTGTTTTCAACTTGTTTATGTGTTTATTTTATTTGCAATCTTTTCGATCCATTGCACTAAGTAACATAAGAAAATTCACACAAAGTCTATAATACCTTTCTTCATTAATGGATCGAGTGGTATTAGAGCGACAATGTTTTTAAGGTTTGACAAGTTTGTGTGAAGATTTGAATGCTTACTAGGTTGAGGCTCAGACGAGGTGAAGGTGAACTTGCTGAGGCAAATACAGAGATTGGAAGGGTCTTTTCACAAAGAAGGATGGCAGAAGAAACTCCACTTGGATCAAAATCTCAATTCTTGGATAGTTTCATGACGATATGTGTAATGGTGGAAGAGATGAATCACGAGTTTAAGAAGAACAAAGATGAAGGCACTTCATCACCTAAATATCAAGAAGATAATGGAAAGGGAGGAATGATTCCCCCACCATCTCCTCCATCAGCACCATCATCATCATCATCATCCTCTTCTCATAAACCTAGTCCTTCTAAGAAGAAAAAGAAATCCTCCTTGATCAAATGAGATGTAAAATTTGATTTGCCAATTTATGATGGAGAACTTAACGCCGAAAAGCTCAATAATTGGATAAGACAAATTGAAGCGTATTTCAGGGTGCAGAAAGTTGTTTCAAAAAGGAAGAAGATCTAGCTTGCTAGAATTTGACTTGGAGGAACTACACTTGTATGGTGGGAAGGCAAGACACAAGCAAATCTCCAAAAGCATGGTAAAATAATTTCAACTTGGAATCAATTTGTTTATGCCATTATAAAGAAATTTTATCCTTTGGCTTATATGCAACAAGCAATGATGAGTTGGCAAACACTACGCCAATTAAAAGGTCAAAGTGTTCAAAGTTATACTCAGGAATTTCGTAAGAGAGCTTTAACATTAGGCATATCATTGGACTCACTAGAGACATTGTTGAAATACATAGGTGGTCTTCATAGTTATTTGAGGCATACCATACTTATGTTCAATCCAAATAGCTTAGATGATGTATTGGTCCATCAACTCATATAGAAGCTAGAGGCAAAAATGTAACCCAAGATGTTGGGAAATCATCCAAACCTATTGAAAGCAGGAATAAAGTCAAGAAGAAACTTAAATGGAAGGAAAAGAAAGCAAACACTGTGAAGAAAGATAAACCTTCATGCACTCATTGTAAGAAGGAAGGACACCATGAGGCACACTACTGGTCATTGCATCCAAAATTGAAGCCTAAGAAGTTTGGGAGTAAAGAGCGAAAGAATGTTGTTGCTATTCAAAAGGACTTGGTATCAGATTCAGGCGATGAGACAATAGTTACAACTACAGGTATAAAAGGTAAAGATTCTAAAGCATCTACAAGTACTTCTTCGCATTCTGTTGATAATGATAATGATGAGAGGAAAATAAATGAGCTATTTCACATTAGAGTCATTTCTAAGCATACTAAAATTGATACTTTATTTTATAGTGGGTCACAAGTTAATTTGATTTCTAAGGCAATTGTAAAGAAGTTTGGTCTAGAAACAAAACCTCATAAAAAGCCATATCCATTAGGTTGGGTGTGTGATAAAACTAAACTACAAGTTATAAACAATGTAAACTTCGTTTTGCTATTGGGTCAAAGTTTGTAGATGAGGTTGAGTTAGACATAATCCCATTGGACATATGTGGAATTGTATTAGGAAGTCCATACTTGTACGATAGAAATGCTATCTTCTATCCAACCGAAAATAAGTATCAACTCACTAAGGATGGAATTGAATATATTGTAAGGTCTCATAAACTCAAAGATAATTTCTCTCTCATAAATTTAGGACAGATGAAAAGAATTGTAAATTCAAGTAAACAATTTTTACTTATGATTGTAAAAGCAAAGGATATTGATAAATCCGATGAATTCCAAGGCTGTAATCCTAAAAAGAAAGCAGATCTAGTTAAAGTTGTTTCCGATTATGATATTTTGTTTCAAGAGCCTAAAGGGCTTCCACCCAAGCGAGAGATAAAATATGAGATTTATTTGTAGCAAGATGCTCCACTACCTAACATTGAAATGTATAGATTATCATCTCTAGAGAATGCAGAGATAAAGAAGTAGGTACAGGAGTTGCTCGATCAAGGGTTTATTTGACCAAGCACATCACTGTGTGGCTTACCTATTGTGTTAGTGCGAAAGAAAGACGGTTCGTGGAGAATATGCATTGATTTTAGAGCATTAAATAAAATCACAATAAAGAATCGTTATCCTCTTCCTCGTATTGATGATTTGTTAGATTAGTTAAACGATGCAGTTTACTTCTATAAATTGGACTTGCGAAGTGGCTACCATCAGATTAGAGTTGCAGAACATGATGTATGGAAGACTGCTTTCAAAACAAAGCAAGGACTCTATGAATGGATGGTTATGCCTTTTGGCTTAACTAACACTCCAGCTACGTTCATGCAAGTCATGAATGATGTATTTAGAAAATTCAATGATGATTTTGTAATAGTCTATTTAGATGATATTCTCGTTTTCAGTAGAAGGTGGGATGAACATGTAAAGCATGTAAAGCAGATTTTAGATGTTCTGAAAAGAGAAAATCTCTATGTAAAACTGTTAAAATGTGAATTTGGCAGAACATATTTGAATTATTTGGGTTATATTGTAGGGGGTGGTGAATTGAAGATAGATCCCTCTAAGGTTGAAGTCATTGTAAATTGGCCTAAGCCCAATACTGCTACAAAAGTTAGAAGTTTCTTAGGGGCAACACAATATTGGAGAAAGTTTATTGCTAACTTTTCTTTAATTGAAGCTCCTTTACATGCTTTGACAAGTGTGAAACAGGTGTTTCAGGGGGGTGGAAAACAACAGAAATCCTTTGACATATTGAAAGAAAGGATCAGTACAGTGCCAGTACTAGAACTGCCAGATCTTGAACATCCATTTGGGATCGAGACAGATGCAAGTGAATATGCCATGGGGGTAGTGTTGATGCAGCATGGAAAGCCTATATGCTTTCATTATGAGACATTCACATCAGCAGTAGTTAACTATCCTACATATGATAAGGAATTATATGCAGTAATTCAAAGTGTTAAAAAGTGGAAACATTACGTAATGGCTAAAGAAACAATCATACAGACAGATCACCAAACACTTCGATATTTACACTCACAAAATAAATTGCAACAATCAAGACACTATTGGTGGATGGGTTTTCTACAACAATTTCATATTGTTATCAGATATAAGAAGGGCATACACAATAAGGTTGCAGACATGTTATCAAGACCAATTATAAATGCATCCACAATACTTAAGCATAACTCAGTAATTCATGAAAGTTACATTGAACAATATGCTCAAGACACATATTTTAAGGATGTATATGCAACTTTAAGTCATGGAAAGCAGGTAGAAGAACTGGATTATTTCATAAAGGACAAACTCTTATATCATTTGGGAAAGTTATGCATTCTAGAAACTGAAAGAGTTAATATAATCGAGAAGCACATACTTCTCTCATATCAGGTCATTTTGGTGTAGGCAAAATAGTTGCACAATTACAAAGATTCTGCTATTGGCCACGGATGAATGATACAGTTTCTAGATATATTAAAGGATGTACTATGTGTGCTACAAGAAAGCTAAGTAATAGAAAATTAGGCTTGTATACTCCAATTCCAATTCCTTCTCGTCCTTGGGAAAGTGTTCCCATGGATTTTGTTGGGGGATTGCGAAACTCTAGAAAGGGTCATGATTATTTGTATGTAGTTGTCGATAGGTTCAGTAAGATGTGTATTTTGACACCATGTAATAAACAGGTCATAGCTGAACAAACTGCAAAGCTGTTCTTTCAAAATGTATGGGTTCATTTTCGGTTACCCACTTCTATTGTATCCATTAAGATTCTCGATTTGTCAGGAAATTTTGGTAAAGTCTATGGGAGTTAATGGACACAAAGTTAAAGAAGAGCACGACATTTCATCTGAAAATAGATGGTCAGACAGAAGTGGTCAACAGGACAATGATACAGTTGCTTTGAGGATATTGCAGCAAGCATCCCAAACTTTGGGATGAGCATTTGTGTTATGTGCAACATGCTTTCAACCATGCAAAACATTCTTCTACTCGAAGATCTCCTTTTGAGACTTGTTTTGGTTTTGTACCAAATTCTCCCTTCGATTTTGTCTTTGGTAAAGACATAGCAATTGATGAACACAGTGATGTGGACAAAGTGACCAAGTTCATTGAACAAATCCAGGAAATTCACCAGGCAGTACAGGAACAGTTAGAAAGAAGCCAAGAAAAGTATAAGGTGCAACATGACAAGCATCGAGCTGAGCATAGGTTTCAAGTTGGTGATCAAGTCTAGTTGTACATCAGCAAAGAAATACTACAAGGGGGAGGTAAAAATTTGAAACCAATTAGATATGGTCCTTTCAAAATACTTGATAAAATTGGTGAAAATGCTTTCCGCTTAGATCTACTAGCTTATATGCAGATCTATTCTGTCGTAAATGTCGAAAACTTGTGATTTTATGAGCCTTCATTGATGCTCTTTTGCCAGAGTATCTCAATGAGCTATAGGAGGACACAGTGCTTGACAGGAGGATAAGGACTTCGCAACGAGGAAATGTTGAGTATCTTCGAGTTGGACTCGAAGGTACAAATCCAATTAAATCATGATGGATACAGATTGGAAAAGTGAAGGAAATTATCCTCACTTACTTGACAGCTAAAAACAACTTTTGGTGGTCCAAAAGCTTCCAGTGGGGAGGAGTGATTCAAAATGGATTTAGTTTTGTATTTGGATCAAACTCTTCAAATGCATATGAAAGTGGGATCAATTTGAAGTGTTCATTGATATGATTCCAACGATGCAAACGGTGCGTAAATCTGAGTTCGAATGGAGAAGTTAGAGCTAATAAAAGTTTATGGAGAATTAGGGCAAAAGTCAAAAGTCAAAGGTCAAAAGTCAACTAGTTCAATGGTCAACGGTCAATGCCTATGTCAGCAGGACATGTGCCAACCCAGGAATGAGCCACGAGTCTTGGATGATTTCAATAGAGGAGGTGACATGGCAGTTTGTAAATGGTTCATACGGGCCAATTCGGTGCGGACACGTGGCAGCCTGGATTTTGCCCAATTTGGCCTCATTTCCAAAATTTTGGGGATCACGGAGGATCGAACCCCTAACCTCCCACAGTGGCAACGACTTCACCGGAATTAGTTCAATGGTTGGGCTATCGTAGGCCTTGGTAATGGAAGTGATGATTTTACATTTATTGTGTATCGGATAAGGGTGCCGGAAAAAGGCCAGACGGTCCGGGTCAACCCCATGACCACCGAACCTTTGATTTAATGTTATTGCATATATCCCACATTCACCGCAAATATCAACCACATATGGTATATTAATACCATACAAACCATGTATAACCAACGGAACAACGGAGTAATATATCACATATCCAATGTATAATGTAACCAATGGCGGAATGGTCAGGCGGGGGTTTCGAACCCTCGACCTTCCAGAATTATATATATGCTATGACTTCACATACCTTTTCTAACCAAAATGTCAACAATTCGGGCTTGAAACAAAGGCGAACTAATTTTTTAACAAACATTGTAGGTGCTTAACCCGCCATACGACCAACACACAGTTTGAGGTGGTTTTGCACAGGCCAAGGTGGTTTTTGCCAAATGGAGGGTGGTTTGTAGGGACAGAGGTGGTTTTGGGCCATTCCATGGGGTATGGAGGTCATTGTGGCCAAATATGGTCGAGTTTAGTTTGACTCGAAATTTCGAGCTGAACACAGTGGTGAGGTCCATTTTCTTATTTGAGACTCTGTTTTCAAGCTCATACCTGTAATAGCATTTTGAAGACATAATAAAGAGGTCAACACTGGAAGTGAAAGGACCAGGAGACGTAGACAGAAAGTTCGATGAACTCCTTTATTAAATTTGGTTGTGTTGATTTGTTTGAATGTGTTTTCAACTTGTTTATGTGTTTATGTTATTTGCAATCTTTTCGATCCATTGCACTAAGTAACATAAGCAAATTCACACAAAGTCTATAATACCTATTTTCATTAATGATCAATTCATGTCAGTTGCATATGCCTTTTCTATGCATGTTAGTGTCTATATATTATTATGCGTGCATTATCATGGTTATAGTTATGCATGTATAGTAGGTCAAACATGCATTGTGAGGTAATTATATGAAATTAGGTCATCATGATGTTGTCGGTTGTTATGATGCAGATGTGTTGGATGAGATAGAGCAAGAGAGGTAGATCATTAAAGTGAAGTTGTGGCATTGGACCTCGAGGTAAGAGAATGTCATCAAACAAGTTTGTATGTTGGGCATGTAGGTATGTAGGTTAAGGATTGTTATCTGCATTATGGTTGTGTATGCCTTTCATTATATTTATGTTATGGTCACATACATGATAGATTCTAGCTTATCAATATAGTCATATACACCTATGTCAGATAGTTATGAAAGATAGTATCATGTGGTTGTATGCAATACTATTGTTGTTTTATGTTAGATAAGTTGATGATTATGTTATATGTTGTTGATGAATATGTTTTAGGTTAATTTGTTGCTGGTATATGATAATTAGCTTGATGATTAGGTTATATCTTGTTGAGGAGCATGTTATATGTTAACTTATTGTTGTTATGTTCATTAACTTGATAATTAGGGTTATAGCATTAGGATCTTGATGTTACATGTATCATACTAATTTGGATTGGCCTATGCATATATTTAGGGTTATGATATTCGAGTATGAGTTAATATATTGTGATATTATGTCATACTAATCTAGACTGACTATGTGATGAGGCGTATCAATGGGTAAAATATATGGACCTCAATGCACTTTCAAATTACTAAAATCAACTCTTCTCATAATTCTTTACATGTTTTAACTATATTTTTCTTAATGAGATGAGTAAAAGTAAGATGTCATGTCTAATGGTCTAATGTGCATTGATTGCAGGTTTTTGGGAGAAAACTGTGGCTAATTAGGGTGTAGGAACTTGAATGAGACAAGAAGGAGAGATTATAGGAGATGGGATCTCCCTCATTAATTCCTCACTCTCTCGAATATCCCTCAATCAAATCACACCAACTCAGAGTTACGGGAAGTCGAGTCATGAGGATCATTGGCATCCAAGCCAGTGATAGTTAAGAACCAATTAACCTTAATATTGGGAGCCAAGCCTCCCTAGATTTAAGGAATTTGTTGGAAAATTCAGTTGTATAGATAAAGAGGCCTAGAGTGTCACTAGGATTCATATTTTTTATGCAAGATAGCTAAGCATTTTTCGAGTTGAAGGATTGTGACCAAACAATGCTATGTAATTTTTTGATATGTTAATGAAAATGAGTAGCATTCCCTTGATCCAGCACTGAGTTGACTCAGAGGGCTGAAGTTCTTGGGTTAAGGCCCAAACCTAGTAGCAGAGGTTCCTCCTACTGTACTTGTATGCTTAGGTTATCTCATAGTTAGATTTTAACTTGATTTTTGTGTTGTTAAGTTGCAAGTATTGGTAGATTTGATTAGTTTGCTTCCATTTGTGAATAGCTCTAACATTAGCATTCTAGAGATAAGAAAATATTCAAAAAATGCTGATAACAGGTGGATCTTACCTCATTCCTCCCTTCTTGGGACCATGGCTTGAGGAACAACTCCCATTCAGCCAAAAATGATAGAATTCTGATTTCTTATGAGATTTAGGGTTTTTCTACTAATTAGGTCATCATATTTCAGTTTTAGAAGAGAGGTTGCATTTGTCATTTCTGATATATTAAGACTTGCATTAGATTTCATGTTGCTTTCATAATGGTTTCAAGAATCCCTATGCATAAACTTGGCAAATAAATGATTAACATTCTGTTTTCTTCTATTTTAGTAACCGTTGTTTTGAGATGATTTATGGATAAATGCCAATATCAAAGTATATGTTGTAGGAGTTTCTACATTGTAGGAAAACGTTATGTCATCAGCCACAACCAAACCATATCCACCCATGATCGCCAAAGGCCACTAATTTCTCATTTCGAGTTATCATTTTACAAGGAAAACTTGCCATGCTTATTGAGAAAATCAAACCATCATAAAGTTTTGGTTTGAGTTCTGAGTGAATGCCTACCACTCCCTTACCTCGTTTCCTCCTTGGTCACCTTCCATAAGCTTCATACCACCTTCCAAACCACTCCCTATGCTTTCGGCCTGTTCCTGTAGGAAAACAAGGGATCATGTAGGTGAACTAGGACATCTTGTAGACATCCTGTAGGAAAACTTGTAGTGGCCTGTTTTGAGCCCGAATTGTGAAAAAGGAATCAGTAAAGCTAGGAGTAGACCCTTGCTTTCCTCCCAATCCATCTGAACCATTGCAACAATTTCCCTCCACACCTATATCACTATCCATGCCACCAAGAAGGATTAACATTCACATTTTTACAAAAGCATAAAAAGAAAAAATCTTTATATTCATTCATGCACACAATAGTTAAGTGCTTGTTCAGATCAGATTTCATGCTTAGGTTAGTTAACATTTCACATGTGTTAAATTAGAATTCTTTTGAAAGTAAGGTATATTAACAAATATCTAGATGAGCTATGTGTTTTTTAGGCATCTATTTCAGTCTTTCATTACTGCAATAAGTAGCATTTCCATGCTCTCAATTAGGGTAAAATTCTCCTCTCTCAATTGGTAATAAAACTTCTTATAAATCAATAGAAGGATGGTTTGAGAAGCCCTAATGGTCTATCGCCCCAACCCAGGAGTGACAAAGAGTGGACCCATTACATCTATTTGTGTATACAACAGTATCACCTCCAAGTTTGTACAAACCCCAAGTTGATGAAGTAAAGTTTGTAGCTCGAGGAGTTGCAGCATCCTTGCTGCAATACTGGTGCTCATCACTTTTTGGCACCATTGCCAGGGAGGTGTCTTAGTAGATGTGATTTATGCTTTCTTTCTTCCATTTCTTATCTCTTTCATTATTCTATTAGTTACATTTTGCAAATTAGTTGTAATTTGGTTTTCTTTCCTTTCCATTCTGCAATTGATTCCATTCAGTTGTTAGTTTCAATTCAGTGTGTCTTTTCAATTCTGCAATCAGTCTTAAAGCTTGAAAAAAAAAACAAAAAGACTCCTTTCATGCCTCACAGGAATAGGGATAACTTAAAAAAAATTATATCAAATACCCCCACCACTTCAAACAACCAACCTTCCCTCTTCTTCGGTGGCTATGAATTAGAGGAACCTTTAGGTGAACAACTGGAAATATTTGAAGAGCCTATAGGGGAAGAAGAGGAAGAAACCATTCCAACTCACATAATGGATGAAAATAGAAATGAAAGGGGAGATAGAGAAATAATTGAGGGTGATTTTCCCATCAAAGAAACCAATGGGGATGCCAAGATGAAAAAAACAATCCCCTCTACTCTTCCTCACTTCCATGGCTTGACCTCAGAAGATCCAGATACTTTTCTATTCAAATTTTCTGTCAGATGCAGAACTTATGATTATACCTCTGATGATCAGAAGTTGTAATTTTTCCCATTTTCTCTCAACACTGCATCCCTATGATGGTTCATGCATTTACTTAGGGATAGTATCACCATTTGGGCTTAGATGCAACAAGATTTCAACAACAAATATAGGGACTATTATAGGTCAAAATATACCAAAGAGGAAATTTTTAGAATGACCTTGGGACATGATGAGTCCTTAGAGGATTATGAGGAAAGATTCAAGCTCACCTATAAAAGGGCCAGGTGCACACTTGATCCTGAGTCACTTAAGCTAGTCCTTGTTAGGGGGGTCAAGGAGGATCTACTAGAAACCCTAAACCTACTATAAGGAGGGTACATCTACCAGCTACCCTATGATGATATCAAGACTATTTTCAAGAATCATTCTAGGGCAGCTAGAAAAAGGGTAGGGTCAGTCAATTAGTGGCCAACTCATCCTCTTCCAACATAATTATAAAAAGTGAAATTGGGAACATATTGGAATATTTTAAGAGTGAAATGTTGCAAACGCTTTCCCTGCAAATGGAAACTATGCAAATAAAGAGGAAGTAGGAGGAAGTAGAGAGATCATTAGCCATCTTCTTCCCTAGATTCACAATGAGGCACCCTAGGAATGAATGTCCATTGAACCTTATAGAAATCTGCTCCGTTTGTCAAGAAAACCACTCCACAGACAAGTGCCCTTCTTTGCCTAGACTAAAAGTTGTGTATCAGGTAACTGAAGGGGTGGCTGAATAGCTCTGCTACATAAATCAAAGGAGGCCTCATGGGGCTCGACCATACCAGCAGGGCATGAAAGGGTCATCTTATTCATATTACAACCCCATCAAAAGACATCCATTGCCTCTTGGTGCCCTCCTACTCATCCCTCCTAGTCTACACCTTCTCCCTGGTCTTTTGCACCTCAATACCATTCCCAACCGACCAACCAACCATTTCAGCGATATAATCCTCCGCAACCTTAGCGGAATGCACCACCCCAGGGGTGGAGGCCCCCATACAACAATGCTCCAGCTTTATTACCTTCACCTTAATCTCAACCTCAAATTTTACACCCTGCTCCACCTAAACAACCTTAGATGCCTGCCCAAACAAGCCTGCACCTGAACAACAGACATGCACAGGAGGTCTATAGTGGAGAGACATCCTACCCTGCTTATGTTGTGGAAATTCATGAAATCAACCTTAGGTCTGGGAGAGTGCTCTCAAATAGCCAACCTCCATCTCCACCTAGGGAGAGTGAGGAGGAATAAAATATCATGCGCTAATAAAACATTGCCATCAGATCTCCCAGTGAGGAGAGAGAAAAGGGTTTAGGATTTTGTTTTTGTAATAAATTTATTCATTAACAATTACAACAAAAAACCATCAGGTCCAATCCTTCGCTACTCATTGTGCCGCATTTCTTGGTCCTATGTCACCGTGGGCCTTTACCTCTGTTTGCACCTGGTTTTTGTTGGGGAAGACTTGCCATGGTGGCATGGTTATGGGGACCACTTGCTATTGAACTCACCAATGAAAGCCTTTACCATTTTTGTGAGGACTATCCACCTCCGCATGGAGCTACTTCATCTTGAGCCTCATCTTTACATGTAAATTTGGATCCTTCTGGGGTACATACGATAGGATGAGATATATAGTGGGACCTTTGCTGAAAAATGAGAATTTTTTTTTATTTTTATTTATTTATTTATCTTTTTTATTTTTATTTTTTATTTATTTATTTTTCTGCTGACATCCACTCGGGCTTACACAATCCTAGGCACTCCCCTTATGTGTAGCTTTGAAACCATCTAGGGAACATCTTCCAGAATGAGATGTCTGCATGGGATCTCCACCACTAACCAATATAAATTCATTTAGTCACTGCATTGTAAGCCATGTTCTCCTGAAGTCTTAGTTAGATTCTCCACTAAAAGACTCTACCACTTGTGGCAATGACACAAAAATTAACTTGCTCCAAAAATTTCCTTCACCAACTTAGCTATGCTACTTTGACTGTATGGTTCTCAACTTTGACTGGAAATAACTTATGGTTTAGAAGTCCTTTTGCTAACTTCTATATACCACTGGAAATCTCTTTCAAAGCTCTATCCATCCAAGTGGGTTCCAACTACATTGTAGGTGATATTTGGTTCCATAAATGGCTCCAAAGCCTTTTCACCTTAATAATTCTTCGTCTTTACCATTATTTAGACTTATATTCATTCTTCTTGCAACCATTTATGTTCTTGCCATAGCCTCCTTTGAAATTCTTGCTAATCTTCCTATGAAACCACTGATATAATGACAAATTCTTTATTAATACTTGTTCAACATCAGCCTTATGCCCATGACACCTTTGATAGTGACAATATATCAATACTTGACATCAACGAACACCTCCTTTGACAACATATTCTAACAATCTCTCATCATATTCTTTGCATTTGTCATTAGTGACATCATATTCTAAAAATATCTCCCTTTGGCATTGATGGCAACACCATAAGCAAAGATAAGTGCATTTTTATTCTCTTCTCTTTTTCTTTGTGGATGTTGCTCCCCTTATGATGCACTTCTCCTTTGTGTACTTATAGTATGGTGTACTCTATTTTTTTGTTTTGGGTTGGGTGTTATCCTCCCCCTTTGTTTTGTTTGAGGTAGTCTCCCTCTTTGACATCAATGGAAATTATTACCAACATGCTCCCCCTCTTAACAATATTCCTCTGTCATGTTCCTCCTATGGGCCTGCAAACTACTTCTTCTTATGTTTAAAACTTCAATATCTTCGATCTAATCTAAGAATATTCCTTTTTGTCCTATGGAGAAGATTGAGTTGAAAGGAGAAGAGTAATTAATCCCAAATTATTCCTCAAGTATTCAAGAGAGAGCTCTTGTTAAAGCAGTTCATTCATGTACAACTAAGCCATAAGAAAAATCATGCATGTTGGTCTATGTCTCAACAAGGCTTACATTCATAATAGTGCATCCATGGACACATACACCTGATCTCTAGCAACAAAAACAATCTATCTTATGCATGACTGACACCATCAAATTGTCAACTAATAAAGAACAAGGTACAACACTTAGAATTTCTTATATGACAGACATAGAGGGACTCTCACCAATGCATTCTTAGACTAACAACTCATCATATACTTTATTTGAGATACTTCTAATGGAAGTAGATTCACCTCGTGAATTTGACTCAACATGAACATTAGCACCATATAAATCATGACTATTTCAACAACACTTGAATTGAATGTTAGATGATCCAAAAATACAATATTATCATAGGTTATAAAATTGGAATAAAATAATTATTAATTTAAGATATTAAATTAATAATTATTATTCTAGAATGTTTAATTATTTAAAGGAGACATTTAGAATTAGTATATTGTCGTAACAAGATATGACCCTCCAAATGTGTTGTATCTTAGGCTCTATTTTAGGATATTTGTTAGCTAGTTGTTTTGAATAGCATTTATTGTAAATGGACACTCATTATTTAATAAGTGATCCATAATTAGAGGTAGTTCAGACATGGATCTTATAAATAGCTCATTGCAAGAGTTTTTGGATGTTCGTGTGCAAACTCTTGAAAAATCAAATATGTAATTATTTTTTTCTGATTAATAAAATTACGTGTTTGAGGACAATTCTGCCATTATTGTGGTATCAGAGCTCCAGTAATGCTGCAGTGGATGTGAAGAGGACATTCCAGTTGTACAAGTTTTTGAAAACTCCATTGAATTGTTCAGTGAATGATTGGTATGGAATTTGTCAAGTTTTTGTTCAAAAGAGAAGAAATTTTATTATTTTATTGATTTTAGATTTTGAAATCTGAAAATCAATTTTTTGAATTATTATCAAAATCTCTGTGTCTTGAATTTCTATTATTTTCTCGGCTTCAACTTCTACCAAACTTTTGCCAAATTTTTTGTCATTTTTTTTCGGCCTCAACAGTTCCTACACAAGCAACTTCCAGCTTCTCTACAAATTCAAGTAGCCTTGCATTTCTGTCTAGTTTTACCCTGTGTGCAAGCCCAAGTGTCCATGCAAAAATAGAAGCAATGTTGTTCGTGCTAGTAACGCCGAGTCACAGTGCCATGAGCTACCTTTGCTATTGGATTTCTTTTACTGCGATTGCGCAATGATTGTGGAGACATCCATCCTTCACTTCGAAACCTCAGCTCCCTGAGATTTCTCCGTTGGATTGAAATAAACTCACCGATGAAATTCCTGTAGTTTAAGTTTTTTGTGCTTTAATTGTGCTGGTAAATCCAGCATCTCCCACCGACATGACAAACCTGTGTTCCTTGGGCCAACAAATCCTGATGAAATGGGCCGCGTGAGGATTTTCGATCATCAATTATTTTTTGCCTCTGATTGGGATCATTTTCAGCATGTAACCCCACTTTCAGGGACTCTTAGAACACAAGAACCATTATTTCAAAGTTTTGAATTGCAGTGATGGTGATTGCATCATCTTGCTCCTCGGTCATATGAGCGGATTTCTTGTTTTTTGCACGGTGCAAGGAAATTTTCTTTGAATTGAAACATTGGGTCAACCTCTCTCAAAGCTCAATGGATAACAATTAAAGTTTTTAATGCAACTGCCCAGTTGTGAGTTTTGGCAAGATGTCTTGCAAGAGCATGGATGCAATATTCCACATCTGTCCAAGGCCTTGCAGCCGATGCTGCAGTAAAAATAATTCGGATATGTTTTTTTTTGCTGGCCGCTCAACATGATTTGTGGTCTTCACAATAGCAATGTCTAGATCCTTGTAATCACTGTTCACTTTGGCAATACTATTTGTTGTTGTATCTTTTAGTACACCTCTGTGAAATGGTTTCTGAATTGAAGAAAAATCGAGGAGGAAGTCACCATATTTGTACATGAAATTACAGGAGATGTGGTCCATTATGTTTAAGTAGAAAGTGATCCTTTAAACAAAGCTGACGAAGTATAAATGACAAGCGGTAATTTAAATGGTAGCCTGAAACGAAGCCTTCATGAAAACAATTTCCTTTGCGGTGGCAAAGAAATCAACCTTTGGACTTCTGGTCAAACACTCCACCCTGATATCATCATTTATTCATTTTTTCGTTGGTTCATTAAATTTTCAACGCATTAGTTTGCAAATCACAAAAAAAAAAGAGTGAAAATTCTCATGGTTTGCAATGAAGCATGGTAGCTTTTAATTTATGATGACAGTGAAGAAGCAGAGAGATAAGGAATATTTTTTAGTTTTGTAATTTTTTTTGGAGAGATAAGGAATATTGTATTTTGAAGAGATATGGTGACTTTTTTGAATTTTGGGAATTTATTGTTTGTGGAGTAATAAGGTGATTTGTAAATTTTTGGAGTAATAAGGAGATTTTAATTGTAATTTTTATTTGGAGGGATAAGTGTGACATTGTAACTCAAAGTAATTTTACTTTGAGGGGGGGTAACTTTTTTTTTTACCAAGTTTTGCAAGAGCATCATTGTAGAAGTCAAATTTTGAAAGTTACCTTGTAATTTTTGAGAAATTGACTAGAGCCAAGTGCAAAGCTCAGTCATTTTTCTCTTGCTTCAAAGACTATACGAGGGTCAAGGCCAAGCCCCAATAGATCATTTTTTTTTGCGTGGTGTGTTGTGTTGCCCATATTGACATTTTTGTTCTGATTCTTGGTGCGAAGCTTCAGCGCTACAATGTCTAACTTGATTAATTTGTTTTCTGATACCGACAAACTTGAAGGCACAAAATATTATAAACATGGCATCGTCTCATCGAAAGCACTCTCATTTACAATGAATTATGGCAGGGTATATGTGATGGAGATATTAAGATGAATAAACCCACAGATGCAACTGCACTAGAAAAATGGGAAGTTAAGAATGCCAAAGCCTTAGCTCTTATTAAATCTTCTGTTAATGATGAAATGTATGTACATATAGAAAATGCTACAGATGCGTGGTCTGCTTTGAAAACTTTTAAAGACCTGTTTGATACTTAGCCTGAATGAAAAAAAGTTGATTTACAATTAAAATTGTTGTAAAAAAATTAACTAAAGGAGGTGATGTTCTTGAATATATCTCAAGACTTAAGAATATTAGGCAGGAAATCATTAAGGTTGGTTTTCCAGCAATAGATGATAGTTTTATGGTAACAATTGTAATTGCTGGACTTCCTTCTTCCTACACGCATTTTTTTGAGACTTTACAATTAACTAGAAAGTTAGAGAAATTAAAGTTTGATGAGGTTTGTGAAATGTTGACCCAAAATGATAAAACCTTTGGGAAGAAGAAGAAAGTTGGTGAAGATGTTTTTCTCACAGAGGCTAGCACTAGTAAATCATTAGCAGACAGTTCTCGAGGCAGAGGCAGAGGGAATTTCAACTAAGCAACAAATAATGTACAAAGTTGAGGTTGAAGCCAAAGCAGAGGAAACAACTTTAATAGAGGCAACAGTTTAGGAAGGAGTAATTTTCAAGGTAGAGGAAACAACCAAGGAAGAGGCAATTTTCAACGACAAGGAAATAATAATCAAGTCAGAGGACAATCTCAACATAGAAGTCAAAGTAGAGGCAGGGGACAATCTTCAGGAAGAAGAAGAGACTTAAGTCAAATTGGGTGTCGAAGATGTAACAAAGTTGACCATTATTCTGAAGATTGTCAAACTTCTCTTAATAAAATTCCTAAATTTCAGCAGCACTCAGCGCAATTTGCAAATGATCAAGATGATGATAACTCAGAATATGTTTTTACTTCCTCGCCAGCATCACAATTTTTATCTCATCTTAGAAGTGACTATGAAAATGCCTGGATCTTGGATTCCAGGGCAGCTCAACACATGACTCGTCGACGTGATTTTTTTTGGAATTTTCAAGATTGTCAACTTAATTCCATTTTTCTTGCTGATGACACAAAACATACTCCTTATGGAAAAGCAGTAGTTAATGTTTTTCTCCCTGGCATTGGAGAAAAAATGATTTCCAATGTATGGTATGTACCAGCTTTTAAGAAAAAATTGCTTTCTTTAGTCACGATTCGACAAGCAGGACATTAGGTGATTATGGAAGCTGGTTTAGTCAAGATTAATTCAGTCAAACAGGGCTTGAAAACTGTCATGACAGGTTATGAATATGGAAAACTGTTACGGATAAAAGGGACAATTATTCCAAGGAATTCTAATTTTGCAGGGGAAGTAACTACAAGTATTTCACCTGTAAGACTATGGCATGTAAGATATGGACATTTAAATTTTGAGAGTCTTTCTCAATTGAAGAAACAAGGAATGGTTAAAGGACTTCCCACTTTCAAAAGGGAAAATGAAAAATGTGAAGCTTGCATTTATGGCAAACAGAGTCGAGAAAGTTTTCCAACAAGTTCATGGCGTGCAAATGGGCAGCTACAACTAGTTCATAGTGATGTTTGTGGACCACTACAAACTTCATTTGGTGGTTGGAAATATTTCTTACTATTCATTGATGATTTTAGCAGAATGACTTGGGTTTACTTCTTGAAGAACAAGTCAGAAGCATTTGATAAGTTTAAAATTTTTCGCCAACTTGTTGAAAATGAAGTCAAAGAAAAGATAGGTACTCTCAGGATAGATAATGGGGGAGAATTCTCTTCAAATGAATTCAAAACTTATTGCAATGAAAATGGCATAAGACAACATCTTACTAATGTTTACACTCCACAACAAAATCGAGTAGTTGAAAGAATGAATCGCACCTTGTTAGGAATGGCAAGATCCATCTTAACTTTCAAGAGGTTAAGTCCAACATATTGGGTAGAAGCAATACATACAGTTGTCTACTTAAGAAACGGATCTCCAACTGCTTCTTTAGACGGAATCACACCTTATGAAGCTTGGTTTGTTTTCAAACCTCAAGTTAAACATCTTAGAGTTTTTGGATCAGTATGTTATGCCTTAGTTCTGAAAGAAAAACGAACTAAGCTTGACTCAAGAAGTTTAGAATGCACAATGATTGGCTATTCTGATGAGAAGAAAGGGTATCGTCTTTTGACCAATGGAAAATTCATTGTGAACAGGGATGTCATTTTTGATGAAACTGAGAGTAAGAGTGCTGAAGAAATTGAAAATCTTCTTCACAAGTTAGAAACTAAGGGAAGTAAAAGAAATGGAAAAATGAAAAGTCAACCAAATTCACCAAATTGGTATGAACTTGATTTTGCTTCCTCTGAAGATGAGTCATCCAGTCCATCTACATCAACAACTTCATCTGGGTCTTCTAGCAGTTCATCCACTTCTCCAAGCAGCAATAGTTCTTCTGACAGCGATTCTCCACACTCTTCACCTGAACGAAGAACATTAGTTTATATTAATCCTCTTTACAGTGATGGAGATTTTTCAGAAGTGCAAACAAGTGAGCACGAGCTATCGAAATGGGAAGTTCAACTTTTGAAAGATGTAAAGCCTGATGAGCAGAATAAAACAGGCACCAGAAGGGCACATAGAAGTGAAGGCAATTTTTCCTTGATAGTAAATGATTTTACTGAACCTTCCACATTCAAAGAAGCAGTAGACATAAAGAATGGAAACAAGCTATGGTTGAAGAATATCAAGCAGTAATTAATAACAACACTTGGAAACTTTTTGATTGTCCATCAAATGTTAAATCCATAGGATGCAAATGGGTTTACAAAATTAAGTATAATCAAAAGGGAGAACTTGAAAAGTATAAAGCACGACTTGTCGCAAAAGGTTTTGCACAGCAGGAAGGCATTGATTACGAGGAAACGTTTGCTCCTACAGCTAAATGGAACACCATCTGATTAAGCCTTACATTGGCCGCTCAGAAAGGATGGAAAGTTCATAAAATGGATGTGAAAAGTGCTTTTCTCATCGGGGATTTACAGGAAGAAGTGTATATGACCCAACCACCAGGTTTTGAAATTGAAGGACAAGAAAATAAAGTTTGCAAATTGATCAAGGCTTTATATGGATTAAAATAAGCTCCCCGAGCTTGGTATGCAAAGATGGATGAATATCTTAAGAAAGTTGGTTTTCAACGAAGTGAATTTGATGATACTTTGTATGTATGACAACAAGGAAAATATATGGTAATTCTTGTTATGTATGTAGTTGAGTTGATCATTACTAGCAACCATGGTGATCATATTCAAGGATAATTTTAGGGGCGAATGTTCGCCCTTTGGCGAAATTAAGGGGTTTTAAATTTTTAGTGGGCGAATATTTTGTATCATAGTACATTTTTACAAATCACCTCAAATAGCCCACCTTATTTAAAGGGAGAGGGTAAAAAAGGTAAATTTAGCCCTTGAAATTAGGACTTACAACCTTCCATTCGCCCATTTTCAAGAATAGGTTTTATTTAAGTGAATCCATTCGCCCATTTTCAAGAATAGGTTTTATTTAAGTGAATCCTATGGGCCAAATACCATATTTATAAAAGAGGTATGGTAAATTAATAAAAACATAAATAAATGAGAGGTATGGTAAATAAATAAAACATTTTTTATATTTACTCCATAAGTCACCTTATATACATGTAAGGGTGTAAACAAATAAAAATATAAGTAAAGTGGAGGTATGGTAAATAAATAAAACGTCTTTTTATACTTACTCAGAAGGTATGGTAAATCAATAAAAATATAAATAAACTAGACGTATCGTAAATAAATAAAACCTCTTTTTATATTTAGTCCATAACCCTCGTTCTATTTATGAAGGCTCAAGAAGGAGGTTTCATTTAAGTGAATCCTATGGGCCAAATACCATATTTGTAAAAGAGGTATGGTAAATTAATAAAAATACAAATAAATGAGAGGTATGGTAAACAAATAAAACATTTTTTTATATTTACTCCATAAGTCACCTTATATTTACGAACACTCAAAAAATGGGTTATATTTAGGTGAAACCTATGGCCAAAATACTATGGGACAAATACCATGGACTAGATTGTTATTAATACCATGCAAAAAACCATTATTAACCCTAATATTAGAATTAATAAAAATAAAAATGGCACATGGTATTGACCGATGGTATTCACCAAAATGGCACATGGTATTGACCCATGGTATTCACCTGGAATGTAGCCTATTTAAATGGGGGAATTAAACCAACATGTAGCATATGCTAAGATTCACTAGGACTTTACAAAGTTTTATTATTTAGTGAAAGACTCGCCAAGATCTTACAAGATTTATAATTGAGTAAAATATTCGCCATGCCTGGTGAGAGATTCGCCAAAAAATTATATATACATATTATATTATTGATAAAATCGCCTTCCATTTTTCCTATATACCATGGAGATTCGCCCATTTATTAAATTTATAAATTTAGGGGGGGTTCTTAAAATTTTCCCTGATCATATTGCACAGATGAAAAAGGAATTACATGTCGGTTTTAAGATGACAGATTTGGGATTACTTCACTACTATCTTGGAGTTGAAGTCTTCCAACATCCACATCATATTTTCATTTCTGAAAGTAAGTATGCAGCAGAGGTTCTGCAATGATTTGGCATGCAGGATTGCAAGCCCGTTCTCACCCCCATGGAGCAAAACTTGAAACTTTCAAAATTTGAAGGGGAGGAAAAGGTGGACATTACAACTTACAGACAGTTGATTGGCAGCTTTATTTATTTGACAAATACTCATTCTAATCTATCTTATGTAGTCAGTATTCTTTAACGTTTTATGTAGGAACCATGAGACAACCACTGGAATGTAGCCAAAAGAGTTCTTTGATATATCCAAGGAACAAAAGATTTTGGTCTTCTTTACACAAAGACTAAAAATTTTATACTTGGTGGATATTCTGATGCCGACTTTGCTGGAAGTATTGATGATCGAGCATCAACATCAGGTTATTTACTGGACATGGGTAGTATCTTGGAGTTATAAGAAACAAGTTACAGTGGCCACTTCTTCAGCAGAAACAGAGTACATTTCAGCATGGGAAGCAGCATGTGAAATTGTTTGGTTGCGGAGAATTTTGCAGGACTTGGGCATTTCTCAGACAAAAGCTACATCATTATTCATTGACAGCTAGTCAGCCATCAAACCTACCAAGAACCCAGTTTTTCATTCAAAGACAAAACATGTGGACACCAAGTATCATCATATCAGATCTCTCATTGCCAAAGATGTCCTCAAGCCAGTTTATTGTCCTTCCAAAGATCAGATCTTCGACATTTTCACAAAACCACTTGGCAGAATAAAATTTACTAAGTTCAAGGATGAACTTGGTATCAGTTGTAATGTATCTTTGGATCATAGGGGGGAATGTTAGATGATCCAAAAATACAATATTATCGTAGGTTATAAAATTGGAATAAAATAATTATTAATTTAAGATATTAAATTAATAATTATTATTCTAGAATGTTTAATTATTTAAAGGAGACATTTAGAATGAGTATATTGTTGTAATAAGATATGACTCTCCAAATGTGTCGTATCTTAGGCTCTATTTTAGGAGATTTATTAACTAGTTGTTTTGAATAGCATTTATTATAAATGGACACTTGTTATTTAATAAGTGATCCATAATTAGAGGTAGTTAGGACATGGAGCTTATAAATAGCTCATTGCAAGAGTGTTTGGATGGTCAAGTGTAAACTCTCACAAAATCAAATATGATTTTTATTTTTTTTATTTTTTTTAATTAATAAAATTACGTGTTTGGGGACACTTCTGCCATTATTGAAAATATCATACTAACAATATGAATACCAAACTCACAAAAATCTAATGACAGGTAATACCAATTATTAGTACATGATACCAAGTTTTAATGCCTTTGATACCAATGATAACAAATTCTTAATTGATACCATTGTTATAAGTTATTGAGAATTTTTTAACTGGGAATTCTCCCCTTGTGATTATGCTCTTTTCACCAATATTAATTCTCTCCACAAATCTGATGTCTAACACCAATCACTAATTAGCATAGTCTAAAAGCATTACAACAGTCAAACAATTCATCATATCTACAACAAAAACTTTGACAATTCAGATAACATTAATTTCTAACCACAACACCATCAGCCTATATCTTTCACACTTATCCTTAAGTAGTAAACAACTGATATTAGTTGATGCTACCAACTGTTAATAAATTAATTTGATACCTAAATGTTAACTTGAGTATAATCCCCTTGTGGTTATGCTCCCTCTTTGGCACTAAGGATTTTTAATCATACTTGCACAAGCCAAGGAAACTTCAATAGTAAATAGATCAACACCTTTGTTCTGCCATCCCTATATATATTCAAACTAACAATCTGATTTAACAACATCATTGAGTCATCCAAAAGACACACTACTTAAGTCCTTTACAATCAACCACAATTCTCAGCAACACTAGTTTACTTCAGTTATTTCATAAACTAAGGAAAAACATAAGGGAAATACTTCCCTTAACCTTCAAGTGCACCACTTGGAATGTTCCTTTCTGTTCCTTGCATTTGTCCTTTTTGGCTTCTCTTGAAGCTAACCTCTTCTTTTCAATGAGGAGGAATAAGGGATCTACTCCCCCTGAGTAGATTTACTCCCTTTTTCTTCCACACCCAGGTATGCTAAGTTTTTACTTGGTCAGCACGATGAGCTTATTTCCTATGCTTATTGCATATTCTTACCTAACTGAGTGACTTCCTGCCACAATTTGAGCATACAAACCATTGTCCATTCCCCTTGTTAACACTAATTAAAGCCAATCAACAAAATACTTGTTTCTCTTCTTTCTCACTATTTGTGTTTTCTTTCTACTTGTACTTCTTTGGGGACCTGTTCGATATTTTTCTACTTCTTTTATCTGATTGAAGTCTTTATCTATTGTAGCTTATATAAGAGAGATAAACCACATAAATTTCAAGCTCTGATATGCTAATAATATTTAAGGCCGAACACTAGTTTTTGTTTCCTCCATGCACCATTAGACCTACCTCTCTTATGATTGTTGTAATAACTCTTGCGTTGTTATCCTTGCTTGCTGCCAACATGATCCATACCTTTGTTTCCACTTTTTTGGAAAGAGGATTCCTTACCAATTTTGCATGCAGTTTCATAGTGCCAAAAATTCTTACATCTGTAGCATTCAACTTTATTTATAAGGGGGGAAATGAATTATTCTTACCATATATTCTGTTCACTGAATCTCTTTGACTGATGCTCACTCTCATGGTGCTTTTGATGCTTTGATAATTTTTCCTTTGAGGGGGAAAGGCTCTTTATGCATTACCATTCAAATTTCTCTGATGAACTCATGGTTGCTTCTAAAAAAGAGTGTTCCGACTATGTTATTACAACTTATTTTTCCTCTTTGGACACTTCGAGGAAAAGTGCCCTATGTTACCAATAAAAAAGCATACGAGTGTTTTCACACCTTTGTCTTTACCTTTGGAAGTATGTTTTCCTTCTCGTTGTGTTCTCTTCTCTACTATTGTAGTGTTTTGGGTATTCCTTTAGCAAATTTGATGGGTCCCTTTGATGTTTTTTTTGAGTCACCTCCACTAATCAAACTTATCCCGTCCTAAGTGGGGCTTTGACTACCACGAATTCATCCAGAGCTTCATAACTCTTTGCATGCTTCTGATATTTCAACATCTACTCTTTTAATATAATGATATCAAATCCTAGATTCTGATATGAGGTTTTAAGCTTATTGATCTCCTCAAAATCTAATATGAGTTTCCTTCTTAAATAAATATTTTCTTCAAGATCTTCTAACTCAAAAAGGGGCTACTAGATTCACAAGTGTCTATTTCACTCTCTGCTTTTTCAAGCACTTGTTCCCTTGTTGAATTTAGCTATTCTTCTATTGACACATGAAATGTCCGATCTAGCCCTCTACCAGAGGTGGGACCATCAACTTATCAAACAACGTCTAGATCTTCTATTGCTATCAAATTAGTTCCTTCCTCACTACAACTGCATGAGGAATTATTTATTTCACTAGAGGTTACAATTGAGAAACTTGAAGATAAATGGCCTATTGTTCTACAATAATAATAGAACAACAACTTACTTGTAGATTGTATATCCTCGACATTATTTAGGTGTTGATAAGAAACTTGGCCTCTTAATACATGTGAATCATCCTCTAATTCATGATCTTCAATACCCTTTGAATCTTTAGCTACTCCATTCTTTAGAGAAGCTCTCTTGACATCACATGCATCTTGTATATTTGTATCATAGATGGGTTGCAACTCATTCCATGTCTCTTTTGTAGTCTCACAATAGATTACTTTCTCAAGATATGACTTGGAAAACTCTTTCAATATGTCCTCCTTTTATATTTCATCAACCTCATTATCTATTAATCCATTCTCCACAGCTAGTCATACATCGAAATCAGGAGCTTACAAGAAGATTCTCCATTTTACCTTCCAGGTTATGTAGTTTGAGTCATTAAAAAATGGAACTTCATCTGAGGTAATCCAATCCTAATTCTCCATGTTCCTTGATCTTCCTTCCAGCTGTTAAATTGATCCTAAAGGAACCTAGTTTCTCTGATACCAATTGTTATAAAAAAATGGAAAAAAAGACATTACTGAGGGGGGTGAATCAATAGTGTGACCAAATTATACAACTCTTGACAATTAATACTTTTCAATCCCTTTAGCAAACACTCATGTAATCAAAACCATAACTCAATATGTAAAACATAACATAATAATCATTGTCATACACAGGTGCAACACACACACACACACACACACATATATCTAAGACATCAATATTTTCAAACCCAAATAAATAGGACATTTTATTTCATAAAAACATAATTTTCCCACCTTATCCACTCACCAAAAACACCATAAACATAACCCTCCACAATCTTTGGTTACTAAAAAAACCACCAAACATACCAGTAGCCTAAATCCTTAGCAATTACTAATTTCACGATAAAAACATCCTTGTTGAATACATCAAAACACCATTCACCAATTCATTCTCTTCCTTCTCAAACACCTTTTAGACACTAAAATTGATCTTTGATTCACCCATGATATATATTGATATCATGCATCTCATTGCTCCAACAACCTAACATCTTGGTTGTTAAATTCTACTTATAAAGAATTTGGAATGATATTTTTGAATTAAAACTTTAGTTATCTTAAGCTATTCATAATGCATAAATATTTATTTATTTTTTCTTTTTTCTTCTTCAATTAAGTGTTTTAAACATGTTCTCCAAGTCTTCTAACCCTTAATTGTTGTCTCTCTAAGAAATACTAAGCTTAACTGCACAATTTTTTTATTTTAGAATTTTTCATAATTTAGCAGTGATGCTTCTAAATTGCGCACTTCTTGAAATTTAGTTGTTCAGCCAAATTTATCTCCAGATATGTCCATGTCGCTATTTGCACTGCCAACTCATTCATGCATATTTTATATTCATTTTAGTGTTGTTTATTTTGTGCATGTTAACTCCAATTCTAAGTTTTCAACCTACTTCCGTGCCAAACATATTAACTTGCACACCATCACTTTGTTTTTAGCCCATAAAAGGCTTTAAACTATGTTTTCTACTCGTTCACATGAATTCCTTAAACATGGCCCAAATCCCTTAACACTACAACATTATAAATCTGCGTGCCCATTTCTCTTTAAGCCCAAAATTGATTACTTCCTTTGTAATTCTTTTGCGCCCTTGGTTTTACACTTTCACATAAAACCACGTTGTAGTCTTTAAGCTTTAACCCTTATCTTTATTTCATTCCAATATTACATGTTCAGTGGGCCTGAAACTCTTCTCTTGTGCTCCTTTAATTGGTCTTCGACTTCAACTATACTTGCTACCATTTTTTGATGTTGAATCATCCTGAAAGTCCTCACCTTACACCATTTAGCTTTCTTCTAGTGCATCACCTCTGGGGTGATGTGTCACATCTTTGTTCTTATTGATTCTTGGTTCTGATCTTATATACCACCATTTCAACGCTAAATCAACCCAAATATTCCTCTGCTACACTAACTTGAAACCTTTTGGGGTCTGGGGACCGAGATGAGATGTCCTAGTGGGAAACACTTCTACACATGTGAGTCAATCAATGACTAGCTAGGGTGACCTTTCCACCACACATGTTTAGCTTCTAGTCATCCCATAAAAACTTTGCGTGCACACCTTATGAACCTTCTGAGAAATCCCATCTGGGGTGACGTCATGTTCACATCACCATTGCCACATGATGCCATCTGAGTGGTGACACATGTTACTCAGATTTATCCCCTTTGACCACATGAAAATGTTGAAAATGCATACAAGATGTCCCTAGGTATGACGTCATGTTAGCATCATCATGCCCTAATTAAATACTACCACATATTTTCCAATTAGTAGAGAGAAAAGGGTTTAGGCTTTTGGTTTTGTATCCAAATTCTTCATTAACAATTAAAACATAAAACCACTAGGTCCAAGCCTTCACTGCTCATTGTGGCATATTCAGTGACCCTACATCATCCCCAAACATTAATTATGTGTGCAAGTTATTTCTTATGGGGAAGACCTCCCAAGGTGACATGGCTCTAGGGACCACCTGCTATTGAAATCTTTCAAGGAAAGCCTTTGTCATCATTGTGTGGACTATCCACTTCTACCTAGAGCTATGTCATCCTTGGCCTCACATTTATGCTCAACTTTGGATCCTTTCGAGGTACATCTATTAGGATAAGCTATATATTATGAACTCTATTAGTCAATGTGAATGTTTTTCGCTACTGAAATCCTCTTTGGCTTGCATCATCCCAAAGGCTCCCCTTATGCGTAGCTTTGAAACAATTTGAGGAACGTCTATCATTATGAGTTATCATGGGGGGACTCTAGCAATGGCCAATAGAAACTCATTGTACCACTGCATTGTAAGCCACATTCATAGAGACCATTGGTTAGTAGCTTCGCTAACAAACTCTGCCAAATTTTATCGCAACACCAAATTTAACTTCCTCCAAATTTGTCCTTCATTAACTTAGCTCTATTACTTTGACTTTGGGGGTTCTCTCCTTTGACTGGAAATAACTTGTGATTCCGAAGGACTTTTGCTAAATTTTATATACCATTGAAAAGCTCTTTCAGAGCTCTATCCATCTAAATGGGTTCCAACTACATTTGAGGTGATCTACTATTACAGAAATGGATCAAAATTCTCAGCACCTTAACAATTATTTTCCTTACTATTCTTTGAATTGATCTTCATTATTCTTGCAACCATTTCTTCTCTTTCCATAACCTCCTTTGGCATGCTTGTCAATCCTTCTGTGATACCATTGATCTATTGAAAACACCTTTGTCAATACTTGTTCGAAATTAGCCTTATGCCAACAACACCTTTGAAAATGAAAACATATCAAAACTTGACATCAGTAAACAACTCCTTTGACAACATATTCTAACCATCTCCCATCATCTTGTTTTCCTTTGCCATCAACGAAAACTTATTCTAACAAAGTTTAATATGTATAATTTATTTATTTTCAATGTTTAAAAAAAGTTAGGAAAGTAAAAAAAGTTCAAAATAATAATAAAAAAAAATAATTAAATCCATGAAAGAAAGCTAACAAAAACATAAATAAAAAATTAAAATTAAAAGAATAATTAATAATTAAAATGATGAATATTGAATTTCTCAAATTAATATAATAATCATCTTTATATATATATATATATATATATATATATATATATATATATATATATATATATATATATCATGATATCAAATATTTCTTATATTCCAATATAATTGAAATTAAATAATGATCATATACTTTTATTTATCTATTTTAAAATAACTTCATACATAGAACTAGCATATTATAATCAGTATAATTTTACCCTGTGCTTAAAAAGTAGCATACTTCCATAAATATGGGAAAAATATTACAGTTATATTATTTAGAAAGTGAACCACTATTTTAAGGATAACCTTCTACCATGATTCTTGATCTTTTTTAAGTTGTTGGAAAGAGTTTTCTATTAATCAAAGAAAACATACATCACGGATACATCCAAAATCACTAGCCTCTGCCAAAACATTCACCAACGTTCAATAATATCATAATTTGACCAAGAAAGACAACAATAAAAGCCAAACTAACTAGACCATTAACCTTGAAAGCTCGAAGGAGATGACTACACCAAGACAAAAAAAAAATAAAAATTATTCGATCAAGACCCATACATGGACAAAAATATATTTATCCTTTGCAAAACAAGCTATAGTAACATCTGTGTCCCAAATCAACCATCCATCCTACCAACCAACTATGGTCCCAAAGGCGAGCCACACCCTCCTACAAACAACACCTCCATTCCACGAATAATAAATGTGGCCACCAAGCTCCAAGACATGAATGACTAAACAAATGAAAAAAAACCTTGTCAAGAGGAAGCATAAGCACAACTCCAAAAGGGAACCAAAGAGTACTAGCATATATGCGCCATAATTT
This sequence comes from Pinus tabuliformis, assembly GCA_031772625.1. Classification (NCBI taxonomy): domain Eukaryota; kingdom Viridiplantae; phylum Streptophyta; class Pinopsida; order Pinales; family Pinaceae; genus Pinus; species Pinus tabuliformis. Next base: position 787,460,249 of record CM062808.1, read on the forward strand.
TTAAATTAGAGATTCCACTTGACAAGAACCAACAATTAATGTGTCTAATATGCACAATAAGAACATCAGTCCTTATGGCGAGCAAAAAACCCACACTAAACCCATCAAGAACCAAAACAAGATCTAAGAAGGTCCATCAACAATGAGGTAACATAAATATAAAAAGAGAGACAAAAAACATTGTCCTAGAATTTAATCTTGATCCAATGAAATGATGGTAAGGTCCTAAATGTTATCAATAGGTGGGTCAATATCATCGCGAGGATCACCAAGAGGGTTGGTTAGATCCCTAGAGGCAGAAGCTGACACAAGAAAACCTTCCACCCGAGGTAGTCTTGAATCAACATTATCAAGACAAAACCATAGATTCCATAAATGCTTAATATCCTCCAGTCCAGAAAATTGATATTAAACGTAGCAATGCATCCATTTGTTGATGCAAGGTGAGGGATTACAAGAAATGGATTCTCTTCTTATGAAATCGACCTGGGTCTGAGAAACTTTGCAAGTCTGAACCTGTCATCTGAAGCTCAAAATCAGAATGGTAGGGGTGGTCCTCAAATTGTTTTTCCTCCAAAAGAAGAATTTATCTCCACACTTCAAGAGGGACCACATCAAAAAACGTTCAAAAATATTCAAATGTAGAAGGCCATGTTCACTTATAGCCAACATAACCCATACCACCCCTCCTACATATCATTATTTGATGCCAAGGCATGATGGATGTAATAGGAGAGCAGACTAAACAGGGACATGAATTATGACCTACAAAATAAGAGGATGGATAAACCAAAAAATCTTTCTCCCTTGATCTCAAAACCAATAAATCATCCCCCTTGGCACCACGAAAGAGGGACAAATTTAAGAAAATAACCAAATTTAGGAAAACTAAACAACATAGGACTCTAAAGTCCCCATAACCAAACTAGACAATTATAAAAACTAGAACCCAAACTCACAACATGATAAATTTCCCTCCCCATAGTATAGAATTTCCTACATAAATTGGGATTCAAACAAAATAAAAAGGATATCCCTGAGATAAGAGGAAAGGATGCCCAATAATAAATAACTAGGACTTCTTAGAAAAGAAACTAGCTAAAACCCAAAAGAGCCGACACTTTACAAGTAATATAACACCCTTATGAAATATAAAGGCACAATGAAACAAAACAAGGTTGAAGACCAAATTCACCAAGATTATACACCAGATATCATCCCAATAAACTTGACAAAACACAAATGAGAAGCTACAACACAATAGCAAACCAAACAATAGTCTTACTAGATGCAAGGAGGCAATGGAGCATAACCATAATAGCATTACTTAATGGCAATTAGTAAAACAAGGTACACAATATGTCTTTATGCCTTAGCATCCTCCCTAGAAAGGACACAAACTCCTAAAGAAACCCAATTGCACTCAAATGCAATAGATACACAAATAACAACAACACTAATCGATCAAAGGTAAATGAAGGTGAGGATGCATCCTCACCTCCTTTCTCATAGGGTATGTACTTCCACCACCACAGAGACATAAGCCAACATTTATAAAAAGTAAACTTTCCATATGCCTTCCAATGCCCTCCACCAACCTTTTGACATGCCATAACATATTTGAGATAGTTGTATAGAGGTCTCCCCTTACAAGGAGGCACCATTAGCACTTGTAATAACACCACCATTGGGGGAGAGGTTATCATTACCCAACAGGGCTTGGGTTTGCTAAATATCCCCACTTAAAATGGAAGGAGGCCAGACATCATCCAACACCATTTGTCTAGACCTACACCTTAAATTCAGTAGAAAATCAATGACCATATTCCCAACTTGGTTGGTATGGGAGGCTAGTAAATAATCCACCTTTGGAAAAAATGCACTAATTCACCCAACAACACCCTCCAAACATAAACTCCATACAATTTTCCTTAGAGGTTTCCCATTAAGGAGGTGTTGGATACACTTGATCACTTGGGAATCACTTGGGAATCCCCATCAACCTGTAGTAGAAGATAACTCTCATCAATGGGTATCAAAATGCCCTCCTCCACAGCCAAAAAATATATCAAATTATTGCTCCAAAAACCACAACTCTGAGCAAAGAGACGTACTAAATTATTATTTGAACCTTGCAAAATACCATCAAACCCAACAATTCCTAGGTTTCCCTTAGAACCTCCATCTAAGATGAATTTAATAAAACATGTAGGAGGAGGGGCATAAGAGGAGTTAGATGAAGGCAACACCATTTGATCATGTTTAGCTATAAATGTAGTCATATTTTGATGTAAATTCAACCTAGTCAGTATCAAAGCCTCATGATCATCCACCTTCCAATCTTCCATAAACTAAGAAATAGCCAAAATAGTTTCATGAATATTGTGAATCACCAAATCATTGATCACTGAAATCACCTTCTTTTGATCCTGGAAAATGTGAGAATTTCTTTCCTTCCACACATTCCATAGAATAAATCATATGATTAGGCACCAAGCATGACAAACAACTAACTAAATCATCTCGTTTCCATTTACCAATAGCAAAAATATAGATATTTCAATCCTACACTCCTTCTATAAACGAAAAATAATTGAGCAGATGTTACATCAATTCTTCTGCATTTACACAAAGAGGGCAATAGGAAGGTCCTTCCACACCTTTTTTTTCCTCATCACCATGATTTTTGATATACTCATTCTTTTTTAAATATGCATGTATTAGTATTCTTGATATACTCATGCATCCATATTTAAAAAATATTGAGTATATTCCATTATATTTAGGAACCTAATATATCTATGAGGTGTACATTCGTTAGTTTATGTGGGGTTTCATTAAAAACTATCTTTTAGGGTGTCTAGTTTTAACTAAATTTACATAAACTTGGTAACTCTACATCTCACAAATGAACAAAAGATTCTTCCATTCAATATTGAAAATAATCTCACTTAACCTTATTTAAACTAGAGAAAAAAATAAAACCAATATATTTTTAAAAGGTATATATATATAATATTAATCAAACTTTTTTTTTAATATAAACTAATAATATAACAAAATAGAAAGCCTAAATGTAAAATAAAATTTATTATACATATATTCCTCTGATTGAAAGACTTTACACTATATTCTATTTACATATATATGGAAAATATTTAACTTAATATAAATCAACTTGATATATAATAATTCCTTCTTAAATATTATAAAATATTAATCAAATTATTTTTTAAATATTAATTATTAATCAAATTATTTTTTAAATATAAATTAATAATCTTAAAAGGATATTCAACAAAATATAAGATGTACTCCATCTCTGTGTGAAAATAGAGGGAACAAAAAAGCCTCACTCAAAAAGTCATTATAAAATTATAATAATTTTACCTTAACGATTATGAACGGAGAAAATTTTTTACACATAATCTATTCCAAATTTTTGATTTTCTTTTTTACAAAATTGAAAATCTTTATAAATGTTGCTCTACCAAAAAATAAATTGTTTGCGACAAGATATGCAATTTTTGTATCTTTTAATAAAGACCCTAAATTTTGCCATGAATTTTTTTTTAAACATTTTTTAAGACACCATCCTTCTTTCATGTACGTTACTATTATTAATTAGTAAAGAGATGAATGACAACTCTCTCCATTTTTTTTTGTATATTCTAATAAAGACCCTAAATTTTGCCATGAATTTTTTAAAAAATATTCTTTAAGACACCATCCTTCTTTTTTCTACATTACTATCATTAATTAATAAAGAGATGAATGACAACTCGTTCCAATGTCGAAGGTTCTCCGTTTCCGATTCTTTTTAACACGTCCAATAATTATAATTACTTTCTTGAAGGATCCTTTCTTCGTAAGTGATTGATTTTGATTGAGAGAGCTATAAATAGTCCATGGCTCAGAGAGTGGTTGGGAATCCAAGGCTTAGGGAGTAGTCAGGGATTTTCTCTAGATTCCTCTTCCTTACTTAGAGGTGAAATGGCTCATAAATCCAAATATTCAAACTAATTTTAATTTTTAAATCCACGGTCAATCGTAAGAGGAGGTTGTCATAGTTCTTATTGTTTAATTTGATTTTTTGATTTTGATTTTAATTTTGATGGTTTGTTATAAAGTTTTATGATTTGATTTTATTGATTTATTTATTTTTATTTTTTTAGTTATGATGGTTTGTTGAGGAAAAATTATTAAATCAAAATGGGTATGAAGAATAAAAAAATTGAGCCATATGTTATTGAATTTAAGCTTCTGTGATCTATATCAAGTTTTTGAGAAGATTTTTCGGCGGAAATCACATTATAATACTTTTGTCAACGCTTTTCGAACCAATGCTTGTGGTTCATCTTAGGACAAGTTGAAGAATCAGATCATGGGGGGAGAGAACTATGTTGTTTTGTATTATTACTTTTTTTTTTTATATTTATATATATATGAAAATTTATCAGGGTATCAAGTAAAACATAAATATTAATAAAATATATTAAAAATTGTCTCAATTGAATTTTGTTGTTTTATAATTATATTACCATAATTATTTATAAGTAAATATTGATAATTTTAACTAAGTATATTTAATGCTAATAAGAATCATATAATTTTAGTTAACCGTGTTTAATGTTAATAATAATTCACTATTTGTCAACTAACACAACTACATGAATAAAGTGGTATCACTTTCCACTTTTCATATCCCGATAGACATCATTAATTTTAAAATATAGAAATTCATACTAATCTATTTTTATCAACCACTTCTTTAATGTGACTGTCCAAAAATATGTTAAAGATATACAAAATATATAAATAAATGAATATACATAACAAAAGAATTGATTATAACATTAATGAAAATGCAAATAAATAGTAATAAAGTATACCAAAAGTCATGTAAAAAGAATTTCATTATTTTATAATTATACTAAAATATATTCCTGTAAAGTAGAAAGGAAAAAGGGTATGGAAGGCAAGCCAGATTTCATTATTGGTTCCAATAAAAATGTAGAAACATTAAGATAAGGAAGACAAATTCTTCTGAAGAGAAATTTATTATATCTTTATTAATGCAAGATATTCTTATATATAGAACAATAAGATAACTTATTATAATGACACTCATGTGATTATAACTCACACTTACATTCGTAAATGAGACTCTCCATATAATACATTACATTTGAACATCCATGATTAATATGAACGCATTAAAACATTAATGCATAGGAAAAATACATTTTTGTAATTGATTCTAAGTGTTGAATGCATTAAAACATTAATGCATAGGAACAATATATTTCTCTAATTGATTCTAACTACTACGTGAAGTTCCCGGATGTGGATGTTAACTACGACAGTTAAGTTGATTAGACGGATTGGCGGCGGACGGGGCGGCTACATGGCCCTCTACAACCTTTCCAATGCCACCCTGAATGGCATTCATGGCACCTCGCAGGAGCCATTTAATGCCTGCACTAGTCGAGGCAGAGCCATTACCCACTTAATCATGGAGCCGGAGAACTTTCCTGTTATTCTACCCCTGATTCACTGTGCATGCCCTCTGCAAGCGAGAGAGTCGACTGAACGCACCAGCACTTGCCACAGATGTTGGCTTGTGAGCTGCATTGATTTGGGTAATGGCTTCCACCATTCCCATACCAACTTATGCAATTTGGCTCACAACCTCCAGCCCTCTGTAATTTCCTCGCTTAGCTCTCCTGTCAATTCCTCTTTTGTTCCTGCTGACTTTCTCCCTGTTCCCATAGCCACCATGGTTTTCCATCGTATGCGAAGTCGACGTTGTGGCACGCGCGGCGAAAGTTATTGTCCCCTGCTTTGCCTAGCCTCGACTCTACTTCCCCTGCCTCCTCTGCCGAAAATCCCCACCAGCACAGTTTTGAAGGCCGGTACCCAGATACAAGAAGTGGCATAGGCAGAGCAGGCCTCCTTAGCTCAAGCCGTGAAGCTGTTGTTGTTCGCTCTGCTACCTTTCCCCTGCCCCCGCACCCTGCTCCTCACACCACCCAATTTCGGTTTTGCAGCTCTTTGAATTGCCTGGTTATAGTAGCTACAGTCTCAATCACCATTACAGAAGAGACCTAGCAGCATGCTCCCCTGGATAATTCTACGGAGGCAGTGAAAAGAGCTGGCCCAAGCAGCAGGAATAGGGGCAACAATGACGAGCAGGAAGCTGATGAAGGTCGGAACAGAAGGCATGGTAAAGCCATTATTGGCAGTCGGCATGTTGAGATGTGAGTTCATAGTTACACGCAGGCCATGGACAACCGTTTGGGTGACATGTCAGGCTCGCATGTTGAGGCTTGTTGCATGGAGGAAGGCGATCAGGTGCTGGGACGTGGCGAGTCAGACAACTTGGATGACTCGACGTGTCCAATTATGGAGGAGCCCGCTCTAGAAGACTAAGCGCCACATGTCGTGCATGCCAGGTGGATTTTTGTCTTGCTCTTGGTTTAGTTTTTGTACAAGTCCTATGTGTCCTCAGGATAAACTGTTGGTCTGCTGGTCTAGTAAGGATAAATTGTTGGTCTTGGTAATGATCTATTTAAATTCGCCACCCCTGTGTGGGTTAATTTTTGGATATATTTTGGACATATCTTTGGACTAGTTTCCCCTCTGTTACGGAAGTCATAGACAACTATCATGGATGTGTGCTGATTGAGGTCGGGTTCCTTTGTGGCCAAGATTCACTGTAACTACCCTTTTTTGTATCATATTAATAGATTAACCTTACTTAGAAAAAAAAAAAAAAAAAAAAAATAAAAAAAACTGAACTGCTACATAAAGTAGAAACAGAAATACACTCTCCAATTATCACCCTAGAAAAATTAATCCATAAAATCACTTTCTTGGATGCTCTCATGAGAGTGCAAGGAGGAAGTGAGAGTATAGATTACAGTGGAGAATTGTGAAGGTAAGGACAAGATAGATAACTCATTATTTCGAAAGGGAAAATATTAAAGCAGAATGCATTAAGTTAATGACAAGCTTATTGATTTTTCATTTTGTTTATTAAATATCATTTTATCCTTATCCAATTAACAACACGTAAAAGTAATAAACCAAACGTTAACTTACTGCATAACATTTGCTAATTATTATTTAAATAAACAACTCAAAGCATAAATTCTACATTATCTACTCACCTTTACCTAAACGTTTTTACGAAATAGGCAAATCAAAACGTGTATCATTGAAAGGTGGTTCAAAAAAAAGTACAACCATAATATAGACAAAGTGAAATTAAATAGAGGGATGCTCATTTCAATTAATGAAATGAGTGGTGAGGGACATTTGTTCACCAATATTGAAGGTTGATATGTATGAGGGAAAAACCTATCCTTCTACATACCTTCCTCCTCCAACTATAAACTTTAGTATTAATTATGATTATGTTTCTATTTTGTTTCTATCAAAGTAGAAAATGAAATAATCGAGTTTCGTAGATATAGAGGTGAACTAAAAATAAAAACCAAATACCGGCAATATCGGAGTACGAAATTTGTAACCTAAAACATTTACCATTTAAAAGTTATAAATTAAAGAGAAATATCTATAAATTAAAGAGAAAATATCTCTGGCTAATAAACGTAATATCTAAGTAAAATTGAAACGAAAAATTCAAATAGAGTAATGAACAGAAATCCACACAATTGATGTAGGTTTTTCCAAAGTTTATGGAATGGTAATATATTTACATATTATCTAAGTAAAATTGAAAATAAAAATCAAAATATGGCACTGAACAGAAATCCACGCATATGAGGGAAGTTAAATATGGCACTGAACAGAAATCCACGCATATGAGGGAAGTTTGACCAAAGTTTAGGGAAAGATAATATATTTACAATTATCTATACAAAATCGAAATGGATTACAGTATGGCATGTATGTCTAATATTTAACGACTGAAAAGAAAATTACTAGAAGCTGTTTTTGTATCTAACGTGGTGGGTGTAATTACGGAATTATGCTATTATGGCTGTAAATAGGGAATTGTACTATTACGTGACAGAGTTTAAAAAGCAGCAAATGACAAAGAAGATGAGTCTGAATCACACAGAAGGAGAGATGGGTAGAGTTGAAAATAATTAATATTATTTTGTATTAATGGAGAAATGGTTACACAAGTTATAACGTATTTTCTTAGTTTAGGATTTGTTCCTAGAGTTTAAGAGTTTGGTTGCAACTTCCTGAGTTCTAGTAATGTACTTAATGATGTAATTTCTCATTTGATGAGAGTAGAGTGTATGGAGAGAGTTCTCCTTGTTTGAGTGCAGTCTCCAGGTGCAGTATTCACCTGTGAGCTGTAACTCCTTCTTTTTCAATTCAAGTTTGATTTTTATCTTGGTATCAGAGCACAGAGTAGGGATAGCCTTAATTTTTTTTTAGGATGCATCATTGATTACAGAACTGTAGTGGCGGCATTTGTAGAATTAGGTGGACTGCAGTAACCCTTGAAGACTGGTCTCAGATAAGTGATCATCTCTGAGCACAAAAAAGTGTTGGCGCGGTTTCGTCACGAACATTCACGCCATTTTTGTGTGGAAGGAAGAACTGGCGCGATTTTTTTAGGAACAGACGCGCCAGTTGGCGCGGTTTTAAGGGTGATAAGTGCAACAGCGCACCAGAAAGTACATTTGGCGTGGAAAATAAAGGATTAATCGTGTCAATTTCGTAAGACGCGTAGATTTTGTTTCTGGCGCGGGCATTTCGCTGTCGAACGAGCGCCAACCTCTTTCTCTTTGAAAAATCTGCAATTGATTGCAGATTGGTCTTGTCTGGTGGTCGCACGTCGAAATTTCAAATCTGCTCGGTGGCAGCAGATTTGACTTGCCCGGTGGTGGCGCATTGGAGTTCTTTTATCTACTCGGTGGCAGCAGATCGGAGCTGCCTGGTGGTGGCGCATTGGAGCTCTTTCATCTGCTCGGTGGCAGCAGATTAGACCTGCCCGGTGGTGGCGCATTGGAGCTCTTTGATCTACTCGGTGGTAGCAGATCGGAACTGCCTGGTGGTGGCGCATTGGAGCTCTTTGATCGGTTCGGTGGCAGCAGATCGGATTTGCCCGGTGGTGGCGCATTGGAGTTGTTTTGATCTGTTCGGTGGCAGCAGGTTGGATTTTCCCGGTGGTGGCATATTGGAGTTGTTTTGATCTGTTCGGTGGTAGTAGATCGGATTTGCCTGGTGGTGGCGCATTGGAGTTCCTGATCTCTTCGGTGGCAGCAGATCGGACTTGCCTGGTGGTGGCTCATTGAAGTGTTCAGTTGGATAGAAATTTTATCAGTCCAATATGAATAATAGTATAGAATCATATCTCCACGAGTCTGGCAAACTCGATGGATCGAATTTTTCCAACTGGAAATTCAAGATGTAGACTTTGCTTGAAAATGCAAATGCGTGGTCGATCGTTACAGGAAATGAGATGAGATCAAGAACAGCTACACAAGAACAAGATTAGGATAAAAGGGAGGCCAAAGAAAAGGTTATATTAAAGATGTCCATCAAGGACAATGTTATCCCACATATTAGAGACTGTAAATCGGTCGCTGATATTTGGATGATGATCAAAATCCTATACGAGACGCAGAATACAAACCGTGTCTTGTCACTCAAAGGCAAGCTGTTTGCATTGAAGATGGAGGAGAATGAATCCACTGCTGGATTCATTGCTAGAGTCAAAGACCTAAAGGACAGATTGGGAGATATCAGAGAGAAAGTTTTCGATTCAGATTTGGTCACGATCACGTTGAACGGAATGACTGATGATTATCAGACATTCATCACAGGGCTGTCAGCAAGGGAGAAAGCCACTTCATTTGAAGCGCTGACAGGGATTCTGGTACAAGAAGAAGAGCGACGAAAAAATTTGAAATCACAGGGCAATGACCTTGCTCTAATGGCAAAAGGGAGACAGTTTAAAGGGAAGAAGCATCAACAACCGCAGCAACAGTAGTAGAAAGGAGCCAACACATTTTAGAAGAGACCGTTTAAAGGTATGTCTGCTAATAATTTTCCCATCAAGAAATGTTTTTACTGTGGGAAACCTGGACATGAGATTAAAGATTGTTATAAGAGGCAGGTAGACGAAGGAAGAAACAAACAGGGAAATCATAAGGGTTACTTCGTTAATGAAGAGGAGGATCATAGCCACGAACTTCGACTATTTGTAGTCGATCGTGCCCTTTCAGCTTCAAAAGGAGATGAGGACGACATATGGTATGTTGACTCAAGCGCATCCTCACATATGACTGGTAAGAAGGATTGGTTTGAATTTCTTGAAGAAACTTCATGTGGGTCAAAAATCTATTTAGGAGATGATAGTGGACATGAGATCAAAGGACATGGTGAAATTCCTGTAAAATTACCTAGCGGAGACATTAGACACCTCAAAAATGTATTGTATGTTCCAGGAATTAAGAAAAATTTGGTCTCTGTCTCAATGATTACTGATCAGGACATGCAAATTCAATTTTTTAAGACTAAATGTGTCATTAAGGATAGCCAGATGGAAACAGTTGCAACAGGAGTGCGCGTGGGGAACCTGTACAGACTAGATGTGAAGAGTATGCCACAGTAGGCAATGGTTGCAGCTGGATCGACAGCCGAAAATCTCTGGCACCAGAGATTCGGCCATCTTAATCTGCAAGACCTCATCCTACTTCAGACAAAAAGGTATGGTTGATGGACTCCCTATTTTCCATAATGTTAAGCTGGATTGTGATGGATGTGCATTAGGGAAAATGCATAGAGAAGAGTTCCCTTCGCATGTTAATAGAAAGGAAAGAGACATTTTAGAACTGGTGCATACAGACATTTGCGGACCTATGCAAACCAGGTCATTAGGAGGAGCATATTACTTTCTCTTATTTACAGATGATTGCACTAGATTTTCATGGATATACTTTCTGAGTAAAAAGAGTCAAGCCTTTCAGTATTTTAAAGAGTTTAAATCCATGGTAGAAAACCAGACAGGAAAAAGGATAAAAATTCTTCGCTCAGATCAAGGGGGAGAATACAGGTTGGGAGAATTCATGGATTTCTGCAAGCATCATGGGATTGTGCAAGAGTTTATAGTGCCACACACTCCACAGCACAATGGAGTGGTAGAACAGAAGAACAAAACTCTTGTGGAGTGCGCAAGGAGCATGCTTCAAGGTAAGGGTCTATCAAATGGTCTTTAGGCAGCAGCTATTAACACTGTTGTATATTTAAAGAATAGGAGTCCTACTAGGTGTCTAGGCTTCAAAACCCCTTTTGAAGCATTGTTTGGATTCAAACTAGCAGTGAGTCATTTAAGAATATTTGGGTCAAAAGCTTATGCTCATATACCTAAGGCAGATAGGAAGAAGTTAGACCCCAAACCCCTGAAATGTATATTTGTTGGATATGGCACTGAGTTCAAGGCATATAAGTTATTTAATCCTGTGACTCACAAGGTTTTTGCAAGCAGAGATGTCATATTTAATGAAAAGGTTGAAGAAGGAAAAAATGACTCTAACAGTGATTGGCACATTCCATTGCTATTGGAAGAAAACAGTGAGGAAGATGAAGAGCAGGAGGAGAAGCAAGAAGAAGAAACAAACAATGTAATCAATGATGATGCAAGCCCAGAAAAGGCTGAAATAGACAGAATTGAGGTAAGTCCCCTACCAAGGAGATCAGGTAGGAAGACTTGATTATCTTCTAAATTGAAAGGCTATGCATTAATGTAAAAGATTTTAAACATTGTATAACCTACAAATTATGAGGAAGCTAGTAAATCTGATGCATGAAGGGCTGCAATGTATGAAGAAATAGATTCAATAAACAGAAAAACATACTTGGGATTTGGTTGAATTTCCTGAAGGTAAAACCCCCATAGGATGTAAATGGCTATATAAACCAAAAATAAATGCAGATGGGAGTATAGAGAAACTTAAAGATAGACTGGTAGCAAAGGGTTACTCACAGAAAGAGGGAATAGATTTCGATGACACCTTTGCTCCTGTAGCCAAATTAAACACCATTAGAATGTTAATTTCCTTAGCAACAAAACACAAATGGCAGCTACACCAGCTAGATGTTAAGTCTGCATTTCTGAATGGTGACTTGAAGGAAGAAATCTATTTAGTACAGCCTCAAGGTTTTGTAAAAAAGGGGCAGGAACATCTTGTGTGTAAATTGAAAAAGGCACTTTATGGTTTAAAACAGGCACCCAGGTCGTGGTATGAGAAAATTGACTCATTTTTTGTACATCATAGCTTTCATAGGAGCTTGAATGATCCAAATATGTATACCAAGTTTAATAAACAGAGGAAAATTATTTTGATTTCTTTGTGTGTAGATGATATGATCATAACAGGGAATGCTAACAATCTGATCAAAGAAATCAAGCAGCAGATGTCACAAGTGTTTGAGATGAAAGATCTCGGAAACCTTTATTATTGCTTGGGATTGGAGGTATGGAAAGATTCTGGACAAACGTTTCTTACTCAAGGGAAGTATGTTAGAAGCTTGCTGGAAAGGTTCAGAATGGAGCAGTGCAGATCAGCAGCAACACCATTACAGCAGAATTTAAAGTTGAGCAGTGACGATGGTACTAAAGAGGTGGATGCCACTATGTACAGACAGCTAGTTGGCAGTTTGATATATTTGACTAAAACTAGACTAGATTTGGCATATTCTGTTAGTGTGTTGAGCCAGTTCATGTCAAAACCACTCGAAAGTCACTGGGTCGCAGCAAAAAGTGTGTTGAGGTATCTTAGTGGTACTAGTAATTATGGAATTTTGTACACTGACACTTCTGATGTTATTCTAGCAAGTTTTTCAGATTCCGATTGGGCAGGTAACTTGGATGATCGAAGATCTATCACAGGTTACGCATTGAGCATTGGATCCAGGGTCATAGCATGGAGCAGCAAAAAGCAGCACACTGTAGCTCTATCTTCATGTGAAGCTAAGTACCAAGCATTGTGTGCAGCCACATGTGAAGCTATATGGTTGAGAAGACTTCTCAACGATGCAGGAGAAAAGCAGAAAGAATCAAATATTATCAAAACCGACAACCAGAGTACCATCAAGCTTGCATACAATCCAGTCTTTCATAAAAATACCAAGCATATCGATACTCAAGTTCATTTTGTTCGAGAGAAACAACAATCAAAAGAGATATGTGTTGAATATTGTAAAACTTGTGATAACATGGCTGATATTTTTACTAAGCCTCTTGGGCGTGTAAAGTTTGAATTGTTTAGAGGGATGCTAGGAGTTCAGGATAATCCTTTCTCCATTAAGGGGGGTAGTTGAAAATAATTAATATTATTTTGTATTAATGGAGAAATGGTTACACAAGTTGTAATGTATCTCCTTAGTTTAGGATTTGTTCCTAGAGTTTAGGAGTTTGGTTGCAACTTTCTGAGTTCTAGTAATGATGTACTTAATGATGAGAGTAGAGTGTACGGAGAGAGTTCTCTTTGTTTGGGTGTAGTCTCCAGGTGCAATACTCACCTGTGAGTTGTAACTCCTTCTTTTCCAATTCAAGTCTGATTTTTATCTGGTAGGTGTTAAGTGGAACTAACAGGGATCCTGCTCAGGAGCATGGCTGTAAGGGGCATTGCCATTTCGCATGACAGTTTAAGCAAGTCGGTGAGGTCCACCGGATGGTTAGGGGAAGGGAGCATGTGAAATGGTGAAGAAATTGAGCCATCCACAGGTGAACCGTCCTAAGGCCGAGAGCCTTACCCGGGCACACTCGCCGACCTGCACCAAAAGGCGCATGTCGTAAGTCGTTTCCTCGTACATCCACATGTTGTCCACCTTCAGATAGGAGGAACCTCTCTGGACGGAACTGATGTGGACGTTCCCAGATCTCTCAGTTGTGGGTAATGGACCACATGTTCACCATGGCTGTCGTGCCCGCCGGAACGCACATCCTGTTTTCCAGGTGCCAAACCTCCATACAGAGGCGGGCCCATGATAAGAGAGGCCTCGGCAGATGCATTCTCAGAGACTCTTTCACCATCACTTGAAGATACGGGAGCTTCTCGATATCGTCCTTCCTTACGTTTCTGTTGCGCCCGACAACCGCGTCGAGCTTGGTGTGAGCTTTACCTGCACTTGTGGGTTCACCAACAGCTCTGCCATTGTCCATTCGGTAAGCAAAGTGGTTGTGTCTGTGCCACGGAAGGAAGATTATTTCCCGCATAGATGTCAAATTATTATTATTATTATTATCTAATTTTAAGATCACCGTCAAGGAAAAAAACACCCAAGAAAACACCAATAAGACTTCATTTGAAACCCACTTCCACTCAGTGATTCAACCAAAAGATATTTAATTCTAAAACTGAAACTATAAATTTATCGAAAGAATAGTAAAGTTTTTAGTTATGATACCCATAGAACTGCAATCATGTCGTCGTCGTCGAGCTTGTCTTCTCCTTGGAGCAAAAGGAGGACATCAACAAAGTCTGAGTCGGCCGTGTCGTCCCTCTGTCGGTGCTCCTTGATGATGTTTTTGACAAACGATGTAACACACGGGACAAGGCGAGCGCAGCGGCTGTGAATTCTGAGTGGATCGAACACTTGTAGCCATGGCAGATGATCAGCCCAGTTGAATGCTCCAAGGATCTCGAAGCCCTCGTTGACCATATCGCCAAGAATTTTCTGAGTCTGAACATCGAAGGACCGTTGACCAAAGACACTTCCCATTATATTATTAAGGGAAGCTCTATGAAGGTGTCGTCGAAGGTGGATGACACCACCGTTGATAATAGATTCGTGTGGAATATCGGAAAGCATTGTCATGGAGTCCGCTTGAAGACCGACCTCATGAGCCGCAATTCGGCGTGGAGAGAAGAGTAGTAGAAATTCTTCACAAGAGTCGCCAATAATCACCGTTAGGCACGAATCCCATTGCCCTGCCGAACATTAACTGCTGTGCCGATTGTTTGAGCGGTCGGTCTGTAAAGTGAGGGGGCCAAGTAAGTCTCTGGCCACGTCAGGATCCGATGTAATCATTGATGGCGTTGAGCCCAAGCTAAAGGCCATGAGTTTCTTGGCGCCATGGAGATGAGCCAAATACTCAAGCTTTCGGTGATCCAGGCCGACGCTCATGTCCATGAGGCTTCCGATTATCGGCCATCCTTTCGGGCCAGGAATTGCGGTGCCTTTCTTGTGTCTTCCGGCCCATGCACAGCCTCCAGGGCGAAACCAAGAGACAATATGAGCAGAAAAGGCAGAGATAAGCAGTGCTATATAGAGAGGCCATAGATCCCATGAAAAAACATGGGCATTGGAATGTGAAAAATAATCACGTACTCCAATCTTGGTGAAAAAAGGAATGGCATGTACCCACCACCCCCTTGTTGCAGAGGTTTCAGGATTCTCCATTGCGTAAGATACCGAGAGGGCAAGGATGGAATGAGTGAAAAGGAAGGTGACACTAAATTGAAAGTGGATGGGGTCTTTTATAGGAGGGGGAATTTGCGTAGAATATGCTTGGCCATAAAAAGCGCAAAACGGGATGTCAGGAGGAATGTTTGGGGAAATGGGTGGATAGTGGGCAACACGCGTAGTGCTAACCCTTCGGACAAGTTTATTGTCAAAAATGTTTGGAATTTTGGTAAAGAAAAATTTAAAAATTTTGCAGTAATGTTTAAATTATATTTTTGATAATAAAAATAGATTGAGTATTATTGAAAACTTCTAATCTTGAAGTTTGACCACTGTAACTCAAACTTACAAAATTCCCTACCAAAATTTATTAAAATATTACCACTAGCAATTGCACCAGATTCTGCAATGGAAATGCCATAAGACAATAACATATAACATTAATTAATGTTTTTTTGACAATTTTTGGAAGGCAAAAAAACATAATAAAAAAAAAGGCAAGGATCATGCTACAATGACATCTTGCTGCCTCCAAGTAGGACCAAGCTCTAATCGTTGAACTCTACGGGAATCTTACATCCTGCTGCCTCCGTGTAGGAACAAGCTCTAATCCTCAAACTCTACAGGAAAAGTTTAGTGAGCACAGAGTTTCTCCCATGTCGTTTTCATGGGGACTAATTTGTATAAACAAACTATTTACATGTAACATTAATTAATGCTTCTTTGATAATTTTTAAAAGGAAGAAAAATATATAAAAAAAAGGCAAGGACCATGCTAAAGTGACATCTTGCTACCTCCGAGTAGGACCAAGCTCTAATCCTCGAACTGTACTGGAATCTTACATCTTGTTGCCTCCTTGAACTCTATTGGAATCTTACATCTTGTTGCCTTCGAGTACGACCAAGCTCTAATCCTCGAACTCTATTGGAATCTTACATCTTGCTGCGTCCGAGTAGGACCAAGCTTTAATCCTTGAACTCTACTGGAAAAGTTTAGTGAGCACAGAGTTTCTCCCATGTCATTTTCATGGGACTAATTTGTACAAACAAAGTCTTTGAGTATAATACCTGGCCTAATCCTCGAACTCTACTGGAATCTTACATCTTGCTGCCTCCGAGTAGGACCAAGCTCTAATCCTCGAACTCTACAGGGATCTTACATCTTGCTGTGTCCAAGTAGGACCGAGCTCTAATCCTCGAACTCTACTCGAAAAGTACTGTAAAAGTTCAGTGAGCACAAACTTTCTCCAATGTCATTTTCATGGGGACAAATTTGTACAAAGAAAGTCTTTTGGAGTATATGACCGGGCCTCGGTATTTGTATGCTAGAAGGAAATTCAACAATGATGGCATACTTTCTTTCCCATGGAATAGTCGTAGTCGGAGGACAAATGTCAACTCAAAAATTGAACTCCACTACCAAAATAAGATGGCCGTGTTGGGAGAGAAAAGGATGCATCGAAGGGCTCAAGGCCTAGCTCCAATACATAGTTGTTCTTGAAATTGCAAAATACAAAATTTTCATCATTTTCTTATCGAAGTAAAAATAAGAGTGAATCTGTATTTGGCACCTGTAACAAGATATAGAGAAAATAAAGGAGAGAAAAATATAGTTGAATTTACAGTTTATAGCATATACTTCCTAGGCACGTAAAGAGCTAAATAAAGGAGAGTACAATATAGTTGAATTTACAGTTTATAGCATATACTTCCTTGGCACGTAAAGAGCTTAGAGGCTGATGCAATTCCAAGTATTCATCGACAATGTTTATTACCTTCCTCTTCTGTATTTTTCAATTTAGGAAAAGTGTCGAGAAAAGTTAAAATATATATGATAGAAGACATCTATTAGCTTCAACAACATTAAAATTCATATCTAGGCATGAGACTTCTAATATATCATTGACTATATCTGCACTTACAGCATTTTCCATCTTTATTTTCATGCACTATGGGTCCACAATGAAAATAAGTACCTTCCATCCACAAGGTGTTCCTTGAATTCTAAATATTCAGCGACAGAGAGTTGTTCAACAGCAAGTTCATCAACATTGACGCGAACATATTCCTACATAGTAGGCCTTGGCCGTACCGCAAGAGCAGCCCATGGTGTAAGAATGATGGCCTCCTGAAACAGACATCATATTGTCATGAGAACCAAATAAATATGCAAACATTTTAAGACAACTACATTTATTGTGAAATAAATTGCTCCAGAATTTGCAGAATGTTCCTTTTCTTTTAAGTAATGGAAAAATCTGATCATACATGGCTTGACTTCAACACATCTCCAAATAGCTGAAAAATATGGAGATTTTGACGTTCATCATTCTAGCCTATTACCTTTGCTAGTCCATCTAACAGTTGATGGGATTCTTGCCATGTGATGCATATTTGCAACCATTTGAAAAAAAGAAAAAGAAAAGAGTCATTCTTCATAGAAGCATGGGACTAAAGGTTCAGTAGGTGTATTTAAACATCTTAAATGCCTAGATTATGTAAACCATTCTTCTTGGTTTCCTCAATTTAAAGATCATACTTTCAGATAAAAATATTCGTCAGGGAACAGAGGTGGGAATCACCGTGAAAGCAAAGAAGCTATTTCATTGCGGTGCTCAAAGAGCATGTCCTCGACACGCTCAAGTGAACTCAGAGCACAGTGCAATGCAGCACGGTTCAGCATCGCAGTAACCATATCTTCTTCCTTTAACTGCCAAGGCCAACAATGCCAAATAATAGAAAGATTTAACTGTTGATTTCTCTTCGGCACAAGCCTTACCAGAATTCTGACTAATCCTTTGATGACATAATTCAATTCTATCCTCACTGAAATAACAAATACAGACACCTGAAACTTTGGAGAAATGTAAAAGCAGGGATGTTCCAAAGAGTTTGACGAAGTAATAGAGATGCCTTCAATGACAATACATTGGAAGACAAGAAACAACTCGAGAAAAAATCATGGAAGAACAAGATTAGAGTGGTTATAACTTACATGTAAACCAAATGTGCTAGTAAAATTTATTGGAGCGCCCATTAAAAAAATGGAAGTCCTTGAAGTGTTGACACAAGGTCTTCTGATAATGGGGTTTTTAAGCAAGATGAGCAAAATCAAGAGAAAAAACCAGAATCTCTGAATTACAACTAATGACTTTAAATTCAAATCAAATTTTAAAATGATAATCTTAACATCAAGAATACTAACAAATAAAAATAGCATGGAAAGTTGGCCATATAATGGAAGATGGTGACAGGTTCCTTTCTTAGAGTAGTTAATCTTTATGTAGGTTAATTTTTGGTTACTTTTAATTGGATGGATTAATGGGTGTTATGTAAAGATTAAAATTTCTGCAGGTAAAAATAATTTTGGAATTGGATGGTTGGTCTATTCATGGTAAGGTTAAGACTTACTAAGTAATTGGATGAATTAATTTGTGATGAATTAATTTATGTAAAAGTAATTTTGCCCACTTCTTATAGAGGTAAATATTTTTTTGGTAGATAAAACTGTCCAATTTGATGATTCTTATTTAGGTACACAGTTCTATAAAACAAATTACAAAAGTTTAAGATAATATTACACTTTCTGATAATGGGGTTTTCAAGTAAGATGAGAAAAATCAAGAGAACCCGATATAAAGCCAAGAAAAAGCCCATGGATTTACAAAAAAACTACAACCTATGAATTACAAAAAATAACTCAATAATCACTATAAAAATTACAAAAATTTAAGTTTAAGATAATATTACGTCTTCTCATATATCTTTTAAATAATGGAAAAATATGACCATACCTGGGTTGACTTCAACACATCTCCAAATAGCCAAAAAAAAAAAAAATGATATTTTGACCTTCATCATTATGTTTTATTACCTTTGCTAATCCATCTAATAGTTGATGGGGCTGAAAAATCTTCTTGCCATGTGATACAAATGCTCATTGAAATAACAATTCTATCCTCACTAAAATAACAAATACAAACACCTGAAACTTTGGAGAAATGTAAAAATAGGGAAGTTCCAGAAAGCTTGAGGAAGTAATAGAGATGCCTTCAATGACAATACATTGGAAGACAAGAAACAACTCAAGCAAAAATCGTGGAAGAATAGGATCAAAGTTTGACGAAGTAACAGAGATGCCTTCAATGACAATACATTGGAAGACAAGAAACAACTCGAGCAAAATTCATGGAAGAACATGATCAGAGTAGTTATAACTTACATGTAAATGAAACGTGCTAGTAGAATTTATTGGATCACCCATTAAAAAAATTGGAGTCCTGAAGTGTTGACACAAGGTCTTCTGATAATGGGGTTTTTAAGCCAGATGAGCAAAATCAAGAGAACAAACTAGAAGCTCTAAATTACAACTAATGACTCTAAACTCAAATCAAATTTTAAAATAATAATCCTAACAAGATCAAGAATACTAACAAATAAAAATAGCATGGGAAGTTGGCCAGATAATGGAAGATGGTGACAAGTTCCTTTCTTAGAGTAGTTAATCTTTATGTAGGTTAATCTTTGGTTACTTTTAATTGGATGGATTAATGGGTATTATGTAAATATTTAGATTTCTGCATGTAAAAGTATTTTTGGAATTGGATGGGTGGTCCATTCATGGTAAAGTTAAGACTTACTAAGTAATTGGATGAATTAAGTTGTGTAAAAGTAATTTTTCCCACTTCTTAAATATTTTTTAGGTAGATATAAATGTCCAGTTTGATGATTCTTATTTAGGTACACAGTTATATAAAACAAATTACAAAAGTTTAAGATAATATTATAATGGTGTTTTTAAGCAAGATGAGCAAAATCAAGAGAACCCGATATAAAGCCAAGAAAAAGCCCATGGATTTACAGAAAAACTACAAGTTATTAATTACAACTAATGACTCAATAATCACTATACAAATTACAAAAATTTAAGAAAAATCCCATGGATTTACAGAAAAGCTACAAGTTATGAATTACAACTAATGACTCAATAATCACTATACAAATTACAAAAATTTAAGATAATATTACGGCTTTTCATAATGGGGGTGCTCCAGAATTTGCAGAATGTTGCATATCTTTTAAATAATGGAAAAATCTAACCATACCTGGGTTGACTTCAACACATCTCCAAATAGCCAAAAAGAAGAAGAAGAAGAAGAAAATAAAGAAAGAAAGAAAGGAGGAGATTTTGACATAGGCAAAAAAATGGAGATTTTGAGGTTCATCATTCTGGCCTATTACCTCTGCTAATCTATCTAACAATTGAAAAAAAGAAAAGAGTCATCTTCATAGAAGCATGGGACTAAGGTTTAGCTGGTGTATTTAAACATCTTAAATGTCTAGATTATGTAAAACGTTCTTCTTGGTTTCCTCAATTTAAAGATCATACATTCTGATAAAAATATTCGTCAGGGAACGGAGGTGGGAATCACCATGAAAGCAGAGAAATGAAAAATTGTTTCACTGCGGTGGTGCTCAGAGAGGGTGTCCTAAACACGCTCAAGTGAACTCAGAGCATGGTTCAACATTGCAGTAACCATATATTCTTCCTTTAACTGCCAAGGCCAACAATGCCAAAAAAAAAAAAAAAAATCGAATTATATTCCTTTCTTCAAATGGGAAAACATGAATTCATGGCAATTTCTAATATTCCATATGGAAAAGTTGAAGTGGTTTACCAACAGGGAATTTGTTTACAGTCAAACTATTGAAGCACTTATCAAGATGATGAGTCAGGTCAAACTCTCATTGAAAGGAGTTCTAGCTCTATTCCCTCTCCCGGATGACTTCTAAGACTCTCAATGAAAGCAACTTTGTCCCCTCTCCCAGCGAAGGAGTTTACCACTGAACAAACTGCCCAAAAGATTCCACAGAAAAAAAAAAGCATAGATTCAACCAAATGAGTAATGAGATAAAAAGCATATATCAAAACTCAAACTCACTTTATCTCTTTCAAAGAGAACTCAATTAGGGGGACTAACAATCTTGTAGATCCCTTGGCATTAAAAAATGTAATGAGAAAAACATTTGATAGAGGAATACGAGAACTTCAGGTCTTTGGAGATTCTTCTTTTGTAGTGAAATGGATGCAAGGTTATCATACAGTATTGACTTATTGGCAAAGATAAAAAGCATATATGAAAACTGAAATGTTAGGGGGACTAACAATCTTGTAGATCCATTGGCATTAAAAAATGTAATGAGAAAAACATTTGGTGGAGGAACAAGAGAACTTCCAGTCTTTGGAGATTCTTCTTTCATAGTGAAATGGATGCAAGGTTATTAGACAATATTGACTTATTGGAAACTAAAAATCAATTGAAGGAGATCACCTTTGTTTTCACTAGGTTCACTATAACTCATGTTTTCTGAGAGCTGCTGATTTCTCTTAGGCACTAGCCAACTAAAAATCACTTGAAGGAGATCACCTTTGTTTTCACTAGGTTCACTATAGCTCATGTTTTCTGAGAGCTGTTGATTTCTCTTAGCCACTGGCCTTACCATAATTTTGACTAGTCCTCTGATGACAGAACTCAATTCTATCCTCACTGAAATAACAAATATAGGCACCTGAAACTTTGGAGAAATGTAAAAGCAGGGAAGTTACAGAGAGTTTGACGAAGTAAGAGATTCCTTCAATGACAATAAGAGCTCAACATTGCAAGACATGAAACAACTCGAGCAAAAATAGTGGAAGAATAGGATCAGAGTGGTTATAGCTTATATGTAAAAGAATCGTGCTAGTAAAATTTATTGGAGCGCTCATTAAAAAATTTGGAGTCTTGAAGTGTTGACATGGTCTTCTGATAATGGGGTTTTTTAAGAAAGATGAGTAAAATAAGAAAGATGAGTAAAATCAAGAGAACCCGATATAAAGCCAAGAAGAAGCATATGGATTTACAGAAAAAAACTAAAAGCTTTGAATTAAAACTAATGACTCAATAATCACTATATTATAAACTCAAATCAAATTTTAAAATAATAATCAAAACAAGATCAAGAATCTTTTACATATGATTCTTATTTAAGTACATAGTTATATAAAATAAATTACAAATTTCTAAGATAATATTATAAAAGTTTATAAGAAGTGGGCAAAATTACTTTTACATATAAAAGTTTTAATCCAAAATTAATTCATCCAAGTACTTAATAAATCTTAACCTTACCATGAATGGACCAAACATCCAATTCCAAAATTACTTTTACATGAAAAAATCTTAATCTTTACCTAATACCCATTAATCCATCCAATTACTTAATAAGTCTTAACCTTACCGTGAATGGACCAACCATCCAATTCCAAAATTACTTTTACATGCAGAAATCTTAATCTTTACGTAATACCCATTAGTCCATTCAACTAAAAGTAACCAAAGATTTGTTTACAGTCAAACTGTTGAAGCACTTATCATGATGATGAGTCAGGTCAAACTCTCATTGAAAGGAGTTCTAGCTCTGTTCCCTCTCCCGAATGACTTCTAAGACTCTCATTGAAGGAGCTATGTCCCCTCTCCCAGCAAAGGAGTTTACCACCGAACAAACTACCTAGAAGATTCCACAAAGCAAAAAAAAGCATAGATTCAACCAGAGGAGTAATGAGATAAAAAGCATACATCAAAACTGAAACTCACTTTATTTCTTCCAAAGAGAACTCAGTTAGGGGGACTAACAATCTTGTAGATCCATTGGCATTAAAAAATGTAATGAGAAAATCATTTGATTGAGGAACAAGAGAACTTCAAGTCTTTGGAGATTCTTCTTTCGTAGTGAAATGGATGCAAGGTTATCATACAGTATTGACTTATTGGAAAAGATAAAAAGCATATATGAAAACTGAAACTCACCTTATTCTTTTCAAAGAGAACCCCGTTAGGGGGACTAACAATCTTGTATATCCATTGGCATTAAAAAATGCAATGAGAAAAACATTTGATGGAGGAACAAGAGAACTTCCGATCTTTGGAGATTCTTCTTTCATAGTGAAATGGATGCAAGTTTATTAGACAATATTGACTTATTGGCAACTAAAAATCACTTAAAGGAGATCACCTTTGTTTTCACTAGGTTCACTATAACTCATGTTTTTTGAGAGTTGTTGATTTCTCTTAGGCACTAGCCAACTAAAAATCACTTCAAGGAGATCACCTTTGTTTTCACTAGGTTCGCTATAACTCATATTTTCTGAGAGCTGTTGATTTCTCTCAGCCACTAGCCTTACCAGAATTTTGACTAGTCCACTGATAACAGAACTCAATTCTATCCTCACTGAATACAGACACTTGAAACTTTGGAGAAATGTAAAAGCAGGGAAGTTACAGAGAGTTTGACGAAGTAAGAGATGCCTTCAATGACAATAAGATCTCAGCATTGAAATACATGAAACAACTCGAGCAAAAATCATGGAAGAATAGGATCAAGGCGGTTATAACTTATATGTAAAAGAAACATGCTAGTAAAAATTATTGGAGTGCTCATTAAAAAATTTGGAGTCCTGAAGTGTTGACAAGGTCTTCTGATAATGGGGTTTTTTACGAAAGATGAGTAAAATCAAGGGAACCCGATATAAAGCCAAGAAGAAGCCCATGGATTTATAGAAAAACTAAAAGCTTTGAATTACAACTAATGACTCAATAATCACTATATTGTAAACTCAAATCAAATTTTAAAATAATAATAAGAACATGACCAAGAATCACTATATTGTAAACTCAAATCAAATTTTAAAATAATAATCAAAACAAGATCAAGAATCACTATATTGTAAACTCAAATCAAATTTTAAAATAATAATCAAAACAAGATCAAGAATATTAACAATTAAAAATAGCATGGAAAGTTGGCCCATAATGGAAGATGGTGACAAATTTCTTTTCTTAAAGAAGTTAATCTTTATGTAGGTTAATCTTTGGTTACTTTTAATTGGATGGATTAATGGGCATTATGTAAATATTAAGATTTCTGCACGTAAAACTAATTCTGGAATTGGATGGTTGGTCCATTCATGGTAAGATTAAGACTTATTAAGTAATTGGATGAATTAATTTGTGTTAAGATTAAAATTTCTATAACGATTAACTACTTTAAGAAAAGAACTTTGTTACCATCTTCCATATTCTTGCCATGTGATATATATCTACAACCATTTGAAAAAAAAGAAAAGAAAAGAGTCAATCTTCATAGAAGCATGGGACTAAAGGTTCAGTTGGTGTATTTAAACATCTTGAATGTCTAGATTATGTAAACCGTTATTCTTGGTTTCCTCAATTTAAAGATCATACATTCTGATAAAAATATTCATTAGGGAACAGAGGTGAGAATCACCATGAAAGCAATAGAGGCGAGAAGCACTGTGAAAGCCGAGAAAGAGAGTGTGTCCTCGACATGCTCAAGTGAACTCAGAGCACGGTTCGGTTTTAGGTAGATATAACTGTCTAATTTGATGATCTTTATTTAGGTACACAGTTATATAAAACAAATTACAAAATTGATTTTGAAATCAACTGCTCCGGAATTTACAGAATGTTACATATCTTTTAAATAATGATACTTATTTAAGTACACAGTTATGTAAAACAAATTACAAAATTGATTTTGAAACCAACTGCTCTGGAATTTGTAGAATGTTGCATATCTTTTAAATAATGAAAAAAATTGACCATACCTGAGTTGACTTCAGTACATCTCAAAATAGCCAAAAAATGGAGGTTTTGATGTTCATCATTCTAGCCTATTACCTCTGCTAATCCATCTAGAAGTTGATGGGGCTACAAATTCTTTTTCCATGTGATACATATCTACAACCATTTGAAAAAAAAAAATGTCAATATTCATAGAAGCATGGGAGTAAAGGTTCAATTGGTGTATTTAAACATCTTAAATGTCTAGATTATGTAAGTTGTTCTTCTTGGTTTCCTCAATTAAAAATCATACATTCTGATAAAAATATTCGTCAGGGAACAAAGGTGAGAATCACCGTGAAAGCAACAAAGGTGAGAATCACTATCAAAGCACAGAAAGAGAGCGTGTCCTCGACACGCTCAAGTGAACTCAAAGCACGGTTCAGTATTGTAGTAACCATATCTTCTTCCTTTAACTGCCCAGACCAACAACGTCAAATAAAAAAGAGATTTCAAATTATATTCCTTTCTTCAAATGGGAAAGTTCGTATTCAGAATCATGCCCTTCCAAACGAACCTGCATTGTGTACAGAGTTAATAATTAGGAATTTGTTAATAAAACTCAATTTATTTCCCATAGCGATAAGAAAAATCCGAATAGGAAGCAAGGTCAAATAAGAAAAATCCGAATAGGGAGGAAGGCCAAATCTGGTAAGGTATCCAGTACTACTGAAAATGCCGAAAGAGAATTAGTAATGGCTCTGAGATTCATACAAATAATCGAAAATGATTGTAGACATTGCCACTGCTCTCGCACCCCAAAGTTGAAATCTTCTGGAGATATTCCAGTGTAACTTCTTCAGGAGGAATACAGGGCAAGTTGCAGGCATGATTCATGTTAGGGGGCTTCGGCAGTGGAAGCGGCAATGGCATTGGCTTAGAAAATGCGTCTTCCTGAACTGAGATTGGTAGCTTCAAACCCACCCTCGCTTTTCTCTCCCTTGAACCCATCTTTCCACAGAAATAGAAAGTTTGTATTCAGACTCTTGCCCTTCCAAACGGACCTGTATAGAATGTTTGTATTCGGACTCTTGCCCTTCCAAACGAACCTGTATAGAGTTATGCAGTTAATAATTAGGAATTTGCTAATAAAACCCAATTTATTTGCCAAAGCGATAAGAGAAACCAGAATAGGAAGGAAGGCCAAACCCTTATCCAGTACTACTGAAAATGCCCAAACTGGAGAATTAGTAATGGCTCTGAAATTCATACAAATAATTGAAAATGATTATAGACCTTGTCACTGCTCCCGCACCCCAAAGTTGAAATCTTCGGGAGATCGTCCAGTGTAACTTCTTCAAGAGGAACATAGGGAAACTTGCAAGCCCGATTCATGTTAAAGGGCTTCGGCTATGGAAGCGGCAATGGTATTGGCTTAGAAAATGTGTCTTCCTGAGTTGGGAGTGGCAGCTTCAAACCCACCGTCGCTGGGATTGGCAGCTTCAAACCCACCTCGCTTTTCCCTCAGTTGAAACCATCTTCCTACTAAAACAGAAAGTTTGTCTTTGCCTCTCTATACCGTCTCTCTCCATAACACTATTTCAAACAAGGAGAATTGTCCTCCTTCATTCTGCAACGCAACGCAAGCCCGTTGCAACTATGGCCATCTACCTCCATTCTCTACTTCCATTCTGCAACGCAAGCCGGTTGCGAGCCATGGAATTTTACCTTCACTCTGCCACTTAACCCATGGCAGTATACCTTCAATGTTCCCAGTTATTGAAATGGATAAATGGATGAAGCGTAGACTGTTATCATTTCAGTTATAACTAAATTTTTGATTAACGGTAGAAAACATTTTAATCATCTAACATCAAATCAAACGGATCATAATTTGACATGTAAGATAAGAGGAAAGTGGATTTCAGAGGGAAACGCCTTACAGCTAACCATTCACATGGAAATGATAGTGCCCAAGTTCTTTGGAGAGCATCGGGTGTGTGTGGGGTTATAAATTAAGGGAAAAAGAGAGTTATGTGGGGGAGGCTTTTACATATATCTGCTATTGAAAAGTCAGAGGTCAAGGAACAAAGATGGTTCACTGTTTCCATCTAAAAAAATTCATAAAATACTTCATTAAATAGTCACACAATACCACATTCAATTACAAAGTCATACGTGAACGTTCATGGAAGTTACAAATAATTGCGTGGAAATTTATTTTAATACAATCTGTTCATGTTGCGTCCTTTTTGAAAATGAGAATGCTATTAAATCTCATAAAGATATAAAAAATTATATAATATTAATAACAACTAATCAAAAGTATAAATTTGAGTTTTAGGAGAAGTAGCTCAAGGGTTATCTTAAGTAGTTCACATTTTGTGTTGACAAATTTAAATGTAAAAAATTACACACACTAAAGTTATACGATTAATATATGCACAATAAGATATAATATGCATCAATTGTAAGTAATATGAAATTTACATGTTATATTAAAACAAACTTTTTCTCATCTAAGCTATGTGTAATGTAATTTCTACATATTTGACAATTTATAAATGTAAAGAATTAACCAGACTGAAGTTATATGATTAACATATGCACAATAAGATACAATATGCATCAGATGTAAGTAATATTAAGTTTACATGTTATATTAATACACACATTTTCTCATCCAAGCTACGTGTCATGAAACTTCTACATATTTGACAATTTTAAATGTAAAAATTACCCAGAAAGAAGCTATACAATTAACATATTCACAATAAGATGCAAAAGCATCAGTTGTAACTAATATGAAGTTTACATGTCATATTAAGACATTTTTTCCTCATATAAGCTACGTGTAAAGTAATTTCTACATATTTGACGATTTTGAATGTAAAAAATTATCCAAACTGAAGATATACAATTAACATATGTATAGGAACCTGAAACCTTAACCAAGGCATTTACAATAACTCCACATATTTTCACCTATTTAATCCACCTCCATTCAAATAAAGTTGAGATCTATGATTAATTTATGTCCTTAACCAAAGCATTTACAATAACTCCACATATTTTCACCTATTTAATCCACCTCCATTCAAATAAAGTTGAGATATACAATTAACATGTGTATAGGAACTTGAAACCTTAAGCAAATAATTTACAATAACTCCACATATTTTCACCTATTTAATCCACCTCCATTCAAATAAAGGTGAGTGCCCACTGCTACAATTAACATATGTCGAGGAACTTGAAACATTAACCAAAGAATTTACAATAACTCCACATATTTTCACCTATTTAATCCACCTCCATTCAAGTAAAGTTGAGATCTACAATTAACATATGTACAGGACCTTGAAACCTTAACCAAAGCATTTACAATAACTCCACATATTTTCACCTATTTAATCCACCTCCCTTCAAATAAAGTTGAGTGCCCACTGCTTCTCATTGAGTCAACCAATCTTTATAAAGGCATAGAGTTAACATTGTTTACAATAACTCCACATATTTTCACCTATTTAATCCACCTCCATTTAAATAAAGTAGCATGCCCACTGCTTCCAATGTTTATAAAAGCATAGAGTTAACAACATTTACAATAACTCCACATATTTTCACCTATTTAATCCACCTCCATTCAAATAAAGTTGAGTGCCCATTGTTTCTCGTTGAGTCGACCAATGTTTATAAAGGCATAGAGTTAACAACATTTACAATAACTCCACATATTTCCACCTATTTAATCCACCTCCATTCAAATAAAGTTGAGTGCCCACTATTTAAGGTTTAGTTGACCAACGTTTATAACGACATAGAGTTAACCATAAATTTGCAACTACAAAAGTATGATCTATCAAAATGGGAATATTCATGCTAAGTGAGACCCATCTCTCCATACATAAATTCGTCAAGCCAACTAAAACAAGAAAATTGCAGAAGGGTGATGGATATAGGGTTTTCAGCAAGAGATCTAGCAGAGGGAGGTTTCACCTCCAAGAAAGGACTTCACAAAGTCCAATCTAGACTGCCTTTATCCCACCCCTATAGATCTATGTCAAGATATCAACATAGTTTGGACTTTAGTGGCCTTTCACCAATTACCCCATTACCGGAGAGTTTTTCATAGCTCCCAAAATTTGTGAAAATTTGTAAACATTTAAATATTGGATCAATTAATAACAAAAAGTTAAATTAATGAAAATAATAAAATTCAATTTGTTATATTTTTATTTTGTTATTAGCTTGTGAATAGGCTTTGTTACAATACCATGGTTTATCGATACCACAAGCCGAAAAACAATAACTTATTTCACAACCAAAATATTTTATAACAATATGACAAGATTCTTAATCATGGATATTCGCCCCCACATTACAGTAGATATTATTAACTTGTAAAAAATAGGCTTTGTTACAATACCATGGATTATCAATACCACATGTTCAAAAAACATAAATTATTTCACAATCAAAATATTTTATAACAATATGACAAGATTCTTATATTATTAATTTGTAAAAAATAGGCTTTGTTACAATACCGTGGGTCAAAACCATGGATTATCAATACCACATGTTCAAAAAACATAAATTATTTCACAATCAAAACATTTTATAACAATGTGACAAGATTCTTAACCATGGCTATTCACTCCCACTTTTCTATTGATATTATGAGCTTGTAGATAAGCTTTGTTACAATGTCATAGCTTATCAATGCCACATGCCCAAAAATCATAACCTTTTTTACAGTCAAAATATTTTATAACAATATGACAAGATTTTTAACCATGGATATTCACCCTCACTTTACCATGGATTTAACTTGTAAATAGCCTTTGTCACAATACCATGGCTTATCAATACCACATGCCAAAAAACCATAACTTATTTCATAGTAAAAATATTTTATATTCATTCAATTTTATATCATTTTTTAATTTAATCTAAAAGGGAAAATGTTACATTTTGAGATATATCCAAGCCATCTATCCTCACCACCACTAAAAATATTCCCATAAAAATTAAATTAAGCTTTTAATAAAATTAAGCTAAGATGGAACTATGTTGGTTAAAGAACCATATGGATCCATATTAGCTAAATATACATAAAGAACCAACATATATCCATCTTAGCTAAGGATCCAAGGGATGAGAGCAAGCAAAGTGACTAGCAATAATATAATAAATATAGTGCATGAATTTTTTTATTTTTTCATTCTGTTATTTTCTTTGACATGATTGGTCTAAAATATAGGTTTAATATTTTACAACAAATCAAGTTTTCTTAATTTAGATAATTTCTTAAACAAAATACAATGCGATCAAATTTAAGAGAGAGTTGGGGGTTGGAGGGCGGGGGAGAGAGGATGGGAGATAGTGAAAAAGTTGGAGCGTAGAGAGAGAGAGAGAGGGAGAGAGGGAGAGAGATGGGGGGGAGAGGGCGGGAGATAATGAAAAAGTTGGAGGGCAGAGAGAGAGAGTGAGAGAGTGATGGGGGAGAGAGAGAGAGTGAGGTGGGAGAGAGGGAGTGAGAGGAAGGAAGAGAGAGAAGGATAGAGGGAGGGACAGAGAGAGAGAGAGATGGAGTTGGAGGGGGAGAGAGAGGGAGGAAACAACAGAGACATAGAGAGATAGGGAGTGAGAAGGGAGAGATGGAGAGAGAGTGAGGGAGAGAGGAGAGGAGGGAAGAGAGAGAAGAGGAGAGGAGAGAGAGAGGGAGAGAAGGGGAAGGGAGATAGATGGAGGCATAGAGATGGAGAGGGGAGAGAGAATGAGAGGGGGAGGGAGATAGTGATAGAGTTGGACAAGAGAGAGAGAGAGAGAGAGAGAGAGAGAGAGAGAGTGATTAGGGGGGGATAGATAGAGGGAGGTGGAAGAGAAGGGAGAGAGAGGAAGGAAGAGAGAGATGAGGAGAGAGATATGGAATTGAAGGGGGCAGGAGAGGGCAGGAATAAGAAAAACATAGAGGGAGACAGGTGGAGAGAGATAAGTGGTGACAAGGGATTCATGGAGAGAGAGTGAAGCAGAGAGGAGAGCGGAGGCAATAGAGAGAAGGAGATTGAGAGAGAGAGGGAGATGGAGAGTGTGTCATGTTTTGGGGGTGAGATAGAGAGAGGGAATATAAAAGAGACACAAATACAAATGTAGATATTATATAGTATTATATAACCAATCTAGATCCATCATAAACCCAGATCTATCAAGTGCCGAGAGGGTTCCAATATCTTGAGGTGCAAAACTTTCCTCAAGTTTTGCATTAAAAAAAGAAGTTTTCACCTCAACTGATTGGATCGCTTTCAGTGCTTGATAGATCTGGGGTTAAGATGGATCTAGGCTAATTAATATGAAATTAAAGTAGTTTCTATTTGATATTATAGTCTTAAAAGTTAAAATTGCTCTTTAAATTAATATCAAATTGGAAGTAGATCCAATTAGATTCAATGAATAGATTTTTAAAAAATTCATAAAACAATGATTTATTTTTTGTAAATATATATTTATAAAATTACAAATTATCAGAGATAAATATTGTAAAGTTGGCTCAGCTATACACCATGTGAGGGTGAAGAAGTGTTTAAAGAATGATAACCTTTAAGCCAATCTTTAACAATCTTTCAATCCTCTATCACTTGTAATTTTAAATTGCGTGACACAATTAAAATTACTAACATAAACAACTGATCCATATTATTGTAGTACTTGTTAGGTGGTCTTATTTTTGTTCCTACACTAAATTAGTCATTCATGTTAGTTATTTTTAGTTGTATTTCTTATTAGCTAGTCATATATTTTAACTTGAAACCAAATTAGTAATTTATGTTAGTCGTTTTTAGTTGGGTCATTTAAGATTGCTCGTTTTTTGTAGTTATTTCACTTGGAAAAGTTGTGGTGACTAACTTTTTTAGCCACCTAGTCATTAATTTATGATTTTCTACTAATGTATATTATTACACTACACAATTACATGTAGATAAATTGTACCATCAATTTTTAAGATGAAAGTTTGCACTTCATCCATATTTTTTTTTGTACTTCATCCATACTTGTAATCAACCTACTGTATTTTATGATTGGTAAACCTCTGCATCTACTTGGATTCGTTCAAATCCATGTTCTTTTATTCTAAATAAGTCAGTAATTTTATTATATAATCATTTTATTATATTACGTTAAGATAAATATTAAATGTTTTTTATAATGTTAAAACAAATATTTAATGTTTTTAAAAATATTTTTATGCTATTTTAATTTATATTATAAATAATTGATATGTTAGTTTGAAAACAATTCAAATTAAAATTTTGATACGTTGACTCGCAATTTTAAATTTACTATACAATTTATAACATTTATAACAGGTAAGTGCTCAATAATTGATTAATTTAAATGAAATTTAAGTTGTTTCATATTTTAAATTTATTAGAAAATTTATAATAACTTTTTACTTAACATTTTATTTAAGTAAACATGTGAAAAAAAATTAAGTAACCTATTAAAAAATAAATAGGTTGAAAATATTGTTTGGGGTGTATTAGAATATTATGCCACGAGCAACGACACTAAATAGGTTTAACTAACCTAAATTCTCTACCATGTTAAAAGTGAGCACCTAGAAAATTGAGGCCGTGCACATGTAGAAAATTTTATCTCTCGATTGTTGAAACTAAGCAAGGCATGTAGAAAGGAGTTTTTTTTTTCATAGAGTTTCAAAATTCCTTTTACAGAATTATAATTGTTTTCATCCCTGTAATCATAAAGTTATCTTTTCTTAATCGCCCAAGTACTCATAAACTTCATTTTCATTATTTATTTTACAAAATTAAAAATATAAATAATTGATATAATACAATATTATATAATAATAAATTATATAAAATTTAATTAATACAAGATAAGAAAAGCAATGTTGGAAAATTTACACTAATAATGCAATCACAATTAGAAAATTGGCACTAATTATGTAATTAATATGAGAAAATTTTCTCTTCTTATGTAATTAACCTTAGAAATTGGGAAATAAAAAAAACTATGGCATAAAAGTAGAGTATATATTTTATTAGCATTGAAGTAACATAAGACAGATGGACAATAATTTGGTTGAATATGTTTTTTTGTTCATTTTATTTCATGTAACTATTTTTAGACATATTGTTTTTTATGAAACATATTTTGACATGTGTAATATGATAATTAAGATGTTTAATATGAAAAAAAATCTTTGACATTTTGCCTTTGTTATACAAAATGTAATGTTTGCTTTCCTTACAGTGATATTCTCTTGGGTTTATAATACCAAACCCTTGGACTTATTATTCTAAGGGTTCAACAAGGGTCGAGCATTGTCCAATATTGCATTGTGACAAAGATTGTCTCAATATGAAAATCAATCATGGTCAATCATGTTCAATATGAAAATCAACCATGGTCAATCATCGTTAAACATGGTCATCCATGGTGCAACATCATATTGGGACAAAGATTGTTCTAGTATGAAAATATAGCATGGTAAAGCATGGTCTCATGCCACATTTTGACAAAGATTGTCTCAATATGAAAATCAAGCATGGTCAACCATGTTTATTTAAGGGTTTATAACATTTATCTTTGGGTTTATATACGTTGGGTTTATGTTATTACCTTAGGTTAAATATTATTCCCTTAGGTTTATAATCCCTTGGGTTTATAATATCAATCATGGTAAACCATGGTCAATCATGGTAAACCATGGTTAAACATGTTTTATCAAATCAATCATGGCCCAACGTCACATTGTGACAACGATTGTCTCAATATGAAAATAAACCAATGTCAACCATGTTTACTTTAGGATTTACAATATCTATCTTAGGTTTTATATACCTTGGGTTTATAATGTTAATCCCTTGGGTTTAAGATTATTCCCTTGGCTTCATAACCCCTTGGGGTTTTAGTATTAATCCGTTTGGTTTATAATATCAATCCCCTAGGTTTATTAATCTAAGGATTCAACCATGGTCGACCATGATACAACGTTACATTGTGACAAAGATTGTCTCAATATGAAACTCAACCTTGGTAAACGAAGTTTATTTAAGGGTGTATAATTGTGGGTTTAGTATTTGTATGCCTTGGGCTTATGTTATTCCCTTGGGTTTATAATACCAGTCATGGACAACCATGACCAGTCATGATCAATCATGGTTAACCATGGTCAAACATGATCAACCATT
This sequence comes from Pinus tabuliformis, assembly GCA_031772625.1. Lineage (NCBI taxonomy): Eukaryota > Viridiplantae > Streptophyta > Pinopsida > Pinales > Pinaceae > Pinus > Pinus tabuliformis. The sequence goes on from CM062808.1 coordinate 787,494,489, forward strand.
TTTTATAAAATCAATCATGGTCAACCATGGTCAATCATGATCAATGATGGTCAATCATGGCTAACCATGATCCAACATTGCATTGTGACAAAGATTGTCTCAATATGAAAATCAACCTTGGTCAACCATGGTCCAATGTTGCATTGTGATAAAGAATGTGTCGATATGAAAATCAAGCTTGGTCAACCATGGACAACCATGGTCCAACATCGCATTGTGACAATGGTTGTCTCAATATGAAAATCAAACATCGTCAACTATGATCAACATTGTTTATTTTAGGGTTTATTATTATTCCCTTGGGTCTATAATATCAATCCCTTGGGTTTATTAATCTAAGGTTCATACTCCTAGGGTTAAATATTATTCCATTGTGTTTATTAATCTAAGGGTTCATATTCCTAAGGTTTCATATTATTCCTTTGGGTTTAATATTTTTTCCTTGCGTTTTTAGTATTAATCTCTTGGGTTTATAATATCAATCATGGTCGAACATGAGCAATCATGGACAACCATGGTCAACCATGGTTAATCATGGACAACCACATTTAACCATGTCTTATAAAATCAATCATGGTCCATCATCGCATTGTGACAGTGATTGCCTCAATATGAAAATCAACCAATGTCAACCATGGTCAGCCATATTTATTTTAGGGTTTACAATATTTATCTTAGGGTTTATATACCTTCGGTTTAAAATATTAATCCCTTAGATTTAATATTATTCCCTTCAGTTCATAATCCCTTGGGGTTTTTATCATGGTTGACCATGGTCAACTATGGTGAACCATGGTCTTACGTTACATTTTGACAAAGATTGCCTCAATATGAAAATCAACCATGGTCAATCGGGTTTATTTAAGGGTTTATAGCATTTATCTTGGGGTTTATATATGTTGGGTTTATGTTATTCCCTTAGGCTAAATATTATTCGCTTCAGTTTATAATCCCTTTGGTTTCAGTAATAATCCCTCGGGTTTATAATATCATTCATGGTCAACCATGATCAATCATGGTAAACCATGGTCAATCATGGTCAACCATGGTTAAACATGTTTTATAAAATTAATCATGGGTTTATAATGTTAATCCCTTGGGTTTAATATTATTCTCTTGGCTTCATAATCCCTTGGGATTTTAGTATTAATCCCTTGGGTTTATAATATAAATCCCTTGGGATTATTAACCCAAGGATTCAACCACGGTCGACCATGGTAAAACATTGCATTGCGACAAAGATTGTCCCAATATGAAAATAAACCATGGTCAACCATGGTTAGCCAAGTTTATTTAAGGGTTTATAATTTTTGTCTTAGGATTTGTATCACTGTAGTTTATGTTATTCCCTTGGGTTTAATATTATTCCCTTGGGTTTATAATATCAATCATGGATAATCATGATCAGTCATGATCAATAGTGGTCAGCTATGGCCAATCATGGTCAAACATGATCAACCAATTTTTATAAAACCAATCATGGTCAACCATGGTCAATCATGGCCAACCATGGTTAATCATAGCCAACCATGATCCAACATTGCATTATGACAAAGATTGTCTCAATATGAAAATCAACCATCGTCAACTATGGTCAACATTATTTATTTTAAGGTTTATAATATTTATTCCCTTGGGTTAATAATCCCTTGGGGTTTTATTATAAATCCTTTTTGTTTATTATTCCCTTAGTTCTATAATATCATTCCCTTGGGTTTATTACTCTAAGGGTTCATATCCCTAGGGCTTAATAATACTCCTTTGGGTTTAGTATTTTTTCCTTGGGTTTATAATCCCTTAGATTTTTAGTATTAATCCCTTGGGTTTATTATTCCATTCGGTTTATAATATCATGGTAAACAAAGGTCAACCATTTTTTGTAAAATCAATCATGGTCAACCATGCTCCAATGTCACATTGTGACAAAGATTGTCTCAATATGAAAATAAACCATGGTCAATCATGCTCCAATGTCGCATTGTAACAAATATTGTCTTGATATGAAAATAAATCGTGTTCAATTATGGTTAACCATGGTCCTATGTCGCATTGTGACATTGATTGTCTCAATATGAAAATTGACCATGGTCAACCATGTTTATTTTAGGGTTTATAATATTTATCTTGGGGTTTATATACCTTGGGTTGGTCAATCATCATCAATATGAAAAAAACCATGGCCAATCATGGTTAAATATGGTCAACCATGGTCCAATATCACATTTTGACAAAGATTGTCTCAATATTAAAATCTATTATTGTCAACAATGGTCTCATGTCGCATTTTGACAAATATTGTGTCAATATGAAAACCAACCCTGTTCAACCATGTTTTTTAAGAGTCTATATAATTTATCTTGGGGTTTACATACCTTGAGTTTATGTTATTTCCTTGGGTTTAATATTATTCACATGGGTTTATAATCCCTTGGGATTTTAGTATTAATCCCTTGGGTTTATTAATCCTTTGAGTTTATAATTTCAATCATGGTCAGGAATGGTTAACCATGTTTTATAAAAATAATTATGGGTCAATGTCGCGTTGTCACAAGGATTGTCTCAATATGAAAATTAACCAAGGTCAACCATGGTTACCATGTTTATTTTAGGGTTTACAATAGTTATATTAGGGTTTATATACCTTGGGTTTATAATATTAATCACTTGGGTTTAATGTTATTCTCTTGGGTTCATAATCCCTTGGGGTTTTAGTATTAATCCCTTGGGTTTATAATATCAATCCCTTGCATTTATTAATCTAAGGGTTTGACCATGATATAACGTCGCATTGCAAAAAAAATTGTCTTAATATAAAAATAAACCATGGTTAACCATGTTCATTTAAGGGTTTATAATTTTTTTCTTATGGTTTATATACCTTGGGTATATCTTATTCCGTTGGGTTTAATATTATTCCCTTGGATTTTTAGTATTAATCCCTTGGGTTTATAGTATAAATCATGGCCAACCATGGTCAAATATAATGATCAATCTTGGTCAACCATTGCCAACCATGTTTTATAAAATCAATCATGGTCAACTAAGGTCAATTATGGACAACCATGGTCCAACGTCGCATTGTGACAAAGATTGTCTCAATATGAAAATCAACCTTGGTCAAATGTCGCATTATGATAAAGAATGTGTCGATATGACAATCAATCTTGGTGAACCATGGATAACTATGGTCCAATGTCACATTTTGACAAATATTATCTCAATATGAAAATCAACCATGGTCAACTATGGTCAACATTGTTTATTTTATGGTTTATAATATTTATCTTATGGTTTATATACCTTGGTTTTATAATATTAATATCTTGGGTTTAATATTATTCCCTTGAGGTTTTATTATTAATCCTTTGGATTTATTATTCCCTTGGGTCTATAATAACAACCCCTTGGGTTTATTAATCTAATGGGTTGACATTCCGAGGGATTATTATTCGCTTCAATTTATTAATGTAAGGTTTATATTATTCCCTTGGGTTTATATTATTTCCTTGGGTTTATAATCATTTGGGTTTTAAGTATTAATACCTTGGATTTATTATTCCCTTGGGTTTATAATATCATGGTCAACAAAGGTCAGCAATGTTTTGTAAAATCAATCATGTTCAATAATGGTCAACCATGGTCCAATTCCATAGCGTGACAAATATTATCTCAATATGAAAATCAACCATGGTCATCCATGTTCCATTGTTGCACTGTGACAAATATTGTCCTGATATGAAAATTAATCTTGGTCAACCATGGTCCAACATCACATTGTGACTTTGTGACATTGATATCAAAATCAACCATGGTCAACGTTGTTTATTTTAAGTTTTATGATATTTATCTTAGGGTTTATATACCTTGGGTTTATAATATTAATTCCTTTGATTTAATATTATTTCATTGGGTTCATAGTCCCTTGGGGTTTTAGTATTAATCCCTTGGGTTTATTATTCCCTTGGGTTTATAATATCAATCCCTAGAGTTTATTAATCTAAGGGTTCATATTCCTAGAGTATAATACTAAAACCCTAAGGGATTATAAACCCAAGGGAATAATATTAACCTAAGGTATTAATACTAAGAATGCATGAGATTATAAACCCAAGGGAATAATATTAAACCCTGGGTATTAATATTATAAACCCATGGTATATAAAACCACAGAATAATATTAAACCCTAGGGAATATAAACCCTAATGAATAATATCAAACCCTAGGTGCAAGAAATCAAATATCATTAGAAATCAACATCCACACTAAAATCAATGCATCTAGTGCAAGCAATCAAATAGGTTTAGATATCACCATCTACACTGAAATCAATGCATCTGGTGCCAGAAATATTCTTCCATCTCCCCTCCCTCCATCTATATCTATATCTCCCTCCATCTCTCCTTATTTAATTCTCTATCTCAACCCCTCAAACATAGACACTCTCTCACTCCATATCTATCAATATCTCCATCCCTCCCTCCCTCTCTCCATCTCTCTCTTCTTCCCTATCTTCACTTTCCATCAATATCTCCATCTCCCTTTGTCTCTTTGTATCACCACCAAAACATACACTATCTTTCTCCAATCTATCTATCTATCCCTCCCTCCGGTTCTCCCTCTCTCTCTCTCTCTTCCCCTTCTATCCCTCTCCCCCACTTCTATTTCTCTTCCCTCCTATTGTCCTCTCTCCCTCTCTCTCCATCTTCCTTATCACTCCCTTTCTCTCTCTCATTCTATGTATTTCTTCTTATCTCCCTCTCTCTCCCCGTCCAACTCCATGTCTCTTTCACTCCCTCTCTCCACTCTGTCACATCCTCTCTCTTCCTTCCTCTCTCTCCCTTTCTCTCCTACCTCTCTCTCTCTCTCTCTCTCTCTCTCTCTCTCCAAATGTGTTACTATATCCCTCCCTCTCCTCTCTCCTTCTCTCCCCCATTCTCTCCATCTCTCCTTCTTTGTCTCTTTATCTCACCCCCAAACATACACACTCTCTCTACATCTCTCCCTTGCCACTCCCTCTCTCTATCCACCTCTCTCTATGTATTTCTTCTTCCCTCCCTCTCTACACCTCCAAATCCATCTCCATATCCCTCCCTCTCTCCTCCTCTCTCTCAAGTCTTCTCTCTCATGCATCCTCTCTCTCCCTTTCTCTCCTACCTTGTTACTTCCCCGATCTCTCTCTCTTTCTATTACCTCCAATCCTCTCTCTTACCCCATCAATCTTCTCCTCTCTCTCAACTCGTGTCTCTCATTCCTCCTCTCTCTCAACTCATGTCTCTCATTCTTCCTCTCTCTCCCTTCCTCTCCTCTCTCTCCCTTTCTCTCCTCTCTCTCTCCCTCTCTCTCGCTCACTCTATTTTCCCTCCAATCCTCCTTCTTCCCCCATAACTCTCCCTCTCTCCTTCTCCAACTATGTTACTATATCCCTCCCTTTCTCCTTCTCTCCCCCCTTCTCTCCATGTCTCATTCTTTGTCTCTTTATATCTCCCCTGAACATACACTCTCTCTCTATCTCTCCCTTGTCACTCCCTCTCTCTCTCTCCACTTCTCACTCTCTATGTCTTTCTTATTTCCTCACTCTCTCCCCCTCCAACTCCATCTCTATATCCCTCCCTCTCTCCTCACCTCTCACAATTCCTCTCTCTCATCCTTCCTCTGTCTCCCTTTCTCTGCTAACTTCCTCTCTCTTCCCCCATCTCTCTCTCTCTCTCTCTCTCTACCCTCCAATCCTCTCACTATCTCCCTCCCTCTCTCTTTCTCTCTCTCCCCCCCATCTTTGTGTCTCCCTCTCATCTTACCCTTCTCTACCTCTCGCACTCCTCTAACTCCTATTCCTCTCTCCTTCTCTCTCCTTCTCTCTCCCCCCCTCCATCTTTGTGTCAACCTCTCATCTTACCCTTCTCTACCTCTCGCACTCCTCTAACTCCTATCCCTCTCTCTTTCTCTTCATTCATCCACTCCCCTCTCCTTTATTTTATCTCCATCTCTCCCTTATCACTCCCCCTATCACTGTACATCTTTTTTTTCCTCCCGTATATATCATGATATATTAATATATATTAGAACATAAAAAAATACATTGTATTAATAATATAAATATTTGATTTTTTAATAATAATAATAATATTTAAGTATTGATGGGTTTCCGCAGTGCATTATATTAGATATCATTTTGGGATTCAACTGCGTTAAGTAAGTCAATCATATATGACCATTTTCATGAGAGGTATTCATAACTCACTAATTTCTCATGATTTTTGAATAGTTCACTTAGCACTTATTACATCGGATGATGCTCACAGGGGTGAAGAAGTGGGATTGAAACTAGTGAAATGAATCATATAACGTCAATCATCACTTACGGGGCTTGCACCCAGTAACCAGGACTTCCTCGGAGGTCACCCATCTCAGATTGCCTATGGCTCAAGCACTTTTAACTGTGGAGTTTTTCCCCACAATCAAGCCCACTTAGCTTGCTACCCCATTTGAAAAACCTTAGCAAGTATTGTGCCTCATGAACCATTCAAGTAGAGTTCCCTTCACTCCTTTGAATTTAAATATTGAGGGGTTTCCACAGTGCATTATATTAGATATCATTTTGAGATTCAACTGTGTTAAGTAAGTCAATCATCTATGATCATTTCCATGAGATGTAGTCGTAACTAAATAATTTTTCATGATTTTTGAATAGTTCACTTAGCACTCATTGCATCGGGTGATGCTCACAGGGGTGAAGAAGTGGGATTGAAGCTAGTGAAATGAATCATATAGCGTCAATCATCACTTCCGAGGCTTGCACCCGGTAACCAGTACTTCTTGGGAGGTCCCCCACCCCAGATTGCCTCTGGCTCAAGCATGCTTAACTGTGGAGTTTTTCCCCACAATCAAGCCCACTTAGCTTGCTACCCAATTTGCAAAACCTTAGCAAGTATTGTGCCTCATGAACCATTCAAGTAGCTGCAGAAACCCCTCAATACTTAAATTCAAAAGAGTGAAGGGAACTCTACTTGTATGGTCCATGCGGCACAATACTCGCTAAGGTTTTGCAAATGGGATAGCAAGCTAAGTGGGCTTGATTGTGGGGAAAAATTCCACAGTTAAGCTCACTTGAGCCAGAGGTGATCTGGGATGCGTGACCTCCTAGGAAGTCCTGGTTACTTGGTGCAAGCCTCGGAAGCCACGAAAGTGATGATTGACGCTATATGATTAATTTCACTAGTTTCAATCCCACTTCTTCACCCCTGTGAGCATCACTCGATGCAATGAGTAGTAAGTGAACTATTCAAAAATCATGAGAAATTAGTCACTTATGACTACCTCTCATGGAAATGGTCATAGATGATTGACTTACTTAATGCAGTTGAATCCCAAAATGATATCTAAATTAATAATATTAATATTAGGGTTAATAATGTTTTTTTGCATGGTATTAATAATAATTTGGCTCATGGTGTTTGGCTCCTAGGATTCACCTAAATAAAACCTTTTTTTTGAGTGTTAGTAAGTATAAAGAGGTTTATGGAGTAAAGATATAAAGAAGTTTTATTTATTTACCATACCTAGTTTATTAATATTTTTATTTATTTATCATATCTCTTTTATTTACCATGGTTTTGACCCATAGTCTTGTTATATAATTAGACGTTGATTTCTAATCCTATTTGATATATTTTTATTCATTTACCATACCTCTTTATACCTCTTTTATATTTATTTATTTACCATAGCTATTTCATAAATATGGTATTTGGCCCATGCTATTAATAATTATTTGTCCATAGGCTTGACCTAAATAAAAAATATTTTTTGACTTTTCGTAAATATAAATAGCTTTATGGAGTCAATATAAAAAGAGGTTTTATTTATTTACCATACCTCTAGTTTATTTATATTTTTATTTATTTACGATACCTTTGGAGTAAATATAAAAAAGGTTTTATTTATTTACCATACCTATTTTCCAAGCATTTGTAAAACACTTTATATTTTAAATTTGTATTGTGTTTATACATAATAATGATTAGATTGATTTTTAAATAGGGCAGACATTAAATTGAAAATGTTATATGTTAAACATTACATTTAGGTTTACATGTTTACGTGTTTACATCTACTCCCACACTAGGCTATAGAGCACCTCTCGGTGTAAAGATGTAATTGCACAGAGGAAATGACTTGAGTGACCATAAAATTCTAGGATATTCCGCAATCAACATAAAGAAGGGGATTTGTTTTAAAATTTTAGCTATCTACTTTTAAAAATTTTAAATTAATTTGGAGCCATTTTCCTGGAGCCATTAATTCCAGTTTTAAATTTAAATTTAAATTTTGTCTAGCAAATATTTGTTGGAATTGTAAATTTATGTGGTGTAGTTTAAAGAATCCAAGTGTATAAGTAAACTTTCAATGCATTGTATCCATTTATGCATTAAAAATACAGTTTTAAAAATGAAAAGTTACACATGCTATATGCATATATAGAACCAATATAGATCCATTTTGAAGATGATCAAATCTCTTGAGTTGTATACTTTTTTTCAAGTTTTGCACTCTAAAAGAGGTCTCATATGCTATCTTTAGCCCTATGGACATTAAAATAAATTTTCTTTTTTTCTCATCTTTCAAAAAATAATTACGGTTTCTCATGTGGTTCTAACAATAACGAGTGGCCATGTTAGATAACCATAGTTAAGAAGTCTTTATGTCAAGGACGATCATTCCTAAACAAAAAAATACCTAATAATGTCTCAAGTTGAATAAGATTTAAGGTGACACTTTATCATAATCACTTAAAGCAATTTTGTGTGGGAGTTATCTTAGGAGTCTCCAAAACCCGAATTTCCATACGAGCTTGACCAGAAATTTAGATATTTTATATTATATAAAAGAATTGGTTAGGTTATGATCTAGGTGTAAATTTGTTGAGAAAAATCAAAATTAAGCCCATTTAATTTTTCAATTAAACATTTTATATCATTCTACCTAAAAAATCCCTAAAACACCTAAAGGAAATCTTTAGAAATACATAATTTAATGTAAATCTTATCATATTTATTAATATGCTAGCATCAAGAATAGTGTAAAACGCCATGCCGAAAATGGCTTGTTTAAATCAAATTTAATTTAAGGAGTCTGTTCCCCACTCCATCATAGGTATTATGGATTTTGAACATGAAGCTCCATAACCACATCCTAAAATGAATATTTTTAGTTTTTATTTATGGCATATAAATAAATATTTGAGAATCAACTTTTAACGGTAATTTAAATGTAATTTTTTTAAATAATGCTATTTAAAAGTGTATTTGATTAACAAGAAACTTTTTATAAATAACTTAAAAATTAATTATATTTAAAAACTAAAATAATTATAATATATATTTTTAAATGGAAATATTTAGTTTAAATGAAAGTAAGTTATTTAGTTGATGTGATAATTTTTCTATCAATTTGAGGTTTATTTCTTCTTCTGTTTTTTTGTTTCTATTTCACTTTTATTTGGGCATGTGTATCTTTGTATTATTTAGCTCATATATGCAAATGGATATATGTATTCTTCTTTCTACATAAGCATATATACATATGCAATTATTTCTATATGTAAACTTATGCCTTTATCAGTGGTGAAATCTTTATCAACATTTCTGTATGTAAACTTATGCCTTCATCATTAACATGGCAAAATCTTTATCAAGAGTTGTAGTGTATTACATATTTTGTTAGGTTGCATCGACTTTTAATATATTTAAAAAATAAGATTCATGCCACCTGGCTCCCTACCACCAATTTCCTAGGGATTTGAGACTATTCCAATTCTAATAAGTTCCTCATTATAATTTATAACATTCAATTATATATAAGAAAATTTTATTTCGCAAAATGGTTCATTAATTTTAATAAATTTTAAAAATTAGATTCATGGCACATGGCTCCCCACCCCCGAATTTCCTAGGGATTTGAAATTATTCCATTTCTAATAAGTTCCTCCACGATAAGTTCTTCATTATTATTTATAACATTCATTTATATATAAGTAAATTTTATTTAGCAAAATGGTCAATTTTACAATAATATGTGTAATTCCTTTTTTTCTTAAGTTAAAGTTGACCCACGTCAAAAAAGCAGACAGACAAATGTCAAACGGAGATGAAAAAATAGTAAATTTTAATTCATCATGGAAATTAAAAGTTAAAGTATACTATTTTTTTAATTAAAGTATATTGAAATTTTACTTTAATTCTTAAATCAAGGATAAATTAAAAATAATGATAATAATATGGTTTTATTTATAAGTTTAGTTGTATATATGTTTTAGGATGTTACATACCTTTTTAGGTACTACTACATTATTCTTAGTGAGTGCACTACATTCCATCCCCTTCACATGTTTCATTCTAAAAATATGGTAAGAAACCATAAAATATGAGTGACCAAGAAATGTAGCCATCCAGTATCAAAGAGTAGCATTTATCAATCCTAGTGATATGTGAACATGAAGTTTTCCATGTTGATATGGAATTTGGTTACTCCTTATCATGATATGATAATGTCTTCATGTGTCTCTCATCTAGTTTTCATTCTAGCGCCATGTTGGTCCATGTTGATACACCCATGCTTTAATGTTTGATGATTGAATAAGTTTGTCTTGGAAACTTGTGCTTAATATTCCTTAACTTCTTCTTCTTGTTTATTCCCCTCCCATGGTTATTTTTGAGGTGCTATTATATATCCTTCTTTCGATTCAATCACAAACTTGAAATCTACCATTTGGTTCACTATAGAGGCTTCTATATGTGGCCCTTTAGGCCCTTCTAGTTTACCAAGAGACATATCCTATAGTGTGATCTCCTTTTTCTTGTACTAAATCTTCATAAAATTATTTTGAAAAATAATATTCACTATACCAATTGATTCCATCTAAGGATATATAATAATAATATCCAAATCATGGATATCTATAACATAGAAGGTTGAATGCAATACATATGTATTCATGGAAATCCTAAAATATTTAAAAAAAATGAGTATTTACAACATCAACATATATGCTGTGAATACTCTTCTCTAGTATTTGTAATATTTTAGTCAAATTATATAGGCTACTACAGCCTATATATACAACCACTTACTCTTTCTAAATACATCCATAAACTTATAATATAGATTTTTCACATGAAAATAAACCCTTGATGCTTTCCTTATTGGTCCTACTAGCATGACACCATTTATCTAAAAATATTTTTTCAAATTATTTTTGAGAAAGTGCCGTCATCTTCCAAATTTCTAATGCTTTTGACCATATCATGAAATCTTATCTAAAATGTAAATGTAATACAAATTTCCACTCCCTTTCCATAATGACTTTCAACTAATAAAAAATTTCAATAAAAAGACCAATCTCTTTTTCTATAAAATATTGCTTTCCATAATTATAAAAATAAAAATTTACAAAAAATTTACTTAATATAGAAAAATGAGCATAGTAGTGACTATATCTTTCCAATTTTCTACTATGACCCAATAAAAAAGTTACAGATCCACTTTATATGTAATGAATCTTGTTCATCAAAATTTTGTCCGTTCATAAAAATATATCATATATGCATTTCTTATGATCGTCCTGTGTTGGTAATTTCCTGTAGCAAAGATTAGCAAAACACTATTATGGATCACTCATACTCCAACAAACAAATGTGAGGATTTTGAATTTAGGCCTAGAGTCTATTGGTTGCTCATTTTCATGTTGTGATTATGATTTTGAATTAATATTATGGAGAATATAAACATAAATTACGGAAGTCCAAATAATATCGTGAACAGCTTTTATTGATAACACACGTGTGAAGGCCTCTTAGCTAAAATGAAACTTAGTGGGCCTCCTCCTTTAGGAGGGGTTTTTGAGAATTTTCTAGTTGCAAGTAAATTTTGCCTCCCTAAAAAAATAAATAAAATAAAATAAAATAAAATAAAATTAAAAAATGGTTTGCTATTGAGGAAAACTCAAATATCATAAGTTCAAAAGTTGTAAAATGAAATGGTCATGGTTAATGAGAAAGAAAAAATTTCCTATTTATAATAAAATAGTTGCTAGATGTGTTGAGGACAAATATTGAAAAATATTTGTTAGACCAAATTAAGATGTAACTACTTTTGGTATTTTATTAAAATTGTGAGCAAAAAAATTCCAAAAAGTGGTTAATGACCTTTATTATAGATAATTGACTAAAAAAAATGGTGATTTATTGAGTTACTTAATGAAAACCATTTAAGGAAAAATGGGTTATTAGATTATTTCCAGCTGATTAGGTAAAATTATTAAAAATATTGGGTACCTAAATATTCTACCAAATTATCTCTACTTTATAGGGTAAATGGTTGGAAATATTCATAATAAATATTTTAATAGAGTATTTTCATGATAATAAATGAAATGAGTGAAAATAATTAGAGTATCTTTACATAAATGGGTAAAACTATGAGAATAACATATAATTAATAAATTTATGTTTTGTTCTCATGTAAAGAGAAAAATTAATAGAAATAACTTAGGAAAATAGGTTCTTTAGTCTATATTTCTAGCTGGAAGGGGTTTTAATGTGTAAAATCCATATTAACATGCTCTAATTCAATCAAAAAAAGAAATTTTGTCTAGGTGGTCACTTTTTATGTAATAATATATTCGAGTGGCCCTTGAAAAATGTTGATTTTAAATCATCAATATCTCCATTGTCAATAGTCTACTTTGATATAATTTTTTTCCTTAATGTAGATGTTTTTTCAATAGGATATAACATTTATACTCAAGTTCTACAGTTGCTGCTAAAACATTATAGAGATTAAATTTATGTGGTCCACTTTCTTTTTTATTCCTTGAAAAAATTGCAAAATGGTAAACATTTATACCTTTTTTTCACCAAGGATAATGCTCTTACTATACCTCAATGAATCCAAAATATAACAATAAATAAACCCTTAATATTCAACAAATAAACTCAATAATCCACACACAAGCATAAACATAAGAGATATCAATAAAATACTTGAAATCAGGTAACACCATATATTATTCCTTAAGGAATGAATCCATGCCTCAATTATTAATTGTTTAACTTAATTAGAAATTTTTTTACTATGCCTATTACATTATTTATTATTTTATTTATGATACTCTATATTTACTAAGAACAAAATAAAGGAGGAATATTCTAGGAAGTGGAACCTTTTCTTAACTCCTTGAATCTTCGAAGAACATTAAATTTATTTACAATATCATGATACATATAAATTATCATTTCCTTGGGTACCCCACTAGGTACCCCCATATTACCCGCATAGGTACACTACAACTTGTTAGTGATTTGTAAAGGAATAGAGTGTCACTCATGCGAAATATGTTTGGGTCTAGGGTCATTAACATGTTTCCTTATGTGCAAGGAAATACATAATAGGAAATGAAAATTAATCAATTAAAAGGATTATGTCTTACCATAGGAAAATAAGGGTGATTTCAACCTCTTACAATATCTAAGCATGTGAGTTTTCACAACTAGTTAGAATGTTTCTTAATCTTTTTTCACATAAAATATGTATAAAATTTTGAAACATCTTATTTTTGAAGTGAGAACTCTACACATCATGAGGAACAAAATAAAATTAAAATAATAATAGAAAAGAGGATTTGAGTTGATATTACCATTTGGAGAAAAATATTACAATTTCATTAGAAAATAAGATTAAAAAATTAGAATATTAATTTTAAATACAAGTAATTCATTTTTAAATTTGAACTTACAAAAAGATAAAACATTAAAAAATCGAGTTTGTTAGAAACAATAGAAACCAGGATACTACTAAGAGGGAGGGTGAATCAATAGTGTCACCAAATTATACAACTCGATAATTTAAACTTTTCAATCACTTTAGCAACCACTTATGTAATCAACATCATAACTTACTCATGTAAAATACCATCAGAATAATTCTCATACACATGTGCAACATATATATAAGAGTGTAACAACATCTTGTTGTTGGTGATCCTGAGAAAAATGGCTAGGGTTTCAGGACGGGTGATCTTCGACGCCGCCTCTCTGCAACCCAAGGAAGGGAGAATATCGGGCACAGATCGCAGCCCTCAAGAAATTTTCATCCGCCATGATCTTTCAGCAGCGCATTGGATTTATGGTGTACAGATCAGGGTTGAAAGGGCTACTGTGGCGATCACTGATGCAGACTTTCTGCAAACCGAGGAAGGGAGATCCTCAGGATCAGATCGACGCTTAGTTGCAGCCGGGCGATCAGATCTTGGGTTATGGATTGTGTTCAGGGTTAGATCTGATACAACATATGTATTATTCGCCACGGATGGTTCTCACTACAGAAAGGACGTGGCTAAATACTCAAAATCCTGGTTGATCCGCGTTTCCAATCTCTGGAACTGGATAGTGAAAGGTTGCATTAGAACAGGGCTTCATCTCATACCCTGTGCTCGAATCAGAGATTTCGTGGAGACCCAGAGCTTGGAAGTGTTGGCATTATGATACAAGTGTTGTCCTTGATGGCAACTCACTCAGAGGCAGGTACAGGTGATGGCAACTTAATCAGAGGACAGATCTTAGTACAGCAAGCCAAGAAAGTTCATACACGCAGGTTCATTAAGCCCAAGTCGCGTATACAAGCAGGTTCACTATATACCAAGTCACGTATACGCAGGTTCGCTATATACCAAGTCGCGTGTACACGCAGGTTGGCTTCAGTAAAAGAGCGTGTATGTGGAAAACTTATCTTTGGTCCGTGGCGGTTATTCCTTGGAAGTTGTGCCTATGGTTTTGGACCATGGTGTCTCGACGGACGTGTTGATCCCTAGTATTGAGTTGATGGTATTGGGTTACTATGGTTTTGGACCGTGGTATTGTGAAGGACCTAAAGCTATATAAGGAGAAGGATCATTAGGCCAAAGGGCGTGTAAGTGAGTGTGTGAGTGATGAAGATCTGACGAAGTATGAGATCCAAGTGCTGGTTATGGGTTGGTGATCTGAACCAAGGTTTCACTCATGTGGAGCATGATGAATGATGGAACAAGATCTCAAGGCTTGGAATGATTATCTTCATATGGTTTGACTGTGGATAGACTAGATCTACTGACGCATGTTTATTATTATGATCTGGGTATGTTTTGATGTTTGATATAGCTGCAGAGTTTTAAGCTTGAATTTGCAGATCTGTACGCAGGTTGGTTTTGGTAAAAGAGCGTATACACGCAGGTTGGATTCATCCAAGTAGCGTATACAATGTGAAATATGATATTTGAAGATGGAGTTGGATCTGGTTGTTGTTATGTTGTCTGGTTGTTGTTGACAGGGTTTCAGTGATTCAGTATTGGGTGATTCAGAGATTGATGATGCAGGTTGTACTACAATGGTGATGTTTCATGGATCCAGTATGAAAATGTATGAAACGTGGTCCCGGGAAGATCGTAGGCCAGCACCTACGTACTGGTAAACATATCAACCAGTACAAGAGCCAGGGGGTTGTAGCTCCCTTCCAGGAGCAGCTGGAAAACGAGTAAAGGTTGTAAGGTTGGCACCTACGTACTAGTAAATGGATCGGCTAGTACAAGAGCTATGAGGGTTGTAGCCCTCTGCAGGTTGTAGCCTGCGTGCTGGTAAAGGACTGCACCAGTACATTGTAAAAGAAGTTTCTTATTAAAGAAGAAAGAGACAAATTGCAGCAGGTGGTTTTCACCCACATTGGGTTTCCACCTTACATCATGGTGTTCATATGTGTGGCTTTTGTGTGATGATCTATTCTGTTATACTGCACCTGTTTACTGTTAATATGGTTAATAATGTTCTGATTCATTTACTGAAGATAAGCTAACTGAATCATAAGATTTCTGGATATACGCTAGTTGCTTTAGACACAGTTGCGTGTACACGCGGGTTCACTTAACTGAAGTAGCGTATATGTTTCTGAGTATGAAATTGAAAAGTTTTAGCTGATCTGATAATACTGATTCACCCCCCCCCCCCCCTCTCAGTATTATTTCCAACAATTGGAATCAGAGCAGGTCCTTCAGAGAAGCTTGATCGCTTGAAGGAGATTCGTAGAACAATGGGGAAGAAAGCACGTCAGAAGAAGAAGACAGCTCAAAGGAACAATGACAACCTGCCGTTGAGTGGAAGCAAGAATTCAGATCCTGAATCACCTCAGAATGAAGATGGACAAACAAATGAAGCATCAGATCAAACCATAGATCAGCAAGATCTACCTAGCAAAAAGGAGAATGCCCTCAAAGAAGAAATCATCAGATTAGAAGATTTGTTGGAATGTGCCTCCAGAATTCGACAAATGCTTCTAGCACTGAATAAAGAACAAGAAAACGAGATCCTCAAACTAATGCATCAGCTGGATGAAGGAAGGAAAGATGAAGAGACCTTGAAGAAGCAATGTCTGGAAAAAGAAGAACAACATCAAGTTGAGGTAAATATCTTGAAAAGTAAATTAGAAGAAAAAGATAAACTATTACGATTTCAAGATAGTACTAAGATCTTGGATGATATTCTTAGTAGTCAAAGGTCCCCTGCTATCAAAACTGGTCTTGGTTTTCATGAGTCTATTGGAGGTGAATCTGGTTCACAAAGTAAGACAAGAAACTCTAATGCAAAATCTGAAAGGCTCTACAAGGAGATGAAAGGACAACCCCATCAACAACCAAGGAAAGAGACTCCTCAAAGAAAATCTTTTACTCCTCCCATGAATAATGTTGAATGCCATGTATGTCATAATCTTGGACATGTTGCAGCCATATGTAGAAGAAGAAGGTTTCAAGACCATCATGCAGAAAGATCATCACATTCAAGGTACTTTAGTGGATATTGCTTTTCTTGCAATATGTTTGGCCACAAAGCTGCTGATTGCTATAAGAGGAATATGAAACATGTAAGATGCTATGCATGTAACAAGTTTGGACATAAAACAAGAGATTGCAGGAACAAAGCTCATGATAAGAAGAAATCATCAACATGCTTGAAGATATGGAAGAAGAAGGAAGTTCAGTCAGAAAAATATGGCACAGCACAGGGTACTCAGCACAGCACAGACATAACAGACTCAGGGGGAGCTGAAGGTGTAAAACTTCAATGTTCTAATTCTCATACGCAAGATTCATGAAGGAAAGCCGCGTATATACGCGAGTTTCACACTGCAAAGTCGCGTATATGTCAGTTTGTGAAAAAGCAGTGGGGACAGACTCAGAAAAGGGGTTTGATATGATTCAGTCGAGTATATGCTCTATTGATTAACAGTTACATTCTGCTGAGGATGTCTGGAAATGTCTTGATACTTATGGCACAGGCTCAGGGGGAGCATATACTTCAAATAATGCATTGTTGGCATTATGGTTAGAAATTGTTGATAAAGTCTATGAAGCTAAATGATACATCTTGCTGTTTGATCAAAAGAATGGTACTGCAGGCTGATGCTTATGGTACAGATCATGATGCTGCTGGTGGCTTTCATAAGTCTTGGTCTAGATATTTCATCACTATGTCATGTATCTCTTTTGTGATATCTCTTTTATGATGTCAAGGTCATGTAACGGCCTATGTTGGTTTCCCCACTATGCCTGGGATGAATGATGTAATGTTCATGTCTTATCATGAGTAAACTCTTAATGTATCTCCACATGGTTAGGTGGATGAGTCAATATTGGTATATCCCCACTAGGTTGGGTGATGAATGTATGTATTGAGTCTTTTGGTGATAGGAAGGTCTTCTATGATGTATAAGTCTTTGTTTACAGTCAAGGGGAGCATGAACAGCACAATTCAGCAAGAGCAGGATGGATAGATTGGTACACTTTGGCATACACAAAGGGGGAGCACATTTGGAGATTTCAGCAGGTACTCAGGGGGAGTATGTACAGCAAAAGGTATACCAAAGAAGAAAATATCTTGGTCCGCCCTTTGCCCTTGATGTCAAAGGGGGAGAGTGACTTGGTGTGGTGGTTGCCATCAAGTCCAAAGGGGGAGATTGTTGGCATTATGATACAAGTGTTGTCCTTGATGGCAACTCACTCAGAGGTAGGTACAGGTGATGGCAACTTAATCAGAGGACAGATCTTAGTACAGTAGGCCAAGAAAGTTCATACACGCAGGTTCATTAAGCCCAAGTCGCATATACAAGCAGGTTCACTATATACCAAGTCGCGTATACGCAGGTTCGCTATATACCAAGTCGCGTGTACACGCAGGTTGGCTTCAGTAAAAGAGCGTGTATGTGGAAAACTTATCTTTGGTCCGTGGCGGTTATTCCTTGGAAGTTGTGCCTATGGTTTTGGACCATGGTGTCTCGACGGACGTGTTGATCCCTGGTATTGAGTTGATGGTATTGGGTTACTATGGTTTTGGACCGTGGTATTGTGAAGGACCTAAAGCTATATAAGGAGAAGGATCATTAGGCCAAAGGGCGTGTAAGTGAGTGTGTGAGTGATGAAGATCTGAGGAAGTATGAGATCCAAGTGCTGGTTATGGGTTGGTGATCTGAACCAAGGTTTCACTCATGTGGAGGATGATGAATGATGGAACAAGATCTCAAGGCTTGGAATGATTATCTTCATATGGTTTGACTGTGGATAGACTAGATCTACTGACGCATGTTTATTATTATGATCTGGGTATGTTTTGATGTCTGATATAGCTACGGAGTTTTAAGCTTGAATTTGCAGATCTGTACGCAGGTTGGTTTTGGTAAAAGAGCGTATAGAAGCAGGTTGGGTTCATCCAAGTAGCGTATACAATGTGAAATATGATATTTGAAGATGGAGTTGGATCTGGTTATTGTTGATAGGGTTTCAGTGATTCAGTATTGGGTGATTCAGAGATTGATGATGCAGGTTGTACTACAATGGTGATGTTTCATGGATCCAGTATGAAAATGTATGAAACGTGGTCCCGGGAAGATCGTAGGTCGGAAACTACGTACTGGTAAACATATCAGCCAGTACAAGAGCCAGGGTGTTGTAGCTCCCTTCCAGGAGCAGCTGGAAAACGAGTAAAGGTTGTAAGGTTGGCACCTACGTACTAGTAAATGGATCGGCTAGTACAAGAGCTATGAGAGTTGTAGCCCTCTGCAGGTTGTAGCCTGCGTGCTAGTAAAGGACTGCACCAGTACATTGTAAAAGAAGTTTCTTATTAAAGAAGAAAGAGACAAATTGCAGCAGGTGGTTTTCACCCACATTGGGTTTCCACCTTACATCATGGTGTTCATATGTGTGGCTTTTGTGTGATGATCTGTTCTGTTATACTGCACCTGTTTACTGTTAATAGGGTTAATAATGTTCTGATTCATTTACTGAAGATAAGCTAACTGAATCATAAGATTTTTGGATATACGCTAGTTGCTTTAGACACAGTTGCGTGTACACGCGGGTTCACTTAACTGAAGTAGCGTATATGTTTCTGAGTATGAAATTGAAAAGTTTTAGCTGATCTGATAATACTAGTTCACCCCCCCCTCTCAGTATTATTTCCAACAGGAAGCTGTGGGCGTGGATTTCATAGACGAGAGTGAGACTCTGACGCTGGCAGAAAACCCTAGATCTGTTATAGATCCGCCAGATATGGCTTACAATCCAGGAATTCGGGGCCTGAATAAGGTTGATGCGACATGTAGCTCAGCGGCTTGGGAGAACTCTATGGCTAGGGGTTTTGTTCTTCTCAGCGCCGAGGCAGCGCAATGTCAGGGGCAGCTAGAACAGCCAGAACCCAGGCATCAGGTAACATTAACTTTTTTTCAGATTTTTATTAAACCCCCGATGGGGAAAACCAGTCTAGTATGGGTACATGCAGAAAGCACCATTATGTAGTTGAAACAGCAAATATGGGCATTGATGGGATACCCTGTTCAGATCCAACATTTGGTCAGTGGTAGGTGGTCCCTACAGGATAACAGAACCCTGAAAAACTATGATATTAGCCCAGAAACAACCATTGCTTTAAACTTTAGGCTTAGAAGAGGGGCTTTGCCCCAGGGACATCCAAGCTCCTCAGGAGGAGACAAGGGGAAAAAGACAGCATCTCAGCAACAACCCAAGGGAGGCTCCTCTTACAAAAACATCTTACAGGGTAACAGAGATCCAGGGTCCCCTCCAAATCAAGGTGGATATACACCTAGGCCATACATAGTAGATCAGCTAGGGCAAACCCCAGCCCTCAATTTTGATTCTACAAGACTTGAAGATTTCGTTAAGTCATATGAAACATAGGCCCTAATCTGCTGATTTAACTGTTTTTGGCCAAAGCCATTTGATCTATTTCACTGGATCTTCACCAATTGGACCATGGAATGTGATATACATTTATGCTCCAAGGGGTTTTTCATTGTTAAATATGCATCCACGGAAGTCAGAGATACAATCATCAGTGGTGGGCCTTGGTTTTGGGGAACATCGGGGCTTTTTATGACCCCATGGTTTCCAGATTTTGATCCAAACAAAATGACTGTCTCCAAAATGCCGGTCTGGGTCCGCCTATATAACCTTCCCCTTCACTTTTGGAGTGAACGAGTGTTGGAAGTAATTGGGAACAACATAGGGAAATATATCAAAATAGATCTGGAAAGGACTGATGAGAGGATATATACCTTTGCATGCATTTGCGTGGAAGTAGATCTAAGTAAAGGATTGCCAGAAAGTATAAGGCTAGTATACAAACAACAAAACTGGATGCAAGGACTAGACTATGAAAACACTGCTTTCAGATGCAGGAACTGTAGGCTGACAGGACACTTGCAAAGTACATGCCCAGAAGCCAAGAAAGCAAATAGTAAAAAGAATCAGAAAGGGAAGCAGAGGAAAGGATGGCAATTTCCCCCTCCTGAATCAGAGGACAACGAATCAGAAGCAGAGGAGGAAGTTACCCCCACAGAGAATTCTGAGCCTTCCCAAGGAAAGGAGACCCAAAAGGAAAACATATCAGACAATAAGGATTCACAACTCCATTCAAAGCAGGCAGAGAAGACAAGCGAGGATTTGAGTATGGGAGGGACAAAACGGCATCACCCCTCAGATACTTCGGACTAAGACAAGGATACAGCTCCACAGAAAGCAGAAACACAGTTAGTCCTAGCTTTGATCGAGCCCACTCAAGGAGAGTGGCGCAAGGTCGAAAAGAAGAAGGGGAGAAAAACATGAGGTGTGAGTCCTATAATCACTACCGGGAACCCGTTTTTCTGTCCTTTCCTCCTTTCTTTTTTCTTTTCTTTCATTTTTTATAAATGCACGGTACTCTCGAGCCCAATGGGCAACTTATGGAAATGCTTCAATGCATATGCTTGTGTAACTTTTCATTTTTTAATAAAAGGTTACCGCTTTTTTCCTTGGAAAAAAAAACATATATATAAGACATCAATCTTATTTTTATTTCTTTAACAAATACAAGCTTCAATTTGTTATTACATCATTGCGGAACAATCTTCCATTTATAGGTTTATCAATCGCTACTAAAAGGAACTTCTATCTCTACTTTTTTATTAGCTACCACTAAAGGGACTAATACCCTTAATCATTTATAATCCACTACTGAAAGGGACTATTTCCCCTGCTCATTTATCAATTTTCACTAAAAGGAATTATTTCACCTGCTTATTTGTTAGCCACTATTAAAAGGAACTACTGCCCCTAAAATGCAAGCTACCACTTGCTAGCTCTGTTGATCCATCTTTCATCCATTTTCAAACTCAGATCAATAGGCCACTTTCTTTCATAAACAAATAACCTTCTCACCTCAACCACTCCCCATAAACATCATAAAAAACACCTTCAACAATCTTTGATTACTGAACAAACCACCAAACATACCAACAACACCAATCCTTAGTAATTACTAATTTCACCAAAAAAACATCTTTGTTGAATACATTAAAACGCCATTCACCTAATCATTGTCTACGTTCTCAACCACATTTTAGATATAAAAATTGGTCTTTCATTCACCGCTGATGCATACTAACATTATGTATCTCATTTCTCCAACAACCTATTACCTTCGTTATTTGATTCTACTTATAAAAAATTGGACTGATATTTTTGAATTAAAACTTTAGTTATCTTCAATTATTCATCATGCATAAATATTTATTTTTTATCCTTTTTCCTGCTTCAATTAAGCCTTCTAAACATTCTCTCCAAGTCTTCTAACTCTACTCTATTATATCTTTGAGAAAAATTGAGCTTAATTGCTCAATTTTGCTATTCTAGAATTTTTTAGAATTTAGTGGTTCTCCTTCTAAATTTGGCTATTTGTGCTGCCAACTCATTAATTATGCCAAATAATTCATGAAATATGATGTATAACTCGAATTTTAAGTTGTCAACCTTCTTTCATGCTAAACTTTTTAACTGGCTCGCCATCACTTTGTTTTTAGCCCCTAAAGGGCTTTAAACTATGTTGTTTTCTCGCTCACACAAAGCCCTTGAACATGGTCCAAAGCGCTTAACATTGCAACATTATAACTCCATGGACCCATTTCTCTTTAAGCCCCAAATGGCTTATTTCTTTTATAATTCTTCTACACCCTTGGTTTTACACCTACGCACAAAACCACATCTTGGTCCTTAAGATTGCCCCCATCTTTATTTCCTTCTGGTATTACATGTTCAGTGGGTCTAACACTCTTCACTTATTCTCTTTTCATTGGTTGTCATCTCTGACTGTACCTTCCACCATTTTCTAGAGTTGTATCATCCCAGAAGTCCTTTCCTTGTGACTTTTAGTTTTATTCTAGGGCGACTCTCTAGAGTTACATGTCTCAGATGTCTTCTTATTGGTTATTAGATCTGACATCATATGCCACCACTTCTCGATGCTAAATTAGCCTAGGGCTTCCTTTGTTGCACTAACTTGAAACCTTCTAGGGTCTAGGGACTTGGATGAGGTGTCCCGATGGGAACCACTATCGCACTTGTGAGCCAATAAACAACTAGCAAGAGTGATTTGTCTGCTATATATTCTTGTTTCCTATTTAGCCCAACAAAAATTTTCATGCACGCATTGTAAACCTTTCGAGGAAGTCCATCTAGGGTGATTCCACACTCATGTCACTATTGCCACGTGGTGCCCTCTGAATGGTGACACATGTCAGCCCGATTTGGCACCTTTGACCACCTAAAAATGTAGAAAATGCATGCCACGTGTCTGCAGGTCTAACACTGTGTTGAAATCATTATGCAGTGATAAAATACTGCTACAGATCTACTAGTGAGGAGAGAGAAAATGGTTTAGGATTTTGGTTTTGCAATAAATTTATTCATTAACAATTACAACACAAAACCATCAGGTCCAATCCTTCGCTACTGATTGTGCCATGGTTCTTGGCCCTCCGTCACCTTGGACCTTTTCTTTTGTGTGCACATTGTTTCTTCTGGGGAAGACTTTCCAAGGTGGCATGGTTGTG
This sequence comes from Pinus tabuliformis, assembly GCA_031772625.1. NCBI lineage: Eukaryota > Viridiplantae > Streptophyta > Pinopsida > Pinales > Pinaceae > Pinus > Pinus tabuliformis. The sequence goes on from CM062808.1 coordinate 787,517,941, forward strand.
GGGACCACCTATTGTCGAACTCCACCAATCAAAGCCTTTGTCATCATTGTGTGGGCTATCGAGCTTTCCTTGGAGCTACTTCATCATGGGCCTCACCTTTACACTCAAATTTGGATCCTACCGAGGTACATCCATTAGGATGAGATATATAGTGGGACCTCCGCTCGAAAATGAGAATGTTTTATGTCATTGATGTCCTCTTGGGATTGCATCATTACAAGAATTATCCTTATGCATGACTGTGAAACCATCCAGAGAACATCTTATGGGATGAGATGTCATGGGATCTCCACCACTGGCCAATATAAGTTCATTCTATCATTTCATTTTAAGCGATGTTCTCCCAAACTGTTGGTTAGATTCTCTGCTAAAAAACTCCACCTTACTTGGCAATGACACGAAACATAAATTTCTCAAATTTTTTCCTTCATCAACTTAGCTCTATTACTTTGAACCTATGGGTTCTCACCTTTGACTGTAAATAACTCAGGATTCAGAAGGCCTTTTGTTAGCTTCTATATACCACAGGAAATGCCTTTTAGAGATCTATCCATCTAAGTGGGTTCCAATTACTTTTGAGGTGATATGTGATTCCATAAATGGATCCAAAGTCTCTACACCTTAATAATTCTTTTCCTTTACCATTCTTTATAATGATATTCATTCTTCTTGCAACCATTTTCTCTTTCCATAGCCTCCTTTGACATGCTTGTCAATCTTCCTATGACACCATTGATATAATGACAACACCTTTATCAATACTTGTTCAAAATTAGCATTATTCCAACAACACCTTTGATAGTGAAAACATATCAATACTTGACATCAATGAACACCTCTTTTGACAACATATTCTACAAATATCGCATCATCTTCTTTGCCTTTGCCATTAGTGATAACATATTCTAAAAATATCCACCTTTGGCATTGGTTCCAACACCATAAGAAAAGATAAGTGCATTTTTATTCTCTTCTCTTCTTCTTTGTGGATGTTCCTCCTCCTATGATGCACTTATCCTTTGTGTGCTTTTAGTCTGGTGTACTTATCCCTTTTTTTGTTTCGGGTTGGGTCTTATCCTCCCCCTTTGTTTTGTTTGAGGTACTTCTCCCCCTTTGACATCAGTGGAAAATATTACCAACATGCTCCCCATGTCAACAATATTCCTCTATCATATTCCTCCTTTGGACTTGTCAACTACTTTTTCTTATGTTGAAAACTTCATTATCTTCAATCTAATCTAAGAATCTTCATTTTTGTCCAGTGGAGAAGATTGAGTTGAAAGGATAGGAGTAATCACTCCCAATCTATATCTCATGTATTCAAGAGGGATATCTTTCTAAAGAAATTCATTCATGTACAACTGAGCCATAATAAAAATCATGCCTACTCGTCTAAGTCTGAGCAAGGCCTACATTCATAATAGTTCCTCCCTAGACACATACACCTGACCTCTAGCAATAAAAACAATCTATCTTATGCATGACTAACACCATCAACTTGTCAACTGAAAAACACCAAGGTACAAAACTTAGAAGTGCTTATATGAAAAGCATAGAGGGACTCTCATCAATTCATGCTTAGACTAACAACTCATCATATACTTTATTTGTCAAAATTCTAATGGAAGTAGACTCACCTCATGAATTTGACTCAACATGAAAAATAACATGATATAAATCATGACTATTTTAGCAACACTTAAACTGAAAATATCCTACTAACATTATGAATACCACACTGAAAAAAATCTTATGATAGTTAATACCAATTATTAGTACATGATACCAAGTGTTAATTCCTTTGATACCAATGATACAAATTTCTTAATTGATACCATTGTTATTAGTTATTGAGAAATTTTTAACTGAATATTCCCCCCCTGTGATTATGCTCTTTTCAGAAACATTCATTCTCTCCACAAATCTAATATATGATACCAAACACTAATTGTCATAGTCTAAAAGCATTACAACGCTGAAACAATTCATCATATTTGCAACAAAAACTTTGGTGACTTAGACAACATTAATTTGCAGCAACAACACTATCAACCTTTGTCTTCCATGCTTATCCTTAAGTATCAAACAAATGATATCAGTTGATGATACAAATCATTAATTAAGTAATTTGATACCCAAATGTTAACTTGAGTATACTCCCTTGTGGTTATGCTACCTCTTTGGCACTAAGAATTTGTAAACATACCTGCACAAGATAAGGAAACTTCAATAGTAAACACATCAACATCTTTGTTCTGTCATTGCTATATATACTGATACTAACAATTTAATTTAAAAACATCATTGAATCATCCAAAATACATACTACTTAAGTCCTTTACAATTAACCACAATTCTCAGCAACATCAGTTTACTTTAGTTGTTTCATAAACTAAGGAAAAACATAAGAGGCATACTTCCCTTAACCTTCAGATGCACTACTTGGCATGTTCCTTTCTACTCCTTGCATCTGTCTTTTTTTTTTCTCTTGAAGCCAACCTCTTATTTTCAATGAAGAGGAACAAGGGATTTACTCCTGCTAAGTAGATTGCCTCCCTTTTTCTTCCACATCTAGGTAGGCTAAGTTTTTACTTGGTCAACACCATGAACTTATTTTCTGTGCTCATCTCGTACTCTTTCCTAAGTGAGTGACTTCCTGTCATAATTTGAGCATACAAACCACTGAACATTCCCCTTATTAGCACCAATTAAATCCAATCAATAAATTACCTATTTCTCTTATTTCTCACTATTTGTGCTTTCTTTCTGCTTGTACTGCTTTTGGGACATTTCTGGGATGTTACTACTTCTTTTATATGATTGAAGTCTTCAACTATTTTAGCTTATATAAGAGTGATCAACCACAGGAATTTCAGGCTCTTATCTACTAATAATATGTAAGGCCAAACACTGGTGTTTGTTTCCTCCATGCAACGTTAGACCTGCCTCTCTTATTATTGTTGTAATAACCCCTGTGTAGTTTTCCTTTCTCGCTCCCAACATGATCCATACCTTTGTTTCCAATGTTTTTGAAAGGGGATTTCTTAACAAGTTTGCATGTAGTTGCATGGTTCCAAATATTCTTACACCTATATAATTCAATGTTATTTATAAGGGGGGAATAAATTATTCGTACCCTATATTCTTCCCATCGAATCTCTTTGACTGATACTCACTCTCATGGTGCTTTTGAGCCTTTGATAATTTTTCCTTTGAGGGGAAAAGGCTCTTTATGCATGATCATTCAAACTTCTCTAAGCAACTCAAGGTCATTTATAAAAAATAATGTTCTGCCTATGTTATTGCAACTTATTTTTCCTCTTTGTACACTCGAAGGAAAAATACCCTACATTACTACTAAAAAACATATGAGGGTTTGAAAACCTTTGTCTTTATCTTTGGAAGTATTTTGTCTTTTTTTGTGTTCACTTCTCTACTATTGTAATGTTGTTATGTATTTATTTAACAAAGTTGATGGGTCCCTTTGACGTTGTTGTTGAGTCACTTCCACTAATCAAACTTTTCCTATCTTGAGTGGGGCTTTGACTGACACAAATTTCATCCAAAGCTTAATAACTCTTTACATGCTTTTAATATTTCAAAATATGTTATTTTAATCTAATGATATCAACTTCCAGTTTCTGATTTGAGGTTTTAAGCTTCTTGATATCCTCAAAATATAATATGAATTTCCTTCCCAAAATAAATATTTTCTTCAATATCTTCCAACTCAATAGAAGATCTACTAGATTCAAAAGTGTTTATTCCACTTCCATCTTGTTAAATAACTTGTTCCCTTGCTAACTTTAACGATTCTTTTGCTGAAACATGAAATGCCTTATCTACCTCTCTACTAGAGGTAGGACCATCGACTTATTGAACAACGTCTAGATCTTCTATTGTTGTCAAAGTAGTTCCTTCTTCACTAAAGCTAAATGAGGAAGTCTTTATTTCATTAGAGCTTGCGATTGAACAACTTGAAGATAAATGGCCTATTGTTCTACAATAATAATAAAACAACAAATTACTTGTAGATTACATCTCGGCACCCTCTATGTGTTGATAAGAAACTTGGCCTCTTGATACAGGTGAATCATCCTATCATTCATGATCTTCAATACATTTTGAATCTTTAACTACTCCATTCTCAAGAGTAACTCTCTTGACATCGCATGCATCCTGTATGTTCATATCATAGATGGGTTGCAACTCATTCCATTTATTTTTGGTAGTCTCACAACATATTACTTTCTCAAGATCTGACTTGGACAACCCGCTCAATATTCCCTCCTTTTCTTTTTCATCAACCTCATTATTTGTTAATCCACTCTCCACAACTAGCCATACATCCAAATCAAGAGATTGTAAGAAGATTCTCATTCTTACCTTCCAAGTTATGTAATTTGAGTCATTCAAAAATGGAACTCCATCTGAGGTAATCCAATCCTTCTCCATGTTCTTTGATCTTCCTTCCATCTGGTAAACTGATCCTAAAGGAACCTAGTTGCTATGATACCAATTTTTATAAACAATGGAAACTAAGACATTAGTGAAGGGGGGTGAATAAGTAGTGTGACCAAATTTTACAACTCTTGACAATTTATACTTTTCAATCACTTTAGTAACTACTCATGTAATCAATATCATAACTCAATCATGCAAAACATAATATCATAAAAATTTCCATACACATGTGCAACACATATATAAGACATCAATATTGTTTTTATTTCTTAGGAAAATACAAGCTTCAATTTTTTATTACATCATTGCACTACAAGCTTCCACTTGTAGGTTTATCAGCTACTACTAAAAGAAACTTCTATCCCTACTCATTTATTAGTTATCACTAAAAGGGACAACTTTTGTAACAACCCAAGTAAAAATTCATGTAAAATTATATAAGACCATAGTTGATGGGACACATATTCCAGGCTGAATGGTGGGCAAAACATCCTAGTGGGTGTTCATTTCAGTTATTATGGCTAAGGAAATTGGGAAAGGAAATGGCTAAGGATTTCGAAAGGAAAAATGACATTTTGGCACATTTAGTTATGAAAATAATGGAAATTATTAGAAAAGGTAGGTGAAAGGTCACATGTTGCATGTGAGGAGGAAATTGAAGGAAAATAATGGAAAATGAAGAAAATAGAGGCCTCATTAATAAAAAAAAGGCCTATGAGGATCAGTGGGAAAGCTTGCTTAGTTTAGTTTTGGAGCTCTCATTATTCTCTCTCTCTCTCTCTCTCTCACTCTCTCTCACTCACTCTTGCACAATTAGAGTTTTCTTGGAGAATTTTTCATTGGGTCAAGAAAGGAAAAGAAGGCAAGAGGAAGTGAAGATCAACCAAGGAAGAGAAGGATCAAGAAGCTACAACAAGGTTCTTTACAAGTATAAATTTGCATTTGTATTTTCCTTTCTAGATCTGGCATGCATGGTATTGCATGTGGTTCTTTTTGCTATTATGGCATGGGTTTTTCCAAGTGTGATAGTGTTTCAGCCTATCCTTTCCATTTCTAGATAGCCATGGTGTGATGGGGTTCTCATGTTTTGGTTGAGTTGGATTTTCGGATGGATTCGAAGTTGAGTGAGGTGGATCTATGAATGATAAATAACATGACCTAGTTTTCCTTGAACCAGATTGTGGATCATGGTAAAGCCACTAGCCTAGTGGCCCTTGAGCTAGATTGTGATTTGCGGTAAACAAATGATTGTGTTGCCTCAGTGTGCATAGGAATCCTTGCTGGTGAATGATAGGATATACGGTAAAGCCAAGAGGTGGTTTTCTCTCCATTGGCCATAGTAATACTGGGTCTGTGATATGTGGTAAAGCCTGGAGAGTGGGTCTTACATTAGGGCCTAGTGATCCAGGTTTGGATTGTAGTAAAGCCTGAGAGACTAGGAGACAGGAAAATTCCTCACGGTGTAGATGGAGAAATTTGGTGGCATCTATGCTTGTTCTGCTTAGTGATTGGGTGGAGATCATGGTAAATCCTATTATGAAATGTTTATTGTGTTGGCCTAGTGATCCAAGATGTATTATGGTAAAGCCTGGTTTCTATTGATGAAGGTGAGGTGGTTTACCCTCGAGATTCCCTGGTTGGTTCTTTTGGTTTGAGTCCCACATTCATGCTTGGAATATGGCATGGGGGTGAATGTCTAGAGAGAGATTTGTCTCAACCATTCTATGGTCAGGTGAAATGTGGTAGTACCATCTTGGGTCTGGATTTTGCATCATTAATATGAGATTATATCTCCTTGTATTTCTATGAGTATTATACTAGTTTATATGTGGCTCATATGGTTGTGATTTCATTGGTATTTTTGTTATTATTATGCTAGTTATGTGTGTTTTATGATAGTGGCTATGTATGGCTCTCATCATATTTTTACTGGTAAATGAATGGAAAATGCATCTATGACCTAATAGATGATAATGAAGCAAATGATATGATGGAAAAATGGTTCTTAGAGATTCTTAGATAAGTATGAGATCCTTATGCTTAAATCTATTGTTTACATCTATAGATTACATATTTTGTGATATGTTTGATGAATTTCCTATCATGGCTAGTAGGGATCAAGTTAAGGCCTTTTTCAAGTATTTACTTTTGCATCATTGTTTCCCTATTATTTTACTGATCTAAAGGTGTCATTCAATTCATGGAAGTGACCTGGGCTCTAAGCTTGAAAAAGTGACTCAAATCCTAGGAATGTTGGCACAACATTGGGAAAGATAGTCCCTAGATGCTAGCATGCCTTGACATGAGAGCATTCAAAGCCTCCTAGATGTTGTTAGGTCCATATCATGGAAGATTCTAGAGGTCAAGTGGTCAAAAACCTCAGTGGGACCCTAGGGCTAGCTACCTGAGTGGTTGGGATGGTTCTTGGGAGTCCTATAGTTGATATGGAAGGTTTCTATGTTGTGTTTTCGTCGATTCCACTTCCTCAAGGTCACATACGAAGTTTAATCTAATCATAGTAGCCTCTCGTCACATGTTTACCTTGGCTCATCGGTTACATGGGCGGATGTGGGAGGAGGGTGTTATAGAGTGGTATCAGAGCATGGTTCACCCCTCAGACTGGGTGGGAAATGTGTTGGTCATACATTGATGTTAGTTTCATATGCATTTGTTATGCATGTTGGTGTCTATATATTATTATGCGTGCATTAGCATGGTTATAGTTATGCATGTATAGTAGGTCAAACATGCATTGTGAGGTAATTGTATGAAATTAGGTCATAATGATGTTGTTGGTTGTTATGATGCATATGTGTTGGGTGAGATAGAGTAGGAGAGGTAGATCATTAAAGTGAATTTGCGCATTGGACCTCGAGGTAAGAGCATGTCATCAAACATGTTTTTATGTTGGGCATGTTGGTATCTAGGTTAAGGATTGTTATGTGCATTATGGTTGTGTGTGCCTTTCATTATATTGATTTTATGGTTACATACATGATAGATGCTAGTTGATCAATATAGTAATATACGCCTATGTCAGATAGTCATGAATGATAGTATCATGTGGTTGTATGCATTACTATTGTTGTTTTATGTTAAATAACTTGATGATTATGTTATATGTTGTTGATGAATATGTTATAGGTTAATTTGTTGTTGTTATATGATAGTTATCTTATTGATTAGGTTATATTTTGTTGACAAACATGTTATATGTTAACTTATTGTTGTTATGCTCGTTAACTTGATGATTAGTGCTATAGCATTAGGATCTTGATGTTACATGTATCATACTAATTTGGATTGGCCTATGAAAATATTTAGGGTTATGATATTTGGGTACGAGTTAATATGTTGTGATATTATGTCATACTAATCTAGACTGACTATGTGATGAGGCTCATCAATGGGTAAAATATATGGACCTTAACGCACCTCCAACTTACTAAAATCAACTCTTCTCATAATTCTTTACATGTTTTAATTATATTTTGCTTAATGAGATGAGTAAAAGTAAGATGTCATGTCTATCTAATGTGCATTGATTGCAGTTTTTTGGGAGAAAATTATGGTTAATTAGGGTGCATGAACTCGAATGAGACAAGAAGGAGAGACTATAGGAGATGGGATCTCCCTCATTAAAACCTCACTCACTCGAATATCCCTCAATAAAATCACACCAACTCGGAGTTACAGGAAGCCGAGTCATGAGGATCATTAGCAGCGAAGTCAGTGATAGTTAAGAACCAATTAATCTCAATATTGGGAGCCATGCCTCCCTAGATTTAAGGAAGTTGTTGGAAAATTCAGTTGTATAAATAAAGAGGCCTAGAGCCTCATTAGGATTCAGATTTTTTATGTAAGATAGCTAAGTAGTTTTCAAGTTGAAGGATTGTGACCAAACATTATTATGTAATTTTTTGATATGTTAATGAAAATGAGAAGCATTCCCTTGATCCAGCAATGAATTGACTCAAAGGGATGAAGCTCCTGGGTTAGGGCCTAACCCAGGCAACATAGGTTCCTGTTACTATACTTGTATGCTTAGGTTATCTCATAGTTAGATTTTAACTTGATTTTGGTGTTGTTAAGTTGCAAGCATTGGTAGATTTGATTAGTTTGCTTCCATTTGTGAATAACTCTAACATTAGCACTCTAGAGATAAGAAAATATTCAAAGAATTCTGATAACAAATGGATCTTACCTCATTCCTCCCTTCTTGGGACCATGACTTGAGGAACAACTCCCATTCAGCCCAAAAAGATAGAATTCTGATTTCTTATGAAATTTAAGGTTTTTCTAATAATTAGGTCATCATCTTTCTGTTTTAGAAGATAGGTTGCATTTGTCATTTCTGATATATTAAGTTTTGCATTATATTTCATGTTGATTTCATAATGGTTTCAAGCATCCCTATGCATAAACTTGGCAAATAAATTATGAACGTTATGTTTTCTTCTATTTTAGTAACCCTTCTTGTTTTGATATAATTTATGGATAAATGCTAACATCGATGTATATGTTACATGAGCTTCTACATTGCAAGAAGACCTTATGTCATCAACCATAGCCAAACCATATCCACCCATGATCGCCAAAGCCCACTAATTTCTTAATTCGAGTTATCATTTTACAGGGAAAACTTGCCATGCTTATTGAGCAAATCCAACCATCATAAAGCTTTGGTTTAAGTTTTGAGTGAGTGCCTACCACTCCCTTGCCTTATTTCCTCCATACACATCTTCCCTAGGCTCAATATCACCTTCCAAATGACTCCCTATGCTTTCGGCCTGTTCCTGTAGGAAAATAGGGGATCCTGTAGGTGAACTAGGACATCCTGTAGATGTTGTGTAGGAAAACCTGTAGTGGCCTGTTTTGAGCCTGAATTGTGAAAAAATCATCACTAAAGCTAGGAGTAGACCCTTGCTTTCCTCCCATGCCATCTAAACCATTACACTCATTTCCCTCCACACCTATCTCACCAGCCATGCAACCAAGAAGGATTAGCATTAACATTTTTACAAAAGCATAAAAAGAAAATATCTTTATATTCATTCATGCACACAATAGTAAGTGCTTGTTTAGAGTAGATTTCATGCTTAGGTTAATTAATATTTCACATGTGTTAAATTAGAATTATTTTGAAAGTAAGTTATATTAACAAATAGCTAGATGAGTTATGTGTTTTGTAGACATCTATTTCAGCCTTTCATTACTGCAGTAAGCATCATTTCCATTCTCTCAATTAGGGTAAAATTCTCCTCTCTCAATTGGTAATAGAATTTCTTCTAAATCAATAGAAGGATGGTTTGAGAAGCCCTAGTGCTCTATCGCCCCAGCTCAGCAGTGATAAATAGTGGACCCGTTACATCTATTTGTGTATACAACAGTGTCACCTCCAAGTTTGTACAAACCCCAGGTTGGTGATGTAAAGTTGGTAGCTTGAGGAGTTGCAACATCCTTGCTGCAATATTGGTGCTCATCACTTTTTGGCGTTGTTTCCAGGGAGGTATCTTAGTAGATGTGATTTCTACTTTCTTTCTTCCATTTCTTATCTCTTTCATTATTCTATTAGTTCCATTTTTAAAAGTAGTTTTAAGGTTGTTTTCTTTCCTTTCCATTCTGCAATTGATTCCATTCAACAGTTAGTTTCAATTCAGTGTGTCTTTTCAATTTTGCAATCAGTCTTAAAGCTTGAAAAACAAAACAAAAGCACTCCTTTCATGCCTCATAGGAATAGGGATAACTTAGGAAAATTTATACCAAATACCCCCACCACTTCAAACAGCCAACCTTCCCTCTTCTTTGGTGGTTGTGAATTAGAGGAACCTTTAGGTAAACAACTAGAAATATTTGAAGAGCATATAGGGGAAGAAGAAGAAGAAACCATTCCAGCTGACATAATGGCTGAAAATAGAAATGAAAGGGGAGATAGAGAAAGAATTGAGGGTGATTTTCCCATTAGATAAACCAATGGGGATTCCAAGATGAAAAACATAAGCCCCTCTACTCTTCCTCACTTTCATGCCCTGGCCTCAAAAGATCCACATAATTTTCTATTCAAATTTTCTGTAATATGTAGAACGTATGATTACACCTCTGATGATCAGAAGTTGTAATTTTTCCCATCCACTCTCAACGATGCATCCCTACGCTGGTTCATGTGTTTACCTAGGGATAGTATCACCACCTGGGCTCAAATGCAACAAGATTTCAACAACAAATATAGGGACTACTGCAATATACCAAAGAGGGAATTTTTAGAATGACCTTGGGACATGATGAGTCCTTAGAGGATTACGAGGAAAGATTCAAGCTCATCTATAAAAGGGCCAGGTGCACACTTAATCTTGAGTCACTTAAGCTAGTCCTTGTGAGGGGGATTAGGGAAGATCTCCTAGAAACCCTAAACTTGTTATCAGGAGGGGACATCTACCAGCTACCCTATGATGATATCAAGACTGTTTTCAAGAATCATTCTAGGGCACCTAGAAAAATGGGTAGGGTCAATCAAATAGTGGCCAGCTCATCCTCTTCCAACACATCTATAAAAATTGAAATTTGGAACATGTTGGAATATTTTAAGAGTGAAATGCTGCAAATGCTTGCCTGGTAGATGGACACTATGCAAGTAAAGAGGAATTAAGAGGAAGCAGAGAAAGCATTAGCCATCTTCTTCCCTAGAATCATAATGAGGCACCCTAGGAATGAATTTCCATTGAGCCTTATAGAAATTTGCTCCATTTGTGAAGAAAACAACTCCACAGACAAGTTCCCTTCTTTGCCTAGACTAAAAGTTGTGTATCAGGGAACTAAATGGGTGACTGAATAACTCTACTACATAAATCAAAGGAGGCCTCATGGGCCTCAACCATACTAGTAGGGCATGAAAATGTCATCCTATACATATTATAATCCCGTCAAAACACATCCATTCCCTCTTGGTGCCCCCTGCTCATCCCTCCTGGTCTACACCTTCTCCCTGGTCTTTTGCATCTCAATACAATTCCAATCCAACCCACCAGCCATTTCAGCCATATACTCCTCCACAACCTTAGTGGCATGCACCACCCCAGGGCTGAAGGCCCCATACAACAACACTCTAACTTTATTGCCTTCACCTTAATCTCAAACACAAATTTTACACCCTGTTCGACCTAAACAACCTTAGATGCCTGCCGAAACAAACCCGAACCCTAACGACAGATAGGAACAACAGGTCTACAGTGGAGAGACATCTTACCCTACTTATGTTGTGGAAATTCATGAAATCAACCTTAGGTTTGGGAGAGTGCTCCCAGATAACCAACCTCCATCTCCACCTAGGGAGAGTAAGGAGGAAAGAGAGGAAAGTATGCCTAGAGTAAATCCACCTCCCTTTCCTGAAAGATTAAACCATTCAGTTCAACATACCCCATAAGAGAATGAACTTCTGGGTGAATTGAAAAATCTATGTGTCAAAATCCCACTTGTCCAAGCTATTAAATATGTACCCATTTACAACAAGATGATTAAAGAGAAGTGTTTCAAACATCCACGGAGGAAAAAAAGAGACACCCCTAACATTAATGTCATTGGAAAGCTATCTTACTTAATGCTGGGGCAGGTAATTTTACTAGAGTATTTAGACTCTGGGAGCCCTTTAGTAGATGTGCACATTGATGGCACCATTTTTTCCCATACCTTGATTGATCTTGGGGCTGCCATCAATGTAATGACTAAGGACACTATGCTCAAGCTAAATCTCTAGGGATCATTAAGAAAGACCACGACAGTCTTGCAGCTTGCAGACCGATCCATAGTAGCCCTTGAGGGGATTTTTGAGGATGTGATGGTCTCCATTGATTCATGGGAATATCCTATAGACTTCTTAGTTCTCCAGCCTAAGACAAAATTTAATGGTTATCCTCTCATCCTTAGGAGGCCTTGGTTAGCCACTATCGATGTCTACATAAGCTGTAGGGCTGGAAATATGATTATAAAAAATGGACATATATCCAAGCAATTGGTCATGTACCCTCCTACTCAGCCATATCTAGAACATGACTTACCTTTATGGCTAGAAGAGGAGGAAGAAGATGAAGTCTACTCCTCCCAAATCTATACCCTAGGAACTGCCATAGGTGGAGGGTAGCCTGATGAAGATGATTTGATTGAACACATCCTCCAAAATCCAACTCCCAACACCATGTCTCTAGAGGAAGTAGTGAAGGAAACCAAGAAAAACCATCAGGTTGATCTATGCTCATGTCAAGACAATAGAATTCGGCCTTGGAAGAGCATTGAAAATCAACCCCTCTCTCTGTACACTAAGAATAAGAGTTATGTAATATGCTAAGAGATAATTTGTATGCATTTGATTGGAATTACAAAGAAATGAATGGAGTGCACCCCTAGGTGTGTACTCACCGCATTTACATCAAAGAAGGTTACAAACCAGTCTGACAACCCCAAAGGAGAATGAATCTAGATCTCAAGGATATAGTCAAAGAAGAGTTACAAAAATTTCTTGATGCTGGATTCATCTATCCTATCTCAGACAGTGAGTGGGTGTCTCCTCTGGTGCTGGTTCCAAAGAAAAATGGAAAGTGGAGGATTTGTGTTGATTACAAAGAGCTAAACAAAGCAACAAAGAAGGACCATTTTCCTCTACCTTTCATTGACCAAGTGTTAGATGGTATGGCAGGGAAGAAGTTCTTCTCTTTCTTAGATGGTTTTAGTGGGTACAATCAAATCCAAATCAGCCCAAAGGACCAGGATAAAATCACCTTCACCTGTCCTTGGGGTACTTTCACTTATAGGGTCCTTCCTTTTAGTCCATGCAATGCCCCTGCCACTTTCCAAATAATAGTCCTGACTATCTTTCCAGAGCTAGTCCATCATGCAGTAGAAATTTATATGGATGACTTCACACCCTATGGGTGTGATTTCCAGGAGGCTCTCTCTAACATGGGCAAGGTGTTAAACAAATGCATTGAAATGAACTTATCCCTTAGTCCAAAAAAATGTGAATCCCTGATGACTACAGGGATTGTTCTAGGTCACTCAATATCCCAAGAAGGACTGCAGGTAGACCAAAATAATATAGCCATCATCAAAAGGGTCCCGAAACCTAAAAAACGGAGAGATTTCAGAATATTTTTAGGTTTAGTCGGATACTATAGGAGATTTATAAAATATTTCAGTAAGTTATGTTCTCCCTTATTTGGGTTATTGGCCAAAGACTCTGAATGTTTATGGTCAAAAAGCTACCAAGAACCCTTGGACACCCTAAAGGACAAGTTGACTATTGCACCTATTCTCTGAGGCCCAAATTGGGTTCTTCCTTTTCATATTCATATTGATGCCTCTCATAAAGCTATAGGAGAAACTCTAGGCTAGATAGATGACAAGCTGCCTTATGCCATTCACTTCATCAATGAGAATCTGTCGAAAGCCAAGCTGAACTACACAGTGGCTTAAAAAGAGCTCCCATTTTTTGTGAATTCATTAAATAAATTTAAACATTACAATAATGGTTACCATACATTTTTACATACCGACCATGTTATAATTAAATATTTTATGAATAAACTTGATGTAAATGCCTAGATTATTAGATGGTTACTTTTATTGCAACAATTTGATTTAACTATTATTGATAAGCTTGGCAAGGAGAATGTTGTTGCATATTTTTCATCGAGATTGACTTTGCCTGCAAGGGAGGAAGGAATGGTTGATGATCAATTACCAGATGAACATTTATTCGCCATTTCAGTTCTCTCTCCATTGTTTGCTGACATAGAAAACTACTTGGTGTCTACACAATTTCCTCCAAATTTGTCCTCTAATTAAAATACCATAATCATAAGAAGAAATGCCCCATTCACTTGGATTGGGGAAATATCTTCAAGTTAGGTCCAGATAAAATTATGAGAAGATGTGTCAGGGAGGAGGAAGTCTTCGACATCCTTCTGGCCTATCATGATGGGCCTTGTGGAGGTTACTTTGCAGCCAAAAGAATGACATTAAAGGTACTACAAACTGGTTATTACTAGCCCACTCTTCACCAAGATGTAAGGAGGTATACCAGCCAATGTGATCGGTGCCAAAGGATGGGGAAATGTACCCCAAGGGATGAGATGCCCCTACAACCTCAAGTGACTTTCGAGCCATTTGATAAGTGGGGCATGGATTTCATCGGACCCATTGAACCTCCATCCAGACAAAAGCAATAAATCATTGTGTGCACTCACTACTTAACAAAATGGACTGAATCCAAAGCCATCAAAGTAGAAACAAAAGAAAAAGTGGTTGAATTCTTAAGGAAGAATTTGTTTTATAAGTTTGGGTACCCTAGAGAATTGGTCACTAATCAAGGCAGTTAATTTATATCACACATGATTGAAAATATGTTAAGCTAGCACAATATCAAGAACAAAAAATCCACCCCTTACCACCCACAATCTAATGGGCAAGTGGAAGTAACCAATCAAGCATTGGAAGGCATTCTGACCAAGTTGATTAGTAGCAACAGAAAGGATTGGGCAGACAGATTAGTTGAGGCCACCTGGGCCTACAATACCACTTGGAAGACCACCACTGGCTTCACTCCTTATAAGATGGCCTATGGGAAGAAAGCCCTGTTGTATATTGAATTTGAATACAACACCTTAAGGATGGAAGCACAACTAGATCTAGATATCACAAGGCACAACAAGAAATATTTCTCCTGCTGAATGGGTTAGATGAAATTAGGATGCAGGCCCTCCTGGACATAGAAGTGACTCAAGTTCAAGGAAAATCTAGCATGACAAGAATATAAAAGACAAACAGTTTCAAGAAGGCGACTGGGCTCTGCTGTATGATTCCCAATACAAAGATTTCAAAGGCAAGTTAAGGACTAGATGGTTAGGTACTTATGTAATAGAAAAGTGTCATGATAATGGTGCCATTCAAATAAGAACCATTGATGCAAAGACTATCCCTTTGCTTGTCAATGGGTACAAATTAAAAATATACAAAAAGCCCTCGTCAAAGAAAGAATTCATCAATAGCATTAGCAAGATAGCGATGGTGGTCAAGAAAATCTCAGCTTCCACCCAACCAAGTCCCTGAAAAAAAAAAAAAAAATAAAGGAAAAAAAATAAAAATAAAAATAAATAAAGAGACTCGGGTGAGAACCTTCTTGATCACCTGAGTACCAATGTTGGGTTGAAAAACTCTTGAGGTGGCCCAAGAGTGTTCAAAAAATAAGAATAAAAATATATCCGAGTGAAAACCTCTTTTGAGGCACCCAGGGTAGGTAACTAGGATGAAAACCTCCTTAGGGGCAGACTAGTTGTTTTTCAAAAAAATTAAAAAAGAGAAAAAGATACAAAGATGACAATTCTGTTTTGCAGGTCTGTAAGAGGAAGAGAAGCACAACATGAGGAGGACAAGAGGACCTACAAAATCTATGTCTTAATTCATCCATCTCATATCCTCCATTATCCCCCTAGTCTTCCATCTATACACCACTCCAGATCATTTCAAACAGTTCTATGTTTTCTACGGGATTGCCTGTAATACTACAGGAGTTTCCTGTAGGAATTATAGGAGTTCTTGAAAACCATAGGAAGATCAGTCCAATGGAAATATGGTGACACAAGCTTATGTCTGAATGAAAAACCCTTTACCTCACCACACCACAGCCAATACCTTTCATAACCGTGTCGACTTGTATCCATAAAAGAAATCAAGTTCAAAAAAATACAAAAAAGAAGAGGAAAAAATGGAAAAATGGAAAGAGGAGGCATACCCAAAAGAAAAATCCCTTACCTATCATTCCATAACCCCTTCTCCACTCATTCAACACTCCTTCTACTTCAGAGCTGAGAAAAATGTGAGAATTTAAAGGTAAGGTAGCTACAGGACATCCTATAGACATCCTGTAGGAAATCCTGTAGCAGCCTATACCTCAAAATAAACCACAGAGACTGTAGGAATCTTCAACACACGGACTACAAGGATGAAGAAGATCCTCCAGAGCTCAGCAAGAGCAGGAAGATCAGTAGCAACAAGGTCCAACACATGTAAATCATCAAAAGGAACAAATCGTCAAAAGAGGAAATATGCAGTGAAAATATTGAGATTAAAAAGCACAACAAAGTGGCACCACTCTCTAGCATGCATCATCAATGAAGAAAAGGACCCACAGGTATGCCATATTACTAATGCTCTCTCATAAGTACGATATGAAAAAAACTGTAGGAATATTGTGGGAGTTGATTTTATAAGTGATGTTGGGAAGATAACTTGGCCACCCTAAGTCAGATAATGAGAAGAAAAGGGTTAGATAATTACACACATGTTAAGGTAAAATCAAAATAAAAATGGGAATGAATCCAAAAATTGTTAATTTATGGAGGATAAGAGTGGGAGGTGATTACGAGGTAAGGTGATATGATGGGCTGATAGTGGGACCAACACTACAAAAGGATGCACTCCTACTTGGCCAACCAACACACCACCCAACACAATCATCCATAAATATAAATAAAACATTGACTCCCATATGAGGAAGGTAGAGGCAACGTCGAGGATTGATCGAAAAAATAGGTTACTCTCGGCATTCATGAAATAGAACCTACAAGAAATAGTTACAACCTACAACAATCATGAAACCTACAAGATACAAGGTGATTGGCCTACGGAGCTATCAATGGACATGAAAGGCAAGAAAATTAAAGGTTATCATCACCATAACATAGCAAAGAGAGATAGGTGCCATACCTTCTATACTTTCCATTTAAAAAGAAGAAATCCTCAATTCGATTAAAAATTTGCAGTGCATATAAGGATAAAAAGATTGTATTGCATGTCACTAAAGGTTAAACTCCAAAACTTCCTCACCTACCAGAAGTCTTGAACTGTGTCCACCCAAACCTCAAAAACTACCAGCAAAATATGACAGGAGGTTTCAATAAAAGAGAACACACTGACACAACAAGAATCCACCAACATCCTCATGTGGTGGAAATTTTTACAAGGCATCAATGGATGGGGTTCTTTGAGAGGATGAGAGGATATGATGATGATGTGGCTAGAGAATTTTCCCTGTCACTCATACCCCTCACTAGAGCCAGTGCCACTGTTGTAGTGAAGGGTTTATCAATAGAAATTACCCCTGAGGTTATAAGAATGATAACTACACTTCCCCTAGGATTATCATGGAGAAAAGAGGACAAGAATAACATCACTCTTGCAAAGAAAAGTTTATTTTTGGAAGGAGAAGAGCCAATTGAAGAAAAAAATGGGGTTATAAGGGAGAGCATTCCATACCCTTGGAATGAAGTCAGTTACCACATCATCAAATATATTTCATGTGAAGGGAGATATAGTGTAGTGTATGGATACCACTTCAGACTCCTCCAAGAACTGAGATTTGGGGAGAACACACCTCCTCATAACAGATTGAGTATATCATATTTTCTTCTACAATCCATGATAGACATGAGCATCAGGGTGCAAGAGGGAAAACATCAACAACTAGCCCATCATGGGTTGATCAAACTCATCCTTGAAGATTCTCTACAAAACTTAAGATTCCCTATTTCATGGAAAACATTTGTAGACATGCAGGTAGAAGGAGAAATTCAGTCCATTGAGTATGGAAGAATCCCTACTGCTAGTGAGGGAGAAGAAGAAACAGAGGATGTCAATAAAGAAGAAACAGAGGATGAAAAGGAAAAAGAAACAGAGGAGGAAACAAAAGAAGAAACAGATGAGAAGGATGAACAAACAAAGGAAGAAAAAGAAGAGGAAGGAGGAGACAAAGAAGAGGATGAAATAGGAAGTGGACGAGAGGATGAAGGACAGAAGGATGAACATATTTCTACAACTTAGAGAAGAGAAGAAGAAGAATCACCAGGAGTGTCTCCAGAGCCTACAGAGAAAGAGGTAGTAGCTACTCTAACTTCCTTAAGTACACCTGTCAAATCAAAGGGGAAGAGACAAAGACAAACCCCACTTTACTTCAGGACAAGAAAGAGCACAAAAATTAGACAAGGGAGACCTCAAACCCCTACCAAAACTCCAATTGTCATAGAGGACTCACCAAAACAACAAGAAAAGGTAGTCCCTCTAAAGAAAAAGGAAGGAGAAGGAACATCAAAACAAGCTTCTCCCAAGTCTCCAATCACCTATGTTAGGAGGTCTGTCACAAGATTAGCCTCATCAAAAGGAAAAGGTCTCCTACAGGAGACACAGTTAGACCTACAAGAAGTAGAGAAAATCCTATAGTAAACTCTGTCAAACCTATAGGAAACACAGAAAAGAGACCAAGAATGAATTATTTAAGAAGAAACAAAGGAAGAGGGACAAGAACTAAATGAACCTAGCCCACAACCAAACCTCAGCTCCTACTACAGGTTCATTGAAGAAGGTGGGGTGATACCACAAAAGTTTTCCATTCCTCTATTCTTTGAACTTGAAAAAGAGAGGGAAAGGACGCACAGGTGGATGCAAATCACTAAATCGAAAGGGGTAGAGGATGTAGGCCACATGGAAGAGAAATTGCAGGAGATGGGAAAAGAATTTAGTAGCATAAGAGACAGAGAAGCAATAAGGAAATCTCAGTTAGAGGTTGAGAACACACGGCTAAGGAAGCAGCTACAAGAAAGGGAAAGCTAATTGGAAACTATGGCCAGTTTATCCATAGAGGCAATCCAGTGCAGGATGCCAGCAAAGTGATATACCTTATACCTAAAGGAATAATGGCTACAATTCCAGATAAAGACCCTAGCACAAAGAGGAACTATGCCTCTCCAAGACTATAAACAATTCATTGACCTCTACGATCAAAGCACCTTGGACGATAGAGCAAAGATATCTAAGTTCTACCTACACAATTTAGCTTTGACAGATGTAAATGTGTTGGACCCATATACAAAGCCAGGGGACTTGCAATTAATGGCCTTGGTATATTGGATGAATCATGAGGAGGCAAGAGCTACAAATATGAAAAAGGTATTGGTAAAAGAAGAGGTAGAACCCCTTATGACTAGAGCAGAACAATCTAACCCAATGGCTAACATCAGCACTCACAACCTCATTGCAAATGATCCCAATATTGCACCAAGGTACTTTGGTGTACAAGGATAGGAAGTCACACACTTTGAAGACATGATACGATTGCTAGGAGATGACAGCTAACAAGCCTGCCAAAGGAGATGGAATAGCTTACCTTATAGCCTAAAAATCAAAGAATATAATTCTCCTGATAGAATGAGGGAGGCACTCAATAGGACCCCAATGTATAAACAAGCATTACAAAGACTCAAAGTAAATTGGATTGGCTTGAGGCACAGTCCACCATTGATTTTAGGAATGTTGGAACGAAGAAAAGAAGAAGAAGAAAGAAAGCACTGGGAGGAGATAGAGAATAATGCAGGGTTTTATTCACAAGAGGAAGAGACTACAACAGAAGCATGGGATGTCAGGGAAGCCACCAAAGCAATGAAGGACATGGACATAGATTGAGTTTCTCAGAGGATGAGCAACACTTTCAGTAGGGGGTGATGATGAGGCTCATCAATGGGTAAAATATATGGACCTTAATGCACCTCCAACTTACTAAAATCAACTTTTCTCATAATTGTTTACATGTTTTAATTATATTTTTCTTAATGGGATGAGTAAAAGTAAGATGCCATGTCTAGTGGTATAATGTGCATTGATTGCAGGTTTTTGGGAGAAAATTATGGCTAATTAGGGTGCAGGAACTCGAATGAGACAAGAAGGAGATATTATAGGAGATGGGATCTCCCTCATTAACTCCTCACTCACTCAAACATCCCTCAATCAAATCACACCAGCTCGGAGTTACAGGAAGCCGAGTCATGAGGATCATTGGTAGCCAAGCCAGTGATAGTTAAGAACCAGTTAATCTCAAGGTTCGGAGCCAAGCCTTCGTAGATTTAAGGAAGTTGTTGGAAAATTCAATTCTATAAATAAAGAGGCCTAGAGCCTCATTAGGAATCAGATTTTTTATGCAAGATGGCTAATCAGTTTTCAAGTGGAAGGATTGTGACCAAACACTATTTTGTAATTTTTGATATGTTAATGAAAATGAGCAACATTCCCTTGATCCAACACTGAGTTGACTGAGAGGGCGGAAGCTCTTGGTTTAGGGCCCAACCCTAGCAGCAAAGGTTCCTCTTATTGTACTTGTATGCTTAGGTTATCTCATAGTTAGTTGTTATCTTGATTTTTGTGTTTTTAAGTTGCAAGTATTGGTAGATTTGATTAATTTGCTTCCATTTGTGAATAGCTCTAACAATATCATTATATATATAAGAAAATATTCAGAAAAGGTTGATAACAAGTGGATCTCACCTTATTCCTCCCTTCTTGGGACAATGGCTTGAGGAACAACTCCCATTCAACCCAAAAAGACATAATTTTGATTTCTTATGAAATTTAAGGTTTTTCTACTAATTAGGTCATCATCTTTTAGTTTTAGAAGATAGGTTTCATTTGTCATTTTTGATAACCTAAGTCTTTGATTAGATTTCATGTTGCTTTCATAATGGTTTCAAGCACCCCTATGCATAAACTTGGAAAATAAATGATGAACATTATGGTTTCTTCTCTTTTAGTAACCCTTCTTGTTTGGAGATGATTTATGGATAAATGCCAACACTGATGTATATGTTGCAAGAGTTTCTACATTGCAGGAAGACATTATCTCATCAGCCATAGCCAAACCATATCCACCCATAGTCGCAAAAATCCACTAAGTTCTCAAGTCGAGTTATCATTTTATAAGGAAGCATTGCCATGCTTATTGAGAAAATCCAACCATCATAAAGCTTTATTTTGAGTTTTGAGTGAGTGCCTACCACTCCCATGCCTTATTTCCTCCTTACTCACCTTCACGAAGCTCCATACCTCCTTCCAAACCACTCCCTATGCTTTCGGCCTGTTCCTGTAGGAAAACAGGGGATCCTGTAGGTGAACTAGGACATCTTGTAGACATCCTATAGGAAAACCTGTAGTGGTTTGTTTTGAGCTTGAATTGTGAAAAAATAATCACTAAAGCTAGGAGTAGACCCCTGCTTGCCTCCCAAGCCATCTGAATGATTGCACTCATTTCCCTCCACACATATCTCACCTTCCATTCAACCAAGAAGGATTAGCATTCACATTTTTACAAAAAGATAAAAGGATAAAATATTTGTATTCATTCATGCACATAACAGTTAAGTGCTTGTTTAGATCAGATTTCATGCTTAGGTTAGTTAAGATTTCACATGTGTTAAATTAGGATTATTTTGAAAGAAAGTTATATTAACAAATAGCTAAATGAGTTATGTGTTTTGTAGGCATCTATTTCAGTCTTTCATTGCTGTTGTAAGTAGCATTTCCATTCTCTCAATTGGTAATCAAACTTCTTCTAAATCAATAGAAGGTTGGTTTGAGAAGCCCTAGTGGTTTATCGCCCCAACTCAGAAGTGAAAAAGAGTGGAACCATTACATCTATTTTGTATACAACACTGTCACATCCAATTTTGTACGAACCTCGGGTTGATGAAGTAAAGTTGGTAGCCCCAGGAGTTGTAGCATCCTTGCTGCAATACTGGTGCTCGTCACTATGCATATGTGATTATTATGTATGAATGATAATTTTTTATGAGGTTATGATGTGAACATGTTAGTTAGTTACTATTATGGATATCATGATCTTATTTTTGCTTGAGTTGATATGTTGTGAAGTTATATCATGCTAATCTGGATTGATTGTGTAGACAAGATAGCCTATCGTGAGATACATCAAGGTATGAGCTTGATTATGTCGTCTACTTTTTACTTGAATGTTTGATTATGTCGTCTATTTGGTGTTTGAGTGTTTGGTGTTTATTATGTCATCTAGTTGATTTATTTAACATGGTATGTTTGCAAGTTGGTTGAATGTTTGACGAATTGCATAATATGAGTATGTGTTCCAATGATTGTGTTTTAAGAGAATTTCTCTAATAGATATGTGTTGAGACAATTGATATGTTCTTAAGTGTAGTGAGTGATAGTTGTAGCATTATGTCTAATGACTGTGAGTTGACTACGGATTATGACATGATTGTTAGTCTTGGTAAAGTTTGATTTCAAATTGATAGATATGATTGTCTTGACATTTGGAACATGTGGTTGACCTGTGCAAATAGTCGCAGGAAACATGCTTGGTGTTAGCGTGACTAGGTAACAATTGATGTGTATATATAACCGATAGTTGGGCGATGTGACAATGCATAGTAAGACTCAACTGCAGCAAGGTAAAAAGAGTAAAAGAAAGGAATTCGGCATGAATTCCTTTGGCTATGTTTGAAAACCCTAATTCCAAACGAATGAGTTCTTTTCACACATGAATTCTTCTTAACATTGATTTTGTATGAAATTATGTGGATATGTGCTATATCTGGACCTGTAGTTGACAAGTATATTAGCTAGTCTCTAGCTATAGGATCTATCAAGGGAATTGGAGTCCCTTGAGACATGACACCGATGTGTTTAGCTACAAGGCAGCGTGCTTGGCACAACAAGATAAGGTGACTGGGTTATTGCTATGTTTATTTATACATTGACGATTGTGTTTATGGTAGTGTGATGTAGGGAGTTGCATGGCAAGAGAGGTTTCCATGAAATCTTGAAGAAGGCTTGGGTTGATATTTCCTTCGGAACCATGGGGATTGAGTCATCGCAGCTATTGTTAGTCTTGTGCTTTTTATATTTTGTGATATTTTTTACTTGATTGCAGCTTTGTTTACATCTGGTGTATGGCCATACCGCTTTATTCACAATGTCGTATTGTTATTGGTTTTCATGGTTTTCTTCTTGTTTTCTTCTTAGTCTTGCCTTTGTTGTTTTGAGAGCATTAGGAATTGGTTTGGGAAAGAGGAAAGTTAATGGAGTTCATGGAGAGTTGTAAAGTACCCATAAGGTGATGTATGACCTAGTTGAAGCTCAGTGCATGTTTGAGGGTAGTTGGAGGCAAGCGTATGACAACCAGTTAGACTGGTTTGGTCCACTGGTGTAAATGGACAATGACAAGATAGTCATGGGAAAGGTAATCAAGAAAGGTAAGGTGAATTGATTTGAAGCATCATATGCCTTGGCTATATTGGGAACTATTGTTCTCAATGTTGTGCATGTTTTGCACGCATAAAGGGAGTTATCTTAGCCTTGACCTTATGATATTTGGTAATTATGTTGTAAACATGTTTATGCTAATATTTGTATATATGCATGTATATATATATATATATATATATATGTATGTCATTTTCTCACAGGATCATCATTGTTTAATGCTAATATTTATATGTATATGTATGTATGTATGTATGTATGTATGTATGTTGATGTCTGACAAGGTTGTTAGGAATCATTCTTGTGAAGAAGTGATTTCCTACATAGGTGAATGACATGAAGAGGTTCTTGGTTCATGAGGAATCAAGAGGGAAGAGTAGTCCTAACAAATCTGTGAGGTTAGTATCATGTGGATATGAATTGATATTATGTTATTATAGTTTTTTTAGGTTATGGACAGGATGATGTTGAGAGATACATCAGCAGAATGAAAACAATGAGATTTGATGTATGCTACAATAAGCAAGGATGGCAAAAGAGACACTAGAAGCAAAGTTTCTTGGTAGAGACAGTGGGGTTTTGAATGTGTGGTACTGTTCTTGTGCATATGTTGTATATGTTGTACATGTTTCCTCTGTGATGTTGTAGACATATTGTGTAGTGTATATATAGTGTGTGTATATGTTTTTTATGCAATGTTATGGATAGGGTGGTACAGATAGTGTTGTGTGAATATTGCATATGCAGTGTTGGGTATAGATGGTTCTATGTACATGTTTTATATGCGGTGCAATGTACATATTGTACTCTGTGCATAATAGATATCTTGTATTATGTGTAGATGGTGTTTTGCGCATGTTGGATATGCAGTGTTGTGTACATATGATGTTATGTAAATGATGGATATGCAATGATATGTACATGCAGTGTTGCGTGCATGTTATACATGTGGTGCTATGTACAGATGGTGTTGTGTGCATGATTGTACAAGGGGTGTTTTGTGCATGTGGTGTTATGTACAAGTGACATTCTGTGTAGGTGGTGTTGTATACATGTCATGCATGTGGCACTGTGTACATGTGGTACGTGTACATGTCATGCATGTGGTACTATGTACATGTAGTATTGTGTACAAGTTGTATAGGTGGTGCAATGTACATGTGGCGTTATGTACACATGGTGCAGTAGTGTTGTGTACATGTGATTTTGCGCACACATCATGCGAGTGGTGCTTTTTCTACGTGGTACTCTATACGTGTTGCAAATATTGTACTGGTGTACATGTATATTGTGTGTGTCGTACATTCTATGTTGCGGGCATGAGGTACTATGTATGCGCATTTTTTAATCATGGTATCGTGACATGTGTATTCATTATGTTGTACTCTATATACGCATATGTATTTTGTGGTGTTGTACATCAGGTATAGATGGATGTATTGTGTTGTACATTGGGCTTAGGTGTATGTGTGGTATGTCAGGTGTAGGTGCATGCATTGCATGGTTTTGTATGTCATATGTGGTTGTATGTGTGTGATGCAAAATATGTGTATGTGCACATGGTTGAGGAGAAGTGATCAGGTGCTCAAAATTAGGCTCAAAACTCAAAATAGTAGAATCTCGATAAACTTGGCTTCAGATCGAAGTGCTCATCATCGTCATTTCAGCAGTGGGAAAGACACTTGAATTTGAGCTCATATGAATAATTTAGAGGAAGTCAAAGTTCAGGTTTGACTTGGACACATGGTAGAAGTGGATGACGTGGCAGGACCCTTCATCGAATGGGGAAGCGCCAAGTGGCAGGCTTCCATTGGCCCCACATTTCAAAAATCACATGTTGCAGGCGGGTAAACATTAAAGCATCAGATCCAGAACAAGCTAGGGTGTGATCCGATGACTCGGCCACCAGCGTATATGGGTTGCGATATGATAATCACAATCACACATTGCAGAAGTGAAGAGTCTTGTATATTTGCTACCCCCCCCGACTTCGCCGATTGCGAATTGTGATGGATCTCGGATGCGATAAGGTTATGGGTTCCAGTTAATAGTTCCATTGGGTCTTTCATATTGGAATCACACATCGTCCCGCTATGTCCAAAGACCATAAGACTGCTAGTTCTTCGCCAATTGCAATTTGCGATGGAGTTGCCAGATCCGTCGCCTTAACCATTGGACCTAACCACCTTGTATGTGACCATTCAACCTTAACCACAAGATAGGAAGGAAAGTTGGCGAGACTGCCAATTTCGATAGAACTGCCAGAATTAACTCCAGATAATGAATTTAACTAGCAGTGAGCCAGATTTAGAGAAAATTGTGGAAAGATTGGTAGAAGTCATAACTAAGGCAGTTTTCGACCAAATGAAGAGGAAAAAGAGGCTAGGGAACCATTTTTGGACATTCTGGACTCATTGGAGTAGTTTTCAGAAGCATTTAAGCGTTAAAAACACATCTTTTTACACTTTTGAGCATAATAGAGAGGCCGAAGCCATTGGAAGCTGGACCAAGGAGACGTAGCCGAGGAGGAGTGAACTCCTTTATCATGTTTCTGTTGTAATTTTCTTTTGATGATGTTTTGTACATGTTTATGTTGTTTTTAAGCCTCTTATTTATGTTTAATGTCTCATAAAAGTAACATAAAAACTCATTTTCATTTGCAAAAATTTATGAATCCTTAAGCACAATGAAAGAATTTTGTTTCTAATCTGAAGAGGATCCTAGCACAACAATATAATATTCGAAATCAGATCATTTTTAGTATCAGAGCATTAGGTTTTCTTTGTGAAAGAAGGATTTATCTATTTTCAAGTTTATGTCATGCTTACAAGGTTAAAACTCAAAAGAGGAGAAGGGAAGTTGGGTCAAGGGGAAGGAGAGAAAGGTTACCATAATATCCAACACCAATTTAGCCTCAAGTTGCAGTTGAGACTTAAGAGATCATGTGTCATGAAGGAGAACATACAAACATGACAAAAGATGAGAAGACCTCCAGAAAGGGTTTATTTGATATGACAGAGATGGTAAAGGTCCTCTATGAAGAGAGGAATACGAGGTTGCAAGGGGAAAGTTCCAAACCTCCCAAAGGAGAAGGATCTTCAAGAGGAGGTAATGGAAATGGAGACAAAAATCTACCCTCTCCACCATATTCTTCATCTTCTTCTTCACAAGAATCCTTAGCCTCTTCCACTAACACAACCCTTACTCAATGTTGGGTTGTGTTATATTCTTTCCACGACTAGACCACATAGTTAACCGGGAGTTACAGGGGGGGAGATCATAGGGGGTTTGAGGTGCACTTGTAACCCCACTTTATGGGGTTCAGGGCAGCGCCCCAGAAAATTTTGGTTTTGGACCCTATGTTAGGATGGGCAGACCCACCTATGGTTTTGTGCATATTTTCGCACATGTTTTTGGACACGATGGTTTTCGATCCATGGTATTGGATGCTTCGACATATATAAATATGTATTATAGCATTGAAACGAACATAATGAAAAATAAAGTTGGTAGTCTCAGTTTTGGAATCCAGGGGAAAATCTCTGTGTATATCTGTTTTATGTGTTATGCTCTCGCATTGTTTATTTTCTGTGTTTTAGAATTCGTACGCAGGTAATTTCTGTACGGGGTTAAAACCTACATTTGGTATCAGAGTTGTTTTGGCTTCAAGCGGACGCATTTTTTGCTGAGGGGTTTCGCTCGGGCCTGTGGTAGACCTTGTTTAGTGGGAGATCTATGAGATCGATTCTGGTGGTGAAAGAAGATGACGAGCAATGGAAAGATAGAGATCGAGAAATTTAATGGTCGGAGTTTTGAGTTGTGGAAACTCAAGATCAAGGATCTGTTGGTGGATAAAGATCAGTGGATCGTGGTAGATACAGGTACTAAACCAATGGGAGTGATCGACGAAGAATGGAAGAAGTTGGATTGGAAGGCAAAGAGCACAATATGATTGTGTGTCTTAGATTCAGTATTGCTGAATGTATTAGGGGAAGCTACGGAAAAGGATTTGTGGGACAAGTTAGGGACTTTGTACCAATCTAAGTCTCTAGTGAATAAACTGTTCCTACGGAAAAAGTTGTATAACCTGAGGATGAAAGATGGAGACTCGGTGACAGAGCATCTGAATGCGTTTAATATTGTGGTAAGTTAGTTAGCATCTGTTGATATTAAAATTTCAGATGAAGATAAGTGCATCAGTTTGTTGTGTTCTCTACCAGATTCGTGGGATAGTTTGGTTATTGTAATAGGTAGCAATGCAATTGCCTTGCATTTTGATGAAATAGTCTCATCCTTGCTGATGGAGGAGATGATGCAGAGAAATATGGAGAGCTAGAATGGTGATGCCTTGTCTATATGACAATGGTACCAGAAAAGAAACAAAAATAAGTCATCGAGTGGGAGATCTAAATCTAGAGAGAGATCTAAATCTACAGGAAAACCTGTAAAGGTGGTGTGCTGGAAATGCGGAAAGGAAGGGCACTTCAAAAGGGATTGTAAATCTAAATCTCCTGATAAAGGAAAGGGATCTAATGATGCTCCTTCTGTAGAGGCAAAAACCACCTCAGATGAAGGTTGAGATGTGTACTTGGCTTCTTCAAGTACACATGTAGATCATGAGGCATGGTTGATTGACTCAGGTGCATCCTTTCACTTCACTGCCCATAGAGAGTGGTTTTGCGAGTACGAGAAATACGATGGTGGTGATGTCTTCTTAGGGGATGATAGGAAGGCTAGAATCATTGTTCGCGAAAAAGTAAAGTTGAAGTTGCAAGGTGGAAGGGTTAGAACACTTCCGGGTGTTTTTCATATTCCTGCATTGGATAGAAATCCGATTTTTGTAAGCAAGTTGGATGATGCAGGTGTAAAAACAGTGTTCGAGAAGGATACCTGCAAGATGGTTTGGGGAGCACTGGTATTGACGCAGGGAGTTTGGATTGGAACTCTGTACAAGATGCATGGTAGCACTATTGTTGATGGGTGCAATAGTTCCGTGGTTGCTGAAAGTGGTGCAGAAAATCTAGTAGTCTCTGGAGAAAAGACCATGCTGTGGCATCAAAGGCTTGGACATATTGGAGAGAAGGGCCTTCGAATACTTCATGGTAAAGGTATGGTAGAAGGTATGAGTAATAGCTCTCTGGATTTTGATTTTTGTGAAATTGTGTATACTAGAAGCAGAATCGGGTGAGTTTCCCCTCTGGTGGTAAGAGGGCGAAACATATATTAGAGCTTGTAAGGCATATTCCATTAAATTTGGAATTAAATACTGGATCTAGAATTTCAAAATAACTAAAAAACTCAATTCTAGTGATGTCTTTGTAATACTTTTTTTCCAATTTTAATGAAATATGTGTTTTGTGCTCAGTGATGTGTTTGGACCTGTGAAGGTTCCATCATTAGGTGAGTCTGTGTACTATGTATCATTTATAGATGACTTCTCAAGGAATACGTGGATATATTTCCTTAAGAAGAAATCTGAAGTCTTTGACAAGTTTAAAGAATTTAATGCTCTAGTGGAAAACCAGACAAAGAAGAAGAAAAAGGTGTTGAGGATAGATAATGGTGGAGATTTTTGCAGTAAGGAATTTGAAGAATTCTGCAAGAAGTGTGGTATGGCACGGTAGAAGAATACTCCATATACACCTCAGCAAAATGGAGTTGCATAAAGAATGAACAAGACGTTGATGGAAAGGGCAAGAAGCATGCTCAGTGGTGCTGGGTTAGGACAAGAATTCTAGGCAGAGGCAGTGGATACTGCATGTTACCTGGTCAACAGGTCACCTTCATCAACATTGGAGGATAAGACTCCACAAGAGGTATGGACTAGTAAGAAACCCTCTCTTTTGCATATGAGGGTATTTGGATGTGATGCATATTTACATGTTCCAAAGGAGAAATGAACCAAGTTGGATAGTAAATCTGAAAAGTGCATCTTTATTGGGTATAAGGATGGTTTAAAGGGTTATAAACTTTGGAACCTAGTCACACAGAAGGTTGTGTAGAGCCGAGATGTGGTGTTCAGAGAGGTAAAAGATGTTATTAAACATGAAGTCCAACCAAAGGAATCTGAGAATATAGAGTTTGAGATAAAGGAGGAAGAATTAGACTGTACAACAGAGGAGGAATCAGAAGGTGAAGAGCCACAAACTTCGGTTGTGAGAAGATCAGTTCAAGAAAGAAGGTAGCTAGAAAGGTATAGTCCATCTGATTTCTATTCAAATTTTGCTTTGTCTGTTACTGATGATGATCCCAGAACTGTGAAGGAAGCAGTGGATTCAGAGGATGGGAAACTCTAGAAAGAGGCCATGGTTGATGAAATGACATTTTTGCACAAAAATGAGGCTTGGGATCTGGTGTATTTTCCGGCTGGAAGGAAACCCATTGGCAGCAAATGGGTGTTCAAAGAGAAGACAAATGCAGAAGGAAAAGTGGAGAAATACAAAGCTCGGTTTGTAGCAAAAGGTTATTCCCAGGTTCCGGGAATTGATTTTGGTGATATTTTTTCTCCTGTTGCCAAGGTAACTTCTATTAGATTACATTTATCTGTTGCTACTGCTTTTGATTTTGAGGTAGAACAGATGGATGTGAAGACAACATTTCTTCACGGGGATCTAGAAGCAGAAATATACATGAAGCAACCTAAAGGCTTTGCGGTGAAGGGTAAGAAAGAACTAGTGTGCAAGTTAAAGAAGTCTTTGTATGGGTTAAAATAGTCACCAAGGATGTGGTATCAAAAATTTGATACATTTATACAGGGACTTGGCTTCACCAGAAGCAAAGCAGATCACTGTGTGTATTTTGAATTAATTGGTGACCATGTTATTTATCTGGTCTTGTATGTGGATGATATGTTGCTGGTTGGAAATGACAAAGAAATTATCCAGGATTTGAAGACCAAATTGTCCTCCAAATTCGACATGAAAGATCTTGGTGCTGCAAACTATATTTTGGTCATGGAAATTAAAAGAGATCGGGCAAAGAGGAAGCTCTGGTTAAACCAGTGGAAGTAGGTCGAGACAATACTGCAGAGGTTTAATATGTAGGATAATAAACTGGTGAAGGTTCCTATTCCAGTAGGTGTGAGGTTATCTGCTGAATAGTGTCCCAAGACACAAGAAGAGGAAGAGGACATGTCCCATGTTCCATATGCAAGTGCAGTCGGTAGCCTGATGTATGCAATGGTCTGTACTAGGCTAGACATTGCACATGAAGTGGGAGTATTGAGCAGGTTTATGTCAAAACCAGGGAAGGAGCACTAGACAACAGTGAAGCGAGTTTTCAGGTATTTGCGTGGCACTAGTGATTATGGTTTGTGATACCAAGGAAGATCAGGATTGGACAAAATGTTGGATATTCATGGCTTTGTTGATGCAGACTGGGCTGGAGATCTAGACCAAAGAAGATCTACAAGTGGGTATGTGTTTAACCTATTTGGAGGTGTAGTTAGTTGGATGAGTAAGAAACAATCTGTAGTGGCACTATCAACTACAGAGGCAGAATACATGGCAGCCACTCATGCAAGAAAAGAATCAGTTTGGTTGCAAAGATTTTGTTCAAGTATGGGGTTAGTACAAGGAGATATAAGGATAGACTATGACAAACAAAGTGCAATTTTCTTGGCAAAGAACCACGCATATCATTCGAAGACAAAGCATATTGATGTTCAGTATCACATTGTGAGGGATATGATAGAAGACAAAAAGGTGTTGCTGGTAAAGGTGGAAACTTTGAAGAATACTACAAATGCATTAACAAAATTTGTGAGCTTTGAGAAGTTCTCTTGGTGTAGAGAGACAATGGGCATTTCAGGGCAAGATAAATGACTAAACTCTCTTGTGGCCCCCTGTGGAAAGAAAAGAACAAGTGGGAGAATGTTGGGTTGTGTTATATTCTTTCCACGACTAGCCCACATAGTTAACTGGGGATTTGAGGGGGGGAGGTCACAGGGGTTTGAGGTGCACCTGTAACCCCACTTTATGGAGTCTGGGGCAGTGCCCCGAATATTTTTGGTTTTGGACCCTATGTTAGGATGGACGGACCCACCTATGGTTTGTGCATGATTTTCGCACATGTTTTTGGACGCGATGGTTTTCGGTCCATGGTATTGGACGCGATGGTTTTCAGTCCATGGTATTGGATGCTTCAACATGTATAAATATTTATTATAACATTGAAAGGAACATAATGAAAAATCAAGCTGGCAGTCCCAGTTTTGAGATCCAGGGGAAAATCTTTGTGTATATGTGTTTTATGTGTTATGCTCTCGCATTGTTTATTTTCCATGTTTTAGAATTCGTATGCAGGTAATTTCTTTATGGGGTTAAAACCTACACTCATACTCATCATCATACTTCAAAAGGAACTGGTAAATCAGATTTTTTTAAACTTGATGTTAAATTTGAGCTACACATGTATAATGGTGAAGTGAATGCAGAGAAGCTTGATAATTGGATTCGTTAGTTGGAGGTCTATTGTGGGATTCAAAACCTTCAAGAGGATGACATAAAGATCCAGTTAGATTCGTTGAGTATGGAGGGTGCAACACTGGTATGGTGGGAATCAAAGACCCAAGAGGAGATTAAAAAACACGGTAAGATCTCAATTTCTTGGAATGATTTCATTGCTTCGATCATAAGACAATTCTACCCTCTAGATTATATGCAAAAAGCCATCATGAATTGGCATAACTTTAGATAGCTTAAAGGTCAAAATGTGCAATATACACCCAAGAATTCAGAAAAATGTATTTGATGTTAAGTGCAGATTTGAAATCATAGGACACATTGCTGAAGTACATAGGAGGTTTACACAGTTACCTTAAGCATATTATCTTAATTTTTAATCCCAGTAATCTATATGATGATGTGTGTGCGCAAGCCACTCATCTTGAGGCAAGAGGGAAAAACACTCCAGAAGAAGGTAGTAAAAAGCAAAAAATAGTAAAGGAAAGGAAAAGGATTTCAAAGGGAAGGCAAAGAAAAATGAATCTATCAAAAATGAAGGAGAGAAAATTACATGAAGACAATGTTCCAAAGATGGTCACGATGAAGCTCATTATTGGAAGCTTCATCCTAAAATGAGACCAAAGAAAAACAACAACAAGGGAAAACAAAAAATAATTTCAACCACTCAACACGATTTGGGATCCGATTTGGGTGATGAAACTAAAATCACAGCCATGGGGTTAAGGAAAAGAATCCATTTCTAGCACTAGTTCTTCAAACTCACAAAATGAAACTCCAAACGAAAAGAAGGGAATAGAATTTTTTCACATAAGGGTGATATCAAAACACAACAAGATTGATACGCTTTTTGATAGTGGCTCTCAAGCCAATCTTATCTCTGAAAACATTGTCAAAAGTTTAAAATTGGAAACCATTCTACATCATAAACCATATCCACTTGGATGGGTGTGTGACAATGCTGTAGGAATTTACAGGGTAAGTTCCTCAGACAGAACACCAAAGGACACCACTCACAAACAGATCACAGATCAATACAGTAGTACTTTTGACGTGGTTAAAACCCTCAAAGAGGGAAACAGTCCACGGCCTGAGCCAACGCGACCACTTCAGGAAATTTCTTAATAAAAGAATGAAAATTTACATAAGCTTCTCTCATGAACGGTTAACCTACAAATGACCCTCCATGCTCTTTAAATAGAGATCATGGACCAATCGGGTGTCAAGCCATGGATCAAGTGTCAGTAATACCTAGGAGAGAATGAACCATCGGATCACTACATATCGTGACCGTCGGATTGTAAGTTACAAAATGTACATAGTAAAGAAACACACTTTACCTAAATCTATACTAGACCAAGTTATACTTTACTATTTCCTATGTGTCAGAATATCCTAACATCCCCCCTTAAGAACAACTTGGGATAGGATTGAAGGATTTACAAATTTGACACAATAGGAGAGGGAAGGAGGCACTAGAGCCTATCCCCCCTTAGTGACAACTTCCTGAACTCCAACCATAAATCGAAGTTTAGTGAACTTCGCCTATGTGAGAGCCTTTGTAAAGATGTCTGCAACTTGATCATCTGTTGAACAATATTGCACTTCAAGAACATGGTCGTTGATGAGCTTTCTGATGAAGTGCATGTGCAGTTCAATGTGTTTGCTGCGCTGATGTTGGACTGGATCTTTGCATAGTTGAATGGCACTTTGATTATCACACCAAAGTGTAGTCGGATGTTGCTGCTGAAAGCCAAACTCTGACAGGATCTGACGAAGCCACAAGGCTTCCTTACTAGCTTCTACGGCACCATGATACTCTGATTCTGCTGAAGAAAGAGAAATGGCACCTTGTTTCTTGCAATCCCATGTAATAGGTCCTGAACCAAGAGTGAACACATAACCTGCAGTAGACTTCCGATCATCAGGGTCACCAGCCCAATCAGAATCAGTGAAACCAACCAATAGAGGAGATGCTTCAGCACTGTAATGAATCCCAAACTGAACTGTACCTCGAACATAATTAAGTATTCTTTTAGCTGCTTTCCAATGACTTTCATGTGGGTTTTTCATAAACCGAGCAACAAGGCCAACAACAAAGGAAAGGTCAGGACGAGTATGGGTTAGATACAAAAGTTTTCCTACAAGTTGATGGTATAAGGTAGCATCAACTTCAGGAGAAGTACAAGTGGCTGAAAGTTTGACTCCAAACTGAAAGGGAGAAGGGGCTGGCTTACAGTCTTCCATGTGAAAATGGCGTAGAATATCACAGGCATACTTGGACTGGGAAAGGGAAATACCTTCCTTGGATTGCAAGACTTGAAGACTAAGAAAATAATGTAAGTGTCCTAAGTCTGTCATTTCAAACTTCCTTTTAAGGCTAGTCTTCACATGGTTTATAAGGTTGGGATCACTACCAGTCAGGATAAGATCATCAACATAAAGAACAAGAATGATAAGAGACTTGCCCAGTTTCTTGGTGTAGACAGTATTGTCAGAATGACACCTAGAAAAGCCATTTTCTAAAAGAAAGTTATCCATTTTGGCATACCAAGCTCGAGGAGCTTTCTTGAGACCATAAAGGGATTTCTTAAGCCGACATACAAGGCTGGAGTCTGTTTGTATAAAGCCAATAGGTTGTTCCATATAGATTTCTTCATGCAAGTCCCCATGCAAGAAGGCGGATTTAACATCCATCTGATGGACTTCCCATTTGAAAGAGGCAACAAGGGAAAGAACAAGGCGGATAGAGTTCATTTTGGCAATAGGGGGGAAGGTTTCAGTATAGTCAATGCCTTCAACTTGTGAAAAACCCTTAGCAACAAGACGAGCTTTATGTTTATCCACTTTCCCATCTGGTCCATACTTGGTTTTGTAAACGCATTTGCATCTAACAAGTTTTCGTCCCTTTGGTAGAGGAACAAGATCCCATGTATCATTTGCCAGTAATGAATGATATTCTTCATTCATAGCTGCTTCCCAATCTGGATGGCCTGAAGCTTCTGCAAAGGTGTCAGGATCATAATTCACTGAAGCTTGAGCCAATAAAGAAGAGGCTCTATCAAACTGAGAACGTGTATGTCGTTGATCTGTAGGATCACCGGCAAGATCACCTACTACATCCCGAGTAGCACGGACCCATTTTGGAAGCTGAGGAGCTGAAGGAGGATCCTGAGAAGGTGGGGGAGGATTGTCATCCTCACTTTCATCATCTGAAGAAGAAATATTTTCAAAAGTAGAAGATAGAGGGAGAGGTGGCACATCTGCCGAACTAGGCTCGTAGGCCGATATATTTTCAGCAAACTTTACATCTCTTCTAATGATAACATTCTTGGACTTAAGTGGAATAAGTCTATATCCTTTGACATCTTCAGAATATCCAACAAAAATACATTTTTCACTCTTAGGTTCTAAAGCTTTATGTTTCTCATCTGGAATATGGGCCCATGCTTCACTTCCAAAAACACAAAAGTGATTTACATCTGGTTCGATTGAGCTACATGCTTCTTCTGGAGTGATATTCTTTAAAACCTTAGTAGGAGTGTGATTTATTATGTAATTTGCAAAGTTAATTGCTTCTGCCCAATAATTAAGACTAAGTCCTTTAGATTGAAGCATACAATTAGCCATTTCCTTTAAGGTGCGATTCTTCCTTTCAGCTACACCATTTTTTTGTGGAGTATATGGAACAGTATGTTGCATTTGAATTCCATGCTCAGTGCAAAAGTTGATGAAGTTGTTTTTAACATATTCTCCACCATTATCAGATCTTAGCTTAAGAATTTGATGTCCAAATTGTTTTTCAACAAAGGCCTTAAAGGTCAAGAACATGTTAAATACTTCACTCTTGAGTTTTAAGAAGTATACCCAAGTGCGTCTGGAGAAATCATCAATGAAAGCTAAGAAATACTTGTAGCCAGAGAAGGAAACAATTGGAAGTGGACCACATAAATCAATATGCACAAGCTGTAAAGGGGCTGAGGCGTGCCAAGAGGCACATTTTTCAAAATTGTCCCGATGATGTTTTCCAAGTACACATCCGGAACAAACACCATCTCTGCAAGATACCATTGGAAGACCTGTCACCATATTTTCTTTACATATATTCTGAAGAGAGTGATAGTTTAAGTGACCAAATCGTTCATGCCAAAGTTTACTCACTTCATCATTATGAGCAACAAATACTGAGGGAAGATTTGATGACCCAAAGTTGTGAAACTTATACAACCTTGTATAATCATCAACAATGCCAGTAGCTAAAATCTGTCTAGGATCTCTTAGGTCCTTAATTACAACATCGTGAGGTGAAAATTCAACAATTTTACCTTCACCTGAATGGGTTATCTGATATACAGATAGAAGGTTGCAAGATAAGGTTGGAACACATAATACATCATTAAACTGACCATTGTCTATATGAACAGTTCTAGTCCCTACAACACTAAGAGATCTATCATCACCAACATATATATTTTTGGTGTTACAATCATTTAAAGAAGAAACATGGCTTTGTTTTTGGCCATGTGATAAGAAGCTCCAAAATCAATGAGCCACTCATGAGAATGAGAAGAAGAAGATACATTTAGTGCATACCCAGACCGAGATGCTGACAACCACATGCAGAAAGTGCCATTCCTGAAGATGAAGTTGAAGTTGAAGAGTGCTCCAAATGGATGTTATGCTTCTTCATTGCTGCTTCCAAGGCTTCCATCTTCTTAAAGAATTTGGATTCTAAGTGGCCATCTCGATTACAAAAGTTGCAATGTCTATCAGTCTTCTTCCCTTTGTTTTTATTTGCCTTATAATTTTGTTGAAATAATTTTTCATTTTGAGGCTAAAATTGCTTAGGACCCTTGTTTGGTTAAGGACCATTCTTTTTAGGATACAACTTCTTAGGATTCTTTGGATTTGATTGCTGTTGGGCGGCTAACGCTTTCTTAGAAGAGTTTCCAAGATTAAGAAGACCAAGGTGTAAGAGTTTTTCTTGTTCTCTTATTAAAGAATCACAAAAAGAATCAAAGGAAGGGGACTTGTAGTCTTGTCCTTGAGAACTGAAGGCTTCTCTTGTAGAATGGAAGGTGGAAACAAACACAGAGTATGCTGGTCCCAACTTAGTAAGAATGGAATATATAAGGTTACTATCTTCTTTCTTAACCTTAACACCTTCCAAGAGATGTCTAAGGGTCTTGAACTTGGACAAAAAATCTTCAGTGCAAGAAAAATTATTGGGGTCCAATGTAAGAAACTCATTTTCAAGTTGATGGGCTCTAAGTTCATTTTTAATTCCAAAGACTTTAGTAATTTGTTTCATTGCTTCATCAGAAGCATCAAGTTCTGCAATATGGAATCTAAGATCTGGAGAAATAGACATCCCTATCAACCCACGTGCTTGATCTTGCCTATTTTCCCATTTAGCCGCCTTATCTTCATCTTTCAGTTTGTTCTCTTGGCCTGAGGCTATTCTGTAAAGACCTTTACTTCTAAGTAAATCCACAATGTAGGACCACCATTGGAAGTAGTTGGTGCTGTCAAGAATAACTTGGCATGGACTTTCCATTTTAACAGAAACTAAAGCTATAGATGCTGAAACTAAGTGTTCCAATGGAAAGATCTTGAAAAATTAGGCTGTTTAAAAAAAAACGGTTCTGAAAACGGCTTCCGGATGAAGAAGTTATGGCTTTTTGAAAAAAAATTGATGAAGATACTGACGAAGTGCGGGAATGTGCGAAAATGAAAAAAAACGCCCGCTTTCCAACAAAAAGGAGACTTGAACTCAAGACCTCTACTCTCATAAATTATCTTTGAACCAAGTGAGCTATACAAAAAGTTTGAGAGAGAGAGAGAGAGAGAGAGAGAGAGAGAGAGGTTGAAGCTTTGGGTTGCGTGCTTGCTTTGAGAAAGCTCTTTTTCCCTACAAAACAAAAAACACAAAACCCAATACGGGCATACAAAAAAAATGAACCTTACGCCTCGAAGTTAGCTTTAGCGGAAACTAAATATTTTCCTCAATGTTTCTGATTTTCTGAGATCACACTAAGGCGCAGCAGAAAAGGACATACGCATGAGAAAAATCCTTCCTTTTTGTTTCTGATTTGCCCAGATCACACAGAGTCGCGGGGCAAAGAGCATACGCAGAAATGAAAGGTATAGATCCGGTAATAAAAAAATCTAAATAAACCGAAACCAATATAAACAGAGAGAAAATAACTGTAAACTGCAAATAAACATTGTATACCTCCAGATCTTAAAAATGACGCAGCTAGGGCTACCGGAAACCTTTTCACGTGAAACAAAAGGGGTTCCTCACTAGAACAGATGCTCCCAACACAATAGAGCAGTCCTCTCGGCCCAAAAGTAGTCAGAAACTATAGATCTAGGAAACGGTAGTCGGATGCAGTTCTATCGGCTTCAGATTTGGATCACCAATGGACGCGGCCCTCAAATAGCTCTAATACCATGTAGGAATTTACAGGGTAAGTTCCTCAGACAGAACACCAAAGGACACCTCTCACAAATAGATCACAAATCAATACACCAGTACTTTTGACGTGGTTAAAACCCTCAAAGAGGGAAACAGTTCACGGCCTGAGCCAACATGGCCACTTCAGGCAATTTATTAATAAAAGAATGAAAATTTACATAAGCTTCTCTCATGAACGGTTAACCTACAAATGACCCTCCATGCTCTTTAAATAGAGATCATGGACCAATCGGGTGTTAAGCCATGGATCAAGTGTCGGTAATACCGAGGAGAGAATGAACCGTCGGATCACTACATATCGTGATCGTCGGATTGTAAGTTACAAAATGTACATAGCAAAGAAACACACTTTACCTAACTCTATACTAGACCAAGTTATACTTAACTATTTCCTATGTGTTGGAATATCCTAACAAATGCACAATTGCAGGTTACTAGAAAGTGTAAACTGAGATTCACTATTCCTCCAAATTTCATAGATGAAGTGGAGCTTGATGTTGTGTCGTTAGATATTTGTGGCATAGTTTTGGGCAGCCCGTACCTTTATGAAAGAAAAGCTATCTTCCATAGACATGAAAACAAATATCATTTATTCAAAGGTGGAGTAGAATATATTGTGAGAGCTCACAGTAAGAAAATAAATCTTTCGCTTGTTAATGGAGGGCAGATGAAAAGACTAATGAATTCGAGCAAGAATTTTGTACTTATAATGATCAAACCCAAGGACGATGTTGATAATGAAGCTTTTAAAGGTTGTGATTCAAATTTGAAATTTGAATTGGTTGACGTAGTTAACCAATATGACGAGATATTTCAGGAACCAAAGGAATTACCTCCCAAAAGAGGAATCCAACGTGAGATACAGTTGCAACAAGTTTTTCCTCTTCCTAACATTGGCATGTAC
Source organism: Pinus tabuliformis (assembly GCA_031772625.1). Taxonomy (NCBI): domain Eukaryota; kingdom Viridiplantae; phylum Streptophyta; class Pinopsida; order Pinales; family Pinaceae; genus Pinus; species Pinus tabuliformis. The sequence continues at coordinate 787,557,356 of CM062808.1, forward strand.
ATGATGTTAGTGATGGAAAGCGTAGAAATTAAGAAGCAAATTGAAGAGTTGTTGAATAAAGGGACCATCAAACCATCTTCCTCGCCATGTGGTTCACCTATAGTCTTGGTACCAAAGAAGGATGGAACATGGTGCATGTGTATGGACTTTCGTGCATTAAACAAAATTACGGCAAAGAACCATTACGTGCTGCCTAGAATAGATGATTTACTTCATCAATTGAAAGATGAAAAATATTTTACTAAACTAGAATTAAGAAGTGGCCACCATCAAATTAGAATAGCTGAAGGAGACATTTTGAAGACAACATTCAAAACAAAACAAGGTTTGTTTAAATGGCTATTTATGCTTTTTGGTTTATGTAATGATCCCGTTACATTCATGTGTGTGATGAATGATGTGTTGAGGCCATTTCTTGAGGATTTTGTCATAGTCTACTTAGATGACATCTTAATTTTCAATAAATCTCGTGATGAACATGTCATGCATGTAAGAAAAGTACTTGATGTCTTGAAAAATAACAGTTGTATCTTAATATGTCAAGTGTGAGTTTGGAAAAACTTCTTTAGTTGACTTTGGTCATATTGTTGGAGGCAGTGAGTTGAAGATAGATCCCTCCAGAGTTGATGTCATTATGCATTGGCAAAGGCCCAAGACAATTACTGAGGTGTTGATGGTGTTGGACCCGCCAACATGTCAGGGGATCTCCCCGGTAAGAAGTCCCAAGCATACCTCAGACCGTTTGGTGTAGGAGTCCCAATAGTGGGTCATACAGTATTGCCTTGACCATGGTTTCGCATAGAGGCAGGTAAGATGTCCTTGTTGGTAGCAAGGGTGTGAAATATGTAGCAAGTCAAGAAAGGTGCATGAATGGTTCTAACACACAGAGGGTGAGGTCAGTGCGCCCCTTGGAAACCTGTGAAAGCACGAAGTTAAGAAGGGAACACATGAGCAAAGATGCATCACAAACTGAAAGGCAAGTAAGCTAGCAATCCAAAGTGATGGTTAAACCAACAAAACATTTCATTCAGATTCATACATACATATAAAGAAAGAGTTGATAGACACATGTGTAAGAAAACAGATACATATGTCGTTTAGAGTAAATAAGCTAGTTGAAATACAATTCGACATATGCATGAAACGTGATGGCTATGTTATATTAAGAAGTGAAAATTCTAGTCATACAATACAACCATGACCAGCCACTACTTCTGACAGCGGAACGTTACAGTTACTGCCACCTAGTCCTCCAAAGAGATATACTAGCTCTGCACAATGGAGAAGCCAAGGCTCATTGCAATACTCTCCAAGCTTTCTCTAAGATACTCCTATCAGAAGCTTGGATGACCGAAAGCCCTTACAATGAGTTATGAGGGACTATTTATAGCAAAGGGTGGGGTGACCCTTGATATTCCCCTTTGTGACCATTCATTTACCCTCATGACTCTTCAACTACTCTATGAATGTTACATTCAACTATCGACACTTGAACTTCCACTTGACAAGACATTACATATAATCTGCACATGTACCCATGTGAGACAAAATAGTCTTGAGAAAGCCATGCAAGACATCACGAAGGCTCGAACAATTGTGGTGAGACCAACTTTTTGAAATCCTTGTGATGATCGACGGTGGTGAACTGATGCCAAGCTTGGTCGTCTGTGATGGTGTCCATGCACTCAATGGTGACATCCTACTGAAAGCAAACTCTTGCCTCCGTTGCATCTGATTACACTACTATGGATCCTCTGTCCAACTCGTTTGATAATATGTGCATCATTGTCTTAAATGCAGCTGGACCAACAACATACTAATGCATAGTGTATGTGCTAATCTTCGAGCGTATGCCACTGACCATGCGCATCAACTTGTTAAAATACATGTTCAACTCTAGTCGGACTTGCTTCTTGTCTTCGCTTCGGTGAGTGTGCCAAATAGGTGGGATCGCATGCATGCACACAATGACATCCATGCTCCTAAATACCCTTGCATGTCATCGGTAACACTTCTCACCCTGTCTACTCCATTTCGGCTATTGAATGGATCTATAGCCTGTATGGGCACAGTTTCATCAATTTGTGGATGTTGCTCCTTCCGTTGTACCTATTCCTACCGCAACTCCTTCTCTTGCCTGTGCAACTCCTATTCTTCCTTGAGTTGTTGCTTCAGCACCTGCAACTCTTTCTCGATTTCTCTCTTTGCCTTCATGTGATCCTGTTGTCACGCCGTCACCTCATACCCTCAATCTCCAAAGTTTCTTTGATCATAGGTGGATCTGCTTGAGCTTGCAACTTTGTTTCACCTCTATGTTGTCAACAACCTTCATCTTGCATGTATCGCATGCAGGTGTGCTACCTTCTATTGTTGCTGATGGTGCTTCTTTCTGGGATGCCACCGCCATTTCATCTTGATATCCTTGTCCATGAACAACTTGATGTCTTCATAGATAGGCAAGTTCATAGACACTGGATCGACTGCATCCCCAATTATGTTCTGAATGGTGTCATCGACTCTTCTCTCCTAGAAGCCATTGTACCTATGTTTTTGAGAGGTAGATGAACACCTGTAATACCTAGAGACATAGCAACACTTATGACAAGAAATCTGTCAGTTGAAAACCAAAACAAATTGGAGGACTGACATGCAACATACTTGTATGATTATTTGTGAAGATTACGCAATTTTCATTGGGAGGCTGGGAGACTGACTACCAAAACTATGCAAGGAAAGGTCCAGGCTATTGGGAGGCTAACTGACTGGTGGAACTGCACAATTCACAGTCCATCCTGGCCTGCTAAGCACTGAAACTACGCAATGCACAATTTCAGCCAGGAGTGACATGCAAAACCAGCAAATTGGATTGCACAGTTTCTGGGGCCAGTAAGGCACTGCCTCCCAGAATTGTGCAATACAAGCATGGAGGTCAGTGTTGGGACATAATTGCACATTTTCTGGAGGGAAGGGAGAGCCTTCACTTCCAGAAATGTGCAATGCTAGTTAGGCAAGGCAAGATCTAGGCAAGGCATCCTAGGCTCACCAACGAGTGACTAAAAACATGACAAGTCCAAATGCATGGTGAAACTAAGTGTAAACAAGAGTGAATGATAGTGCATGCAAACAGTAAGTGCAAGATTCCAAAATGGAAAATCATGCATGTGTGTGAAGCCAGTCGCCGCAATGATGACCGTCGGTGCAGAAACAGTGTCATGCACGTGACAACAGTGAGATGCGAATGAAAACTGAAATGATGCTTCTACAAGCTAGCATATGTCAAGACGACAAAAAAAGCTCATTGAAATCAACCAGGCATCACTCACACAAAGTGAAACACAAAAAGAAACAAAAGCACAATGCAAGACATGGAAAACAGACTTACCCTGAAACAGCTAAGCTGAAAGTGCTGAAAACTCCCAGATGCAATGTGGGATGTCAGAGTTGTAAGGTCGATGTGAGGAATGAGATCGGTAGTGTTTGGTTAATGAGTTTTGATCAGATCGAGGTTATGATGCGCATGCCACAAATCTAGGAAAAAATGACACTTGGCGATGGGTTTCTAAATGAGCTTTGCATGTACCCTCCAGCTGCTAAAAATAGATCCCTAGATCTAGGGATTCCTTTACCATGTTTCCTTGGGAAAAGAATTCCATGCATGAAAACCATTTTTGCTTAGTCCCAGAGGGAACCAGTCAACCTGAAGGCACATGCATCGATCTACGAGCTTGGGATGAAAATTTGTGCAGTTACTGGACTGAGCTGGGTTAACTTTCCCAGAGGGATTGTGTAATTTCTTGGGTCGGTAGGTGACTACCTCCCAGAATTTCACAATTTCTGGACTGAGCAGGAGTGCTCAGTTAGATTGCGTAGTTTTCTGGAGGAAGACAGCCTCACTGTTCTGCACAATTCTGGAGCCCAACAGGCTCCCTCACTGATTTGCACAATTTCTAGAGGGAAGGTTGGTTCCCCTCCGGAATTGCACAATTTTATGAGGGAAGCCTAACAGAATAATTTTCACAATTCTTGAGCTCAACAGGTTGGCCAGCTAATTTACACAATTTCTGGAGGGAAGACTAGTTCCCCTCCAGAATTGCACAATTTTCTGGGGGAGCTGCTTGGCCAACCCATGGTTTAAGTCCGCAAAGACAGCCTGTGAGGGGATTGAAGCAAACTTTAATGGACAGGCTGGCAAGACACTGAGAAACAGCTGAATCCTATATTCTTGATGGCGCAAGACATGCTACTGAGGATGGTTGGTAGGGAGACTCCAAAACGAAGCTAAGGCAAAATTTTGGAGGGTGTTTGTAGCTGCTACAACATGAGGTAAGAAGTTTTTTGGGAGCAACCCAATATTGGAGGAAATTCATTACTAATTTTTCTCTTATAGCAACTCCTTTTCATGCGTTGACAAGTGTGAAAAAGGTCTTTCAGTGGGTAGGAAAAAAACAAAAGGCCTTTGATGCATTGAAATAAAAGATCAGTACAACTCCAGTACTTGCACTTCCAGAATTGAGACAGTCATTTGAGATTCAGACTGATGCTAGTGACTATGTTATGGGTGCAGTTCTCATGCAACATTGTAAGCCTATATATTTTCATTCAGAAACTTTTAATGGTGTAGTGATTAACTATCCTACATATGACAAGGAATTGTATGCATTGGTGCAAAGTGTGAAAAAATGGAAACACTACTTGATGGGTAAGGAAACATTCATTCACATTGATCATCAACCATTGCAATACTTGCAATCTCAATCAAAGTTGCAGAAATCAAGGCACTTCTTATGGATTGGTTTTCTTCAATAATTCCACATGGTAATCACGTATAAGAAAGTTATCTACAATAAATTTGCTGATATACTTTCTAGGCCTATTGTTAGTGCAAATACTTTAGTCAAGCATAATTCTATTTTACATTAAATTTATATTGAGCAATATGCATTAGATATTGAATTTCAAGATGTTTATGCAAGCTTGAGTCAAGGTAACCAAGTAGAGGAATTGGATTATCATTTGCATGATAGCTTGTTGTACCATCTTGGAAAGCTTTGTATTCCATAGGGAGAAAGAGTTAACATCATAAGAGAGGCACATACTTCTCTTATTGCTGGTCATTTCAGTGTAAGTAAGACAATGGAACATCTACAGAGGTATTGTTATTGGCCTCATATGCTTGAAAGTGTGTCTCATTTTATTAAAGGATGTTGATTATGTGAAATCGGTAAGCCTAGCAATAGGAAGTTAGGATTGTACACACCACTTTTCCTTCCTTCAAAACCATGGGACAATGTTTCTATGGATTTTGTAGTAGGTCTTCCAGTGTCAAAAATACGTCATGATTATTTGTATGTGGTTGTGGATAGGTTCATCAAAATGTGTATTTTGATTCCATGTAAAAATAAAGTTACAACTGAACAAACTACTCAGTTATTCTTTAAGAATGTTTGGGTGCATTTTGGATTGCCCACATCCATTGTTAGTGATCGAGATTCTCAATTTGTTGGGAATTTTTGGTCGAGCTTGTGGGGATTCATGGACACCAAATTGAAAAAGAGTACAAATTTCCATTCACAAACAGATCTTCAAACAGAAGTGGTGAACAAAATAGTGATACATCTTCTTTGTGGGTATTGCAACAAGAATCCTAAGTTGCGGGACGAACATTTGTAGTATATTCAACATGCTTACAACTGAGCCAAGCACTCTTCAACTCAAACTTTGACATTTGATGTGTGCTTGGGATACTTGCCTAAATCTCCTTTGGATTTTATTTTTGGAAAAGATGTTGCTATTGAAGGTCATAACGACATAGACAAAGCGTGAAAGTTCATTGAACAAATCGAATTAATACACTAAAAGGTTCAAGAACATCTTGAGAAAAGGTAAGGCAAGTATAAAGCAAGGCACAACAAGCATCGTCAAGATCACAAGTTCCAAGTTGGCGATGAAGTTTGGCTTCACATTAACAAAGTGAGGCTCCAAGGAGAAGGTAAAAAGCTAAAACATTTTAGATATGGTCCATTCAAAATTTTGGAAAAGTTTGGTAACAATGTCTTCAGGTTGGATTTGCCTTCATATATGCAAATTTACGTTGTTGTTAATGTTGAGAATTTTAGGTTGTATGGGACTCCTTTGATTGAAGATCAAGGAGAGAATATTCAAAGTCCTTCTATTGAATACTTTTCTCCAGAATTCCTTGATGAGCTTCAACAAGACACTATACTTGACAGAAGAACAAGGACATCGAAAAGGAGAAGTATTGATGACCTTCAAGTGGGGCTCAAGGGTACAAATACTTTAAAAGCCAAATGGATAGAAGTTGAAAGGTGAGGGAAACGTATCCTCACCTGCTGGAAAATTGAGAGTGGTCATTTTGGTGTCCAAAAGGCTTCCAGTGGGGAGGAGTGATCAAGTGCTCAAAATTAGGCTCAAAACTCAAAGTGGAAGAATCTCGATAAAATCAGCTTCAGATTGTATTACCCGTCATCCTGATTCCAATGATGTGAACAAAAATCAAATCTAAGCTCATATGAAGAAGTTAGAGCAAGTCAAATTTCATGTTTGACTTTGGCACATGATATGAGTGGATGACGTGGTAGGACCCTTCAACGAATGGGGAAGTGCCAAGTGGCAGGCCTCCATTGGCCCTGCATTTCACAAATCACATGTCGCATGTGAGTCGATGTTAAAGAATCGACCCCAAAACAAGTTAGGGTGTGATGCAATGAATCGGCCCCCAGCGTACCCGAGTTGCAATGCGATAATCGCAATTACACATCACAAAAGTGCAGAGTCTCGTATATCTGTTACCCCCCTGACTCCACCTATTGTGAATTCCGATGGATCCCATATGCGATAAGATTATGGGTTCCAGTTAATTGTTCTGTCAGGTCTGCCATATCACAATCACACATTGCCCCACCGCGTTCATAGACCATAAGACTGTCGGTTCTCCGTCGATTGCGATTTGCGATGAAGTTACCAGAACTGTCACCTTAACCACCAGACCTAACCACCTTGTATGTGACCACTCAACCTTAATCATGAGATAGGAGGGAAAGTTGGAGGGACCGCCAATTTCAAGGGAACTGCCAGAATTAACTCTAGATAATGAATTTAACTGGAAGTTAGCTAGATTTGGAGGAGGAAATTGTGGAAAGACTGGCAGAGGTCACAACTAAGGAATTTTCCGACCAAATGAGGAGGAAAAAGATGCTAGGAAACCATTTTTGGAAATTCTAGGCTCATTGGAGTAGGTTTTAGAAGCATTTGAGCATTGTAAACACATTTTTTACACTTTTGAGCATAATAGAGAGGCCCAAGCCATTGGAAGTTGGATGAAGTAGACGTAGCCCAAGAGGGGTGAACTCCTTTATCATGTTCCTATTGTAATGTGTTTTTGATGATGTTATATACATGTTTATGCTATTGTTTAGTCTCTCATTTATGTTTAATTTCTCATAAAATTAACATAAAAACTCATTTTTCACTTGCAAAAATTTATGAATCCTTAAGCACAATGAAAGCATTTTGTTTCTAATCTGAGGAGGATCTTAGCACAACAATATAATATTCTAAATCAAATCAAGAAGGTATTGGGTGTTTTTTGGGTGTGGCAACCAATCAGGAGTGTGTACAGAATAAAGACAAAGGTAGAAGCTAAGGATTTATTAAAGGATAAGTATCAACATTTTATTTCATTTTTATTTTGCATGTGATTTATGATTTTGGTCTATGTTGATTACATGTGATATATGATTTACATGGGTTTGGATTGCGGTAAAGCTTTGGAGACTAAGAGACAGGAAAGTTCCTCATCTCTGGTGGTATCCAAGTTTTTTTGGCCTAATGATCATGGAATCATGGCGCGCTAAAGATCTTGCAGATGGCGCAGATTATTACTAGTTTTTACCAGTAATTACTAATGTTACATTGTTTTTATGTGCTTTTGAATTATCGTTTTGGACATGCTGATTGGTTCTTAAATTGGTGATGACAACTTTATGCCTTACAAAGCATTACAGAAATTGAGAACAAGCGTAACGCAAATAAGACAGAGGCGATGGGATATGGTTGAGCTCGTGTGGTACAAAGAGGTTTGTGACAGGAAATATATCAAGGCTAATGGGCGGAGGTTAAAGCTCGTACAGTTTTGGGATGTGATTATTGAAAATGGAAGAGCCATGAGTTACCAAGTGATATCCAATCCCAAAACCAAATGCTGACACTATATATGGAAGACTTTTAGATCCTCTGGATATTGAATATCATTATTACACTGAGGGTAGCATCAACTATATTCCAGATGAAAAGCCCGGTCGTCATAAAATTCTTAAGAAATGGATTGAAGAGGCCACGAAAGACCTGGTGCTGCATATGTAGAAGAGGTCGTGAAAGACCTGGATTATCTCAGTACAACATCACCTGGTGCTACGTATGTAGAAGAGGTCGTGAAAGACCTGGATTATCTTAGTATAACATCACGTTCTACAGAATTGGGAGACATGGGCGCATGTCACCGTCTGGGAGCAGTGATACTCCTGGCTGAAGTAGTCAATTTCGAATCAAATTTACCTACAAGTACAGCGGAATCGCATGAATCTGTGAAATTTTGATTCGGTGAAATTTTGATCTGCATTTCCTCGGTGCAACCATGTTAACCGTGCTCTAAAGCTTTCCCTAAGGCTTTTATTTTTGCCTTCCAAATTTGTATAACAGGGATATTTTTTTGGCTTCCAAGTTTATATAGGAAAAATAGGCTACTCCAAATCTATCTATATAAATTATTATTATTAATATATATGAGGCTTAACCTTAGGTATTTTTGATAATAAAGAATAAATTAAATCGCTTTTTTTTTTTTTTAAGTTAATAAAATGAAAATTTATTTTTAAATTTGTATTGTAATTATTAATAAAATTATTCAGAAAATCACTTACATTTAAATATTATAACATTTAAACTTAAAATGTGTGAAATATTAAAAAAAATAAAAAAAAAATATATTTTTTAATTTCTAATTTTTTAATATAATAGATATTTTCTTTTAAGCCCTAAGGGTTAGTTAAGTGGCCGAGTTCTTGTTGGTAAGTACCTTCTCAATTAGGAAGTCACACAGGGTCAATTCTCGTGGATGCTCTTAGAATTAGGCCCTGCTTGGATGCCTTGGGATTAGGCCCTTCTTGTTTGGTCACTCGCATCAATCCAAAACCCCTTAAACAATAGATGTTTTCATTTCATATTGTATTAGAAATTCAATATTATATTTCATTTTATTTGAACCATATTAATTTTTATCTATTTCAGTTAAAATAAAAATATATTTTTAATTTCCAAATTAAAAAAAATCATCATAAATATTATGATAATCATGTTTTAAAAAACCATCATATAATTCAATAAATAAATAAATTATCTATACATACACTTTGAGTTCAGTGACCTAAACTCTTTACAATCATTTTATAATACATCTAGATTATCTATTTACACTTAATTTTTTTAATAGAACCGGCCTAACTAGCTTTACTGTGAAAGATCATTTTATTTTTTCACATTCTCTTTGTTGGTTTTTTTTGGTTGGGTAGGGGTTTTTTATTTATTTGATTTCTTAAAATATTTATAATTTATGAAACATCTATAATTTATAAGAACTAATTTTTGTTTTTAGTAATTTAGAAAAAGTAAAGTTAATTTTACAAATCAACATGTATTAGATTGATTACCATTTACTTTCAATCTTTTTATTAAAAATTAATTCTCTAAGTAATTTTTTGTTTAAAATAATTTTCAAAATAACATATTATGTACATTAAGCTTAACTTCATCACACATTTCTTTGTAAACTAAAATATTAACATGCTTTTCCAAAACAATAAGTTTAAATTGAAAAACCTCTTTCTTCTTAAATTTATATATATATATATATATATATATATATATATATATATATATATATATATATATATATATATATATATATATATTCATTTTATAAACTAATTTTTTTTTTCTTAAATATTAAATTTAAATAAATTGAACTGGTTTTGAAGATATATTAAAAATAAATTATACGTAACTCTTTACATTAATATTTATATGTGAAAATGTAAAACAATTGTGATATGAAGAAGTAAGAGATCTATCAAGAAAGTTCTTTTTTTTTGTAACCTTGATTAAAAAGATGTTTTTATTTACATTAATATTTATATATGAAAATGTAAAACAGTTGTGATATGAAAAAGTAAGAGATCTATCAAGAAAGTTCATGTTTTTTTTGTAACCTTGATTAAAAAGATGTTTTTATATCAAATAAATAAATGAATTTTTAGTATCACAAATTCCAAATTCACTTTAATTATACTCCTCACATGTAATTAATTTACATATTGTCACTATTGCACCTTCCTATGGGACTGCAACTTGCACTTGATTTACAATGTGCCTTCATTCTTGCATAAACATCTATTCCACAATGTGTTTATGATAAATTAACATTCAACTACCCATAACATTTTAGTTTCAATTTTTACATCCATGTGGGAAAAATGTTCTTGTTGTCAAAATTTACATGCTCATGATTCATTCCAGGGAATAAAAGCAAATGAAGTCAACATCATCACCAATACACTTAATTGGTTGATTTATAGGAATAATGGGATTTAATTTCCTCATTTGTTGTTGCGAAATGAACTCATTAATTACATTTGATCATTTTAGCATATATATATATATATATATATATATATATTTGAGTTGTCATTGTTCTTTTCATAATATTCAACTCTACACAACGCTCTTACAACTTCAAACACAATTATTTTTTATAATGTCATTTTATTTTTATATAGAAATGGACATATAGTAGAGCAACATTTGTGTATTCTAGTTCTTGATCTGATTTTAAATTATTCGTTATTAAAAAAATTATGATATTTATGTTTTTCTATCAATGATTACACAGTTAATTCCTTCAATCATTTGTGAACTACTTATTTAGGTTAAATTTATGCAACATACACATAAGGCCATGCTTTCAAAGATTTGGTTTGATGTGGTATAAATGAAATTCCATTTATGGAGCAACTTACCTACCCATATCAAGGGGAAATGATCTACTTGACTTCTATTTTAAGTAGATAATACTACTATCAGTTGGAGATAGTTCAAGTGGTCGTGAGGAAAAGGTTGTTACCCTCCCCACCCAAGTTCAAATGTGATGAAGGAAAAATTGCAGGAAGGCAATCTCCCTTTCATTTACAATCTATCAATCCTAGACCTGTGGGTTATAGACCCAAAAATCTATTAGAAGAGTTTAATTAATGCTTTTGCCTAAAAACCCTAGACAACACAAATTATAGGAATGCACTGGAAATACATGGAAACCCGACCATGAACGCCTAAGGCCGGATCTCAAATAGAATAAACCCGCCTCTATAAACTTCTCGGGTCCGCTCTTTCCTAAGCCTTTTCGTTGTTCTTCAATCTCCACCGTCCATTTCATTCTTTGACCCAACAGTTGACGCTTCATTGCATTCTCGGTTAATCACAATATCGCATATTTGGCTCATCAGAATATCACAATCTCACTTCATCGCATATCGCAGTGTTTCCACACCCTTCAGCCCTTGACTTCTGCGAAATGCAATTAGCGATCAAATCTTGACCTTCGATCTAGTTCTTGATCCGACGCTTGTCGCATCATCGCACGAGAACTTGCGCAACGTTACTGCCCATTAGAGCCGATAGGATTCTAGGTTGCGGTTTATAATTTTTCGGGTCTGATTTTCTGGATTTACTTTTGTGTCTATTCCAACCCGATATCCATTGGATGATGAAGGCCTTAGATCCTACAGTCTGTGGACTTCAACTCACGCCATACTCTGCATTCACACTATGCTTCCTGGCCATATGCTTCTCCTTAATCCCATATTAATTCTACCCACTTCCTCAGTGGAACTACATTCATGCTCTTCTATGAGCTGCAATCAATCCTCTACAGTAACAGTCTTCTATGCTACATGATACCTCACCAAGATTTCTCCTCTGAATTTAGTCCTTCGGTATCCTTCTAGTTCTCTCCTCTGGAACCAATTGAGCAATCCTTGCTCTAGGTTTGCTGCAAGTCTTCTCACCTTCTGCTGCCACTATCTGTATGACAGTAAATACCATAAACTCGCCATGCTTTAACACAACTGTACCTCCTTCTCTTTCTGCTTGCTCTCCTTTTTCTACACGAAATCTCTTTTACATAGGAAAACCTTTCCTTGCTCTGATACCACTTTGATGAAGGAAAAATCACACGAAGGTAATATCCCTTTCATTTACAATCTATCAATCCTGGACCTGTGGGTTATGGGCCCACAAATCTATCGGAAGCATTTAGTTAGCTCTTTTGTCTAAAAACTTAGGACAATACAAACTATCGGAATACACTGGAAATACATGGAAACCCAACTATGAACGCCTAACGCCGGATCTCAAATAGTATAAACCCGCCTCCATAAACTTCGCGGGTCCACTCTTTCCCAAGCCTTTTTGCTATTCTTCAATCTCCACTGTCCATTTCATTCTACAATCCAATGGTCGACACTTCATCACATTCTCAGTTAATCACAATATTGCATATTTGGCTTATCGCAATATCGCAATCTCGATTCATCGCATATCGCAGCATTTCCACACCCTTCAGCCCTTGACTTCTGTGAAATGCGATTAGCAATAAAATCTTGACCATCGATTTGGTTCTCAATCCGACGGTTGTCACATGATCGCACAAGAACTTGCGCGACGTTAGCGCTCTTCGGAGCCGATAGGATTCTAGGTTGCAGCTTATAATTTTTCAGGTCCAGCTTTCTTGATTGACTTCCGCGCTTATTCCAACCCAATATTTGTTGGATGATGAAGGCCTTAGATCCTACAGTCTGCGGACTTCAACTCGCACATGGGTTAATGGTAGTCCTAACCCTGCAGTTGACTGTGATTCCAAAATTTGACTATGAGATCAATAGCTGTGATGGAGTGCGGGACTTCAGCCGGGATTAAGAAACCAGTACACTCCTACCCCTGTTGTTCATCTTAGTCATTGATCTTACCTTTCCATTGACAGCTACGATGGTCCTCCCGTCATTCTTTCTTCGCCATTAATGGAATTACGCTACACACAGGTTTCCAGCCATACTCTGCATTCAGACCATCATCACTCCATATGACATTTAACTATGATATCTTTGGATCGCTAATGATCCTTATAGTGATTTATGGTCGCCCAAAAATCCCATAACATGAGAATTAACTCTACCATATAAACAATAAGTAAACATTACTCAGACACACAGAAATCCACATAACACACATATATTCATTATACAGAATTAGATTACAATCTAAGGCATTTCAACCTTAGTCACACTTTCCCCTCTCGACTACATTGATTCTACACTCTGGTTACACAAATTTCTATCTATTTCTCTATATCCCTATTGAACACGCAGGTTCATCATTTATAAGAAAACACTGGATCGGATCACTGGAAGGATCTGATCAAATCCTCTCCATGATTTCCTTTCACAAATCACTCAATAACCCCTAAATCTCTCTATATGCATACATATGGTAAATTAAATTAAATAAGTCTTCTAAGGACTTTATCCATTCCATCACTTAGCTCAGTTTTAACAGAATTTGTCCCCTGCATTAATTGTTTGTCCATGTTTCCTCCTTTCTTCGCTTTGGATTCCTCCTTTAACAATGAATGCTCGGATGCTCCTGCATCAAAATGTTACTTTGTGACATGTTTTCTCTTAGTGGGCCAATTGTTGATGAGATATATATAATCTATTAATAAGTTGTCGAATTAGCCTTGTTCCCTAAAAATATAGGGTTTACCTAAGTGTCATGCCTAGGTGGTTTCCCATAAGATATATTACCTTGTGAAATAATTATTATTTAACCCACATTATATTATTATTACTATATTGTTATTTTTGCATAACATATTATATTGGGTTGACATAAGCCAAGTATACATTATAGACATACTATATGGATCTTAATGTAGAAAACCCCTCACTTATCTTGGTGCAAAACAAAATATAATGTAGATGGTTCATTAGGAAAACATAAGTCAATATTGATTATAGAGGATTTCATAGAGAAAAAGACAATGCATTGTAATGGAACATTCACTCCTACAATGAAATGGAAAATGGTGTATTTTTCATTCTTATTTAAAAGCTTACCAAATGATGCAAGAAGCACTCTTCTACATGGTGATTTGGAGGATTTTCGCATATATCAACATGGATTCCAATAAACAAATATGGAAGAATATTTTCACAAATATCAACATGGATATGGTGGATGAAACTTTGAAGAATGTCTTAGGGTTTCTTTTCTAGGGCTAAGGTTGAACATTATGGATAGGTTTGAGGAGAATTCAAACTATATTATTGTATATATATAATATGCAAAAGTTTCACATACATAAAAGATGCCTTCTGTATATGTGAAACTTTTGTATATGCACATATTTATGGAAGTGTGCATATATGGAAGATGACTTTCGTATATGCGTAACTGTTGTATATGCACATTTTCAACATATGAACATGGATATGGAGTGTACATATATTAATGATGGTTTCCGTATATGCACATAAGTATGGAAGTGTGCATATACGAAAATCACACATGCATAATGTTCAACCCTAGCCCTAGAAATGAAAGCCTAAGACATTCTTAAAAGTTTAATCCATCATATCCATGTTGATATTTGTGAAAATATTCTTCCATATTTGTTTATTGGAATCCATGTTGATATATCTGCAAATCCTCCAAGTCACCATGTAGAAGACTGCTTCTTACAACATTTGGTAGGATTTTCAATAAGAACGAAAAATACACCAATTTCCATTTCATTATAGGAGCAAATGTCTCATTGAAATACATTGTATTTTTCTCTATGAAATCCTCTATAATTACAAGTAAAAGTAAAATTTATCTGCATCAAAAACTACAAAAAAAGACATCATTTTCACTCTTCTGCTTTCTCAGTTGAACCATATTCCATTGGAGTCGGGTATTTTGCATTCGACCTAGGGAGTTTTGTTGATGACAAAATGCAAGGTAAGTGATTTTCAATGCACTAGAGGTGCCCATCCTGCTTCTGCATATGAAATAGGAGCTTCTAGAAGTCCTGTTTGTAGTCCGTAAATGCCTGCACTTTGGTGGCCATATTCAAAGTAATTTATTCTAGTGCATTGCCCAGAATTCCTTTCATTGACCAGTAGAGGAACAACATATTTTTGAATTTGGTCACTCGGCCTCGGGTATGTCGTGGATTAGGCACCAATACCCTTCAATCGTCTCCTTCCATCTCCATGAATCATGCTTGATGGTTCAGGTCTGCCTCCCACTCCTCTATCAATTTATGAATTTCTTCGTCTATGCCCTCATGATAATCTTATGCAGCATCATTGATGATGATGATAGTCATTTTGCGGCCCCTCAGCTTGCCCCCAGGGTTACTGGATTTCCCTTCTTCCTATCTTCCTTTGTTTTTTGGCCATGGCCACTGGGGGTAGGGCTTTGAGTTCAAGTCA
Source organism: Pinus tabuliformis (assembly GCA_031772625.1). Classification (NCBI taxonomy): domain Eukaryota; kingdom Viridiplantae; phylum Streptophyta; class Pinopsida; order Pinales; family Pinaceae; genus Pinus; species Pinus tabuliformis. The sequence continues at coordinate 787,572,958 of CM062808.1, forward strand.
TTGCACAGACCATGGTGCCCATCTCACTGCTTGATGAGATGTAAGTCTGTGTGCTTGCAGGTTGTATAAGTCCCCAGCTGCTCAAATGGAAATTTACGTTGACTTATTATTCACTCATCCAGAGACCAACTGACACACGTAAAACCAAAAATTGGTTCGTGTCGGCCACCCTAGTTTCATAACAAAGTTTAACACGATTTCCAAAACAAATAGGGGTTTCAACCAATATTCAAAATTATGGGCTTGACACCACACAAACCATTTCACGTGGGTGTGGCTCAGAGGATTGTCCTCCCAAAAATTCCAGGAAGTCACAACCAAAGAATAATCCTTCTGCCCCCAATTTCCCTGCACCCCCTCATCCCAATTCCACTAAGGATTCAAGTGACCAATGGTCCAATACTTTGCTAAACTTGCCCAATTCCCAGTTTGGTCAACCCCTCTCAGATGTGGAGCCAGGCTCAATTTTCACGAGCATGCCAAGCATTACGAACACAGAAGATTTCCCATACCCATTATTATGTATAAATTCATCAATCCATTCATATAATAGTGAGATGGGATGCATTCCTTCTAATCCCCAACCCTGCAGACCCACACTACCCACTTCATGCATCACGTTGTCATTCTTCCTACTGGAATAGTAAGGGTGACAGACTATGATTATCCCCCGTTGGGACACCCAAATACTGAACTGCACCAAAACATTGATGATTCCAGGCCAATACCTATAATTTAACCCCTGACCCGACAAAAACACTAATAGAGCAAGACCTAAACCCTCAAAACCCCATAGTCTCATATCAGGCCAACCCAAATCGCATGTCCAATAGACTCTTGTCATGGATAAAAGGGGAAGGGAACAAAATACATACCAAATACATAGAGTTATTGGAAGATGAGTGCGCACTAGTTCCTGCCTTTCTCCACAATTGGTACCTTTTTCCACCACCTTCCTTTAAGCCAGGCCCAGCGTCTTCAACCCATGCATGCAATCACCCAATAACTTACACTGCGATTGAAGGTGCATGTTCGTCGTGTTCGACCGTTTCGCATGCTTCGTTCATTCGTCCGTTGGTGAACTTGTCCTTATCCATGTGCTCTCTTCGTTCATCCCATTCATCGTCTTATCATGTTTGTTGGTGTACCTATACCTACAATCACTCATGATGAAAGGACACTAAATCCAAAACCTCCTAGTCTACCATGACAAATGATCATTTCAGATACAAGTGATTGGTAGAGGCAGCAAGGTTGTGATGTGGGATGATGGCTTTGGGCAACTGCTGATTAAAACTGCGCAAGAGTCCCTGAGAGATTGAGACGGAAATCTGAGTCGACAATGACTGTCTAGAAGGTCTGGCTCGTCTGGGAGGAAAAATTGCACAAATTTGTGGAGGAACAGTCTGAGCTGCTGGAAGGAAAGATAGACATGCTCTTCACATTTTTTAGAACGAACGTGCAGTGGAGCTGAGCAGCTAGATTTGTGCAATTTTCCAGAGGAATGGGTCAGGCTGCATGAAGGGTTAGTTGCGCAAGGAGGGGCAAGTTAGACGTAAATGTAGAAGAAGCACAAAGTTGAATTTCATCAAGTAGATGCCCTAATTTTTTCTTTCTTTCCATAAAACTTACACAGACTGGTTTTTTTTATGAAGAATACTAAAACGTTGCAGGAAATGCTACTCATTTGGTCATGATTCATCATTTTAATAAAGGCACAATTTTCAGTTTTGGATAGATTTATGCTATGTTACAAAGTTATTATAGCTAGTGGGTTTTTCCTTAAGCATTTTGGTTTAGGAAAAAACAACACATGATTAAGGTATTGCACATATGCGGAAATTGTTCACATACGAAAGATATGTGCATATAGAAAAGTTTCGCATATACAAAAGATATGTGCATATCTTCTGTATACGCACAATTTCCGTATATGCAAAATTTCCATATATGGAAGTTGCACATGTACGGTAGATGCACATACATAAAATACATATATATATGGAAGATATTCACATATAAGAAAGTTACACATATACGGAAGATATCCGAATATCTTCTGTATATGCACAATCTTTGTATATAGAAGTTGCGCATATACGGTAAATGCACATATATAAAAGACGTGCATATACGGAAGATATGCACATATAAGAAATTTATGCATATATGGAATATATGCGCATAAACAGAAGTTGTGTATATACGGTAGATGCACATATACAAAAGATGGACATATACGAAAAATATGCGCATATATTGAGTATATGCACAATTTTCGTATATGCGCAATTTTTGTATATTGAAATTGCGTATATATAGTAGATGCACATACATAAAATATGTGCATATATGGAAAATATGCACATATAAGAAAGATATGTATATACAGAAGATATGCACATATATTCTGTATATGCACAATTTCCGTATATGTGCAATTTTTGTCTATGGAATTTGCGCATATACGATGCATATACATAAACGACGTGCATATACAGAAGATATGCACATATAAGAAAGTTAGTGATATACCGAAGATATGCAATATGTGCATATCTTCCATATATGCACAATTTCCGTATATGCGCAATTTCTGTATATGGAAATTGCGCATATGCGGACATTGTGCATATATGGAAGATATCTGCATATCTTCCGTATATATATAATTTTCTTATATGTGTAGATTTCCATATATGTGCAATTTCTGTATATGGAAGTTGTGCATATACTGTAGGTTCACATATATAAAAAACATGCATATACAGAAGATATACACATATAAGAAAGTTACGCATATATGAAAGATATGTGCATATACGGAGGTTGCGCATAGACAAAAGATGCAGATATACAAAAATTATATATACTAAAGTTTTACATACATGGAGGTTATGTGTATATACGGAAATTGCACATATACCTAGAAGATATATGCATATAGAAAATTTTTGCATATACAAAAGATATGCGTATATCTTCCGTATATGCATAATTTCCGTATATGAAAAATTTTCATATATGGAAATTTCACATGTACGGTAGATGCACATACATAAAATATCTACATGTATGGAAGATATGCCCATATCTTCCTTAAGTACACAATTTCTGTATATGCGCAATTTTTGTATATGAAAGTTGCGCATATATGGTAGATGCACATATATAAAAGATGTGCATATACGAAAGATATGCACATATAAGAAATTTACGCATATACAAAAGATATGCACATATATGGAAGTTGCGCATATACGGTAGATGCACATATACAAAAGATGCACATATATGGAAGATATGTGCATATATTGTGTATATGCACAATTTCCGTATATGCGCAATTTTTGTATATGGAATTTTCATATATATGAAATTTATGTATATATGGAAGATATGCACATATCTTCCGTATATGCATAATTTCCATATATGCACAATTTTTGTATATGGAATCTGCACATATACGATGCAGATACATAAACGATGTGCATATACAGAAGATATGCACATATAAGAAAGTTACGGATATGTGCATATCTTCCGTATATGCACAATTTTCGTATATGTGCAATTTCTGTATATGGGATTTGCACATATACGATGTAGATACATAAAAGACATGTATATATAGAAGATATGTACATATAAGAATGTGATAGATAGATAGAAGATATGCACATATCTTCCCTATATGCACAATTTCCATACATGCACAAAAATGCAACCTTTATATAGGTGCAACCTCTGTATATACACATCTTCTATATATACGCAAATTTTGTATATGCACATATCTTCTATATATGGATAAACTTTTCTATTTGCACATATATGAAAGTTGTGCATATACAAAAGAGATGCACATATATGGAAGTTTGACATTTATAATAGATGTGCATATACAATAGATGTGCATATACAGAAGAGATGTGCATATACAAAAGTTGTGCATATACGGAAGAGATGCGCATATACGGAAGTTGTACATATACAGAAGAGATACGCATATACAAAAGTTGTGCTTAATCTTAAACATATTTGTACAGTCCAAAAGACGCCCAAAGTCATATAGCAAAATGCACAAGTGAATATTTTCCAGTTGAAGACATTGGTAGCCTTTAGTGAATATTACTACAGAAAAAAATTAACCTCTACTTCCCTTGCGTCTTGTAGGCGAACCTGGGCTAGCATATGAAAGTCTTCTTAGCACACTTGTGTTTTCCACCTCCATTTAGTTACACATAGTGTAGTAAGAGAAAGAGTAAGCAATCCATTATCCACACATCATTTCTTTTTCATGCAAGGAACAATTGAGATATAGTGTAATTAGAAAGAGACTGCAATGGATCACTGAATATCCACATCTTATCACACCTTTCATGCTCACTTGATCACTTACACGCAATTACACATCACACACTAAGCTTCTATAAGTTTTGTATTAGAAATTAGATTATCTTTATTTGCAAATTCTCACATAACTTAATTAGGGAGAAACGTAAGTGGCCAAATTCAACTGATATTTTTCACTCTATTTTTCTAGTTTTTACAAATATTATAGCTTAACTAGTAAAAGAGTAAGTGGCCTATCATCCACAAATCTTGTTACTAACCAAAAAATTTATTCATTTAATTAGTTTTTGGACTAAGGCCAAGTGTCACTATAGAAAGCAAGTAACCTCTCCTTCCCTTGCATCTTGTAGGTGAACCTGGACTAGCATATGAAAGTATTGTTAGCACACTTGCGTTTTCCATCTACCTTTAGTCACACATAGTGTAGTAAGAGAATGAGTAAGCAACCCATTATCCGCACATCATTTGTTTTTGATGAAAGGAACAATTGAAATATAGTGTAATTAAGAAGAGACCGTAATGGATCACCGAATATCCACATCTTATCACACTTTTCATGCTTACTCGATCACTTGCACGCAATTACACATAACACAATAAGCTTCTCTAAGTTTTGTAAATTATAAATTAGATTATCTTTATTTTTATTTTTATTTGCAATTTCTCACATATCTTAATTAGGGAGAAACGTAAGTGGCCAAATTCAACACATATTTTTCAATCTATTTTTCTAGTTTTTACAAATAACATAGCTTAACTAGTAAAAGAGTAAGTGGCCTATCATCCACAAATCTTGTTACTAACCAAAAAATTTATTCATTTAATTAGTTTTGGGACTAGGGCCAAGTGTCACTATAGAAAGCAAGTAATCTCTACTTCCCTTGCATCTTGTAGGCGAACTTGGGCTAGCATATGAAAGTCTTCTTAGCACACTTATGTTTTCCACCTCCCTTTAGTCACACATAATGTAGTAGGAGAATGAGTAAGCGGCCCATTATTCGCTCATCATTTCTTTTCATGAAAGGAACAACTGAAATATAGTGTAATTAGGAAGATATTGTAACAGATCACCGAATATCCACATCTTATCACACTTTTCATGCTCACATGATCATTTGCACACAATTACACATCACACACTAAGCTTCTATAAGCTTTGTATTAGAAATTAGGAACAGGGACTCATCCAGAATTGATGGTTCTGATGTTGAATCAATGGTATTCGAGGGAAGGTTGCAAAGAAGCTTGGTGAAAGCAAGAGATTTCTTTGACTTGGATTTGATGAATTCGAATCAAATTCTTGCAAAATGACAATCCATTTTGAGTATTTTCCCCCCAGCAATTAATGTGACAAAATATATGTCATAGGGTTCCAATCCGAAATGACAGTGGTCTTTCAGAGCACGATATAGTGGTGAAATCTCTGTACAACTTGAACAATAGCCAGAGCTAGATTTTTGACATAAGAGTACTTAACTTCTGTATCATTGAGATTGTAGCTCAAATAATATATCGGATGTTCAATCCCATCTTCCTCTTGGCCTAAAACCATTCCTATGGTTGTATCTGCAGCGACGAGATACATGAAGTAGTCGTTTTGATAATTCGGGGAATACATTAATGAGGCTCTAATCAAGGCATCTTTAAGAGAATCAAAGGAAGCTTGCGCAACCTCATCCCAATGGAAGGATCGGAGGAAGTACCATATTCTAATGAACGATCTACCCATACAATTAGTGAAGATGGATTTGGGTTCGCCACACAAGCCAAAAATATTGATTGCTATGCCAGCTCAATAGGGCTTAGCAACATGATTTCAACATTCCTATCAACTTTAGAACTATTGGTAATCTCCCTTAAGTCATTAGAGTAAACAAGTTAGCTGAGATACAATAACAAGATATGCATGAAACATGTTGGCTCTATTATAATAAGAAGTGAAAATTCCAATCATACAGTACAACCATGACCAACCACTAGTCCCGATAGCAGAACGTTACAGTCACTGTCGTCTACTCCTCCAAAGAGATGTACTAGCTCTGCACTGTGGAGAAGCCAAGGCTCATTACAATACTCTCCAGGATTTCTCTAAGATACCCCTATCAGAAGCTTGGTTGACCAAAAGAGATTACAATGAGTTATGAGGTACTATAAATAGCAAAGGGTGGGGTCACCCTTGAAATTCCCCTTTGTGACTGTTCACCTACCCTCACGACTCTTCAACTTCTCTATGACTATTACATTCAACTATCGACACTTGAACTTCCACTTGACAAGATGTTACATACAATCTACACATGTACCCATGTGAGACAAAAATAGGCTTGAGGAAGCCATGAAAGACATCACTAAGACTCAGAGAGTTGTGGGAAGACCAACTCTTCGACATCCTCGCGATGATCGATGGTGGAGAACTGATGCCAAGCTTGGTCATCCGTGATGGTGTCCGTGCGCTCAATGGTGACATCCTGCTGAAAGAAAACTCTTGCCTCTGTTGCATCAGGGTACACTGATATGGCTCCTTTGTCCAACCCATTTGTTAACATGCACATCATCATCTTGAGTGCAGTTGGACCAACAACCTACTGATGCATAGCTCAAATCCATAAAAATGTAGTGACAAGTACCCTCATCCCACTTGAAATATTACAGTCATTCTCATTGGACCTGTGCATAGAAGTCAATTATGTAAACTAAGATACTGAATATTTATAACAATAACAATTGGATTAATTGTTAAAGAGAAAAATATGCCTCAAAGAAATTATGTAAGCTATGGAAGTGCACAAAACAAGAAATAGTGAGGCAACATATATAGGTTAAGAGCTCATAAATTAGGCATAAAATATATCCACAAGAAAACACAACAAAATTAGAATAAAGGGAGTTATTTTTACATCACCCTATATGATCTGCAAAGGAGCAAAAGAAGGGCTATTAGAGGAGAGATATAAATCAAGACATGGAAAGTTTTAAGGATGAGAATTTATAACAAAGCGTAGAAACCTTGGTGAATCTAACTTGTCCCTAATATGCAAATTGCAAAGTGTTTAGCAATATTTTTGTGAAAAGCTTCATATTTCTTATGATTTTATATAGACCCTATAAATATTTGGCAATTTTTAGGTAAAATAATTTTATCCTATAAAATATGGGCATCATTTTTAGAAAAAAAATGGAAATTGATGAGTCTTTGTTTGGACAAAGGCATGGAAAAATAACCCATTTGCAGAATTTGACCCCTAAAACTTTCCCTAATGCAAGAATGCATCACCCGAAGCAATTTGAAAGGTACAAATGGATAGTTTGATGAGAATACAAACTGGGTAGTAAAAGTAGAGTAGGATAGAGAGAGACATAAGATACACCCAAGGAGCACATGAAGGAAAGAGAGGCAACATAAGTTTGTGTCAATAGAAGAGAGACACTAGAAGAATACACCAAGATAAGTGACGATATAATAGGCGAAGATGATGTCAAATTATAATGGAAGTAAACATATTAGAATGATTTGGAAAAACATGCAAGTATCCCTCAAGTGAAATTAAGGATGATTCCATTGAATGTGAAGATACTTTAACCATTGCAAAAATATTGACATAAATGAGAATTGAAGAGTTCTTTGGATTGGAGAAAAAAGCAGAGAAATAAATTAGAAAAATGGGCCATAGTTAATAAATAAAGTGGTTAACTCGCATTATACAAGGGACCACGAGTAGTTAGGGTTTTGGTTCTCCTCCTCGTCCTCATCATCAACATGATCCCATTCCTTTTGTATATCAACTAGGGTTTCTTCTTTCAACCGAAACATCAGATCTAAGGTTTTATCTACAAGCCCTAGGTTTTCACATCCAAGACTTCAAATATTCTGCAATTTACAAGTCCTATTTTTGTAATACTCATTTTACACCTTTTCAAGTCCAAAAGGTATATGTGCAACTTCTGTATATACACATAACCTCCATGTATGTGCAACTTTAGTATATGTAACTTCTATATATGTGCATCTACTGTATATGCACAACTTCCTTATATGCACATATTTTCCATATATGTGTAATTTTCTTATATCTACATATCTTCTGTATATGCACGTCTTTTATATATGTCCATCCACTGTATATGCGCAACTTCCATATATGGAAATTGTGCATATATGGAAATTGTACATACACAGAAGATATGTGCATATCTTCCATATATGCGAAACTTTTCTATATGCACATCTCTTCCAGGTATATGTGCAACTTCCGTATATATGCATAACCTCTATGTATGTGAAAGTTTAGTATATGTAACTTCCATATATGTGCATATTTTGTATATTTGCATCAATTGTATATGCGCAACTTCCATATATGCACATATCTTCCGTATATGCATAACTTTCTTATATGTGTATATCTTACATATATGCACATATTTTATAGGTGCATCTACCGTATATGTGAAACTTCCATATACGGAAATTGCGCATATACGGAAATTGTTCATATACAGAAGATATGCACATATCTTCTGTATATGCACATATACGAATGTTGTGTATATATAAAAAAATTACTTGAACATCGTGTATGAAATTAGTTGAATCACATATCCTTCTGTACTCTTTGAGCAATAACTCACTTTCAGTGCTACTTTGAGCATTAAGTTGCTTTCAGTGCTAGGGGAATTACTAAGAACATATGGTAAGAGAGGCCTATCTGAACTTACCTTGGTAAGGATAATATTAAAAGGGCATTATCCGAACATATGGTAAGGATAACATTAAAAGGGCATTATCCAGACATATGGTAAGAATAATATTAAAAACACTATTACTTCCAAATTTAAGGATAAGTTGTGGGATGATAAGGTGTTAGAGGGAAAAATGAAGCTAAGGTATTATAAGGAGGTGATTAACCCCACTCTTACTAACAAGAATTATGTTTTTGTCTTCACTAATTAGGTGAGACCAAGAAACAAAGACAACATATCAATGATGATTCTTTATATGTGCATCTACCGTATATGTGCAACTTCCGTATATACGCATATCTTCTGTATATGTGTAACTTTCTTATATGTGCATATCTTCTGTATATGCACATCTTTTATGTATGTGTATCTACCGCATATGCGCAACTTCCATATACGGAAATTTCGCATATACAAAAATTGTGCATATACAGAAGATATGTGCATATCTTCCTTATATGCGAAACTTCTCTATATGCACATATCTTCCACGTATATGTGCAACTTCTGTATATACGCATAACCTCCATGTATGTGCAACTTTAGTATATGTAACTTCCGTATATGTGCATCTTTTGTATATATGCATCTACCATGTGCAACTTCCATATATGCGCAACTTTCTTATATGTGCATATCTTCCATATATGCACATCTTTTATATATTTGCATCTACCATATATGCACAACTTCCATATATGGAAATTACACATATACGAAAATTGTACATATATGGAAGATATGCGCATATCTTCTGTATATGTGAAACTTCTCTATATTCACATATCTTCCAAGTATATGTGCATATCTTCTGTATATGTGTAACTTTCTTATATTTGCATATCTTTTGTATATGCACGTCTTTTATATATGTGCATCTACCGTATATGTGCAACTTCCATATATGGAAATTGCACATATACGGAAATTGTACATATACGGAAGATATGCGCATATCTTCTGTATATGCGAAACTTTTCTATATGCACATATCTTCCAGGTATATGTGCAACTTCTGTATATATGCATAACCTCTATGTATGTGCAACTTTAGTATATGTAACTTCCGTATATGTGCATTTTTTGTATATGTGCATCAACCGTATATGCGCAACTTCCATATATGCGCATATCTTCCGTATATGCGTAACTTTCTTATATGTGTATATCTTTCGTATATGCAAGTCTTTTATATATGTGCATCTACCGTATATGTGCAACTTCCATATACAAAAATTGTGCATATACAGAAGATATGCTCATATCTTCTGTATATGCACATATACGAATGTTGTGTATATACAGAAAAATTACTTGAACATCGTGTATGAAATTAGTTGAATCACATATCCTTCTATACTCTTTGAGAAATAACTCGCTTTCAGTGCTACTTTGAGCATTAAGTCGCTTTCAGTGCTAGGGGCATTACTAAGAACATATGGTAAGAGAGGCCTATCTGAACTTACCACAGTTAGGGTTTTTTATGTTTATGATTTCTCATTGTTTCTTCATGGTCAAAAGGCCTTTGAGCCTCATTATAACACAATTTAGGAAAGCGCATAGTTGCCACATCTCTTCTCAAAGATAAGCTACCACCATTTGAGCTAGCTTGTTTCATTCTGCATGCATATAGTTTCAACATTTTCCATTTATTAATTGAAGTTGAATTTCACTATGTCTCTATGTTTTAGATTTAAATATGTGTTTTCATTTTGTTCCCTTCATAAATTTGTATCATTCTTGGTGGTGGAAGGGACTATTTATTTTTTATTTAGGGGCAAATGATGGTGGTGTTTTTTTGAATACATGAAATTATGCTCATCAACGTCGGTTTATTCTCTGTGAACATGGTTTAAATGTTGGTTATCTATCTAAATTCTTATTTTTAAACATATATGTTGATATTGTGAGAGTGTTAAATTTTTCTTTGAGAACTACTTAGTAATTTGTGTGCTGAGAAACTATTTTAATGAAGTATTTTCTATGACTTTGATTGGGAATTCTGGTCTGGGAATTCTTCCTGAGGTTAAATAAGGGAGGTGTTAGTGAACTATTTTCATTTTATTTTGCTTGGGAGTTATTGGTTTGGATGTGGGAATTCTCTTTCCCACCCTCGAGTTTGTGGTGAATGTCCTCGGGTACAATGATCTTCATATTTTTTTCAAGGTGTTTGTTGGTTGAAGGGAGGAATATGCCCTTGTTGTTTGGTTGTTTTTGGGTTTGGTGGGAATTTTTTAAATACAATTCATATATTATGTGCTTGTTAGTTGTGTCTACTATGGTGAGGGTCTGAGTGGTCTCTAGTTTACTTTGGATTACTTTCCAGTATAGTCTTTGTTGTTTTGGTTTCACTATGAAGTATCCTAATATTGGTGGTCAAGAGCATAAAATAGTAAAGGTGCAATCACAAAGTAACACCAACACAGCTTGTAGAGAAATTTGATGATCTTCAAATAAAAATAGATATGCTCACTGTATCCATTGGATATTCTCATTGTACCCATCGTTGGAACTGTACTTGAGAAAAATACATTGTCCTCCATCCATGAACCAATCCACCAGTCTCCCCACACCCAAGTCGAGATTCAATTGCCAAGGAATCCCTTTGTGATTCCAGATCAAGTATTTTATCCTTGCCTCCCTAGTAGATCTTTCCTCAGCGGCGTCCCACTTTTCAGGGTTTGCCAATCCAATAGCCTAGGCTTTTCTATTTTTTTTCTTTTTCTTTTTTCAAAAAAAAAGGTGTCTTTTCCTTTTTATTTAAAGCTCGCTTTTTTCTCCTGTGAAACTTTATTCGCCCTTACTCAGTGTTTTTCCATACACTGAGTGATTTAATACATTTTCTCTCCAATCACATTAAATCCTATTAATCAACCCCTAGGGATTTTTTTTTGCAATGATATAAGGGAAGATTTTTCTTCATCTTATCAATCAACCTTTATTACATCATCATACTTTATGCCAAATTCATAATGGCATCTACCATTCAGTCTTAATGTATAAAGATATTAACTTAAAGGTTGAGGGGTGTTATATATATGTGTGTGTGTAGCACGTGATCTGATTTGAAATTGGGAATAGATGGAGTATCATTTATGGATATGAATCTAAGGAATTGTTTTTATTTTTATTTTTTAATCAAAATATTTTTATAATAAATAAAATAAAAATCATATATAAAAATGTATTATATTTTTTATTGATTAACAAGACAAGGGGATGAAGCTAGGAGTATGGAGAATTATGCTTGAGTAGATAGAAAATTGTTAGATAATTCTAGAGCCTCACCTTAGTTTGGTGATCGTAGGTTTGTTAAGGACCTTCTTTCTAATTGTTAGAAAACCCTCCATTAACATGGAACAAGACATTTTTGAGATGGTTTAGGGGTGTAAAGCAAAGGGTTGACACCTAGAGGAACATTGTATACAAATCAACAACCTTCCTCACACAAGAGAAAGACAGGGGATGTGAAATTTTCATAACTACTATGCACGCATTGGAGCATTCTATATCATCTCCACCTCTTTTTGGAAAACAATAAAATGCTCGAATGGGTGCATAGTGGTCATGGAAATTTCACATGCCTTGTCTTTCTCTTGTGTGAGGAAGGTTGTTGATTTGCATAAAGTCTTCCTCTAGGTGTCAACCCCTTCTTTAATTCCCCTAAACCATCTCAAAAATATATTGCTTCATGCTAATGAAGGGTTTTCTAACAATTAGAAAAGAGGTCCTTAACAAACCTAGGATCACCAAACTAAGGCCAACCTCTAGAATTATCTAACATTGTTCGATCTACTCAAGGACAATGCTTCATACTCCAAGCTTCATCCCCTTGTCTTGTATTTCATCATCATTGATAATGAAATGTATGGGAATTACAATAAATGTTGCAATATTGTCCTTATGCTTCATGTAGAACCACTAATATCACTTGAACCAAAAGTGATAAAACCCTCCTTACCTTTACTTTAATAACTTAATACTTGGTGTGAGACTATGTTGATTAGTAATATGCACTATTGTTTGCAAATAAAAATTATAATAGGAAACTAAAAATTAAAAACTCCAATAAAAATAATATATTTTCTTTTTTTAAGAAAAAAATATTAAAAATAATATATTCACTTAAAAAAATAGAAACTCTTTATTAAATAAGAACCCAAAAACTAATATAAGATTTTATAATACTTACAAACTTATTCCCGAAAAAATAATATAATTAAATATGTCATAAGTAAATTAATTCCAATCAATTTTATTTGAAACATTGTGAAATCTTTTTAAAATTATAAGTTTGCATTGTGTAATTCATAAAATTCAAATATTTTAAAATATTTAAACATTAATTGTATTTATATATATAAAAAAAAAATTGAAAAACAAAATATCAAAATATCACAGTATAACCAAAATAAAAATAAAAATTTAAACAACTTTATTATGATATATAGTTAACATCTTAACTCTTATCTTTATCATGATATATTCTTAATATCATGAGTCCTATGACACTTCTAACAACTTAATTTGCAGTCTATAATTTATATTATTTATTGTGAAGATTTATGTATACTTGTCTAAAGTTTCTCTATTTTACTTGTGTAGAATACCTCTTTTTCAAAAGATTGTGCATGATTATCTATAGATATTTTATCTAAATTTCTTAAATTAAATTATATGTGACATAAAATTTCATTTTTTCCATTTATATAATCTATTAACATGAATTTAATTTTTATGACTGTCATATTAATAGAGATTTAAAATTTTATTAATATACTTTTTATTTATTATAAAAAGTTTGAAAATTGTAATCTAAATGTTTAAGCTATGGTAGTTTCATTTAAAATATTCTTCACTAAAAAATTATATTACTATTAAAAAGGTTGCTTCAGGAATAAAGATAAAAGTAATCTCATAAATATAAAAGGAATATTAAATCGTCTTTCAAATAAGCATTTCAAGAGGGAAAGATTTATTAAGTTATTTTCTAAGTTTAAACCCTCCAACATTGAAATTTCAATGAAATGATGAAAACAAATTATCATAAAAGTGCGTGCACGTAAACTTTACACACTTCAAACTTTATCCCATCGAAATTTGAATAAAATTAGGTAAACTTCAGTGAAATTGAATATATAAACCAAATTTGGATACAAACTAAAATTAAGTATTCAAACCAAATTCTGTTACAAAATTATGTACAGAGATATTCCCTGGCAGAGTATATGAAAGCTGAAATTCAACTCCCATTTTCTGTGTACTTGACGTGATATTATACAATTTCCTATCCAAACCACGGTTTGGCCCTTTCAAATGACTGATACCTGTAAAGTAATACCGTGATTTCAAATGCTGTAAACATCTCAGATATCGTAAAGTAAAATTTTAATAGGATTATGGTGGCAGACATATCGTTAAAAAAGTTTAGACTCCCTCGACGCAAATATTCCATCATGGCACTCCACTTTGAACCCACAGAACGTAGGAAAGTAGAGAGTAAAAGGCCATCGGTGAGCTCGCCATTGCTGAGAATCCGCTCCTCTGCGATAGTGAGCAATGTTTTCTCTAAAGGTTGTCGTCTTCCGAGGCATACCCTCAGTGGAAGGGCGATTTCCATCCATTTTAGATCAATTGTTGTCATCTTCGTAATTGCCATTAGCAGGCTCAAGGTCTGGCTGGAACAGAAAATATTCAAGGAAACCATTACTTTCTTCCACAAAACCTAAGGGCAACTATTTGTCAAACTGCGATACAGACTTTGTTCAAATGTCTTTCATAACAAACCATTGCTTGAAGAGCACGAAAGTCAAAGATCTGTGAGATGAAATAAGTTGTGAGTTCCACGATGCCTTGTGCTTGAGTGATGCGCTGTATTTATGCTACAGATTCCCATAGATCTACCTGGTACAAGATTTAGTGGGGTCAAACAAGGAGCTAATGCCATTTGGGAACAACTTGATGCCATCATTCATGAGGAAAATTGCATTAAAAAGAGGGAAACGCTTCTCCGGAGATAGCTTTATCTTTCCTGCTCTCTAATGGTGACGAATGAGGTGAAGCTCTCACACACGACGAGAATAAGGATAACATCCTTATGCTCTTAATAAAATGCCTTCACAACCAGCTCTGGATTGTCGAGGTTCAATAAATACCTGGAGGAGAATCCTCACTCCTACGAAGGAGTACCCAGGGACATGTCTAGAAATGCCCCATTTTCAATCGATCGCCTGTCTCGTAGTTTGCTCCATACCTGATTTACGATATATTTCGACTTCTCTGGAAGAGGATGATACTAGGAGAGATCCCTGTGGATTTTCCAAATTTCTGCCATGGATTCATTTCATCTCATTTTAGAAATTTCGCGGGCACCCGCGGAGATAACATTTGAATTTTGAATTTTTTCTGTACCCAGGCTGCATTGAATGATTATGGTAGACTGTCTTATCAACCAAGGCGGAGATAACATTTGAATTTTGAACTGTCTTATCGACCAGGGCGGAGAAATGCACGGATGTTGGCAAATGTGCACATGGAAGCCCATGGGCATGCATGGTGAAGGGGCCTCCATAGGCTGCTTAGCTCTTGCCGGAGTCGAGCCGTGAACCCTGCTGGAGAAACCATGGTGATGGATGGACATGTATGTTGATCTTGCTATTCACTAAGCCAATTATTGGCTTAGTGACTTGTTTTTAAGAGTTGCCATTGTTTGAGGGGTCGGTCTGCAAAGTGAGGGGAGCCGAGCAAGTCTCTAGCCACGTCAGGATCCGATGTAATCACTGCTGGCATTGAGCCCAATCTAAACGCCATGGGTTTCTTGGCGCCATGGAGACGAGGTAGATACTCAAGCTTTCGGTGAGCCAGGCTGACGCTCATGTCCATGAGGATGAGGCTTCCAATTATGGGCCATCCTTTGGGGCTAGGAATTGCGGTGCCTTTCTTGTGTCTCGCAGGCCATGCACAGCCTCCAGGGCGGAACCAAGAGACCATTAAAAACTTTTAGTATTTAAAATCTTGAAGTTTGACCATTATAAATTAAACTTACAAAAATCCCCACCACAATTTATTAAAATATTACCAAAATAACAAAAAAAACAATCTAATTAAAATACTGCTAACCATTCACATGGAAACGACAGAGAAATGACAAGATCCGACACGGTCGCGCGTTATACTACTCTAGATGTTATAGAATACCACCTCCATTGAATGCGTCGCACCTCAGCTTAGACGCAGACATTGGAGATTAGTCTTGTTATTATATTTATCAAAAAGATTTCTATATATATATCATCTATCAAATTAGACATTCAAAAAGACAACCCGATAATCGTAAGATCAAGAAACACCATGAAAATGGTAAGCGAAAGGATAAAGAAACATCGTGAAAATGATAGCGCACAAGTTCTTTGGAGGAGTGTGAGGTGGGTGCGTGCGTGGTTATAAATTATGTGAAAAAAGAGTTATGTGGGGGAGGTTTTTACATATATCTACTATTGAAAAGTCAGAGGTCAAGGAATAAAGATGGTTCACTGTTTCCACCTAAGGTCAAGAAATAAAGATGGTTCACTGTTTCCACCTAAGTGTAAACATTTAAATATTGGTTCAATTAATAATAAAAATCTAAATTAATGAAAATAATAAAATTCAGTTTGTTATATTTTGATTTGTTATTAACTTGTGAATAGGCTTTGTTACAATACCATGGCTTATCAATACCACAAACCCAAAAACCATAACTTATTTCACAACAAAAATATTTTATAACAATATGACAAGATTCTTAATCATGGATATTCACCCCCACATTACAATAGAGATTATTAACTTGTAAAAAATAGGCTTTGTTACAATACCGTAGGTCAATACCATGGATTATCAATACCACATGTTCAAAAAACATAAATTATTTCACAATCAAAATATTTTATAACACTATGACAAGATTCTTAACCATGCCTATTCACCCCCACTTTGCCATTGGTATTATGAGCTCGTGAATAAGCTTTGTTACAATGCCATCACTTATCAATGCCACATGCCCAAAAATCATAACTTTTTTTACAGTCAAAATATTTTATAACAATATGACAAGATTGTTAACCATGGTTATTCACCCTCACTTTACCATGGATATTAACTTGTAAATATGTTTTGTCACAATACCATGGCTTATCAATACCACATGCCATAAAACCATAACTTATTTCATAGTAAAAATATTGTATATTCATTTAATTTTATAACATTTTTTAAATTGAATCTAAAAGGGAAAATGTTACAATTTGAGATATATCTAAACCCTCTATCCCCGTGACCACTAAAAATATTCACATAAAAATTAAATTAAGGTTTTAATAAAATTAAGCTAAGATGGATCTATGTTGGTTAAAGAACCATATAGATCCATCTTAGCTAAATATATATAAATAACCAGCATATATCCATCTTAGCTAAAGATCCAAGGGATGAGAGGAAGCAAAGTGACTAGCAATAATAGAATAAATATAGTGCATGTTTTCTTTTTAGTTTTTCATTATGTTATTTTCTTTGACATGATTGGTCTAAAATATAGGTTTAATATTTTACAACAAATTAAGTTTTCTTAATTTAGATAATTTCTTAAACACAATACAATGTGATCAAATTTAAGAGAGAGTTGGGGGTTGGGGGGAGGAGGAGAGAGGGTCAGAGATAGTGAAAATTTTGGAGCGCAAAGAGAGAGAGAGAGATGGGAGAGAGAGGGAGGGAGATAGTGAAAAAGTTGGAGGGTGGAGAGAGAGAGAGAGATGGGGGAGAGTGGGATGGAGATAGTGAAAAAGTTGGAGGGCAGAGAGAGAGAGAGAGAGAGATGGGGCGAGAGAGAGAGTGAGGTGTGTGTGTGTGAGAGAGAGAGAGAGAGACAGAGGGAGATGGAGTTGGAGGGGGAGAGAGAGGGAAGAGAGAGCGAGGGAGAGATGGAGAGGAGGGAAGAGAGAGAAGAGGAGAGGAGAGAGATATGGAGAGAAGGGGAAGGAAGAGAGATGGAGGGGAGAGAGAGAAGGAGAGGGGGAGGGAGATAATGATAGAGTTGGACAAAAGAGAGAGATAGAGGGAGAGTGATTAGGTGGGGATAGATAGAGGGAGGTGGGAGAGAAGGGAGAGAGAGGAAGGAAGAGAGAGATGAGGAGAGAGATATGGAATTGAAGGGGGTAGGAGAGGGTGGAAAAAAGAAAAACATAGAGGGAGATAGGTGGAGAGAGAGAGAGAAGGTGTGACAAGGAATTCATGGAGAGAGAGTGAGGCAGAGAGGATAGCGGAGGCAATAGAGAAAAGGAGAGCGATAGAGAGGGAGAGAATGGGAAGAGAGAGAGAGGGAAGAGAGGGAGAGGAAGAGTGTGTCATGCTTTGGTGGTGAGATAGAGAGAGGGAATATAAAAGAGACACAAATACAAATATAGATATTATATAACCAATCTAGATCCATCTTAAACCCAAATCTATCAAGTGTGGAGAGGGATCCAATATCTTGAAGTGAAAAACTTTCCTCAAGTTTTGCACTAAAAAAATAAGTTTGCACCTCGAGAGATTGGATCCCTCTCAGTGCTTGATAGATCTGGGGTTAAGATGGATCTAGGTTGGTTAATATTGAATTAAAGTAGTTTCTATTTGATATTATAGTCGTAAAAGTTAAAATTGTTCTTCAAATTAATATCAAATTGGAAGTAGATCCAATTAGATCCAATGAATAGATTTTTAAAAAAATATGTAAAACAATGTTTTTTTTTATTACAAATATTTATTTTTAAAATTACAAATTATTAGAGATAAATATTGCAAAGCTGGCTCAGCTATACACCATGTGAGGTTAAAAACGTTTTTAAGGAATGATAACCGTTAAGTCAATCTTTAACAATATTTCAATCCTCTATCACTTGTATGTTTAAATTGCTTGACACAATTAAAATGACTAACATAAACAACTAACTCATATTATTGTAGTACTTGTTAGGTGGTCTTATTTTTGTTCATAGATTAAATTAGTCATTCATGTTAGTCATTTTTAGTTGTATTTCGTATTAGCTAGTCATATAATTTAACTTGAGACTAAATTAGTGATTATGTTAGTCGTTTTTAGTTGGGTCACTTAAGATTGCTCATTTTTTGTAGTATTTCACTTGGAAAGGTTGTGGTGACTAACTTTTTTAGTTGCATAATCACTAATTTATCATTTTCTGCTAGTGTATATTATTACACTACACTCAATTACATATAGATAAATTGTACAATAAATTTTTAGGATGAAGGTTTGTGCTTCATCCATATATATTTTTTTCACTTCATCCATACTTCCATCTACTTGGATTCATTCAAATCCATTTTCTTTTGATTCTAAATACTTGATTAATTTTATTATATAATTATTTTATTATATTATGTTAAGATAAATATTAAAATGTTTTTTATAATGTTAAAATAAATATTTAATGTTTTTTAGAATATTTTTATTTTATAGTATAAATAATTGATATGTTAGTTTGAAAACGATTTAAATTAAAATTTTGATATATTGACTCTGCAATTTTAAATTTACTATAAAATTTATAACTGCCCAATAATTTATTAATTTAAATGAAATTTAAGTTGTTTACTTAACATTTTAAGTAAGTAAATATGTGGAAAAGATTAAGTAACCTATTAAAAAATAAATAGATTGAAAATATTGTTTTGGAGTATATTAGAGTATTATGCCAAGAGCAACGACACTAAATAAGTTTAACTAACATAAATTCTCCACCGTGTTAAAAGCGAACATCTAGAAAATTAAGGCCATGCACATCTAGAAAAACTTATCGCTGGATTAAGTTTCAAGGCATGTAGAAAGGCGTTTTTTGTTTTTTTGTTTTCATAGAGTTTCGAAATTCTTTTTACATAATTGTAATCGTTTTCATCCATATAGTCATAAAGTTATCTTTTCTTAATCGACCAAGTACTCATAAACTTCATTTTATTATTTACTTTACAAAACTAAAAATATAAATAATTGATATAATACAACATTATATAATAATAAATTATATAAATTTTTATTAAAATAAATTCATTTAATACAAGATAAGGAAAGTAACATTGGAAAATTTACACTAATAATGTAATCACAATTAGAAAATTGGCACTAATTATCTAATTAACATTAGAAAATTTGCACTTATTATCTAATCAACATTAGAAATTGGGAGATAAAAAAAACCTAGGGCATAAAACTAAAGTATATATCTTTTTAGCATTAAAGTAACATAAGACAGATGGACAATAATTTGGTTGAATATGTTTTTGTTCATTTTATTTTATGTAACTATTTTTTAGACATATTGTTTTTTATGAAACATATTTTGACATGTGTAATATGATAATTAAGATGTTTAATATGAAAACAATTTTTTGACATTTTGCCTTTGTTATACAATATGTAATGTTTGCTTTCCTTACAATGATATTCTCTTGGGTTTATAATACCAAACTCTCGGACTTATTATTCTAACGGTTCAACCAACGTTGAGCATGGTCTAATATTGCATTGTGACAAAGGTTGTCTCAATATGAAAACCAATCATGGTCAATCATGGCCAATATGAAAATCAACCATGGTCAATCATCGTTAAACATGATCATCCATGGTCCAACATCATATTGTGACAAAGATTGTTCCAGTATGGAAATCTACCATGCTCAAGCATGGTCTCATGTCACATTTTAACAAAGATTGTCTCAATAAGAAAATCAAGCATGGTCAACCATGTTTATTTAAGGGTTTATAACATTTATCTTGGGGTTTATATACATTGGGTTTATGTTATTCCCTTAGGTTAAATATTATTCCCTTAGGTTTATAATCCCTTGCGTTTTTAGTATTAATCCATTGGGTTTATATTATCAATCATGGTCAACCATGGTCAATCATGGTAAACCATGGTTAAAAATGTTTTATAAAATCAATCGTGGCCCAATGTCGCATTGTGACAATGATTGTCTCAATATGAAAATCAACCAATGTCAACCATGCTTACTTTAGGGTTTACAATATCTATCTTAGGGTTTATATACCTTGGGTTTATAATGTTAATCCCTTGGGTTTAATGTTATTCCCTTGGCTTCATAATCCCTTAGGGTTTTAATATTAATCCCTTGGGTTTATAATATCAATCCCCTAGGGTTATTAATCTAAGGATTCACATCGTGACAAAGATTGTCTCAATATGAAACTCAACCATGGTAAACCAAGCTTATTTAAGGGTGTATAATTTTGGCTTTAGGATTTGTATGCCTTGGGCTTATGTTAATGCCTTGGGTTTATAATACCAATCATGGCCAACCATGACAAGTCATGATCAATCATGGTTAACTATGGTCAAACATGGTCAACCATTTTTTATAAAATCAATCATGGTCAACCATGGTCAATCATGGCCAACGATGGTTAATCATTGTTAACCATGATCTAACATTGCATTGTGACAAATATTGTCTCAATATGAAAATCAACCTTCGTCAACCATGGTCCAATGTCACATTTTGATAAAGAATTTGTCGATATGAAAATCAAGCTTGGTCAACCATGGACAACCATGGTCCAACATCGCATTGTGACAATGATTGTCTCAATATGAAAATCAATCATCATCAACTATGGTCAACATTGTTTATTTTAAGGTTTATTATTATTCCCTTGGGTTCATAATCCATTGGGGTTTTACTATAAGTCTTTTGGGTTTATTATTTCCTTGGGTCTATAATATTAATCCCTTAGGTTTATTAATCTAAGGGTTCATATTCCTAGGGTTTAATATTATTCCATTGGGTTTATTAATCTAAGGGTTCATATTATTCCTTTGGGTTTAATATTTTTTCCTTGTGTTTTTAGTATTAATCTCTTGGGTTTATAATATCAATCATGGTCAAGCATGATAAATCATGGACAACCATGGTAAACCATGGTTAATCAATGGCAACCATGTTTAACCATGACTTATAAAATCAATCATGGTCCAACATCACATTGTGATAGTGATTGCCTCAATATGGAAATCAACCAATGTCAACCATGGTCAGCCATGTTTATTTTAGGGTTTACAATATTTATCTTAGGGTTTAAATACCTTGGGTTTAAAATATTAATCCCTTAGATTTAATATTAGTCCCTTCAATTCATAACCCCTTGGGGTTTTTATCATGGTTGACCATGGTCAACTATGGTCAAGCATGGTCTCACATCAAACTTTGACAAAGATTGTCTCAATATGAAAATCAACCATGGTCAACTGGGTTTACATAAGGGTTTATAGTATTTATCTTGGGGTTTATATACATTGGATTATGTTATTCCCTTAGGTTAAATATTATTCCCTTAGGTTTATAATCCCTTTGGTTTTAGTAATAATCCCTTGGGTTTATAATATCATTCATGGTCATCCATGATCAATCATGGTAAAACATGGTCAATCATGGTCAACCATGGTTAAACATGTTTTATAAAATCAATCATGGCCCAACGTCGCATTTTGAAAATGATTGTCTCAATATGAAAATCAATCAGTGTCAACCATGGTGAACCATGTTTATTTTAGAGTTTACAATATTTATCTTAGAGTTTATATACCTTGGGTTTATAATGTTAATCCCTTGGGTTTAATATTATTCCCTTGGCTTCATAATCCCTTGGGGTTTCAATATTAATCCCTTGGGTTTATAATATAAATCCCTTGGGATTATTAATCTAAGGATTCAACCACAGTCGATCATGGTAAAATGTCACGTTGCGACAAAGTTGTTTCAATATGAAAATAAACCATGGTCACCCATGGTCAACCAAGTTTATTTAAGGGTTTATAAATTTTGTCTTAGTATTTGTATAACTTCGGTTTATGTTATTCCCTTGGGTTTATAATATCAATCATGCATAACCATGATCAGTCATGTTCAATCATGGTCAACCATGGCCAATCATGGTCAAACATGATCAACCAATTTTTATAAAATCAATCATGGTCAACCATGGTCAATCATGGCCAACCATGGTCAATCTTGGCCAACCATGATCCAATGTTTCATTCTGACAAAGATTGTCTCAATATGAAAATCAACCATCATCAACTATGGTTAACATTATTTATTTTAGGGTTTATAATATTTATTCCCTTGGGTTCATAATCCCTTGGGGTTTTAGTATAAATCATTTGTGTTTATTATTCCCTTGGTTCTATAATATCAATTTCTTGGGTTTATCACTCCAGGGGTTCATATCCCTGGGGTTTAATATCACTCCTTTAGGTTTAATATTTCTTCCTTTGGTTTATAGACCCTCGGATTTTTAGTATTAACCCCTTGGGTTTATTATTCCATTGGGTTTATAATATCATGGTCAACCATGGTCAATCATGGTCAACAGAGGTCGTCCATTTTTTGTAAAAAGAATCATGGTCAACAGAGGTCAACCATTTTTTGTAAAATCAATCATGGTCAACCATGCTCCAACGTCACATTGTGACAAAGATTGTCTCAACGTGAAAATAAACCATGGTCAATCATGCTCCAATGTCGCATTGTAACAAAGATTGTCTTGATATGAAAATAAATCATGTTCAATTATGGTCAACCATGGTCCTATGTCGCATTGTGACATTGATTATCTCAATATGAAAATTGACCATGGTCAACCATGTTTACTTTAGGGTTTATATACCTTGGGTTGGTCAATCATCAGCAATATGAAAAAAGACCATGGCCAATCATGGTTAAATATGGTCAACCATGGTCTCACGTCGCATTTTGACAAATATTGTCTCAATATGAAAACCAACCATGTTCAACCATGTTTTTTAAGAGTTTATATAATTTATCTTAGGGTTTACATACCTTGCATTTATGTTATTCCCTTGGGTTTAATATTATTCACGTGGGTTTATAATCCCTTTGGTTTTTAGGATTAATCCTTTGGGTTTATTAATACTTTGAGTTTATAATTTCAATCATGGTCAACCATAGTCGACCATGGTAAATCATGGTCAAGCATGGTTAACCATGTTTTATAAAATTAATTATGGGTCAACATCGCATTGTGACAAGGATCGTCTCAATATGAAAATTAGCCAAGGTCAACCATGGTTAACCATGTTTATTTTAGGGTTTACAATAGTTATATTAGGGTTTATATACCTTGGGTTTATAATATTAATCACTTGGGTTTAATATTATTCTCTTGGGTTCATAATCCCTCGGGGTTTTAGTATTAATCCCTTGAGTTTATAATATCAATCCCTTGGATTTATTAATCTAAGGGTTCGACCATGGTCGACCATGCTATAATGTCACATTGCGAAAAATATTGTCTTAATATAAAAATCAGCCTTGGTCAACCATGTTCATTTAAGGGTTTATAATTTTTTTCTTATGGTTTATATACCTTGGGTATATCTTATTCCCTTGGGTTTAATATTATTCTCTTGGGTTTTTAGTATTAATCCCTTGGGTTTATAATATAAATCATGGCCAACCATGGTCAACTATAAGGATAAATCTTGGTCAACCATTGCCAACCATGTTTTATAAAATCAATCATGGTCAGCCAAGGTCAATCATGGGCAACCATGGTCCCACGTCACATGTGACAAAGATTGTCTCATTATGAAAATCAACCTTGGTCAACCATGGTCAAATGTCACATTGTGATAAAGGATGTGTCGATATGAAAATCAATCTTGGTGAACCATGGATAACTATGGTTCAATGTCACATTTTGACAAAGATTATCTCAATATGAAAATCAATCGTGTTCAACTATGGTCAACATTGTTTATTTTAGGGTTTATAATATTTATCTTATGGTTTATATACCTTGGGTTTATAATATTAATATCCTAAGTTTAATATTATTCCCTTGGGGTTTTATTATTAATCCTTTGGGTTTATTATTCCCTAGGGTCTATAATATCAACCCCTTGGGTTTATTAATCTAATGGATTGAAATTCTCGGGGATTATTATTCCCTTCAGTTTATTAATGTAAGGTTTAATATTATTCCCTTGGGTTTAATATTATTTCCTTGGGTTTTAAGTATTAATCCCTTGGATTTATTATTCCCTTGGGTTTATAATATCATGGTCAAACCTGGTCAATCATGGTCAACAAAGGTCAACAATGTTTTGTAAAATCAATCATGTTCAATAATGGTCAACCATGGTCCAACGTCATAGTGTGACAAATAGTGTCTCAATATGGAAATCAACCATGGTCATCCATGCTCCATTGTTGCATTGTGATAAAGATTGTCTTGCTATGAAAATTAATCTTGGTCAACCATGGTCCAACGTAACATTGTGACATTGATATCAAAATCAACCATGGTCAATGTTGTTTATTTTAAGTTTTATAATATTTATCTTGGGGTTTATATACCTTGGGTTTATAATATTAATTCCTTTGATTTAATATTATTTCGTTGGCTTCATAGTCCCTTGGGTTTTTAGTATTAATCCCTTGGGTTTATAATATCAATCCCTAGAGTTTATTAATCTAAGGGTGAACATATTCGCCCGAACTAGTGGTCAGATTATCTGCTAAAAAACTGCACCTTATTTGGCAAGGACACAAAACTTCAATTTCTCCAAATCTTTCCTTCATCAACTTAGCTCTGCTACATTGACTCTATGGGTTCTCACCTTTGACTGTAAATAACTGGGATTCAAAAGGCCTTTTGTTAGCTTCTATATACCATAGGAAATGTCTTTTAGAGATCTATCCATCTAAGTGGGTTCCAACTACTAGTGAGGTGATATGTGATTCCATAAATGGCTCCAAAGTCTCTACACCTTAATAATTCTTTGTCTTTACCATTCTTTATAATGATATTCATTCGTATTACAACCATCTTTTCTCTTTCCATAGCCTCCTTTGACATGCTTGTCAATCTTCCTATGACACCACTGATATAATGACAACTTTATCAAAACTTGTTTAAGATTATCATTATGCCATCAACACCTTTGATAGTGAAAACATATCAATACTTGACATCCATGAACACCTCCTTTGACAACATATTCTACAAATATTTCATCATCTTTTTGCCTTTGCCATCAATGACAACATATTCTAACAATCTCCCCCTTTTGCATTGGTTCCAACACCATAAGAAAAGATAAGTGCATTTTTATTCTCTTCTCTTCTTCTTTGTGGATGTTTCTCCCCCAATGATGCACTTATCCTTTGTGTGCTTCTAGTCTGGTGTACTTCTCCCTTTTTTTGTTTTGGGTTGGGTCTTATCCTCCCCCTTTGTTTTGTTTGAGGCACTTCTCCCCTTTTGACATCAATGGAAAATATTACCAACATGCTCCCCATGTCAACAATATTCCTCTATCATATTCCTCCTTTGGACTTGTCAACTACTTCTTCTTATGTTGAAAACTTCAATATCTTCGACCTAATCTAAGCATCTTCCTTTTTTTCCCATGGAGAATACTGAGTTGAAAGGATAAGAGTAATCACTCTCAATCTCTAGCTCAAGTATTCAAGAGGGATATCTTTCAAAAGAAATTATTCATGTACAACTGAACCATAAGAAAAATCATGCCTACTCGTCTAAGTCTCAGCAAGGCCTACATTCATAATAGTGCCTCCCTAGACACATACACCCGACCTCTAGCAATAAAAACAATCTATCTTATGCATTACTATTACCATCAACTTGTCAACTGAAAAACACCAAGGTACGACACTTAGAAGTGCTTATATGAAAAACATAGAGGGACTGTCACCAGTGGATGCTTAAACTAACAACTCACCATATACTTTATTTGACAAAATTCTAATGGAAGTAGACTCACCTCATGAATTTGACTCAACATGAACATTAGCATCATATAAATCATGACTATTTCAACAACACTTAAAACTGAAAATATCCTAATAACATTATGAATACCACACTAAAGAAAATCTTATGATAGTTAATACTAATTATTAGTACATGATACCAAGTGTTAATTCCTTTGATACAAATGATACAAATTTCTTAATTGATACCATCGTTATTAGTTATTGAGAAATTTTTTACTGAATATTCTCCCCCTATGATTATGCTCTTTTCAAAAATATTCATTCTCTCCACAAATCTAATATATGATGCCAAACACTAATTCACATAGTCTAGAAGCATTACAACAATGAAAAAATTCATCATATCTGCAACAAAAAATTTGGTGATCCAGACAACATTAATTTGCAGCAACAACACCATCAAATTTTGTTGATCCAGACTTAAACAGGAATGCAACAAATTATAGAGATACCATAAACACAGATATGCAGCGGAAATAATACTTCACTTCATTAATATAAAATACTGAAATATGCTTACAAACAGTAATGGAAATAAACCAGCTAGGGCGATGGTAGCTTATCTCTGAGAATAGGTGTGGTGGCTACATGCCTCTGAACTATCTTACAATGAGGCTCGATGGCCTATTTATTGTTGAGAAACAACGGAAAACCCTTAACATTCCAAAACCTAACCCTATAAGATGAAACACCAAACTGTGGGCCCCATTTGGGTAAATTGGTACATTAACTTCCCGAGGTCGTAACTTTGGCATACGATCTCCGTTTGACACGTACAATAGCTCGTTAGAAAGATCTATCCGAGCACTACCACTTTGGGAGGCAACATCAGTCCATGGACCCATGTTGCCCTAGATTTCAAAAAAAAAACATCGTTTAGGGCCTCAAAACGGCTCCGGAAGTTCAGGACCCAAAAAAACTGCTAAACATAGTAAGTTGTGGTACAATTAAAGAAACTGAAAATGTTGAGAGAAACAATGGTGGGGGTCCAGGTGGACTTGGCAGGTGGCCACCAAGATCCACCTGGATCATTTGTCTTCCACACTTATCCTTAAGTATCAAAAAAATGATTCACTTGATGATACCAATAATTAATCGAGTAATTTGATACCCAAATGTTATCTTTGGTATAATCCCTTGGGGTTAGGCTACCTCTTTAGCACTAAGCATTTGTAAACATACTTGCACAAGATAAGGAAACTTCAATAGCAAACACATCAACATCTTTTTTCTTTCATTGCTATATATACTCATACTAACAATTTAATTTAAAAACATCATTGATTCATCCAAAATACATACTACTTAAGTCCTTTATAATCAACCACAATTCTCAAAAACACCAGTTTACTTCAGTTGTTTCATAAACTAAGGAAAAACATAAGGGGCACACTACCCTTAACATTCAGATGCACTACTTGGCATGTTCCTTTCTACTCCTTGCATCTGTCTTTTTTTTTCTCTTGAATCCAACCTCTTCTATTCAATGAAGAGGAAAAACGGATCTACTCCCACTAAGTAGATTGCCTCCCTTTTTCTTCCACATCTGGGTAGGCTAAGTTTTTGCTTGGTCAACACTATGAACTTATTTCCTGTTCTCATCTCATACTCTTTCCTGACTGAGTGACTTCCTGCCATAATTTGAGCATACAAACCATTGAACATTCCCCTTATTAGTACTAATTAAATCCAATCAATAAATTACTTGTTGCTCTTCTTTCTCACTATTTGTGCTTTCTTTCTTCTTGTACTACTTTTGGGACTTGTCGGGGATGTTGCTACTTCTTTTATATGATTGAAGTCTTTATCTATTGTAGCTTATATAAGAGTGATCAACCATAGGAATTTCAGGCTCTGATCTACTAATAATATGTAAGGCCAAACACTGGTTTTTGTTTCCTCCATGCACCGTTACACCTGCCTCTCTTATTATTGTTATAATAACTCCTGCGTAGTTTTCCTTTCTTGCTCCCAACATGATCCATACCTTTGTTTCCAATGTTTTGGAAAGGGGATTTCTTTACAAGTTTGCATGCAGTTGCATGGCTCCAAAAATTCTTACACCTATATAATTCAATGTTATTTATAAGGGGGGAATGAATTATTCTTATCTTGTTCTTCTCATCGAATCTCTTTGACTGATACTCACTCTCATGGTTCTTTATAGCCTTTGATAAATTTTCCTTTGAGGGGAAAGGCTCTTTATGCATGATCATTCAAATTTCTCTAAGCAACTCAAGGTCATTTCTAAAAAAGAATGTTCCACCTATGTTATTGAAACTTAGTTTTCTTCTTTGTACACTCAGAGTAAAAATACCCTACATTACCACTAATAAACATATGAGGGTTTGCAAACCATTGTCTTTATCTTTGGAAGTATGTTTCTCTTCTTTTTTTGTTCACTTCTCTATTATCGTAGTGTTGTTGTGTATTTATTTAACGAAGTTTTTGGGTCCCTTAGTTGTTTTTGTTGAGTCACTTCCACTAATCAAACTTATCCTATCTTGAATGCAGCATTGGCTAATGTGAATTTCATCCAAGGATTAATAACTCTTTACATGCTTCTAATATTTCAAAATATGCTATTTAAATATAATGATATAAACTTCAAGTTTCTGATTTGAGGTTTTAAGCATCTTGATCTCCTCAAAAGCTAATATGAGTTTCCTTCTCAAGATAAATATTTTCTTCAATATCTTCCAAGTCAATAGAAGATCTACTAGATTAAAAAGTGTTTATTCCACACCTGTCTTGTTAAATAACTTATTCCCTTGTTGACTCTATAAACTCTTCTACTGTCACATGAAATGTCATATCTACCTCTCTATTAGAGGTGGGACCATCAACTTATTGAACAATGACTAGATCTTGTATTGTTGTCAAAGTAGTTCCTTCTTCACTAAAACTGCATGAGGA
Organism: Pinus tabuliformis; assembly: GCA_031772625.1. Lineage (NCBI taxonomy): Eukaryota > Viridiplantae > Streptophyta > Pinopsida > Pinales > Pinaceae > Pinus > Pinus tabuliformis. The sequence goes on from CM062808.1 coordinate 787,602,844, forward strand.
AGTCTTTCTTTCATTAGAGCTTGCACTTGAACAACTTGAAGATAAATGGCCTATTGTTCTACAATAACAATAGAACAACATATTACTTGTACATTACATCTCAGCGACACTCTCTATGTGTTGGTAAGAAACTTTGCCTCTTGATACAGGTGAATCATCCTCTGCTTCATAATCTTCAATACTCTTTGAATCTTTAACTACTCCATTCTTAAGAGTAACTCTCTTGACATCACTTGCATCCTGCATGTTTATATCATAAATGGGTTGCAACTCATTCCATTTACTTTTGTTAGTGTCACAATAGATTACTTCTCAAGATCTGACTTGGACAACCCGCTCAATATTTCCTCCTTTTCTTTTTCATCAACCTCATTATTTGTTAATCCACGCTCCACAACTAGCCATACATCCAAATCAAGAGATTGCAAGAAGATTATCATTCTTACCTTCCAAGTTATGTAACTTGAGTCATTCAAAAATGGAACTCCATCTGAGGTAATCCAATCCTTCTCCATGTTCCTTGATCTTCCTTCCAGCTGGTAAATTGATCCTAAAGGAACCTGCTTGCTCTAATACCAATTTTTATAAACAATGGAAACCAAGACATTACTGAAGGGGGGTCAATCAGTAGTGTTACCAAATTATACAAGTCTTGACAATTTATACTTTTCAATCACTTTAGTACCTACTCATCTAATCAACATCATAACTCAATCAAGCAAAACATAACATCATAATAATTTCTATACACATGTGAAACACATATATAAGACATCAATATTGTTTTTATTTCTTAGGAAAATACATTCTTGAACTTTTTATTACATAATTGCACCACAAGCTTCCACTTGTAGGGTTTATCAAGTACTACTGAAAGAAACTTCTATCCCTACTCATTTATCAGTTATCACTAAAAGGGATAACTTCTGTAACAACCCTAGTAAAAATTCATGTAAAATTATATAAGACCACGGTTGATGGGACACATATTCCAAGCTGAATGGTGGGAAAAACATCCTAATGAGTGTTAATTTCAGTTATTATGGCTAAGGAAATGGCTAAGGATTTGGAAAGGCAAAATGAAATTTTGGCACATTTAGTTATGAAAATAATGGAAATTAGGAGAAAAGGTAGGTCAAAGGTCAAAGGTTCCATGTGAGGAGGAAATTGAAGGAAAATAATGGAAAATTAAGAAAATAGAGGCCTCATTGATAAAAACGGCTTCTGAGGATCAGTGGGAAAGCTTGGTCAGTTTAGTTTTGGAGCTCTCTCATTATTCTCTCTCACTCACTCTTGTACAATTAGAGCTTTCTTGGAGCATTTTGGCATTGGATCAAGAAAGGAAAAGAAGGCAAGAGGAAGTGAAGATCAAGCAAGGAAGAGAAGGATCAAGAAGCTACAACAAGATTCCTTGCAAGTATCAATTTGCATGTGTATTTTCCTTTCTAGATCTGGCATGCATGGTATTGCATGTGGTTCTTTCTACTTTTATGGCATGGGTTTTTCCAGGTGTGACAGTGTTTCAGCCTAGCCTTGCCATTTTTGGATAGCCATGATGTGATGGGGTTCTCATGTTTTGGTTGGGTTGGATTTTCGGATGGATTCGAAGTTGAGTTAGGTGGATCTCCGAATGATAAATAACATGGCCTAGTGGTCTCTGAACCAGATTATGGACCATGGTAAAGCCACTGGCCTAGTGATCCCTAAGCCAGATTGTGAGTTGCAGTAAACACATGATTGTGTTGCCTTGGTGTGCCTACGAATCCTTGCCGATGAATGGTAGGATATACGGTAAAGCCAAGAGGTGGTTTTCTCTCCCTTGGGCCTATTAATACTGGGTTTTGGATATGTGGTAAATCCTAAAGAGTGGGTCTCGCTTTACGACCTAATGATCTAGGTTTCGATTGTAGTAAAGCCTAAGAGAGTAGGAGACAAGAAAATTCCTCATGGTGTAGATGGAGAAATCTGGTGGCATCCGTGCTTGTTTGGCCTACTGATCAGGTGGACATCATGGTAAAGCCATTTATGACATGTTTATTGTGTTGGCATAGTGATCTGTTATGTATTACGGTAAATCTTTGTTTCAATTGATGAAGGTGAGGTGGTTTAGCCTCGAGATTGCACTAAATAACATAAGCAAATTCTCACAAAGTCTATAATACCTTTTTTCATTAACGGATCAATTCATGTCAGTTGCATACGCATTTGGTATGCATGTTAATGTCTATATATTATTATGCGTGCATTATCATGGTGATAGTTATGCATGTATAGTAGGTCAAACATGCATTGTGAGATCATTGTATGGAATTAGGTCAGGATGATGTTGTTGGTTGTTATGATGCAGATGTGTTGGCTAAGATAGTGTAGGAGAGGTAGATCATTAAAGTGAAGTTGCAGCATTGGACCTCGAGGTAAGAGAATGTCATCAAACAAGTTTGTATGTTGGGCATGTAGGTATGTAGGTTAAGGATTTATATGTGCATTACGGTTGTGTATGCCTTTCATTATATTGATGTTATGGTTACATACATGATAGATTCTAGTTGATCAATATAGTCATATACACCTATGTCAGATAGTCATGAATGATAGTATCATGTGGTTGTATGCATTACTATTGTTGTTTTATGTTAGATAACTTGATGATTATGTTATATGTTGTTGATGAATATGTTATAGGTTAATTTGTTGTTGTTATATGATAGTTAGCTTGATGATTAGGTTATATCTTTTTGATGAGCATGTTATATGTTAACTTATCATTGTTATGTTTGTTAACTTGATGATTAGGGTTATAGCATTAGGATCTTGATGTTACATGTATCATACTAATTTGGATTGGCCTATGCAAATATTTAGGGTTATGATATTTGGGTATGAGTTAATATGTTGTGATATTATGTCATACTAATCTAGAATAACTATGTGATGAGGCTCTTCAATGGGTAAAATAAATGGACCTTAACGCACCTCCAACTTACTTAAATCATCTCTTCTCATAATTATTTACAAGTTTTAATTATATTTTGTTTAATGAGATGAGTAAAAGTACGATGTCATGTCTAGTGGTTTGATGTGCATTGGTTGCAGTTTTTTGGGAGCAAATTATGGCTAATTTGGGTGCAGGAACTCGAATGAGACAAGAAGGAGAGATTATGGGAGATGGGATCTCCCTCATTAACTCCTCACTCACTCAAAGATCCCTTAATCAAATCACACCAACTTGGAGTTGCAGGAAGCCGAGTCATGAGGATCATTGCCAGCCAAGCCAGTGATAGTTAAGAACCATATAATATCAATATTGGGAGTTAAGCCTCCCTAGATATAAGGAAGTTGTTGGAAAATTCATTTGTATAAATAAAGAGGCCTAGAACCTCATTAGGATTCAGATTTTTTATTCAAGATATCTAATCAATTTTTGAGTTGAAGGATTGTGACCAAACACTATTATGTAATTTTTTGTTATGTTAATGAAAATGAGCAACATTCCCTTGATCCAACACTGAGTTGAATTAGAGGGATGAGTCTCTTGGGTTAAGGCCCAACCCTAGCAGCAGAGGTTCCTCTTATTGTACTTTTATGCTTAGGATATCTCATAGTTAGATTTTAACTTGATTTTGGTGTTGTTAAGTTGCAAGTATTGGTAGATTTGATTAGTTTGCTTCCATTTGTGAATAGCTCTAACATTAGCATCCTAGAGATAAGAAAATATTCAAAAAAGGATGATAACTGGTGGATCTTACCTCATTTCTCCCTTCTTGGGACCATGGCTTGAGGAACAACTCCCATTCAGCCCAAAAAGACAAAATTCTGATTTCTTTTGAAATTTAGGGTTTTTCTACTAATTAGGTCATCATCTTTCAGTTTTAGAAGATAGGTTGCATTTGTCATTTCTAATATATTAAGTCTTGCATTACATTTCATGTTGCTTTCATAATGTTTTCAAGCATCCCTATGCATAAACTTGGCAAATAAATGATCAACATTCTGTTTTCTTCTATTTTAGTAACCCTTCTTGTTTTGAGGTGACTTATGGATAAATGCCAACACCGATGTATATCTTGTAGGAGTTTCTACATTGCAGGAAAACATTATATCATCAGCCATAGCCAAACCATATCCACCCATGATAGCCAAACACCACTAATTTCTCAACTTGAGTTAACATTTTACAAGGAAAACATGCCATGCTTATTGAGAAAATCCAATGATCATAAAGCTTTGGTTTGAGTTGTGAGTGAGTTCCTACCACTCCCTTGCCTTATTTACTCCTTAGTCACCTTCCCTAAGCCCCATGCCACCTTCCAAACCACTCCCTATGCTTTCAGCCTACTTTTGTAGGAAAATAGGGGATCTTGTAGGTGAACTAGGACACCCTGTAGAGGTCCTATAGAAAAACCTGTAGTGGCCTGTTTTGAGCCCGAGTTGTGAAAAAAACATCACTAAAGCTAGGAGTAGACCCTTGCTTTCCTCCCAAGCCATCCGAACCATTTCACTCATTTCCCTCCACACCTAGCTCACCAGCCATGCAACCAAGAAGGATTAGCATTCACATTTTTTACAAAAACATAAAAAGAAAAAATCTTTATATTCATTCATGCACGCAAGAATTAAGTGCTTGTTTAGATCAGATTTCATGCTTAGGTTAGTTAAGGTTTCACATGTGTTAAATTAGAATTCTTTTGAAAGTAATATATATTAACAAATACCTAGATGAGTTATGTGTTTTGTAGGCATCTATTTCAGTATTTCATTACTGGAGTAAGTAGCATTTCCATTCCCTTAATTAGGGTAAAATTCTCCTCTCTCAATTGGTAATAAAACTTCTTCTAAATCAATATAAGGATGGTTTGAGAAGCCCTAGTGGTCTATCGCCCCAGCTCATCAGTGACAAAGAGTGGACCCATTGCATCTATTTTTGTATACAACAGTGTCATCTCCAAGTTTCTACAAACCCTAGGTTGATAAAGTAAAGTTGGTAGCCTGAGGAGTTGTAGCATCCTTGCTCCAATACTAGTGCTCATCACTTTTTAGTGCCATTTCTAGGGAGGTGTCTTAGTAGACGTGATTTCTTCTTTCTTTCTTCCATTTCTTATCTCTTTCATTATTCTATTAGTTCTATTTTGCAAAGTAGTTGTAAGTTGGTTTGCTTTCCTTTCCATTTTGCAATTGATTACATTTAGTAGTTAGTTTCAATTCAATGTGTCTTTTCAATTCTGCAATCAATCTTCAAGCTTGAAAAACAAAACAAAAACACTCCTTTCATCCCTTGTAGGAATAGGGATAACTTAGGAAAACTTATACCAAATACCCCCACCACTTCAAACAGCCAATCTTCCCTCTTCTTTGGTGGCTGTGAATTAGAGGAACCCTTAGGTGAACAACTAGAAATATTTGAAGAGCCTATAGGGGAAGAAGAAGAAGAAATTATTCCAACTGACATAATGGTTGAAAATAAAAAAGAAAGGGAGATAGAGAAATAATTGAGGGTGATTTTCCCATCAGAGAAACCAATGGGGATGCCAAGATGAAAAACATAATCCCCTCTACTCTTCCTCACTTCCATGGCCTTACCTCGGAAGATTCAGATACTTTTCTATTCGAATTTTCTGTCATATGCAGAATTTATGATTATACCTCTGATGATCAGAAGTTGTAATTTTTCCCATCCACTCTGAACAATGCATCCCTATGATGGTTCATGCATTTACCTAGGGATAGTATCACCTCCTGGGCTCAGAGGCAACAAGATTTCAACAAAAAATATAGGGACTACTGTAGGTCCAAATATACCAAAGAGGAAATTTTTAGAATGACCTTGGGACATGATGAGTCCTTAGAGGATTACGAGTAAAGATTGGAGCTCATCTATAAAAGGGCTAGGTGCACACTTGATCCTGTGTCACTTAAGCTAGTCCTTGTCAGGGGGATCAGGGAAGATCTCCTAGAAACCCTAAACCTACTATCAGGATGGCACATATACCAGCTACCCTATGATGATATCAAGATTGTTTTCAAGAATCATTCTAGCGGATCTAGAAAAATGGGTAGGGTCAGTCAAATAGTGGCCAACTCATCCTCTTTCAACACATCTATAAAAAGTGAAATTGGGAACATGTTGGGATATTTTAAGAGTGAAATACTGCAAACGCTTGCCCTGTAGATGGACACTATGCAAGTAAAGACGAAGTAGGAGGAAGCAGAGAGAGCATTAGCCATCTTCTTCCCTAGATTCACAATGAGGCACCCTTGGAATTAATTTTCATTAAAACTTATAGAAATCTACTCCGTTTGTGAAGAAAACCACTCCACAGACAAGTGCCCTTCTTTTCCTGGACTAAAATTTGTGTATTAGGGAACTGAAGGGGTGGTTGAATATCTCTGCTACATAAATAAAAGGAGGCCTCATGGGCCTTGACCATACCATCAAGGCATGAAAGGGTCATCCTATACACATTACAACCTTGTCAAAACACATCCATTCCCTCTTGGTGCCCCCTGCTTATTCCTCCTGGTGTACACCTTCTCCCTGGTCTTTTGCACCTCAATACCATTCCCATCTCACCAACCAACCATTTCAGCCATATACTCCTCCACAACCTCAATGGAATGCACCACCCTAGGGGTGGAGGTCCACATACAACAACACTCCAGCTTTATTACCTTCACCTTAATCTCAACCACAAATTTTACACCCTGCTCCACCTAAACAACCTTAGATGCCTGCCCAAACAAACGTGAACCTGAACAATAAACAAGCACAATAGGTCTATGTGGAGAGACATCCTACCTTCCTTATGTTGTGGAAATTCATGAAATCAACCTTAGATTTGGGAGAGTGCTCCCAGATAACCAACATCCATCTCCACCTAGGGAGAGTGAGGAGGAATAAAATATAATGCATTAATAAAATATTGCCATCAGGTCTGCCAGTGAGGAGAGAGAAAAGGGTTTAGTCTTTTGGTTTTGCAATAAATTTATTCGTAACAATTACAACACAAAACCATCAGGTCCAATCCTTCGCTACTCGTTGTGCCACATTTCTTGGCCCTATGTCACCTTGGGCCTTTACCTCGATTTGCACCTTGTTTCTGTTGGGGAATACTTGCCATGGTGGGATGGTTGTGGGGACCACTTGCTATTGAACTCCACCAATGAAATCCTTTGTCATTGTTGTGTGGACTACCCACCTCCACAGGGAGCTACTTCATCCCAAGTCTCACCTTTACACATAAATTTGGACGCTTCTGGGGTACATCCAATATGATGAGATATATAGTGGGACCTCCGCTGCCAAATGAGAATATTTTTTTTTTTTTCTTCTAACATCCACTCAGGCTTACACAATCCTAGGAACTCCCATTATGTGCGGCTTTGAAACCATCTAGGGAACATCTGTTGGCATTATGACACATGTTTGGCGCTATGACATAGGTGTTGTCCTTGATGGAAACTCACTCAAATTACAGATTACAGATCAGGCTCTTAGAATGAAGGAAAAAGAAATATACGCAGGTTCCTCTTAACCAAGTCACATATACATGCAGGATCGACAATCAAAAGGCGCATATACGTATGCACACACTTTCATGCAAGGAAAAGCACGTACATGTAGGAAAACTTATTTTTGGTCTATGGTATTTAGTCCTTGGTATATGGACCTATGGTTTTGGACCATGGTATCTCCTCTGAAGTGTTGAACCCAGGTATTGGGTCCATGGTATTGATTCTCTATGGTTTTGGACCATGGTATTGAGTAAGGCCTAAGACTATAAAAAGGGAAGGATATCTTTAGGCAAAGAAATTCACTCAAGCATTGAATATCTTATGAGGAGCAAGATCTAGACTACTAGTCATTGGGTTATGGTGCATAGCTGGATCTAAATCAAGGAGGAATCTGAGCACTAGAAGAAGGATAAGTTCTATTGATGGGTCAAGATCCTAAGGCTTGAATAGTAATATCTATATGTGATTTTGATCTGTTATATTTAGTGCATGACTTGATCTATAAATCTGATAATCTGGGTATAACTGATGTCTGAATAAGTGAAAAGGGTAAATTATCTTTTATAGATATGTACGCAGGTTCGGCATAGCAGAGATGCGTATACATGCCAGTTCAGTAAGTCAAAATAGCGTATACGCTGGTTGGCCTTAATACAGAAGCGTATGCACACAGTTTCTACATATTCAAGTAGCGTATGTCTCATGAAATATGTTTTAGCTATTTCTATTTATTGCTGCAGTGTTTTGGGTTCATGATTGGTTTTTGGTTACTGTTAATGTATTTTGGTTACAGCATTTAGAGAAGTAATTGTTTGATTTAGTTTTGATTGAAGCAAAGGAGATTGGTTGATGCAGATGTATTCGATGTTTGATTATTGTTATTGATCGATCCAGTCTGAAAATTTATGAAATGTGGTCATTAGAAGAAAAGAGAAGGTTGTAGCCTTCTGTAGGTCAGCACCTATGTACTAGTACATCAGCTAGTACAAGAGCTAAGGGGGTTGTAGCTCCCTTCAAGGAGAAGCTGGAGAATGAGAGAAGGTTGTAGCCTTCTGTAGGTAGAAGCCTCCGTACTGGTATAAGACTGCAGCAGTATAGAAATATTGTAAAAATAAGTTTCTTATTAAAAGAAGATAGAGACGAATTGCAGCAGGTGGTTTTCACCCACATTGGGTTTCCACCTTATAACTTGTGTCCATGTGTGTGATGATCTGTTTTGTTTTACTGCACCTGTTTACTTTTTTTAAGGTTAATGAAGTTCTGATACACTGATTAAAGATCAACATTTAATGGTATACACTGGTTGCTTTAGACACAGTAGCATATATACGCAATTTCCCATAACTGAAGTAGCATATACAAATCTGATTGTGAAATGAAAAATAATTGATTTGATAATATTGATTCACCCCCCTTCAACAATTGGAATCAGAGCAGGTCCTTCAAAAGAAGCTTGATTGCTTGAAGGAAGATCTATCATCATGAGCAACTACGAAAAAGAGGCATCTATCAGGCCACCAATCTTTTATGGGAGCAAATTCATCTATTGGAAGGTAAGAATCATAGCCTATCTTCAATATCTTACTATAGAAGTTTGGGATATCGTGGAAGCAGGATACACATTTCCATTATAACTCCTATAGATACGGCTAGTAAGAAGCAGTATGAAACAAATTCAACGGTTTTCAATACTCTATTAGGTAGTTTATCTCAATCAGAATTCATCAAGGTTATGCAGCACAAATCTGCAAAAGAAATATGGGACAAGATCATTCTGAGCTATGAAGGAGACGATCAGGTAAAACGTGCAAAACTACAAACTCTCAGAATTCAATATGAAAATATCAGAATGCACAATGATGCAATTGTGGCTAATTATTTCTTAAGTATAGATGAGATTGTTAATCGTATGAAAAACTTGGGTGAAGAAATAAAATAAGTTACTTTCGTTGAAAAGGTGCTAAGATCTTTGTCTTCTAAGTTTGAATTAAAAGTTTCTGCCATAGACGAAAAGTAGGATCTACAGAGAATTATCATGTCACAGATGCATGGAATCCTAACTTCTTTCGAAATGAGAAAAGGGGGCCATCAGACAGGAGAGAAGCCACATTCAAAGCTTCAGGAAAAGGAGATGACAATGAGTCAGGACATATGTCGGAAGGAGAGGAAGAATCAAACTTTGTCAAGAACCTTCAACGGGGTTCTGGAAGATTCAGAGATAAGCTACCTTTCAAATGCTTTTCTTGTGGAAGAGTCGGTCACTATGCAGCCGAGTGTCCTCATAAAGATAAGCTTGACAAAGGTAAGGAACCAGTTAGATGGAATAGAAAACATAATGTAAGTAAGAAGAGCTATTATACTCATGAAGACAGTGATGGATTTTCAATTAGTGATGAAGATGAGCAATGTAATGATTATAGACTTTTGATGGCTTTTGAAGATGATGATTTCTTGGATGCTATAGATGAAGATAATCTCTATGAAGAAATTTCTAAACTTAAAATCTGTTTAGAAGAAAAGAGTATGATCATAGATACTCTGACATTCCAACTTGCTGAAAGGGAAAAACACAATGAAAAATTAGAATGTGAAATTGTGGGACTTAGAAAAGATATTGAGAAAACAAAAGCTCTTAATCTTAGATTTACTAAAGGATCTGAAACTTTAGATGAGATTATCAAAGTGCAGTGTTCTCCTCTAATCAAGATAGGTCTCAGATATTCTAAAGAAGCATCTCAAGCATAGAAGCCATCCACCTCCAAAAGTAATCTTGATGCAGCAAGGAGAAGTGAACAAGTTGACAATCAACAACAAAGGTATAAAGAAGATCACTAGGTCAATCAGGGTCAATCTACTTAAAGGATAAACAGAGATCACCAAGTAAATCGGGGGCAATCTACTTCAAGGATGAACAAAATCTACAACCAACCGCAGGTAAATCATTCTCAATTTGCCTCAATAATGAATGTCTATGGAAATACAATCACCTGGATTGTAGTTTGATAATCAAAGGAATTTCTTCAATGGCCAATGTTTCTCTTGTCATAACTTTGGACACAAAGCAGCTCAATGTGTTGCCTACAAGACCATCATGACCAGAGAAGCATGAAATCAAGGGAGTGTGACTAGAATCATGAAAAGAACCTACAATAACTTTTTTGCTCTTGAAAATGAAATAGAATTTTCTATTTGTAACAACTTTGGTCATGAAGATTCTGAATGCAGGAGTAGGTTTCGGCAAACAACTCAGAAGGAGAAAGCTACATTGAGTCCCAAAACATGGAGAAAGAAAGAACCGCAACCTGAAAGATGTGGTATAGCCTTATATGTGGAAGGATAGGAAAACTAGTGGTACATTGACAGTGGATGCTCGAAACATATGACAGGTGATAAAGAAAAAATTTAGTCATATAGTGCTTTAGAAAAGGAAAGGAAGGTCTCATTTGGAAATGACACCCCTGCACTCATAAAAGGTAAAGGTTCTGTTCTTTTGAAAGAAAAGGTAAAAGCTAGAAATGTTATGTATGTTGATGGCTTAAAGCATAATCTATTGAGTGTCAGTCAAATGTGTGATCAAGGAAATGAGGTAATATTTCGATCAAATGGATGTATTGTTCATGAGCTTGATACAGGAGAAACAATGATCAAAGGCACAAGAACTCCAAATAATTTATACATACTCAAGGGATGACAACAACAATGCTATCTAAGCAATAATGGTGAACATTGGCTATGGCACAGAAGATTAGGGCATCTAAGCTTCTCTCAGATAGGGAAAGCATGCAAATATCAGGCGGTTCATGATCTCCTTGACATCATAATTCTAGACAATACAATATGCAAATCATGTCAGTTTGGTATGCAAACAAGAACTAATTTCCCTGAGAAGGAAGGATCAGCTAGTAAGCCACTTGAACTTGTCCATACTGATGTATGTGGTCCATCCAGGAAAAGGTCACCTCGAGGTGAAGAATACTTCATATTGTTCGTTGACGACTTTTCTAAGATGTGTTGGATAGGACTTCTGAAGCATAAGGACGAAGCTTTCAAAAAGTTCAAAGCATTCAAAGCCTTGGTTGAAAAAAAATCAGATCACAGAATCAAATGCCTCAGGTCTGATTGATGAGGGGAATTTACCTCAGATGAATTTTTGATTTTTGTGAAGAACATGGAATAAGAAGGGAATTCTTCACTTAAAGGACTCCTCAGCAAAATGGAGTAGTAGAAAGGATGAATAGAATGCTTCAACAAATGGCTCATGCTATGCTTGATGAGTCTGGAACTACTTCAACCTTCTAGGGTGAAGCTGCATTTGCTGCCATTACTATTCTCAACAAGACAAACGTCCGAGTGAACAGCACTCAAACTCCTCATGAAATTTGGTATGGTAAGACTCCTACGATAAAATATTTCAAAATTTTTGGAAGCAAATGTTACATCAAAAGGATTGATGAAAACCTTGGCAAGTTTGAACCTAGAGCAGATGAAGGCATTCTCCTTGGTTACTTTCCCCAAAGCAAAGGATATAAGTGTTACAATAAAAGACTTGGAAAAATTGTTGAAAGTATTGATGTAATGGTTGATGAAGAAGGAAACAATCCAAGGCAAGTAAAATCCAAAGATTTCGAATATGATGAGGACTATCCTTCAACATCACGTCAGACTTCTGATGAAGAAGAAACCTATGAGGCACCAGAAGAATAGATAAGGGTAGAAGAAAAGACTCCATCTAGGTATGTCCAGAAGAATCATCCAGAGACTCAAATTTTAGGGCAGAAAGAGGCAGGTGTACAAACAAGAAGAACCTTTTCAGAAGCTTCAAGCTATATAGCATTTCTCTCCTCCATTGAACCATGAAATGTAAGTGAAGCATGCAAAGATGAATGCTGGGTCAATGCCATGAATGAAGAACTTGAGCAAATTGAAAAGAATAACACTTGGGAGTTGGTTCCTAGACCAAATGATAAGAATGTCATAGAGACAAAATGGATATTCAAAAACAAGTTGAATGAGAATGGAGACGTTATTATAAACAAGGCCAGACTTGTTTCTAAAGGTTATGCTCAACAAGAAGGCATAGACTTTGAAGAAACTTTTGCACCAGTTGCTAGACTTGATGCCATAAGAATGTTCATTGCTCTTTCTAGCTTTCAGGAGTTCAAAGTATATCAAATGGATGTGAAATCTGCTTTTCTAAATGGAGACTTAGAAGAAGTGTACATTGACAAACCAGATGGATTCATCCTTGGAAATGATCCAAAACTTGTATGTAGACTCAAAAAGGCTCACTATGGCCTGAAACAAGCTCCAAGGGCTTGGTATTTTCAGTTGGACAAATACCTCCATCAACAAGGTTTTTCAAAAGGATCAATAGATAGCAATCTATATATAAAAATTGATAATGATAAATTGCTAATACTTGTTGTGTATGTTGATGATATCATCTTTGGTAGAAATGAAGATGCCATGAGTCAAAACTTCGCTTTGGTGATGCAGAAAGAATTTGAAATGTCCTTACTTGGTGAGCTCACATATTTTCTTGGTTTACAAGTCCAACAAAACAAAGACGATATCTTTCTATCACAAACCAAGTACCTCAAGCAGATCTTGAAGAAATATGGGATGGAGGATTTGAAACCAGTATGTACCCCTATGGTAATAGGATGCAGCCTTAGCACAAATGATGAATCAGTAGAAGTACATCAACCAACCTATAGATCCATGATTGGTAGCCTACTCTATCTAACAGGTACTCGACCAGACATCATCGATGCAGTAGGAATAGTTGGAATATTCCAAGCAAATCCAAAGGAAGCACACCTTCAGGCAGTTAAGAGGATTTTCAAATATCTTCAAGGAACGCAAAATTATGGCTTATGGTATCCTAGAGATATAGATCTCACACTTCATGCATATACAGATGCAGATTGGGAAGGAAGCGTGGATGACAGAAAAAGCACTAGTGGTGGTGCATTCTTTATGGGTTCCAGATTAGTATCCTGGTTCAGCAAGAAACAAAGCTCAATTGCATTATCTACAGCTGAAGCAGAATATGTGGCTACTTCATCTTACTGCACATAACTCCTTTAGATGATGCAAACATTGCAAGATATTCAAATCACTTGTACTCCACCTATCTCCATTTTTTGTGATAATACAAGTGCAATCAGTATTTCAAAGAATCAAGTCATGCATTCAAAAGCCAAGAACATACTTATCAAATATCATTTTCTCCTAGAACAAGTGCTTGAACAAAAGGTCAAATTGGAGTATGTTCCCTCCAAGGAATAGGTTGCTAATATATTCACCAAACCACTACCCAGGGAGACTTTTGAATACCTGAGACAGAAGTTGGGAGTAGTTGATGCATCATCTTACTGTTGGAATTAACTATTTCAGAGAACAGTGGTTGTACACGAGTTTGATGAAGCGTATCCACATACATACACCTATTTCTGTGGATATAGTCGCGTATATGTTGGTTTGAAGACAAATAGTGGAGCTAGACTTAGGATGAAAAGAGTCTGATATGGGTCTATCAGAGACCATCTGGCACAGGTTCAGGGGGAGCATATACTTCTAATAATGCATTGTTGGCATTATCTTAGAAGATCCTGGTTCATTTTCCTTCTGGTGGAACAGATGCAGAGGGAGATCATGGTTACTGGTCTTGATGATGATTGACAGATGCTGCTAATGTTATTTGCTGATGACCATCATAGTCTTGTCTCAGATATTTAGTCTCTATGTCATTTATTTGCTTTATTATCAAGGTCATGTAGCAACCTATCTTGGTTCCCCCACTATGGCTTGGATGGATGATGTAATGTTCTTGTTTTATCATGTGTAAACTTTTGGTGTATCCCCACTTGGTTGGGTGAATGAGTCAATATTGGTATATCCCCACTTGGTTGGGAGATGGATGTATGTATGAGTCTTTGGTGATAGGAAGGGCATTTATGATGTATAAAGTCATGTTTCTTCTTATAGAACATCTTTTTGCAGACCTTACCTACAGTCAGGGGGAGCATGGACAGCACAGCAGAGCAGAGATTTTAGCATGTATTCAGGGGGAGCATAACCCTTTGCCTTTGATGTCAAAGGGGGAGAATGACTTTGAGTGACTTGGGGTTGCCATCAAGTCCAAAGGGGGATATTGTTGGCATTATGACACATGTTTGGCGCTATGACACAGATGTTGCCTTTGATGGCAACTCACTCAAATGATAGATCATAGATCAGGCTCTCAGAATGAAGGAAAAAGAGATATACATAGGTTCCTCTTAACCAAGTCGCGTATACACGTGGGATCGACGATCAAAAGGCGCGTATACGTATGCACACACTTTCATGCAAGGAAAAGCATGTACATGTGGGAAAACTTATTTTTGGTCCATGGTATTTAGTCCTTGGTATTTGGACCTATGGTTTTGGACCATGGTATCTCATCCGAAGTGTTGAACCCATGTATTGGGTCCATGGTGTTGATTCTCTATGGTTTTGGACCATGGTATTGAGTAAGGCCTAAGACTATAAAAGGGGAAGGAGACCTTCAGGCAAAGAAATTCACTCAAGCATTGAATATCTTATGAGGACCAAGATCTAGACTACTGGTCATTGGGTTATGGTGCATAGCTAGATCTGAATCAAGGAGGAACCTAAGTGCTAGAAGAAGGATAAGTTCTATTTATGGGTCAAGATCTTAAGGCTTGAATAGTAATATCTATATGTGATTTTGATCTGTTATATTTGGTGCATGACTTGATCTATAAATCTGATAATCTGGGTATAACTAATGTCTAAATAAGTGAAAAGGGTAAATTATCTTTTATAGATCTGTACGTAGGTTCAGCACAGTAGAGGCACGTATACACGCCGGTTCAGTAAGTCAAAATAGTGTATACGTTGGTTGGCATTAATACAGAAAAGTATGCACACAGGTTCTACATATTGAAGTAGCGTACATCTCATGAAATATGTTTTAGCTACTTCTGTTTATTGCTACAATGTTCTGGGTTCAGGATTGGTTTCTGGTTACTGTTAATGTATTTTGGTTACAACATTCAGAGAAGTAATTGTTTGATTCAGTTTTGATTGAAGCAAAGGAGATTGGTTGATGCAGATGTATTTGATGTTTGATTATTTTTATTGATGGATCCAGTCTGAAAATTTATGAAACGTGGTCCCTGGAAGAAAAGAGAAGGTTGTAGCCTTCTGTAGGTCAGCACCTATGTACTAGTACATCAGCTAGTACAAGAGCTAAGGGGGTTGTAGCTCCCTTCCATAAGAAGCTGGAAAACTAGAGAAGGTGGTAGCCTTCTACAGGTAGAAGCCTGCGTACTAGTATAAGACTGCAGTAGTACAAAAATATTGTAAAAAGAAGTTTCTTATTAAAAGAAGATAGAGATGAATTGCAGTAGGTGGTTTTCACCCACATTTGGTTTCCACCTTATATCTTGTGTCCATGTGTGTGATGATCTATTCTGTTTTACTACACCTGTTTACTATTCTTAAGGTTAATGAAGTTTTGATGCACTGATTAAAGATCAACATTTAATGAATCATAAGTTTACTGATATACGCTGGTTGCTTTAGACATAGTAGCGTATATATGCAATTTCCAATAACTGAAGTAGCATATACAAATCTGATTGTGAAATGAAAAATAATTGATTTGATAATATTGATTCACCCCCCCTCTCAGTATTATTTCCAACAACATCTTCCAAGATGAGATGTATGCATTGTGTCTCCACCACTAACCAATATAAATTCATTCAATCACTACATTGTAAGACATGTTCTCTCGAAGTCTTAGTTAGATTCTCCACTAAAAGACTCCACCACCTTTGGCAATGACACAAAAATTAACTTGCTCCAAAAATTTCCTTCATCGACTTAGCTCTGCTACTTTGACTCTGTGGGTTCTCACCTTTGACTGGAAATAACTTATGATTGAGAAGTCCTTTTGCTAACTTCTATATACCACTGGAAATCTCTTTTAGAGCTCTATCCATCCAAGTGGGTTCCAACTACATTTTCAGTGATATATGATTCCATAAATGGCTCCACAATCTTTGCACCTTAATAATTCTTTGTCTTTACCATTATTTAGACTGATATTCATTCTTCTTGCAACCATTTCTACTCTTGTCATAGCCTCCTTTGACATTCCTGTTAATCTTCTTATGACACCACTGATCTAATGACAAGACCTTTATTAACACTTGTTCAACATCAGCCTTATGACCACAACACTTTTGATAGTGACAACATACCAATACTTGACATCAACGAACACCTCCTTTGACAACAAATTTTAATATCCTCTCATCATATTCTTTGAATTTGTCATTAATGACATCATATTCTAAAAATATCCCCCTTTGGCATTGATGGCAACACCATAAGCAATGATAAGTGCATTTTTCTTCTCTTCTCTTCTTCTTTGTGGATGTTTCTCCCCTTATGATGCACTTCTCCTTTGTGTACTTGAAGTATGGTGTACTTCTCTATTTTTTTGTTTTGGGTTGGGTGTTATCCTCCCCCTTTTTTTTGTTTGAGGTACTTCTCCCTCTTTGACATCAATGGAAATGATCACCAACATGCTCCCCCTCTTAACAATATTCCTTTGTCATGTTCCTCCTATGGACCTGCCAACTGCTTCTTCTTGTGTTTAAAACTTCAATATCTTCGATCTAATCTAAGAATATTCCTTTTTGTCATACAGAGAAGATTTATTTGAAATGAGAGGAGTAATTAATCCCAATTTATTCCTCAATTATTCAAGAGAGATCTCTTGCTAGAGTAGTTCATTAATGTATAACTAAGCCATAAGAAAAATCATGCATGTTGGTCTACGTCTCAGCAAGGCTTACATTCATAATATTGCATCCATGGACACATACATCTGATCTCTAGCAACGAAAATAATATATCTTATAAATGACTGACACTAACAAATTGTCAACTAATAAAGAACAAGGTAAAATAGTTAGAAGTGCTTATATGAGAAACATAGAGGGACTCTCACCAATGCATTCTTAGACTAAAAACTCATCGCATACTTTATTTGACAGACTTCTAATGGAAGTAGATTCACCTCATGAATTTGACTTAACATGAACATTAGCACCATATAAATCATGACTATTTCAACAACACTTGAACTAAAATTCTCCTTCTAACAATATGCATACCAAACTCACAAAAATCTAGTGATAGGTAATACCAATTATTAGTACAGGATACCAAGTTTTAATGCCTTTGATACCAATGATACCAAATTCTTAATTGATGCCATTGTTATAAGTTATTGAGAAATTTTTAACTGGTTATTCTTCCCTTGTGATTATGCTCTGTTCACCAATATTCATTCTCTCCACAAATCTGATGTATGATACCAATCACTAATTAGCATAGTCTAAAAGCATTATAACAGTCAAACAATTCATCATATCTACAACAAAAACTTTGACTATTCAGATAACATTGATTTCCAGCCACAACACCATCAGCCTCTATCTTCCACACTTGTCCTTGAGTAGTAAACAACTAATATCAATTGATGATACCAATTTTTAATCGATTAATTTGATATCTAAATGTTAACTTGAGTATAATCCCCTTGTGGTTATTCTCCCTCTTTGGCACTAAGAATTTGTAATCATACTTGCACAAGCCAAGGAAACTTCAATAGTAAACAGATCAACACCTCTGTTCTGTCATCCCTATATATATTCAAACTAACAATCTGATTTAACAACATCATTGAGTCATCCAAAAGACATACTACTTAAGTCCTTTACAATCAACCACAATTCTCAGCAACACTAGTTTACTTAAGCTATTTCATAAACTAAGGAAAAACATAAGCAACATACTTCCCTTAACCTTCAGATGCATTACTTGGAATTTTCCTTTTTACTCCTTGCATTTTTCCTTTTTGGCTTCTCTTGAAGCTAACCTCTTCTTTTCAATGAGGAGGAACAAGGTATCTACTCCCCTTGAGTAGATTTACTCCCTTTTTCTTCCACACTTGGGTATGCTAACTTTTTACTCGGTCAACGTGATGAGCTTATTTCCTATTCTCATTTCATATTCTTACCTAACTTAGTGACTTCCTACCATAATTTGAGCATACAAACCATTGACCATTCCCCTTGTTAACACCAATTAAAGCCAATCAACAAATTACTTGTTGCTCTTCTTTCTCACTATTTGTGTTTTCTTTCTGCTTGTACTTCTTCGGGGACTTGTTTGGGATGTTGCTACTTCTTTTATCTAATTGAAGTGTTTATCTATTGTAGCTTACATAAGAGAGATAAACCACATAAATTTCAGTCTCTGATATGCTAATAATATTTAAGGCCGAACACTAGTTTTTGTTTCCTACATGCACCGTTAGACCTACCTCTCTTATGATTGTTGTAATAAATCTTGCATTGTTATCCTTGCTTCTCCCAACATGATCCATACCTTTGTTTCCACTTTTTTGGAAAGAGGATTCCTTACCAATTTTGCATGTAGTTGCATAGTGACAAAAATTCTTACACCTATAGCATTCAACTTTATTTATAAGGGGGGAATGAATTCTTTTTACCATATATTCTGCTCACTGAATCTATTTGACTCATGTTCACTCTCATAGTGCTTTTGATGCTTTGATAATTTTTCCTTTGAGGGGAAAAGGCTCTTATGCATTACCATTCAAATTTCTCCGAGCAACCCATGGTTGATTCTAAGAAAGAGTGTTCTGACTATGCTATTACAACTTTTTTTTCCTCTTTGGACACTTGGCGGAAAAGTGCCCTACGTTACCAATAAAAAACCATATGAGTGTTTGCACACCTTTGTCTTTACCTTCAGAAGTATATTTTTCTTCTTGTTTTGTTCTCTTCTCTACTATTGTAGTGTTTTTGGGTATTTCTTTAACAAATTTGATGGTTCCCTTTGATGTTGTGGTTGAGTCACTTCTACTAATCAAACTTGTCCTATCCTGAGTGGGGCTTTGACTACCACGAATTCATCTAGAGATTCATAACTCTTTGCATGATTATTATATTTCAGCATCTACTCTTTTAATATAGTGATATCAACTTCCAGATTCTGATTTGAGGTTTTAAGCTTATTGATCTCCTCAAAATCTAATATGATTTTACTTATTAAATAAATATTTTCTTCAAGAACTTCCAACTCAATAAAGGAGCTACTAGATTCACAAGTGTCTATTGCACTCTCTCCTTGTTCAAGAACTTGTTCCCTTGTTGAATTTAGCTATTCTTCTATTGACACATGAAATGTCCTATCTAGCCCTCTACCAGAGGTGGGACCATCAACTTATGGAACAACATCTAGATATTCTATTGCTATCAAATTAGTTCCTTCTTCACTACAACTACATGAGGAATTATTTCTTTCATTAGAGGTTGCAATTGAGAAACTTGAAGATAAATGGCCTATTGTTCTACAATAATAATATAACAACAACTTACTTGTAGATTGTATCTCCTCGACATTATTTATGTGTTGATAATAAAATTGGCCTCTTAATACATGTGAATCATCCTCTAATTCATGATCTTCAATACCATTTGAATCTTTAACTTACTCCATTCTTTAAAGAAACTCTCTTGACATCACATGCATCTTGTATGTTTGTATCTTAGATGGGTTGCAACTCATTCCATGTCTCTTTGGTAGTCTCACAACAGATTACTTTCTCAAGATCTGACTTGGAAAACCCTCTCAATATTTCCTCCTTTTATATTTCATCAACCTCATTATCTATTAATCCATTCTCCATAGCTTGTCATACATCCAAATCAAGAGCTTACAAGAAGATTCTCATTTTTACCTTCCAAGTTATGTAATTTGAGTCATTCAAAAATGGAACTTCATCTGAGGTAATCCAATCTTGATTCTCCATTTTCCTTGATCTTCCTTCCAGCTGTTAAACTGGTCCTAAAGGAACCTGGTTGCTCTAATGCCAATTGTTACAAAAAAATGGAAAACTAGACATTACTGGGGGGGTGAATCAATAGTGTGACCAAATCATACAAATCTTGACAATTCATACTTCTCAATCACTTTAGCAACCGCTCATGTAATCAACATCATAACTCAATATGTAAATCATAACAAAATAATCATTGTCATACACATGTGCAACAGATATATATATATATATATATATATATATATATATATATATATATATATATATATATATATATATATATATATATATATATATATATATATATATATACCAAATTATATCTTGACAATATACTTTTCAATCACTTTAGCAACCACTATGTAATATCATCATAAATCATATGTAAATCATAACAAGATAATCATTGTCATACACATGTGCAACATATATATGTGTGTGTGTACATATGTATATATATACATACATACATATATATATATATATATATATATATATATATATATATATATATATATGTATATACATATATGTATATATATATATATGTATATATACATATATATATATATATATATATATATATATATATATATACATATATATATATATATATATATATATATATATATATATATATATATATATATAAATATATATGTTTTTATATCTTAGGAAAATACATGCTATCACATAATTGCACCACAAGCTTCGACTTGTAGGTTTATCAGCTACTACCGAAAGAAACTCCTATCCCTACTCATTTATTAGTTACCACTAAAAGGGACAAATGCCCCCTCTCATTTATCATCCACTGATGAAAGGAACTATTTCCCTTTCTCATTTATCAATTTTAACTAAAAGGGATTGCTGCCCCTACTGAAAGGGACTTTTGCCTTTGAATTGAAAGCTACCACTTGATAACCATGTTGATCCATCTTCTATTCATTTTCAAACCCAAATAAATAGGCCATTTTCTTTCATAAACAAATAATTTCCCACCTCATCCACTAACCACAAACACCATAAAAATAACCTTCAATAAGCTTTGGTTACTAAAAAAACCACCAAACATACCAGTAGCCTAAATCCTTAGCAATTACTAATTTCACCATAAAAACATCTTCGTTGAATACATCAAAACACCATTCACCAATCCATTCTCTTCATTCTCAAACACCTTTTAAACACCAAAATTGATCTTTGATTCACCCCCAATATCATGCATCGCATTGCTCCAACAACCTAACATCTTGGTTGTTCAATTCTACTTATAAAGAATTTGGAATGATATTTTTGAATTAAAATTTAGTTACCTTAAGCTATTCATCATGCATAAATATTTATTTATTTTTTCTTTTTCTTCTTCAATTAAGTCTTTCAAACATGCTATCCAAGTCTTCTAACTCTTAATTGTTGTATCTCTAAGAAATACTAAGCTTAACTACTCAATTTTGTTACTTTAGAAATTTTCAGAATTTAGCTGTGATGCTTCTAAATTTTGCACTTCTTGAAATTTAGTTATTTGGCCAAATTTGTCTCCAGATATTTCCATGTTTCTATTTGCACCGCCAACTCATTCATGGCTATTTTATATTATTTTTAGTGTTGTTTATTTGGTGCATGTTCATCAAATATGGCGTATAACTCCAATTCTAAGTTTTCATCCTGCTTCTATTCCAAACCTATTAACTAGCACACCATCGCTTTGTTTTTAGCCCATAAAAGGCTTTAAACTATGTTTTCTACTCGTTCACATGAATTCCTTAAACATGGCCCAAATCCCTTAACACCACAACATTATAACTCTGTGTGCCCATTTCTATTTAAGCCCAAAATTACTTACTTCCTTTGTAATTCTTTTGAGCCCTTGGTTTTACACTTGTGCATAAAACCACGTCCTAGCCTTTAAGCTTCAACCCCTATCTTTATTTCATTCCAAGATTACATGTTCAGTGGGCCTGACACTCTTCTCTTGTGCTCCTTTCATTGGTCATCGACTTCAACTATACCTACCACCATTTTTTGATGTTGAATCATCCTGAAAGTCCTCACCTTACACCATTTAGCTTTCTTCTAGGGTGTTTCCTCCGGCGTGATGTGTCCCTACTCTCTTCTTATTGATTCTTGACTTTGATCTCATATACCACCATTTCAGTGCTAGATTAGCCCAAAGCTTCCTTTGCTACACTAACTTGAAACCTTTTGGGGTCTGGGGACCGAGATGAGGTGTCCTAGTGGGAACCACTTCTGCACATGTGAGTCAACCAATGACTAGCTAGGGTGATCTTTCCACCACATATGTCTTGCGCCTAGTCATCCCAGCAAACTTTGCATGCACACCTTATTAACCTTCTGGAAAATCCCATCCAGGGTGACATCCTGTTCACATCATCCTCACCACATGATGCCATCTAAGTGGAGACACATGTTATTCAGCTTTATCCCCTTTGACCACCTTAAAATGTTGAAAATGCATACAAGATGTCCCTAGGTATGACATCATGTTAACATCATCATGCCCTAATTAAATACTACCACATGTTCGCCAATGAGGAGAGAGAAAAGTGTTTAGGATTTTGATTTTGTATCGAATTTCTTCATTAACAATTAAAACAAAAATCCTCTAGGTCCAAGCCTTCACTACTCATTGTGGCATATTCAGAGACCCTACATGATCCCCAACCTTCAATTATGTGAGCAACTTATTTCTTATGGGAGGACCTCCCAAGGTGACATGGCTCTAGGGACCACCTACTATTGAACTCTTCCAAGGAAAGCCTTTGTCGTCGTTGTGTGGACTGTCCACTTCTGCCTGGAGCTACGTGATCGTCGGCCTCACATTTACACTCAACTTTGGATCCTTCCGAGGTACATCTATTAGGATGAGCTATATAGTGTGAAATCTACTAGTTAATGCAAATGTTTTTCACTACTGACATCTTCTCGAGCTTGCGTCATCCTAGGGGCTCCCATTATGTGCAAACTTGAAACAATTTGAAGAACATCTATCGTTATGAGCTATCATGGGGGCTCTAGCAATGGCCAATAGAAACTCATTGTACCACTGCATTGTAAGCCACATTCACCTAGACAATTGGTTAGTAGCTTCACTAACAAACTCTGCCAAAATTTATTGCAACGCCAAACTTAACTTCCTCCAAATTTTTCCTTCATTAACTTAGCTCTATTACTTTGAATTTGGGGGTTCTCACCTTTGATTGGAAATAACTTGTGATTCAGAAGGCCTTTTGCTAAATTCTATATACCATTGAAAAGCTCTTTCAGAGATCTATCAATCTAAATGGGTTCCAACTACATTTGAGGTGATCTACTATTCTATAAATGGAGCCAAATTCTCAGCACCTTAACAATTATTTTCCTTACTATTCTTTGAATTGATCTTCATTATTCTTGCAACCATTTCTCCTCTTTCCATAACATCCTTTGGCATGCTTATCAATCCTTCTGTGATACTATTGATCTATTGAAAACACCTTTGTCAATACTTATTCGACATTCGCCATATGCCAACAACACCTTTGACAATGACAATATATCAAAACTTGACATCAGTAAACAACTCCTATGAAAACATATTCTAACAATCTCCAATCATCTTGTTTTCCTTTGCCATCAATGAAAACTTATTCTAACAAAGTTTAATATGTATAATTTATTTATTTTCAATGTTTAAAAAAGTTCAAAATAATAATAATAATAATAAATAATTAAATCCATGAAATAAATCTAACTAAAACTTAAATAAAAAAATTAAAAGAAAAAAGAATAATTAATAATTAAAATGATGAATAATTAATTTATCAAATTAATATAATAATCATCTTTATATCTAGATTATTAAAATATTTTTATTTTTATTTTTTATAATATCTTCGTGATATTAAATATTTCTTATATTCCATTATAATTGAAATTAAATAATGGTCATATACTTTTATTTATCTATTTTAAAATAACTTCATACATAGAACTAGCATATTATAATCATTATAATTTTACCATGTGCTTAAAAACCAGTATACTTCCATAAATATGGGAATGTAAATATTACATTTATATTATTTGAGAAGTGAACCACTATTTCAAGGATAACCTTCGACAATGATTCTTGATTTTTTTTAAGTTGTTGGAAAGAGTTTTCTATTAATCAAAGAAAACATACATCATGGATACATCCGAAATCACTAGCCTCTGCCAAAACATCCACCAATGTTAAATAATATCATAGTTTAACCAAGAAAGACAACAATAAAAGCCAAACTAACTAGACCAATAACCTTGACAACTTGAAGGCGATGACTTCACGAAGACAAAAAATAAATAAATTATTTGATCAGGACACATACAGGCACAAAAATAGATTTAGCCTTTGCAAAACAAGCTATAACAACATCTGTGTCCCCAACCAACCATCCATCCTGCCAACCAACTATGGTCCAAAAGGCTAGCCACAACCTCCCTATAAACAACACCTCCATTCCACGAACAAGACATGTGGCCACCAAGCACCGAGACATGAATAACTAAACAAAAATAAAACCTTGTCAAGAGGTAGCGTAAGCACAAGTCCAAAAAGGAACCAAAGAGTACTAGCATATATGCGCCATAATTTTTAAATGAGAGATTCCACCCGACAAGAACCAACAATTAATGTTTCTAATATGCACAATAAAAACATCAGTCGTTATGGTAAGTAGAAAACCCACTCTAAACCCATCATGAACCAAAACAAGATCTAAGAAGGTCCATCAACAATGCGGTAACATAAATATAAAAAGAGAGACAAAAAACATTTTCCTAGAATTTAATCTTGATCTGATGAAATTATGGTAAGGTCCTAAACGTTATCAATAGGTGGGTCAATATCATCGCGAGCATCACCAATAGGGTTGGTTAGATGCCTAGAGGTGAAAGCCAACACAAGAAAACCTTCCATCCAAGCCAGTCTTGAATCAACATTATCGAGACAAAACTGTAGATTCCATAAATGCTTAATATTCTCCAATCCAGAAAATTGATATTAAACTGAGCAATGTATCCATTTGTTGATGCAAGGCATGGTATTATACGAAATGGATTCTCTTCTTGTGAAAACGGCCTGGATCCGAGAAACTTTGCAAGTCTGAACCTATCATCTGAAGCTCAAAATCAGAATGGTAAGGGTGGTCCTCAGATTGTTTTTCCTCCAAAAGAAGAATTTATCTCTACACTTCAAGAGGGACCACATAAAAAAACGTTCAAACATATTCAAATGTAGAGGGCCATGTTCACTTATAGGCAACATAACCCATACCACCCCTCCTACTTATCATTATTGGATGCCAAGGCATAATGGATGTAATAGGAGAGCATACTAAACATGGACATGAATTATGACCTGCAAAATAAGAGGATGGATAAACCAAAAAATCTTTCTCCCTTGACCTCAAAACCAATAAATCATCCCCCTGACACCACGGAAGAGGGACAAGCAAATAACCAAATTTAGGAAAACTAAACAACATAGGACTCTAAAGCCCCCATAACCAAACTAGACAATTATAAAAGCTAGAACCAAAACTCACAACATGATCAATTTCCCTCCCCATAGTATAGAGATTCCTACCCAAATTGGGATTGAAACAAAATAAAAAGGATATCCTTGAGATAAGAGGAAAGGATGCCCAATAATAAATAACTAGGAGTTCTTAGAAAAGAAACTAGCTAAAACCCAACAGAGCCGACACTTTACAAGTAATATAACACCCTTATGAAATATAAAGGCACAATTAAACAAAACCAAGTTGAAGACCAAATTCACCAAGATTGTACACTAGATATCATCCCAGTAAACTAGATGACAAATAAATGAAAAGTTACAACACAATAGCAAACCAAACAATAGACTTACTAGATGCAAGGAGACAATGGAGCATAACCAGAGTAGCATTATTTAAAGACAATTAGTAAAACAAGGTACACAATATGTCTTTACGCCTTAGCATCCTCCCCAGAAAGGACCCAAACTCCTAAAGAAACCAAATTGCACTCAAATGTAATAGATACACAAATAACAACAACACTAATCGATCAAATGTAAATGAGGGTGAGGATGCATCCCCACCTCCTTTCTCACAGGGTATGTACTTCCACCACCCCAGAGACATAAGCCAACATTTATAAAAAGTAAATTTTCCATACGCCTTCCAATGTCCTCCACCAACCTTTTGACATGCCATAACATATTTCATATAGTTGTATAGAGGTCTCCCCTTACAAGGAGGCACCATTAGCACTCGTAATAACACCTCCATTGGGGGAGAGGTTATCATTACCCAACAGGGCTTGGGTTCGCTGAATATCCCCACTTAAAATGGAAGGAGGCCATACATCATCCAACACCATTTGTCTAGACGTACACCTTAAATTCACTAGGAAATCAATGACCATATTCCCAACTCGCTTGGTATGGGAGGCCAGTAAATAATCCACCTTTGGAAACAATGCACAAATTCACCCAACAACACCCTCCAAACACAAACTCCATACAATTTTCCCTAGAGGTTTCCCATTAAGGAGGTGTTGGATACACTTGATCACCACTTGGGAATCCCTATCAACCTGTAGTAGAAGATAACTCTCACAAATGGGTATCAAAATACCCTCCTCCACAACTAAAAAATATGCCAAATTATTGCTCCTAAAACCACAACTCTGAGCAAAGAGACGTAGTAAATTATTATTTGAATCTTGGAAAATACCATCAAACCCAAAAATTCCTAGGTTTCCCTTAGAACCTCCATCGAAGATGAATTTAATAAAACATGTAGGAGGAGGGGCATAAGAAGAGTTAGATGAAAGCACCACCATCTGATCATGTTTAGTTATAAATGTAGTCATATTTTGATGTAAATTCAACCTAGTGAGTATCAAAGCCTCATGATCATCCACCTTCCAATCTTCCATAAACTAATAAGTAGCCAAAATAGTTTCATGAATATTGTGAATCACCAAATCATTGATCACTGAAGAAGGTCTGATCCTAGAAAATGTGAGCATTTCTTTCCTTTCACACATTCCATAGAATAAGTCCAATGGTTAGGCACCAAGCACGGCAAACAACTAACTAAATAATCTCGTTTCTGTTTACCAATAGCAAAAATATAGATATTTCAATCCCACACTCCTTTCGTAAACAAACAATAATTTATCAGGTGTTCCATCAATTCTTATGCATTTATCACCATGATTCTTGATATACTCATTCTTTTTTAAATATGCACGTATGCGCATTCTTGATATACTCATGCATGCATATTTAGAAAATATTGAGTATATTCCATTATATTTAGGAACCTAATATATCTATGAGGTGTACATTAGTGAGTTTATGTGGAGTTTAATTAAAACTATCTTATAGAGTGTCTAGTTTTAACTAAATTTACATAAACTTGGTAACTCTACATCTCACAAATGAGCAAAAGATTCTTCCATTCAACATTGAAATTAATCTCTCTTAACCTTATTAAAACTAGGAAAAAAAGAAGAAACCAATACATATACATATATATATATATATATATATATATATATATATATAACTAATAATATAACAAAATAGAAAGCCAAAATCTAATATAAAATTTATTATACATATATTCTTTTGATTAAAAGACTTTGACTTTACATCATATATGGAAAATATTTAACTAAATATAAATCAACTTAATATACAATAATTCCTCCTTAAATGTTATAAAATATTAATCAAAAATATTTTTTAAATATAAATTAATAATCTTATAAAGATATTCAACAAAATATAATATGTACTGGATCTCTGTGTGAAAATAGAGGGAAGAAAAAAGCCTTGCTCAAAAAGTCATAAAATTATAATAAATTTACCTAAATGATTATGAACAAAGGAAAAATTCTACAGATAATCTACTGCAATTTTTTAATTTTCTTTCTTACAAAATTGAAAATCTTTATAAATAAATTGTTTACGACACGATCTACAATTTTTGTATATTCTAATAAACACTCTAAATTTTGCCATGAATTTAAAAAAAAATATTCTTTAAGACACCATGTTCTTTTATCTACGTTACTATTATTAATTAGTAAACAGATGAATGACAACTCTTTCCAATGTCGAAGGCTCTAGCCATTTCCAATTCTTTTTAACACATCCAATAATTATAATTACTTTATATCTTGAAGGGTACTTTCCTAAGTGATTGATTTTGATTGAGAGAGCTATAAATAGTTAATGGCTTAGAGAGTGGTTAGGGAATCCAAGGCTAAGGGAGTAGTCAGGTATTTTCTCTGGATTCCTCTGCACGTGAAATGGCTCATAAATCTAAATATTGAAACTAATTTTAGTTTTTATATCCTTGGTAAATCGTAAGAGGAGGTTTTTATAGTTATTATTATTTAATTTGCTTTTCATAGTTACGATTCTTCAATTTTAATTTTGATGGTTTGTTATAAAGTTTCAGCAAAAAAAATCTTGATTTAATTTGGTTTTTAAACTAAGATGGGTATGAAAAATAAAAATATTATTTCATATGTTGTTGAATTTAAGCTTCTGTGATCCATATCAAGTTTTTGAGAAGATTTTTTTGGTGGAAATCACATTATAATACTTTTGTCAACGCGTTTCGAACCAACCAGTGTGATTCATGGTTAGGACAAGTTGAAGAATCAGATCATAGCTGCATGTTAAATAGGGAGAGCAGATCTTCCAAACACGTTATATCATTATATAAATTATGTTGTTTAATATTATTAAATTTTTTAATTATATTTATATATATATGAAAATTTATTAGAGTATCAAGTAAAATGTAAATAAATATTAATAAAATATATTAAAATTTGCCTCAATTGAATTTTGTTGCTTTATAATTATATTACCATAATTATTTATAGGTAAATATTGATAATTTTAATTAATTATATTTAACGCTAATAAGAATCATATAATTTTAGTTAACTATGTTTAATGTTAATAATAATTCACTATTTGTCAACTAACACAACTACATTAATAAAGTGGTATCACCTTCCACTTTTCATATCCCAATAGACATCATTAATTTTAAAATATAGAAATTCATACCAATCTATTTTTATTAACCACTTCATTAATGTGATTGTCCAAAAATATGTTAAAGATATAAAAATATATAAATAAATAAATAAATAAATATATATATATATATATATATATATATATATATATATATATATATATATATATAACAAAAGAATTGATTATAACATTAATTAAAATGCAAATAAATAGTAATAAAGTATATCAAAAGTCATGTAAAAATAATTTCGTTATTTTATAATTATATTAAAATATATTACTATAAAGTAGAAAGGAGAAAGGGTATGGAAGGCAAGCGAGATTTCATCATTGCTTCCAATAAAAATGTAGAAACATTAAGATAAGGAAGACAAATTCTTATATTGTTATATATAGAACAATAGGATAACTTATTATAATTGTGATGATAATGATACTCATGTGATTACAACTCACACTTACATTGGTAAATGAGACTCTCCATAATAATACATTACATTGGAACATCGATGATTAAGATGAACGCATTAAAAGATTAATGCATAGGAATAATACATTTCTCTAATTGATTCTAAGTGCTACGTGAAGTAGATACAAAAATACACTCTCCAACTACCACCCTAGAAAAAAATCACTTTCTTGGATGCTCTCATGAGAGTGCAAGGAGGAAGTGAGAGTATAGATTACCTCACCACACGTTTCACCTCATAACACAAGATTGGGTTTTGTGGAGAATTGTGAAGGTAAAGACAAGATAGATAACTTATTATTTTGAAAAGAAAAATATTAAGGAGAATGCATTAAGTTAATGACAAATTTATTGATTTTTTATTTGTTTTATTGAATATCATTTTGTCCTTATCCAACTAAAGACATGTAAAAGTAATAAACCAAACTTTTTATCTTTATCCAACTAACAACATGTAAAAGTAATAAACCAAATATTAACCTACTACACAACATCATCTGCTAGTTATTATTTAAATAAACAACTCAAAGCATAAATTCTACATTATCTACTTACCTTTACCTAAATGTTTTTAGGTAAAGGTAAGAGAAATAGGCGAATGAAAACGCGTATCATTAAAAGGTGGTTCATAAAAAAGTACGACCACAGTATAGACAAAGTGAAATTAAATAGACGGATGCTCATTTCAATTAATGAAATGAGTGATGAGGGACATTCGTTCACCAATATTGAAGGTTGATAGGTATGAGGGAAAAACCTATACTTCTACATACCTTCCTCCTCCAACTATAAACTTTAGTATTAGTTATAATTATGTTTTTATATTGTCAAAGTAGATATGAAATAATCGTTTCGCAGATATAGAGGTGAACTAAAAATAAAATCCAAATACAGGCAATATCGGCGTAGTCTAAAACATTTACCATTTAAAAGTTATAAATTAAAGAGAAAATATTTCTGGCTAATAAACGTAATATCTAAGTAAAATTGAAAACAAAAATCAAATACAGCGATGGACAGAAATCCACGCATTTGATGTAAGTTTTTCCAAAGTTTAGGGAATGGTAATATATTTACATATTATCTAAGTAAAATTGAAAACAAAAATCAAATATGGCACTGAACAGAAATCAGGGAAAGATAATATATTTACAATTATCTGTACAAAATCGAAATGGATTACAGTATGCCATGTACGCCACGTGGTGGGTGTAATTAGGGAATTATGCTATTATGGTCGTAGTTAGGGAATTGTACTATTACGTGAGAGACTTTAAAAAGCAGCAAATGGCAAAGAAGATGAGTCATCCAACAAAGCTAGGTGGTTGTTAGGTGGAAACAACAGGAATCCTACTCGCATGATAGTTTAAGCAGCTCGGTGAGGTCCACCGGATGGTCAGGAGAAGGCATCCACAGGTGAACCGTCCACAGGTGAGCCATCCACAGGTGAACCGTCCTGAGGCCGAGAGCATTACCCGGGCACACTCCCGACCTGCACCAAAAGGGGCAAGCCGTAAGTCGTTTCCTCGTACGGAACTGATATGGACGTTCCCACATCTCCGGACGGAACTGATGTGGACGTTCCCAGATCTCCGGGTCGTGGGTAATGGACCATGGCTGTCGTGCCCGCCGGAACGCACATCCCGTTTTCCAAGTGCCAATCCTCCGTGCAGAGGCGGGCCATGATAAAAGATTTCTATATATATATCATCTATCAAAATTAGACATTCGAAAAGACAACCCGAAAATCGTAAGATCAAGAAACAACCCGAAAAATCGGAAGATCAAGAAACAACATGAAAATGATAAGCGAAAGGATAAAGAAACAACGTGAAAATGATAGCGCCCAAGTTCTTTGGAGAGTGTGGGGGTGTGTGCGTGGTTATAAATTAAGGGAAAAAAAGAGTTATGTGGGGAACAAGGATGGTTCATTGTTTCCACATATATCTGCTATTGAAAAGTCAAGGAACAAAGATGGTTCACTGTGTCCACCTAAAAAATTTCATAAAATAGTTCTTTAAATAGTCGCACAATACTACATTCAATTATAAAGTCATACGTGAACGTTCATGGAAGTTACAAAT
The DNA here is from genome assembly GCA_031772625.1 of Pinus tabuliformis. NCBI lineage: Eukaryota > Viridiplantae > Streptophyta > Pinopsida > Pinales > Pinaceae > Pinus > Pinus tabuliformis. The sequence goes on from CM062808.1 coordinate 787,634,964, forward strand.
AATTGCGTGGAAATTTCTTTTAATACGATCTCTTCATGTTGGGTCGTTAATATGAAATTAAAGTAGTTTCCATTTGATGTTATAGTCTTAAAAGTTAAAATTGTTCTTCAAATTAATATCAAATTGGATGTAGATTCAATGAATAGATTTTTAAAAAATACATAAAACAATGATTTTTTTTATTAAAAATATATATTTTTAAAATTACAAATTATTAGAGATAAATATTTGCAAAGTTGGCTCAGCTATACAGCATGTGAAGATGAAGAAGTGTTTAAGGAATGATAATTTTTAAGTCAATCTTTAACAATCTTTCAAGCCTTTGTCACTTGTAAGTTTAAATTGTTTGACACAATTAAAATGAATAACATAAACGATTGATTCATATTATTGTAGTATTTGTTAGGTGGTCTTATTTTTGTTCCTAGACTAAATTAGTCATTCATGTTAGTCATTTTTAGGTGTATTTCTTATTAGCTAGTCATATGTTTTAACTTGAGATTAAATTAGTGATTTATGTTGACCGTTTTTAGTTGGTTCACTTAAGATTGCTCATTTTTTTGTAGTATTTCACTTGGAAAAATTGTGGTGACTAACTTTTTTAGTCACTTAGTCACTAATTTATCATTTTCTACTAGTATATATTATTACACTACACTAAGTTACATATAGATAAATTATACACTCAATTTTTGGAATAAAATTTTGCGCTTCATCCATATTTTTTTTTGCAAATCATCCATACTTGTAATCAAACTATTGCATTTCATGATTGGTCAACCTCTGCATCTACTTGGATTCGTTCAAATCCATGTTCCTTTTATTCTAAATAATTCACTAATTTTATTATATTTTGTTGAGATAAATATTAAATTTTTTTTTATAATATTAAAATAAATATTTAATATTTTTTCAAATATTTTTTATGTAATTTTATTTTATAGTATAAATAATTGATGTGTTAGTTTGAAAACGATTCAAATTAAATTTTTGATATATTGACTCACCGATTTTAAATTTACCATAAAACTTATAACGTGTAAGTGCTCAATAATTTATTAATTTAAATTGTTTCATATTTAATTTTATAACATGTAATTGCTCAATAATTTATTGATTTAAATTGTTTTATATTTTAAATCTATTAGAAAATTTATAATCACCTTTTACTCAACATTTTATTTAAGTAAACATGTGAAAAAAATTAAGTAACCTATTAAAAAATAAATACATTGAAAATATTGTTTGGAATATATTAGAATATTATGCCAAGAGCAACGACACTAAATATGTTTAATTAACATAAATTCTCCACCATGTTAAAAGCGAGCATCTAGAAAATTAGGGCCATGCACATGTAGAAAATCTTATAGCTCGATTGTTGAAACTTAACGAGGCACGTAGAAAGGAGGTTTTTTTTTTGTTTTCATAGAGTTTCAAAATTCTTTTTACAAAACTGTAATCGTTCTCATCCATGTAGTCATAAAGTTATTTTTTCTTAGTCGCCCAAGTACTCATAAACTTCATTTTTATTATTTATTTTACGAAATTAAAAATATAAATAATTGATATAATACTATATTATAATAAATTATATAATATTTTATTAAAATCAATTTAATTAATACAAAATAAGAAAATTAACATTGGAAACTTTTCACTAATAATGTAATTACAATTAAAAAATTGGTGCTAATTATGTCTTAACATTAGAAAATTTGCACTTATTATGTAATAAACATTAGAAATTGGGAGATAAAAAAAAAAACTAGGGCATAAAACTAAATTATATATCTTATTAGCATTGAAGTAACATAAGACATATGGACAGTAATTTGGTTGAATATGTTTTTTTGTTCATTTTATTTGATGTAACTATTTTTAGACATATTATTTTTTATGAAACATGTTTTGACATGTGTAATATGATAATTAAGATGTTTCATATGAAAACAATTCTTTGACATTTTGCCTTTGTTATACAATATGTAATGTTTGCTATCCTTATAGCGATATTCTCTTGGGTTTATAATACCAAACCCTTGGACTTATTATTCTAAGGGTTCAACCAGGGTCGAGCATGGTCTAATATTGCATTGTGACAAAGATTGTCTCAATATGAAAATCAACCATAGTCAATCATGGTCAATATGAAAATCAACCATGGCCAATCATCGTTAAACATGGTCATCCATGGTGCAACATCATATTGTGACAAAGATTGTCCCAATATGGAATTCTACCATGGTCAAGCATCGTCTCATGTCACATTTTGACAAAGATTGTCTCAATATGAAAATCAAACATGGTCAACCATGTTTATTTAAGGGTTTATAACATTTATCTTGGGGTTTATAAACGTTCAGTTTATGTTATTCCCTTAGGTTAAATATTATTCCCTTAGGTTTAAAATCCATTGGGTTTCTAGTATTAATCCCTTGGGTTTATAATATCAATCATGGTCAATCATGGTAAACCATGGTTAAACATGTTTTATCAAATCAATCATGGCCCAATGTCGCATTGTGACAATGATTGTTTCAATATGAAAATCAACCAATGTCAACCATGTTTACTTTAGGGTTTACAATTTTCTATCTTAGGGTTTATATACCTTGCGTTTATAATGTTAATCCCTTGGGTTTAATATTTTTCCCTTAGCTTCATAATCCCTTGGGGTTTTAATATTAATCCCTTGCCTTTATAATATCAATCCCCTGGGTTTATTAATCTAAGGATTCAACCATGATCGACCATGGTACAATGTCACATCGCAACAAAGATTGTCTCAATATGAAACTCAACCATGGTAAAGCAAGTTTATTTAAGGGTGTATAATTTTGGGTTTAGGATTTGTTGCCTTGGGCTTATGTTATTCCCTTGGGTTTATAATACCAATCATGGCCAACCATGACCAGTCATGATCAATCATGGTTAACCATGGTTAATCATGGTCAAACATGGTTAACCACTTTTTATAAAATCAATCATGGTCAACCATGGTCAATCACGGCTAACCATGATCCAACATTGCATTATGACAAAGATTGTCTCAATATGAAAATTAACCTTGGTCAACCATGGTCCAATGTCCCATTATGATAAAGAATGTGTCGATATGAAAATCAAGCTTGGCCAACCATGGACAACCATGGTCCAACATCGCATTGTGACAATGATTGTCTAAATATGGAAATCAATCATCATCAACTATGGTCAACATTGTTTATTTTAGGGTTTATTATTAGTCCCTTGGGTTCATAATCCCTTGGGGTTTTACTATAAATCTTTTGGGTTTATTATTCCCTTGGGTCTATAATATCAACCCCTTGGGTTTATTAATCTAAGGGTTCATATTCCTAGGGTTTAATATTATTCCATTAGGTTTATTAATCTAAGGGTTCATATTCCTAAGGTTTCATATTATTCCTTTGGGTTTAATAATTTTTTCCTTGCATCTTTAGCATTAATCTCTTGGGTTTATAATATCAATCATGGTCAAACATGATCAATCATGGACAACCATGGTCAACCATGGTTAATCATGGACAACCATGTTTAACCATGTCTTATAAAATCAATCACGGTCCAACATTGCATTGTGACAGTGATTGTCTCAATATGAAAACCAACCCAATGTCAGCCATGGTAAGCCATGTGTATTTTAGGGCTTACAATATCTATCTTAGGGTTTATATACCTTGGGTTTAAAATACTAATCCCTTAGATTTAATAGTATTCCCTTCAGTTGATAATCCCTTAGGGTTTTTATCATGATTGACCATGGTCAACTATGGTCAACCATGGTCTCACGTCACATTTTGAAAAAGATTGTCTCAATATGAAAATCAACCATGGTCAACCGGGTTTATTTAAGGGTTTATAGTATTTATGTTGGGGTTTATATACATTGGGTTTATGTTATTCCCTTAGGTAAAATATTATTCCCTTTGGTTTATAATCCCTTTGGTTTTAGTAATAATCCCTTGGGTTTATAATATCATTCATGGTCAACCATGATCAATCATGGTAAACCATAGTCAATCATGGTCGACCATGGTTAAACATGTTTTATAAAATCAATCATGGCCCAACATTGCATTTTGAAAACGATTGTCTCAATATGAAAATCAACCAATGTCAACCATGGCCAACCATGTTTATTTTAGAGTTTACAATATTTATCTTGGGGTTTATATACCTTGGGCTTATAATGTTAATCCCTTGGGTTTAATATTATTCCCTTGGCTTCATAATCCCTTGGGGTTTCAGTATTAATCCCTTGGGTTTATAAAATAAATCCCTTGGGATTATTAATCTAAGGGTTCAACGACGGTCGACCATGGTAAAATGTTGCATTGTGATAAAGATTATCTCAATATGAAAATAAACCATGGTCAACCAAGTTTATTTAAGGGTTTATAATTTTTGTCTTAAGATTTGTATAACTTCAGTTTATGTTATTCCCTTGGGTTTAATATTATTCCCTTGGGTTTATAATATCAATAATGGATAACCATGACCAACCATGATCAATCATGGTCATCCATGGACAATCATGGTCAAACATGATCAACCAATTTTTATAAAATCAATCATGGTCAACCATGGTCAATCATGGACAACCATGGTCAATCGTGGCCAACCATGATCCAATGTTGCATTGTGACAAATATTGTCTCAATATGAAAATAACCATTGTCAACTATGGTCAACATTATTTATTTTAGGGTTTATAATATTTATTCCCTTGCATTCATAATCCCTTAGGGTTTTAGTATAAATCCTTTTCGTTTATTATTCCCTTGGTTCTATAATATCAATCCCTTGGGTTTATTACTCTAAGGGTTCATATCCCTAGGGTTTAATATTTTTTGCTTGGGTTTATAATCCCTTGGATTTTTAGTATTAATCCCTTGGGTTTATTATTCCATTGGGTCTATACTATCATGGTCAACCATGGTCAATCATGGTCAATAGAGGTCAACCATTTTTTGTAAAGTCAATCATGGTCAACCATGCTCCAATGCCACATTGTGACAAAGATTGTCTCAATATGAAAATAAACCATGGTCAATCATGCTCCAATGTCTCATTGTAACCAATATTGTCTTGATATGAAAATAAATCATGTTTAATTATGGAAAACCATGGTCCTATGTCACATTGTGAAATTGATTGTCTCAATATGAAAATCTACCATGGTCAACCATGTTTATTTTAGGGTTTCTAATATTTATCTTATGGTTTATATACCTTGGGTTGGTCAATCATCATCAATATGAAAAGAAACCATGGCCAATCATGGTTAAATATGGTGAACCATGGTCCAATATCACATTTTGACAAAGATTGGCTCAGTATGAAAATCTATTATGGTCAACCATGGTCTCACGTCACATTTTGACAAATATTGTCTCAATATGAAAACCAATCATGTTCAACCATGTTTTTTAAGAGTTTATAAAATTTATCTTAGGGTTTACATACCTTGCATTTATGTTATTCCCTTGGGTTTAATATTATTCATGTGGGTTTCTAATCCCTTGGGTTTATTAATCCTTTGAGTTCATAATTTCAATCATGGCCAACCATGATCAATCATGGTCAACCATGATCAATCATGGTCAACCATGAGCAATCATGGTCAACCATAGTCAACCATGGTAAATCATGGTCAAGCATGCTTAACCATGTTATATAAAATTATTTATGGGTCAACGTCACATTGTGACAAGGATTGTCTCAAAATGAAAATTAACCAAGGTAAACCATGGTTAACCATGTTTATTTTAGGGTTTACAATAGTTATATTAGGGTTTATATACGTTGGGTTTATAATGTTAATCACTTGGGTTTAATCATTTTCTCTTGGGTTCATAATCCCTTGTGGTTTTAGTATTAATCTCTTGGGTTTATAATATCAATCCCTTGGATTTATTAATCTAAGGGTTTGACCATGGTCGACCATGGTATAACATCGCGTTGCAAAAAATATTTTCTTAATATAAAAATCAACCATGGTCAACCATGTTCATTTAAGGGTTTATAATTTTTTTCTTATGGTTTATATACCTTGGGTATATCTTATTCCCTTGGGTTTAATATTACTCCCTTGGGTTTTTAGTATTAATCCCTTGGGTTTATAATATAAATCATGGCCAACCATGGTCAACTATAATGATCAATCTTGGTCAACCATTGCCAACCATTTTTTATAAAATCAATCATGGTCAACCAAGGTCAATCATGGGCAACCAAGGTCACATTTTGACAAATATTATATCAATATGAAAATCAATCATGGTCAACTATGGTCAACATTGTTTATTTTAGGGTTTATAATATTTATCTTACGATTTATATACCTTGGTTTTATAATATTAATATCTTGAGTTTAATACTATTCCCTTGGGGTTTTATTATTAATCCTTTGGATTTATTATTCCCTCGAGTCTATAATATCAACCCCTTGGGTTTATTAATCTAATGGGTTGACATTCCCAGGGATTATTATTCCCTTTAGCTTATTAATGTAAGGCTTAATATTATTCCCTTGGGTTTAATATTATTTCCTTGGGTTTATAATCATTTGGGTTTTAAGTATTAATCCCTCGGGGTCATAATATCATTGTCAAACCTGGTCAATCATGGTAAAAAAAGGTTAAGAATGTTTTGTAAAATCAATCATGTTCAATAATGGTCAACCATGGTCCAACGTCGTAGTGTGACAAATATTGTCTCAATATGAAAATCAACCATGGTCATCCAGCTTCCATTGTTGCACTAGAGATTGACTTAACATGAAAATTAATCTTGGTCAACCATGGTCCAACATCACATTGTGACATTGATATCAAAATCAACCATGGTCAACGTTGTTTATTTTAAGTTTTATAATATTTATCTTAGGGTTTATATACCTTGGGTTTATAATATTAATTCCTTTAATTTAATATTATTTCATTGGGTTCATAGTCCCTTGGGATTTTAGTATTAATCGCTTGGGTTTATAATATCAATCCCTAGAGTTTATTAATTTAAGGGTTCATATTCCTAGAGTATAATACTAAAACCCCAAGGGAATAATATTAACCTAAGGTATTAATACTAAAAACACATGGGATTATAAACCCAAGGGAATAATAAAAAACCCTAGTGATTAATATTATAAACCCACGGTATATAAAACCCACAGAATAATATTAAACCCTAAGGAATATAAACCCTAGTGGATAATATTAAACCCTTGGGTTGATTAATCCCTTAAGTTTAATACACCTTTGATTTATAATATTGGATTTGTATACCTTGGGTTTATAACATTTATCCCTTGGGTTTAATATTATTCCCTTGGGTTTATAATCCCTTGAGCTTATATTTATTGGTTTATAATTTCTAATTATAATCCCATGGGTTTATAATATTACTATTATTAATTAATATTACTACTAATATTACTAATTAATATCATTAATCGATATTACTATTATTATTAATTATAATGATAATAATAAAATTTTTGTTCCTATATTTTTTTGTATTATATTTTTATTGTTATATATTTATCAATGGTAGATACAAATGAAGCCTTTGGCTATATCAATCACATTAATATATTAATTTGGTTGTTCTAGTTACCATATAATAAGATCTTATCATACATTACCTTGCATAATCTTATTATATGTATCATTGCATGCTTGTTATATGCCTCATTATTAAAGATAAAATGTTCAATATGTCATGCCATTCGATAACAACTAATAGCCATGCTTACATAGCCATTTAATCCACAACCAAAAGGTACAAGATCATAAAATTAATGTATTCCAAGTATATGTCCCAAATTTTGTTTGATATTCCGATCATTTGCACAAGAAATTGGAGGATACTATAATAGGGATCTCATTGCATGCAAACCAACCTTAGATTGTAAAATTACGACATACAAACATAAGAGGTTTCACCAATAGGACTGAAATAGAGAGCTTCAAGGGTACCAAAATCAATTCTACAATGCAAGAAACTCCCGCCAAAGTAGGTTGGTTAGGGTTCCTTAAAAGGTTTCAAGGCTCAGATGTTAGATATACATTGCAATCCACCAATACATTTGATGAAACTAGAGCCTGAGCATAGTAAATGGAAATTACAATCATATAGGTTTTTAGCGGTCAAGTGATTGAGCTTCCTTCTCTCAGAGTGAAATGGTACAAGCACTTCTAGATTTTAAATGAGCAATAGATGTCATTTTTAAAGGTTACTTCAACACAACTTGATTTGTGGAAGGATATGTAAATGAGTGTTTTGGCAGAGCCATGGGACGAGTTTGTACTCACCATGCAATGATTTATCACTTGTAAGGAGTAGTATAGCACAATCTACTATTGTAACATTTGTATCCTCATGCACTTAAGAGGAGGCACATTATTAATTAACTATATTGAATATAATGGTATAAATATTAGTCCAAGTTGTAATATTAATTATTCTAGGAATGTATTCCATGAATATTCTAAAATATTCTTAGTAGTATACACAAATCAAAGGTTGAGATTTATGTCCAAGTAGTTATTCCCTTTTCGCTCATTTAATTAGATTGATTAATTAAAAAAATGTCATATGAAGTGAGTTATGGTTTTTAGGGCATGAAGTATTGATAAGTTATGGTATTGGCACATGGTATTGTAATAAAGTTCATTTACAAATTAAAAATCTCCTTGGTAAAGTGAGGGAAATTTCCATGAAAAAAATCTAGTTCCATGATTTTTCAAAAGTATATATGATTAACTTATATATTAATTATTTTCATAATTAATAATAGTTATAATTTAATTAGTTTTATGATTTTTTTAATTGTAACAACTTGAGAAGTATTACAAAGTAAGTGCTTCAACGTTTATTATGAATTGATACTTAATAGCATTTATTAGTGATTTTCTTAATATAGCTATGCTAGTTTTTTTTCAAAAAATGAGTAGTGATTTGATATTAATAAAAAATCTTATTTTCTCTCTAAAACCCTTACAAAGCCCCACATTGTTACTATATTCAGAAGACCAAAAAATTTCTAGCTTATACTTATGGCACTTTTTTTTTAGATATTCTAAACAAGTTCCCACTATAATATTTGCCATATTTGCAAAACCTCCTAAGAGTAATATATACCTGCATAACATCAAAAGGTTTCAACGGATAGTAAAATCTTGGCTACAAACAACCCTACCTTTCTAGCTTCTCCTTTCAATTCAAATTGTCAACCTTGTCCTGTTGTTGCTGCCCCTTGGGCTCTCTTAGCCTTTTCCTTCGTTGGTACTTCACTCATTGCATCTTCTTCCAAGGTAAACTGGGCTCCACTATTGTGATTCTCTTCGGCCTCTACCAATTTGACGTCCATTGGTACGAATTTTGTTCGTACTTCAGATTGGAGCTTCTCCATTTGACTCTACAATCGTGCATGTTTAGTGTCCATTAACAATGGGAATGTTTTCCTTTCCTTCTCCTTACCTGCATTCCTTTGCAGCAAAAAATTCAAATTGTGGGACAAGAGCAGGAGGAATGTGCGTGCAATATACTGGGCTGTCAAAGGTGCACAGCGGGACGAAAGGAGGAACGTCGGGGCTGACCTGTAACGCCGAAACGACAGGGAAATATTAGCCGCCTCCGCCATTATCGCTTGACCTTTGACGGCGAAACGACAGGGAAATATTAGCCGCCTCCGCCATTATCGCTGCCCTTTCAAGGCGAAACGACAGGGAAATATTAGCCGCCTCCGGCATTATCGGACTTTATTATATATGCAGCAACACGGTTCCACAAAATTTATTCCTCCTACGATGGAAATTCGTTCTATTATTATTATATATATTTATCAAAAGGGTTTTTAAGTATATCATCTGTCAAGTTAGACATGGAAAGAAACACTATTAAATTAGACATTGCGAGAAACACTGTGAAACTGATGACAGAATAAAGACCATGAAAATGATAAGCTCAAGCTTTGAGGAGTGTGGGGTGCGTGTGGTTACAAATTGAAAAAAAAAAGGGGGTTATGTGAGGGAGGTTTCTAAATGTATTCCCTAATGAAAAGTCAGAAGTCAAGGAACAGAATGTATTCCAGCTACCGAATATTCATAAAAGGCTTGTCGAAATCAATACTACATTGAATTATAAAATCATAAAAGAACATGTGTGGAAATTTCTTCTAATACAATCTAATTTCTGGCTCCTTATGTTATTAATCTTTTAAAGATATTATAATTTTAATAACAATTCAGTAAATTTATTTAATATTATAATGCTAATAACAATTAATTAAAATTATAGATTTGGAAGAGATTTGAATGGCCCAACGAACCCTTCCTTTTAACTTTAAATTTATGGGATATTAAAAAATAAATCTTTTTAAATCTTTAAAATGATTACATTTGTATTGAAATAATTCATCTAATATATTAAAATAAAATAAAAATTTATTTTCTATTTTAATTATTATATATAAATAAATGATATTAAAATATTTTATATAGTGGACATAACTTATTTTATTTATAATCAATATTAAAACGCTTTTTTAATAATTAAAGAAAAAATCTGATATCTTTCTCAATTGCATTTCTATTTAATAGAAAATATTTTTATTTTGAAATTTTTTTATAAAACTAATTTTAAAAAATTTCCTTTCTAACCCATTTAAATATTTTTTATTTATTAATATTGAATCTTTTAAATATTATATATCTAGTTTGTACTAAGTCTACATGGAATTACACACAATTTTTTCATAAGGTCTTCTGGAATTACACACAACTTTTTCATTAAGTTGTAAAAGTACCGAGACTTAGTTAAGGATAATAAATTTTTATTTTGTAGGTCATATATTATTATTTTCAAATTTAAGAAAAAATTATGGAGGAATAAAGAGTTATAGAGGGAATTGAAACTAAAATATTATATGGAAGAGATTAATTTCAATATTGAAAACCATAATTATTTATCAGTGTGGACAAGTGTTATGGATAAAATGAACATTTCTAAAATAAGAGCTAATTTTCATTAATTTTATAGTGAAATTGGGCATTGATCTATTCCCAAAATAGCACAGGAAGAAAGAATTAGTCACTTGTGTTATATTGAAAAGGTTGAAAATGAACAACACTTTCTCTTAAATTAACCATCTTAAAATCAATTCCATTCTAATTTTCAAAATATGTAGCATTCCACCAATTTTTTTCACCAGTCACACTGCCAAAATATAAATAAAAAATTATATTCCAATCTTGTATATAACTAATGTAATCATAATAATAATAAATAAACCTTAACCTAAAATATAGGTCGGTAGTATTATTATAAGTCGGACATATATTTGATTATATACACTTGAAAACAAGTGATAGAATTAGCCATCATTTAATGCCATTATAAACTAGGTTCATATGCAAGTTAAAAATAATTGTGGATAATAATTATCAAAGATGCCATGATTATAAAATTGATGGAGTTGATTCTCTCTTCATCAAGAATGGAAATTAAAGAGATATAGATTACTTGTTGGTAGAAATTGTTTTCATTGTATAAATTGCTATAAATTTAACACATTATGGATGTATTACAAATTAATTATAATATAGATATTTATTAAACTAGCAATTATTTTTAAAGGTGTAAAGATACATCGAAGAAACTGAACATGTTTATGATGTTTTTTGTGGCAAAGGAAAGAAAACAACCTAATGGGTGGAGGATGGAGGGGAGGAAAAGTGTTGTGTTTAAGCTTGCAATAGTCTCACACTTATGTCTATTCATGTCTCAGAGACATTGCTTGAACCACCTGGCTAAATCATTTTTTTTCCATTCATACCACTATGTTAAAATATTATACACATATTATATCCAAGCTATAACATGCAAGGTAATGAGGAGAAACATTACCATAGGTCCTCATGGTCACTAGCGTATAAACCAGCCTAGATTCATCTTAACTATGGATCTATCAATCGTCGAGAGGGATCAAATCTCTCGAGATGTAAACCTCTTTTTTGAGTACAAAACTTGAGAAAAGGTTTTCACCTCGAGATATTTGATCCCTCTCAGCGTTAGATAGATCCAGAGTTAAGATAGATCTAGGTTGGTTTCAGTCATGTGCGACCAAAGAAAATCTAACAAACATATAATTAATTCTATAAATAATATGTAAATTCATCTAATATTAATATAATCATTTTAAATATGTTAAATATTTCTTAGAGTAATATGGTCATTTTAATTTTAAAATTGCTTAGTTACCTCACTTTGTTGAGATGACAAATATTGTTAATTACTTTAATGATGAGAAATAATGAAATAAAATTTTTGAATGTAATAGTGTTGAATGATAGAAAATGTGAGTAATAAGAACATAGTCAATTACAAATAGTCTTAATTGTGATTAATCTCAAACTATTTTCTTCTACTACTCTTATTGTCACCCTTGTTACTTTTGTCATCTTTTCATATCGATTGTCATCTTTTCATGCTGACTATATGAAAAGGAAAGGTTAAATCGTAAACCATTTAAATCCTTAACTCTAGCTATTGTAGTAAACATCATACCTTGTCTCTCTCTCTCTCCAATATTAATAGGTTGAATTACTATAAGACAAAAATTAATGTACATTGTGGAAAATGTTTTGTTCTTACACTAAAATAAATGCACAGTGTTAATCCAATCACTTTAAAATTAATGTACCATTATACATCCAATTACATCAAATCAGAAATCAACATCTACAATAAAATGAATGCATATAATGTAAGAAATCAAATAATATTAAAAAATAACATTTACACTGAAATCAAATCATCTAATGCCAGCAATCAAATAGGATTAGAAATCACCATCGACACTGCAATCAATGGATCTAGTGCAAGCAATCAAATAGGATTAGAAATCACCATCTACAATGAAATCAATGAATCTAGTGCAAGCAATCAAATAGTATTAGAAATCACCATCTACACTGAAATCAATGCATTTAGTGTAAGAAATCAAATAGGGTCAGAAATCATCTACATTGAAATCAATGCATTTAGTGCAAGAAATCAAATATCATTAGAAATCAACATCTACATTGAAATCAAGGCACCTGTTGCAAGCAATCAAATAGGATTAGAAATCACCATCTACACTTAAATCAATGCATTTAGTGCAAGCAATAAAATAGTATTAGAAATCATCTACATTGAAATCAACACATATAGTGCAAGTAATCAAATATCATTCGAAATCATCTACACTAAAATCAATGCATCTAGAGCAACAAATCAAATAGGATTAGATATCACCATTTACATTGAAATCAATGCATCTAGTACCAGAAATATTCTTCCATCTCCCCTCCCTCCATCTCTCCTTATTTATCTCTCTATCTCAACCCCTCAAATACACACAATCTCTCACTCCATATATATCAATATCTTTATCCCTCCCTCCCTCTCTCCATCTTTCTCTTCTTCCCTCTCTTCACTTTCCATCTATATATCCATCTCCCTTTGTCTCTCTATATCACCACCAAAACATACACTATGTTTCTCCAATCTATCTATCTATCCCTCCTTCCTTCTCTCCCTCTCTCTCTCTCTCTTCCCCTTCTATCCTTCTCTTTCCATCTTCCTTATCACTCCCTTTCTCTCTCTCTCCACCTTTCTCTCTCTATGTATTTCTTCTTAGCTCCCTCTCTCTCTCTGTCCAACTCCATCTCTCTTTCACTCCTTCTCTCTACTCTCTCACTTTATCTCTCTTCCTTCCTCTCTCTCCCTTTCTCTCCCACCTCTCTCTCTCTCTCTCTCTCTCTCTCCCTCCAAATGTGTATTATATCCATCCCTCTCTCCTCTCTCCTTGTCTCCCCCATTCTCTCCATATCTCCTTTTGTGTCTCTTTATCTCACCCCCAAACATACACACTCTCTCTACATCTCTCCCTTGTCACTCCATCTATCTATCCACCTCTATCTATGAATTTATTCTTCCCTCCCTCTCTACCCCTCCAAATCCATCTCCATATCCCTTCCTCTCTCCTCCTCTCTCTCCCTTTCTCTCCTACCTCCTTTCTTCCCCTCTCTCTCTCTCTCTTTCTCTCTTACCCCATAACTCTCCTACTCTCTCTTAACTCATGTCTCTCATTCTTCCTGTCTCCCCCTTTCTCTCCCCTCTCTCCTCTCTCTCTCTCTCTCGCTCACTCTCTTTTCCCTCCAATCCTCTCTCTTCCCTTGTCACTCTCTCTCTCTCCCCCTCCAACTATGTTACTATATCCCTCCCTCTCTCCTTCTATCCCCCCTTCTATTCATATCTCCTTCTTTGTCTCTTTATATCACCCCTAAACATACACACACTCTCTCTATCTCTCCCTTGTCACTCCCTCTCTCTCTCCACTTCTCACTCTCTATGTCCTTCTTCTTCCCTCACTCTCTCCCCCTCCAACTCCATCTCTATATCCCTTCCTATCTTCTCCCCTCTCTTAATTCCTCTCTTTCATCCTTCCTCTGTCTCCCTTTCTCTCCTACCTTCCTCTCTCTTCCCCCATCTCTCTCTCTCTCTCTCTCTCTCTCTCTAATCCTCTCACTATCTCCCTCACTCTCTCCTTATCTCTCTCTCCCCCTCCATCTTTGCATCCTCCTCTTATCTTACCCTTCTCTACCTCTCTCACTCCTCCAACTCCTCTACTTCTCTCTTTCTCTTCATTCATCCTCTCCCCTCTCCTTTACTTTATCTCCATCTCTCCCTTGTCACTCCCCCTATCATTGTACGTCTTTGTTTTTCCCTCCCATATATATCTAGAGTTAATATATATCATGATATATTAATATATATTAGAATATAAAAAATTAATATTGTATTAATAATATCAATATTTGATTTAATAATAATAATATTAGGGTTAATAATGTTTTTTTTGCATGGTATTAACAATACTTTGGCCCGTGGTATTTGGCTCATAGGAGTCACCTAAATAAAACCTCTTGTTTTAGTGTTAGTAAGTATAAAGAGGTTTATGGAGTAAATATATAAAGAAGTTTCATTTATTTACCATAGGTGGTTTATTATTATTTTTATTTATTTATCATATCTCTTTTATTTACCATGGTTTTGGCCCATAGTCTTGGTATATAATTAGATGTTGATTTCTAATCCTATTTGATATATTTTTATTCATTTACCATACCTCTTTATACCTTTTTTATATTTATTTATTTACCATACCTCTTTCATCAATATGGTATTTGGCCCATGGTATTAATAATTATTTGTCCATAGGCTTCACCTAAATAAAACCTCTTTTTTTGACTTGTCATAAATATAAATAGGTTTATGGAGTCAATATAAAAAGAGGTTTTATTTATTTACCATATCTCTAGTTTATTTATATTTTTATTTATTTACGATACCTTTGGAGTAAATATAAAAAAGGTTTTATTTATTTACCATACCTCTTTTCTAAGTGTTTGTAAACCACTTTATATTTTAAATTTGTATTGTGTTTATACATAATAATAATTAGATTGATTTTTAAATAGGGCCAACATTAAATTGAGATGTTAAATGCTAAACATTACATTTACTTTTACATGTTTACATATGCCCCGCTGTAGACTCGGCATAAAAATGTAATTGCATAGAGGAAATGACTCTAGTGACCATCAAATTCTAGGATATTCTGCAATCAACATAAAGAAGGGGGTTTATTTTAAAATTTTAGCTATCTACTTTTAAATATTTTAAATTAATTTGGAGCCATATTCCTAGAGCCATTAATTCCAGTTTTAAATTTAAATTTAAATTTTGTCTAGAAAAATTTGTTGGAATTGTAAATTTATGTGGTGTAGTTTAAAGAATCCAAGTGTCCAAATAAACTTTCAAGGCATTGTATCTGTAATGACCCCGGAAAATTTGTAAATATCATTATATCTGTAATGACCCCGAAAAATTTGTAAATATTTTATTGCCGCTGTAGGTAAATACATTGGACAAGGTTATTATTTTTTGTTTATCAAATATTGTAACTTCTCATTGGGAAGTTGTTTTAACAAAAAAAAAAAAGAACAGTTGCTAGCATAAGGGAAAAACCCTAACTGCCTCCCCCAACTATAAGCACCCAAGGGAAAGAAGGGGGGGGAGAAAAATGACCGTGTTGTTGGGACAAACGGGGAGGATGGCAAAATAATGCTAAGTTCGGTGGTGACCAGATAGCATTGGCACGTAGTGCAGAAGGTTTGCTGAAGGCTATGGTCTGGCAAACAAGCTTGGGGGCAGATTTGGTCGTGCAGACAAATCTCACGGATGGGAGGAAGACAAGTAGAGAACCGATGGTTACGAAGCTTTGAAAGAGAGAAACAAATTCCTAAACCTACCGGGAACAGGTAAGTACAATTTATGATAACCTTGTACTATTATTTATTGTGCTGCCGAAGAGCTCCATTTAATGATATCTGGTTAGATTTTGTTAAGAGGGCTCTATTTTATGTTATCTGGTTAGACTTTGTTAGAGGGGTTCAAGTAGAAAACTTTATTAAGAGGAAGTGTTATGGCAGGAACAATGACTATAGGTGGGGAAATAAACAAATAGTTCATAATTGAGAGATGTAGATATTCCTTTAATAAACAAACTATAGGGGACTGACGCCTTGTTGAGGCACCCGTGTCTGTGCGGACCAGGTGAAAAATCCTAGGTGAATCCTGGGGGACTCACGCTGTAGGTAAATCGATGAAAATCTAACCATAAAACTACACCTTAGCTGTAGTCGCAGGCCTTTTGGAACCGGGTGGTGTATGCCTAGATCATTTTAGGAAAAACTGCAAGACAGCAAGCTTAACAATATATTCATCTTTCGGCAATCATGGAACTTACCCAAATTCCATCAAACAATAAAGTTACTGCTCTTGATACTTGAAAGTAAACAAAACTGAAAACATTTCTTTCATAAAACAAGAAGAAAGGAGAAATTGTTGAGCGAGACGAGGCTAGCTGGAGAATTTAATGAACACAATGCCCATTGGAGGTCGGAACTAGCCATGCAGTTATAGCAAGGTTAACTAGTAAGATAGCACTGAAAACTAAGATGACCAGCGCTATTGACAGTGCCAATTCAGGACCCCTGCGCACCCTAATGGGTTAGCCGCGGATTCGCGTTCTCATCAAGAAAACAAGGAAAAGTCGTGTAATGACGGCTTCTTTCCTCTAATCTGAGAAGATTACAAAACCCTCTCATCGAGTACAGTTGATACCCTGATAGTCGCATTTATGTAAATTCAGAGCAGTAGTAAACTGTAATGACAAAAAGGAATTATCCCTCTATCTCTAAAACTATCCAGAGTGTTTTCAAAATGGAAATGTATATAGATATAACGAGAACTAGAATCTATTATTAAACCTAGTGTAGAATCAAACACGGCATGAAAATAAACCAGATAATTATATGTACATACATTCCTCTAAGGAAAACATCCATGTATATATATCACAGAGTAGAGATAGGAGTAGCGGCCTTAGCCAAATATAGGAGCCGAATGATAGTCCATAAAGTTAAAATTCATAAATATATACATAACAAAAGGGAGCAGCGGACTATCGCTCAACCCAAGAGTCACATGACTTATCAACACATGTTCAGGGAGATAAATAATTGTACATGAATCATACAACCTCAAGCCGAGGCGAAGTTGGCACCATAATCTTACAAGACCTCTGCCCAGGCGAGTAAGTCCACTAAAATTAGAAACAAGACTGAACTATAACAATATACTTTGATCAAAGCACATGCAGATGAAACCCTTTACTGGGTAGTAAGCTGTAGGGAGTAGCCTCCAAAAGAAAGAGGCATAACGAAACCATTTCCAGAGCGGAAACTGGCAACCCAACCTGACAAGAGGAATTATGTATGAAGCGGCTTGAAAATCCGCTAATCCTTTATTTCCACCACAGTCTAGAATCAAAGGGGATTCGGAAGTGTAGACTTACCCGAGAGAAAAGTGTGCCATGACTGGAGAAGGAGCCGACTCACCATCATCACTAACAGCGCATCATATTCATGGCGCGAAAGAGCCTGCAATAGCGGAAGTCGGATTGGAAATTACTGACAGCTTTCATGAGAAAATAGGAGAATGTAGACTGAAACGAAACTGGAAAAAAAACCAAGGAACAACCTAACCTGACTGCAAAAAAGACTGTCAAACTCCATGAGAGGGAGGCACCCGGATCACCCCTGTAAGGTGGTATAGGAAAGACCCCATCCTACTAATTCGCGAACAGTAGAACCTAGACCAGGAGCCAAGGCCAAATGCATCGAATGAGCACCAAACCTAGTAGCGTGAGACTGAAAAGTCATTTGGAGAAATGCCAGTCGTTTGATGGAATGAAAGGGGTTTCTAGCATCGATTTGATCAGGAATCCCGAGGAAGGTGGTATCACTGCAGTATAAATCAAATCAACACCGCAGCAGAGTTATTACCCGAAGATGATTTTGGCCAAGCTCGAGGTGGAGGCTTAGCTGTCACACTCCAGGTGAGTTGCCATTAAGAGTGGAATGAGAGGTATTGTCACAGTACTTGTCAACACTTAAATCAACCCAAAAGTAAACTAGACTCATTATGTAATTGCGTTGGCATAATAAATGTAGTTCGGTGTGAAACGGGGTAAAACAAAAAGAATTGTTTCCTTGGGTAAATCGCAAGGTAAAAACTTTAATTTTTGTGTTTTCATACTTTTGTTATGGGGAGATATGACATATGGTATTAAAGCCCAGTAACAAAATTGTGGCCTCTGGGAATTGGAACTGTTAGACTAATAGAAGATAATTTATTTCCATATCAAGGAACAGTTAGGAAATTCTTATGCATGACTACTCATCTGTAATTTTTTTGTTCTGTTAGTACAGGTGAAAGAGTGACAGTATGAGAAGAGGAGACAGTGCTTCACGCAGGTATTTGATGGGTCAGGGACCTGTACCTAGCCCTGAGAGTAATCCCGAGTTATGGGTATAGCTCGAAGAGGAGGTCCACAATACCAATCAGGCTATTTTTGAGACAGTGCAAGAATTGAAAAATGAAATGGCCCGGTTACGAGAAGATAACACACGACTAACTATGGAGCAATAGAGAATTATAAAAAGCCTATCTAACAAACAGAATCAGCCTCCACCAAATCCCAGCGCCGAGCAGAAAGGAATGTCAGAAAATCAGAATCACCACAGAGAACACAAAGAGTCAGAAGGACGGGAAGAGGAAAGATCTGACAATGCTTCTGAACATCAGACATCAAAAAGGCAACGAGTAGAGTTGCAAGGAGAATTTCGTAAGATTAAGCCGCCATAGTTTGACGGGGAACAGGAGGAAGCAACTGAATCATGGTTGCAACATGAATAAATATTTCTAGCTATACGAATACGATACCAACCTTAAGGCACGACTGGCCATCTTCCAATTATAGGGAAAGGCTACCCTATGGTGGGAAGAAGTTAATATGGTAAAAGGAGTAAGTGAACCGAACATCACCTGGGAGAAATTTCAGAAATATTTCATGGAAAGGTACCTGATCGAGCGTTTTTATGATGAGAAGGCTAGGGAATTCCATGATCTGTAATTGGGGCAACAGACTATGGATGAATTTATTACTATTTTTACTTCACTGCTCCGTTACGTGCCTTATATTCGGGAGGAGAAGGCTAAAGTGCAGAGATTTTTCAGTAGTCTACCTTTGAGCATGAGGGAAAGAATCGAGTTTGACAGCCCAAGGACAATGGACAAGGCTATTCGTAAAGCTCACATCTGCTACCAACAAAACAAGCAGAAGGGAGAAAATCTGGGTAAGAAATGGGGCAATAAGAAAAGAAACAAGCTGGCTGGTGGTACTAAAGGAAATCGTGGTGGAGGTATCAAAGGATATACCAAGGGACAGAATAGCTGAAATATGCAGAAGAATCCGCTCCGGTTAAAACTCCCTAATGAGTCCAGAACCACGGAACAACCTGGGAAGATAGACAATGAAGGGACAACAAGGCCTCCGGTGCAATGTTGGGGTTGTGGTGGACCCCATTAAGTGAAACTGTCCTCAACGAAAAGGAACTGAACAGGTTTCCCAAGTCTATGAAGCATCTACAGTAGGCAATGTAGGACAGAGCCTACCAAGGATTAATGTTGCTCTTGAGGATCATCAGGCGGAGTACCAGCCGACCATGGTGGAATTTGAAGGTAAACTCTTAGACCTTGCTGTAACTATTTTAATTGACCCTGGTGCAACATTAAGTTATATTAGTCCTAGAATTGTGGAGCACTGTAAGTTGCAACCTGTTAAATTTAAGGACCCTTGGCTAGTACAGCTGGCAATAGGGGCAAAAAGATGGGTGAATGCTAAGGTTAAAAACTGCCCCCTTAAAGATAGTTGGACAGCCAGTCACAGCAGATTTAAATGTGCTTCCTCTTGGCTCATACAATATATTGATTGGTATGGACTGGTTTGAGAAACACTGGTCCATAATTAATTGTAAAACCAAGACTATCAATTATAAGGATAATCTTGGAATAAAGCAGGAGATGCAGGGAATTAAGCGTCCAATGCAAATTCGGCCCATAACAGCCTCCCAGTTAGCAAAATGCATTAGGAAAGGATGTCATATTTATGCCATCTAGGTGGGTTATGCCAACTCGAAAGATAAAACAGCCACGTTGGATAGCATTCCTATAGTTCAGGATTTTTCTGATGTATTCCCAGAAGAGATTCTAGGCCTATCGCCTAAAAGAGACATTGATTTTACCATCGAGCTGGTGTCAGGGGCAGCGCCGGTGTCCTGAGCACCTTACAGAATGAGCATACCAGAATTAACGGAGTTAAAAATGCAATTGCAGGAGCTGCTGGACAAAAACTATATTCGCCCCAGCGTGTCACCCTGGAGAGCCCCAATGTTGTTCGTTAGGAAGAAAGACGGGACTCTTCGCATGTGTATGGATTATCGTCAGTTGAACAAACTGACGGTCAAAAATAAGTATGCTTTACCCCGCATCGATGAATTGTTTGATCAAGTAAAAGGGGCAACAGTTTTCTCAAAGATCAATCTGCGATCAGGGTATCACCAGATCAGAATTAAAGAGGAAGACATAGCTAAGACAACTTTCAGAACAAGGTACGGCCATTACGAGTTTGTGGTGTTACCCTTTGGATTGACCAACACCCCTGCAACTTTTATGTGTCTAATGAAAAACGTATTCCATTAGTATTTGGATAAGTTTGTGTTGATCTTTATTGATGATATTCTAGTTTATTCCTGAACTATGTAGGAGCACCAGGAACACTTCAAGATCGTATTGCAAACCCTTCGGGAACACAAATTATATGCAAAATTCAGCAAATGCAATTTCTTCAAGGAGAAAATACAATATTTGGGGCATATAATCACTAAAGAAGGAATCACTGTGGATCCCAAAAAAATAAGGACTATAATGGAATGGCCGGTGCCCAAGGATGTGGCAGACATTCGATTCTTCCTGGGGCTAGCAGGCTATTGCAGACGGTTTGTGGAGGGGTTTTCGAGAGTAGCTTATCCCATCACTTCCTTACAGAAAAAGGGAAGAGAGTTTAGATGTAGCACTGAGTGTCAAAGAAGTTTTGAGCAACTTAAATACTTGCTCACCACTACACCTATTTTAAGCATCGTTGACCCAAACAAGGATTATGTGGTGTGCATAGACACAAGTAAAGAAGGAGTAGGCAGAGTGCTAATGCAGAAAGGGAAGGTAATAGCCTACGAATCAAGAAAGTTGAAAGAGCCTGAGCAGAAATATTCTGCTTATGATTTAGAGTTGGCAGCTGTGATTCACGCCCTGAAAATGTGGAGACATTACCTTATTGGAAGAAACATTCTGTTATTAACAAATCACCACAGTTTGACAAATTACTTCAGCCAACCCACTCTAAATTCAAGGCAAGCACGGTGGGTGGACTTCCTAAGTGGGTTTGACTTTGAGATCAAGCATCTAAAAGGAAAGGAGAATTGAGTGGCAGACGCCTTGAGTCAAAAGTTGCAATGCTTGTATGAGATTTCTTGCAGCGAAAGGAAAAGTCCCTTCGGGGAAGTGATTAAAAAGGTTGCCGAGAAAGATTCTGTTTATCAACAAATAAAATAGCAAGTGCAACAACCAACCAACAAGGACAAACAGCCAGAATATGCTTTGGATGCTGCTGGAATGCTGTATTATAAGAGAAGACTATACGTGCCCAACCAGCACAGTATTAAAAATCTGATATTGGATGAGTATCATAGGAGTCATTATGCTGGACACCCAGGATATCAAAAGATGATCACTGCACTTCGAAAAGAATATTATTGGCTGCGTATGAAGAAATATGTGGCGGGTTATTTGGCACGATGTCTAGATCGTCAGCAAATTAAAGCAGAACACCAACATCCTGCGGGCTTATTACAACCATTACCCATCCCGGAATGGAAGTGGGAGACCATTTCGATGGATTTCATAATAGGTTTGCCTAATTCAAAGAAGAATAACGACTCCATCATGGTGGTGGTGGACAAGTTAAGTAAGTCAGCACATTTTAGACCGATACAATCTACTTACAAAGTTGTGCAGGTCGCCCATAATTTCATGCAAAATATATTCAGATTGCATGGGCTACCAAAGGTAATAATCTCAGATTGCAATGTAAAATTTACATCGGTCTTTTGGAAGACATTTTTCGAGGAGTTGGGAACTCAGCTGAACTTTAACACGGCTTACCACCCACAAACATACGGGCAGAATGAACGGGTGAATCAGGTGTTGGAGGACATGTTAAGGGCATATGTGATGCAGCAACCCCATAAGTGGGAGGATTACCTACACTTGGTGGAGTTTGCGTACAATAATGGTTATCACACGTCGTTGCAGATGAGCTCCTTTGAAGTATTATACAGGCAAAAGTGCTGCACCTCCTCATTTGGGGTGGACCATAAATGCTTAAGGAAATGAAAGAACTGGTCAAAAAGATACATGCTAATCTGAAAGCAGCACAGGATAGGAAAAAGAACTTCGCTGATCAGAAAAGGAGATTCAAGGCATATCAAGTCAGCGATCATGTGTACGTAAGAATTCGAGCAAAAAAGACTACTTTACAAAGGAGTGGGTGCACTAATCTGGCACCCCGATTCTGTGGACCTTTTCAGATCTTGGCTAAAATCGGGTCGGTAGCGTACCAGCTCACCTTGCTAAGTCATATGCGGGTTCACAACATTTTTCATGTTTTTGGTATTAAAAAAATATGTTTACGATCCTAAGCATGTAATCAACTGGCAAGATATACAGGTAAGGAATGGCCCAGTAGATAGACTTACATAAATTCTGTAAAGGGAAAAACTGACTTAGGATGTTGCTTGTGCAGGTAGAACCAGAAGGAGAAATCCAGGTCAAACCGCTGCACATCCTCGACCGGAGATAAGTAACGCTGTGGAAGCGGGATATTATCCAAGTTAAAGTGCAGTGGCAGCACTTTGGGCCTAATGAGGCTACTTGGGAAGATGAAGAACTTATGAAAAGGACCTATCCAGGGTTGTTCATGGCTGAAAGACATCGTGACGATGTCTAATCTCAGGGGGGAAGATGTAATGACCCCGAAAAATTTGTAAATATTTTATTACCACTGTAAGTAAATACATTGGACAAGGTTAGTATTTTCTGTTTTGATCAATAATATTGTTAACTCTGAGTTTGAGCATTAATCGAGTAATATAAAATATTGTAACTTCTCATTGGGAAGTTATTTTAACCAAAAAAAAAAGAACAGTTGCCAGCATAAGGGAAAAACCCTAACTGCCTCCCCCAATCGTAACCACCCAAGGGAAATAAGGTGGGGGGGGGGGAATGACCGTGTTGTTGGGACAAACAGGGAGGATGGAAAAATAATGCTAAGTTTGGAGGTGACTAGATAGCATTGGCACGTAGTGCAGAATATTTGCTAAAGGCTGTGGTCTGGCAAACAAGCTTGGGGGGAGATTTGGTCGTGCAGACAAATCTCGCAGATGACAGGAAGAAAAGTAGAGAAATAGTGCTTACGAAGCTCTAAAAGAGAGAAACAAATTCTTAAATCTACCGAGAACAGGTAAGTACAATTTATGATAACCCTGTACTATAACTTACTGTGCTGCCGAAGAGCTCCATTTAATGATATCTTGTTAGATTTTGTTAAGAGGGCTCTATTTTATGTTATCTGGTTAGACTCTGTTAGAGGGGTTCAAGTAGAAAACTTTATTAAGAGGAAGTGTTATAGCAGGAACAGTGACTATAGGTGGGGAAATAAACAAATAGTTCATAATTGAGAAATGCAGATATTCCTTTAATAAACAAACTATAGGGGACTGACGCCCTGTTGAGGCACCCGTGTCTGTGTGGACCAGGTGAAAAATCCTAGTTGAATCCTGGGGGGAACTCACACTGTAGGTAAATCGAGGAAAATCTAACCATAAAACTACACCTTAGCTGTAGTCGTAGGCCTTTTGGAACCGTGTAGTGTATTCCTAGATCATTTTAGGAAAAACTGCAAGACAACAAGCTTAACAATATATTCATCTTTCAGTAATCATGGAATTTACCCAACTTCCATCAAATAGTAAAGTTACTGCTATCGATACTTGAACGTAAACAAAACTGAAAACATTTCTTTCATAAAACAAGAAGAAAGGAGAAATTGTTGAGCCAGACGAGGCTAGCTGGAGAATTTAATGAACACGGTGCCCATTAGAGGTCGGAAGTAGCCATGCAATTATAGCGAGGTTAACCGGTAAGACAACACTGAAAACTAAGATGATCAGCACTATTAACAGCGCCAATTCAGGACCCCTGTGCACCATAATGGGTTAGCCGCGGATTGGGGTTCTCATCAAGAAAACAAGGAAAAGTCGTGTAATGACAGCTTCTTTCCTCTAATCTGAGAAGTGTACAAAACCCTCTCATCGAGTACAGCTGATACCCTAATAGTCACATTTATGTAAATTCAGAGCAGTGGTAAACTGTAATGACAAAAAGGAATTATCCCTCTATCTCTGAAACTATCCATAATGTTTTCAAAACAGAAATGCATATAGATATAACGAGAACTAGAATCCATTATTCAACCTAGTGTAGAATCAAACATGGCATGAAAATAAACCAGATAATTATATGTACATACATTCCTCTGAGTAAAACATCCATGTATATATATAACAAAGTAGAGACAGGAGTAGCAGCCGTAGCCAAATCCAAGAGCCAAATGATAGTCGACAAAGTAAAAATTCATAAATATATACATAACAAAAAGGAGCAGCAGACTATCGCTCAACCCAAGAGTCACATGACTTATCAACACATGTTCAAGGAGATAAATAATTGTACATGAATCATACAACCACAAGCCAAGGCGAAGTCGGCACCACAATCTTACAAGACCTCTGCCCAGGCGAGTAAGCCCGCTAAAATTAGAAACAAGACTGAACTATAATAGTATACTCTGATCAAAGCACATGTAGATGAAACCCTTTACTGGGTAGTAAACTGTAGGGAGTAGCCTCCAAAAGAAAGAAGTAGAACGAAACCCTTTCCAGAGCAGAAACTGGCAACCCAACCTGACAAGAGGAATTATGTATGAATCCGCTTGAAAATCCAGTAATCCTTTATTTCCATCATAGTCTAGAATCAAAGAGGATTCGGAACTGTAGACTTACCTGAGAGAAAAGTGTGCCATGCCTGGAGAAGGAGTCGATTCACCATCATCACCGACAGCGTATCATATTCATGGCGCGACAGAGCCTGCAATAGCGGAAGTCGGATTGGAAATTTCTGACAGCTTTCATGAGATAATAGGAGAATGTAGACTGAAAAGAAACTGGAAAAAAAACCAGGGAACAACCTGACCTGACTGCAAAAAGGACTGTCAAACTACATGAGAGGGAGGCACCTAGATCACCCCTGTAAGGTGGTATAGGAAAGACCCCAGCCTGCTAATTCGCGAACAGTAGAACCTCGACTGGGAGCCAAGGCCAAATGCATCGAATGAGCGCCAAACCCCAGTAGCATGAGATTGAAAAGTCATTTGGAGCAATGCCAGCCATTCGATGGAATGAACAGGGTTTAAACCATCGATTTGATCAAGAATCCCGAGGAATGTGGTATCACTGCAGTATCAATCAAATCGACAACGCAACAGAGTTATTACCCGGAGATGATTTTGGCCAAGCTCGAGGTGGAGGCTTAGCTATCAGGCTTCGGGTGAGTTTCCATTAAGAGTGGAATGAGAGGTACTGTCACAGTACTCGTCAACACTAAAATCAACCCAAAAGTAAACCAAACTCGTTATGTAATTGCGTTGGCATAATAATTGTAGTCTAGTGTTAAATGGGGTAAAACAGAAAGAATTGTTGCCTTGGGTAAATCGCAAGGTAAAAACTTTAATTTTTATGTTTTCATACTTTTGTTATGGGGAGATATGACAGTATCCATTTATGCATTAAAAATATAGTTTTAAAAATGAAAAGCTACATGTGCTATGTGCATATATAGAACCAATTTAGATTCATTTTGAAGAGGATTAAATCTCTTGAGGTGCATACTTCTTTTCAAGTTTTTCAAGAGGTCTCATATGCTATCTTTAGCCTTGTGGACATTAAAATTAATTTTCTTTCTTTCTCATCTTTCCAAAAATAATTAAGGGTTCTCATGTGGGTCTAAAAATAACGAGTGATATTTCCAAATATAATTACCTTTGCTCATGTGGGTCTAGCAATAACAAATTCCCATGTTAGATAACCATAGTTAAGAAGTCTTTATGTCAAGGATGGTCATTCCTAAACAAACAAATACCCAATAACCTCTCAAGTTGAATAAGATTTAAGGTGAGACTTTATCATAATGACTTAAAGCAATTTTGTGTGGGAGTCATCTTAAGAATCTCCAAAATTTGAATTCCTATACTAACTTGACCAAAAATTTAGATATTTTATGTTATATAAAAAATTGGTTAGGTTATGATCTAGCTGTAAATTTGTTGAGAAAAAACAAAATTAAGGCCATTTAATTTTTCAATTAAACATTTTATATCATTTTACCTAAAAAATCCCTTAAACACCTAAAAGAAATCTTTAAAAATACATAATTTAATATAAATATTGTCATATTTATTAATATGCTAGCATCAAGAATAGTGTAAAAGGTCATGCCCAAAATGGCTTGTTTAAATTAAATTTAAATTAGGGAGTCTGTTCCCCACTCCATCATAGGTATTATGGATTTTGAACATGAAGCTCCATAACCACATCCTAAAAATGAATATTTTTAGTTTTTATTTATGATATATAAATAAATATTTTAGAAATTGAACGGTAGTTTAAATGTAATATTTTTTAAATAATGCTAATTAAAAGTGTATTTGATTAACATGAAACTTTTTATAAATAAATTAAAAAGTAATTATATTTAAAAAGTAAAATAATTATAATATATATTTATGAATGGAAATATTTAGTTTAAATGGAAGTGAGTTATTTAATTGATGTGATAATTTTTCTATCAATTTGAGGTTGATTTCTTGTTATGTTTTTTTGTTTCTGTTTCACTTTCAGCTGGGCATATGTATCTTTGTATTATTTAGCTCATATATGCAAATGGATATATGTATTCTTCTTTCTGCATAAGCATATATACATATGAAAATATGCAATTATTTCTGTATGTAAACTTATGCCTTTATCAGTGGAGTGGTGAAATATTTATCAAATTTTCTGTATGTAAACTTATGCCTTGATGAGTGACGTGGTGAAATATTTATCAACAATTGTAGTGTATTACATAGTTTTTTAGGTTGCATTGAATTTTAATATATTTAAACAATAAGATTCATGCCACGTGGCTCCTTGCCACCAATTTCCTAGGGATTTGAGATTATTCCAATTCTAATAAGTTCTTCGTTATAATTTATAACATTCAATTATATATAAGAAAAATTTATTTCGCAAAATGGTTCATCACTTTTAATAAATTTAAAAAATTATATTCATGGCACATGGCTCCTGACCCCCCAATTTCCTAGGGATTTGAAATTATTCCAATTCTAATAAGTTCTTCCATGATAAGTTCTTCATTATTATCTAAAAAATTCATTTATATATAAGTAAATTTTATTTAGCAAAATGGTCAATTTTACAATAAGACGCGTAATTCCTTTTTTTCTTAAGTTAAAGTTGACCCATGTCTTGACCCATGTCAAAAAGAAGAGAGACAAATGTCAAGATGAAAAAGTAGTAAACTTTTAATTCATCATGAAATTAAAATTTAAAGTATAGTAATTTTTTAATTAAAGTATATTGAGATTTTACATTAATTCTTAAATCAAGGATAATGATTAAAAAAAATAATAATATGGTTTTATTTATAAGTTTAGTTATATATACGTTTTACAATGTTACATACATTTTTAGGTACTACTATATTATTCTTAGTGGGTGCACTACATTCCATCCCCTTCACATGTTTCATTATAAAGATATGGTAAGAAACCATAAAATATGAGTGACCAAGAAATGTAGCCATCCAATACCAAAGAGTAGCATTTATCAATCCTAGTCATATGTGAACATGAAGTTTAATTGCATTATTTCAATGTTGATATGGAATTTGGTTACTCCTTACCATGATATGATAATGTCTCCATGTGTCTCTCATCTGGTTGTCATTCTAGTGCCATGTTGGTCCATGTTGATACAACCATGCTTTAATGTTTGATGATTGAATAATTTTGTCTTGGAAACTTGAGCTTAATATTCCTTAACTTCTTCTTCTTATTTATGCCCCTCCCATGGCTCTTTTTGAGGTGCTATTATATATCCTTCTTTCAATTCAATCACAAACTTGAACTCTACCATTGGGTTCACTATAGAGGCTTCTGTATGTGGCCCTTTAGGCCCTTCTAGTTTACCAAGAGACATATCCTATAGTGTGATCTCTTTTTTCTTGTACTAAATTTTCATAAAATTATTTTGAAAAATAATATTCACTGTACCAATTGATTCCATCTAAGGATATATAACAATAATATCCAAATCATGGATATCTATAACATAAAAGGTTGAATCCAATACATATGTATTCATGGAAATCCTAAAATATTTCAAAAAAGTGAGTATTTACAACATCAACATATGTGCTTTGAATACTCTTCACTAGTATATGCAATATTTTAGTCAAATTATATAGGCTACTACTCTTACTCTTCCCCAACTCTTGTATAAGTCTGCAAAAATATTTCATATCCTCTAACACATATGCAAGTGGATCAAACAAGTCTTCGAAGTGTCACTTCCAATTTGACCAAGAAGGTCAACAAAGAAGGTTGGAAAGAGTGCCAATGTGTATTCCACTCTCCATCAATCACTCCATCAACTACAACACATGTGAACAAACATCACATCACCTCTGTACCACCATCATCAATACATCACACCACTATGAAAATTCATCCTCATAAGCATAGACATGAGGTCCTAATAAAGACCTAGTTAACAACTCAACTAGTTTGTAATCAAACCATCAACCATCACATGTGGATCTGATCATCATCCACTAATCCAATCATCTAATACCATGCCATCAAGTGTTTCATTATCAATAGGATGAACACACACTGACACATATCAATTTCTCCATCAATCTACATCATCATGAGGTTGACATAGGTGCATGACCTCACAAGGATGACATCAATTCCAACCCAATCATCCCAATTCCAACACCACTAGTTGCTAGTAGAATGGCATGAGATGCAGAAAAGGCTGCAGCAAAAGAAAGTAAAGTGGCTAAACGGAAAACTCAAGGTAGTTGAGTTATAAATGGAAGAATCCATTTGTAAACCAGAACAAGGGGAATTTTTGGGAGAAAGTGAAGATGAAGACTTGAAGACTGAAACTTCAAGTGAGACCCAAAACTCTAATGATTCTAAATCTGACAATTAGTGTGTGATTGCAGGTGAAATAGGTGAAGGACAATTTGCTGATATTGTCATAGAGAAGGAAGAAGACCAGCAGAATCTAAATTCTGTTTTGGAAGAAGATGGGAGAGAGAAGTCTCATATGCAGTTGGAGGAAGATATCAAGCAACCAAGTGAAGGAATGAGTGTTGAAAATTATGCAACAAGAAATGTTAAATTTATAAAGTGCTAAAAATAGCATGTCTAAAAATAGCAGTTTGGCCAATGAGGTCATTGGCCACCTTGGGTGAGAGGTGAAACTGCTAAAAATAGAAGTTTCTAAAAATAGCATTTCTTGGTCCCTTCCTATTTATAGCAGTCCCTAGTCTATCTATAGGAAGTAAAATCAAATTTGTTCTTACCAGCAGTTTGGAATATTATTTAATTAATTCTCCATGAGTTAATTAGTTAAGGAAAAGCAAACTTGAAGTCTTTGTGAGAACATGCAATTAGTTCCTCCACTCATTGAGGAATTAAGGATGAGTTCTATATTGAGAGGATTAGTTG
Organism: Pinus tabuliformis; assembly: GCA_031772625.1. Taxonomy (NCBI): domain Eukaryota; kingdom Viridiplantae; phylum Streptophyta; class Pinopsida; order Pinales; family Pinaceae; genus Pinus; species Pinus tabuliformis. The sequence continues at coordinate 787,665,481 of CM062808.1, forward strand.
ACTTAGTTTAACTTAGTCATGTCCAGTTAGACAAATTTAACAAGTTGTTAAATTTGTGAAAAATAGTTTGTTAATGCTTGCATGCATGTGAAAACTATTATTTCAAATAACTGAGTATTTTCTCATGGATAACTGATGCATGGTAGTTCAGACGGAGACCCAGCTGAGATCAAATGTGGGACAGTGTACTATCAGATGCTTGGATATTTCTAGCAAGTATTCCTTGCATGCATGAGGAACTAGAGTCCTCAAGGATTGCGTACTTGGAACTAAGGTTGACAGTAGGTATGATCAAGCCAATTTACATGATCAGGCAGAAGTAAGAAGCAGAAGATGGACCGGCCCAAAGATATGCTGGACATAGAAATTGAAGAAATATGGCACCAGATGATGAAGCAATTCAAATGGAGGAAAATGCTAAGAACAATAAGCAAGATCAATCAAAAGTTGAACTTGATTGACAGGAAGAAGAAAGTGGGGCAAAAGATAGTATAAGTGCAGCAACAACAAGGAAACAAAGCATTTGGACAGTTACAGACAAAAGTGTGGGATCCAGGAAGACCAATACCAGAAGGCACATGATTAGGAGATCATGAATATTTTCTACTTTGGGAGTTTGATGCAAGAGCATTCAGCCCAAGGAAAGTCATTGTAAATAGTAGACATAGGGGGTCATGCATTTTAAGAAATATTTTCCTAAGTCTCAAGTCAGTTAATATTTAGGCTTTTAAGTGTGATTAGATGCTATCAAAACAAATAAATGAGAACATGAGTAGTTCCATGATCCTAGGAGCAAGGGAGAGATTTTAGGAATAAAAGGGAGAATAGATGTGGACCATTGAGCTATAAGGAGGATTTTCTATTTTAAAACAGAGAAAAGATGGAATAAAGTCACAAGGAGGCTTTTCTTCCATGTATGCATGCATGTAGAGCTTTAGAGGATTGATCGTACCTTCAACGATCCCAATGTTTTCATATATATATGTATGTAAGCCTATGGGTAGAGGGGGAGGCCACAAATATTGAGAATCAGGCCTGTGTGTGTGTGGGAGAACGAGGAGTCTTGGATATAATCTATCTTTTATATTAATATATGCAAGATTATTTCTTGTCTGTGTCAATATGCTTAAGAAGTATTTCATGTGTGAACTACTTGTGAATTCGTAGGCTCTGTTGTAAGTTACGGACATAATTATGAAGGACACAGAGGAGCAAAAATGATTTAGAGAAATCCTAGAGGGATCACTGAATCCAATTGAAGGGCCGAGTTGCCTTGGAGAGGAGTTTCGAAGCAAGAATTTGCTAAGGAATCGAGCACAGAGAAAGCTGAACAATGGAAGCAGAATGGAGAGTTTGAATGACGCTGCAGGGAATAATACGATTGGAGAAATCATATTGATCCATTTGAGGGGCCAAGAGTTACTTTGAAGTAACAACAATTAGAGGAGAAATCGAAGAGAAGCTCTGAAGGAAGAGTCGCAGTGGATAGTGAAGGTGGAAGAGCCCTGTGAAAACCCAAAAGAGTCGCAGAAATCAGTGGAAAGGTGTAAATTCTAAGTAAAGGGTAGCAGAGAACTAAAGGATTGATGATCAGCAGCCATTGGATCTTCAAGATCAATGGTTACGGTTGGATTGCTAAATCACAATCAGAATGAGCTTGGAAAGTTTGCAAAGAATGGTAGTGATTAATCGTGGATCATTGGATTATGGCTAGATCAACAATCATGATTAAATCAAATATCAGTGATTGGAGGCACCAAACGTCAGCAGTTTAGTGCATATCTGATATCGTCGATAGCGATATCAGTGATCAGCGTTGGTTGTATGTTGGTGATCAGAGGTCGGGCTATCGGAGGGCACAAATACAATGTAGAGGAGGCAGACCCGATGGGGATATGAACGAGAATATATGATATTTGAAATATGTAAGGAGCGGATTTCCTTTATGTTCCCATATGTTTGATATTTCGATAGTTTACATAGTGCGACCTTTTATAATGTGAAGGTATGTGTTACACGACCCGATAGTCATATCGGAGTCCGAGGAGGGTGCATATATGTGTATGACCATTGGATATAGTCGACAACGATTGCGATGAGGTGTTAACCTCAGAGTCTATGTAGAACCCGTGTAGTGGTGGAGAAAGTTATGTTTTGAGCATTTTTCCTTTATATAGGAATTTTATAAGGAAGAGCATCGATTGAAGGATTATAAAGGCTCCGAAGGATTTAAGTTCTGATATGAAGAAATAAATGAAGACTTTAATAAAAGCCTCATTGAAGGCTTGGGGATGATTTATGAGTCCCAATATGAGGTTTCAGGCGGGATGATTAAATTCCTATACTCAGGAATTGATGAATGGGCCTCTTGACCATTTATGGCCTGTAGATTTAACTCCAATGCAGAGTTAAATATCTTGGGGCAGGTGTAGATACATTATTTTTGAGGATGCATACTGTGGGTATATGTGTGGGTGGATTAGACCTACACCATTTCCTACAACAAAATTTTCATTTCAATTTAATAGATTAAAAATTTTGTTTCCCTCTTGTTCGTAATTTATTTCTTTTTTTAGATATAGTTGTTTGAGAAAGAAAGGGAGTGTGCACATTTGGATCTCCTCATGAATAAGATTTCATTTTAAGTCATGCAATTTCATTTCAATATAATAAATTATTCTTTTATCAATTGCTAATTACCTAGCATGTATAGTGTAAGTGTGCTCAACACCAATACAAACCTTGGATTAGTGATTTAATTCAAGTAATTTAACCATCATTTAAATTACCCAACATTTTTTGTGTCTTTTTTGGGAAAGCATACATAGGTAATAACTTTTAATTTATTTTTATTTAAACAACTATGTTTAGGAGGAGTGGTAAGACAAGAGGTAAGAACCTGTGCATCATGATTTTTGGCTTCTTCTTACTGAGAGTAGTTACAATTTCATCTTATAATAGTTTTAACCATTCTTATACACATAGTTAAAAAATCATATTAAATCATTTTGGATGAATTGATAGAGAATGAGATTCTAGAGGTAGATTTGTTAAAGTATGTAGTTGAATTCCATCAACATCAACCAGCCCCACTAGATCACATAGTGCCACACCATCTTCCATATCACGCATTTCACATTTTTTAGGTAGAGTAAGACTTCCTAATGTACAAATATTGGAAATTCCACATAGAGAATCACCAAATTCATCTATGAAAGAAATGGTAGAAGGACCTACATCTACAACTTACAAAGTTATCTTCATTTCATCAACAGGAAAAAAACTCAATGGACAAGAGTTAGAAATACCTAGTGAAGAAAGAGAAGAAGAGGAAGAAATTATTCCTAAGGAGTCATTGATAGATGACCCAAAGGATGAAGAACTAGAATAAGAGGAACATGAGGGAGATAATCCTACTCAGGAGCCTTATAGAATTTATGATGAATATATAATGGAAAATGGAGAAGGAGAGGTACATAATGGAGAGGAAAGACTAATCATTGGTGGAGGAAAAGGAGTTAGAAGACCTCAAAGTGGTAGTTGAGATGGTAGGGGTGGAAGAGGAGCAAGAGGAAATGTTGGATATTATGACAAAGAAGAGGATCATTTTCGATTTCCTATTCATGATAGTGATATTACTAATAGTATGAAGAATATTTATTCATCCATTCTTCATCACCTTTGTGGTATGAGAATTGAGGATGAAAAAACCTTTTTCTTTGATTTTGAGGTATTATGTAGATATTATGATTAATTAATTGATACTCAAAAGTTGAAATTATTTCTCGCTAGATTGAAAGATGTGACCCTCAGATGGTTCATGGGTTTAGGAACTAATTCTATAAGGACATGAGATGATATTAAAAGAACATTTTTGGAAAAATATAAATATTACTTGATACTCATGACCTTAGAGAATATTTTTTTAAATGACTCAAAATGAAGATGAAAGCCCTCAAGATTTAGTAGAGAGATTTACTTATAATCTTAAATGAGATAAATTACATTATCTAGGATTTTATACATTAAAAACTATCTTACTAAAATCTATAGGGGATGAATGAATTGATATTCTTAACATAATGGGAAAGCGTGATGTGTCTGAGTTATCCTTCCAAGAGATTTGGGAACCATGCAAACATATTTTTAGAGGAATCTCAAAATATGGTAAGACTCAAAGAGATCGAGTTATGTCAAGATTAAGTAAATCTACATGAGGGATGGTAAGTCCAGAAAACCTTTATAACTTGATTGATAACTTTCAAATTTATAATCTTGGAAATATTAGTGAACAAATTGATATGCTAAGAGTACAAAACAATAAAAAGGTTGAAAATGTTACTTTTTCCATTTTGTATCCTAGATGTAGGAAGAAACATTCATTATGAGAATGTCCTCTTGACAATATTGAAATTTTTGTTATATGTGCAGAGATTCATGCTACAGAGGACTTCCCTTTAATATCGGGACTGAAGTGTACTTTCCAAAACGAAGTTGGGCCAAGTCAAACAAAAGAACCTTTTTATGTTGATCATACAAGACCTTAACACCCTTGTCAAATAAGTATGGCACAGTATCCTAATGGACAATTTCCCTATTATGCACAACCACAAAGTAATTGGAACACAACCTTACTATGGAAAACTTTGCCACAAAACTCATCTTGGTCAAAATAATGGCAAGGTTGTTATGGTAGAAAAGTCGTGTACCCTCAATATTTCCAACAATATCCTCAATAGCATCCTCAATATTATTCTCCACCTAAACCTCCACAATATGCCCATCCATAATTCCAAACTCAATTTACTACAAGTCAACCCCTTCAATTACCACATACTTCATTTCCTCAATTAAATCAATTACCTTCCCGTCTACTCCTCAATCCCAATAATAATGTGCCTCGTTGTCCTGAGAGGCTGGCCTTTCCCTTTAGCTTTGATCGTTTTCACTGCCAGATGGAGGATTCTCTAGTTAGTTGCCCAGAGAATAGGGTAGGGGAGCCTTTACAGCGGGCTTGATAATTGACTCTTATTACTTATATAATATGACGACACTTCTTGTGAGTGTGAGCTTTCTTTTCCACGAATTACCGTACAACCCAACCAAGTCAGGCAAGTCAGGAAGGAGAAGGACAAGTGCTTCATTCACGAACTTCTATTTTAGGACATTGAGTGAGTGCTTGCTGCCCAACCTATTAATTGGATGAAGCCAGCCCAGCCAGGAACACGAAAGTTGCAGTCAGGTATGGCAGGCATAACCCCTTTTTGACCTACTCTTTACCTGCCAGAAATAGATCTTTAGAAACCCTAGATCATGAGGCGATTTGGAGGGAGGGAATGCTAGAAGACCTTAGATTAGAAGCAAGTACCGGGTAGACGGGATGGATTGAGAAGGAATAACCTTCAAGGCAGGCTATCATTTAGCTACTTGCCTAATGACAAATTACCTTTACCAACCCAGTTGAGGTGAGGATTATGTCCACGACCCATGCCAACCACGGGTTTAATATAGATATAATCACATCTCAGAACGTTTCTTTGGATCGACCGGAACCGCTTCTTGGGCAACCGGAATCTTCAGAATTGACTTGAAAAACTACTTACCCACTGGAAGAACTAAACCTAGTAGCGATGGCGGCCTTTAGTCGAGAGTTCGGCAAGCTCACCCTAGATCACTCACTTAGTTCATCTTAGGGAGGTACCAACCTTTCGATCGGGCTTTTTATAATAGAACCTCTTTTTTATGGGATTTAGCATTATTATTATTAAATATATAATACGAACACTTAGTTGACCCTTTTTTACCTTGTTGCATTGCACGACCCAACTGAGCAAGGATCAGAAGTAAGTGCTTTATCCACGAACTTACCACTTTGTTACCTTTTTCTTTATGTATTATGGATTTGACATTCCACAAATACTCTTAGTAGCTTACTTTACTCCCCCTGCATTACAACATGCCGGGACGGAGGAAGCCAGATGGATCGATGGCTTGGCTGGAAGGCTTTATGTTTTGGATGGGACATCAGACAGAGAGCAGAGTTTGGATGGATGGATGGGTGGGAGGGGAGGGCTAGCATTCAATACTATTCCCTTCAGATACGGCGGGTGGACGTGATGACCCGATGATGGATTGGGTTGGCCGTTGATCCATATCTGATATGCTTTCTGTTCGATTGCCCAATGATCCGAAAGGTTGGGAAGTTGAACAGAAAAGGTTGAATGCTTGTACGAAGAATATCCAAATATATCATTATATATGTCATTATGCATTTCATATGGTTCGGGTCTGCTTAAGGCTGGGGGGCTGGGTGAAGGCTTCTCTTGCTGGCTTCTGGCTGGGCTCTGGCTTCATCTAGAGCCTTTCCTTTTAGGACCTACTACCCACCTGCATAGTTACCCACCTTAATAACTAGACCTAGTAGCCCCATACAACTTGAGTACCCTGAAACTACTTGCTTGACCTATGACCTTTGAATGCATGTTCCAACCCTTCAACTACTTGTCCTTTGGTGGAGGTTTGAACATCTTTCCCTCTCCTCTCGATGGCGGCCCTCTCCTCTCCCTCTCCCTTATGGTCGAGTACCTAAAGGTCCTCTCCTTAATAATCGAGCCTGCTTGCGCATCCTCTCCCTATGGTCGAGAACCTAAAGGTCCTTAACAGTTGAGCACCTCTCCTTATTAGTCGAGCATGCTTACACACCCTAAAGGTCCTCTCCTTAACAGTCGAGCCTGCTTACGCATCCTCTCCCTATGGTCGAGCACTAAAGGTCCTTATGGTCGAGCGGCCTAACGACACCTTTTGGTCGAGCACCTCTCCTTATTAGTTGAGTGTGCTTACGCAACCTAAAGGTCCTCTCCTTAATAGTCGAGCCTGCTTGTGCATCCTTAACAGTTGAGCATGCTTACGCATCCTACGAGATTGGCCATTTGATCGTGGCGGAGGCTTTGGAATATTGAGCAACACCCCCACCCAATAAGTCAATTGAAATGCATAATGACATATATAATGATATATATCTATTTGTATACGATATTACGGGTACGATCGATGATTCGAGCTACGATCCCATACGACGCTAAAGCGTAATTACATATATAATATATGCATTATCTGCCTCCCGCTCTAACCGGCAATAACAAGTCTTTCCCTCACCACGAGCGATGGCGGCCAGTCGAGCGTTCGTACCTCTCCCATAGGTCGAGAGTTCGACAGGCTCACCCTCATCCATATGATGGATGAGCGAGAAATCCCTCACCCTGCCGGGGGCATGATGGCGTTGGTCGAGTCATGCTTACGCATCCTCTCCTCTCCCTCTCCCTTATGGTCGAGCGGCCTAACGGCACCTCCCCTTATGGTCGAGCCTGCTTGCGCATCCTCTCCTCTCCCTCTCCTCTCGATGGCGGCCCTCTCCTCTCCCTCTCCCTTATGGTTGAGTACCTAAAGGTCCTATGCTCGAGTACCTAAAGGTTCAATTTACTTATTGGGTGGGGGGGCGTTGGTCGAGCCTGCTTACGCATCCTTAACAGTCGAGCACCTAAAGGTCCTTATGGTTGAGCACCTCTCCTTATTAGTCGAGCGTGCTTACGCACCCTAAAGGTCCTTATGGTCGAGCACCTCTCCTTATTAGTCGAGCGTGCTTACACACCCTCACCATCGGAATAGTGAGTGACTCTATCGATGGCGGCCTTGAGAGTCGAGTTTGCTAACGCACCCTAAAGGTTCAATTTACTTATTGGGTGGGGGGGCATTGGTCGAGCCTGCTTACGCATCCTTAACAGTCGAGCACCTAAAGGTCCTTATGGTCGAGCACCTCTCCTTATTAGTCGAGCGTGCTTACGCACCCTAAAGGTCCTCTCCTTAATAGTCGAGCCTGCTTACGCATCCTTAACAGTCGAGTCGATGGCGGCCTTATTAGTCGAGTGTGCTACGCACCCTGACAGACCTTATGGTCGAGCAACTAAATTTCCTCTCCTTATCAGTCGAGCCCCATTGCTGGTCCTTATCAGTCGAGCGATGGCGGACTTTTAGTCGAGAGTTTGTTACCTCACCCTACAGGACCTTGCCCGGTGCGGACAAGCGACTACGTACCTTCTCATTTGGTCGGCCTTCCCCCCCTTCAAATGAAGGCCACCCTACAAGGCAAGGCCTGAGATGGATGGTAGAAATCTCTCCTCTCCTTTCCCTCTCCTCTCGATGATGGCCCTCTCCTCTCCCTCTCCCTTATGGTCGAGTACCTAAAGGTCCTATGGTCGAGTACCTAAAGGTTCAATTTACTTATTGGGTGGGGGGGCGTTGGTCGAGCCTGCTTACACATCCTTAACAGTCGAGTGCCTCCAGACCTTATGGTCAAGCACCTCTCCTTATTAGTCGAGCATGCTTACACACCCTAAAGGTCCTCTCCTGAACAGTCGAGCCTACTTACGCATCCTCTCCCTATGGTCGAGCACCTGAAGGTCCTTATGGTCGAGCACCTCTCCTTATTAGTCGAGCATGCTTACGCACCCTAAAGGTCCTCTCCTTAACAGTCGAGCCTTCTTGCGCATCCTTAACAGTCGAGCCCCTGACGGACCTTATGGTCGAGCACCTCTCCTTATTAGTCGAGCGTGCTTACGCACCCTCACCATCGAAATAGTGAGTGACTCCGTCGATGGTGGCCTTGACAGTCGAGTGTGCTAACACACCCTAAAGGTTCAATTTACTTATTGGGTGGGGGGGCGTTGGTCCAGCCTGCTTCTGCATCCTCTCCTCTCGATGGCAGCCCTCTCCTCTCCCTCTCCCTTATGGTCGAGTACCTAAAGGTCCTATGGTTGAGTACCTAAAGGTTCAATTTACTTATTGGGTGGGGGGGCGTTGGTTGAGCCTGCTTACGCATCCTTAACAGTTGAGCGCCTCTGGACCTTATGGTCGAGCACCTCTCCTTATTAGTCGAGCATGCTTACGCACCCTAAAGGTCCTCTCCTTAATAGTCGAGCCTGCTTACGCATCCTCTCCCTATGGTCGAGCACCTAAAGGTCCTTATGGTCAAGTACCTCTCCTTATTAGTCGAGCGTGCTTACGCACCCTCACCATCGGAATAGTGAGTGACTCCGTCGATGGCGGCCTTGACAGTCGAGTGTGCTAACGCACCCTAAAGGTTCAATTTACTTATTGGGTGGGGGGGCGTTGGTCGAGCCTGCTTACGCATCCTTAATAGTCGAGCCTGCTTACGCATCCTCTCCCTATGGTCGAGCACCTAAAGGTCCTTATCAGTCGAGCCGATGGCGGCCTTATTAGTCGAGCGTGCTACGCACCCTGACGGACCTGGTTGGTTGATATTGAAAGGCCTGATTACACTTCTCTGATTACGCTTCCGAGTCGGGGTACCGCAACATATATAAGAGATTTCAGTCATTCCGCTACTAAACTCAGGCATTCCACGACTAGAATGTGAGCCATTTCTTCATGCACAATGACATATATAGTAGGCTCGATTCATGCATCTGATCAACCACCGCAACATATATAATATAGTGATGGACTTCCTCTAATTGAAGGAATTTCCCTACGTGAGCCATTTCTTCATGCATAATGACATATATAAAGAATGAACCAATCTCTCCTCTCCTTATCAGTCGAGCCGATGGCGGCCTTATTAGTCGAGCGTGCTACGCACCCTGACGGACCTAATCAGATCAGTGACAATCTTTCTCACGGAATGACCTATCTCATTCAGGCAGGGCAGGGATCATGCTTGGATCATTCATTCACCGTAATGACATATATAATGAATGAATGCATAATGACATATGCCCATAGCAACATCTGCTATCCACATGTGCCATTTAGGAATAGCCAAAAGCGAATGCCGGCACGAAGATCTGAGATGTCTTCCCGGGCGGGCATCATTGTCAGACGGGAAACACACCCGATCCCATACCGACCTCGATATGTGAAATCGTCTTACGCCATATGTACTGATCTTTCTCGGGAGACATGGTTAAAGCTCGCTTTGAGATCTGAAACTCAAAGGATGCGTAAGCAGGCTCGACTGATAAGGAGAGGTCCGGCAGGGCTCGACTGTTAAGGAGAGGTCCGGCAGGGTGAGGTAATGAATACTCGACTAAAAGGCCGCCATCGCTCGACCAACCTTTAGTTACTTATTTTAGAGGGGCCACCCAATAAGAATCAAGGAAGTACGCCTATAAGAAAGCGTAATTACCTATCTCATTCAGGAAGGGAGATCGTCATGAATTCGATCATGACTGTAATGACATATATAAGATATGAATATTAAGGCTGCCGGCATTCGAAAGGCCCTATATTATTTAGGGGTCGCTCACTCATTCATATGGGTGAGGGGCATTTGATGCTCAAAATAGATCATACTCAAAAAAAGAGTTTGATCCTGGCTCAGAACGAACGCTAGCTATATGCTTAACACATGCAAGTCGAACGTGGCTTGCTTCCCCATCCATCCACGTGGGGGCAGAAGGGCAAAAATCCCAAATCATTCATAAAGCAAGCTAATTCGCGCTGTTCGATGAGCCCACGTAGTATCAGGTAGTTGGTTAGGTAAAGGCTGACCAAGCCAATGATGCTTAGCTGGTCTTTTCGGATGATCAGCCACACTGGGACTGAGACACGGCCCAGACCCTGCGCAGCAGTAGGGAATATTGGACAATGGGCCGCCCACCCTTATATGGCGAAGCCTTCTATTTTACTTCCGGGGTCGAGGGTAAGTAAAATAGCTAGAATTTTGACTGACTCACCGGCCTACACGCGAGTTGTTGTAGGTGAGCCTCATATCATCGAATCAATCTCGCGACCGGTCTTAGCTGCCTGTGGTAATTCACAAAGTCAGTAATACTGTCAAAAACGAACATTCCTCGCGGGATTGAGGCTCGAGGATGCCCGGGGCCTTGATCGAATGAATTCTGGGTTCTTCGGCCTGCGGAGAATGTTTGGTCAGTACTTGAGTGACGCCGGGGTAGAGGGATGAAAACAAATCCAAATCATTTCTCAAGCTAGCGGTCACTATCTCGGGTATCCTGCCTAATACCGGAATGATCTAAATTATGATTTAGGGAATTCTGCCTTTCGATCCTGATTTGGTGAGTGTGGTCGTTTGAAAGGCCGAGGGCTATGCTCCCCTCTCCCGGGAGTCAGCGGACTCAGTGGACGAGATGGGCACATATATGAGCGGCCTATGTATAAGGTGAAAGGCAGCCTGAACGTATCCAAAAACCGAGATGTGCAATAACAACCCATTTATAATGTTTCAGCCCAAATGTTTCAAGCTTATATGATATCTCTTCTATATTTAAATGACATCCAACTTAGATCCGGTCAACTTCTACAAAATAAAACACCCCTTGTTGCCATTGAAGAATACAAAGATGATAAATCTCCTAAAGAGGACGAAAATCCTGAACAAGAAATTACTCCTCAAAAGGAATGCATTCCTACGCAAATAGATGAAAGCAAAATAAAACCAACTCCTGCAATTTTTATAGCTGAGCAACAGTCTATTTCCTTACAAAATCCTCCCTTTTCGAAGAGATTGCAATTTTCCTTCCTCGAGGATTGTCATATTCATGAATTGGTTGGTACTGCACAAGAAGTGATGTACTCCATTCAGACGAAGAAGATTAAAGGTATGATGCTAAAGACAGACCTCCCAAAGGATTTTGATCAAGTAAGTTGGTTATACCTCTGAATGCTCCTAACCCATTTAGGGTTCCCATATGAGTTTATAAAATGGATCATGTGCTGCGTTACAAACATATCCTTTAGTGTCTTGGTCAATAGAGTGGAAACTCCTTTCTTTCACTCTGAAAGAGGCCTCAGGCAGGGAAGCCCCCTATCCCGCTTACTTTTTTTTCTAGTTATGGAGGGGCTTAATAGACTTATAAAAAATATGCATCGTAGGGGAAGACTCATGGGAATTAGGATCACTAACAAATCCATAATAACTCATTTACTCTTCGTGGATGATGTGTTGATCTTCCTCATTGGTGGAATTGGGGACTTGGCTACCTTACATAACACCATCTCCCTTTTTAAAACTGCTACAGGAATGGTCATCAACAATTCTAGATCCACCATTGCAACTACTGGCTGCACCCCTCACGAGATTTAGTTTTCCCTTTACCCATTCCCCTTCACCCTTCTACAATTGGAGCATGGACTCAGATATCTGAGTTACATGTTGAAGCCCCATGGCTACAAAATAGCTAATTGGACATGGTTAATCTCAAAGTTGGAAAGAAGACTCAATATTTGTTACCATAAGTATCTCTCGAGTGTCGAAATACTAGTACTCATCAAAGTTGTTCTTGAAGCCACCCCGATGTACTGGATGTCCTTAGAATGGATACCCAGAGGAATCCTTACTAGAATACAAAACCTCTATTGCAGTATCCTCTGGAAAGGCAAACAAATAGGGAGGATTTTTGCATGGGAAAAATGGGAACTGCTTACCTTCCCAAAGAAATGTGGAGGGTGGGATGTAAAAAAACTAGAAGATTTCTCCTCTACTTTGGCGGCCAAGTTAGGATGGAAATTGATCACATCAAACAACCTTTGGACTATGGTGGCTTCCTCTAAATACATAGCTCTTCTAAATATGATGGAATAGCTCAAACAGACAAGCTGGAATAAAAGAAGGATCTCGGTCATCTGCAAAGCGGTGCTTAACTCTTTGCCACTCATCCAAGATGGACTCACCTAGAGAATACAAGCAGGCACATTTGTCCGCATCGGGATGGGCCCATGGATTGGGTGTGGGAACACCCATAGACTACTAGAAGAACTCAAGCTCCTCCTTGCCAACTCTGGCATCACTCATATTAGCCACATTGAAAATATGGATTGATCCACCTTTCTTCAGTAGGCCTGGAAATTTACCTGCAGTCTGCACATTGCTCAACAATGGCATCAATATTGGGTGTACTACACAGCTGCCTTAACTGAATCACACATCATAATAGTAGAAGGGGAGGATGAGATTATTTGGGTGCATGTAAAATATGGGCAGTACTCCCCCAAAGAGGGATATCTCTATTTAGCAAGCCATCATAGACCATAGTCTATTGAACTATGGTGGAAAATCATGTGGAAACTTAAAGCACCCCTAGAACCAGATTACTCATGTGGTCAATTCCAAAAAAGAAGACTCCCATAGGAGACAATCTTATCAAGAGAGGTCAGCATGGACCTTTTTGGTGTAGTTTATGTAAAGATAGCTCAGAATCTCTAGATCACCTCTTCCTCACCTGCCCTATCACTATATACCTCTGGATTTCTATCCTCTTGAACATCCCCACACAATGCACATGGCAGGGCCCGTCTGCCAAAGAAGCTTGGACTACATGGTGGACATCTGCAACCCCAAAAAAGGCAAAGAACCTTCCCCTCCTTATATGCTGGGAAATCTAGATTGCTCGTAACTATCTCATTTTTCAGGATATCATTCCTCACTGGCCCTCCATCTCTGGCTGACTTCTGGAAGACTATAGTAACATTCCCAAAGATGATGACAACCCTCCCCCCAGGCATATTGTCCCAGAAAACATTGACCACTCCCACCCATGGGCATATTTTGATGGATCTGCACAAGAATCAAGGTGTGGGGGTGTTTTCAACCTATATCTTTCAAATTATCATCACTTCCAAATACAAATGGTTCTAGGAGGGGGACAAAAAATTTTGCAAAGCTCATTACTGCCAAACATCTCATTCAATTTGCATTAGAAAAACTTTGCAGAAATCTACAATTATTTGGGCACTCAAAAATTGTATGCAATTGGATTAATAAAACATCAAACGGTTATTCTTACACTCTGAGGCCCATCTTAGACGAGGCCCATAGACTCATCTCTTTATTTGACAACTTTCCTTGCTGTCATATATACATGGAACAAAACTCACTTGTCGATCAGTAAGGAGGCAACTATGAGGACTCGTGACTCATGGCTGATACACGAGGAGGGGGGTGGAGCACACTACCAGTTTTACCATCACCCTTTCATGGAACATATAGTTTAGGTTCAGCAGGAGCCTGTTTTTGCTTTATGTTAATATTTTCATGTTTACATATTACTAGTTGTATTTACACACATACATACTCTTTGCGTAGAATATTGTTTTGATAACTTTATATGAACGCTACTGAAGGCAGAGCCTCCCTGCGCAGAGAGATTATTTTTTCTTTTTTTCTACTTGATAGGCACACAACCTCACATACTGCATATGAGAACAATATCTACAACATGTAATTTTCCTTTAATAATGAAAATTATGATTTTTTCAAGGAGAAAAAGCATGTTAGATGAATTGACAAATATTTGCATCAAAATTCCATTGCTTCAAACTTTAAAGGAAATCCCTATTTTTCCAAGAGAAATAAAGGAGTTTTGTATTGGAAATCCTAGAAGAAAATGAAAATGAATATAAGGAGTGCAATTGGTAGGTAATATTGAAAGCATTATGATGGGAAAACCAAAAACTGAAAAATACTTAGATCCGCGTAATCCCATTGTAAAGGTGCATATCAATGGCATTGAAATTCGAAACACTTTGATTGGATTATGTGAAAATATAAAAAATATGTCAAAATAATATGACGAATAAGTTGAAATTAACTAATATCCAATATAATCCTACTTTACTGGAATTAACACATACCGATGTTATCAAACCTAAGGGTATATTAGAATATGTATAAGTACTCCTAGATTCATGGGAGTATCCTATTGGATTTACTATATTAACTCCCAAAACTAATAATGAGGACATCCATTGATTCCTGCTAGGCCATGGTTATCTAATATTGATGCATTCATAAGTTGTAGGTCTAGTGATATGTTCATTTCTAGTGGAAATGCCACTAAAATGTTCACACTATATGTGCGAGTAAGAAAAATAATTGAAATACATTATGGGAAATGAATTGAAGGAGATGATGGAAAATATGAAGATATTAAACTAGTTTTAACTATCTCACAAAATGGTAAGGAAGATTAATTAGTGAATTTGAGGAATAATCATGATTTTTCATCATATTGTGAACAAAATTGTTCTGTGCATATGTTAGAGCAAAAATTTCAACAAGAATGCAATATTGAATACTTTTCATCTTCATAATCTAAAATTTTATTAAACTCAATGAAAAGGTTTGGCAATTCTCCTGTAGAAATTTATCCACTTAAAGCATTAAACATTAACAATAACTTCGAGGAATTTCAAAAGAAATAGTTAATCAATATGCCACAAAATCATTCCTCTACATTTTCATGGGGATATATTGACATGAAAGGAATCAATTCAAATAGATGTATGTGTAAAATTTATATACAAGAGAGTGTCAAATCTGTAAGACAACCTTAAGGAACAATGAATCATAATATGAGGGAGATTGTTAAATATGAGTCACAAAAATTTCTCAATGTGAATTTTATTTACCTAATTTGAGATATCCAATGGGTTTCAACCTTACTTAGTGTGCCTAAGAAAACTTAAAAGTGGAGAGTATGCATAGATTATGGAGAATTAAATAAAGCAACTCTAAATATCATTTCCCACTACCCTTTAATAATCAAGTATTAAATACATTAGAAGGGAAGAAGTATTTCTCTTTCCTTTATGGCTTCAGCACATACAATCAGATTCAACTTGCACAAGAAGATCAATATAAGATAACTTTTACATGTCTCTGGGGTATGTATGCTTACATGGTATGTTCGTTTGGTTTACATAATGCACCTATTACATTTCAAAGAGGAGTATTAGGTATATTTTCTCACTTCATTGATGATTGTGTAGAAGCTTATATGGACGATTCTACTATTTATGGGAATAATTTTGTAGGAGATATGGAGAAGTTGGAAAATTTCCTTATTAGATGTAAGGAAGTGAATATTTCATAAGTCATTAAAAAATCATTCTTATTTTTAGAAAAGGCATTCTTTTGGGTCATTATATTTTAGGTGCTAGAATCAAAGCAGATTCATTAAAGTTTTATATGATCTCCAAAATTTTAGTACCAACATGTTGAATAGATGTTACATTTTTTCTTCGATTCAAGGTTAATATAAAAGTTTTATAGAAAACTTCAAAAAACTTACTTCACCACTTTTCACATTACTCACTAAATATTGTGAATTTCATTGGAATTATATTTGTCAAAAGGCTTTTGAACTGTTGAAACATAAATTCTGAAGCACCAATTTTAAGAGGGCCAAATTGGTCCCTTCCACTTCATATTTCTACTGATGCTTCAAATACAACCATAGGTGTTCTGGTGTTCTATGAAGAGAATTGAATGTACTTTGCAAAAAACTAAATATAATAGAATTTACTTTCCATTAATATGAATGTAATTTGTAGAAAGCTAAATTTGCTTTGCAGAAAATTGAATGTTCGATGTTACAATTACTTAAAATATGGATTTCCTCTTTAAAACGTTTGAGATCGGCGATTATAGATAGAACATAAACTTAAAGATGATATGAAGAGAACAAAGACAAAATATGAGACACTTAGATTTCGTTCCAATGACCAGGGGAAAACCCTAAGAGGGAAATGCAAACAATTTTTCTTCTATAATATTTCTTCAATTGTTGAGGAGAGTATAGAGAGAATGAGAATGAATAAAGTCACCAATATCTGATCTACTTGATGCTAAAGTGCACTTTCTTTTTGCTTGAAGATCTCATCCTTCTCTTCACCATATCATGTGATTCACACTTTCTCTTTCTCTTCCCTTGCTCTGGTTCACACTCAAAACTTTCTCTTGTTTTTCACAATGAACATGGTACTCTCAATTCTCACTTTGTTCTTGCTTAAGTAGATGAGAAAGCACTGGAGTTACAAAATAAATTTATGCCTTTAGCCAATATTAGGCGAATCTAATTCCCTGAGGGAGGAGTTACTTGAGGTGAAGTGGAACTCATCCAAGAATAGAGAGAAAGGTTTGTCTTAAGTATTTACAATTCAAATTAGGGAGAGTGAGAGTTACACTTGGAGATGAGAGAATATTTCGTGAGAGTTACAAATAAAATTGAATGAGGGAGTTACAAGTGCATTTAATGAGAAGTACTTACACTCTTTTAATCCATTTAATTAATGAGGGAGAGTTAAATTCCCTTAGGTATAGAGTTACTATTTTATTCGAGGAGAGGAGTTACTATTTTATTCCAAGAGAGGGGTTCAATTTTCCAAGTAAGAGATTCTCAATTTAATTTACATATTGTGGTAGAGAAATATTTTTTTTTGATCCATTAAAGGTGAATATTTTAGTCAACGACATCCATGATTACCTATGATTTTAAGAAAAATATTTTCTTGAGGGGAGGCAAATCGTCTTTATAAAATTTAAATATACATTAATTAGGAGTATTTAGGAAGAAAGGGATAAAAATATCATGACCCATCATAAGTCACCGTCTTCATCGTAACATCATCATTTAGTTCCTTTCATATTATATGTGTGTGTGTGTGTTTCTATTTCTTTCTAGAACATGTAAAGAAGATACAACCCAAAGGAGAGATAAGTTGGTTAAACAAGATCACAACATGAGGCAGGGTTGTTCCCTAGACACTATAAGTGAGAGTGGAAAAAGGAGTCATCACCATGATAAAAAAACATAATCATTTGCATTAGATAACAATTAATTTCCTATTATCATGCATTTTCCATAGAAACATAGTAAATTTTATAGCTTGGTCAATTTATAATTGTATTGAAGAAACCCATTCTACCAACCTGTTATCCATATCATGATTCCTTCTTACATATAGTTCATGGTGAGATGGTTTGGTAATATATCCAAGAATATATAGAACCATTTATGAATGTATAACTCTATTGCATAATTTATTAGAACTCTCATTGATAGTTTGGGCACAGTTAAAATTTTTTCAAAATGGATGGATAAAATCCCCAATCAAACTCACCTAGATATTTAAGTGATCTTCCTATCAAAGGGGAATAACTAGTTCATGCGTGATGCTTAATTCTATTTGAATCACCAACCAACAAAATATCACCGACCCCCTTGCCCCTTATGTCACCCTAACACTGTCATAGCTTACACTATCATCTATGGTTAGTTTTCTTGACTTGAAATAGAAACTATTATTTTTAAATGTATAAATGAATTCTTGGAAAAAATTTATAATAATTTTGTTGGTTTTTGTAGTCAACAATAATAAGAAATAGTCCAAGATGTGAGAAGAACTGACTTATTGATGGAAGAAAAAGGAGAAGGCTAATCTTTGGATATTCAAGTCATATTGGTAAAGGTGGTAGTGATTAATGTGTCAATTTCTATAAAATATATAATTAAGCTTATTTTGAATGGAGAAGCACATACACAATTCAAATGTGCTCCTTTGGAAATTAATAATGTGTGTGATGTTTAACAACCGAAATGCCTGTAGAGAAAATTATGAGTGCAACAGACCAATGGGATGGTGCCTCGACCCTGCATATATGCCATGTAAAGAATTGCCCCTAGCGGAAGAGAGGGAACCTCTTTTGATAGAACATCAACATCTTTGTTGAATGCACTCTGATAAAAGTCTATGAAAATTTTTATTTATGTTTATGAATGGAAATTTTAGAGTAAATATACGTTTATGAATGGGAATTTGAGAGTAAATATTTTTATTTTGTTTGCTTCGTGAAAACTGTTTACTACGACATGTACAATTAATTTTACATTAAGTGAACATAGCAATGAATGGAAATTTGAGAGTAAATATTTTTTATTTTTTTTGCTTCCTGAAAAAACTGTTTACTACAACATGTACAATCAATCTTCCATTAAGTGAACATAACAGTGGGTGTCGATGATTATTTAGGTCAAAGAGCAGGCACAACATAAATGTCCTTGTTAGTTTTTGCAATTTAATAATTTGAAAATACAACATAAATGTATTTGTTAGTTTTTATAATTTAATAATTTGAAAATATATATAAAATTTGGAGATATATTGACAAATTTGGTTTTTTAGTACTAATGAACCCTAATTAATGTATTAATGTACTAATGAGCCTTAATTAATGTATTTAAATTAACACATATATTGTAAGTAATATTATATATATTACGTGAGGGCATAGTTACTTCATAGAAGACTCTCTAAGTGAAACTACTATTCTTCCACACCTCCCCCTATCACCATCTACTCGTGCAACTCTCTCCCTCGGCACAAACCTGGATTTAGAACGTGTTGTAAGAGGAGGTCAACATCTATCACTACCAAAGCGACATGTAATTATTTATGGAGTCTCTTTTATATTGTAATGAGACCATAAGTTTTTATGTATCAAGTTTGTTAGGGCTCAGCTATGAAGTCCTCTCATTTCGAATTTGAATCTACTATCAACTTCCCTAAATATGAAGCCCTAATTTTTAGTATAAAGAAACCCATAGATTTGGAATTGGAATGTCTTGAGGTAATAACTAATAAGTAAGTAATACTAACATGCATTTTCCTAGATATACTAGGATTTACATACTTATGACACCAAAATTATTGAGCGTGTGATTTTGATCAAAAAAGTTATCAAACCATTTCAATAAAATATGAGAAAGGTACATATAACCCTAGAGCCATTTTTTTCAAATTGAAATACTTTAATGGCTATACCAACAAAGAAAATCAATACATATATTCAAGAAAGCTCATGTAAAATAAATTTTATTTGTTGTTGCTACCATTACCATTTTCAACCCAAAGGGTTCCTCCAATGCATCTTGAAGGAAACAAGTGAAAAAACACTAGGTAGAGAAAATGAAGGCTATGAAAGATTGTGAACCTTTCTTATCAGGTACAAGCTGAGAGAAGCCCCTTCAAATCGTTCCATTAATCCTTCCAGCAATCTTTTGAGTAATCCTTCAACAATTCCAGCAACCCAAGCACTAAGAAATGCATGCATCCACATAGCATTTTCTTATAATAGATGGAATGGTGATGAATAACACGTACAATAAATATTTAATGACAATTTGAAACTCTCAAGTTGCTATTATTTATCTAGGTTACAATCCAAGATGGAGTGGTGAAGTTATTCTATTATTCCTCGAGGTTACAATCCGTTACAATCCGAGATGGAGTGGAGGAGTTATTCTATTATTCCTCCACATTACAATCAAAGATGGAGTGGTGGAGTTGTCATTAAGAGCATGAACTGGTGAAATTGATGGAAAAGTTAATGAAACTACATACACCTATTTTTTGGAGTTATTATTAACAACATGAAAGGGTAAAATTGATTTACAATTTAATGAAACTACCGACACCTGTTATTTAGAATTGGACACATGTTAGCAATGGTTTGAAACAGATGATCATCTTATTCGGAAATACACCTTTCCACTACTATGAAAAGTTTATGTGTAAGGTGTGTGTTACATTTTTTATAATTCCCATTATGGTTAATCCTCATAGGTGTCAATTAACCAAAGATAAAAGTAACATTACTCAAAGTATGAACAAGTATACTATTCCTAAAAAAATATGAACAATTATAACATTACAATGATGGTTAAAATAATTATGATATTTCATGTAGTTCTCAATTTCATACAATGCTCCCTTTAAAGAACTTTAACCTATTAAAATACGAAATTTGTCCCTTTCCTTCATTGGTCATTGGTCCATGTAGAGTGATGCCATCATTGAATAAGAAATCTCAAAAATAATTCTTTTGGTGGGAAAATTTTAGGTTTAAATGGTATATATTTAATCATAATAACTATAATTTACAAATAAATCCATGACATTCGTTTTTCAAAGTTTATAATTTTGCAATAAATTTATTTAAAATTTCAAATACATTATTTATAATTAGATAGGAGAACTATTGTTTAATTATCTTTTATATACCTGATTTTGATTTTTTTCCATAGGTTTTAAGATAAAGTTATCCAAGAAGCTCAAAGAGACAATGGTTTTTTCTTGGTTGAGAGTTGATGTTAAACTTAAGACTGCTAAGGGTTGGTTGGAAGAAATTAAATGCTATATAGGAGTTAAGTATGGTTGTCCCGTATACCTTATTTTTTTGGCATATACATTGATAAGCTAGAAGAATGTCCAAAAGATGTAGGTTGTGTTGTCCCCAATGCTATTATTCTTTTGGAAAAGAGCTATTAATACATTTCGAAGTAAATAATAATCCTCCAATTTTTTTGCTCCAAGATGAATATGACTATTAATAAGAGAAAAATTAAATTCATGATAATTAAATCCAAAAAAAACATATACTATACTTTCATATCTAAATTTTAAATTGGTAAAAAAATCTTTCATCACTATTACTCTCCCTGTTATCACTCAAAATTTTTAAATAATTAATAATATACACACTATCCCTCTTATTACTAAATTTTTTTAAATAATTAAAAATATACACACTATTACCTTTAACTTTTGTTTTCTTTTAATCTTACTTGAAATAAAAATCCTTTATCATTTTTATTAATATATTAGTTCATCGATAAACTCAAAAATTTATTTAAAAGATTTTTTTGTCCTTCTATTAAATTAAATTTTCTAACTTAAAAACTTCATAATAATTAAATTTTTTCTCTATTCAAGCTTGCGTGATCCATAATGAATTAAACAAAGCCTGTCAGTAGAAATCACATGAGAGAATTTTTAAGGCCGATGCATTTCGAACGAACAAGTGTGGTTCATCATTAGGACCAAATGAAGAGGCAGAGGCAAAGGCTTAAATAGAGAGCAATGTAGAGACATAATTTCAAGTAACCCCTATATTTGAACAATAATGTTTAAATTATAATATTAATTTATTAATATATTAAAAACAAATATTATTAAGTAACGACTATATTAAACAACTAGTTTTTCAAAAAAAATATTTAAAAAATCATATTATTTTATTAATTTATTAAAAATATTGATAGGTAACGGCTTGACTAATTTTTGAAAAATAATATTTAAACTGTGATATTAGTTTATTAATTTATTAAAAACAAATATTAATAAGTAATCACTATATTAAACAGCTAGTTTGTATATTGACATCTTATTATATATCAATATCTACATATGCATATTCAACACTTTTGCTCATTATTTTATTCCAATATCTACATATTCACAATATTTCATCATTAATTTATCTCAATATCTAATTATATCTTATATTATATTTGAAGTAATTTTATAATTACATAATTTATATGCTCCAAATCTACAGATTGTTTTCACAAGAACGATTCAAAATAAGTTTAATGAACTATGCAGATTCCTATGGAGAGAGAAAGAGTAATTGTTATAAATTAATATTTGGAGTGTCTTAATAGTGTATCTAATTATTGTTTATCTAAAGCTTTCTAGACTATTTCTATATAGTATAAAGTGATTATATTTATTGGAAAATAATATAAGAGAATATTTAATTAAATGGTGAATTTAGTAATGACTAATTGTATATAGTATAAAGTGATTATATTTATTGGAAAATAATATAAGAGAATATTTAATAAAATGGTGAATTTAATAATTAGGGATAAGTTTTTCAAATTTCTTTAAACATAAAAATTTTCCTTTTAAACATAGATGAAACAAAAAAATGTTACTAAAATCATTATATATAAAGTAAGTTATGGAAAAATAGTGATATTTACCTATGTGTAAATATATGCAATTTTATGAAAGCTTTTGAGATGTATAAACAAAGAATTCTTTCAAGATAGGTACCGAAATATACGATAAGATAGCTTGTAATAGTTGGTACAATGGTACCGAAATATACGATAAGATAGCTTGTAATAGTTGGTACAATGAAAAGTTTATTGCTAGGGAAAAATTTAAAGATTAAATGAAGTTTTCAAGCTCAATAAGAAGGACATTAAGGAAAATTTCTCCTTTCTAAGTAAATGTATAATAGGTTATTTTACAAGGAAATTTAAAGAAGTGTTAAGCATCTTGTTAAGAGAAAAGGCCCTTTATCTTCCTAAGTTATTTTTTAACTTACCGACACCTCTTATTTTGAATTGGACACTTTACCAATGGTTTGAAATGGCTGATCATCTTCTTTGGAAATACACCTTTCCAATACTATGACAAGTGTATGTGTAAGGTGTGTGTTACATTTTGTAGTCTTCCCATTATGGTTAATCCAGATAGGTGTCAATTAACAAATGGCATGGTAAATTTTTAATGAAGATTTGTAGAAAAATAATTTAAACAATGTTTAATCATGTGATATAGATATGAATTGAAGTTATTGGTGAGAATTCAATATATTGATATTGTGGCAACGACGAGAATATACTCACATCTTTAAATTTAAATGGTCCAATCAATTTGTTTAATTAGTAAAATGATTAAAGTGCCCAATTCCAATAGGAGGGGTGCCCTAGTTTTAACTATCTCACAAAATGATGAGGAATATTAATTAGTGAATTTAATGAATAATCATGATTTTTCATCATATTGTGAACAAATTTATTGTGTGCATATGTTAGAACAACACTTTCAAGAAGATTCCAATATTGACTACTTTTCATCTTCACAATCTAAACTTTTATTAAACTCAATGGAAAAGTTGGCAATTCTCTTGTAGAAATTTATCCACCTAAATTATTAAAAATTAACAATAACTTCAACAAATATCAAAAGAAATAGTTAATAAATATGCTACAAAAGCATTCCTCTACATTTGCATGGGAATATATTCACATGAAAGGAATCAATTCAAATAGATGTATTTGTAAAATTTACATACAAGAGAGTGTCAAACCTGTAAGACAACCTCAAGGAACAATGAATCATAATATGAGGAATATTGTTAAAGATGAGTTACCAAAATGTTTCAATGTGAATTTTATTTACGTGATTTGAGATATCCAACGGGTTTCAACCTTACTTACTATGCCTAAGAAAACGTAAAAGTGGATAGTATGCATAGATTATGGAGAATTAAATAAAGCAAATCTAAAGACCATTTCCCAATATCCTTTAATGATCAAGTATTAAATACATTAGAAGGGAAGAAGTATTTCACTTTCCTTGAAGATTTCAACACATACAATGAGATTCAATTTGCACAAGAAGATCAATATAAGATAACTTTTACATGTAGATGGGGTATATATGCTTACATGGTACGTCCTTTTGGTTTACATAATGCACCTGTTACATTTCAGAGAACACTATTAGGTATATCTTCTCAGGTTGATCGATGATTGTGTAAAAGCTTATATGGATGATTTTACTATTTATGGGAATAATTTTGTAGGAGATATTGATAAGTTGGAAAATTTCCTTATTTGATGTAAGGAAGTTAATATTTCATTAAGCCATTAAAAAACCATTCTGATTTTTAGCAAAAGGAATTGTTTTGGGTCATTATATTTCAGGTGCTAGAATCAAAGTGGATTCGTTCAAGGTTGAGGTTATCTCTAAAATTTTAGTACCAACATGTTAAAGAGATGTTAGAAGTTTTCTTTGATTCACGAGTTAATATAGAAGGTTTATAGAAAGCTTCACAAATATTGCTTCACCACTTTTCAAATTTCTCACTAAATATTGTGAATTTCATTGGAATTATATTTGTCAAAAAACTTTTGAATTGTTGAAACATAAATTCTGAAGCACCAATTTTAAGAGTGCCAAATTGGTCCCTTCCACTTCATATTTCTAGTAATGCTTCAAATACAACCATAGGTGTTGTATTGGGACAAAAATACTTAACTCCTTGTGCTACATACTATGTTAAAATCTGAAAGTTCTATTCAAAAAATCAAAATTATTTGCAAAAACTTGAAAGTTCTATGTAAAAAATTGAATTTACTTTGCATAAAACTAAATAGAAGTGAATTTACTTTGCAAAAACTATATATATTAGAATGTACTTTTCATTAATATGAATGTAATTTGTAGAAACCTAAATGTGCTTTGCAGAAAATTAAATGTTCGATGTTACAATTACTTAAAATGTGAATTTCTTCTTCAAAAAGTTTGAGATCAACAATTATAGATAGACCATAAACTTAAGGATCATATGAAGAGAACCAAGAACAAATATGAGACACTTAGATTCTATTCGAATGAGCACCGAAAAACCCCTAAGGGAGAGAACCAAAACAATTCTTCTTCTATAATATTTCTTCAATTGTTGAGTAGAGTACAAAGAGAATGAGAATGAATAAAGACACCAATGTGTGATCTACTGAAGTGCACTTTATTTTTTCTTGAAGATATCCTCCTTCTCTTAACCATATCATGTGCTTCACACTTTCTCTTGCTCTTCCCTTGCTCTAGTTCATACTCAAAAATTTCACTTCTTATTCAAAATGGACATGCTACTCTCAATTCTCATTTTTTTCTTGCTTAAATAGATGAGAAAGGAGATGAGTTACAAAATAAATTTATGCCTTTCGGGAGGACTTACTTGAGGAGAAGTGGAACTCATCCAATAATAGAGAGAAAGGTAGGCTTGTCTTAAGGAGTCAGTATAGAGGTACTATTTTTTTCCACGAAAGGAGTTGCTATTTTATTCCAAGAGAGGGGTTCAATTTTCCAAGTAAGAGATTCTGAATTTAATTTACTTATTGTGTTGGAGAAATATTTTTTATTAATCCATTGAAGGTGAATATTTTAGTCAAAAACATCCATGGTTACCTATCATTTTGAGAAAAATATTTTATTGAGGGGAGGGCAATGTTATTTATAAAAATTAAATATACATTAATTAAGAGTATTTAGGAAGAAGGGGATAAGAATATCATGACCCCTCATAAGTCACCACAAGATCCTTTAGTTCCTTTAATATTATATGTGTGAGTGCATGTGCGTGTGTTTTCATTTCTTTCTAGAACAAGTAGAGAAGATACAATCCAAAGGAGAGAGAAGTTGGTTAAACAAGATCACAACATGAGGTAGGATTGTTCGCTAGACACTAAAAGTGAGAGTGTAAAAAAGAGTCATCACCATGATTGAAAAACATAACCATTTGCATTAGCTAACCATTAATTTCATATTATCATGTTTTTTCAGTAGAAACATAGTAAACTTTATAGCTTGGTCAATTTATAGTGGTATTCAAGAAACCCATTCTACCAACATGTTATCCATATCATGACTCCTTCTTACATATAGTTCATAGTGAGATGGTTTGGTAATATATCTAAGAATATATAGACCCATTTGTGAATGAATTACTCTATTGCACAATTTATTAGAACTCTCATTGAGATATTGTGGCACAATTAAAAAATTCACAAAATGAATGGAGAAAATCCCCAATCAAACTCACCTAGATATTTAATTGATCTTATGATCAAAGGGGAATAACTAGTTCATGAGTGATGTTTAATTCTATTTGAATCACCAGCCAACAAAATATCATCGACCCCCTTGCACCTTATGTCATAGTACGACCCTCATAGCTTACATAATCATCTATGGTTAGTTTTCTTGACTTGAAATAGAAATTATTATTTTTTAAATGTATAAATGAATTATTGGAAAAAAATTATAATAATGTTGTTGGTTTTTCTAGTCCCCAATGATAGGAAATAGTCTAACATGTGAGAAGAATTGAGTTATTGATGAAATTAAAAGGAGAATGGCTAACCTTTGGATATGCAAGTCATATCGGTAAAGGTTGCAATGATTAATGAGTGACTCACCGGCCTCATTTTGTATAAGGGAATGATTTTGATGGCTACATGCTTGGACATAATGTGTCAATTTCAATAAAATATATAATTAAGCTTATTTTGAATGCAAAAGCACATACACAATTAGAATGTGCTCCATTGGAAATTAATAATGTCTAGAGTAGGTGATAACAAACTCTATTTTCTTGTCAAATAGGATATCTCACATTCATCATGGAGTAAATACCATTTAAAAAATTTATTATATAATAAGGCGAAATTACATTATCCCACATATATTATGGTGCTATAGTTTCTCAATATAGTTTGTATATAAAAAAGTTTAGGAAGTACCATGAGAAACACATCGAGTTTTATTTCAAAGCTTTTTCTTTATAAAGAAGTTAAGTATTAGGAAGTTTTTTCTTTATAAAGAAGTAAAGTGTGAGGGAGTTGTCCATGTTTGATTTACATTGAAAATATGGTCATGTTTTCTTGAAAAGATATCTAATATTCCACATCTAGGGAGGGAGGAAGTGCACTTATAAGAGCATTATAGCAAGAACCATGTTTAATCTAATAATATGGGGTTTCATTAATTTGATGCATTCCACAAATTTTTATAGTAACTAGGATTTTGTTCTATAAATTTACACTAGGATTTTGTTCTATTGCTAGATATCTTTATAGAAACAAGCAATTAGGGTGAGGATATTGTTTTATTTCCTACTATTTTTATAGCAAGTAGGGTTAAGGTCTTATTTTATTTCATGAAAGAAATCTCTATGGTAACCAGGTCAGAAATCATAGCAACTAGCAAAGAGTGTAAGGATTTCTTTTTATTTTGTGGCAATGAATGTGAGAAACCTCTTATGGAAAGAAGAGTGAGCTTTTTGTTCTATTTTGTTGTATAACTATTTCCATACTCTACAAATATAGAGTAAGGGATTTATTCAAAAATATAGAACAAATATAGACCAAGGGTTTTTTTCAATTTTTTTAAATGTTATTCATGGAATTTGTATGTCTTAATCAGTAATAATGCATCTTCTTGATTTTATGCTTTGTAATAAGTTATTTTCTACCAATATGTAAGATTGAGTGATTGGATACTTCCACAATTTTTCATATTGTTAGTGATTTAAGGAATCATACTGTGTACACTGTAAAATATGTGATGTGTCCAAATTTTCTGATGGTGACTCCATCCATCATCAGGGACCACAAACAGCCTTTTGATGGATGGAGTCACCATCCTAAAAGTTGGATAGATCCCACAATTTACATATTTTACATAGATCACACATTTTACACCGTATGGTTCTCCAAATCACTAACAATATATAAGATACCAAGTTACAAATTGTTAACATATGCATATCTATTGAAGCATGTCCTAATAAAAAATTTAGATTAATGAAATACACTGCAGTCTTCAACCCCTTTCTAAATTCCATGTTTTTGAATTGTTTTTTCTGTTTCTAGGAAGAATTGTAGAGAGGATTGGCTTGGCAAAGGCCCAACAGCCTCTTACACTTTTCAAAACCATAACTAAGAAAATTTATTAACAAAAATCAACAGCCCAAGCCCATAATGAGGTTATATCTAATATAATACTTTGGATTTGGCCACCTTTTACATTAAACTAGATAATAGGTTGTCCCTCTAAAACTCAAAGAAACAAAACTTCTAGAAAAGAAGAAATTCTAATTGTGAAAAAACATGAAAAACTTGGCATTTGCATTACATAACCATTACCTGCATAGTATGGTGTCTTGTCCATTTGTAATTGTGTTCAAAAAATCAATTCTCCTAGCTTGTCTTTTTAATATAACTAACATAGATCTATTTTAAGTACCCATCTAAATGCTATTTTAAATATCCATCTAACATGACCCTAGGGGATCCAATTTATTCGCATACAAATATTTTTATGAGTAGACATTACTTGAATGTTTTGTATAGTTATGCATTTATTTTTATTTTTAGAGTTAAAAAAATGGTCTTATATGAGCAAAATTTCAATTTTGATGAAAGAAAGACATCCTTACACATATACTCGGTATAGAATAAGCCTCTAGGGTTAATAATAATTGGATAAGTTAGTAATATATCTAAAAATTAGTTCGTATGAACCCATTTATAAATTTATTACTCTATTATAAATACAGGCCACAAAATATATATATATATATATATATATATAAGTAATAAGAATAACCATAATAATATTTAAAATGTAATATATATATAAAAGTCAATTAAGATCCATTTTAGTATGCATTTAAAGCCATTTCCTCCTTTTCGTTAATCATTACGGCCGCTGTTAGCCACTAAGAGGAAATCAGAATGCTCATAGAATGAACGAACTGCAAACAAATCGAATGCCATTCTCAATACTCTTCCAACTCATTCGATTCAGTACCGAGTTGTCATGTTATACTTGCTTCAACAGCAAACTTTGTCATAATTTTGAGTTACATTTGTCATAATAAGCAGCCTCACCTGGAGCACCGGCCATACAACTTTAACGTCAAGACTTTGCAGATCTCTTTACGGAAATGACATCGAATTTGTCCCGAGCTCTCTACAACGCCAATGAAGTATGTTACCATTGGTCGAAGATGAGTTCTCGTTTATGGTAACCTTTTGTTGTTTGGTTATCAGACGAATCAGTGGGCCTCTTCCTAATCATAAGTTAAAATATAACATAGTTAGAATAGTTTAAAGCCATAAAATAGTTACGTTGAAAACATATCAATTGCGTTTTCTTTATTCAGTTACAGGCAAAATGAATATATAAAAATATTCATCTAACCAATAAAATAGATTATGAAATTAAATTGTGAATCAATTCGTGTTATCTGTTGTGAAAACTGGGCTTGATCCAATGAGGATTCCTAGATAATGCTATTCATTGTACTGTACTTGTAGTGAATAGCATTATGTATACTTATAGTGAATAGCATTATCTCGGAATCGTAATTGGATAAGGCCCAGTTTTCACGAGGTGAAACGAATTCATTCAAAAATGACTTCATGATTCATTTGAGTGATTAGATGAATATTTGTATAGATTCCTCTCGCCTGTGACGGAATAAAGAAAAGGCCGCTCATATGTTATCAGGGTAACTATCCTATGCTTTTACATCTAGGACAACTCCAACTGTGCTAACTCCTCTTCGACCAATGTAACATACATCATAGTTGTTTTTAGTTTATAGGTCCATATATCAACGCTCATATTATTTATCTTTTTTTATCAATAGTTGTATTAAGCTACTGAGAGTCCTCGTATCTGAGAAGACGCTCAACAGCATAGTACAACGCCAGGTCAAAATATCTCTACTTTACTCTATCTCTACTGTGAGCAAGGGGTAATAAAAGAGGCGCGCTTTTCTATATGTGATCCCTAAACTTTCTCTGTCTGCACCACAGTTATATAACACCAATTGAAAAGCTTGTTTGGCATCAGTAGCTCAGACAACTAAGCCCACCCGCTGTAAAATAATAGAGGTATTCGTTTAATGGGCTTCAGAAAAGAGTGGTCTCAAAAAGTCTCACTTCTAAATACAACTCGCTTTAGGAATTCGCTCGTTGGCCGTATTTTATGAACGCATTAAATGTAATTTGACTCCACTATAAAAACGAGTCAAACAAACCCACTCGTTGGAAAATTTGGATTATAGTCTCTCTCCTGTCTCCCGATATCAAATATAAAAAATCAGAGACACAAGTATACCTAGGTCACACAGTTTGCATTCCAGGTAATAAGTGAAACTAGGCCGATTTTTTTATCAATTCAAGCTTTAACCTTTTAGGATTTTGTTTTGTAAATTTGGATGGTTTTACTAGGAAAAGTTATCTTCATCAGAATGAAAGGAATAGGTTTTTTTAATTATAATTATTAAATAATGAATACAATTTTTAATTTATTTATTTATATTTTATATATTATTATTTATTAAAATTTATAATTTATTATAAATTTTGAATAAAATATTATTAAATAATACAAATTTATTTTTTTCAATGAAATTTCATTCTTTTAATAAGTTATTAAACTATAAAATGAATATGAATAAATATAATAATAATAATAATATATTATATTATTAATAATTGTGTGGAGAGAGGCCTTCTCTTGTGCACAATAAATATGTAATGTTTAATATTTTAGCCTCTAAATTAAATTAAAAAATAAATAAATATATAAGTTAAATAATCAGAGTAATGTGATCTAATGTAAATATTCAAATTTGGTCAAAATAAAATAATAATAATAATAATAATAATAAACATAACAATACCAATGATATTTATGTGGAATATAGTTTATTTAAAGAGGAAAATTAAATCAACGTATATCATTATTAATGATGGATGGAGCTATCACCCACTCAAAGGGATCAAATCTCTTTGCATACAAAGGGAAGGCTTGTTTAATTTACACTTTTAAGTAGGTTATTTTTCACATGAATACCATGACTTCTCAATACCATGGGTCATTGTTGATTATTATTTTATCTTTATAGTGTTATTTGTATTTTATTTTTTATGTAATTTGACTTAGTCAAAATATTAAACATTACATTGCAACATATCTACCATACTCACTTGGAGAACACTTGTTAGGGAAATTAATATATTTGTCTTATTTTTAAGAGTAAATGCCTCATGCATTTTATCCTCCATCTCTCACGTGGCCTCCTCCAAGGAGAATTTCTTCCATTGCAGTTTAACTTAGGTAATGACTCCATTCTCGAGCATAATTTCTCTCTCATCTAATACTTGTAGTGGTTCAACGTGTAACTCTCCTCTCGGTTCCACTTCTAGAAAATTTTAATCAATCACGTGAAAACTATCATGAACATACTTTTTCAATAAAGAGACATGTAAAAGAGTATTCACTTTTATATGGCTTGGTAGTGCAAGGAGGTAGGCGACCGCTCCAACTCTAGCTAATATCTCTAATGGTCGACAAAACCTTAGTGCAACATAGCGCAAGTTCTTAATCTAAATGTAATCTTCTTTGGTTTGAATTACATGTATACATGTTCTCCCACTTTGTATTCTTTGTGTATTATCTTCTTATTTGCATATCCTTTCTAGCTATTGTAGGGATTTTGGACAATTGATATTGTCTAAATCGTTGGTGGCACTTGGAATGTTGGCATTGATGTCAACCATACTCACATTGAGATCAAATGCAACAAATGATGGCACTGAAGCCATAATATAATGATCATCATAGAAAATGCACATGGAGGACCCCATGGGATAGCTAAGCCTGCTCGGAAGAGCCCGAAAGTTTGTTAATTGTGCGCAAAGGGAATGTGCTAGGAAGTAAGCGAAAAGACACATCAGCAAAACATTTCATCCTTGCAAGGCCTTTGATTGGCCAATGATAGCATCGAGTAAAGCGCACATGACATATAAGACCTTTAAGAAGAGCTCGAAAGAATTTCTTTGTGCATTTTAAAGAAGTGTCGGGATAAAAGTGTTGGGCTTGGAGCTTCGACCTTAGTGCCATGCCTTTATCATTTTTCAGAAAAATTATACTGATGGCGTAGATGCATTAAGAGAGTAACTTGGCCCATGAAGGGCTTAAAAAGCGGCTTGGCACTGAAAAGCCTAGTGACTGCTCACAACATCTCATCCCATGGTGGGAAAATAAGTAAATCTACCATCAAAAGGAGCTAAAGGGTGAAATTGACAGAATTAGTAGCAATGCTAATGGAAAGCCTTTATGCTTTAGGTAAATGACTTCAAATATGGGAATTAAGAAGGGAAGTAAATACAATTGCTGAGAGCTCTCATTCAAGGTAGTGAAGGACCATGACGCGCACGAGCAATTTAATGTAGTGCGTTCTGAAATAGAGTTGGTCATTCCTGAGCTTCATTCCACGTTATGATGAATTAAATGAAAATTATTGTTTCTCATATTGTTCTCCTCTTCTCCTATGTTCCTTGAAGAGAAAAGAAGAAGAGCCATGTTGTGAGTACATGAAATTATTAATGAAGGAGCTCTTTGACTCAATAGTTTGACTCTGACTTAATTCTCAACATATAAAACAATCAACAACCCATTATCTGCATTAACTCTCCTCCCATGTCTAAAAGTAGAACTGACTACAGTATGGGAATCCATGCATTGAGTACACTTGTCTTGTGTGGATGACAATAGACACAACATCATTCCTAGTGCTATGGAGGAACAACACTGCGCAGAGAAATTCAACAAGGCGGGTGAAACTAGAATTTGTGTGATCTGAATTGTGCGGCGTTGTTAGTGTGAAAGTGTGTAACAGAGATACAATGAAGAATATGGTGGTGACTAGAGCTAGTTGCGCAGCAGGGAGCACGCTTCAAAGGAGAGGTGCAGAGCTAAAGGAAAGGAGTTGATATTGCATTATACAAGATTTATATTTATGTCTAAATGTATTATCCTCTGTTTTCAGTTTGAAAATTGTATGAATGGAAGAGCAATGGTTAGAGAAGGTAGTGGCCTGAATTCATAAGAGGTTGGTGCCTCTTGGAAATTTTTAGCTTGCTATCTGAAGGGGGTTGGGGCCTCCTCTAAATGGGTGCTCAAAAAAAATAAAAAATAAATAAAATAAATAAATAAAATAAAATAAAAATAAAAAATCATGTAATTAAGTGGGTACTTAAATTACATCATAATAACAAACAGATTAGTGGTTTTCTGCCATTGGATTTTCACATAAAATTACATGTTCCATTATGTGTCTATGTTGTTGAGTTGATGTATATGAGTGTCTTATATTTCTATTCATGATTATTGTAGTATGAATTCTCTCTCAAATAACTAAATATAGTGAAAATAATTGAAGGTTTTCACTTAATGTTTTATGAATGCCACTGCTACTGATTTACCCCCCTCTCAGTAATTCCTTATTCCAATAATTAGTATTAGAGCCAAGTTCCTTCATGAATATTCTAAACACTAGAAGTTAGATCCATAAATAATATGTCTTGGCAAGAGAGTCAAGATGCCTACTCAAGCAAGATATCAGTCTTTGATGGGAAAATCTATGCCTTCTCGAAAATTGAGGTGGAAGCTTCTCTTATGTCCCTAGGAGTAGATGTTTACAGTTCTATTCTAGTAGATTATGATGTCCCTAATGTCCCTCGCATTGATGTTGATGGCAAAAAATTATACAGAATAATGTTAAAACCAAGAATTCCATTCTCTTTAGGCTTAGTGAGTCCGAACTAATCAAAAATTATGCACTACAAGTTTGCTAATGAAGTATGGGTCAAGCTTAATCAAACTCATGAAGGAGATGATAAAGTTAAGAAGACCAAACTTCAAACCTTGAAAATGAGGTTTGAAAGCTTAAAAATGAGTGAAGAAGAAAGAATGCAAGAATAATTTCTCAGAATTGATGAAGTAACCAATATGATTAGAGGACTCTGTGAAGTTTTCAAAGAAGATACCAACCCATGAGATTTAATGCAAAAGTTTTTGACATTAAAAACATGTCTCATTTAAAGAATATCACATGGTTGAGTTGTTTGGTACTCTCATGGCCTATGAAAAATCATCTTCTAAATATGTCTCTCAGTATGCATCATGGGTGAATGGATCCATGTGCATAAGAGTCCCCAATGCTGTAATATTTTATGTGGGTGGCCTTGAAAGCATATTGGCCAGCTTCTTTGTGCTTCCCTTCTTATACTTAATGACAAAATGATATTGCTGCAAAAATGCCATCCACATGTAGTGCCAGCTCTGTTGTAGCTTATTCTAGGCCTAAAGGTACTGTAACGACTCATGACATGTGTGGATTATTATCTCATTTCCCATTAGATAATGCTTCCACTTCTTCACATCTTGCGCCATGGCATAGAGCCCCTTGTCATAGGTAGGGTAGTTAAGAACTGCCCCATGATATAATTCATAATGGTAGCAAATGCGCCTTCCTCCTTGCATAAAGAAAAATCGCATAACATACCCACTTGCATACGTCTCCACTTCAAAGGGCCGATGCAAGTTTGATAATGCCAGCAATAGTGCTTCACTTATCTTCTTCTTTAACTCATCAAAAGCCTTCTGTTGCCCTTTCCCCACTAGAAACTCTTACCACTTGTTGTTATTGTGTGGAGCGGTGTTGATACTACTGAAAACAAGGCTATGAATTTCCTGGTCCTGTGGTGCTCCAATGAAACTCCTAACCTTAGTAACATTAGTAGGCACCAACCATTTCATGATGGCCTCCATCTTGGAAGGATCTATCCTCAATTCTCCTGCACCAATCACATATCCTAAATACACGAAGGACTATCGTGCAAACTCACACTTCTTGATATTTGCTAGTAGATGGTACTTCTTCAATATCTACAGCACCTGCATCAAATGTGAAATATTCTCCTACTAGTATATCATCCAAATAGACAATAAGAAATGAATCTATAAAATGGTGCAGTACATCATTCATTAATCTCATAAATCTAGTTGGTGCATGACATAGGCCAAATGGCATAACTAACCACTCATACAAAGCTTGGCTAGTTTTGAAGGCAGTCTTCAATGTATCTTCTTCTTTGGCTTGAACCTTGTGATATCCAGACTTCCAGTCGAGCTTAGTGAAATACTTTTCTTACTGCAACTGATCTAGAAGATCATCTATCCAAGGCACGGGTATCTCTTCTTGAGCGTGATTTTATTCAATGCCTTGTAATAGAAACACATCTGCCAAGTCCCATTCTTCTTTGGCACAATGATGATGGATGACCCACATGGTGATGTACTCGGTCAAATGACACCCTCTTCCAGTAGCTGCTACAACTATTTCTTCACCTCACTTGCTTCTATAAAATATTTCGTGTACATCCCAATATGTTGCAATGGGGAGTCTGGCAATAGCTAGATCTCATGCTCTACTTCTCTCTTAGTGGGTAGCCCTTTAGGCTCTAGGACCACATCCTTGTATGCATGTAATAACTCATCCAATTATTGTTTTTGTTTCTTAGTACACCACTCTAGGTATTCCTTGCCTCTTATTGACTCCTCTACAAACTAATTTTCTCTTAAAAACAATAAAACATACTTCTTGCTCAAACTAATCAATTTATTGGCCTAGTTAGCACTTACAAGTCAAGTTTTTGACTTTACTTTATGCGCATTGATGATGAATGATTTTCCATCCTTGATGAGCTGGTACTAGTTAGTTCTCCTCATGAATATTGCATCACAAAGGTACATGTGTGTACTCCCAAACACAACTCCACATACATCAAGGGGAACCACATCGAGCTCTACTTCATTAATAAAATCAACACTCATAGTAAATGCAATTTTACACTATTTCTTTACCTTAAGCTCTGCATCCATATGTATCAATCATAGTGGATATGGGTTCATATGATCACTCGATCCCCAACTTCTTGACCATATTTGCTACAATGAGATTTTCCTGTGATCCTGAGTCAAACAGAGCTTCAATCTTCATCTTCTTTACATGGAAGTGTTTGGTCATTTATATATCTTCCTGTTGTTGAAGGCTACCCAGATTCACGTCCTTCTGAACTGACGTACAGACGATCTTCTCATCCACATTTGACCTTATTCCAACATGGTTGTGCGAATCAGTAGCCATGATATTCTTCTTCTTATTATCTTTCTTCTTGTTCTTTGAGTTTATCTCTCGATGAAACTTCCAACACTACTCCTCTGTATGGCCATCAATATTGTAGTGGTTGTTGGGATCTTTTCACTGGTGTGTTGTGGCTACCATATTTTTATCTTTTCCCCATTTTTGCTTCTTCGCATCCTTAGAAGTGTCTTCTTTCTCCTTTTGCTTCGATCCACTAGATTGTGCTCTTTTTAGACCTATGTTATTGAGGTGTTGTGCCTATACATAAGCCTCATCCACCATTTTGGGCTTGAACAACATCACTTGCTCATGCAAATGGTGGTCCAGACCCACCAAATACTTGACGAGTACGTGTAGGTTCTTTGGAGAGATACCCAACATTATAGTCATATTTCTGAATTCTGTGGTGTACTCCTGCATGCTTTGGCCCAGCTTTTGCCTCATGTAATGCCACCAAATCCACTAGTCCTCGACGTACCCAATGGCATAAATTGTGACTTAGTGAGGGTTTTGGAATCCTCCCAACTAGTCACTTGAGGTTATCCCTCCAACCTTAGGGTTTTCGTGTGGCTCTCCCACCAATGCAGTGCATGGCCTTCCAATTTGAGCTGCAAAAATGAGATCTTCTACCCTTCCTTGATCTGAGGGACACTGAAATAAACTTCTAGTTGTTGCTACCAATGGTTCAAATTCAAAGCGTTGATCTCTCCATGATATGGCTTGATATCAACTTTTTCTTCCACTTTAAAGAGATATTGGTTCAAGGCACTCGATCTGGGTTGATATTTTCCAAGTTCTTTCTTATGCTAGTTATTTGCATCTTCTTGATCTCTCGATCCCCCTTCTGAATTTCCCTTTGCATTTGAACCCCCTTCTACTCCAAATATCCCCAACTTATTTATTAGGGCCACCATGAGGTGGTTGATATTGTGGTTTATATTCATGGCTTGTTCTTCAAGTCATGAAAACCTCACTTCTATAGGATCACAAGGTTCGTTTAGAAATTCATCACCCATGATTAGGGTTTTACAATTTTTAGCCTCACCAATCTAGATCCTTGCTCCAAAAAATACCCAAAAAAACCCCATCTGATACCAAATGATCTACAAAATACCGTGGATATTCCATTCGATAGTTTGTCACAACAAATCTAATAATATTATATTAAAAATCTAATATTCTACACCCTTATAGTTTTATTTAATTTCTAAATCTATAAAATTAACTGTAATTAGTGCATGCATGTAAATGTAAACCAAGAAAAAAATTAGAGAATGAAAAAATAAGCTTACACACACATAATACACAAGATATGCTCTCTCGAAAACCCTTTCGAGAGAAAACCCTACTCGAGGTTGAGGTCGCTTCGCTCTCTCTCCCTGTCTAGAAATATAGTTGTAGATAAAAAGAAGTAACTTTTGTGGCCCTTGGGCTGCTATAATGCACATATCCTATCTATGTGCTCTACCTCCTATATCTTATCGCTATGTTTTCTCAAATATGGAATAAAACTCTCTCGAAAGAATGGAATGCCTCTACAGCCTAGTGGCTCGGTTATAACACAACTTGATAGCCTACTAGTGGTTAAGTTTGACTATGTGAACTCTTAACTAGAGTTACAAAATAAAATCTTGTAGAGTCTTTTACATTACAAACATGTGGCTAGCCCCTTTTCCATGAATAATGGGGGTTGACGCAGCATCCTCTTGAACTATATGTGTGAAAACAGGAAGGTCAACCTCTGAGTGGCATAACATTTGCATACAGACTCCAATTGATGTGATTATTGTGTCGTTGGAGAGATTTTTGTGTGTTTAAAATCATGAAAAGGTGTGGCACTAAAGCGACAAATTTTTACCACCAAAAAACATAGTTTGATGCCTAAAAATGCTCCTAGAAGGTTTGAGACCTCACTTTTGCAAACTCGGTCCCGCTGGTAAAAATAGTCCTATCAGCTGGTTCCTCCCCTTTTTCCACCGCAAATGCATCAAGATGGATGAAAAATAATATAATCATCCATTTCAGATCAATTTTTGAGATTTTTCATTATTACTCCATACCTTGTAATTTGCAAGAGTGAGGACAACCAAAAAAAAAAAAAAAAATCAATTTTCGCGAACAAACCCCAGATGTAATCCCAAGCGATTAAGATACAACCAAGAGCTCCACTCTAATACCAATTGTTGGAAAAATTTGAGAATGACTGAGAGTAGGGGGGTTAATCGGTAGTGTGATCTACATATATTTTTCCCTTTTATCAACTTCAATTACTGAATCACACATATATTAGCTACATCTCATTAAACATGTGCATCAAATAAGAATTACTAAAATCCATAAGCAATAATATGAACAATAAAGAATGTACATAATAAAATCATCACTCATCATACATAATATTTTTGCTGGAAAACCTTACGAGAGAAAAACCACCCTTGCTCTTGTTGCCATGCTTTGAATTTCTATTAGTTAAGCAATTGTTATTTTACATAGCTTGTTGACTCCCATCAACATGGAGAATCAACCTCATATACAAAGTTCAAAAATCGATCATATAGGAGACTCAATACTATTTAACAACTCAAAAGACTTTGTTCTTTACAGATATACAAATACCATCTACTAAAGGCCGCCATGATCAATGATCCTTTTCCCAACTCT